>OX465190.1:10413789-11663789 GCA_949987655.1 Polymixis flavicincta | reverse complement strand
TTGTGGATACAAATATTATTTATTACTGAAAACACGGGCCAATTCGGCCAAGTCACTGCAAAAGTGCAAGTTGTAAGAGATAATCGCTGTATTCTTAAAATTATACCAACAAAAAAATGTTACCTAAAAAGATAATTAGCAGTGTAATCTGTGTTAACGGCCGATCGTGACACGGAGTGCATAAGTCGATAACAGCGAGAGTTATTGAATCTTTTTGTAACTCGGTAGTACACACTTGATGAATGCTTATCTAAAGGTGCGTCCAGACTCCAGACAGTACGAGGGATACGCAGCAAATGCATTTTTTGTTCTGCCTCGTAGTGTCTGCAGTTCTGGACGCACCTTATTCAAGGTGGAGACGATAATACGACAGTAAATTATACTGCGTCCTAACTCATGACATTCCCAGTCTGCTTAAGAAAATTTAATCAAATATATCCAATACTTTAGTCACTATGGCTAGTCGGCTGTTCGCAGCAAAATACATAATAATCCCTACTAGGTACTCTCGTTTATTTGAAAAATATACCACGTACGTTCAGACGTAAAAATATTGCACCGAATTTTCAACTCTCGGTGTTGTACCGAGCTTTGAGAATCCAACAAACGGCATCTCAGCGCGTCGAAAAATCACAATGTTCGTTATTCATCTATCGGCGCTCTATGCAGTTGCTTGAGAATCCAACAAACTGCATCGAACTGAATCGGAAAATCACAATGTTCGTTATTCAACTCTCGTATGCAGTGGCTTGAGAATCCAACAAACGGCATCCCAGCGCGTCGAAAAATCACAATGTTCGTTAATTTCGTTATTCAACTCTCGATGCTATGCAGTGGCTTGAGAATCCAACAGACTGCATCCCAGCGCGGCGAAAAATCACAATGTTCGATATTCAACTCTCGGCGCTATGCAGTGGCTTGAGAATCCAACAAACTTCATCTCAGCGCGTTGAAAAATCACAATGTTCGTTAATCAACTCTTGGCGCTTTGCAGTGCCTTGAAGATCCATTGCGCGAAAAAATACCACCGCGGTACTTACGATTTATTTGATAGTTTCAGAAATCTACTATCAAAATACTCATAAAATGCTTTAGTATTGCCAGTGTTTCAATTTGTTGTCGTATTGTCGTTACCATGTTGTAGCTGTTTGATAATGTGTGCTTCGTTTTACACTCGTATTTTTAAGTGCATCTCACAGCATAATAAATTAATTAAATATCCACTATGAAGTTATGTATTTGTGTGTCAGTCACAACGCCAGGATGTCTCATTTATTTATATATTTATAATTATTGCTAATGAATAATGCATTAATGATGGTTTTTTGGTATGTAATATTGCATGTTTGTGCAGGTTTGTGTGTGGTGTGCTTACAGAAAAGTATTTTTGTTATTAGCAACACAATACATTTTTATGAGAATATTTTTACGGAGTTAAATGAAGTTTTAGAATATACGCGTGAAAATAATGGGTTAACGGATAAGCAGAATATTTCTTACGACCTCTCAATGCAATTGTAATTGAACTAAACGTGATTTGCTTAAATACTTTCATAATAGGTAAACCCTATTTGCAAATACATACTTACATACCTTTAAGTAGTAAAAAAGAAACTTTTATTAATGACTAAGTATTGATTATTTTATGTTTATTAGGTACGGTACTCTTCACATAAGAATTGAAAATAATACTTAATCAGAATACCTGCGCAATCGGTCTATAATCGATAAGATAATCACAAGTCATTTATAAATGGTCGTACGATTTACTTATCGTCGAGCTAGCATGCTTTATTAAGATAAAAATTCAATTGACGTGAAATTTTATAAGCCAATTGTGTCACACGAAAATGTGCCATTATACAGGAAAAGTTTTTATCCAGTGCGCAAATTTTAACCATGAATTCAGCATATCATTCTAGACCCCCTACCGCAGAAATTTTTCGCCGGTTACACAAAAAAAAAAATCTGCTGTTCCATACATCTTGACCGCGTCGGTATTGCACTTTTCTATGAAACAGCTGTTTTTTTTTTTTTGTATAACCGGCGAAAAATTTCTTTCGGGGCTCTAGAATTATATGTTTTTTGTTTTTTTTTGTTTGGGAAATCATCAAATAACTTCTCCCGCTCTGGGTGGAGCAGGAGGGCGTGTCAGACTTTTACTGACTAAAACCCACCCGTGTTCCTTCATTAGCCCGTATGCCAGGGGCTGTGGTATCTCTTTCGAACAAACCCGCACCCCTGGCAGGTAGAATTATATGCTGAATTCATGGCTAAAATTTGCGCACTGGATTAAAACTTATCCTGTAATTATTTCAACAAGAAATCACCCACTGTTGGGTCAGAGCCAGAAGGTCAGGCCCTTTTTCCTTATCTCCAAGTTTTCTTGCGACTGTGGACTTTTGGGACTATAAGTATGAAACTTCCTAGTCCTGCCAGTCTATTCTATAAAAATCTCACAGTGACATTTCAGTGAAGTGAGCTGTCAGTGCATGATCTTCTTAGCGTGTTAAAAAAAATTAAGTTTAGTTTTCTAAATTTGTTTGGCCCAAAATTCAGTAACGCGAATACCATTTGATGCCCCAGCCATGAGGTCCTCACGTGTGCACGTGACACTGTATGCGTTGCAAGATGGAAGGTGAGCAACTGTCTGTGGAGAGTCGCCGCGTACACAGCGGAGGTTTGAGCCGTCCGTGAATCCCCAGTTGTGGAGATAGTCTTTGCTCCGGCCTGATTTGGTACGAAGTCTATTTAAGGCCGCGGTAATTTGTGGTCGGATCGGACGCTCTCTGATGGTTCAATGAAGAAATCAGGACGCGTAAGCAGTTCTTGTCAAAGATTACATCTTCCTGTGGAGGGGTTGCCATTGGCTGGTCTCACGCTCCCATGAAAATGGTTGCTAAGATCTGACACTATTGACAGCTTACTTCACCTCATTTTTCTCGGTGACATTTTTACAGAATACACCATCTGGTGTTTCCCACATTTGTGACGATGTCGTCAGTCCTTGCCCTTCGAACGTCCCGGGTATCTAACTTCTGTCCTTGGCCTGCATTCGATAAAAAAACCTTACTTCATCGAGCATTTTCTCGTCAATTCAGATGTACTGCTCAACTCCAATTGAGGTGTCTCACCATGTGACCGTCGTCGTCTTAGACCTAAAAAAAATATAGCTGAGTTCCTCCTATTCCAATATTCCGTAAGAAATATAGAGTGATTTCTTTTGCATTGAGAGGAATGTTGAATTCGATGTAAATAAAATACACAGATTTGTTTTAATTGCGTCAGCCCACGTCTCGTTTTGCAAGCGTTGAGCGGTAAATTAATAAAATTCTCTTAGACGTTATAAAATCAGTATTATTAGTAGTACGGTGCAGCGTAGTGTGAGGAAAATCCGACGGCAATAAGATGTCATAAAAATAGAGTACACGGTCTACCGGTCAGTCTACTGAATGCCAAGGTTAGCTGCTTATGACATTTCTGACAGATTTTGCTAGATCTAGCTATTTATATCGTAACCTGATTTTAAAGTTTTTCTGCGGGGCTATGTCCAAAAATATCATGGCAATAATACGTTTCCGTCGAATTCCGCCGTTATTTAAAATCAAGAACGATTTTAGTAATAAAAGTGGGCCTAAACCCCTAAAAACATTACCAGGGTTTAAGAAAGCAATTGCTTAAAAAAAAATTATATGCTCTCCAAAATGTCCTAATAAAAAATCCGAAACAGTGGCGGTAGTAGGGACGATTTTCGATACGAGTTTAAATAGTCTCCGTACAAAAATGGACTATCCGATGTTACACTATCGATTTTTCCTCCCAGTTCAGAAACAGCTGTTCCGTTTCGCGCGAAAATTAAATATGGAAGTTCCAACAACCGTCACTGTTTGTCACTTATGTCACTATTTAGACTTGTGTCTCTAAGCGTTAATAATGCTTTATGTAACCCATATAATTAACGGTATAATAACGCTAATGAAGCTTCCTAAACTTAACCGTGCTTCCTTTCTTTTCAGTTTTTATTGAACAAGGATGAGGTAAATGTAGCCTATTGTAATACCTCTGCACGTCAGCACGTATGAATAATATGTACCTATGTAGTTTGTAGTAGCATGCACTTTTAAGGCGTGGTCTGAACGTCAGCGATAGGTAAAGGCGCTATTGAGAATCTTTGATAACCGTCTTGACGTTCCCCTAAAATTTTCGACCAATGCTTGGGACCGGAATGAACACACCTGTGACTGTGTCCCGATTACGATTGAGCTGTGGACGTTGAAAGAAAGAAAGAAAGAAAAAGTATTAATTAGTTGAATTTCAATGTAATATATATATTTTCCTTTCGTGCGTAGGTATAATTCCTATAATCACCAATTTTTGATACATTATCCTTTTCGATAATAACGCCATGCTAAAACAATTACAATACCACGATTCTGTACTTAGTTTTAGCTGTTGACCCAGATACTGTGTACGCCAGTGTTACCATTTAATTAACAAAGTGTATGACAGTAGAAACTTCAGCTTTCTGATTAATTAATTCGCTCCGCAAGTTCTCATACCGTTGGGATGCAGGGAAAGCTTTGTAGCTTTATAAATCAAGGAAATAAAAAAAATTAAAACGGGTTTTTCTAAAACTCGTTTGTTCTCCACTCGCGGACATTCAGACCCACATTTTACAATAGTTGTTAGTATTTTCACACATAGATAATAGTTGTAGATTTATAGATAGTGCATGATTTTTTCAACAGACAATAGCGACTACGGCAGCCTGACCAATAAATCATTATTGAAACGACCTCTTTGTCAATATAACTTTGTTATTGGCCGAAACTTTAAATTAGTGTATTTTTAGGCTACCAATCTCAAAAATTTCTGGAGTAACGGAGAGTCTCAAAGGGATTTCGGAAATTATGATGTTATTGATTGCCTACTCCGTAGTTTTATTATTCTACATCTTTTAATAATTTAGCAAAATTTAGTATTCTCTGAGAAGTTAGAAACGTAAAAAGGGAATCTACAAAACGCTCAATCCACAACTTCCTAGTATTTGAAAGCTGGGAAAATATAGCGTCAGAAAATCTCCATAACTATGCACTCTACCGTAATGTCTATCTATTATTATTTTCATTACACAAAAAACCAAGATAGCCGTAATATTTCATGAACCATCATACCTACTAAACAATCTGTCGGTTTTTTTTTCCGAAACGAAGACCAGCAACCTTGTGTTTAATTCCTGCGTCTCACAGTTCCACACAATACCTTGTTGAACAATCTCATCAGATTTAGAGGTCATCTGCAGCTCTGCTAGAACAGTGTAGCCTTGGATTATCGAGAAATTATTCCCCTCACGTCTTCACTGAATCGAGTTCCACTGAAAACGCTGATCGGTGGTGCTTAGCTTAAAAGCGTTTTAAACAAAAGGGTAAATCTTGGCTATCTTGGAGTATTATTTTTTTGGTCTGTTTTTAGCTAACTCAGGTAGAAGATTATTCATAGAGGATACTTTCAGGATAAAATTAGTATTTCGCTGAAACAAACAAAAAGGTTTCTTTTGTAGCGGCACTACAAATAAAAATGTTTGGCAACAAATATCGAGAAACACAAAAAGAAAAGTGGCGCCATCTACAATGCCACAGGCGAACTAAATGAGCAATTCTGCATCGCGCAATCAGAGTTTTCCACGATACTTGAAAATATACAAAATCCCGACATCAACCATCGGGCAGTTGCCCGGACCAGACACAATGCCCGTCTGGTCGGAGGATCCTCCTTTACCATCATAAGTATGAGTGAACTTTACACCCCGTTCCTCATACCCCTAAACTGGTGACCCCGTGAAAGAACGTCAGCGCAGCCTTCGTGCAACACTTCAGCGTGACGTCATTATCATCATATCAAGACCACTTCCTCAAGCTTTCGAGCGGCGAGTCACACAGCCAGCAAGCACCCACGGCTTCAACGGGTATTCTGACCACCTGCATGCAGCGAACCGCATGCCTGGTCATCACCCACAGCCTCATCAGCAATCATGGCCCAGCACACTGCACTTTCGGCCGGTCGAGAGCACAATCTCCCGGTCGGCGCCAGCAGTCAGCCTCAACCTCTCAACCCAGCGCTGTACCAGATCCGACTCACTGGAGCATAACGCAGCGCAACCCCGACTCACTGGGGAATCGTCGCAGACAGTTCCGACTCACCGCGAACTATGTGACACCCGGTTCCGACCCACTGGAACCACAACTGGCACTGGCAAGCATCATAACATGCACTGACTCAGCCCACTATCGACCTCCGGTCTCCGGGGGGGAGTGATGTAGCGGCACTACAAATAAAAATGTTTGGCAAAAAATATCGAGAAACACAAAAAGAAAAGTGGCGCCATCTACAATGCCACAGGCGAACTAAATGAGCAATTCTGCATCGCGCAATCAGAGTTTTCCACGATACTTGAAAAAATACAAAATCCCGACGTCAACCATCGGGCAGTTGCCCGGACCAGACACAATGCCCGTCTGGTCGGAGGATCCTCCTTTACCATCATAAGTATGAGTGAACTTTACGCCCTGTGCCTCATACCCCTAAAAGTTTGAACCAAACCTGGAACTTTGATTTTTCTTCGGTTATAAAAAAAAACACTGCTTTTTCGTAGCAGTGCAATACCTACACAGGCAAAATGTATGGAACGAATTTTATTTTTATAACCTACTAAAAATTTCAACGCTCGCCGGGGCACCACAATCATGTACTCAATCCGTGATAACAGATTGCGCATCAATGTCCACGCCACCCTGTATAGATGAAGTACTGGAGTAGGTTACTTTATAGGTACCAACTCCAAGTTGAATTTTCACTGAGGTCCCAGAATCTTCGCTTATCAGAAAAACGAAATCGTATATTGTGAATTCTGGACCTCAAAAGCACATTAATTACAATATTTACATTTGAATGTACTATGTGATTTATTTATTTTGTACAAAGTTCAAAGTCAATAGAAGAATAATAAGCATTAAGTTTACCAAAAAAAACATATTTATAAACGTAACTTCCGTGTGGTTACAGAAAAATTAATTAATTTTATTATTGATGCAACCGACACCCAGTGTTAATGCCGTGCTCATGTCCCATAGGTATGTCGTGAGTGTCCTTAAGTGTCCATTCCCCTGTACTTCTGAGGACCTAAAAAAACTTGGTCCAAAAAAAATTTAATCCATACGTTAATAATATGTTAAGGGAGGTATACCAGAGCCATTACATTTTTTTTATTTTTATTCTTTACTTTAAGTTTCTATGAGTATGGAGTTCGATTTCCAGACCACTGTGTGTCGTCGCAAACACACATACTATTGGTAATTTAGGAAGGAAAACCCGGATTCACTATTGCTAACCTTTATTTAGGTTTATTCTAATAAACCATTTATACGAAATATAAACTTAGTATTACATACGTCATCGTAAAATTACGAGGAATTCAATAGAACAAACCTGCGTTCGTGATAAAAATGAAAAAAATATGACCGTAGCTAAAAACACGTCATCCAAGGATTCTTTAAAGACAATCACAGTTATAACTTCAATATCTTATCTTAGCAAATAATGAGTTAGCTGTTCTTGAAAACTACTCAACCTATTTTGTGATTACTAAACTTTTTATCTGGCTGATTAGAAAAAAACCGTTTATAATCTATGGATAGCTACACTCCCAGAAGCTATTTATGTTTTCGATTCAATTCAAGAGGTAAAAGACTACGTAACTAAATATCCTTGCACTTCTGGTCGCGAATTCAAATTCGGAACAACCTAAATGATGGCCGTTATAGCAGCTTTGAAACTGCATCAAAACTTTTTCTTTGAGACGTCATTATTTTGCTGTCCGTCCGTTAGTTTGTCACAAGGCTGTATCTATGAAGTCATAGAAATATCAATGTTTGAACCGTATAAAGTAGATACTTATAATTTTCACAGTGTGTATCACAGATATAGATAGAGTTTCTACTACTCTACTATGCCCGCTATAACAACAAATAGAAATATAATGAAGTTAAAGGGGACGCATATTATAAACATGTTTTTTTTTTCTAAAGAATTTGAATAACATGTGGTGTTATCATCTTATTTCCTCAACAGGTCTTATTATTCAAATAGTACAATAGATATTATGAAAATGCTGTACGTAGTAATAAGTATGATAAAACGATAGTAATTTGTTACGATTATCATGACAGTTACAACAAAATAATATTGACAAGACACCATCGTCGTCATGGATTTAAACACCTGTGTTTTCGTTAGTTATCTCCTTATCAGGATTTCGATTATTTTTATGATTCACTTTCAGATACTTTTTATCATTAGTCATCTTATTATTTTCGGTCCCCATGGTCATCATCCCTTATCTCAAATTATCAGGGTTCGGTCCAGTATGTAATCGTTTTTCTTATACATCTATTAGCCGTCATCTCGGTATTCACCCCTGTTCTAGCCATATTATTTTTCACACAATTCATCCATCGTGTCTCTAATATTCCCTAACTCTTCCATATTCATATATACTCAAAATTTTCCTTCCAGACTCTGTGTTCCATACTTAACGCATTTTCTGAACACACTCTTTCTACCAATGACCTCTTCCATCGCGTTCCATCAGGCGTGATCGACTTCAAGAGCAGGCCTACCTGAGCTGGTTGTTACCTGTGCCTAGGTGCAGCAATGCTCATGTGCTTTTCGGGCTCATTCTCTTGAATTTTACTGCTATTTTTTTATGTCTAGTATTTATAGTAGGAACTAGTGCTTGCTGATCAGGACTGGTTATTATACCAATTAAAGTCTTCGTACGACTGTGTAGCTTCTGTCAGCAAATCCACTTCTGTGAAAAGGTTTATTGCTCTGCGAAGCACTTGCAATTTTCTCTCGTAATAATATTTAGCTTCTCTGCACGTTCTACTGCAGGATATATTTCATCTTGGTTCTTGTTCAAACGCTTCCAGAATTTGGGTTGCTATGGCAGAGCATCAAATATTAATACAAAGCACCCAATCTTTCTCATATGCATGCATGATTTGTAAGACCTGCAAGCATTAAAGTCCAGATGGGCAGAATAATTTAGTTGCCTAATAAAAAGCTTGTATGTTTAAAAAGTTAAATACTGTCGTCTGCACCCGTATGCCAGTAACCCATTAATTGACTAAATAGGACAAAGAATTTATCACACCATCTTTATATTGAGTTCTCAAGTGGCCATAGAGTTGATGGGATAGCCCGCTCAAAATTTATCATTAATTTATTTATAAAAGGCTCTTACGTAACTTATTCGGGAGTGGATGAATTGATATTGACATTTTGTTATTGGCTTCAATCAATATTATTTGTTTATTCATCCATGTTTTTAAATCGACCTCTTCGTTATTTCGAGTTCGTTTCTCGATGTAGTTTTGACGAGTATTTAATTGCCATAAACTCAGTGATTCCTTTCATGGCAACATCCTTGATATAATTCCATCATCTACGCCTACGGCTATTGGTCTCTCCAGTACATCCATAAGTATCGAATGCCGACAAAATATAAAGCTTTTGTGTGTATTTACATGGAAAGCAATCCGGGCAGTAACAGCCCCAACTAATGTGCCTTTGCGACAGGCTGCCGCGCCCCTATCGCCCCCACGTTTAGTCAATGGCCTTACCATAGTTATAGTAACTATACTCTTTTGACAGCCTCTCCCTGGGGGCTGAGGTTAACATTATAGTTTTATGCTTGTTTGGATTAGGTTCCGTACTTTTTCGTTGATTAATAAGAACAGTTCAAACGGAATCATTATGGTATTCTAAATGTATCCATATTTTTAGACTGACATAATGTCCCAATTTCTACCACTCTGCTCTTCCATCTTAACATTATTGTACCTACTTCTCGTTTCTTGCCTTGTTGTCAAACACTTCAAAATTCTGAATACATGAGGAATTTATGGTCAAGTAAAATCGTCATTTACTGCACCGCTGAAAATTGCATTGCAGATGCAAGCTCAAAGACTAACGACTTATTACCTCAGCTCCTACAGCTGGTATGAATGAAAGATCTCTTTGAAGCCACGCGTCTGCGATTCGCGGTTCCGACCCGTTTTCATTACTGCGGTTATAAAAAGATCATTATTAGCCTGCAGGGATGGCCGTTCTTACTGCTACTTTATTAAAATATTGCTATTTAATTGGACGATGTCTGAAACAGAAGCACTTTGCTGTTCTTTTTAGGGTCGTTTGTCCCTCAAACTTAACGCATCCTGAACGTATGTTCCCATGTTCCATTATTTGTAGCCGATTTATTATGATCATAGACAATGAAGTGATGACCCGACGAAGCTTTCTGCTTCAATCCATTAGTTGATTCGTTCACCCCACGTCATAATCCACCATGTCTTATCGTAGTACAATCAAATCAGGTAGGTACATCTCCATTAAATCCCCTTTGAAATCAAATTCTCTAATAACCAACCGATGAATTGACCTTGTTATCATAGAAATTGGACGGCTGACTGAAAATGTCAACGACTTCTCCTGAAATAATTGTGTCTTTGCGTGTCTATGGTACTCACTTACTTCTACACATTCGATTCTTTACTATTCATAGAACTGTATATTAATCGAGTTTATGCTATGCCAATCCATTTTATATGTCAGAAAATGTCAACGGTATATTGTAGGCTGGGTTGTGGGCTGGCTGGGTTGTACTTGAATTTTATGAAATCATCAAAATAATACGACTACTGCGTTTTATTTGGCTCCCGTATCACCAATATCTTATCTTATAATGATAGGTAATTTCTAAAAATATCCGGTTCTGATTCACGAAACTAGTGTGCTGAATGTTAGATAACTAAGCGCCCGCTTTTGAAACCTTTTAATTTATTTTGTTGGTCTCTGCCTTTGACCATCATAATCCTCCTATAAAATCCGAATTTAACTGGGGTTGGCGATGGCGAAGCCTTCTACTTGTTCCATACGTCCTCGTCATCATCTGCCTTACCTTATCCGACAGCTGAATTTGTTTATTTTACATGGAGAGACTGCCTATCAGACCTCCACAACTCAATTACTGCCCCCCCCCCCCCCTACCCTTTGTAAGACTGATTGTTGGACTTGCCACATGTCTATTAGCCGTCATCTCAGTATTCACTTCTTTTCTAGCCAAGTCATCCTTCACATTAGCCATCGATGGATGGATGCAATCATCAACAGCAATTAGAATGACTATTTCAAAAAACATATTCCCGGACAGCCCTGTGCTAGATAGCCAAGCATAAGTATACAGCAATCACTGTACGTTTGAGACAATAAACGTTCATTGAGTACGCAATTAGCGCCTACGGCCTGAGCTCTAAAATGGGCCTTGAGCTGGCCTCACGACCCAGTTTCCTTTGCCTGAAACATCGACGTTTTTTTAATGGTATTTTCACCTTTTTTTATAAACGCTTCGGCAATTACGATCAGTTGTCGAAGGTCAGGAAAATGTAGATTCACTGTTTTTTTTTGTGTTCAAATTTGAAAAGATTTATATCAATATAAATAATTTAATTAATTTAACAGATGCTCGTACGTTAAAGCAGGATGCTTGCCCGAATGCTATTAAATGAAGATTAAATTGTTTTCCCTATAAAATATGACAGGCCGTAAATAAACGGTAGCAAAATACCGATACATATAGACTGAATCAATGACGTAGACTGACTGGACGGAGATTTTCCTCTGTGGTCAATAACTGGATTCTCAATTTATCCATTGCTCCAGTATTTTTATTTTGGACAAACTCCTAGATAGAAACTTCTTCTCCTTGTTCAGAAGCCCGGAGTCTGTATTTGCGCCCGGTTGATGGCAATAGGCTCGCTCCCTATTGGGCTGTACATGGGACTTGAACGTAACTGGCTAAATGTGGGTGGTGTTATGTTATATACTCGATAGACCTTTTACTGTGATCGCCAGCAGTTTTAATCGAACCCACTCATCATGTTCATAGGTTTACGACGGCAGTCAGCAACTTTACTAACCGGGACTTTGCATTACAAAATTGTGGTGTAAAGTCCCGGTGAGTGAGGGACTCGACTTTGTAATATTGCAAAGGGGTTCTTTCTGGCAAAATCTTGATGCTCTGAAATTTATTTGGCATAATCTTCTATGAATAATTTAACGAACATTTTTAAGGCATACAAATTATTTCATATAATTATTGTTTGGCCGAATGTTTATATGTTCGAATTTACAATGGCATACTTTTAAGATGACAGAATTTTATTTGGCAAATTTAACACTCTGCATAGTTTCGTTTAGCATAATTTTTATTTAGACCGACGATTATTTGGTACAGTTTCAGTCGGTTTACTGTGAAGAAGGCAGAATTTCATTTTAAATAATTTTTATTAGGCATAATGCTATTGTTATAAAATATGCTGCAGGTATTTTTACCCTTAATTGAAAATTAAAATATTGTCTTAAAAAGTCAACATATTGTGCTACAAAATTTAGTGACAGAAACGAATCGCTGCAAAACCGACTGCACGTAGTCTTGTCTGACCTACCCATAGATTTAAGAAAGAAGAAGATATGCCAAGTAGTTGAAAATGTATCGGAACCCGGTGTCTCCACTTGCTCCCCACTACCGCGCCACAACTACACATGCAATTTAGTAAAACCAATAGATACGAAGTCGCGCTCTCATTTGCAATTTATAAATCAGAACGTACTACACAATCAAATATAGACCTTATCCCTTCAAACGCAGCGTGCATTTAAGTACAACTCACTCACACAAACAACGGTTGCTACCGTTGTGCTGTGCAAAAGCAATTTATTTTACATATACGCTGGTGATTGACTAAATCGGAAAGTTGTCGATACTTCTATTTATTATTGTACTACTTCAATTTTTTTCGGGGTCCAGGAAATAAGATAAAATGAAAACGATAACCGTAATACGTCACTAATATATTATCTGAACAATGCCGATAACAATAACGCATACGAAGCGTTTGAAGACTTTAACGTAAGTAAAATGCCAAAACCATAAAAAAGTAAGGAAATAGCACGAGGATAAGAATTATTATACGATAATTCAAACCCAATAACACTCCACCGACATTGTCTAAAATTTTGTTAACTTTACGACTGTTGTTTAGGCATTTCTCTACTACGCTGTAAAATAATCAAAATAAGTAAAAAACATTAATTCACATCGATCTAGCAATAAATTTATTCGCGAATCGACATTATCGATAGCCTACGTTAGTGGATCTGCACGAGCACATCACTAGCTCGTCGCAAGAACCAGCGGCCGTACTACGGAATGCGTCCGCATAGATACTTTATCGTTTTGTGATTTTTACATTGCTTGTCCAGTCACTTAGCGACAAAATATTTAGGTAGTGGTTTAGGAGCAATGTATTTAGTACAAAAATAATACAGTCGCTGTGATATTTGAAAACAAAAATAACATGGTAAACGCAAGAAATGTTTGCCGATTTCTTGTTTTTCATGATTTTAAAGACAAATGTAGAAAAATACTTGTACTTATTTATGGTAAGTGATTCCATGATTCACAAAGTTTTTGTTTTGGCTTTGATTTTTACAAGAAACCACTGAACAACACGGCATTCTTATGATTTATCACGACAACGGTCGAAAGCACACTAGTTCGCGGAGACGGCCATTTGCTTTAGGAATGATCATGCTGATCATACCGCGCGGACACAGACACGCCCCTTTCCCACTTCTCCTGCTTTTTATATTTCTATGGACCTACCCCTAGAGTGATGAATATAATGTGGTAAAATTAAATAACGTTTGACAAAATGCATTTCTTGATAATTACTTAATTTGCTAACAGAAAAAATATATTTTAGTAGGCTACCTGGAACCGAACTATTTAGATTAGGTTAAGTATTATGTTAAAAATACTCGCAATAAAAGACCAGCACCCTAATTGCGTAACTCACGATTCATCATAATCTGTATCGTTTTGAAACGGATTGTTAAACCATTGCTTCATATGTTCGAAAAATGTGTCTGTTCGACAACATAAATAACGCAATGAATATTGTTTAACTGTGAAGACGAAACCAATTATGATCAATCGTGAGTTACGCAATTAGGGTGCAGGTTAGGTTATCTAGGTTATAATAGAGATATCAAATATGCCAAAAGATGATTCTAACTATAAACTTTCTGAGATAAGATAGTTCGTCCTTTTAATGACTATCGAAATGAAATGTATCCCAGAAGACGATTCTGACTGAACTTTCTGCGGTATGTTGGTTCTACTTTTTATTATGGATATGAAATTTATGCTTATAGATGATTCTGACTTACAAAATTGTGAGTTTTTAATGTATGCTAGGTATATGAGTGTGTGTGTCAAACGATGCGAAATGAAGTTAATGCTATTCGCTGTTATGCAAAATAATATTATGACATAAAAAGTTCTGTTATAATGGGTAGACCCGTTTGGTCAGAACTTGGTCAGCAATGATCGCATACTAATCACATATTTTCGCTTTTCAAAATGAACCTTGTACTTTGAATTGGCCCGAAAGCATCGTGCGATACCTTATCAGGTGTCACACTACACACCGGTTCGTTATCCACGTCCTTAATCACCATTGTTTCGTCATTATCAACGTAGTCAGCAAATAGATAACGCATATAAAGGATTAAGTTGTAAGATGGTCATTAAGGTTAGTTGCAGTCATCCTAGGTTTTAATGACAGTTATCACTTAAAAGGGAGATTAGTTTTGGAGTAAGTAAACATGTTATTAAGATCGTAATTCTGTTTTATTTCGAACAGGATTTCCCAGGTCTTGTTTTGTGTGATGTTGCGATTATAAAAAATAATCGAAACATTATTTATAAAAATATTCGACTAGCTGTCCCCGGGGCTTCCCCCTCGTGGTTGTCAGTAATTATCTTATCCTACGGGATCGTGCAACCGCGACATAAACTATGTCTATGTACTCCTTATTACATCAGTCAGTGAAACTCCCGTCAAAATCAGCTCGGCCATTTCTGAGATTAACAAACAAACCGAAACAAACAGACTGACATACAAAAGCTTTTTGTACATTTCGTATATCCTTTCATATGCATTTAGTTAAAAGTGGTTATTTTGACGTTGCAAACAGATACTTCTATTCGATTTATTTACTTGCATATCGAAATTTGAGTTATGGCGAAATACAACACAGTTATTGCTTGTCTGTCGGTCCTGGCGGTTCGCCCCCGAATCACGACAATCTAGTTTATGAAGCTCTAAACTAGATTGTCAAGTTTTTTAAGATCTGCAATTGCAAACTATTTCAAATAGAAATCTACTGTGTGAGCCACACAGTATATTTCTATTTGTTTTCTTTTTGCATCTGTGACCTCTGGATGGACAATAGAGGATCTGAAAAGCATATGTTGGTGTTATAGAATTGCAGAGTGACAAAATATTTGACAGCTGTCCGTACATTGTTAATGAACCAACGGACGAATGATATTAGAATGGGACAGTTGGCTGCCTTCCATTAATTCCTCACCCGTTCCTTGTCAGAACGACCACACCTCTTTTTTGACCTTTTATCAACTATTAAGTTGACCTGACCCGTATGTGTGATCCGTATTTTTAACCGACTTCGAAAAAAGAAGGAGGTTCTGAATTCGGTTGTTTTTTTTTTGTATGTTTGTTATTTCAGAACTCTACGTCATTTATAAACCGATTTGAAAATTATTGTTTAGAAGGGTATACTTATAGAGTGGTGTCATATAAATTTGGTCAATTTCTGCTTGGTAGTTTTTGAGTTAACTGTCATAATACATACGTATTTTTTCCTCTTAGCGTGTGTTGATGAATTGATCTTATAATAACTTCGTCTCTGTTAGGTATTTATTTAGCAAGTGACGGTATACGAATTTGTGTGGGTTAATAAATACAGCCGTCTGCCAAAGAAGACGAAAATACAAAACCTTATTTACTTTGTAGTGTTTTTTTTTTAGTGAACTAGTTCATGGCCGGCCACTTCATCCTCCATCATACAAATGCCAACATCCTAATTTTCCTTTAGGGGGTGGGGGTCATTGAAAAGGCTGTCTGTTCTTCATCAGAGTCCAAGCTATCTCTATACTATGCTAAACAATCAAATTCGGCGGTTTAGCCATTAAGCTGTTTAGTCTGTTACAGAATTATCTGATGGAAAAATAAAACATTTCATTTTCACTTTGTAGTGTTTTTCCGAAAGTCGGTTGTTTCTTTTTCCATCAGATAATTGTGTAACAGTCTAAACAGCTCAATGGCTAAACCGCTGAATTTGATTCGGATTGATTTGGAAAAAGTTTTTACTTTTTAGTTATAGTAGGTACCTACTATGATTTGCTGTAATTTTTTAAGAGTTCTGTTGTCTGTCTCCGAAACGCATCATCAGATCTATATGAAATTTAAATGGGCCCATTTCGGCATAAACCCCTTTCGAACAAAAAATAATTTTGCAAATCTGTCTGTATATGGTGAAGTTATGCCCGAACATACATAGAAAAAAACATGTTGTATTGATAACCTCCTTCTTTTTGAAGTCGGTTAAAAATATAAACAAATGGATCATACAACGTATCTGTGTGTGCCAATTTGTGACTGTTTTGAGTAGGTACATGATTTCTAATGTTAAATTACATGACCTTGAAGATGTTTTTCATTTGACAATGAGGTTAATTTTGTAGGTAACCTCAATTTTCGTCGATGATTCTTTAATTACTATTTGATAATGTTATTCAGCTATGTCAGCAATGTATGATGTAAAATAATTATGAATGTACGTGTAATGCTACGTCCAGCAGTGGACGTCTTGAAGCTGAAATTGTGAATGTTATTTGAATAATAGTTGCTGGGGAAAAATGGTAAGATATAAAGTTGAAACCTTCTTAATTCAGATTAATGTGTTACTAATTCCCTTTAGTGAATGATTGCGTAAGAATTTAACCATAACAGGCTTTATTTTAAGTATGATCAGATACTTTTGGAACTGATCATAGTCACTGCCGGTCTATTCTTTGAACATCTCATTGTGGCAAGTTACGTGAAGTGAGCTGTCAATAATGTCAATCTCTAGCATCACGGGAAATGACAGCTCGCTTCAAGCTCACTCCACCTTTGTTTTCTCGGTGACATTTTTACAGTAGACCGGCTGCGGCTGGACTCATAGGGCTTAGCCATGAAAACTTACCGGCCATAGAGACAGACACTTTCGCATTTATAATATTCGTATCTACTGTAGTCCATAGATAATTGCGGTGAAAACAGTGACCCGATTTTGAAAATTTTGATACAAAAATCATGTTATCTGTGATAAGTTGATAACTGTTTCTATTTCTGATATCAAATGTGATTAATGAATTTATCGATTATTATAATCTTTGTGATTTGTAGATTCTAGTAAGGTTAAGTACGTTAGGGTTCTTTTTAAGTACGTAGAGCTCCATCATCATTCGATTTCAAATACAAACTCTTTTGAGTAATCATCTGAAATACCAAGGAACACATTTCAGGAGCACTTTATTCCGTTGGAAATAATATTTTAAATAAACCTTTTTACAGTCTGTTCAACTGATTTTGACTTCTATTGCGTTGGTAGCATGATAAATAGCATCTGCAGTAAACAGTTGGTATTGTAACCATTATTTTGCTTTTAATGCGACACGTTTGGCGCAGTGGTTAAGCGATTGACTGCTGCGCTACGTGTCGCGGGTTCGATTCCCGCACGGAACAAATATTTGTATGAACTACAATTAGTTGTTCCGGGTCCGGCTGTTTGTGCATGTGAGTTTAAATGTTTGTAAACGCACCCACAATACAGGAGAAATTCCTAGTGTGGGGCAACATTTAAAAAAAAAAAAAAAAAAAATGCCATCCTTATGCATACGGAATAGAAGTCAAAATCGGTTGAACGGACTGTGAAAAAGGTTTTTATTATGTGTAATCTTATTCCAAATAGAATGTAGTTATGTAGTGACCGTAGGTTCTGATTGTGGTTTGGTTTTTATCTATTTACTAACAAAATGATTAATTGTTTAAACGTGATATTAACTACTTAATTACTATACCTATTTAGGAAGGTAAAGGACTTTTTTTTAGATAAGCAAGGGATTAGCGATATGCTTCGAAATTATTGAGATTCTGATTGATAGTGTCTTTACGCAATTATTGTATAGGGTGCGTTCACAAAACTGAAGAAGTTATTAATAAATCAAGCGCTTGAAGATCCCTACGTTTGCTCTTTCTTTCAGTGGTTTATGTGACAGTCCTACATTATACATAACGAAGATTTATGACTTCCAACAAAAGCTTTTTACAAGGACACAGATTTTTTATAGGCTTGCTTACGTTCCTAAATTATTCTCAAGGCATAGACTAGACTTTAATGGCAGTCAGTGCTTGCCATATAAAGTTGTGTTCATTTAAATTGAATCGATATTCTTCAAAGTAATCGCGACCACAATGTGGAATGCACATGCGGTGTCGTCAACCTTTCCCTGTTCCCATGATTCATGAGACCTTCTCGATAACTGCATGGTTATCGATAGTTTTATCGATATGTCTGCTATTTACAGATAAGTAGCGGCTCTATTACTCGAGCTCATTTCTTCGGTGGGGCTACCGTTTTAATAAGTGATAAATATTTACGAAGACTCGCGTAGCGTATTGTAGTTAGGGTCAGTTTACGTTGGTAGAGTAATATTGCTAATTAGCCCAGTTTGTGATTGGGTAGTAAGGTAAGGTTTTTTTTTCTTTTTGGGTGGGAAATCATCAAATAACTTCTCCCACTCTGGGTGGAGCAGGAGGGTGTGTCAGACTTTTACTGACTTAAACCCACCCGTGTTCCCTCAGTAGCCCGTATGCCAGGGGCTGTGGTATCTCAGTAAGGTAAGGTAAGGAAAAAAAAAGAAACCAGTGAGTTCAAAAGCTAAAACTCGACTACTAAAAATCACGGTCTAAAAAGTATGAAACGATAGAATATTCTCATCTAAAAGCCGTGGTCGTATGCCACTTTGCCCTAAAGCTCATAATCGCTTACTAGTGTTAGAATGTATTATTTTATTGGGCTAGGTGGCATACCAACACCGGCTTTCAGATGTTAAGTAGTTTAGAAGTTATGAGGGATGGACATACATACATAAAACCGGCAAAATAATAACCCTCATCTTTGCTTCGCCGTATTCGGCTAGAAAGCTAGTTAAAAATGTTGGAACGTTGTTGAGTAATAAAAATGCGTCAAACTGTCTTAGAAAACATACCATCAGTCAGAAATTATATTTTCTGCACTTTTGTGTGGACGCGCCCCCAAGCTATAAAATCATGCGGTT
Organism: Polymixis flavicincta; assembly: GCA_949987655.1. Taxonomy (NCBI): domain Eukaryota; kingdom Metazoa; phylum Arthropoda; class Insecta; order Lepidoptera; family Noctuidae; genus Polymixis; species Polymixis flavicincta. The sequence goes on along the minus strand of OX465190.1, from coordinate 11,644,420 downwards.
TTTGCTTATATGGGTTAAATATTATGTACTGTTATATCGATACGTGTTAGTTGTTAACAGGAAAGGGATAATACTCGTAATTTATTTTTATGCTCAACTGACGTATGTTTAAGTACCTTTTACTGCTAAAGATATAATTCATAGCTTACTACTTCCATTGATTTTCTTTTTAAGGTAAAGTGAGAACCTAAGGGTTTGAATGAAAAATAATGAAACACGTCCGTTCAGTAAATTGATTAAATATTTCTAGAAGAGTATTCTATGAGTACCTATATTTTTAATCTTCTTCGTTTGGCTTGTCAGCCCAATCTCTCGCCTACAGTTTTTTCTGCTATTCCCTTCTAAGTTAGCTTGTCAGTCCATCCTGTACAACATAAGGTCGACTTTAGAAGGCAACCAGTACAGTACCAACTAGATAGGCGTCGCATGGTATGCCTAAGATTGTACTGCTGTCCCAATTACTTGAACACACTTCGGTACAATCACAATTCGAAATATTTTGAAGGAATTTCCATAATTCAGGGGCTCTATATGCTTGAAAAATTCGTCTGCTCGATAGCGTAAAAACGCAACGAAAATTGTACAAGGCATTGTCATTGTCATCATCATCATCTTCCTGCATAATTCAGTGTTTATGGCAGGCGGTAGAATACTATTGACTTTTATACCGTACACCAGTGCCCCGTATCGTTGTCGCATAAATATAAATAATGCAGCAAAGCCTTGGAGAAAAAGAACAGATAGAGGAATTCTTAGATTGCCATCTTATCTGTCGCGGAACTTTGCCTGGATTTTACTCCGCTTTACGATACAATCATAATTATCTTTAACAGAGATTTCCATGCTCATAGAGTATGGGAACCACATAATAATATATGCAATATATGAAACCACGTAATTGTTACCGACTTTTCTGACAGAACACAAAAATTTATGAAATCGGTCCAGTAATTAGGTCAAAAGTAGAGTTCTCCTTCACTCACTCCGCCTCATCAGTACAGAGTCTAGTTTCAGTAAGAAGAGATTTATATGCATTAACATGCACTACCTCTACTCCCTTGGCGCTTACTTCAAGGATGAAAGTCTTGAGAAAAGAAGTTAAAAATGTTGCAAGACCCATCTGATTGACAGTTTACGCTAAAGCTTATTTATTTCAATGACGAACAGACGAACAGTTCAATGGTTCATTGGTTGTCTATTATTATTTAATACTAACATTGGGTTAAGTTACACTACTACTAACATTATATGGATGTTTATTCCGAAATAAAATATTTGAATTTGAAAAAAGGTACCTTTACCTGTACCTACCTTTTTTGCCTTAGGCCTTCTTTATCAGTCAACCAAGAGTGGTGAAGAGATTAGACGGCAGGTGCTGTAGTTGAGACTTTGCGCTGTGTGCTATTCAAGAGAGAGAGGTGTAGAGAAAAGCTTTATATCACAATCAAGTTTAATTCATAGTTATTTCAAATCACAAAAATAATGTTCTAATATTCAACATTTGATTGCACGACGCAATAAGCACAATCACCAATAGATTGAATCAAATCCTAGACACAGTGAAGAGCACATTTGTGGTTGGATGTAATTGCTACACAACGTATGAAACAGAATATACTTTCTTTATTCTATGAATCAACTGTTTGTTTGGCAAGGCCACATGGGCCACAACATCTGGCCTAATGTCTTCTGAGGCAGAGGTCTCACAAGAAGAACAACTCAAGCGAGACTCGTGAAGCATTGGGCCATGAAATGGGAAGTCAAATTAAATTTGTCCACTCCTAATCTTGGCCTTGCAGCAAGGTTGCGTTTGATTTGAACTGTAGAGTATAGAAACATCTTCATTCGATTTATTACAACAAAAAAATCCAATTTATATTCAAATTCACTTACTTTGCATCCATAAATCTTCACTTTATTCGCTCAGTTTTTGAGTAGAAGAAAAGTAGTAATAGTATTAGTAATATTTCTCCTTGTAATCACTACTGCATGTTACCTGAGCTTTGTATCGTGTTTTGCATATACAGGGTGGAAGGACATTCACGCAATACCTGTCGGTTCGGATATCAAAAAAATTAATTAGCTTTGCCATACATTTTGATAACCGATAAAAAAATTGTACACTAGGTTGCTAGAACCGTGAGCTAAATTATGCTTTCAGTTTGCGCGTCGAAGCTGCATCCCTGCCACCCTGTATGCTACATAATATCGATCAGCTACCTAATATAGATCATATTCCGAGCTTTTATTTAATTATTTACCATGTATCTATTTACATCTAACAATAATTTATGGAAACACTCACAAACTATTCACAGTTCTATCATTACGCAAAATTCAATCTTTGCTTGCTCTCACTTTAATTTATTCTTCAAACCGTGACCAAAAAATACCTGTTCCAGATATGTGGGTTAGCAAAGCAACTCGACATGACAGAGAGGCAGGTGGAACGCTGGTGGCGACTCCGACGGAGTCAGGACAAACCCTCGACATTGGTGAAGTTCTGCGAAAATATGTGGAGGGCGACATTCTACCTGTATAATTTCTCCTACGGCCTGTTTATACTGTGGGAGAAAGAGTGGCTGTGGGATATTGATCAGTGTTATATTGGGTATCCTCATCAGGTGAGTTTTTTTTTTCTGTCTCTTTAGCTACGCACACGAAAACATTTGACCGAAACGGATTTCAAAAGTAGAACACTATGTATTTACTATTAATGTAACCTAGACTCGAGAATTTTTCGATCATTTTATGTGATCCGTTTTCTTTTATTATGAGAAATCGTCAATATATCTAAGCCCGAGAAGATAACAGGGTGGTAGCTAGACTTAATTAGGAGAAGGGATAGCCAGAACCTAGCGGAAATCGAAACCGTTCACGCTAAAGTGAATGAATGTATTTCATTTTGTAGAGGGCTTTTGGTTCTAAAGGAAAGCTTCTTGTACCTTGGCTACTAAATCTTCCTAATTAATATTATTTATACCATTTTGAAATAGTGCATCTTATACTCCAAATTGCTTAGCTATTATCGCTTTAAATAGCGCAGCACGAATAGTACTAATGGATGACGAATCTTCAATTATGCAAGATTTAACGAGTAGATGCTACATAGTTGCGAGAGAGTGCCAGGCGATTGTTTCGAAATTTTGAAGCTCACGAGGAAATTAAGGACATTTATCAGTTTACAATGAGGACGAACTCAGGAGCATTTGAATAAACCCACCATGAGGACTCCTCATGGACGGTTTTTAAAATGCTCTGTATCGCTATACTTGAAGCTCTGGGCAACTTGTATGTACCTAGTTGTTCAAACTGTCGTGAATACGTATGTAGGCCTATTCCTTCCCTCTTCCACTTTGCTGAAGTTTTCAGTTAAGTTTGTTTCAGTTTATTAAAGAGCCTTAATAAACAAGTAAACGTAAAACCGTAGCGACACTATAAACATGAACAATGTTCACTAGAACGTGGTTATCACAACTTCACAACAGGTGCAACTTATCATCAAGATAGTAGATATTATCATCAGCGCCCTAACGTTCAGTTTTAGATATAGGATTTGCGTTAAATTAATATTTGTATACAGACCAATTTTTTTATTAATATTTAGTGGGAAATTGTCATTTATGGGTAAGCTGACTAGTTATTTGGACTTATGACGGTCGGTACTACAGCCGGGACGCCAGCCCAAAATTATATCCTTAGGAGACTCCACAGTCTTTTCATCCTATATTCAATAAACCATTTTGCTACTTAAGCTAAATGCTGCAATTCAAACACATTGCAGGGTCTCACAGACGACGTCTGGTGGTACTACATGATATCAGCATCCTTCTACTGGTCGCTGACATTCTCCCAGTTTTGGGACGTGCGCCGCAAGGACTTCTGGCAGATGTTTGTGCACCACGTGGCCACTATCTTACTGCTATCCTTCAGTTGGGTCTGCAGTCTACACAGAACCGGCACTATAGTGCTTTTACTGCACGATTGTGCCGACGTATTCTTGGATGCAGCCAAAGCGGCGAAGTATGCAAACTATCAGCGTCTGTGTGATGTCATATTCACAGTTTTCACAGTTCTGTGGATCATTACAAGACTTGGAATTTATCCGTTCTACATTATTTGGAGGTGAGTTACAAAAATTTATCATTTATTTATTATGCCTGAATTAATTAATGTATTTATTATGGTTTTTACGGTTCCGTATCCGAAGGGTAACCAACGGGACCACTGTTACTGAGCTTCCGTTGTCCGTCCGTCTGTCAGCGGGCTGTATCTCATGATCCGTAATTGGTAGACGGTGAAATTTTCACAGAATGTATATTTCTGTTGCCGCTATAACAGCGAATAATAAAAACAGTTAAAATAATAATAGTTTTCTTTAAAAACCAAGCTACAAAAAGTAGAAAATAATTCTATATAAAAGCGTGGGGTGCTCTTTGAGGTATTTTGATAATCAATTAATATAAAGCACCCCATGCTTTGTGATATAATTAAGTTTGCGTTTTTAAAGCATGTTTTTAATTTTTAAACTATTATTTATTTTCAATTTTTTTGTTCTGATAACTACAAAAGCGTGTTTTTTTTAATTTTTATTATTGAATTTTCATAGGTAAGTCTAAAAAGTTTAAATGAAATCTGACCATTTGAAGTGGGTCACAATCAAAAAAGGAATCGGTTACAAACAAACATACAGGGGAAGCGAATAAAAGCGTGTTAATTAAAGGGGCTCCATACAAGAAACGTGTTTTATTCGACGTAGTTTACTTTGTGGTACCGAACCCTTCGTATGCGAGTTGAGTGAGGTGAGTTCGACTCGCACTTGGTCGGTTTTTCAACTGCATATCGGTTTTTTTCATGGCATCCCAAACTGCAATACAGCAGTTTGGTACATAATAAACGTAAGAATATTGCTAATTTCTTACTTACCCCGTATCCTGTTAACTCAAGCCGAATTACAATACATTTAATCAGATATCTAATAATTTTTACCGTTATTTCCAGTACAACAATTCGTGCCCCCATGTTAGTGCCGATGTTCCCTGCCTACTACATCTTCAACTCGTTGCTGTGCCTGCTTTTGGGCCTGCATATGGTCTGGACCTGGCTTATACTGCAGGTCGCTTATAAAGCTATTAGTGCTGGAAAGGTGAGACCAAGGAGAATGATACAATTTAATTGTAATTGCAGCTATAGTGTTTTTTTTTTTTATAAAAATCCATTTTAATGAGTTCAACTAGGACACATGGGTCTCAGGGACATCCCGCATTCGCCGCAATCTTTAATAAGTTAAAAACTATTGTCCAAAAAAAAAACACATTTATGTGTATAACGCATAAGGGTTACATTTGCCTGTTTGATTACACTATGCAAACTCTTAGCTACGTATTTTCCAAAAGAGTTCTTATTCACGTTAAAATGTGATTGATTGAAATATTTAATTTGCATAATTTTCAGATGGATGGTGACATTAGAAGTTCGAGTTCAGAAATAAGTGACAGTTCGCATCAATCCAACCACAGCACGCCGAATCGTGTCAATAATAAAAAGTAAGTAGATCATGCTATTGCTTTGTTAAAAACGACTTTAAAATAAAGGTGACCGTACAGAGATATCAAACTGAACAGAAAATTCTAATCACTGTTTAGTTTTCAACGATTTTCTGCTAATAGCAATCGTCCCGGCCATCGTAAGCAATCGATCGTCTGACTATGACATCCAGACACACCGATTTTGTTCAGATCAGACGGATCTGAAGGTAGAATTGATCATGTATTATTGTGTTTTACGAGGGGCTTGTGGCTAAGTAAACACCCTGCCGGGTCGGTCGATCAGGTTAAGCTACGCTTGACAAGGTCGATCCGTGGATAGGTGACCGTCTTTACATACCAAGACCCCTCCGTGCCTCGGAAAGCACGTCAAGCCGTTGGTCCCGGCTGTCATTTGTAGATCTTTGACAGTCGTTACGGGTCCTCAGAAGCCCTAAAGTTTGACAACCAGTCTTACCAAAGGGTATCGTATTACCTAGTAACTGGGTTGTGGAGGTCAGATAGGCAGTCGCTCTATGTTAAATACTGGTATTCAGCTGGATCCGGGTACACTGGAAGTCGACTCTAACATCGTTGGGAAAAGGCTGGGCAAATGGTGACGGGCACACTAATTTGACAGCAAAAATATGCATTTTGTAGTACCATGTCAAAGCTGCGGGTACCACAGAATAGTGAACAAATGGAAAGCTAACACACACATTTCTCCTCAGAAGAAGACTCACCAGATACACAAGAAGCGCGGGGGGAACGTTACTCATTCGACGACCACCGTATCTTAGGGAAAGGTCTCTGTACCCGGTGATAGCCGAGCAAGTGACTTGAAAATGTTTACTTGCCCGGTCTAGCCGGGCAGCGCTCGAAGGTTTGCCCGGTTTATACAGTCAAGTGATCCGCAAATAATGTTTCCCTGAACCTGCATGTCGCTATTTTAACGACTATGATCCCGTGTGGATTCTTTCATTGGGCGTATTTTAGTTCGGCGGTTAATTATGAGAGCATTGATCATTGAATTCAAGACTTCTTTTTTTAATGACTTAATTTTCCATTGGTGAAGGCTTTACGCTTATAAACTTGCATTGATTGAAGTAAGATCTAATACAGAATAATAATTCGAATCAGTGATTGATTATTTTAAACTGGGCTATTACTAATGCGTGCTAGTTTCAATAGCCACTGCCGTTGCGATAAAAAGATGGAGATTTTTTGCGGGCTTTGCGTTTGGTTTTTGATGATTTTGATACTGAAATCGAAAGCATGACTTTTCGAAGAAGGTGATGGTGTAAAGAGGCCGATGCTTTTTGATTGACGACCTTTGAACACTGTTTGGGTGACAATCATGGGTTTAGTAAAAATATTACTGCCGAGTACCTACTGACATACATTGAGGGTGGTGTGACAACCTTTACCTGCAGACGTAATTAACGCTGTTCAAATGAGACAACTGAAACAATTTGCTTTTTTTTTCATACAAAATTGTAGTTACTGGTTTGGTGTAATAAAAAATTAACGTCTACATTTCACTGTAAAAACATATATTTTATAAATATTAATGCATTCATTTTTATTTATTTGAAGATAACTTTATCTCTAGCGTTCAATATTATAGCTAGTTAATTTTAATTCTTATAAAATTATATTATTCAAATGAAAGTCTAAATAAATAAGCAAAAAAGAAACTTCTACTCATTGAGCAGCGCAAATTACTTCAGATTACCTTAACACTCCCATTTATTAACCCTTCTGTGGCTTAACGCTCGGATCTGGAAAGAAAATTATCGACGTGTCAAAATTAAACGCAAGTGATGCGATTCGCTGCTGATTTAGCCAATCACAGCAGTTTACGCGAGTTTGACAATCTGTCACATACATTTTCGTTGCAGAAACTGGCTGTAAAGTGCCACACAACATTTTATCACGTCAACTAACATTCAACTTACATAATTTCAGAGAGACATAGGGTCGGGCCGACCGTCCAGGCGTATCACTCAGCGTCCGTGGCGCCTCCTGGCGGCCACACACATGACTACATCACTCCACGTTACGAGGTTGTAACTAGATATATCACTAATATTAACAAGGGGCCACATTTACGCTTTATTGTATATGTAATAAGCTTTACGGCCCGGTGGTTTTTGGGTTAAATATATGTAAATTGTTGTTGGAATTATGCTTCTTATGAAAGTAAGTGTCAAGCCAAAGTTTGAAGATTAATAGTGCGTAGCAACACATGTCGAGTACTGTATCGTGATAGCACATCGTAGGATAACTACTGAATAACCGGGTGGCAGCGACATCGACGTGCGACGTGTTGCCGTGCCTTCAGTACATGATTCTGAAAATCTTGCATTGAAATGTTACATTATTTAAAAAAAAAAAAACAGTGACACTTCAGGGGTGCCGACAAAAGTGAAAACTTGAACAATTACAAAATTATCTAAAAAGGTGTCGGTAACGGTAACAGTGTCGCGAGTTCAATAGGGTATTTTCCATTTTTTTTAAAACTATTCTAATTTGAAGATTGGGACGAAATATCTAAAAGAAAAATAAAAGTAAATTGATTTATATCCATTTTCTCAATTAAAAACGATTTAAACCAAAGTAATTTTTCGTTGTTTTGAATTTACCGCCTAAACGCGCCTTACTATGACTTTTTATCACGTGACGTCAACTTTGTGTAAACTAAAGTAGTTAGTAAGTAAAAAAATGAATGTGGTGTTTATAATTAATTAGATTTTTTATGGATAGAAAGTGAAATCACTTGTGTGCAGTACCTCTGTGCACAAATACTTCTAAAACTGCGCCAAACTAAGTATTTGTACTGGTGCTGTTTACACAATGCTGACGTCACAATGTCACGTAATAAAAAGTCATCTTAAGAAGCGTTGTGGCGGTAAATTCAAAACAACGAAAAATAAATTTGATTTTAATCGTTTTTAATGGAGAAAATTGATGTAGTAATTTTTTTTTTTTTCCTTAAATATATCGTCCCAATCTTCAAATTAAAATAGTTTTTATCAAAATGGAAAATACCCTATTGTTTATTCCCATTTCAAAAAATGCCAAACGCGCCATAAGAAGTTTTCACTTCAAAAATGCTGTTCAGTACATTTCGAACGCGTGTTGCACTTTTCTATGAAACAGCTGATTTGTTTTTTGAAATCTTTCTAAAAAAATTAAAGCTAAATTCATTGTCTTCAAAGGTATTTTCGCGTCGATGTCACTGCCACACTTCTTGATACTAAACTACTGCAGTAAAAGACTGCTGTCTGAACATATCTTTGTAAATCACCGTAACCGATAACCGCTTCTATTTGAAATGAGAGTGTAAATTATAAATTTACACTCTCATTCCCTAAACCGAGCCACCCTGTACGAGGGTGGGAAATCATCAAATAACTTCTCCTGCTCTGGGTGGAGCAGGCGGGCGTCTCAGACTTTTACTGACCAAAACCCACCCGTGTTCATTCAGTTGCCTGTGTGCCAGAGGCCACGGTATCTCTTTCCAACAACCCGCACCCCTTGCAGAGAATACATACCATGGCCTTACCTTTTTTAATGATTTTGAATTTTAATTCAGAACAAATGACGATAGCAAACTGACGGCCAGTATGTCTGGATCAAAACGGCATACAAACTTTTTATTTTATTTATAATTATTTGATGTTTTAGGCCTTTTATACCTCACATCGTTGCATGGTGGCTCGATTTAGGAGTTCGAGAGTGTATTTGCTCGTTCATTCTCAACCAACACCAAGTGCTTTTCTATGTTGTTGATGATTATATTCAAAAAGGCTGCACAGAAACTTAAACGGGATTGATAAAGTTATAAATGAGCACAAAATAGTTCACTAGTGTGGCCCCAAATCTTCGTCCTGTTGTGTTCTTCATTCATTTAATTTAATCACGAATGAATGAAACTATATCTAAGTCCGTATTTATAAAAAAAGTGAGATTTCGAAGTATTGATAGACGTAAAGTTTTTAGAGTTAAGGATGTCACCATGGTTATCGATATCGATAATATTTGATTGTGATGATTCAATTGTCGATAAATATGATGACATTCCTACTCAAAGTTCATAATTATGACTCGTGTGTACTAGGAATCTGATTTAGATTGACATCTAAGTTAACTTTTTATTTACCTATGTTGATGTTAATAGTATACAATCTTATTGAGATTCCTAATGTACTAAAAGATTCATTGCTTATGCTATTTACAAAAAGTTTTTCAAAAAGTAATTTATAAAATAAGCAAAATTCTTTAATATTTTTTCACTACGTTACGTGGTATTGACATTACAAGTTTGACTCCATATTGTGAAAGTAAATTTATTTACACAAATACAAATGACAACGAATAAAATAAGTACTTGAGTTACCAAACAAATATAATGGTATAAAAAATATTTTACAATAAATTCATAATTAAAAAAAAATGGTGCTGAAAACATAAATGTCACAAATTTCTTTAAAATAAAGTTAACGTTAATAGAAGCATTTACTTTATAATAGTTGATCCGCCAAAACAACAAAAAAATTGTTGAAGTGTTTCAGGGTTAGTGCTTACTCGTGATAAAAAAAAAATAAGTAAAAACTTTTATGCGCACTTTGCGCTCTTTCTGAGCTGAACTGTCTGGCTCGGGTCAGTGAAGCTGATTCGGGTATACTCTGCTCCAGTCGGTCGGTGACGCTGAACCGCGTAAACTCGGCTCTCATCGTAAGTTTTCACTTCCACAGTGTGGCTATAACCACAAACCCTCATTGTTTTTATTCATAGTTCTAATTGTATTTTTCTTTTTCTTTCTTTGTAAGCATAAATGTTGCTTGCAACTTTATTTAAAAGTAAACGCGGCCATGTGGTCGTTTAACGTTCATTCCATACTAATAATAACCGGTGATCGGAATAGGCTGACTATATTTGCCTAAACTTCGGAGAACAGAGACAGAAAGTGGAGACTTCCTTACGACTAAATTTTTTTTCCCGGGATTCGGGAAAAATCTACTACTAAACACTACTAAAAATCAACAATTTTACGAGGAATGGAATGAACGCTAACGACCACGTTGCTGCATTACCCCTTAATGAAATTATAAGTTTTTGTTCAATCTGAATGTATGAAAATGTAAAACTTTTTTTTTTAATAATGTAGGTAACTAAGGATTTTTCACATGTCTCGGAGTTCTGGATTGAATGGAATTTGGTTCGAATAATTGTTAATAATTTGAATCAAATACGATTGAATTAATTTTGAAAATACACCAGTTCGTGAAAAAGGTCTAAATAGGTATATTATTAACAAAAGGGCTATTCTTGCTATTTTGGTATTACTATTATTTTAACCCTAAACTTCTTCCATAAATCTTTTCATCATTTTCAACGTTGCATTTAAAACACGTCTGTATTTGAATGTTATAAGGTTTATTATTCTTTGTTGCCATTCTCAAAGTCACAATACTTATATTAAGGTCGCTATTAATGATGAATAATTGGTACTATTTTTACGATACTTAATAATACTTAAATCGTGTAATTGTCGTGCTTTGGCAGGCGAAAGGTGATTGTTTATAATAGCTAAAATAAATATTTCTTCGTTAAGTTTAGTATAAAATTTAAAATACATATAATAAATGTAAGTAAGCTATTTATTGGGGGACCACGCAGTTGGATCATATTGATTTATTATATGAACAATATCCACTTTGCCTAAAAATCTATATTAGCTGGGCATTGTAGGCTAAGCGTGCTGCCTAAAGTAGTTACATTTCTTTGTTAATCGATCCCTTTATTTCAAATTAATCGAGCAAAATTTAAAGTATTATTTACAATCGTATTTATTATGAACAAAGTTTAGACCATACTGCCTAGTCTTACTTACTTAGCAACATAATCCTACGAAATTGATTATTTAAGAGTTCTCCTGTTAACATTATTTTAGTGAATTGACAATAGAACATTACGTGGATGAAAAGCTTAATCATTTCTGAATCATTTTCTTAAATCACATCATGTTAAAAGACAAATGCAAGCGATATACCTATCGCAGTTGCCTTAAAAAAAAACACCTCTTTTTAAAAAGACATGTGAAAATTGGTGAGAAAATCTTACCCATGATTTTGTTTTTTCTTAAAAACCCGTGCACAAAGTCAATCCACTCCGTGCTCTTCGAGCTATTTGACAGATGGCATCTCAATTTATTTAATCATAAATAATACTAGCCTTTTTTTTACTTTGTGTAAATTATTTCACCACTAGTCTCAAAACGGTGAAAGAAAACTTCGTGAGGAAACCGGCATGCCCCTAGAACCAAAAAAATCGAAGACATGTGACATCTACCAACCCGCAGTGGGCCCGCGTGGAAGATTACGGCCCACTCGCTCTTACCCAGAGGAGGCCCAGCAGTGGGCATAATATGCTGATTATACATTACCAGCCTATTATCGCCTTACTACACTGACAGTGAATACACTAACAGTAGGAATGGCTTCCATTTTGAAAGTTCAACAACATTTATTGCGTTCTGAACGTTCATAAGCAGACTAATTTTTGAAACACACAGAATACAATTTTAACCAGTGCGCAAACTGTAACCAAGAATTCATTTATTTTTTTACACCGACGAAAAATGTCTATGCTAGCGGGTCTAGAATGATATGCTGAATTTTTGGTTACAGTTTGCGCACTGGTTAAAATTGTATCCTGTATAAAGCAACGGAAAAGCAATAAGCAAAGAATTCATTCATCTGATTGATGGTTTGTGACGCAATTAGGGTGCAGGCTTTCATATGAGACAGAGGAGGCACGAGCTTTGATCACCACGCCTGCTCAAGATGGGTTGGCAATTTCAGATATTAGTCTGAAACAAAAATAATAAGATTGAATACTATTGAAGTTTTGTTTTGATGATGATTATTGCTGGTGATGAGTGAATATTAACTAACTAAAAGTCCAGGGCCTAGAGTCAAAACACATTTCTATTAGCGTTCACGCCAAAAGCTACGCCAACATGTATGGGAATGACATTATCTGCGGAAAGGACACGACGTAACCTTTCCGCAGGTAATGTTATTCCCATACATTTTGGCGTAGCGTTTGGTGTCAACGCTAACAGAAATTTGTTTTGTCTCTAGGCCCAGGTAAGTCCAGTTATGAATAAAATTTAATAGGATCGTAAAATTATTAGTATTGAAACGTTTTTTACTAAGTATCTGAGTTCTACCATCCACGTCATATTCTATTCGTCTCTTAGATAGGATAAAATTATTATTATAAAGATAATTAGTGCCTAAAATACACGCGCGCAGAACATGTCTTATATTTTTTTTAAATTAGGTATAAAATAATAATAAGTATTGTGTTGATGGATCGCTTTATAAATTGAAGGATATGGTGGGGATACGTTTAGTTACTTGTCGAGTTCCGATCGTCGATTGGTCCGCGGCAGTTCTATAATGAGCATATTACATTGCTAGCAAAATTATGGGTGTTCACAAATGAAAAAGGAATAGCGAAATCAGTGACAAAAATACTATTAAAGAAATATTTTGTAAATAACGCAATAAAAAGAAGACGATAAAATCGAAATAGTTCAGTATTTAAGCGATAATAGGCTTTATGAGAGTTCCAAATAAGTATATTTTACCTTTGCGTCGGCGTTGTACGATCGTAGGTTGTTATCAACTTTTCCGCCTGGTTCCTATTTAGCTTATTAAGCTATTTAGAGTTTATGAGTGACCAAGAACCCGGTATATCCTAGACCAAGATGAACAAAGAAATTTTGTAAGTACATATTATATTTATTGATTATCGGTGCAGAATATATCGAGTCTAGCTTACTGTATATAAATATCAAAATTATCTAGGAAAGTCCAAATAGATTCTAAAAATCAAATTATATCAAAATTCCCGCCGATTCCGCTGGTGTTGTCTTAATAAGTAATAGGAAATAATAATAACGAACAAATATTAACCATATCATTTACCATAATGTACATTATTTTTGCACGTTGTTATTGAAATAGTTATAAACAGACTGTCATTAAGTCGAAAGTCGAAGCGCACTGCGACTACATGCTTACCATTTAACTGAGATGGTACCTGAGGAGCGCTGCGCGGTGAGGGGGGTGTGTTGGTTTTAACGCCCGCTATCGGGTGAATAACAGAAGGCCAATTCTCGCACTTAAGAAACGTTCAAATTCAAGTCGTAATCTCAGCGACAATCAATGTCAAAAATGTATTTAAATTGATAATATTTTTGACAGATGGAAATTAGAATGCGAATGTTTTAAAAAAATACGGGAATTGCCCCTCTGAGCTCTGGCCACACGTCACACGCCTTCTCCGTAGATAGATCACAAAAAGAAACTTAAAAACATTCGTCAAAAGAATGGTCTACTTTCACCCATTTTCTTTTGAGTACTTTATTCAGGGACACACTGTACAGTCCGTCTAAGTGCCCCCCCCCCCCCCCCCCCACCGCAACGCGCATCTACTTCAGGCACCGTCTGAGTTGAGAGGTGGGCCTATTATAGTTATTCGCACAATAGTCGATATTATATTCGAGACACAAGTAATGTTAAGTGATATTTAAAAAGCGATACTATCGAATACACCCAAAGACGCTTTATAAAGCTTAAAAAATATAAAATTTTACTAGTAATAAGGAGTATTAATATTATTTACAAGTGAAGTATTTGTACACGTCTACCATTTTATTTATGAGTGTTGGTTTCGTTCAGTTGTATAAAGGAATTGTTCATTTGTTTATGCCTGAAAAGAACAAAGTACTTACATATAGTGGCTATTGCATTTTATGTGCATTAAGGTTCATTTTGTTTTGAACCTTACACCAGTGTTAATAAGAGTCTGTTTGACAGGCACTCGCAAGTGATAACTCTAGATGAAAAAATAAGAAGTAAATTCTAAAACCACATTATTATAATAGGATAAACGACCTTATATCAACGATGTTTTCTGTTCAGACCGTAAACTATTATTTAAAATGTATTAAAATTGACATGTATAATAACAATTAATAAATTTTAGAAGCTTTCCAGTGTGGAAAAATATTACAACCCAGTTTAGCATTTAAATTATGTTATGAACATCAAAATATTTATTTTCAGAGTTTATATTGTAAGGATAAAACTTAATTTAATGGTGCATATAAGTGTTGTTATAGTTTTATAAAGATACCAGTATGTTTCGTAGTATTTATTTGACATTACAAGTGGTACTAATAATTGGTTGCTATATAAAGACAGTGTCCTTATTAATATAGCCACAAAATATTAATAAATTATACAAAAGTCATTTCTCTCTTTACTTTCGGCCCTTTTGAGTGAAACCGGAATAAAGTTATTTAAAATATAAGAAGTGGCCTAAAAAATACAAACGGCTTAACATATTGCCTCTAACAGGGGCCAAAAATACAAACGACTTAAAATGTTGCCAATAACGATTAAAGAGACAGTATAATTTATCTCCATATAAATTTCGATGAATGGACTATCACGTACTTTTAAACATATATTCTATTCCATTTTTGAATTAATTGGACCTATCGGGAAACTGTAAAACAGGCCTAAATTAAATATTTTTATGTGTCACTGTTTTTTTTATTAGCGCTATTGTCTTGTTTAGATCACTGTACTATCTCTTTGAAAAACTTAATACATAATGTAAGTACAAAAAAATACATTATCATGATACGTTGGTGCCTTTCACTATACAAAGTGGCAGGGACATCGACGCGCAAGCTGTTAACCTATGGACTCAGTACATGATTCTGGCCCCGGGATTCGTAGAAAATTTTCGGCAAATATTTAATAATAAGAAAACTCACTTTTCTATGAAACAGTAGATTTTTTTTATAACCGGCGAAATGCATACCCTAGCGTGTCTAGAGTCATACTGAATTCACGGTTGCAGTTTGCACGTTGATGTCCCTGCCACCCTGTATTTTAGATGTTGTTTATATACATGTAGGAAACGTTTAGAAACAATTTATGTGAAAAATATGATGAGAATAAAGTGTATGTTGAAAAATATTATAATAATAATTTGTATGTGTTGATCTCTGTCCTAATTGCATTTGTCATCAAATTTTTATTTTTATTATCACGGTTATATTTTTAATTAATTAATAAGAAATTGTGCGTATTCTATGGTTGTTGTTTTTGGTGTAGGTTAATGGTTTTTTTCTGTTTTATTCGCAAAGGTAGTCGCTGTTTGTCTGGGTTTAGTCGAGTTGGAGACTTGATAACGTAGAAGAAAGTAAAATTACGTCTTTTTTACATATTGACACTGATAATTTTTACTCGAACTAAAAAAGTGTTAACGACGCATCCGTATTTTTGACAATCCCTTCTATCGTATGCATTTACGCACCGTCTACATGACGACGCTTACGCTGGACATAAGTGCGAAGTAATCGTCCTATACCTAATATCAATACAAATAATTATTTCCAATTGATTTTATATCCACTCATGCGAGTATCGACTTTAGAAAAGTGCATTTAAGTTGATTTTAGAAACGTAATAAAAAGCAAATAGCACTGTTATAAAAAAGGGATGAAAATGTTGGAAGTTGTAGTGCACATTGAAGTTTATGTGTGGGTGTTAAAGTTGTTTTAAAAAAAAACACATATTTGCTTACATCTTACATAATTTTTTGAAATTACTGTTTGGTGCTCACGGCTTGTTTGGTGGAGTAGATATAACTTATGCTAAGTGAGACACCAGTGACCAACTTTGTTTAGAATGGGTTTATTTTTTTATTTATAAGCAAATGAGATGCAAACTCAAACTCAAGGCATTTATTTCAAATAAAACAATTACAGGCACTTTTGAATTGTCAAGGTCGGTGAGTTAGAAAGATGAAGCTAGTTGCATTGTTGTGAAGTAGATGTATTGTTATAAAATGAGGGCGTCGTTTTAATGTGAGTGTTAAGTTGTGCGAGATTTACATCTCTGATTTGCAAAATAGTCTCTTTTGTATGCGATGAAACAATTATAAAATGATACGAAACATATTTTTTTTTATTTTTTGCTAGTTGTTCTGTCCCTTTCCTGGGCAAAGGCTTCCCTCCACTCCTTGCAACGTTCGCGGGTACGTGCGTCAAAAAAAAAGGTATTTAACTACGTGGTCCTGCGTCTGTGTTCCATTACACATTTAACCCGTCTACCTTAGGGCACGTCACGATTGCGGCAGTAAGTCCCCTCTTTGAGGAGTGGCTTGAGAGACGGAATGGCGTCCTCACCTTCCGCCTGAGACAGGTCCTCACCGGACATGGCTGTTTTGGGAGGTTCCTGTTTCGCATAAGGCGGGAAGAACCGCCCGGGTGTTTCCAATGCGAAGATCGCCCTGAGGAGACACGATTGAGCATACGGTGGAGGTCTGCCCGGATTGGGCGGAGCACCGCCGTGTCCTCGTGGAGGCGATCGGCGGCGGTGATCCCTCGCGTCCGGCCCTGGTCCAGGCCATGGTACGGAGCGAGAGTGTATGAGTAGCCGTCACCTCCTTCTGCGAAGTAGTGATGGGTAGCTCGCTGTCTGGTAAGGACCAAGCCCAGGTTGACGGCGCGTTGTGTAGCGTGGAACACCACGCGCGCCTCAAAGAGATATCAGCACAACCTGATGGGGCCCGCAAGGGCCGATGCCTGCCAGGAGTGCGGGTTGTTCGAAAGAGACCGCCGCCCCTGGCACACAGGCTACTGAGGGAACACGGGTGGGTTTTAGTCAGTAAAAGTCTGACACGCCCTCCTGCTCTTCTTCTGGGTTCGCTCGTTTCATCATAGGCCTCGCCTCAATCGTTTTCCATCAGGCATGATCGAAGACAAGAGCAGGCCCATTCAGCCATAAAAAAATTAAACCACGTAATTAAATACTTTTTTTTTTTAGCAGAACAGAAATCACAATTGATACGATAAAGTATATGATAAAAACATTATAAGTTACAATATTTATATTTTTCGGTTCCATACCCACAAGGTGCGAGTCACCGGCCATCTTAAGGTGAAACAAGTCCACATTTTTTCCATACAAACTTCGGGAGGGTTTTACTCCACTGTTTGACAATGTACATCAAAACTTAAACATGGTATGGTTTTGTCTCATTATTAATATTGTCGGTGCGGAAGCAGAATACTAAATTAAAAAGTTATGAGCCAACAAAGATTCGTTTTTCTTGATAATTTAACGTAACTTTGGACATGTTTAAGTAATAAAAGAAGTGTAAAATCTACAAAACTAAATCGGTACCGACAAAGTTCAATTATCGAAAAGTTCAAACTTAATTGGTCATTAATAATAGGTCTTTACCTATGAAATTGCCGTTTTGTATGAAAAAATTTAAACGAATTTTTTTCATGAATTTTTTATTTGTATTAATCGAAGTAATCACCCATGCAATCAATGCATCTTTGCCATCGCAGTGGCAGTTTATTGATGCCCTTCTTAAAGAAATCAGCTGGACGGGAGGCAACAAATTCTTCAAAGGCATTTTGTACTGCCTCTCGGGTATTAAATTTTTTTCCCGCCAAGAAGTTATCCAAATTCTGGAAAAAGTAGTAGTCTGTAGGCGCAAGGTCTGGTGAGTAGGGCGGATGACGGAGAGCTTCCAACCCCAGTTCTTGCAACTTGGAGACCGTCTGCTGTGCAGTATGAGGTCGCGCGTTGTCGTGCAGGAGCAGCGGAGACGAGCGATTGACCAATGCTGGTTGGAGATGCGCCAGCTTCTCCATCATTGTGTTCAGTTCTTCACAGTACACATCTGCAGTAATGCTCACCCCGTTTGGTAAGAAGCTGTGATGAAACACACCGGCGCTAGACCACCAAACAGTGACCATCACTTTTCTAGGGGTAAGTTTTCGTTTAGGGCATTGTTTAGGTGCTGAACCAGGATCCAACCAACTTGCTGAGCGCTTACGGTTATCAAACAGAATCCATTTTTCATCGCAGGTAACAATGCGGTTCAAAATTCCTTCATTTGTGTGTCTGTTGAGCAGTGCAAGGCACGTCTCGACGCGTACTTCGCGCTGGCGATCATTGAGTTCGTGGGGCACCCATTTGTCAAGCTTTTTTACCTTGCCAATTTGACGCAAATGGACCAATATTGTTTTGACGCTAACGTCGAAAGCTGCTGCTAATTCAGCCGTAGATTGTGTATCATCAGCTTCCACAATCGCCTTTAATTCGTCATTGTCGACCAAAGTCTTCGGACGACCGCGAGGTTCATTTTTCAGGTCGAAATTTCCAGAACGGAAGCGAGCAAACCAATAACAGGTGGTGCGTTGGTTTGTAGTGTTAGCTCCGTAAACGTCGTTGATGTTGCGTGCCGCTTGTGCCGCGTTGCTGCCACGACGGTACTCATATTCCATAATTACTCGAATTTTTAACGTATCCATGATGACGAAAAAGATTGAAATGCGATGAAAATGTAACACTAATCAATAAAGAAATGACTACTTTTAGAAAAAAAAATCCATGTTTTTAAAATAAAATTAATTTGAAATTAGAATTCTTAGCCAAACAAAAATTATTTTGATTTGAAATGGCCAGTACTGCAGAACGGCAATTTCATAGGTAAAGACCTAATATATGCAGTGGTTTTTTCAGAAAACCCGATCTTCCGAAGGACTTTTCTTAATTTTTTACGCGCCGGTGTTACTTTATCTGATCCTGCAGCTCACTCAATAATGTTGTGCGTGTAGACTAGCGTCTAACTGCTCATCACGGGTACTACCTCTGTCGGACTCGAAGCCTGGTGAGACAGCGTGCTTTTTAGCTAGGCCAACCAGTGAGTTCGAGCGCGCGACTGGTGTACCTTTAAGAAACGTACTAGCTGGTCAGTCAGGTACCTAGATTTTCAATTTGCGTAGCGCCGAGAAATGAAAATCGAACAGTGTTTTGACGCGCTGGGATGCATTTCGTTGCATTCTCAATGCTCGGCTCAAAATCGAGATTTGAAAATTTCGAACCAAAGTAAACTCCTACCTATTTGGAATAGATAATTAGGTCCCTTTTGCAATGTTTCCTACTTTTAATCACCTTGATTTGTTATAATTTAATGGATCAGAAGCTCATTAGACTTTTTTTAAGCAAAGCAGAACTACATTGAAGTGTTTATTTAAAATTACCGAATAGAAAATACATCACAGTCACGAGAAACTGTTAGACACCGAAATTATTGAAATGTACAGTTC
This sequence comes from Polymixis flavicincta, assembly GCA_949987655.1. NCBI lineage: Eukaryota > Metazoa > Arthropoda > Insecta > Lepidoptera > Noctuidae > Polymixis > Polymixis flavicincta. Next base: position 11,624,668 of record OX465190.1, on the reverse strand, counting down.
CTAATAGACGTCTATCGCTTCCGAGCTCTCGAGCAAGTGACCGAGGCGAGGCGAAGTGCGTGTGCGCCCCTCTGAAGTTGTCGCCCTTCCACTCGCTGCGTCAAAATGGTCACGTGATCTTCTTCACTTGACAAATCCTCTAAGAATAGGTATATAAAGATGAAAAAGGAAATAAAGTAAAGTAGGTGAGTATGAGAAGTATTCTGGACTCTGTGACTGGCACCAGCCATCAATTGGGTTGATGTGGCGAATGGTTCAGACAAGGAAGTGGTGTGCCCAGATTTCAAAGACACCAAATAAGGACGGGGACCCGCGGTGTTCCTTGTCTTAAGATTTTTGCTGGAAAAGTAAGTACATCCCTTTACTGTAGTTTACAATGATAAGTTCATGTGCCTTTTTCGATCTGGTGTGGCAATCTTCATGGGAGTAATCTATAATTGCTTATTAAACAATTGACTATCAACTTACAACTGTCAATATATTCAAATCACAATATTAATTCTTTGAGAGTTGTATGAAATGGCTTTAAGAGCGTTTATCCGCGCGGGGTGGTAACGTCGCATTTCAAGTGGTGTTTCGTTATTAACTTATTAAGTAGGTTCTATTTCTTTTCATTAGGTCGTTGGTATTTATAAGTTCGTATGCTATTTTTTTTACAGTTATTTTGGTATTTACCTATAAAAATCGACATACCGTCAATTATTTTCTATTTGCAGTACTTATAACGATTTATTGTTTTTATTTAAGCGTAAATATTAAAAATAATTATAAATACCAACGATAGAAATGCAAATGGATGGTGGTGTCAATTTGTTTAACAAATACTGACTAACAGTTAGATCAACTAGATGTCGAGTCTACCTGGAATTTAACTAAATGAGAAAAGTGGTGTCAATGTTTTGTGTATGTTGTGTACAGAGGCCAGCACATCAAGCTACCCCAATTTGTCAAATTTCTTTGATAGTCTTTCAACTTTATTGCAAAGGAATAAGGTTTATGTTCAATTGGGAAAATTTGACAGTTTGGGATAGCTTTCATGCTGGCGACTGTACCTACGTCCAGCAGCGGACGATCTTTGTCTGAAATGATGACTAACCTATTAATATACATAATACTATGTTAAAAATAAGTACCTACCTATTATTACATATGTTTTTACATAGGTACCCATACAGGATGACAGAGACATCGAGGCCAGCTTTTACCGCAGATTCAGTACAAGATTCAAAACAAGTCATTAAAAATACCTGAGTATTCCACACATTTTGAATGCGTAGGTATAGACACTTTTCTATAAAACTGCTGTTTTTTTTTATAACCGACGCAATTTTCTACGTGCTGAATTCATAGGTTCAGCGTGCGCGTCGATGTCCACCCTGTATATTATGCGTTCATCTTCTGTCTATTTCCAGGTATTGCTTCGCACCAATAGACGGAGCATTAGGCATTCGTGACAAAAGAAGAGGAAGTTACATCAGTTTACAACACATACCATTGTCAGAGTCATCGTATCGCCGGGCTGTTCAGAAAAAGAAAGATGTAAGTACCTAACCAAAGAAATATCTCATTTTCTGCTTTCTTTAACGAGCTTTCGATTTCATGAATCGCCAGCGCCATATGCAAGATTGGCAAGAACTGTGTCATTTCCCTAGTCGTGTAGGACTCTAGGTAAATAGAAAATCCGGATACTGACAGACGCGGATCCAGGCCTCAAAAAAGGTGTCTGCGTCAGGATGGCTGGACCAAGAGAGATTTTGGAAGTTTGAGCAATACCAAGTTTTAGTACTTACCTATTTTGTACTATTTGGTACCAGATATCAAATAATTTGTACCTTGCTAAAGAGGGAAAACTATTACGAGGAAAGTGGCCAGTCATTCTGACGTCAGAATGGCCGGTTTCACCTAGTTGTAGGCGTTATAACTACTTCATCTTTTCGTCAATATTTTGTACCTCATTGGTACCTCAACATATTATGTTTTTCTTATATTTTTTCGATAAGCCAAAAAAAGTTACACCTAAAAGAAATTTTGCATGTAATATGGAGCACGTTGATTTCACCTAGTTGTAGGCTTTATAATTAGTTTACCTTTTCATCAAAATTTAGTACCCATTGGAACTTCCACATTTGCTTTTCTTAGATTTTTTCGATAAGCCAAAAATTGTGTTGCGTTGTGGACGTACAGCCACCCGAGAAACGGACAAGTGCTAGTTGGAGTATGAACTCGCTCATGATCAATGCCTATGATTCATTCTTACAAAGGAGATGTTTACAGACCGAACCAAGATTTTGTTCAGTCTACGTGGGTCGCACTGAAAGTTTTTAGAAAATAAAAAAAAACGGAATGATGTAAAAGCCCGTCAATGTTTTCGTTGCTTTTCGAAGAAGTCCCCGTTTCTTTCTAAGCACCGTCGCATTGAGATCTTTCTGGTAACCGCCCTCGCCAAACAACTGGACATAACGGAGCTCGAAGTAGAAAGCTGGTGGCGTCTCCGGCGAACCAGGATAAACCCTCGACCATCACCAAGTTTTGTGAACACTGCTGGAAGGGTTTCAACCTCATCTTTAGCCACCTCTTGCGGCTACGACATAGTGTGGGACAAAGACTGTTTTTGGGATCTCGATAAATACTTTATTGGGTACCATCAGGTAGATACACCTAGGTAGAGGTCAACAAATTTAAAAATGCTCGCCTCTACACTGCCTGTTGCATTCAAATTTCAAAAGCTTGTATAGATTTATTTTTGTGGAGTGTCGTGCAGTTTTAAACTAGTTGATCTTTACTAAATTCTCACCATCCACCTAGATGCTCTTTGGTTTTTATATACATTCCACCCTGCCTCCACTCTGTTTGCTGATTTTTCAAGTAGTCACACCCTACTTTTGCTAGAAAAAAAGCTTCTGACTTCAACAGATCATAGATCCCCCTTAAAATGACCAGTGTTATCAGGAAATAAAAACTAACACTCAAAATAGAACCAAGTCATTCCTAGTAATTTTAATTACGTTCAACTATTTGCAATTAGTTTTCTTTATATTTAATTGCATTTTAAGTAACGTTTTATCAAGGTAAATAAATAAAAAAGCTACTATTTTTAGACGTCAAAAAACGAAACAGCGGCAGTGGCTATACGACAGGTTTTTATATGGCAACTTCGTTTCAATTATCTGTCACTTTTTTTTCAATGAAGCCGTGAGGTGCTCGTACACATTGTAATTTTTTTATTAGATTTATTAAAATAGTAATCAAAACAGAATACAGTGTCGAATATGTTGAGGTATTACCTAGACAAGTTTTGGAATGAAGACGTGTGGTTGCCGCCGAATACAACATGGGTAGACATCGCTCCTGGTCCCGATAAGGCGGTGGTTTACACCGATCATACGCACGTTTTCTTTCCTATACCGTTAGCATTTGTGTTTATATTCCTGCGCTACGTGTTAGAGAAGTAAGTAACCACAAACATTTTATTAAGTTAATGCAATTGTGTTAGAAAACAGTAAGTGTGATAACCTAATCGCGCTGTATCGCGTGAGGCATATCGTATGACGAGAAAAAAAAATTGATTCATGTTCTTTTTTTGAATTTTCACGAAACTCAATGAAGCGTGAGTTAGTGATGCTTTCAAAATTTCAGTTCAACCATAGCACTGCAGTTAGGCCAAATATAACGTAGGTAGTAGGTAACAAAATAACGTTTCCGTAAAATCGCATTCTTATTTGCCATTTGAATTGTTTCCTTATCGTAATTGGCACGCACATTACGATAAATATAAAATAAAATAAATTATACCTGCCAGTAAATAATGATAAATAAAAATAATGACTACTTTTTGGGTATTTCTTTGCAAAAGAAGTACTTACTTAAGTTTAATGGTCAAACATTATTAAAATTTCCAAATAGTATTTATGTAAAACTAAACACTGCCATTTACTTCTTTTTTTAAGTAGCATTATTTTTAGTTATCATAGACATCACACAAACACTAAGTGATTGATGTAGGTGAGTGTAGGTGTTCATAATTTTACTTATTCCATACTATACAGGAAGTATGACCTCATACAACCAAAAACGTTGAGCATTAACTTATGGTTTCCTTTCATACTATATACATCTAGATAAAATGCAAGAAGTTTTTATTCGTCAAATTTTTTCCTACGTCAAACTATGTCTATTTGTGGATTTGTTGTGCACTAGTATGAAGATTATTCATAGTATGTAGGAATGTAACTTATTATAAACAAATTTTAATTAAAAGAAGAAAACTAATGCTATTCTGCATAAACAAAAAAAGTACACAAAACATGTCAAAATAACCTAAGTAGCCAAAAGCCTAGTAATGCCCCTAAGACGACCCACTGACCAAAACCATTAATGAACTAATAAATGTGTAACTGAGGAAAATTTTGAGGAAATGAAGGTTTAACATTGTCAACACTTCGCAGGATACTACACGCCCCCAGACTTTATAACAAAAAAACTTATAAATATGATGTCTAATTCAGTGTCGTTCAACTGATTAAACAGCTGTCTCTTGAACCTGTCTTCCCTTTAAGTTTTACAGCAATATAAAATTATGAACCTGTCTACAAAATTTTGGTACAGTCGCCAGCAGGTCAAGCTATCCCAAACTGTAAAATTTTCCCAATTGAACATAAACCTTATTCCTTTGTAATAAAGTTGAAAAACTATCAATGAAATTTGACAGATTGGGGTAGCTTGATGTGCTGGCCTCTGTACATTATTATCATGAAACCTTTTTAATTACAGTTTTTAATACGCATTAGAACAAACTAAGTTGTTTGTTGCGTAAATGAACTGTATTTGGATTTCTGTTGTTCTTATTTCTAAAACAGACTTAATGGCTTAAACAATGCCTAGAGAAAAACCTTGTTTTGTAATAAGACCGTTAAAGTCATCATATTTTAAAGTTTTAAAACGTTTAACTGTCGTTCCTCTGGTATGACTATACACGCCTATGCCTCCCCTATAGATATCTTTTAGCCGTCTTACCGGCTACCTTCTAAGCCCTTGTGTTCGTGTCAATTTAAAACTTGTATTTTCTTATCATTTACTTTGTAAGAGTTAACTTCTCTCATACAATACATACTAAAATTTTAATAGTCATCACATTTTATTGTATGAAAACAATTCTGTTGCTAAGGAACAATTTTCCTTTATATTTTCTTAAGAATCACCAAGTATTTTTTGTCCAACGGTTTTTCCTTGACTTCTGTCTATGTTTGATGAGTGGGGTCATAATAGGTACTAAGTGGTAGTAATGTTAATAAACAATAAATCGTAAAATGTTTGTGAAGTTCCCAAACAAACAGTGACACATTAATTAAACAATTGAATAAGTGACCCCAATAATATGTGACAATAAGATACTTCCCAAACCATGGTCTCAATAAAATGGACATATTTTCCTGCGAAATTTAAATTTGAATATCGAAAAACCTGCAAGAATTTGAATTTCGCGGGCTATCTAGGCGCTAACCACTTCAATTATGTACTAAGGAAGAGTTGGAAGGATAAGAGAAAACTTTGTAAGAAGGATCTCCCCAAACATAAATCTATTGACATGAATATTTTACTAGAAAAGCTAGTGCTGTTAGCATTGTCATGAGATGTCGAAAAATTTACCCAAATACTTGTGTGTCAAGGGTAAAGGTGTAAAAAAAGAGACTAAATGGATGTTATAAAAATATATCTGCACTACCATATGTCATGATTCCAATTTCTCCAGGCCAGGGTTAAAAGTTCCATTTTCTAAATTACTTACTTTTAATTTTATGGGCATTAAGTTCCTAGGTTCCATGCATGAATCTCGCCATTCGCCCCCTAGTTTCGCGGATTTTCGCGCGCAGCAGAACTTGGGTAGATGTTTTTTTTGACGACGTTGTTTTTGCCCACATTTGGTGTGCCATGTTCAATTTTTGAGAAATGATATTTCCAATAAAAAAAAAAGAAAAAAGAAATCGCGCCAGCTTTCAAACCTTCAACTGCATACATTCGGGGTGTAAACAAACACTACATCGTGAGTTTGGCATCATACGGCAAATTCGATCACCCTTTTTCCTGTAAGTATCTAGCAATAGTGCTAGGCTGTTATAGGTTCTCCCCTTTAAGATTATAAAAGAAAACAAGACAAGCCTGTGCCGAGGATGTGACTAACAGTAGTTCCACTCATAGACATTAGTAGAACTTCCTAAACAAATTGAGTCACTATTCGTGAGAATATGACTCAACGACGATATAGATTAAATACATTGATTGTGATAACATCAATTGTGACTGTTATCTATTTATTATGGCTATTTGTCAGGGAGACGCGTATTCATTGATTGGTTAGATCTAATTGAGCTGACATGCTCAATATGGTTATGATGCCCCTTTTAACCTGTGGCTGCTAGTTGTCTATATTTGTTTAGTATGCAAATTGTAAAGTATGTGGCAGTAAGTGGACAGGTATTAGCGATTACAGGTTGTATACATGTTACAATATAAAGCAATTAAAGTGGTCAGATATGGCTGTTGCAGTCAGTTGAATTGAACATTGTTTTATAGATATAATAGGTTTTGCCCACGGCTTCGCCGCGAGGAGGTTCAGAATTACTCCACGGAATCGTTTTACTGGGATAAAAACGTCATAACCTAGGCCATGGCCTATTATCTGTACCTATGGCAATTTTCATCGAAATCGTCTTTACTTGTGAAGTTGAAATTGTCTAAATATATTATCGCGTGTAATTTTTTTTTTGTCATAGAGAACTTTGAACCCGTAATTAGACCTCTCGACGATGTCCATGTAAAATATTCATTGGGTAAATTCAAACGATGTCCCATACAAGGTCAAAGTGATCAGCCGAATTAGTATGGGACATTTTTTCTGTTTCTTAATTTTGATGTAATCGAAGAGGTTTTCGAATCCTCCAAGGCTACATTTCGAAGCAGACGGAAAATAATGGCTTCCTTCAATGATTAGGTATAAGTGTGAGTAACTTCCACTGAATGAAGCCGTAAAATTTAGCACAAACTTGAGATGACCCCGAACTGCAGCGTCTAAAATACTGTGAAAAATTATTTACACGAGAAAGTAACCCAAATAATACTTTCCTTTTCATTGTTTGTTCGGCAGCGTGTGATAATTACTGCTAGATATTTTGACGTGCCTTCAAAATGTGCTAATCTCCGTTCACATACTAGCTTAAGTAGGCGACCTCACCTTGCCTTTTGTGAATAACGAGAGATTGCATTGTTTTATCTATACGCATTGAAACTGAGTTCGTGAAAACTGACAACATTATATTAAAATTTGTGTCAAGTAAATAGGTTTTGAGTTTATTTTGAAGTTTCTGTAAATATATGAAATCTCATCACTTCTGGTTACTGTGGAGCGGTGCTCCCTTCACTGCAAGCTCCAGGGAACAGCACAAACGCGAAATTCTTTTTTTTTTATATGGTTCCATAACACGTGTGTATTTATAATACACTGGTAGTGATACAGCTGCAAAAACAAAGACAAAAACTGAAAATAAAATAAAGAAAAAATATCCAGGTGAGGGCTGTTCCGATTGAGATACCGTGGCACCTGGCACACAGGCAACTGCCCTCAGTTGGGTTGGGAACACGGGTGGGTTTTAGTCAGTAAAAGTCTCACACGTCCTCCTGCTCCACCCAGAGCGGGAGAAGTTATTTGATGATTTCCCAACCTCAAAAAAAACCCCGAAGTTCATTTAATTCCATTGTATTGATGATTATAATTATGTGAAGCCATATTTGTTACGGGGTCGGATCATATATTGTTCCCCATACAGCTTGACAGTGACCTGCAAATTGCAGTAAACGTAAAAAAGTGTAATGTCGCGGGCCCTGAACCTTCCACCTTAAGTTACATAATTTTTAGAATGTAAAAGTCTTGATACAAAATAGAGCATTAAGGGCTACAGGATAACAGGACACACATCAAGTTGACTTGTGCCGCGGTGCCATATTTTTCAGTCAGTTTGAATGTTACAAAAAGTTAACAAATTCAGCCTAAAGTTCACTTAAGTCATCTGCTGTTACTCATATTCAAGTCTCAACTGAAGAGAACTTATTCTTTTTTTTTTCTTACTGGAAATCCTCATGGATGTCCTCCGCCCTGAGGAGGGCGGAGGGGTCGGTTCCGTCCCACACTTTCACCATGAGGGAATCACGGGATCCGATGCGACTCCCGCGATCCCCGGCTAACGCCAGCTTCTACGGGCCACCTCGAGTGTGGGGTGTTAAACTCGGGGCCCTTACATCATAGAGAGGCGCGCGTGAGACACTACGGGCCGCCATAATAGGGGTGACGAATTTCCCCAAATCCGTTGCCCCTGGACCCAGTTAGGGGGTTGAAAGAGGGTGATGTCCACTCGCCGCCGACACCCGGTGCACCTGCTGCGGGCCGGGTGAGCGGATGAAATCTCTAGCAACCTTTTCGCAGTCTCCATCTGCGAAATAACTGTTTCACAGAAGGATACCACCCGTTCCAGGACATCACTGACGACCATCAAGTCGGCAGCGACAGTTCAAAGAGAACTTATCCTAATTTAACCTAGTGTAAATTACTCGGATATTACCAGAATTGCGACTCGCAATACATTCTCTGATATAAACAACAGAAAAAAAAAGTAAATATCACCTCGTTATCATCTGGCGAAAGGGTTATTGGTTCATGGACTTGCAACTTGTCATTGAAAACTGCAATATTGATTATTTTTATCCATTTCTGACAAAGTATTGTTTTGACCTTATTGGTAATTGGGGCTCCGTGCCAATAAGGGAGTTATTACACCCACAGACGCGTCGATGTTTTGACTGACGTCAATCGCGTTGCTGTCACATACTCTTAGCTCAGATAATAATCGATGATTACGTCTTGCGAAAATATATCGAGCAAAAATCCATCGATCTTAAACTAATCTAGTCCACAATCTACAAGTCCAAAGGCGAACGATTTCGGGAATAACCCAACTTGTACCTCTGTCCCATAAACAGCCTCGCTCAGTCCATTGCTGGACATAGCCTGATCTCAATTCGGAGACGAAAGTCTTCTGCCGCTATGTGAGGTTTCCATCAGCGCAATGTAGTTTTCATGTATGTTTATGGTAGTCAAATGAGATGCAGCCTCACAAACATTGGCAGCATGTCTTATCTATGATCCTAAAAAAAGAACTACCGAGATATCAGATAAGAGTGTCTCCACCGGTTTATAATATAATAGCGTCATTTTTGTTATTAACTTTGAGACACTCTTCAAATTTTCTTAGTGTCTTTGAGAGTTTTTGCGATGGATGCACTTCCTGTTAATATTATGTTGTTTACCTTTTGGTTTGAAATAGATGTTGTGCCAATGCAATAAAATTAAATTAGTTTAGGATTAAACAATCTGTTTAGCTTTTTCGCAAGTATGTTAGGGTCGGCTTCTAGTCTATATGTAGTAGCATATATCTAGACCGAATGCAGCTGAACGCCAGTAGTTTAGGTGAAGCTACATAGTTACTGGGTTGTGGATGTCACTAGGCAATATGACGTCACCAAACCAGTAGCTAGGTAACACGATATCTCTTGGTAGAAGTTCGGATTATTGGGCTTGTCACTACCCGTAACGATTGTCAAAGATCCACGAATGACAACTGCGACTAGGGTTGCCACCTATTATTCATGCAGTTAAAGTACATTGGTTATTATAGGTAAGAAAAAAAAAAGTACGTAGTATCAAAATAAAGTACAATTTATTTTTCTTTATTATTATGATTAAAAACATTTTTTTTTTGCTTTTTGCAATTTGTATCAAATTAGTATCTCTACTAAACAATTGCACAGCATCAGCAGATCCGTTTCACTATCAAAATTACGTTTTGTAGGTGTATGTGGAGTATTCTTGTCCATGATTTACTATAGCATGAATCTATAAAACTTTAAATCGTATTCTTATTGAACCTTTATAAGAGTGCCTTTGTGATGCGGCGCTGGCGAGTGGCGACATCGATTCAGCACCAATATAGAAATTTCGTTTAGAGAAAAAATACTTACGACTAAACTTTTCAAAATCCCAAAGAAATCAAATCATGTGAAATAAAGTATTTTGGTGTACTTTATTGTTCTCATAAAGTATAGAGTACAATTACCTGAAATAACGTACAATACTTTATTATAAAGTACGGGTGGCAACCCTAACTGGGACTACCGACTTAACGTGATTTCCGAGGGGCTTCGGTATGTAAAAACTTGATAAAATGACTGAAATTACTGGGTCAAGGGGTTTCCTCGCAAGCGAGAAACTAGTCAAGCAAAAACCTAATCACGATGTACTTTTTTGCAGATTTGTCATCGCTCCATTCGGTACATACTTGGGCATAAAGAACACGAAGCCACGGCGAGCACCTAACAATCCTAAGCTTGAGAAAATCTACAAGACTTCACCTAAATTAAAACAGGTAAATAATGCATAGTTTTATTAAGTTTTTTTTTAACGTTGTTTTATCAGCTCTTGACGTCACAAAAACAGCGAAAAATTCAAAAATAATATGAAATCTTAGCAAATACTGAAATTATGCAATGTTTTTTGAAAGATAAATGCATCAATTTGAGAAATCATCTTTCATACCTATCAACACGATACGGTCAGTAAAGAAAGTCGGTTTGTACAAACACTTTTACACGTCAATCATATTTTTTTAAACTAGATGAGGTCGGCTTTTCCTATCTGACTACTCTGAGAAGAAAGGCCGAAACAAACTCAGAGGTCACAGTCTCTTTTAAAGTCCAGACATAATCTTGGTCAGATCATATGAAGACCATGTGGCCAATCCACATGGTCTTTGTCTGAAATAGTCTTTTGAGGAAAGAACCACACAGATTGAGTGGACCTGTCCATTCAGTGCACGCATACGTATCAGTAATCATACGGCTCAACTCAGAACTTGAGGAGCTCAACGATTTGACGAACAATACCAAAGAAAGGACATTTGGGTAGGCCGCATGAGGTACTCAAACTGCCAGATTAACATTAAAAACGAACTGAGAAAGAGATGAAACGAAAAGTACCTATTCAATATTATAGGTACTCTGTAGTCGAGAAGTTGTTATATTTTAAATAGTATGGTGTTCGATTATGAAAGGGTCGTATGGCTAAGTAATATCAATAACAGCCGAACGGGTTGATCGATCAGGTTGAGCTACGCTTGCCGCGGTTGTTGCGTGGATGGCTGACCATCTTAACATACCAAGCCCCGTTCGTCCATCGAAAAGCACGCTAAGCCGTTGGTCCCCGCTGTGATTCGTGGATCCTTGACAGTCGTTATCGAGTCGTCAGAGGCCCGAAAGTCTGACATTTAGGTATCGTTTTACCCAGTAACCTGGTTGTAAAGGTCATTTAGGCAGTCGTTCCATGTAAAATAATGGTATTCAGCTGTATCCGGTTAGACTGGAAACCGACCTAAACATATTTGGGAAAAGGCTAGGCAGATGATTATGGTGTCTAATTATGAATTACTAGCAGTGCTCCGCGGTTTCACCCGCGTAGTTCCCGTTCCGGTGGCGATACGGGGATAAAATATAGCCTATGTCACCCGGGGATAGTGTAGCTTCCCAACAGTGAAATAATTTTTCCAATCGTTTCAGTAGTTTCGGAGCTTATTCAATGCAAACAAACAATCAAATCTTTCCTCTTTATAATATTAGTACCTATAGATTTAAAAAACTGTATTCTGAATGCTGATCATACCACAGCAAGCTTTGACACTCTTATCGCAGTCGTTCTAGATGGCATGATTTTTGCGGAATTTTAATTTCTATTCAAAAGTAATACGATACTTTAGATAACGCAGTTCCTCGCCAGTTTGCAACCTTGGATATAAAAATATTAGAGATAATAATAATTGTTTCACGGACAGGCCTACAATAAATTTTATTATAACAGGTATTATTTGCTTGATGGAAGAATTTAATGTCATTTATCAAGTGGTCGCCCTAATGCTTTGCAAACCATGTAATCTTGTGATATCTAAAATGTAAATATGTGAACACTACTTGAGGATTTCGACCGTTGACGATAACGACATTCAAATTGTATACGGCATTAACTAAAATTATATGGTACTACAATTTTTTACGTTGTAAAAATTCAGTAAGGTTTTTAGCTGTTTTATTTTTAGTGTCCCACTGAAAATGGATTTATTTATTTATTAGCCGAAAACAAAAATGATTTAGACTTTAAAAAATATTTATATTTCTGCTGTACACTGAAATCTTACTAGTTTTTGTTACAACTAGTGAGTGGAAGAGCAAAATAAATATATTAAAACAAATAAAACACGATTTTTCGATTCTAATGGAAATACATATCGTGTTTTAAAACAACAAAAAATACACGAAATTTAGTATACTCTAGCATACTAAATTTCGTGTATTTTTTGTTGTTTTGATTAATAATTATGATTTGCGGGTTGGCCTTATCATGATTGTTGGCCGAAAATGGCTGAAAACGAGGCTTCGATCGGTTATTAATATTGTTGAACATTGTACATTGTGATGAACATGAAATTTGGCAGAGATATAGCTTGGGATATGGAGAAGGATATAGGCAACTTTTTACGCGATGAACGAAAGCCACGCGGGCGAAGCCGCGTGCAAAAGCTAGTTAACCAGGTTTACTCACAATGTATTCCTTCACCGACCTGTTTTTCTTGGAAGTTACTGAATGTCCAAGAAAAACTTAGAAAGTACGAGTGGATAAAAAAAGTCATTTTGGTACTTTCCCGGATTTGAATCCACAACTTGCGAGGCAACTGGGTCATCGTGACAGTTTAATTATTTTGCAGTGTAACTAAAAATAATCAAAAAGAAACGCAAAAATATTCCCGCCGTCGGTCGCGGTCTGCGATAAAATAAAATAGGGTTAAAAATGTCCTAAAAGCAATCACCAGCTGCCATTTTAAGTAAAGTTATTTCTACGATAAATCAGGAAATTATGTAGTGAGAAAACAATTCATTAAAGGTATAGTGAGACAGCTCAGATTTAATTAATGGTCTGACTCTGATATAGCTAGCACGAGGTAAGCTGGTGAGGTGATTAATGCTTACTCTTTATCTGACTAAAAGGGAACCCTGTACTCTGATTTTTATCACATAGGTATAGATGGTATAGGCAGATAGGAATTTCCATTTCACAAAAGTAAACTTACCTTATTATAATACTAGCTTTTGCCAGCGGCTCCACCCGCGTGGATGTCGGTTATCGCGTAAAAAAGTAGCCTATGTGCTCCATATCCCAGGCTATATGTCTGCCAAATTTCATGAAGATCGTTTCAGCGGTTTAGGCGTGAAAGCGTGAAAGACAGACAGAGCTACTTTCGCATTTATAATATTAGTAGGGATAATAATCAGTTGAATCATTTTTTTTATATTTTTAAATGTTTTTATATTTTTATAATAATATTTAAAAATGTAATTTATATATGTATATTTAACGGAATAAAGGAAGTTGAATCATACATAATGTTAGATAATTCGATACTACGTTACTATAACGGTATTAACAAAGCGTAGGTATTATCAATAGTTTTGCATAATATATTTGATAGCATAATCATATCGGTTCATAAATCATAAGTGGTGCTTAGCATTGTTTTGTAGGCGTAGTAAACCAACTCCTAGGAATATTTGCTTGATTGGCTCGTCGCGTGATTAGAGTCACGTAAAGGCTAGATTTACCATACAAGACTTCGCAAGTGTAACCTCCATAGCACTAAGGCTCAAATTCCTGTACCTAAGTCTTCATCAACTGCCTAGCCTTTGCCCAACTATGTTGGATTCGGCTTCCAGGATGCAGCTGTATACCAGTATTTTACATGGAGCGACCGCCTATCTGAACTCAACAACCCAGTTAATGGGTATCACGATACCCCTTGGGAACAATGGTTGTCGGAAGATCGAGCTTCTGAGGACCCGTAACGACTATCAAAGATCCAATCAGGGCCAATGGCTTGGCTTTGCGAGGCACGGAAGGGTCTTGGTATGAAAGATGTCACTCATGCACGGACCAATCGCGGCAAGCGTATCTTAACCTGATCGATCGACCCGTGTGGTTATTATAACTTAGCCTCAAGCCCTCTGTATCCCCTCTGTACGTTTGTGTCCAGGTCAAATGTGTTTGAAACAATTTTTATTGCAAAGGCATTATAGTTTCTGCATAAGATCTTGACGCCTAATTGCTGTCGAGTTTTGTGTGTTTAACGAAAACGTGAGCAGTGGTGGCCCAGTGGTAATGGGCGCGATATACAAGTTGTAGATCGTAGGTTCGAACCCAGACTGACGCTTTACTTTGTGTAAATTATTTCATCACCACTGCTCTCAAAACGGTGAAGGAAAACATCGTGAGGAGACCGGCATGTCGCAGAACCAAACATTTTAAGACATGTGACATCTTCCTACCCGCACTGGGCGCGCGTAGTAGATTACGGCCCACTCCCTATCGAAGAGAGGAGGCGTGTCCCAGCAGTCGGAACATTCTAGGTTGTTTGTGGATGTATGATTATGCAACGAAAGCGACTATCAACCGCACGTGGTAAATCCAGAACTACGAAAACCGCCTTTACTGCTACGTCATAAAGGTGATGTCAATGTCTAATTGTTACCATGGATGTCCAACCGACCATGATTATAAAATACAAGCAAATATCTACATATTGATTCACTTGAAGCGAATGGTTTCGCCTCACAATCATTACAGTCACGTAAGATCGTAAAAGATAACCAATACTTTGAAGTAAACCGCTGTTTATGCATACTGAAATTCAATGGAAATATGCATGAGGCAAATTATGGAGCTCACGCTAAGGTCAATAATATTTCACCTCATTTGTCTGTAGACATTAATATCGATTGAATACAAGGTTGGAAATAAAGGACGAACTAATACAAGCGCATTGGCTTTTTGCGCTAAGGGTAATAGGTTCAATCTCCGCACGAAACAAATATATTTACTGTAATTCTTGATGATTAATCGAAGAACTGCAGCCTGTACATACCAGGACCTCTGCATTTGATCTGTGAACTGTGTCTTATTGAACAGCGCTTATAGTTTTTTCGTGTTTTTGCGAATTCAAAACGTCTCGTATGGAAAAAATATGGACTTGTTTCACCTTCATCGCCAATGCCTTCAACACCCTGCCCTGGAGTTGCATAAGGGAGGCACTCCGGTTTCACCGGATGCCGACCTACCTCTGTCGTGTGGTCGAGGCCTATTTGACGGACAGGGCCGTCATCTACCCCGGTCACCTCGGAGAGTGGAACCGGCGAGAGATGTCGTGCGGTGTCCCACAGGGATCGGTCCTGGGGCCGTATCTGTGGGACATCGGGTACGACTGGGTGCTGCGCGCCGACCTGCCTAGCGGCGTTAGTGTAGTCTGCTACGCTGACGACACGCTGGTCCTGGCGCAAGGGAGGTCGTACCAGGCGGCGGCCGACTTAGCGACACACGGGGTTGCGACAATCGTGGATAGGATCCGGCAACTGGGACTCGAGGTGGCATTGCACAAGTCCGAGGCCATGTGGTTTCATGGTCCTCGGAATGCGCCACCGACGGGTTCCCAGATAACGGTGGGAGGGGTTCACATCGGCGTCGAGTCGACGATGAAGTACTTGGGACTCGTCCTCGACAGCCGGTGGAACTTCGCGGAGCATTTCCGCCGTTTGGCTCCCAGACTGGAGCGGGCCGGGGCTGCGTTGAAGCGGCTCTTGCCCAATCTAGGGGGGCCAAACGCCTCCTGCCGGAGGCTCTACGCGGGGATCGTGCGGTCCATGGCCCTATACGGGGCGCCGGTGTGGGCGCCTACATTGAGGCCCCAACCAGCTCGCAAGCTGAGGGCGTCCCATAGGGTCATGGCGATCAGGATGATCCGAGAATATCGCACGATCTCCGGCGAGGCGGCGGCGGGCCTCCTTGCCGGATTACCGCCATGGGATCTGGAGGCAAAGGTCCTCGCGCAAATATGGGAGTGGCGTGAGGAGGCCAAACGCCGGGGCGTAAGTCCGCTGCCGCTGGAAATCGCGGCACAGCGGACAGAGCTCCGGCGGGATCTCATGGTGACATGGAGAGAGCGATTGTCGCAACCCAGTGCTGGGCACGCCACGATTGCGGCGGTAAGTCCCCTCTTTGAGGAGTGGTTTGAGAGGCGGCATGGCGTCCTCACCTTCCGCCTAACGCAGGTCCTCACCGGACACGGTTGTTTCGGGAGGTTCCTGTTTCGGATAGGGCGGGAGGAAACGCCCGGGTGTTTCCACTGCGAAGAGGGTTTTAGTCAGTAAAAGTCTGACACGCCCTCCTGCTCCACCCAGAGCGGGAGAAGTTATTTGATGATTTCCCACCCAAAAAAAAAAAAAAAAAAAAAAAGCATCCACAATCCAGGAAGGTGTGCTTAAAAAGTAACCACCTAATATACAATGCGTAACACAATTGACGCAACGCCTCACACCCCAATTAGAGTATTACGTTAAAAGGATAATACAAAGACCAAAACTTAAATAAATGGCGTAGAGTCAATATTTCGGTATCATTTTGTAGGTTAACTCAAATACTAAGATTAAACATGAAAGCATATGCAAGATTTAGGGATTGTTTATGCAGTAGAATAGAAAATTTGTGTAAAATTTCAGTTTTTTTTTGTTTTTTTTTTTTGCTCTTCTGACTTATTATTCAGGGAATTATTTTAAGTTATTTGATAGCCTCGACGCTTACATTGGCAGTAAGGTCATATGCACGTCTGTAGGTCTCTTAGATTCAAATATATTAGCATTTTATTGAACGTTAGCTTACTGCCCACTACTTCGACCGCATGAAATTTCTTGTGTTAATGTAAAAAAATATCCTATAGCATTGCATTGCCCGCTCGCGATATTCCTTCGTTTTCTATTAGCGTTGTTTCAGGTTGTTTATCTTTTTTCTCGGTCTCTTACCGTGTCTTAGCGTGATGTTAAAATAGCATATAACCTTACTCAAAAATTCCTCTACGAAATGCAAAAAAAATAAACAAATACGACTGGTAGTTCCAGAGGTTACCCCCTACATACAAACAAACCTTTTTAACCTCTTTATAATATAAAAGTAAAGATAACCTATTTGAGCAGATTACAATAATAAAATGACTACCATCCGCGGGGTGTTAAGGTCAGGAGTATTTATAAAAGTGCTTTTGTCGATAAAAATAATCAATAATTAATATGGCCTTAAAGTATCGGTAACCGTTCTCCATTCACGTTGTATATATTTATTATAAACACCAAACTAACTGTCTGTTAGCTATCTTTTCACGCCTTAACCGCTGAACGGATGAAACATGCGTTGAGTTAGGACACCATTTTTATCTTGACGTACGTTCACGTGGATAATTTCGAGTTTATTTTTTTAAATTTACTATTTCTTTTGTCATTTCCAGCCGGCACTTTTAGCCAAGAAGCTCGACATTTCGGAGCGTGAGGTCCAACGCTGGTGGCGCCTCCGTCGCGGTCAGGACAAGCCCTCAACCCTCGTCAAGTTCAGCGAGAATGCCTGGAAAGTGGTCTTCTATATCTGCAACTTTACCTTCGGCCTGTATACTTTGTGGGACAAGGAATGGCTGTGGGACATCGACCAGTGTTATATCGGGTATCCTCATCAGGTTAGCTTTTTAAGTGACTCTTTATTCGCATGCATAGAAATAAGGTTCAATATTGAAACGATTGCTAATATAACTATTTATTTGTAAAAATTCCAAGTGACAGTTGTGAGACTTGAAGATATTGACATAAGGTTTACATTGAAATGATGGACTTGCACTGGAAATACAACTTATTTTCTTAAGATAATTTATAAGAATAGTAAAGTTATCATAATTGACTGCGGCGACTTTACGCGTTTGAACCTTACAAAACATTCTAATCGGTCAAGACTCAAGATTGTGTGCAAACCTAACTGGTTTAAAAGTATCATTCGCCAGGAAAACTTTGGTAAAAGCACAACATATATAGGTACAGCTTCTTACAAAGACCTATGCACACACAGACAGGCACGCGCCTAGCTACAGTAAGTGCAAGCGCAATGGGGTTCGGGCACATGCGTAGGCGCACTGGCTTTTCGAGCTAGTCTTGTGTAGTTCGCGAACGATGAACGAATAGGAACCGTTTCTTTGCACTGTACTAAAAGAAACGTTTCCGAATGCTGACTTGTAATCGGTCTATTAGTTCTAATAGCTCCTCGTACATTTACAAAAAACTATTCCGTATGACCGAACGAGAATGACAGCGACTGATTTGACGGATACGATTTCAGTGAGACTTTTTTGCTCTGTGATCTTTGGAAGTACTGACTGAGAGCGAAGACTGAATAGAACTAATAGAATTAACTAGTTCACTGACAGAAAAGAACTAGTACGGAGCGATCTCAAAAATGACCGAGCAGGCACAAGACTAGTTCGAGCTAGTTTGACAACACGGGTCTGTGTCCGAGCGCCTTTTTTCTGTGTATCCTATCTATTTTGTGGCAATAGTGTTATTTTTAACGCATTGTTACCACACGGACGCTCGATAAATTGACGTGAAAGAATGCGTTATACCAGACAGTTGTAAATTGAAATAATTGCTCCACTAATTGTAGAACGTAACGATTATTATGCTAACCGTACACTAATGAGTGGCCTTATTGTTCCTGAGTTTTTGATAACGTTATTTATTTTTTTGTTGATTAGAAATGTTTCATTTAAAGGTGCATTGACTTAAAAGAAAGGTAGATACATAAATCAATACTTCATTTGAATTTTATCTTTTTCTTGGACGAGGAAGGAATTAAATTCTGTGTTCATGAAAGGAATGGTGTGATAGGATGTGCAATGAGAGATAACATTACATCACGCAGGTATTCTCTGAGAGGTTGGGTAGAGGTGTATCGTAACACCCACATTTCGCCAGTTATAAAGATTCGTGTAATAAGGTGTGAGCCTCAGTAGGCTCAGCAGCCTGGAATAGGTTTGTGCCGTGATGGCATGCATCACAGCACAAACCCATTCCGGGCTGCTACTGGGATATTTCGTAATGGATTACCCCATCAACCCATCAACACTCTAGTTTTGTGGGCCACCGTGCGTATTGCATCTTGTCATTGTTGCTCCTCTAAATAATACTAATCTATCGTTTTACAAGTGATAAAAGTGCACATAAACGCATTCGTAGTTAATTGCAATAAACCTGCTCTAATAATAAGTGTTTTTGAGTGCGAAATTAATCGGAAATCTAAGTTAATATATATGTGATACAACAAAACATTGTCTGTTCTACCCCCACAACTTTATTGCTGCTTAGCGTGGCTAAACGCGCAAGCGCCGCTTATTGCACGGCGCTTGCGACATTCTTCTCGCGAACTTTACTACTGTGGGACTTTTTTAGTGTGCGATTTTGCCGCTACGATATCTGGGCATTTAGTAGTGTCCCGTTTTGAAGAGGCTAAATCATTGTAATTTTTTTGTAAGAAACTATGATTCGTACGCCTCCAGAACAAGAAAGGTCTCTCTGCGAATCAGATATGACGGCTATAATGCGGGACGAGCCAGATTTGGAACGCTCACCGAATGTAACCCAAAGATGCAAACGTCCCCGTTTTTGCATAGATTCCCCAAACGGCGAGAACTACTCTACAAAGCTTGATGAAATACTGGAAAAAGTGAATGCCATTATGTCAAACCAAAGTGCCAGACTCGATGCCCTGGAGGGGCACATCAGGGAAGTGAAACACCAAAATGATGGCATACAAACAAACAGTGCCGAAATCATGAAATCTATGGAATTTTTTGGTAACCGATTAAGTGATCTGGAAAATAAGATTCTTGGTATGGAACTGGAGAGAAAAGAAATTGCCGACTACTTGTCTAAGATAGACGAAAAAATTGATCAGCTGGAACGAAGTTCCATTAAAACGTCGGTAGAAATCAGAAATGTGCCGAAAGTTCCCAAAGAAACCAAATTGTCCCTGTATGACACAGCCCTGAAGCTAAGTCTCTTGGAAGTGGGATACCGAAGTCTGATGTTCGTGATGTGTACAGAGCTCCAAGTAAATCTACCGATAGTAAATCCACCATTATTATAGAATTTGCAGACACACTTACGAAGAGCAACTTTTTAGGAATATCCAAGGACTTTAACAACAAAAACCCTTCCAACCGGTTGAACACTATTCATCTGGGTATTGGTGGAGAAAGGAACCCGATATATGTATCAGAACACCTTACGGGTAAAATGAAGCGGTTTCATTTCTTAGCAAGAGACGTTGCCAAATATGCCCATTACGAGCACTGCTGGGTATCGAATGGTCAAGTGTACCTCCGGAAACGAGAAGGGCAGCCCTATATTCGGATCAAGTCAGAAGCACAACTACACGAGCTTAAACTAAAACAGGACAAAGAAGATAAATGACTTTTCTTTGTTCTTCTCATCTGCATTCACCCGAGCCGTTATCTACTAAATCGCTGTAAATCCTTACTTAATTCTATGATTGTATGTCCTAAGTTAAATCATAATTGTAAACCCTACAAAACACACTTACTCGTAACAAACACCCTTCCTTGTTACGCCTTTTCACTCACATGGTCCTTACACATCATCACTGCCATCTCCAGCGCTAACATGGTGAGTTCTTACCTTTTATTTGCCTATTTTCCAACATATTGCCCCCTGAATTGCTATTCTAAGATTATGTTTTGTTCAGATTCCTTATGTGGCTACTGCTCATATAGTGGAATTATATTATGGCGTCTATTCCTCCTAAATTTACCCATATAATGGATAGTGAACTTCTTGGTGATATTGATGACTCCTCAATGGTTGATTGTTTCCGTGTCTCCACCCCAGAAGAGGTTTTGACCAAGTTGGGTAACCCTAATAACTTCTTGACTCTCGTAAGTCAGAACATTAGACGTATTCGTAAGAATTTTGACTGTTTTTCTGTATTTTTAACTAGATTAGAATTTGCGCCGGATATTGTCATATTCACGGAATGTTGGATTGATTCCAGTTTCGGCACCATAACTGTACCTAATTACGACTGTCACATTTCCAAAGAATATTTAAATCAAAATGATGGTATCGTAGTACTGTCAAAGTCTGCTCTATCTGTACAGGTACGTGAACCAAAATTTCGAGATGCTAACTGCCTGCTAATTGATATCGGTACGGATTATAGTATTGTTGCATTATATCGCACACCCTCCATTCACGATATTACTTATTTCTTGGAGTCTCTGGAAGGGGTTATGAGCTTAGCCAAAGGTAAGACTTGCATCATTACCGGCGACATAAACCTCGATATTAAAATGAATACTGCTGACTCAAGAGCTAATCAGTATCTGGACTTTATTGCGTACAGTGGCTTTGTGCCTGGCCACAACCTTCCTACAAGAGGACCCAGTTGCCTTGACCATATGCTTCTCAGAACGAAGTCACCAGCCACGGTCCTTGTTTGTGATTCTAATATTACTGACCATGATACAGTAATTGCTGGTATCACCAAATCCTCAGTCACCAAAAACGTACCCAAGTTCTACAACAATTTTTTTTTGCCAGCATTAAAATCGAGTATTTACGAGACAGACTGGTCTAACATTACAGCTGAATCAGACGTTAATGTTGCCACTGATCGTTTTGTCAACCTAATGACAGAAAAAATAAAAGACTTCAGCTCAAAAGCGAAAGTACGTAGTTCAGAAGCCATACGTAAGCCCTGGATGACGAAAGGTCTACTGAGATGCGTCCGAAAGAGAGACATCCTGCATTACAACTCCAGGAAAAAGCAAGACAACGCTAAAATCCAAAGTGAGTATAAAACTTACAGAAATTACTGTAACGATATTATTAAAAAAGCTAATGAGGAATACAACCGCAAATTACTGACTGATAATAAAGATAACACCAAGAAACTTTGGAAAAGTGTTAAGGAAATCTGCTATATGAAAAAAAGTGTCAGTACAAACGCAGACATCTCTAAAATCCTAGAAGATCCTGTGGAAGCGGTTAATTCTGCCAATGAGTTTTTTAGTACAGTTGGTAAAAAATTAGCTGATACCATTCTGTCTGAGCTAAAAGTTACTGAAAAACAACTGGCGGATAACACTAGACTGGACGGCACAATATCTCTTGCCCCTGTTCTCTCCCACATATTTAACCTTAGCATGTCTACAGGTGTCTTTCCAAACTGTCTCAAGGCAGCAAATGTTTGCCCTATCTTCAAATCTGGCGACCCGCTTCAAGTTACTAACTACAGACCCATTTCTCTATTATCTTCAGTGTCCAAAATACTAGAGAAACTTGCTAATAATCGATTACAAAAATTCCTAGAAAAAGAAAAACTTTTATCTGAAAACCAATTTGGCTTTCGTCAAAAAATGTCAACAGAGGATGCAGTAGTATCGCTTGTTGACCACGTCACTGAAAGGGTAGATTCTGGAGACAAATGCATTGGTGTATTTATAGATTTGGCTAAGGCATTCGACACTGTGTCTCGGCCGATACTCTTGCAGAAGCTATCGCTAATGGGAATACGAGGTCTGGCTCTGGACTGGTTTCACTCCTACCTATCAAACCGTCAGCAAAGAATAAAATGTAAAGGCGAAGCAATAAGCGAGTATTCTGATATCTCCTTTGGCGTTCCTCAGGGAAGCGTGCTCGGGCCAACTCTCTTCTTGGCCTATATCAATGATCTCTGCAACCTTCGAACAGAAAATGCAAAAATTT
Organism: Polymixis flavicincta; assembly: GCA_949987655.1. NCBI lineage: Eukaryota > Metazoa > Arthropoda > Insecta > Lepidoptera > Noctuidae > Polymixis > Polymixis flavicincta. The sequence continues at coordinate 11,601,883 of OX465190.1, read as the reverse complement.
TCACGTTCGCGGATGACACGGCTATTGTATTCCATAGCAATAGCTGGGCTGGGGTCGTTGATGCCACTCAGAGAGGCCTAGCGATGGTGATGAAATGGCTGCAGCAAAACCTTCTGACGCTGAATGCCAGTAAGACAAAATACATGGCATTTAAAATATCGAAGCGCCCAGAGCCCGAAAACCCACTCCGAATCAAGCTCCACTCCTGCAAGCACCCTAGCAGTGATTCTTGTCAATGTGTTGAGATTGAACAAGTAGACCATATAAAATACCTTGGTGTCTTGATCGACTACCAGTTATCCTGGATCAAGCAAATAGATGCTGTCACTGCTAGGGCCCGTAAACTAATGTTCATATTTAAAAAACTTCGGAAGATAGCTGACTACAATACCCTCAGATGTGTGTACTTCGCTTTATGTCAATCTATTTTGAATTATTGTATTGTGGCATGGGGTACAGCAGCTAAGACTCATTTAATAAAACTGGAACGAGCGCAAAGGGGCATCTTAAAGGTTGCTCATGGAAGGCCCTATCTTTATCCCACTGACAGGCTGTACCAAGAATGTAACGTTCTTACGATAAGACAGCTTTTCATTCTGTCTGTCTTATTACGCTTCCATCGACAAGCGCCCCATACTCAAACAAAATCTGCTAGGTCATGCAGACAGAAAAAATGGAAAACACCCGCTACTCGCACTAAATTCGCTCAAAAATCTCCTAGATACATGGGTCCATTCATTTATGAAAAACTGAATAAAATTCTGGACATAGTAGGTTGCCCAAAGCGCACTTGTAAAATTAAAGTTATTAAGTGGCTATCAGCTCAGGACTATGCAAGGACTGAAGCTCTCCTGACTCACTTACTTTAAATTCTTCAGAAATTCTAACCCAGGCGTATCATATCCCTTTAACACACATAATTACACATACATACACATCACTACAAATACATACAAATTACACTACATTACACACTACACAAACCTTATAATTGTAATTTGTCTGTCATGTCATGTCTCCTTTAAATTATGTAAGTCTAAATGTTGTTTAGAGTAAGCAACCAAATTATTACTGAACTACCCACTAGTGCACTTGTAATGGGTCTATTAACTTCGAAATAACTAGATCCCACGACACAGGGTATCCTAGTGTGGGATCTAGGGTTACTTTACTGCATCTTTTCTTTATTAATTTTCTCATTTTATTTTGTTATATTTTACTTGTTGTGCTAAAGTGTCAAAAAATGTGTCTTAATAAATTTACTTTACTTTACTTTACTTTACTTTGCCCAACCTGTAATCAAACCCAGGATATCACGATTAGCAAATTCGTGCTTTAGACCATCATGTATAGAAGAAAAAGACCTGCTGCAGTTGCGGTCTCCAAATCAATTGGGATAAAAGGGCAGAAAGATGTTGTTGTTCTTAATCTTTCACGACCTCTTCATCATTATCTTCCTATCGTTGTTTCTTTGACGATTCACTTTAAACATTAAAATATTTACAACGAGTAACATAATAAAAGTAAGACCTGATACACTCCAATTAAAGTATCGGCCATAATAAAATGATGAAAACATTTTTGTTTAAAGTTAACTATTATAATTAGGAAAACCCTAGCATTATTTTATGCATTTGGAATTGAGTCTTAATACCAAGAATCATAAGGTTTAATTTTCTTTGGCACAACCGCCGGTCAGTATGACGAAAATACATAATTACAAAAAAAAATACTAAATTGGTAGTAACTGAGATCGATTCAATTATGAACAAAATACTTTCAGGGCATGCGTTAATTCTGTAACACCTTGTATAATTCCAGGGCGTCACAAACGACGTCTGGTGGTACTACATGATCTCAGCCGCGTTCTACTGGTCGCTGACCATCTCCCAGTTCTGGGACGTGCGCCGCAAGGACTTCTGGCAGATGTTCGTGCACCACATCGCCACCATACTGCTACTGTCCTTCAGCTGGGTCTGCAATCTGCATAGGATCGGAACCCTCGTGCTTTTGCTGCACGACTGTGCTGATATATTTGTTGAGGTATGTACTGGAGAAGTTTTGGAAAAGGTAAAAGGAGTAGAGGCCTCGCCCAGGCGAAACAGAAACAGAAAAGACAAAAAAAGTACGTAAGCGAATGTTTTCATTTTTCAATCTTATAACAAAGCGCAAAAGGGTGAAAATTGGTCATTGTAAACATGGTTCTTAAACTGGTATTAAATATGGCTGCCATCATTGTACGCTTTATTAGGTTTAATGACCATCCGTTGTTATATGGCCGCCTACATGACAAAAATATTATACACATTTTCAAAGCGTGCCTCTAAGATCTAGATAATATTCATTTTTTATATGATTAGCCATACCAAAACCATCTTTATCTGAGTGCATTTGAAAGCGCGGCCCAGGGCTTAGTCCAACAAAAATCTAGTTTAAAAAAAACATTATCTGTGAGCAAATAAATGTTTTCTATTTCTAAGCATCGAACCTTGGCAGGTGCGCTGAGACGGTAATAAATTACTAGCTCACCCAACAGACGTTGTCCTGTCTTAACTATGAACATTAAATTCGCAACTTTCTTTCATAAGAACCTTCTCCTGACAATAAAAGATACAGCCAAAAAAGAATTAGCAAAATTGGTCCAGCCGTTCACGTGTGATGCCGTGACCAAGGGAAATAAGGATTCACTTTTATATATATAAAAAAAAAAAGTTTATTTCGGAACAAATAACACAAGACTAAGTACAACAAGTAAAACGATGGTAGCTGCAAAAGTATAAACTGCAGCGCAGCTAACAACGCCCTTCTCCAGATACAGAATGGAAGTGATGTTCCATACAGAAAAGTGCTTAGTAGGTAATCAAATTATTTTTAGATTTATAATAAAAAACAAAAAATACGGTAAAAAATAAGCAGTACAGGACAATGATTTGGGATGTATTATGACGTTTAGTTAATGTGGTGAGTGTGAGGTAAATGGTGTAGTGATTATTCTTTATACCTACATTTTTGTTAACCTTGAAATTCAAGCATTCTATATATACTAGCTTTAGCTAGCGGCTTCGCCCGCGCGGAACTTTCATCCCCTATTTAACTCCCTTAGGGGTTGAATTTCGAAAAATCCATCCTTATTCCTTGTCTACATTATAAAGGGAACCTCTGTGCAAAATTTCAGCTTTCTAGGTCCAAGGGTTTGGGCTGGGCGTTGATGAGTCAGTCAGTCAGTCAGTCAGGACTTTTCTTTTTATTTATATAGAAGATAAATCGGACATACTTGTGCCTTATAAGGATTCATGAGAATATTTATTAATTATAACAATGTTTACATTCCAGTCGGTGAAGGCTTCCAAGTATGCGAAGTACCAGAAACTGTGCGACACTTTGTTCCTGATGCTGATCGTTGTGTGGATCGGCACCCGCGTCGGCATCTACCCCTTCTACCTCATATGGAGGTGAGATCTTATACCATTACTGTATACCTTAGTCCTTTCACCGTTCAACTGAATGGTGCCCCAACAGCAACCTTATTGCTGCCACTGACAAGTTTGTCAAAATCACAGTTTTTATCCAAGGCTGCTTTTGTGCTCAATTTCATACATGGCAGAATTCAATATTGTTAAAGTTTTTTTTTTAAGTTTTGTAACAAATCTTCACACAAAAACCAACCTAAAATACATAAGACTAAAGTAGATAAAAGTAATATACGAATTCCGATTATACAACCCGTCTGGGTTGGACAGAAAAACACGCATTTCCGAGTATCCACCCTAGGGTGGCCAAACGGTATTCAGTGTTCTAGTTTACGACATTTTTCGTCAAAGCTTACGGCTTATTAGCCGTAAGCTTTGATGAAAAATGTTGTAAGAGGCTTTCATATGCGACAATTCCTCAGGGCAATTCGAATCGTCACTTTAACGGTTCGTACCCGCAGATTGACAACAGCTGTCTGCTTTATACCTGCCTGTGACAAAGATGAAAACGTAACAATATATTTTTTCAAAACCATAAAAAAAAGCTTATTTTTTATCGTGCATTGTCACGAGAACTAAACGTATGTCCCAAATTTCAGCCCAATAGCTTCAGTGGAAGTGGGTGAAAGATGATGCGGGATTTACTACGGCGTAGTTCGTAGAAGCGTTGTTCCGTTATGTAGCTCGTAATAATTCGTAAAATCCACACATATGTGTTGTTTTGAGCAATTAAAGTGTTATGCATCTATGGCCACCTTCCAGCTCCAGCACCCTGGTTACCATATAGATTCAAATTACTCATCAATACGACTAAAACGAGCCCAAATCCGACAGGGTTGTGTCGTTTTATTGCGGTGTTCGTATGGCCACCATCCAGCTCAGCATCAGATCAGCTCCATGTCATCATAATATTGCATTGTCACGCGATATACATATGCATGCAAAATTTCAGGTCAATCGGAAACCGGAAAGTGGGTCAAATTTTACTTGCAAGATTTCATTACAGACACCGGGACAGGTGTAAAAGTAAATAAAAGCTTATAAAAAACAAGTGAACTATATTGTAATTCTTTATTTTCCAGTACATCAATCCGTGCGCCCATGCTCCTGCCGATGTTCCCTGCCTACTACATCTTCAACTCGCTGCTGTGCCTGCTACTAGTCCTGCACATCGTGTGGACCTGGCTCATTTTGCAGATCGCTTACGTTGCCATCAAGGCTGGCCAGGTAGGCGAATTAATAGAACCTAAATAATTAAATCAATATTACGTTATTGAAAATGCTTTTATTACTTGTTTATAAAGTAAAAAGTGTATATTTAACATACTAATATGACTAAATATAAACACCCGAACGGACATTGTACTGATCATTATGAAAGGCCAAAAATATACGGAATGGTTTGTTTTTTTGCGATTTATTTCTACCATATTAAAAGCTGTTTTTAATTTTGACGCTTTTCGGGTTTTTCTGTTATTTTAGTTACACTTTCTATGTATTTTTTTCTTCATGATTATTAATTATTAACACGAAAGCGACAGCGTAACCCGAGGAATAGGGTATTTTCCAATTTAATAAAAACTATTTTAATTTGAAGATTGGGACGATATATTTAACAGAAAAATAAAAATAAATTTATTTAAATCCAATTTCTCAATTAAAAACGATTAAAATCAAATTTCGTTTTTGTTGTTTTGAATTTACCGCTAAAACGCTCCTTACGATTACTTTTTATCACGTGACATCGTGACGCCAGCTTTGTGTAAACGGCACCGGTACAAATACTTAGTTCGGTGCAGTTTTAGAAGTATTTATGCACAGAAGCACCGCACACCGGTAATATCACTTCATATCCATTAAAAATCTTGTTAATTATAACTCGGCATTCACTTGTTTACTTAATAACTACTTTAGTTTACACAAAGTTGACGTCAAGTGATAAAAAGTCATCGTAACAAGCGTTTTGGCGGTAAATTCAAAACAACGAAAAATAAATTTGATTTCAATCGTTTTTAATTGGGAAAATGGATATAAATCAATTTACTTTTATTTTTATGTTACATATTTCGCCCCAATTTTCAATTCATAATAGTTTTCGATAAATTGGAAAATACCCTATTTTGGCGGTCAGTATAGGATGTCAGAATTGAAAAACATATCGACATATACCGCCGTATCAATATTTTTTGGAAATATCGATATGGATTTAAATAATTAAAAAAAAGAATCGATATGTCGGTCATCATCATTTCAGCTGAAAGACGTCCACTGCTGGACATAGGGCTCCCCCAAGCTACGCCACTTCGACCGGTTCTGTGCTTCCCGCATCACACGAACATAGGCCTCCTCCACCAGCCATTTCGACCTGTCAACAACAATACCAATGACCTAGAGAGACAATGATAATATTTTGTTAAAATGTTACTATTTCGAAAAAAATTGAGGCATAGGATCACTGCGGTCCAACAAATATTCTCAGATTTATTAATCAAACATATTCGTCCCTAATATGACCTTTATGAAGTCATCATTCTAAAAAGGACTTGATTTTACTCCCTCAAAGTAAAAAAAGCGTCAACGACTACATTTTTGACGTTTAAACGTCTCTTTAACTTTAAGTAACGTTTATAAAATAAACTCCTTAGTCTTTATTGCATTCAAGTCGGTCTTCTCTCCAACATATAACAATTTTTTTTTTCTGCATAGTTAAGTTGGTTCTTCAATCTGGTAGCCGTTGGGAGCCGGGCACAACTTTGAGACGGTACCCTCTGAGGCTCGAGTTCTGCTGGCACTTCCGCAGTTTTCTAATTCTTGCCTATAACTGACAAATAAACATTGGAATAAAAGATAATACTAATGTTCAGATCAATAAAAACATTAAAATAGTAGCCCACCAGTGTCGGTAACAGATTCACGAATATAAAATAATATTGAACTTGTACGCACATAGCTATCATACTTAGGTACATTGAAGAGAGCCGTTTTATCTGATTATTTTACGTATACTTACTACAAAAGATTCAAATTCAATCATGTACTAGATACATGCCGGGCGTAAAGTTTTTCTGGCGGGAAGGGATTGTGTTTTGTTTTCGTCGTGTATGATGATAGGGGGCAGGCAATGAGGCGCGGGTGAAACTTGTTTTTTTTTTGTTTACCGTGTCCCCTTAAGCAGAGACCGTAGCACTAACGCGCGAAGTAAACGTAACGTCAAATCGAAAAAAAAACTATAACACAAAAAAAAACATTAATTGTGAGTGTGAAATGATCTGAGAACTGCATCTAAACAAAAATGTAACACATTGCAAAAATAAAACGAGTTTTTATTCGAACATACAACTATCCTGTAGTATTTTGGTTTTAATTTATGCGGCAAGCGCAATTAGAATCACTAATTTTTTTAAACTAAATAAATATTATGTGCAGAAATGTGTATTTTAAATTTTAAAAGCGTTCGAATTTACTTTACGTTTACTCTGCATATTCATTCTTGATCCACTGGTATTCTATCTTTGAAAACCACTTTCATGTTCCAGTATTTATTTCACCTATTATTTATTTCTTCCCAGCAATATATATATATAAAAAGAAAAGTCCTGACTGACTCATCAACGCCCAGCCCAAACCCTTGGACCTAGAAAGCTGAAATTTTGCACACAGCTTCTGTTTATAATGTTGACAAGGAATAAGGAAGGATTTTTTGAAATTCAACCCCTACGGGAGTTAAATAGGGGATGAAAGTTCCGCGCGGGCGAAGCCACAGGCAAAGGCTAGTCTTTAATAAATATGACGTGGCCAAGATAGGTACAGTTCCCAACTCCCTAGTAATTTTACGTCTGATTTACATCACAGTGGAGCCGACCCAACATAGCTGGGAAAAGGCTAGGGATGATTATTTTGCGTCACAATGAGCTTTAGGAACTACTCACACTTATTCAGCTGTGTTCAGCTTTTGTGCATAGACAACAACGATTTTGTATAGAGTCCATTCAGCTTTCCGCGGCTGAACGGATGCGTACGCATCTCGTACAAAATCGTTGGTTTCTATGGACAAAAGCTGAACAGAGCTGAATAAGGGCGAGTAGTCCCTTATTCCTGTTGTTATAAGATTGATGACCAACACCAACTCGACTACAGTACTGTAGTCTTCTACATCTTGAGTCTTCTAAACAGTGTGGCAGGGACATCGACGCACAACCCGACGGAACATGATTCTACTCTGGGGTATTAATGAGACCATGTCAGAAAAGAAAACGAAAAAAAAAAACCATTCGTATGCTAGTTGCTTCTTTGACATGGTCTCATTAATACCCTAGAGTTATGGGATATCAAAAGGAACATCTTGCATACATTTTATTTTTGGTTTTTACATTTGTTGTCCCACTGTTGAGCAAAGATCTCCTTCATTGATTTCCATATTTTTTACGTTTTGTCTTCTCGGGCCAATCGGTCTCGGTCAGGATCATTTTAAGTCTTTATTTTGTTTTCAGTTCTTGTCTTTGATTTTGCAACTGTATCACTACCAGTGTTAATATTGATGTTTCAATTTATTGCTTCTTTTTGATTTGCTTGTACATCACTTTTTAAGTTCGTTTCTACTTTGTAGGTATTTTTCCTTCTTTTTCATCTTTTGGTTCTATAATTCCTTTTGAAACTTATCGGCCATCAAATATTGTGCACTTTTTATGTTTTGTGATCGAGTTTTCTTTATATTTCTTTTTACGGTAATCGTTATCCTAATCAATCTGTAATCGCTAGAATGTGGAAATTTTATTGTCTTTTTATTGCTATAAAAAGTTATTTTATAGTTTATTGTTTCTAACATTACTTATCTTGAGTTGGTGTTGGTGACAAAAATATACAAACATTAATCGTCGGCTTTTCTTTCCGAAATCATACCTCCATAGAAGATGCCATTGAGCATTGATCTTTGGGTTTATTCTTGTTAACTGTAGAATATTGACCTGAAAATAAGTCCAGAAACTCGAGGAGCCAGGTTACGGGCTTTCTGTATGTTAAAATCCTTCAAGATTAGGTTATCTAGGCAGTACCACGTCCTCCATGTAATACCTATGCATAGATGGATGTAGATACTTATTAATTGTGAAATATACAATGTGTAACATACTCATAATTAACGAAACACCTCATACACTCCAATTATAGTATTGAGGTAAAAACATAATACACTGACCAAAACTTTTTTTTAAATGCTAACTTTTATTATTAAGAAAATTGTGTTGGCTCTAGCATTACTTTATGCATTTAAAATGGAGTCTTATTGCCTTATAATAAGATTGAATTTTCTTTGACTCCATCGGCGGTCAGAATGGTAAAATACATAATTTTTGAAAGAGATGCCCATATTAAAAGTTACTGAATTAGTTTCAGTAGTCATTTATGAAGAAACTACTTTCAGGTCTTGCGTCTATTCTATTACAACACAATGTACAGACGCCAGCACATCAAGCCACCTCAAACTGTCGAATTTTCCCAATTGAAAATGAACCTTATGTTTATGCAATAAAGTTGAAAATTTATCAAAGAAATTTTACAGTTTGGGGTAGATTGATGTGCTGGCTGTCTGACTAAAATAACAGCCATATTTCCCACTTCATCTTTATTATTTTAACGTCTCTTGACATTGCTCGGGACCCAAAGTGCAAAAGCTAACTTATCCTGTAGAAAAACAAAAGTGTAGATAAATGTCAAGCACAAATCAAATCTGCGCGTAAGACAGCTCGGGATGTCAACATCTTTCGGTTTCTGTATCAAATCTTAGTATATTTTGTTTTTACTGAATTTATTTAAATATAGTGCATAAGCATTACGCCAGGCTCAGAATACAGAAAGAACCAGAAGCCGCGTTCAGCTGATATTGCAAGCTGCAGGCTGTGTCCAAAATAAAAACAAGTGAACCCCGCCCGCCTCGCTTCCCACCCGCGTAATATAGCTAGCTTAGACATTATTTGCCCATTTTTGGGGTAAATGTTGAGGTATTGGGGGTACGAAAATAGTAAAATCAAAATTTTACTGTCCTTTTCTATGCATGCATTATTACATACGGTTTGCTTTGATAACATTATTTTTTCAAGTCGTTAGTAATATTTTTTAAAGTAGTTTTATACATACTACAATGAATAAAAGCCCTCAGTAGGTAATAAAAAGAAAGGAAATCAAAACTCTAAAATTGGCAACACGTACAAGATGGACCCATTATTCACGATGACAATTACAAATTGAACAAATTATTCAATAATTAAATAAGACAATAACTGAATGCGCTACTTGCACATGAAATGTGATCCCATCCTGTTTTTATTTAGCCCGGCTGAATTTTTAGAACGACACAAGACGGCATAATTAAAATAAATTGAACACCGGTAAAACACGTCGCGTGATACGACAGTCACAGAGTGATTGATCGGCTGCGCGTCAAACTACTCTATTTAAGAGTCGTTTTTGTGGCTTCAGTATTAGGCGCTCTCACAGCTTCTGGTTCTTTTTGTATTCTGAGACGCCAGGCATAGATTGGTAAAACGTTTGCATATTAATACATGCGTTGCGTCCATTAAAATGACTAGTTTGAGTTATATTTCATGTTGAGTTTCACAAATCGATACCCGTTAAGAAAAACATGCCCATTTATTTACCCAAACATTACCAGCAGTGCAAAAAGAAGTCCGCCTTTGTATCACAGTTCTACATGGACTTTAAATTAATATGTAATCCTTATTTACAGATGGACGGCGACATTAGAAGCTCGAGCTCTGACCTGAGCGACAGTCCACACAACTCTAACCACAATTCACCGACTAGATCAAAGAGTAGAAAGTAAGTCGAATTTGAATAGTAACAAAAAAAACATTTTTTCACCAGTCAAATACAGGGTGGCGGGATTCTAGACTCCTAACGCTTGTCAAAGTTCGAAGCTGCGATCTACAACTTGTAACTTGCGGCCGTTTCCACTGAGCCACCACTGTACGACTGGCCGATAATGCATAAAGAAATAAATCCAATTTTGTACCTTTTATGTTTCATGAAGTTTAATAAAATATAAATAAATCACTATTGACGATACATAAACACAGTGCATAAAACTAGCTCACGTGTTATAACATTTCCAAATCCAACAGACCAGGAAACAATGACGTGATATCATATTCACTAAAATGAACCGTGTGCCATACTGCTTAAAGTTGGCTTTGAGGCGAAAAATTAACGGCAACCATTATTCGTTCGTTTTTATTAAATCCTTACTAATATTAGATGTTTGTTACTCAATCATGCAAAAACGGCTGAACGGATTTGGTTGAAATTTGGCATACAGATAGATTATTACCTGGATTAACACATAGGATTTTTATCCCGGTAGTACGTTCCCACGGGATAATCTCCGACTTCCACTCGTAGAATGCAGAACAGTTGCCAGCCCAGTAGTATCGGCCCCGACTTACGAATTGTATGTCGCGGGTTCGGTCCCCGGCAGGGGCTTTACTTAGTGTAAATAATTTAATCACCAATGTTCTCAAAACAGTGAAGGAAAACATGGTGAGGAAACCGGCATGTTCTAGAACCAAACATTCGAAGACATGTGACATCTACCAACCCGCACTGGGCCTGCATGGTGGACTGCAGCCTACTGCCCTCGGATAGGAGGACTGTGTCCCAGCAGTGGGAATATTATAGATTGATTATACAACAGTTCTAGAAATTATGTCCAGACTTCCCTCGCCTGTAATATGGTTTCTTGCTTGTCACGGCTCATTTCCGTCTTCAGTGGCCTTAGTGTGGGTTTCTTTTAACAATCTAGACTTTACGCAACAGCCGCATTCGATGTTCCGATTGTCCCGTCACCAATCTAGTCCGTCAACGAAAATACGGGCCCGACCGAAAATAGTTCGAAACTTCTAAGTGACTCCTACAGCTGATTAATTAACTTTTTTGGACGAGTAAAGCCATATAGCGAGTAGGAACAACTGTCAAATCGTGTAGTAATTAATTCTTAGTTTGGACCCCAAACTAATCGGAGGTCCGTAAGTGATACGGAGTAGGAAACGCCCCTAACTTCGACCAAGATTACGGATAGAGGCCCCCAGGGCCAATCGGAGCGCCGAACACGGTCGATGCGTAAAGTGAAAATAGTTGAAAGAAACTCACACTAGGGACTCAGGTACGTATAACGCAGCCTAAACATTGAGTAACCATACCATGTTTATTTTCCAGGGACACGTAGAGACGTTCGTCTGCAGAACAACACCAGAGTCTCACACCAACACCACACACAGTTGAGGTCTGTGTTCCATAATACTATGCACAGAAAACCAACTTTTTCCGTGCACACCATCCATTGCGGCTTTTCTATGAAAACACCAGCCGCGCCATTGAACTTTTAGGTGAAAAAACGCAATGGAACGCGAAATGGGTTACTTAGTTCAGTTTTGTTGCAGTCTGTAGCTTAGTTTGTATTATAATTGTATTTGTGAGGTTCCGCTTCGGGATGGTGAGGCTTCACGCTAAGGGTTGGGTGGGGTAGGCAGGGAAGATGGTAATTGTTATCGGTGCATACGTTCGATCAAAATTAGGATAGGGCCCTGATTTGCTTAGAGACTTGGCTACTATGAAATTAAATTCAGTTTATTCGAAGTTTTTTTTTTTTGCTGAAGGCCTGCTTTTGACCTCGAGTTAGTTCAATATACTTTGCCATCCATGTCTTATGATGCATGAAAGCGCAACTTAATTGAAATAAGATCTGCTAAAACGTCAGAATATGATAACAAACAGAAAAAAAATCTTAAAGGGTAATTCCATTCCTAATTTGATCGCACCAAAAGTTGTGTGTGTGACGATTAAAGTTAAAGGACGAACAAATTAATGTAAGATAATTTATCAAGGGAACCGTTAGATATTATTGCGTCGTTGACACACGACGTAGGTTTAATTATATACTAGGTGCTTGCATGGAGAAAAGGTGAGGATAAGCAAGTTGTCAAAAAAAAAAAAATTTTTTTACATACACCTGTATGGGCACTTTTAAACGTCAGAAGCTAGGTACACATGTCATGTTTATCTCGATATTAGGTTAAATACTAAACTTCGTAGTAAAATTCTTTTATGATATAAAAACAGGCTGAATTCCGTTTTCTATGGTCTTAAATAAAATAAAGATGCTAGTTTTATTGCAAACCATACATGAAAGTCATAAAAACTAATAGGAATTATTGTATACTTTATGAAACTATTTATGAGGGTTTCATATTAAAATAGCGAGAAATCGGGGTTTAATCGCAAGTAGTACGAAAACGAGCGGGGTCGCGTTACAAGACATAACCGTTTTGATGTTTCGGGTAGTTTAAAAATCTTTCAGAAGGCTTTTATGCTCTCATTGTATTGAGTACCTTGAAGCAACTTCAAGAGAACTTCCTTTAAATACAAGGAGTTATTATTGTTTCAAGTAGGTAACTGACCACCATCACTTAAATCAGTTTTCTCCATGCATGTACTCACACACACACACTACAACATTCTTGTTAACACCGATAGCGATTACCATTGAATGCTGGTATTTATTACGTCATTCATTGATTTAAATCGTTAGACATGCCCAGTAAGACCATGCCCTAATGTCGATATATTATATTAGATCGAGATGATTGTAGAGATCATCAATTAGTTCATATAAAAATACCAACGAATTCTTAATGACCTCTCCTAGGTCCACGGAGGCATCTTAAACGATTTAAATCGATGAAGTAATTGAGATTAAAAGGAATATCGGATAGTGAAGCCTCAAGGCTTGTAGCACTTAGAACTGTATGGAGGCATTAGTTGTAGAAACCGCCGCAACAATGGCGCTAGTGGACCCGGCGAACTTATCTCAAAGAAAATACCAAAATTAGCATTAATAACATGAGCACAAAGAAATATATTAATCCGTCATACCTATAGAAAGAGAAATATATACTTAAATATGTATTTATATTAAACTTTCCTACTTCTGCTTACGCCTATATTATTGTCAGTTGTCACTAGCTCCATCTAGCGGTCAAATGCACTCCTATTAAAGGACCATACGTAAATAGTGTCACACTACAAGAGTGCTACTCTACTGGAGCATTTTCTAAGTATTTCCATAAATTTAGACCATATTGACACTTGCACTAAACCCAATAACATAAAAATTTATATTGTCTCGTTCAGTATCCTTCCTTTTAAGCTTAGATTCAGTACTTTTTAGTGTGACGCAACTTACAAATGGTTCCTAATCGATGTTAAAATAATGTTTATAAATAAATATCTAGCGTAAGCTCAATGTGTAGTCGTAAGTTGTTCTACAGTGGGTCGGACTAAACGTAGGTTCGTTTGGTAAGCGAAATTGTGGCTGTTTGTAGTTCAAGAATACTTGTGGGCCGATATTAGAAGAAAAGAGTCGCAAATATATATTGAACAAAACAACGCTTTCAAGATATGAGACGGTTGAAGAGCTTAACAAACCGCAGTGCAAAAAAAAAGAATTTCTATTCAGAATCCGCTTTGAGTACGGAAGCCTGAACGTAGTGAAACGCTCTTATATTCGGCCCACGACTTATAACAGGGACCACGTAGTTGGACTAGATTTTTTCAAACAGTTTATACAGGAACCCGTCTGCATATAGGATATGGCGACTCGTCTACTTTAAATGATTGTACTGTCCTTTCACAGTTTTTTCATTTCTGATTTTACATCACAGGCAAAATCACAAGGATCTTTTTGTCGTGGCAATAAGGTTTCTATTAGGTTGCTGAGATTAATAAGTCTGTCAAAATAACGGAGATCTTTATACTCGTTGTAATAAGGTTGATTATGAGAACAGTGGTGGCCCAGTGCTAACGCCCCCGAACTTCGAGTAATTACTTTGTGTAAATAATTTCTTCACCACTGCGCTCAAAACGGTGAAGGAAAGGATCGTGAACACCGGCATGACCTAGAACCAACAAACCTCAAACATGTTACCTACCAACCCGCACTGGGCCCGCGTGGTGGATTACAGACTACTCCCTCTCGAAGAAAGCAGGCCTGTGTTTTAGCACAGGAACATTATAGGCTGAGGTCATTATTCTGAGATCGCTATTGGGTCGCTGCCTAAGATAAAATGGCAGTGAAATAACTGTGAGGGTATTTTTATTTGTGCCCGCTTGACAAATGTCGGAGTACGCCACTTCTACGCAGTTGGGTTCCATCCATAATATCATTATTTTTCAAAAAAAAAAATGATTAACGCCGTACCTTCAAAAATATTTTTTTAAATTCTGATTACAATAACTGCATTCCGTTTGTACCTACCTACTAATTATTAAAACAATACTCTACTATTCATAAAGTCTAGATTTCGACTGATTTAATCATAAAGCAGAAGAAAATTCAGATTGCAATTTATGGTCTTTTTTTAATATTTTTGTACAGACCCCAGCACATCAAGCTACCCCAACCCGAAAAATTTGTTTGATAGAATTTCATGTTTAAAACAAGTATAAGGTTCATTTTCAATTGGGAAAATTTGACAGTTTGGGGTAGCTTAATGTGCTGGCGTCTTTACAGAGAGTGCGGCGTGGGATTGCCAGCCCAAAAATGTATATCTAACTACGGCAGTTTTGGAACTCTTTACTGTTACTCTACATTTATTATAATAATAATAATGTCTATCTATGTATTTATTAGAATCTAGTAAATAAACTTTTTATCTTGTGTCAGTTAAATGTGAACTTTCTCTCGTAGCATTCACTACAAATAATATATTTTGTATGTCTATTTATGAATTTAAATGATAATTAATGCGAATAGTTTCAATAAAATTAAAGGACAGTTTTATGAGAAAAACAATAAAACAGTAATTCATAATCATTCAAGTGTCTTCGTAAACGTTATAAACGTTTAAGACATTTAAATTGTCTATCGAAATGTCTCAGCTTCCGTACAATTCCATACTATGTCTATAATAATATGCATGTATAAATAAATAATGCAGAATATAATAGTATTTAATAGTTGTTTAAGTGTTTATGTGCATACCAGTGCCACCACTGCCTATAAGGAAAAATAGAATTATTAGTGAATATTATTTCCTCTTAGTTATCTAATATGCTTGTGATTGTAAAGTGTATTTGTATGATGCTCTTAATACTGCCATATAACTAATACATCTTCCTTTAAAGCTTCCAAGAATAATGTCAAAAGTTGACACTTCCACTGCAAATGAACCCCTAACATACATAGCTAGACCACTTTTCTGTGAGAAGCATGGGGACACTTCTTATACCCTTACCCTTGCTATTACCCCTTGATCAGGGTACTTCCCCTTAGTACTTCCATCAAAAATCTTATAGGCAGTGGTCAAGCATGTACCTATGGTCTGTTCTGAAAGTATCTATTGAAAATGTAAACAAATGGCTTGTTGACACTTTCATCAGATGGTTTTGGAATATAGATACATTTATAAAGTAATAATTTAACAAAATAAGCTTAGTTAATCCGATAGCGGTGCGGGTCGCTTTACATCCAAATATCTGACACATAAGTGTAACTTATTGTTTTTAATTTTATATCTTAGTTATGTTACGTTTTAAGAGCTACTGCACTGGGGTTGTTTTCAACAAAATTGTATTAAACACTTTCTTGCTAGCGCCACAGGGTGATTGCATAACACACTAACAGTAATACCAATTTTGGCAGTTCAACAATTTTCATTGCGTTATTAACGTTGTTAAGCAGACAAACTCAAAGTGATAGAGATTGTGATTGAAAGTCACTCATTTAGGGTAGAATTACAGGAGCTGGACAAAATATGGCATAATTATTATCGAATTTTAGAACTAGAGCTTAGAACTAGAGCGTCCCTGTCACTTATTGATAAACAGTCGTCTCTTTATAAATGTGATTACATTATGGCCGCTTTCCGAATTAAAACAATATCGTTCACAGAGCTCACGTCAATAATTTGCGTTCAGATTTAGATGTCACGATTATGACATCTACGAACTGTCATTTGTGCTCACTCAACGTTAAAACTTATACAATAATATTAACTTACCCAGACATGATGCGACTCAAATAAAACAGCACAACTGTTATTTTTCGGCGTTATCGCAAGATGGCGCATGTGATGACGTCATCTATAACGATTCCCAGGAAATCATTATCGCACTCACGCCAATTCGGAACGGGTGTGAGCACGCTTTTTTTTTTTGGGTGGGTTATCATCAAATAACTTCTCCCGCTCTGGGTGGAGCAGGAGGGCGTGTCAGACTTTTACTGACTAAAACCCACCCGTGTTCATTCAGTTGCCCGTATGCCAGGGGCTGTGGTATCCCTTTCGAACAAACCCGCACCCCTGGCAGGAAGGTGTGAGCACGCTCAAGTTGATATTATCGTTATTCGGAATGCAGACGGAACCGTAGACTTGTGCTCTATAATAATGCTACATCTATATTTTAGTATGGAGTGTGAATAGTTTTGTTGAAAATAACCCATTAATTTATGTTTCGTCTGTAAAGAGTATCTCTTTACAAATGATCGCCTACACGGAGTTTTTCACTATATCTATTAAGTTTTCGCATCACAATATTGTTTTAGTTATGCTAATTCGGTTGAATATTGTTGTTACGGCTAAGGAAAGGGGCAGTTGTAATATATTACTAAACTAGAATTTGATTTGTTGTACGAAATCAATTAATGTCATAAATTGTTTGACTTCCATTGGCTATTAGTCTGAAAATAATGTCTGGATTAAAAAGGCTTAATTACTTGAAGTCACTCTCGTTCGATGTTCCATTATGTCCGTTTCAACCGCTCGGCCAACTCATGAAATTTGATGAAAATTTGCCAGGAATTAGTGGTAATTTGTTACTATACACAACTCTTTTCCTGAATTTGTTGCAAAAAAAACTAAGACGCTATGACCAAAAATAGTTGGCCGCTAGAACCGCCACTTGCCGTAGTCATCGCCTGTAATTGCACAGAAACTAAATAACGCAGATAGGCGAATGATACATCAAAAGAAAGGTCTTAATTTGTTGTATTTGTTGCAAAAATAAAAAACATCAAAACGTAAATATACAAAAAGTTATGCTATATTTAGTTACCAGGTCAAGGGTAGGTAAGTATCTCACCATAAATATCAAATTATTAGAGGCTTATGCATATGGAAAATTAGTTACTAATTTGTTGCAGCGAATAAACAAGAAAAATACTAGAAAATATGTTTAATAATTTGTTACGAGTTGATTTTAGTTGGCCGCTCCGACGGCAATGTGCCTAAAATACAAGGGCGTTTATTTCGTTATTAAAAGTAGGTTCAAGTTTAGTTAAAGTACTAATCGACCAGTAACGTAACTTAGTTTGGATAAATGTGGCGAAAATAACGGTGAAATTCATATGTTAGGAGATATTCACTGAAATATAGCAGTATGAAACTGTATTAGAGTAGGGTGACCATGATTATGTACATAAATACGAAGGCATGTTTTAAAAATATAATAGGTAAAAAGGTATCCTATTTACATAAGGTATCAATCTATATGAGTTCAACTAGCTACCTATACTTACATATATACTAATCATTACATCAACCTAATTTTTGTATCTTTTGTTTGTTTATGTGTATTATTGTTGTAATCTGTTTGAAAAAATATGCGGTTCGTTTGCGGCCTTATATATTTTTATTGTTCTTAATTCTTTAAAGTATTTACTGATAAAAGTTTCGTTTCATCGACTTTCCGCAGGTGTTTTATAATGGGAACGATTCCAGAAACAGGATCTCTTTTGTTTCCAAACTATTGTTAAAAATATTTGTCGCAAGGTGTTTGAAAAGTAAGTACCTATTATTTGTTGTGAATATTGTCATTATTGTGCAGAATTTTGAAGTGTGTGGTCGTACGTATTTCATTCCCGTGTTTTTCATACTACTAAGTTACCGAGACAATTATCACTAAATCAAGTGTTTAAAAGTGCTTAGTTATGAGTTGTGCCCACTTGTATATTGCATTTGTTAATGTAGAAGTCGCCACCAAAAAGTGTATTACAGAGGAATCCAAATCAACTGCGGTAAGTTTTATTTACAATTTCATGACTTGATTAAAGAAATAAACTGTGAATATTATACCTATTATAATATCTGCGGAAATATAAAATATATTTAAAAAGACGTCTGAAATTAGTCTTTTCGTTGATTTTTAATAAAGAAATTTTAATCGATTTGTGACTTTTAATTTAATAAACTGAGCTATATGATGCCTTAAAGTGTAAGAACTGGCCCTAAAAAATTGAGATATGAAAGAACATTCCAATTATCACGATTCAGTCTCATTTCATTGTTAAAATTATTCATGGTCACCCTACTCTAATACAGTTTCATACTACTATATTTCAGTGAATATCTCCTAACATATGAATTTCACCGTTATTTTCGCCACATTTATCCAAACTAGGTTACATTATCGGTCGATATGTACTTTTAACTGAACTTGAACCTACTTTAAATAACGAAATAAACGCCATTGTATTTTAGGCACATTGCCGTCCGCGCGGCCAGCTAAAATCGACTCGTAACAAATTATTAAACCTATCTTCTAATATTTTTCTTGTTTATTCGCTGCAACAAATTAGCAACTAATTTTCCATACGCATAAACCTCTAATAATTTGATATTTATGGTGAGATACTTACCTACCCTTAACCTGGGGGCTTACTCTTGAAACTAATTTTAATTTCAATCTAAACCCAATACAATTCCAATATCAATTTTGCAGTCACGTGATTCGGTACTCTTGAACACAATAGTGTCAACATTGGATTGAAATTGGGATTGCCCCGCCATTATTTTATTCAACGTGAAGTTAGCTACGTTACGGGCCGCAATAGTGTTGTTCGACTCATTACAATAAACCGGTAATAGAGAATTAAAATGCTTTATCCTTTAAATAACGCGGCCAATAAATAAATATCTTATAGATAGTTGCTTAATTGAGTAATTGTGACGTAATCAATTCATTTGGGCGTAAGAAAATGATTAAAATCATAAAATTAACCATGACTTTGGCTGCATGCGGTAGGATCGTTGCCATGCCCTACACTATCTACTAATAAAAAAGACGGCGTAGAAGGTCTCAATTTTCTATAGTAAAAGTAGTCAAGTTTTAGTTTGTTTAGAACAGTCAGATATTGTTCGCGTTTGGTTCCTTTGTAGTAAGAAATACCCAATGGCGTTCTTTATTTATGTAAAATAACAATATTGAGTGTGTCTAGTAATAATAAAAAAAACCTAGAAGAAAACCAATGAAAATGTAGTGTGGTATATTTTCTCGTACATTAAATCTTGAATATCTTTGGAACCCGTGGTACGCTTTACATAATTCCAACTGTAAAAATGGTTTTATCCATAGATCTATCGTTTAAAACCAAAATAAATAAAAACTGTACATAAATAAGAAATCTCATTTTCAACTTACGTAATTATACGAGAACCTTACATTATTTTCAAATATTCCGTATAAAACTCAAATTAGTACAACTGGATTTTATTATGAAAACTATGTAGATAGTAATGAGATCAAATTAAATTAACTAGTTAATTAGAAACCTATACATTGAGTTGAGCCAAAATCTCTTAACATTTCTCGTCTTTGTTTCCATTCTTTTTTAGGGAATTACGTAAAACACTGTTTAATACTGCTAATCGTGCCATATTAAACTCCTTTTACTTGTTTAGAACCACCTAAAATGCAAAACAATTTCAAAAAAGTTACACTTTTGCTATTGGAAAAATCACAATCTACAAACAATCCCAGCGTAATATTGATGCAATACACAG
This sequence comes from Polymixis flavicincta, assembly GCA_949987655.1. Classification (NCBI taxonomy): domain Eukaryota; kingdom Metazoa; phylum Arthropoda; class Insecta; order Lepidoptera; family Noctuidae; genus Polymixis; species Polymixis flavicincta. The sequence continues at coordinate 11,581,569 of OX465190.1, read as the reverse complement.
CTGTCAAAAAAACTCAAGAGTAGCGATTACCGCGCGCCAAGCCCGATCCCGATTTCATTTAGTTCTCCAAAAAGACACGCAATTTAAACACGATTTGGCGCTAGCGTCGAACTCAAGAGTACGAAACGTCACAATTCCAATGTCGATCGATCGGAATTAAACTCAAGAGTAAGCACACTGGTAACTAAATATAGCATAACTTTTTGTATATTTACGTTTTGATGTTTTTTATTTTTGCAACAAATACAACAAATTAAGACCTTTCTTTTGATGTATCATTCGCCTATCTGCGTCATTTAGTTTCTGTGCAATCACAGGCGATGACTACGGCAAGTGGCGGTTCTAGCGGCCAACTATTTTTGGTCATAGCGTCTTAGTTTTTTTTGCAACAAATTCAGGAAAAGAGTTGTGTATAGTAACAAATTACCACTAATTCCTGGCAAATTTTCATCAAATTTTATGAGTTGGCCGAGCGGTTGAAACGGACATGTTCCATTTACTTATATGTTTGAAATGCATGTAACATCTACTTGTTATCTTAAATGTCTGAGATTCTTAATTATAAATTCACGGTTCGATCTCTTCTGTGAAGGCATTTCTTCAACTTTCCATATCATACTACTTATACATTCTATCTTGTAAGTGCTTTATTTTCTATTTTTTAACTTTTTATACTTACTAATATTTTTGACTGTTTTCAATTCATATAGCTTCATTTATGACGAATGTGTCAGCTGTAGATGTTATAAAGCGGCGTTCTCACGATGCGAATTAAAACGCGGTCGACTTTACGAAAATGAATTAAACATTGTATTGAGAGCACGCTTTTAAAAGTTGACCGATTGATATTAATGCATGCGGTGCTCTTTTCATACGTTTGCCTTGCTATTGTATAAGTAGAATTCAAATTGTTGCTAATGTCTCGTTTTTCTAGATATTGTCGTTGCGCTTGTTGTCCTTCTTAGACAGTTTGTAAAAATAAATAGCGATACCTTTCAATAACAAGTGACCGCTTTGAAGCTCGCCGTATTTATTTAACATGAAATTAATAATGCAAGAATGAATTGTCGGAATAAGATTTGGTTACTAATATGGATATTAAACTGCATGTATGTTGTGTATATACTTGTATTGTGTATATGTAATGAATAAAATGTATTTCGTGTCCAGGTGGAGCTATGGTATGTCGAACTTTAGTTTTGTATAACAAAGTTCTAGTCAAAGGGATACTGAAATAAGACTATGTATGTACCTAAGCAAAAGCGATAATTATACATTAAATTGATGGAATTAATTTGTGTTTTATTGTCTCTCCTGGACACTTTCAGTTGTTCTTTAAAATGCTCTCTTTTGTACACAAGTGATATTATTGTGAACTTCAGTAATACTGACGCAATAGCGTTTGAGAAATAAAACTCCGAATTTAATTATAAAACATTTTTTTATTAAATTTAATTACCTAGATAATTATACAAATGTCCTTTACGTCGCTACAGATATGCAATTATTGCAAGGAATAACGAACGAACGTTAAAATACCATAAACCTATTCATAGGGTGTGCAAAGTTCTCACACTCGAAACTCACAATGAGTAGGGTTGGTATTTAAATATTTACACAGAACTAGTCCGAATCGGAGCTGGATGGGCTCCCGGCTTGATACTATAGAATACACAAACTAACCCGTCTGTCTTGGATCACGTCCATGTGGCGTGTCTTGACAGCGCGCTGCGCGTCGAACGGCGTGCGGAACGCGACCCGAGCGTCACCCGTCGGCTGGCCGCGCTCGTTGTACCGCCTGATCACATCGTCCTGACTCAGCTCGAAGTCTGAGAAGAAATCCATGATGTCATCTATAGAGGCGCGGAACGGCACGTTCTCTATGGACACCACGCAGCCGGGAGCTCCGAAGTCGTCGAGGGCGGGGTCGTGGTCGTCCTCCATGCGACCGTTGTCGAAGCCCCCGCTCGCGCCGCCTCGACCGAAGCCTCTTCCACGACCACCGCGACCCCGATCGAACCCGCGACCTCTCTCAGTGAAGCCGCCGCCGCGCCCTCTATAGTTACCTCGGCCCGCGTCAAACCCGCCGCGGTTGAAGCCGCCGCGATCGAAGCCTCCCCGGTCGAAGCCGCCGCCCGCGCCGCGCCCACGGTAGCCGCCGCGGAAGGCGCCGCGGCCGCCCTGCATGGGCTCAAAGAACTGTGGCTGCTGTTGCGTAATGTTACCGAGCATTCCTTCCCGTATTTCAGGCGGCTTAGGTCCATCTAAAGCTTCCTCCACCACACTGCGCGGCACCAAGTCCACACTAACACGACAACCCTCAAGGCTTTGTCCGTGTTTACCGGTCGCCAACCTCGCTTCCTGCATAGTTCTAAATTCACAGAAGCAGTCTCCGGACGGCATTCCGTTCGTATCCAGCATGAGATGTATTCGAGCGGGCACTGCGTTCGTGTCTGAGAGGAAGGTGACGATGGCTCTATCGGTTGTATCTCTAGGTAGACCTTTCAGTAGAATGCAGTCGAGAGGTTCGTCTTCCCTGTCGGGCGGGATGGCGTTATTTTGGGGCTTAGAGATCTGATCTATTTGGTTAGAAAATTGTTGTCGGTTAACCCAGTTTGAAGCAACTGTCCGGGGATCCATCGGACCGGAAACTGGAAATCCTCCAAACTGTGGGCCGGGAGGGAACTGTCCTGGGAAGCCCTGTTGCTGCGCAAATTGGGGCGTGAAAAAAGGTGGTCCTTGCGGTTGCGCTTGCATCGGCGGACCTCCTTTAGGTCCTCCAGGTCCTGCAGGTCCGTTTTCGAACTGGCGTCTTTGGCGCGGGTCCCGCGGCGGTGCCACGTCGGGAGGAGGACTGTCCTTCTGCGGCGGATTGCTCGGCGGCTCCTGTGACTGCTGACTCTGAACCTTCTGTTTCTCTTTTTCATACTCTTCTTCTGTAACAGGAATCATTGTTGGCTGCCGTCTCCCAAAAATGTATCTTTCTTTTCTTTCTAGTGCTAGCTTTGCGTCTTCGGGTTTTACGAATTGCACGTAAGCAATTTTAGATCTAGTCATACGACAGTCGTTGACCATAATAGAAAGCAGAGAAAAATCGCTGAACGCTTTTATTATATCGTGCTCTTTGACGAAGTGTGGTAGTTCTGTTAATTTAAGCACATTGAAGCGCAGGTTTTCACGTCGCATGTCCGGAGAGGCGGGCACAGACGCATCGTCTTCATCATTATCTTGGCGGTACGGAAGGAATGAGTCTACCGCTCCCTCATAAGTTTCATCATCGAGCCCTTCTACTATGACTTGAGCGCCCTTCAACTCGTTGTTCTTGTTTTGCAACGCTAGTTGTTTCGAGCGAGGGTCACAGAACCTTACAAATATATTTCCTGTACGACGTCCCATATTATCATTAATCATTTTGATACCGTGTTTGTCGATCAAAAATGGAAAGAAGCGTCGAACGTCGCCGTAACTAGTATGGTTCGGTGCGTTCCTGATAGCGACGCTGCAGTCTCGTTGTTGATCAGCATCAGCGAAACGACTTTGTCGCCCGTCCCGCCGGAAGCTGCCTCCGCCGCGGCCCATACCACCGCGCATTGAAGGACTGGGCATTCTTCCACCGCCATTCTGATCACCCTGGAATGCATTCGGATTACGCTTTTTGCCGAGCTCCTGCAGTTTGCTAAATGCGTCAGCCATGGAAGCATCGCTGAAGCGGGTCATCGACGAGTCGCGACTTAAGGGGTTGTTTTGTATGTTTGGAGGTATCATCTGTTGCGGAGGCAGTGGCATATTTAGATTCTTTGCATTTCCAAATGGTGGTTGACCGAACAAATGGGGTCCATCCATGCTAACCATCGACTTTTCCTGGGACCCTTCAAGAGTTCTGTTGTCATTGTTTCTGCGGTCGCGCGATCGGCGCGATGGTGACCGGTCGCGGGATCGGCTGCGATCTTTCCTGTCTCGCTTGCGGTCGCGTCGGTCCCGACTGCGGCTGCGGTCGCGGCGACGTCTATCGCGGGATCGGGACCTGTCGCGGCGGTCTCTCTTGCGATCTTTCCTGTCTCTGTCTCGTGACCTGGACCGTGTGCGGGAGCGCCGCCTGTCCTTCTCCCTGCTGCGCTTTCGTTCTAACTTGTCCTCATCTTTATCATCGTCAACATTAACAGTGTTCGTTGGGCTGAGGAGAGGTGCGGGTGGTTCAATGACGGCGGGTTGTGGAATTTCTTGGGGATTACCGATCCCAGGGATGCCGAAGCTTGAGAGAGGATTGTTACCTAGTGCAGTGGAGAATGGGTTGAGGCCAGAGATGCTGAGAGATTGCTGAAGAGGCGGTATAGTAGCAGGCGCAGGCGCAGGTGTGGGAGTGGCCGCGGGCGGGGGCGGGGGCAGGGGGGCGGGCGGCGGCGCGGGCGCGGCCAGCAGCAGGGGCACGCTCTGGCGCGCGGCCTCGATCACCTTGTGCATTTCTGAGCGGGAGCTGAGTAACAGCTTCGCTTGGATCTCTTTGATCTTACCGCCGTCCAGCATCATCGCTTGGCGCGCATCTTCGTCCGTGCTGTAACAATTACAACGGCAAGCATTTAATAAAATAGTTATTTTTTTTTAGAGGATATTAATAATAATGGTACAATTGCTATGACACCGAATTATAATTACTTCAAAATAAGAATTATTTAGAGCAAAGCAAATTACTCCTTCACTTTTGTTTTCCTGGACTGTTTTATGGTAGGTATGAGTTGGACTTGCTAGACCTACTCACAAATCTGACCTACTGCTAAATACCTATTTGAAAGTTTAAGAAACTTTTTATTATAGGTACAGAGGCCAGCACATCAAGCTACCCCACCTGTCAAATTTCTTAAATAGTTTTTCAACTTTATCACAAAGAAATAAGGTTTATGTTCAATTGGGAAAATTTGACAGTTTGGGATAGATTGACCTGCTGGCGACTGTACATAACATTATTTATTTTTTACTAGCTGACCCGACAGACGTTCTCCTGTCTTAACTACGAATAAATGTTACGCGCAACTTTCTTATTTTTTTAATTCATAAGAACCCTCTTCTGACAAAAGGTAACATCACAAAAAAAATAAAAAATGGCAAAATTGATCCAACCGTTCACGTGTGCTACCGTGACCAAGGGAAATTGGGTTTCATTTTTATTTAAAGAAGATAGATACAATACAGGTATGTAGATTATCTCTGTGTGTCACATTTAACCCATCTACCTTCAAAGACAGAGTGAACAGGCATTTTCTGGGCATGCTTGATCCAACATAGATCTCATAAATCGCTTTTCATCAGCCGTGATCGAGGTCAACAGCAGGCCCATTTAGTAAGAAAATAAAAATAAAAAAACATACAGGGTAACTTTTTATCCAGTGCGCAAACTGTAACCATGAATTCAGCATACCATTCTAGAACCCCTAGTGCAGAATTTTTCGCCGGTTATAAAAATCAGCTGTTTCATAGAAAAGTGCAATACCTACGCGGTCTAAATGTATGGGACAGCTGATTTTTTTTTGTATAACCGGCGAAAAATTTCTGCGGTGATGATAAGGTGAATTCATGGTTACAATTTGCGCACTGGATAAAAACTTTTCCTGTATATGCCATTGGTTCTCTCGTGGTCACGTGACCCGTGAAACGTTGTATCTATCCGTAGGTTGTATTTTTTAGCTTAGATTACCTTTTAAACCTGACGTGAATTTGTCTGCCTAGCCTATTCCCAACTAAGTATGTTGGAGTCGGCCCGGATGCAGACTGAATATCTGTAGGTACTTATTTTACATGGAGCGATTGCCTATCTGACCTCTCTTTTTTTTTTACGATGGGAAATCATCAAATAACTTATCCCGCTGCAGGAGGGTATGTCAGACTTTTACTGACTAAAACCCACCCGTGTTCCTCAGTAGCCTGTGTGCCAGGGGCGGCGGTATCTCTTTCGAACAACCCGCACCCCTGGCAGGAACCCTTACTGTGTAATACGATACCCCTTAGTAAGACTGGTTGTCAGACTTTCGGGCTTCTGACGACCCGTAACGAAGGTCCACAAATGACATGGCCGGGACCAAAGACTTAACGTGCGTGGTAACCACGGAACAACCGTGGCAAGCGTAGCTTTTAACCTGATCGATTGACCAGTGCGGCTGTAATTAGTTACTTAGCTACAAGCCCCCCCAAGTCCTAACATAGTAGTAGATTTTTTAATTAAAAAATAAAACGTTACTGGGTAACGTAACATTTTTCCTTCAGCAATTTGGATTAAAATCAAATCAAATCATGTATTTCAATAAGCCACAATTTTATAATACGGATCTATTTTTGAACGTCAATCATATTTAGTTACTTAGGTACCTACAAGAAACAACAGAGTTCCGAAAAAAACTCGGGAGTCGATGTCTTTGACCTATGTATTTTAGTTTTTTTGTCATTTCACTTTTTGGCTATGGTACCTACCCCACACCAATTCGTATAACACATCTTGCTATGTAATCAATGGCGACAGGAAGCAGCAGAATGTCATCAAGATACATGAACTGGATTAATAACGTATTATCGTGGCTAACGCAAAAACCGAAGAAAAGTTTATAAAAATTATATGGGACCACCCCAGACATAACCATACCCTATCCATAAAAAAAAAAAAAACGAAATCCATCCACAATTGACGGAGATATAGTGGAACAAAAATACAAAAAAAAACCTACATAAGAAGGAGAATCTATTTTTAACATAAAAAGGAGGAGGTTCTCAACCTCCTCCTTTTTATGTTAAAAATAGATTTGATTCCAGTAGCTCTAACTAAAAGGCAGTTTCGTATAGAGAAGATTAGGCAAGAAAATCCAAAGTTACCCTTTTAAAATGTTTTACACGACTTTGTTTATATACTTCATTGGTGCGGTGCATGCCCAGTGGTAACGACCCCGACGTATTTGTAGGTCTTGATTTAAACTGCTCTCAAATCGGTGATGAAAACATCGCGAGGAAACCGACATGTTGTCCTAGAACCAAACATTCCGACGACATGTGACATCTACCAACCCGCATTGGGCCCGCGTGGTGGCTTACAGATTACAGCCCACTCACTGTCGAAAGAAATCCTGCGTACTAGCAGTAAGAACATTATAGGCTGATTATACCTATACGTGAACACGTGAAGAAGATTGTGTTAGCTGGTATCGTACTTGTTAAGGTGACACTTTTCCACATTTTTTCCATACAAACTTCGGGAGGGTTTTACGCCACTGTTTAACTATGTATCAAAAATTAAACATGGTATGGTTTTGTCTCATTATTAATATTGTCTGTATGGAAACAGAATACTAAAATAAAAAGCCATTAAAAAGGTATGAGCCAACAAAGATTAGTTTTTCTTGCTAATTTAACCTAACTTTGGGCGTGTTTAAGTAAAAAAGGAGTGTAAAATCTTGAAAAACAAGTCAGTACCGACGCAGCTCAATTATCGAAAAGTTCAATAAACTTAATTGGTAATTGATTAATGCAGTGGTTTTTTCAGAAAACCCGATCTTCTGAAGGACTTTTCTTAATTTATTTCGCGCCTGTTTGACTATAACTGATCCTGCAGCTCACTCAATAATGTTGTGCGTCTAGACTAGCGTCTAACTGCTCATCACTGTTACTACCTCTGTCGGACACGAAGCCTGGTGAGACAGCGTGCTTTTTAGCCAGGCCCACCAGTGAGTTCGAGCGCGCGACTAGTGTACCCTTAAGACAGTTGCTACTAACTGTCTGTACCTACGTGTAATGTATCAGTAGACTGTACGTAGTAACTGCCTTGAGGTAAGAGTGCTACTGCCAAGTGAGGTGTCCTGTCGACTTCCCAGTCTTTCCGTTAGGAATTTCTCAGAAACACCCCGTCTGAATTTATGCCCGGTTAATGAGGGTTTTCTGAAATGAAGATCAGTAGGTGGCAGCACTGAGACGTCAGGTCCGGGCACCTGTCAAAAGTGTCAAAGCGCCTACGGACTGAACGGTGAACGAATGAATGAAACGAATGACATCAAATATTTCAAGTTCATTGTCGAACTGGATGACCTCTTGTCAAAGTGGCGCCAACTGGTGGCTTAAATATTCATAAACACCCTCATTAGAATATCCTCGCTCCTTGCTTACCTAACTGAACTGATGAAAGGTGGATGTATTTAATTCATCTTTATTATGCTTACTCCATCGTGGAATATGGACGAGATGTTATTGGACATTGGTATATTTGTAGTTTGTACCAACCACTTAGCGAAGTTTATGATGAGCTTTGTCATCTCATGAAAAAATAAATATCAAGTTACTCGTTTTACCTATTGGTTCTTAAGTGGAATCTAGTCGATGGCTCGAACTCACTCTGGTGTGCCTGGCTAAAAAGCTCGCTGTCTCACCAGGCTTTGTGTCCGACAGAGGTATTATCAGTAATGAGCAGTTAGATGCTAGTCTACACGCAAAACGTTGTTGAGATGCAGTATCATTTATAGTAAAACAGGCGCGTAAAAATTAAGAAAAGTCCTTCGGAAGATCGGGTTTTATGAAAAAACCACTGCATAAATCAATGACCAATAAAGTTTATTGAACTTTGTCGGTACCGAGTTGGTTTTGGAGATTTTACACTTCTTTTATTACTTAAACACGCCCAAAGTTAAATTACCAAGAAAAACGAATCTTTGTTGGCTCCTAACTTTTTAATGGCTTTTTATCTTAGTATTCTTTTACCATACCATGTTTAATTTTTGATGTACAATTTGTCGAACAGTGGAGTTAATACACTCCCGAAGTTTGTATGGACAAAATGACAATTAGATTCACCTTAAGTTCGGTACATATTATACGCGCACTATATGACAAATTTTAATAGGCGTTGAGATGAATAATACTTAAAACTAGTAATAATACAGTATTTCATACGACATGAATTTGTTTGCGTCCTAAAGAATTTGTTACCTAGGCTTTACGAGCTGGCCCCAGGCAACTGCCTGCAGCACTGCAGTAGGTATCTAACTGGATACCTACTGCAGAAGCAGTAGCACTCTCAGAAGCGTTGCTACCGTCATCGTTTCAGTTGCTTATCGTTACGGGGCCCCATACGTGTATTGAAAAGAGAATTCATGATGAATTAATGACTAATGTGAAAATTACGAAGGTTTCAAGCTACAACAGGCGCGGTCCTATTCTCCAAACTCTCTATTCGTTTAGTAAAATATTTCACCAATGCTTTAATTTTCATGCACGCTTCGCTCACTCTTCGATGAAACCTTATCGTATCCTAGTCTAGATGCTCCAATTTTCTATCTTTATTCGCTCGCTCTTGCATTGTCTTATTAAGGCGCAGACAGCCGACTTTTAAGGGTTTTTTGTTGAAGATCACGTCTAAACGGCTTGTCTTATGTATTTGAAAAAATTATATGTGAAACTAGACAATTTTCTTCGTCATTTGATATGTGAATATTTTAAATAGCATTATTATAACATAATGTAATTAATGGGTAATGTAATGTCTATCGCGGACATAAAAACGATAATCACGCAAAAACCAGAAACTTTCACCATCTAAAAGACAATTTAATGACCCAAAATTTAGTATACGGTTTTTATTTGAATTGTTTGATAAATCAGCATGGGTTGTTTTTCGAAAAACTTGATGCGCGTTGAGGCGGGGTCTCTTGCGAGCGACGGGCGGCAGTGCATCGCTGTAGGTAGCTGTCATCTATCGTCGCCTTAATCTAATATTTTAGTATTACTGCTTATCCTCCCGACTCAACCCACCAAAAATTTAATTACCATATTTTGATACAGGTTTGAATTAGTTCCTACTAGCTACGCCGCCGCCGCTGAGCTGTCTACTGTCAAGTCTCAATTGCGTCTAAAAACAAAGTACCAACCAGTACCTATTTGACATGGGAGCGACTGCCTATCTGTCACCCACAACTCAGTTACTGGGTAGACATCATCTAATTTCTAATTTAAAACTGCACACCCCTCCAAAAAAATTCAAAACAAGCATTTGAAATGTGTATGCAACAAGCAGTGCAAGGGTGTGCAGTTTTAAATTAGACATACTCTGATGCTGCGGCTACATTGTAGCGATAAGGTGACCTTCACTAGACGCGCTCTCTTTCGCACACCACTAGCTGTCTTGCTGTGTAACAGAGAGCGCGTGATCTGTAGTTCGCCTTATCGCGACAATGTGGCCGCAGCATAACATCGACGCAATACCCCCTGGGCCTTGGCAGACCGGATGTCAAACGTTCGACTTCTGACTACTACTACTACAAAGATCAACGGATGGCAGCCGGGACCGATGGCTTCATGTGGTTTCCGAGCTACAGAAGGGTCTCGGTATATAATACAGACTACTCACACTTATTCAGCTCTGTTCATGTTTTGTCCATAGAAAACAACGATTTTGTGTGAAATGCGTACGCATCCGTTCAGCCGCGGAAAGCTGAACGGACTCTATGCAAAAATCGACCTTATCCACCAACCCCTTAGTAATGGAAAAAAAACGTAATTTATATTATATATAAGTTCAATCAAACTTTAATTTCCTGATTATTTTTCCCAAACTTTTCATTCCCGCATGAAACAAAACCGCGGATTCTTACTACCTACTTAATATTGTAAATGTATTGTGTAAGGAGGATGGATGGATGTTTGTTACTCTTTCACGCAAAAACGACTGAACGGATTTGGATGAAATTTGGCACAAAGATAGATTACAACCTGGATTAATTAGTATACTTTTCATCCCTGTAGTTTGTTCCCGTGAGATAATTTTCGACCACCACGCGGGCGAAAGCTAGTATTATTACCTATATCATAAAATTGCCAAACACTGTGAAAATTTAATAGGGACAGCTCCGTTAAGTGTTTTTTACTATAAAAACATTCCTGGCCGGACTGGATAGTGGACAGCAATAAGTAGAGAAGGCGGACATAAGATAAGCCTTAGCGGACGAGGTGTGTGCGACCAGTAACAACATTACAATACCACTTCAGTTTTAAATGTTCATTATTGCCTTGTGCGATAAAACCGTCACTAGTTTTAAATGTTTGTCATTTTGGTTTAATGTGGTCTAGGTCCCTACAGTTAAGAGCGTCCATACCGCGCGAGCTGGTAACGTCGCATTTATAGTGTTTTTGATTATTTCATTAAATATATCTAATACTTTATTTCAGGCAAGCACTGGATCGTTGTTATTTATAATTATTTTTAACGTTTACTCTTAAATAAAAACATTTCATCGTAATAGTACCTACTGCAAATATAAAATAATTGGCGGTAAGTAGGTCAATTATTTTATATGCCAAAATAACTTTAAAAATAACGATCTACCTGGCTGAAACAAAATAGTAGGTACTTGAACAAAGTTTAAGAGTATTGAGTGTTTTCATCATTTCATGAAATGGCTTTACATGAAATACATTCATTTTATGTAAATGTTGATGCTATGTAAAAGTGACAAAGTAAATGGACTTTCATTACTGACTGTACCTTAATATTTCAGCAATCTTTACGTTATTTGTAAATGTTGGGCATTTAAAAAAGGCTCTCCCACGGCATACTGTTATGTTGTAAGACCTAAAGGTTTTGTTTTATAACGAAGTAAGAACGGTGTAGGTCGCGGGAATCCGCTGGATGCGAGAAGAACAGGACCAGTCGATGTGGCGACGCTTGAGGGTGAGGCCTAGGTCCAACAGTGGACTTCTTTCGGTTGAAATGATGATGAAGTAGCAACAGTTAGTTTCTGCTATAGCATGTGCTGCGGTAGATGTAGGTAAGTACATGTCTGCAACTTTTAATAGGGTATTACACCCATTTTTAAAAAGTGTCTTAATTAGATTCTAAAATGCTAATAAACCACTTAAAAAAAATATATTGAATCGATTAGTGCCATAAAAATGCATATAAATTTTATATTTTCATATTTCGCGCGTAATTTGTCGAAAACGCTGGACGCAGTGGAAGGACGCCATATTGCTCTGTGGGTATGACGTCAGTTCGCTGTATAAACAAATGCACTGATATTTTGTACGATTATTGTTTATAATTTTAAAAATTCGTTATTATTCTAATTATCTTTGGTTTGCTGTTCCTGAATGTACCTATTAATTCAATAAAAATTACTTTAGTTTCGAAAATAATAAAACTACAGAGTTGTTCAGTTGATTAGTTTTTGCAGCGATATGACGTAGTAACATGGCGGCTACTATTTCATTGTTTTCAAAAACAGATTAAAGAACTGAAATCTTTTAAAATCTTATGAAATCTGAATTTTAAAATTTATTTTGTTATGTCATGAACTAAAACTAACATTTTCCGACTGCTTTTTGCCTAAGCTATCTCTATAATATATTTTTAGATTTTTTGTCATACAGGATAAGTTTTTAATCAGTGCGCAAACTGTAACCATGAATTCAGCTTAGCATTCTAGAAAAGCAGCGCAGAAATTTTGCAAAAAAAATCTGCTGTTTCATAGAAAAGTGCAGTACCTACGCGATCAAATTGTATGGAACAGCTGATTTTTTTTTTGGAATGTTTACAGTTAGCGCAGTGGTTAAAAAGTTATCCTGTAGAGTAAAATACCCTATACTCAACTGTTAACTAGGCTATTCCTAGTTGGTAAATTCGCGTTAGAAAACTAGGCAACTCAAGTAGGTATCTCACCTTATGGTAACCGGTTATAATAGAAGTAGAAGTTCGAACCTATTTACTCAAGACTTGAAAACTCACAGGATGTAATTTGTTGCTACTGCGGCCGTTGCTGGGGAACTTATTGCCGCAATAATTGGATTCCTAATAAAAGTTATTAGGAATCTAAGTCATATTTTTCTCTCGTCGAAGGACCAATGGCCGGTGGAGCAGTCGAACCAGATGAGTGGAGACCGCGTATCAGCGTAGCGTGGGATGCTCCCCAGCTAGGTGGACCGACGATCGTAAGTGGTCCCAGTGGCTGGGACAGACTGGATGCGGAGGCGGAGGATAGTGTTGTGCAGTTGTTCAGCAGTGGTCTACAATAGGCTGAGTTGATTGATTTATTTTTCTCTAAATAAGGGATAGATGAAGAAGCTTTGACCGAGCGATGAAATTGCAATATTTTATAACGGAATATTTAAAATAATGGCTCCTGTGCATTGGCTGCGGGCATAGTATTTGATGCTAGCAGAAAAGGTACACATTTTATATTTAGTTTACCTATTTTGGTAATAGCGAAGTACCTCTATCATAAAAAGTGGTTCCTGCAATAAATTTCATGTTTTTTTTTTGTAGAGGGGTATAAACGCTTTCCGCCATCTAGCCGTAGCGAAAAATTAATCTTTGTCACCTACCTACCTTCCTAATTCAGTTTCTATTTGCTCCAAAATTGAGATTACTGAAGTCGATATCAGATGTTTTATTCATGTTTGTCTTTTGATTCGGCATCTTGCCCTCGAAGTGATAGGTACGTCTGAACACAAAACGAATTCAAAGTGAACCGATCCAACGATGTTGTATTTCGGTACTGGACTTTCTGAATCTTTCACTCGCATGCCGAATGATCGAGAAACGAAATGAAATATTTACCTACCTATTTACATATATTTTGTCGGTGTCGTCAGTCGTGTGAAAGTAGAATAAAAAACTAAAAAAAAAAAAAATACAACCGACTTCCAAAAAAACACTACAAAGTGCAAAATAACTTTATTTCGGAAGTCGGTGACTTTGGATGTGTTTTTTAATTATTTGTCACCGCCTTCCGAAATAAAGTTATTTTGCACTTTGTAGTGTTTTTTTGGAAGTTGGTTGTATTTTTTTTGAAAAAAGTTTTTATTTTTCACTTTTTAGTTACCTACCCCACAGACATCATCCTTGGCGTCAAAACAATGCATATTTATGCGATAGCAACATTCGCGGTTCATTTGCTGTAAGTGTTTGAAGAGTTCCGTTGTCTGTCTCCGAAACGCATCATCAGATCTATATAAAATTACAATGGGACCATTATGGAGTAAACCCCTTTCGAACAAAAAAAAAGAATTTTGCAAATCCATCTATATACGACGGAGTTATACACGAACATACATAAAAAAAAAAAAACATGTCGAATTGATAACCTCCTTCTTTTTGAAGTCTGTTAAAAACAAAAATGAACAATCACTCGAGTGAATCGCCTGATATCAGCGAAGTATTCCCGTTTGAGCACCTTTTTTTTTAGAGCACTAAAGTTATGAAAACACCTATCGAAGGTAAGGAATACCTTAGTGCTCAATGTATAGGTGCTCTAAAAATTGGTGCTCAAACGGGAATACACTCAGATTATAAAACAAGGCAGATAGTCCGCGCGGAACACCAGAGTGAAGCCAAAAAACCAAATACTAAAGCGTCGTATTGTATATAATGCGAGGCTTTAGTATTTGTTTTTTTTTACTCTTGGGTGTTCTGCGCGATCTATCTGCCTTTGTTTTATAATCTAAACAAAAAAAAAGAACAAATACTAAAGCGTCGCATTGTATGTTACATAAAATACGACGCCTTAGTATTTGGTTTTTTGGCTTCACTCTTAGTGTTCCGCGCGGTCTATCTGCCTTTTATTCTGAGGGAATACATATCAAGCTTTACCATTTCAGATGCTCTAAAGAGCCCGTAGTTTTACCTTCAGATCCGTCTGATCAGAAAAGAGTGGCTGTTGAACCGATCAGATCGATAGCTAATAACGACCAATCGGTTGAATAAGCTACGCGAATTCGTGATGTTACAATTACAACGCAGTTGATCGCTAATTTCACACCTTGCTGGAGTGCCCGTCTCTCTGCACCGCACAACCCCGGGCGGCGCTCGCCACGTTACATCATAACGGTAAACCCTCGTAGGCACCTGCATTTTTATATTTTACTAGATTTTCAATTCTCAGTATTGAGCCGAGCTTTGCAATCCAACAGAGCGCATCCCTGCGCGTTAAAAAAACACTGATAGATTTATAAGTATCGACGTCGGCGCTAAGCAGTGCTTTGAGATAAATAATCACCCGTGCGTACGAGGTCTTAGCATCGTCAAGCAGAGCGTCAATACTTATGACGTCTTCGATGCCAGGTGCACATTTAGTTCAATCGAGTTGTTAGCTACAACAGCACACAGCCGAGCAACGACAGTCGGATCCTGTTCCTCTACCTTATATGAATTATGATATAAATAAATCGACTCATGTCTGGCGCTTTTCCATTGGTTTTCACGATATAAATTATACTAACATGATTAACGTTTAACTAAATTAAAAACGATTTTCTTTAGAGTCCTTTAACCCTAAATTCTAATTTGACATCACTAAAATTGAGGTTATTTTTACCCAACTGCGCCAGAAGGAGGATTATGTTTTTCGAGTGTATGTATGTATTTATTATAACCTTTTTCGATTAAGTACCTACCTACAATTAAAAAATTTAGAGCTGTATCCACTAGGTCGGCGTGGGCAGAATGGTTCCATACTGGACAGGCATATTCACCAGTGGAAAAACGCCATTCCAGTTGTCCACAGGACTAGGGGAGACGCCCCCTATCTGTGAACTTATGTTTACTACTCATCTCTGGATGTTAGGTTAGGACTGCACTGAGTAATTGGCACCTCTTTCCATGAGATATTTAAGTTAGTGCAAAGTCGTCAGCGTATAGAAAGCCGGTCGTTTTCGGGCTAACCGGTTTGTCGTTGGTGTATATGTTATGTTGAAAAGTAGCGGGGCCAGTACCTTGAGCTAGTCCATTATTTTGGGCTCGCCATCTACTTCTAACCTAAGCTGACCTAGTGAATAGGTACAGCCGACCCCAGTACGAATGCTGTATCCACTGACTGACATTGCGCCTCAAAATATTCTTAGGACCATAGCCAGCCGTATTTAAAGGGCAAAACTACAAACTGATTCACGTCACACAATGCACAACTACGTCTCGGTGCCCCAGAGGCTGAAGATCCGAAAAAGTTTTATAGGGTGCGTGGGTCCAGCTAGTCCAGCCAATAGCGACGCTTCCACAGCGAAATGTAACCTGTGGTGGGAGCTGCATAAACCCCCTGATAATTTTATCGAACCATCTGAGAGCCTTTCGCCTGGGCATGCGTTAAAGTGGTCGACTTGGAGAGACTCCGAACCAAGTCGGCCGGAGCAAAGACAATCTCCACAAGTGGACGGCTCAGATCTCAAGTGCGTATGCGACACCTCCCCACAGACAATGGCTCAACTACCATCCTACGCCACTTGTCCATTTAACGATCTTATGACTGCGCCAGTGAGCGGAGTTCGCGCAGCTGAATTTTCGGCCAAACTTATTTTTTTTCTTAAACCCCGACGCAAAAAGACGGGTGTTATAAGTTTGACCGCTATGTGTGTGTCTGTCTATGTGTCTATGGAATGACAGACATCTGTGGCACTGTAGCGCTCAAAGGGGTGAACCGATTGGGGTGCGGTTTTTTTATTTAAAAGTAGGTTTTCTAGCGGTGCTTCTTAGACACGTTTCATCAAATTCGGTTCAGCCGTTTGAAGATTATCAGCTCTTTTCTTATTGACGAAGGGATTTCAGAATCTTCCACGGATCTGATCGAGTCGAAATGTGGTATTCTATTGGATACTTCAATGATATTAGACGAACAAAACTAACCTAGAACTGATGCTGGAGCATCACCTGGAATTTCCAGGATACACAACTTCGTCACCGGCAAACAGAAGTATCGTGTTTGGGCTCATTAAAGAGGTCTTAATGAATAGTTTATAGATAAATGATGATCAGGGTCTGGGCCCTCATTCAGTATGACCACTTAACGATTCCTTATTTCAAAACCAAAACAATTCCTTCACACGCGGCATGTGCTAATAAATATCGACATAATGTCTTGGAACATATAGAATTATGACATTTCGATTCCTTGCCGCTACATTGTTTTTTTAGAAAACACGATATTGACGTAGTTTGAACGTAGTAAGATTCCGCGGGGAAACATTATAACCATACAGAGTTGGGGCTCTGATGATGGAATAGTAACGAGGAATGAAGATAAATTATTGACAAATTTCACCGTGGGAAACACATGGGCATGTGTCGATCGTAGCGTGTTTACTATTACTACCTACATTAAGTTTGAAAAGCAGGAAATAAAAGTTAAATCATAATTTTTAAAACCCCTGACCCAATCAAAATCTCTAAAAAGTAGCCGGACTTTTGTAAAACTCGAGGTATGTAAACGGCCGCGTAGAGCCACGCGTGTCAATCAGAAGTTGACCAAAAGCTTTCTACAATTTCGTCTTCTTTCCTAGTAATTTCCTCGTCAGAATCTATCTTGTTTATTTTTTTATTAAAAACTATCGATATCAACGCTTTCACTGAAAATTCTGTGTTTATGTGAAGCCTCTAAGGTAATTTTAGGTCAACCATCGGTTACTGCCCAATTATGGACGAGAGACACATAAGCAAATTGCTTGATCAGTCAAAGACTTTCGACATCGTATGCATTATTTCATTGTTGCAAAGCAAATGTCAGTTCCAGGGATACGGGGTCCTCCACGAAACATATTCGGTGTTCTTATAAGAGAAAGGCACCCAAAGTTTCAAAATAGAAAATTATGTAGGCGACACCCGACATTGAATATAGGATGCCTCAAGGCAGTATTCTGAGACCTCTATTTTCCTCTTAAGTCTCGTCCTAAACTAAAGCAGCATGTTTACAGAAGACCCCAATTATACTGCTTCAATTACCGTAAACACATAAATAAATTCTGAAAACTGAAGGTTGATAAGGAAGCGTTGATGTAAATCAACGCTGAATTATCATTTGCGGGTCAGCTAATTCAATCTTCATACGATTTATTATAATTTATTTGATAACACAATACTTTTTCCAACACCCTTCCGTGCCTCGATAAAATCGATATCGCCCGCAATGTCTTTCATTTTGACAGTTCAGCCACGTCCTGTGGTGGCAGACGATTTTTTCAGAGGTCAAAATGAGAGGCACTGTGATAGATTGCCATATTATGTTTGTTACGCAATAACACCGCAGGCAAGTCCATATCCCATTAATTAAATAATTTAGAGCCCCTTCACACTAGCGTTTTTCCAGCGTAGGCGTTCGATGAACGTATGCGCAGCACAGACGCCGCGACAACGCAACGCGTGCTTCGCGATTCCTCTGCAGTTAATTGAACCGCAGTAACACGGCGTTTGCGTGGCACACCCGCGACGTTACACATGTGCTTCAGCAAAAAATACCGCGTCGCGGCGCCTGCGCTGCGATGCTGGAGTAGTTTCATGTGAAATCGGATTGTAGAAAATATTGTATATTATATTTTGAATAAATATAAATTTAGCTGGTTCATATTTTTGTTGCATTTTAAAAAGCGCCATCAATTCATACAACTTAATAAGAAGTTATACCGCGTTCAGTTGTGTTATTTGTAGAGGTCACAGCGAATCGGTGCTCTGACAGCCTTGATGAAATTGGTCACCGCTCTTGGCAACCTTAACTTTCAGTGGTCCGAACTTTTTTGGTATATCTACTTACCTACCTTATTGCAAATACACGATATTTCGTTTAGAACTTCCCATGAGAATGGCAGCTGAGTGATTTACCTACAAGTTGTTTTATTTCACCCGTGACAATGAAACTAAAATAAAATCTTTTCAAGCAAAACAGCATAAAAAATTCGCAGAATAGGGTTTTCCAGTTCCGATTCCGATTGATCATTCTAAGTGAGAAAATATTATTTCACCTAGAATGAGCAACCACCAAGTGCCTATCCCAGTTCCCTCCACGATAATTTTATAGCTATAAAATGTCTGCAGACTCATTGAAGAAATGTAAGTCACTGGAGTATCTGTATACTTGGATGAGTTTTTTTATTTATTCAGGTTTTAGAAAGAAGATGAGTTAAACTTTACCAGTAATACTTAAGAAAAGTAGGTCCAAGATCTGCAAAATTATCAGCAGCAATATGCCTCATAGATCTATGGTAGTAAGGTAAGTTTTACTAAAGGGATTAAAACATGTGCTCTCTCAATAGAAGAGAGATGGGACCCAAAATCATTTACGATTTTGGGTTAGGTACATTTTATTTAAATAAGTAGGTAACCTATAGTTTAAATTTTACGCCTATATTATAACAGTAAGCCAAAAGTAAATAATTTCTAACAATCATATTAAAATAGCACACAGCAAGATTTTTTTACGATACCTATAGGTAGGTATAGATTGCGGTACCTACCTACTTGCTTTTTGATAACACTGGTCTATATCAAAGTTGCCTTTTACTTGAAATCGCACTATATGATCAGAAGTATTTGATCCCCTTGAATCCAAATATAGAACTAAATTTTGATAGTTAGCTCCGGTACATGTCCGTGGTCCCCCAATCTAATTCCCCCCGAATAACAATCTTCTTATTTAATTTATTTTTATTGCCCCTGATACCCCATCCGAAAAAAATGTTTTTTACTGAAAAATCTTGTGTACGTTACCCTAGCAAGAAAGTGTCTCCTAGAGTTATATGAGTAGAACGTATAATGTGTGCCTTATCTGCTGTAAATGTGCCCCTACATAAAAAATGTGTGCCCCCTGTCGTTTTGGAGAAAAACGGAAAAAACGATTCTTGCTGGAGTAACGTTTTTCTAGCAGGAAAATTCTAAACGAATGATCGGAGAGAGAAAAATTGTGCATGGCCAGAGAGCTTATATGTGTGCCAAAATGTGCCCCCAAAAATAAAATCTGTGCCCCTTCAGGTTTTCGAGATATTGCATTTCCTGCTGGAGTAACGTTTTGATGAATCGTATATCTCTAAAACCATTGCATGTGCCCCTGTAGAATAAACGTACACGAGTAGCTCTTAAGGGGCACACCTTAGTGCCCTAATTAGATTTAAGAAAATATTTATAGTTTTCAAGTTATCGCGGTTTTACGAAAACCCGAAAAAACATCGCAGCGCCTAAATGAGACAAGGCACAAGTTCGCTGAATACTGTATTCGGTCCTTCTTGACGCTATTAATAACCATACAAAGTTTCAAAACTGTTCATGCATGCGTTTTTGAGTAATCTTGCTAAAAGTCAAAACGATGGTGTCTTAACTTTGACGGCAAAATACAAGGAACCGGCTCAATCCCAGATGTGTAGGTGTGAACCAAAATTGTGTGCCTTTAGTCAAAAATATATGGTGAAAATATTCAGCTTGGAATGTTTCGCATTAAGTTAATATTAACAAAAAACCAAAATATGTAAACAACGGCTGGTTATCCGACCAAATTCCAATGACTACTAAAAAGCGACTCATTCATACATATCGATGACCTTCTTTATTGGACGTATTATACCTAAGCTGTTGTCCGTACAGTCGCGTTCAAAAGTTTTGGGGGCTAATTAAAAATATATATTAAATGCACCTTGTGACTATATTAAATGAACCAGCTTGTTGATGTGGAAATTATTATATTTATTCCCTTAATTTTAATTCTTAAAGTACTTAAGTATTGCATCAAATCACAGATTAAATTTCCTCCCTATAAATATTATAAATTATTTGCACGTTGTGTAGTCGTTATTATTTAAAACACAGATCAGTTTTTCATCTAAGTTTAACATATAATTAGTAAATTGGGATCATAAAAAATCACTTAATTATAAACATTAAAATCATCAATACTACGCTCTAAGTTCATAAAGCTGTAGGGATGACTTTTTCTGTTTATTTTTTGTTCCTACGCCTTTATGAACTTGGAGGGTTGTATTGGTGATTTTGATGCTTATAATTCTGTAACTACATACGTCTTACAGCCGCGAATAATATTTTAATCAACACACAACCTAGCACTGGCTTGCAAATTACAAAAAACGCAAGAAACTTTGAATTTCGCGGGCTGGTTGGAGCATTCCCCTTACTGATGAAAAACTTACTGTTAATTTATCTAACCTATGGCTTATCAATAAATATAATAGAAACAGCTACTAGAATATAATCCAATAACAACTTTATTTTATTACTTATTACTTTTCTACTTCAGTGTACTCAGGCACAACCGGTTAGTGAGTAAAGTAAAGAAGGTCATCGATATGTATGAATCCGTCGCTTTTTAGTAGTCATTCAAATTTGGTCGGATAACCAGCCGTTGCTTACTTATTTTGGTTTTTTATTAATATTAACTTAATGCGAAACATTCTAAGCTGAATATTTTCACCATAGATTTTTGACTAAAGGCACACAATTTTGGTTCACACCTACGCATCTGGGATTGAGCCGGTTCCTTGTATTTTGCCGTCAAAGTTAAGACACCATCGTTTTGACTTTTTGCAAGATTATTCAAAAACGCATGCATGAACAGTTTTGAAACTTTGTATGGTTACTAATAGCGTCAAGAAGGACCGAATACAGTTTTCAGCGAACTTGTGCCTTGTCTCATTTAGGCGCTGCGATGTTTTTTCGGGTTTTCGTAAAACCGCGATAACTTGAAAACTATAAATATTTTCTTAAATCTAATTAGGGCACTAAGGTGTGCCCCTTAAGAGCTACTTGTGTACGTTTATTCTACAGGGGCACATGCAATGGTTTTAGAGATATACGATTCATCAAAACGTTACTCCAGCAGGAAATGCAATATCTCGAAAACCTGAAGGGGCACAGATTTAATTTTTGGGGGCACATTTTGGCACACATATAAGCTCTCTGGCCATGCACAATTTTTCTCTCTCCGATCATTCGTTTAGAATTTTCCTGCTAGAAAAACGTTACTCCAGCAAGAATCGTTTTTTCCGTTTTCCTCCAAAACGACAGGGGGCACACATTTTTTATGTAGGGGCACATTTACAGCAGATAAGGCACACATTATACGTTCTACTCATATAACTCTAGGAGACACTTTCTTGCTAGGGTAACGTACACAAAAATCTTATATGAAGTGGAAAACAATTTAAGTATTTGTATTTCTATACTTGTCAAGCAATAGGTTCATTTTGTAAGTGTTTTTTTTTTCTTTATGTCAAATTGTTATTGTTGCCCGTGCCCTGAGGTTCCATGGGGCAAAAATAATTAGGGGTTAAGTATGAAATTGCCATTGTATAGTAAAATACACTTCGACCATGAAATCTTCATGGTGTGAGATTTTCGTGTGAAACTTTTTCCACGTGATAGGTACCTATGCGGTTCTTCTTTAAAAAAATGTGCAACATTCGATTTTCGACTTTCAATTGTTTTTTTTATTCATTTTAGATGTAAAGATGGATACTTCGAAAAGCCAAGTTATTTTTGATTACGAGTTCAGACGCGGAACTAACGCGGCAGAAACGGCTCGCAATATCAACGTTGCGTTTGGAGAGGGGACTGCTAATGAACGCACTGTGCGTTTTTGGTTTAAGCGCTTTCGTAATGGAAACTTCGACTTGAAGAACGAACCACGTGGTAGACCGCCCAAACAGGTGAGTATCGCTGAATTGAAGGAGATGGTAGAAGCCGATCCGAGTCAAACTACCCAGGAATTAGGGTCATGGGTTAACCTTACCCTATCTACAATATTGACTCATTTGTAATCAATCAATAAGATAAAGAAATATAAAAAATGGGTGCCTCATGATTTGACTGATCTGCAGAAATAAATGCGTGTTGAAACTTGTGTTTCCTTGTTGAATCGGTACAGAAATGAAGGAATATTGGATCGAATTGTGACATGTGACGAAAAGTTGATTGTTTACGATAACCGTAAGCGAAAAATGCAATGGCTGACCCCAGGTCAGACGCCGCAACAGTGCCCTAAAGCAAAGCTTACCAATAAAAAGGTATCTAATTGTAACCGTTTGGTGGTCTCTTCATGGTGTTGTTCACTATAGCTTTCTCAGGTCTGGTCAGGCAATAACAGCAGATGTTAAATGTGCCGAACTTCGATGATGCCGAACAATGATGGTGAAACTGACAGTGAAACAGCCCTGACTCGTGAATCGATCTTCACCATTATTGCTCCATATTAACGCAAAACATTGCACTGCACGAGAAACCGTTGTAACTCTACAGGAGCTGCAGTTAGAAACTATACGTCATCTTCCGTACTCGCCAGACCTCGCTCCAACCGTCTACCATTTGTTTCGTGATTTGGACAATTTTCTACGTGATAAAAAAAATCTTCCCAGGAGGCAGTACAAAATGCTTTCACACAGTTTGTCGAATCTAGATCCTCATAGTTATATCGTAAAGGCATAAATGAACTTCCGTTTAGATGGCAGCAATGTATAGATAATGACGGTAATTATTTTAATTAAATAAATATATTACCTATATCTTAGAAAAAACTAGTTCAATGTTTCAGTACAAATCGGCAATTTCATACTTTAACCCATAATATTCAATTTTCCCAATTGAACATAAACCTTATTCTGCCAGGGGTGCGGGTTGTTCGAAAGAGATTTACCGCCGCCCGTGGCACGCAGGCTACTGAGGGAACACGGGTGGGTTTTAGTCAGTAAAGTCTGACACGCCCTCCTGCTCCACCCAGAGCGGGAGGTTTTTGATGATTTCCCACCCAAAAAAAAAAACCCTAATATTTGCTCGTCGTACCCCAAGGGGTACTAGACTAGGGGACCACGGACAATACCGTAGCAAAGTGAAGGTGCAATAACCCAGCGTTTAGAAACCTACACGATTAGTACCTAAATCATTTTTTCTAAGCGATTTCAATTCCTTGGAATATTTAATACGTTTAGATCGTATTACGTAATGGCGATATTTTTTAAACTAGAGGTACCTTTGTAATTTTGTTCTCATTTTTGTATTCAGAGACCCCAAATAGAAAAAAATATAGCATTTATTTTAAGGCAGACAAAAAGTTAATTTTTTTAGCCTTATATATGGATGAGAAGATGATGTAGGACATACGGATACCACTCAATATCTCAAATAAGAATTTCTCGGACACAAACTTCTGAATTAATTTTACGTTATCAGTAACGTGGAATGACTGAATTTAACACAAGATAAATTTTGAAAGGTAACTAATAATTGTACTTCAGCCAATCAAAGAGCAATTTCGCGTGCCGGATACAATGTTGAGAGATACCATATTTCATTTTCTTCGTGTACACAAAATGTGTCTGTTTCAAAGGCGCGGCCACGGCGATATTTCAAAAAAATAATTCTACCAAGATTTTGTAAGACTCCCAAAACCTTAAATTTGTCAAAGTTATGGTTAAAAAGTTAAAAGGGTTTGAACGTGGAAGCGCCATTGAAATGCAAGAACCGCGCGCCATGGAGATGTTTAAAATGAAGCGTTACAGAGACCTGGGGCCTAAGTCTACTAATTTATAAACGTTACAATGGTCTCTCAATGGTGTGTTTTTGACAGTTTTTGTATGGCAAATCTGTCAAAAACTTACCATTGAGAGACCATTGTGACGTTTATAAATTAGTAGACTTAGGCCCCTGAAATTTAGGTAAATGACAGATTGAATTTGTAAAAAATTGTAAAAATAAATAAAAAAAAGCAAGGATTATATTTTAGGAGCTGAAGACTTTTAACTCCATGGCCGCGCCATTGAAACGGTGAAAAACGCGATTTCGCCGATATCTCGCTGAAAATAATCTCGGTAAGTACTTAACTCTCTTCGATAGATAATCACGACTTATTTCAACGCAATTCCGTACTATAGATCCTGAAATATAAAGCTAGGATTTTTTTTGTGTATTTTTAAAAGTTTTAACAAATTCAAATCTGGGTTTTATAAAAAACTTCAGACGTCTGCGATGCTTTTACAGCAAGATATCGGCGATATCGTGTTTTTCGCAGTTTCAATGGCGCGGCCATGGAGTCAAAAGTCTTCAGCTCCTAAAATATAAACCTGGTTTTATTTTTTACAAATTAAATCTATCATTTACTTACCTAAATTTCAGGTCACTGCAACGCTTATTTGTATAGATCTCCATGGTTGCGCGGTTCTCCGCGTTTCAATGGCGCAGCCACGTTCAAACCCTTTATAACTTTTTAACCATAAATTTGACTTTATGGTTTTGGGCTCGGAATCAACTTTTACAAAATCTTGGTAGAATTATTTTTTGAAATTTCGCCGTGGCCGCGCCATTAAAACGGAAACCACAAAATGACTCTGACCCCATAGCCCAACCCAACCCTTCCACAGGTAGCTAAATGGATGCAACCAGGGTCAAACTAGTAGACAGATTCAGATAGTACGAACATTTTGGCATCGGCGATTTTGTAGCTTAATCAATCCAAGACCTGAGCGGACCAACAGGGAAACTGTAAAGATATGCGGGTGGGCAGCCTACACATAGACATATAAAATATGGACTGGAAATACCTACAAAAAAAAAGGTGCATACCTACAACTCATAATGTCTCTTGAAATGGCTGCCGTTGCTAGGCAACGGTACAACATTATTATGACATATTTTTGTAAACAAAACGAAGTAGGTAATAATTAATTCCTTAAAGGTCTGTTATACGGAAATTAACCCAAATATCAATATTTTACACATAAATTCATGATTGCGTAACAATTTTACCAACGAATGTGTATTTGATATTGTGTAATTGCATGAAAACCGGCTACTAACCTGTTGATTTCATTCTTTCTTGCACCACACTTCACAATACAAGACACAGGCATGTTGAATTTTTGTTTTCCAACATTTACATGCACTTTTTAAAGGTAAACCTCTCATAATTTTCTCGCAAATCTCATTAACACAAAACATAAACAACCATTTGACAGCAAAACTACCACGAAAAATGTCGCTAAAGATGGCCGAAACGGCAATTACCTACAACTGTCCATACGTCATGAGAAAATGTTGCAATAATAAGAAAAAACTTAAATATTGTTCTCTTTTGTCAAATACGATTATTGTATTAGAAAGAAAAAGAGCCAAAACGATATTTCACATTCTGTATAGTATTTCACTCATATTTGTATAAGCAAATGTAGGTATAGAATAACGCGGCATTTCCATGTTTTTCCTACCTCAATGAGCCTACAGGCAAAATGACAGTGAGAAGTACCAAACATCAATGCACATGAGATAGGTACTAACGTTAATAACTCAAAGATTACCTTCCATAGGGGCGTTTATAGTTAAGTACACAATAGCGATTTCTTGCGGCGTAGTATTGGTTTTCTAGAAGACGGTTGGCTCCCACATAACATAACGCCGTCATGAAAATGATGGCACCGGGGTTTCGACTTGCAGGTGTTAAAATCGCTCTCTAGGGAAACATAACTAGACGCTTCTTCCACGGTAGATTGCGAACGCTATGTGGCGGTCACCGCAGTCTCGGGAAACCAAGACTTCTTCAAACAGGAGCGACGCGACACTCGTAGAACACTTTCTACGAAAACTTCATGAAAATTGTTCTATAAGTGTCGCGTCACGCCTGTTTCTAGCAGCCTTTAGGCGATTAACACATGGCACCGCAAACCGCCGCGGTAGGCGGTGAAGCGGATCTCATATCGCATTGGTCTCTAACAAATCCGATGATGCCTAACACACGTACTCCGCCCGACCGCGCGGTCGAATTGTATGCCGCCCCGGCAGTGCGCGGTGCCGTGTGGAAATCGCTTTAGTCGCTAGATCTTTTCTTGCTTGCTGCAAGTAGGGTCACCATTTTCTGTATGGTCCACAGATCGGATCACGCGGTCTGTTGCACTATTATAACAATATCGCGATGCATTTCGATTCCGCAGTCACAGTGTGCAAAAATACACATTTCTACGTGCTTCTTTGTACTTCATGACGTTATTTTTCGAACTGGTCACGTTGACATACCCAAACACGAAAGCCCAAGGCCTACCGCCTTGGGCTTTCGTGTTTTCGTGGCTTTCGTGCTCCCAAAAACTCCAGCCCAAAACGATGACAATTTTAACGAAGCCTAGATACTGTTCAAGGCGTAGATTCTTAAGACGCGTTTTCGTCATTTTATGCTTGGTGTACGCCTGCTTCCACCAGGCGGTTCCACCTTCCTTCCCGGTTTGCTTACACCATCGCGCTGTTTACCTATATTCTAACTGTCGGCGGAGTCACAGGGTAACATTGCTGCTCCAGCAATTCGGCTTAAGCTGGTTCCCAATTATGTGTGGATAGTCAAACGAAAACCAATACGAGGGGCTGACATAGACGAGTGAACTACCGAAGTGAATGAGCTATAGAGCGGAGAAATGCAGCTAGGAAAACATTTATCAATAGAATTCCAGGTTAATGTTTGCGATTCTCCTCTCAGCTCTAGTGAGCAGGTTCCCAGAATTTCGAACCCAACCCTGAACTCATTTTTACGGACTGTTGCGAGTTATTCGAACTCGGGCTAGTGATAATTAGAGCCTGCTACCTCAGCAGGATGCCATGGCAGCGCAGCCAGGTGAAGGTCGTGATTACACCATAGAGCTCTTTTTATATCGAATTAGCAAGGCGCACTGGTTGTGACGTGTTTGTGCTGGGCATGGAATCTAGGTGAGCCCTTAGGAGTTAGCGTTATTGGGGTACAATTCGTTATCTGGCATACCTGTCGTTTTTGTGCTACAGTTAATAAAAAGTCCTGAATCACCACGCTCAGTGTTCATACATACGGAGTGTCGACGGCTGCCTCTGCCGTTGACTCGTGACTACGCGCACTTAGTGACCCCAGTGTAATGCTTGCCTATTCATTTGCGTTTGAGCTTTTGACAATAGGTACATAATGGATCAGCTGCACCTTAATTGCGTAACACACTATCAATCACAATCCAAAAGATTTTGAAGGAAATTGCTATTGCATTGCTAGAAGTGTGAATAATTTGTCTGCTCAACAACGTAACGCAATAGACGTTGTTGAGCTGTCTAAACAAATGACATTGCTATTATTAGTGTGCTATGCAATGCGCTGGTTTGCTTCATCCATATCTATCAAACTCCGTTATTTAAATTCTAGACGTATCGTGTAAAGATGTACTTATAAAAACTTAAGAACTATTTGTTTTCCTATTGTAAATAGGTACTTAAAATACAGTCGTACTTAGATTGACACCACTGCCGCCGAGTTGTGTAGTTTTTAGCTACAAAAATAAAGCATGCCATTGATAGGACCAGAGTTAGGTTCTACAATACTGTCATTGTGACCTCAAGTTTGATAGTTTGAATCAGAGTAACTGACTGATGTATTATAGAAATACAGACCAAGTATCGTACATTAAAGTAGGTATACGCCACCTAATAATTGCCACTCATATCCCAGTTTAATTGTAACTTGAGTAAGGTTGAAACTATCTGGCTGTCACATTGGTCAAAGCAAAAATAGACCTTAACGTTTTATGACGTGCAATATCTAGTACTCATCGACTATGTAATTAATTATCTTCAAAGACAACAACATAAGATTGGCGCCATAACTACACGTCAAGTGAGAACATAAGAATCACGCGCAGGATTCTTTGGTTTGATATGAGACATAATAGAAAGGAGATTCTCAAACAAACATACGGTTTTTTTTGTTACCTCATACCCTATCTGCGGCATTCCTCAACCGAATTGGACGATTTTTTTTTACTATGCACCCTTGGCAGATAATGAGAACCAATAAGAAATAAATGGTTACCCCGATAGTCCTTCGTTTAAAAAATCAGTTGTATGCATGAAAAATGTGTTCCTAAAAGATGTGGATACCTGATACTGATGTCGGTAGATGAAGCAGTAAGAAAATAAATTCATCTTAGTGTTATTTAGCGGCGCCTCAGTCTCAGTCCCGCTGCTCGCAGGTGGAATCTATTCAATGATGTTTTGGTTCTGTTTGCAAATTTGAAGATCACCCAAGCTTGAAATTCTGGTTTGGCAACAAAAACATTTATGTATTTGGGTACGTGGATGCTCGTTACTATAAGTTTACTAAGCCGTTACTGTCATACTTTTGACCAACTCAGCTGATATTCCATCCGTCTATGCTTCCCTACCTCCTTTAAGTAGCACAGATAAAACACATTCCTTTTTTTTTTCATTCATGGATCCTGACGTTCATCTCGTCCACGACTAAAATAATGCCAAGCTCACCTAGTGTAAGGTACCTAAGCCACAAAAACATATTTTCTTCAATAAACTTAAAAATATTAAATGATGAAGTTACGGGTAAATTCCTAATTACCTAGCAACGTAATTATTTTAGTTTTTGGCAAGTCAGCGGTTAGGATTAGGTGGTAGGTAAGCCGTTTTTACAATAAATCGTTATTCAAATTGTAATTATCTCAGAATATCCTCTCAGCCCATCTCATTCAAAAGCTTTAGTCCTAAAAGCACAACGGTATGGAACCTATTTAGGGTGTAGACCAATAAATAAGATTTCTGTACGATTCCTGTTTCATGCCAAGTCATAAATGCTTCGAAATAATAAAACCTATGCAGCAGCCCAGTAAAGACACGCAAGGCCTGGCCTCTTAAGAAAAATCTGCTGGAACCAGGGATGTCGTCAAAGCAGATTTGTCGTATATGGTGTTGACGCGTATCCCTGGAACAATGATGGTAGCACTAGTTCTCTGCAGTACCTAGGAACGTAAAGGAACAGACTATCAAAGCACCATGACAAGAGTAGAACCACAGAATTTTACTTCATACGAATCCGTACTCGTTACGTTAACCTCATCCATGTGATGTGATGTGACGCGAGACATCCAGGACTGTTCACACTTTTGCAGCAATCTATGAGGGAGGGTTTAATTTCATTCAGTAATATCTTACTTTTCTGGATGACACGAAGGTGCGGCGAGCTTTTTATCCACAGCGCTGGTCTTAGGTAGATATCTAGTTTGATCACGCATGCGTGTCGCGCCGAGTATCGATCGGCGTAACCGTTTTATACTATACTGCTTTTATTACAATATATTTTTCCCGATACGCTGCTGTCTGCAGATAAATGCAATCAAGGTTCATATTATGGTCACGCGGCGACCAGTGCTTGCTTACTTACACAGGTAGGCACCTACTTCATATGCGTCTCGTTCATTAATTACTGATTTCAGGAAGAGTGGCTGTCAGAGTAGTCTGTGTATCTTCTGCAAGGAAGCTCAGTGTGAAAAGTAGAAGTTTGAGCTCAGTTTTGTTTCTGGGTTCTTATGGCTTCGCGATGGAAAATTATTTCATGTTATGTATGTAAGAACCTATAATACCTATGTCACGTCGAGTACGTTTAACACGCAAGTGTCGCTCTAAAACCTGCACTACACTACTCGTGAAGTTGACCGAAGTTAAGCACATGAGAGTGTAGAAGGGCACTTCGGCGCCAGAGTCGAAGAATTCGAAGCGTCCCGTAGTCCTTAGCATGACTGTATAGTCACGTACTTCGGTCAGTTACGACCAGTACCTCTTCGAATCAACTTCGCGAGTAATGGAGGGAAGCCACGACGACCATGAGTTAAAACACTAGTCGAAGGAAGGAACGCAAGTGCTACCTATTATTTGACTGTGTTGATGAATTAATAAGAAGTTTTATAGAAATAAAAAGCCAAAATAAAATCCAGTGTTCCTGTCACTTAGATAACTTATTTTCGGGTAGGTCCTTCATAACAAGCGTAAATTGTTGTTGTTTGGTCTCCAAGAGCATAAGCCTACCTGCAGGCTTAGCACGAGGACCGTAGACAAGAGTTTTGCCGTCGGAAGAGTAGACAAAGAGGACGTCACCTTATAGACGGTTGACAGTTTTGTACCGAGAAATGTAGACAAGCAATTTCTATTCTACAGTAGAGTAGAAATAGAAAGCGTCATGCTAAGCCTGCTGCAGGCTTAATCGAGAACCGTAAAGAAGCGTTTTGTTGACGGAAGAGTAGACAAAAATGACGTATCCGTGTAGACAGTTGACAGTTTTGAACCGAGAAATGTAGACAAGTGATTTTTATTCTACGATAGAGTAGAAACTGAAAGCGTCATGCTACGCCTGCTGCTTAATTCTACAACAATCGCCTTCAATTTTACTTATTTTCCAAGTAAAACCCTTTCGAGATGTTTCCTACGCTAGCCTACTTACTCATTTAGATAAAATTATATACAGGTATATATATACTCAATTTTCAATACAATTGTAAGTACCAAATTCAGGTTATGTGATTATTTGATTGGCCCCGCCAATTTGACGATTCTTTTTATCGCTGAATTCATATGATAATCGTTAGAGCTCGTGCAAAATCAAATGTGCATGTCACATGCACTTAGTACGTCTTAAGTACATAAAAGTATGTTATTTTCATATTAATAACCTAAGTACATCAAAAGTTATCTATCATTCATCGTTTCATCGTATCATTTATCTTTGAAATGGACACAGCTATGCAGAAATAAAACAAGACGTACACATACTTCCTTTACCTTTAGAGGTACAAATGTCTTGTTTAGGGTACAAATTGTACATAATTATGTAGTACAAACACTTTAGGGCTGATTTTACCAAAGTCAGATATCTTTTATCCGTAGAGTAAAATTTACGTCTGACAATTCTATTATGGAAGATCTGTCAAAAATTCAAAATTTATTCTCAGGTTAAGACTTATTCTAAGTATAAAAGTTTGGTGAAATTCGCCCTTAATGTGATAAATTTCAAATTGGGGATTTGATCCCGTCATCTTGACGCTCACAATTGTTTAGTATCGTACCTGCGTCCAATCTTTCTTTTTATTATATCAGTCGGTTGAAACATTATTCTTTTTAAAACCACTTCAAAAAGGAAGAGGTTCTCGTATATATGATACGCGGTATCTCCGGCAACTATGAAACGATTTCCGAAAAAAAAAAGAAAAAAAAAATGTACATAAAGGGTATGCCTAAGGCGAGAATTACACAGCAACGACGGGGTGCGGGTTGTTCGAAAGAGACACCGTCGCCCCTAGCACACAGGCAACTGAGGGAACACGGGTGGGTTTTAGTCAGTATAAGTCTGACACACCCTCCTGCTCTCTACCCAGAGCGGGAGAAGTCATTTGATGATTTCCCACAACCCAAAAAAAAAGAGGTGAAGGCGCGGTGAAGGCGCGGCGCAGGCGCAGCGTACGCAGTACATTTTGTATGAAAACGTTGAAAAGCGGCATCAGTTACTCAGAAACAGTGCTGTTTCTGAGTAATTCACGCCTAAGAGGCGATGGTCGTTTATTGTTATTAACTTTATTTGGGTAGTTTTGCAGTTACCATCAATAATACGTATGTTTTCACTTAGTGTTTACTGAAAATGTTATAATAAGTTACTTCCCGTCAGTGTTCTTTACATAGCAAGTGGTATAGGAATTTGTGGCAGGTTCCACAAAAAAAAAAGAAAACTACTGACTTCCAAAAAAGGCACTTTGTAAGTAGTGCTTTTGGTCGTTATCGTCCTGCCACAGTTGATATTGTTACATAATTGTCTTAAATGGTTTATAAGTTTTATAGAATGTTTTTTTTTTACACTGTCGGCTATTAAAGAGTTATATTTATGGTAGAAGGGTGATAGCAAACAGCTATCATTAGCCTTCTGGAGTCGAGTGTATGAACCGCAGAAGAGAAGTTTGAAGGCAGCCAAGTAGAACCCCGCCGGAATAGTTCAAAATTATCCTTTTCAGCCAGTTTTGATACTATGCCCGTGTTTGATACAAAGTATTCAGTCTTAGATGTTAATATTTTAAAATATGCAAGCACAAGTTCATAGAGGCAGAGAAAAAATAAAAGCTGTTACCAAAATAAAAATAAGGTTCTTGAACACAGATTTTGTATCCTGAGAACCATTTCCGAATGTATCGTACGACAACAATTTAAACGAATAAGCATTAAAATTAAAAAAAAAAAACAATAAAAGTAACATCCCTTGCATGACATACATCTATCGCAAAATCAGACTAGTTTTTTCCGCAATAATTTTTTTGGCAAAATCAAGTACAAAAAGAAAAATCTTACGTCACTATTGATTAATACTTACCCAGAATTCAGCTGCGTAGCGTAAGCAGTGGCGTAACTAAAGGGAGTACTAGGATTGGCAAAATTCCAAGACTAACGTAGGGTAGGCGTAAAAGAGAGAGTAGCATAAACTATAGTTAGACCAATACCGCTGTACCGTACCTTAGGTATGTGCGCGGCGGGACGGGGGAGCAGTGCAGGCCGCTGATTCGTCAGTGCAAGCCGCTCATTCGTCCGTCCCGTCCCCCGCCTCGCCGTGCATACCTAAGGCGCGGTACAGCGGTATCGGTCAAGCCATAATATCTTCATACAATACATCATTGTCAAATACCCTTTCACAAGATGTACAGAAACGAGCACATCAAGCTACCCCAATCTGTCAAATTTTCCCAATTGAAAATAAGCTTCATCATCAGCCTATAATGTTCCCACTGCTGGGACATAGGCCTCCTCTCGGTGAGAGGGATTGGGCCGTAATCCACCACGCGGTACCCAATGCGGGTCGGTAGATGTCACATGTCGTCGAATTTTTGGTTCTAGGACATGCCGGTTTCCTCACGATGTTTTTCCTTCACCGTTTTGAGAGCAGTGGTGATGAAATAATTTACACAAAGTGCCTGTCTGGGTTCGAACTCACGACCTACAACTCGGTAAGTCGCAGCCGTTACCGCTTGGCTACCACTGCTCTCGAGAATAAGCTCAAACTTATGTAATAAAGATGAAAATCTATCAAAGAATTTTTGACAGATTGGGGTAGCTTGACGACTGGCGTCACGCTTCACCAATTCTGATCCTGATGAAGTATTTTTTAGTCCACTTTTTGTAGTTACGCCACTAAATACTATCACTAATAGAGTATAAAACATTTACTACTAACCAGTTGAGAGGATAAAACTTCTTTATGTAAGTACTCGGAGTTGGTCTCATCAGTATCAGTACAAAAATATACAATTTTCAATCCCAGTTGTCGCAAATTTATTTGCAATCCATTTGATTTTAGTGCAAGGTTTTTTTACCATCATAGACAATCATTTTTTTGATGCAGATGTAGTATGTTGCCTAGTTCTCTTGTAGCATTCCATTCTCTTTTTTTTTGGGTTTAAACACCAACATATTCTTGTCCATTTATTTATAATAAATACCATAACAACACTTATTTCTAAATCTGTGTTTAACTTAAAAATTATATTTGCTTCTAATTTAGGCAGATCAACATTTTTAGAATATTTTCAATGAAATGTGTCCATAGAAAATATTAAGAGTTGGTTTGTGTCAAAATTTGAATGTTGCATATAGCTACCTGAACGCAATGAACGCATCTCCAAGCTCGCCGCCTACGATGTGTACTCCTCCCTCGGGAATGGAAAGGCCCCGAAAGAAATTCCTAATGTCCAGGGCATTTGCTGACCATGGTAGGTTCTGTAGTCTAATGATGACACTCATTGTGGTGGTTCACGATGCTTGTACCTATAAAAACGAAAACAGCCTGTCCATTTTTCGATTTGCATAAATGTTGAATATAAATAGCATGGCATTATCTCCAACAGTTGGAATAACTGTTAAATCAATTATTTTATAGTACTTTTGCCGTTTTAACCACAGTGGAAACATGCTGAACCTACAGTGGAAACGTGCAGAATACCAACTGCAATTAAATCGCTTTATACCTTGAAGACCAATCCATGCATGCACGGACATGTCACAGTACATATAATGGTAATTTAACAAAATATGTCATCTCATTATTTTTAAACATTCGTTTTTGTTAAAAGTTTAATATATTTTTGTGGTTTTCAATAATTGCTGAGCAATAGGTATTATGTAATTATATTTACAAAAACCGTTTTTCGTCATAGGTACTTTCATTATCCGGATTTTCGATTATCCGAATGCCTAACGACAACAATTGGTCCGACGACAACTTGATTAACCGTAGTAGACTCTCTACTGCACTTGAATGTTGAAAACTAGGTTTTTGGAAAATGCCAAGTCCTGATAACACTGGTGTCATGGATAACAAAATTGAATATGTTTAGTACTGTTTAAAGGTGACGTAATACGTTTTTATTACGAATAAAACATCCTTACGAGGCTACAATGTAATTTAACCAGAGGTAATAATGATAGTTTGTTTACTGTTGTAACTTATTATTTGTGTTTTTACCATTGCTTTGACCACATTTTAGTATGTATAAAACCTATTTCACTGGGCAAAAAATAATCCTACATGCAAACAGTAACAAGAGGTTAGTTCGACAAAGATTCTTTCATTTTCACATTAGCAAAGGACAGGTTAGTTTCATTGGAACTCCAAGCCAATTTTACTGTAGGAAATTGGTTTAAGTACAGCTTGACTACAGTTAGCAAGCAAAAATAATTCAAAACTTAAAGGCACAAGTAATGACGCCATCACGCTGCGATTTATATATCGAACACACAATCACAAATTCCAATCACACTTACCTATAAAACGCTAAAACCTTATTTACCGCGTTTAATTAAGATAAATTCTAGGCACAATTCTTTCACAAATGTGATACGATCACATACGCAGTTTAATATTCATTCCAAACTAATCTAAATCCAGTGGAATTCACACGAAAGCAAATTATGATGCCGACCAACCAAAATGGCGGGCCGCGGACGATCGATGCGTATTTTTTCTGATGACAGCCAAGCAAAATAGCACAGTGTTGCCAGGCCTATTTTTCACTTTACCCTAGGCTTAATCGCAGTTTACCCCAAATTCATTATTAATTTGGAAAAAGACCCTAAATTAATTCTCTCAGTTTTTTCCTTACTTTACAAATAAAACGACATATTTTTTAAATTTTTTAACTCTCATATCACAAATGTATCCTCTGCATCGACTCTCTTAACTTTGTTCATGTAAATACTATTGTTAAATTTATCTATGACTTGCTTTTGCCAACGGCTTCGCCCGCGCGGAACTTTCATCTCGTATTTAACTCCTAGGGCGGATTCGACCAAACACGAAATTATACGCGAGTAACTATACCAGGAATAATCTTTTCCACGATTTTATTCTCGAGTAAAATCAACAGTCGTTTTTCCATGCAATCTAACGTATAACTATACTTTGATTAGCTATGCACGAATAGCCTATGTTCATTGTCGCACCGCGATCACTGAGCTCACACAAAAATGTGCCTTAACTGTCAAGCGAGCTCAATGAGTCCGTTTGCCGTATTTAAGCTTGGGAAAGTAGCTGTAAATTTTTGAAGTTTTACTTGTAGTTTCGGTTTGGTTCATGTGGTGTTTATTTTCGGGATTTACAAGTTTATGTCATTACAAAATGAGTGACATTATGCGTAAACGTAGTCCCAGTTCAAAAAGAACTATTTTTTAAACCTAGTAGTTTCATTTTAATATAATTGAACTTACCGGTCGGAAATTATTCCAATTTATGTTCAATTTTCGTCAGTAAAACAAAGTTGGTTGTTTGCTCAAACGAAACCTTATCTTGAAATCACGATCATCATACCTAATATTCAACTAAATCTATTCTCTCTTTTAGTCACCTTGGACGTCTAGTTAACTTTCTCATCACTATCACTCTCTTGAATCAAATCGTTTAAACGTTGCATTTTATGTTTTTGAAACGATAATTCCTTGTGTTGAGTTGAAATGACAGCACAAAACAACAGAACCCCATTTTGTTATTCTTGGAATAGCTCTTTTAATCCATGCATATTGGTGGTATAGTGACTATTCCCGAATAGACTCGCTATTCTTCGAATTGTAGTTGGTTAAAAGCAAAATTGATTTACTCTCGAGTAAGTAGCGATTTATTCCGAGAATAAAATTTATTCCTGTTTGGTCGAACCCGCCCTTAGGGGTTGAATTTCAAAAAAATCTTCCTTATTCCTTGTCTACATTATAGGTCCATGGGTTCGGGCTGGGCGTTGATGAGTCAGTCAGTCAGAAATTTTTCTTTTTATTTATATAGATGGATTGTTTTTGACGTTGTAAAGTTAACACAAGATTGCAGTGACTGCAAATTATGATTCGCAGTCATTAAACTGTAATCTTGCCGTAGAGAGAGCCTTTTCTCTGTATTCAGTCGTCAAAACCGAGCTCTGTAGGTAATAGGCCCATTATTTATGGCTGCACATTATTAATAGGTGCTGATAAAAGTGATAATGCTACCTTAAAAATGTTATAGAGTCGTTTATTACAGCATTTAAGCCCCACTGAACCCCAGCCTATAACTAAACACAACGCGACGTATTTCCACTAAGTAGTTTATTAATAGAGTAGTATCGTAATCGAAATCGTTTCCAAAAAAAAAGTTTAAAACATCATGTCATTGTGTTTAAATTTTATGTTAATTTTATTTTCTTTTGTACATATTATGTATATTTTTAAATATTTTTCCAAAAATAATACAAAAACATTTAAAAATATAAAAAATTGTGGCCCATCGGCATAAGGAGCAGGGTCTAAGATGCCGGTGGTCAGGGCTCTAGAGAAAGGAACCTCCTGACTATGCGTGCCGTGTCTAGGAGTACTGCTTTCTGAATCAAGCCCTTGATCCAGCCGCGCAATGAGAGCCTCCTGACATGTTGGTCGAGGCTCTTCGCTATTAGGCCATTTACTGTAATGATTATCGGTACAATTATTGCTAAGTCCACGTCCCATATGTCGACAACCTCGTGAGCTAAGTCAAGATACTTGATTTTCTTATCTTGCTCAGCTTTCATGAGATTCTCGTCATGAGGGACAGCGATATCAACAATCATTGCACAACGCTCTCG
Organism: Polymixis flavicincta; assembly: GCA_949987655.1. NCBI lineage: Eukaryota > Metazoa > Arthropoda > Insecta > Lepidoptera > Noctuidae > Polymixis > Polymixis flavicincta. The sequence continues at coordinate 11,543,922 of OX465190.1, read as the reverse complement.
GCGATCTATCACCACAATATCAGGCTTATTAGCTACAATAGTCCTGTCAGTGATGATAGATCGATCCCAGTACAATGTGGCGTGACCATTCTCGAGAACTGGGTCGGGCACATACCTGTAGTATGGTACTTCAGACTCCAGAAGGTTGTACTGCAAAGCAAGCTGCTGGTGGATAATCCTAGCTACTAGATTGTGTCTGTGCAAATACTCGCCGTAAGCAAGACGAGAACAACTGGAAACGATATGTCGGATTGATTCACTGGGACGGTGGCATGCCCGACAGATGTCAACCGTACCATCCTTGACAATGTATTTCCGATAGTTATTCGTCATGATAACTTCATCCATAAACGCACAGACAAAACCTTCGGTTTCCCCGAAGAGGTCACCGAAACGCAGCCAGGATACAGACGCCAAAAAGTCTACATTAGGCCCATGAAGAGCCCAGAAAAAGTGTCCATGTAGCTCTTTGCCTTGCCATACTTCCTTACCATCGTTAGTTTCCAGTACTGCAGGTTATGTTCATTATTATTTCTTCCACACATATTCAGTATATTTTTAAATATTTTTACAAAAAATGATTAAAAAAACCTTTAAAAATATACAAAATTGTAGCCCACCGGTATCGGGAACAGGGTCCAAGCTACCAGTGGTCAGGGCTGCTGAGAGAGGAACCTCCTCAATATACGCGCCGTGTCTAGTATAACTGCTTTCTGGATCAAGCCCTTGATCCAGCTGCCTAACGAGAGCCTCCTGAGGTGTTGATCGAGGCTCTTGGCTATAATGCCATTGGCCGTCACGACTATCGGCACAATGACTGGTATCCACATCCACACATGTCGACAACCTAGCGTGCCAGGTCAAGATACTTGATTATTTTTTTTTGCTCAGCTTTCACGAGGTTCTCGTCATGTGGGACTGCTATATATCAAAAATCATTGTGCGACGCTCTAATCGATCTATCACCACTATGTCCGGCTTATTGGCAACAATAGTCCGGTCAGTGATGATAGATCGATCCCAATACAATGTGATAGTGCCATTTTCAGGAACTGGGTCGGGCACATACCTATAGTACGTTACTTCTGAGTCTACAAGACTGTATTTCAGAGTAAGTTGCTGGTGGATAATCCTGGCTACAAGATTGTGCCTATGCAAGTATTTATTATTATTATAAAGACATTTATTTCAGACGTCGTTCATATGCTGTTAGTAACACAAAAAATCGTATAAAAATATTGTTAGTACATACAAAAAACAAAGAAACAGAAATCACAAAGTGGCACCGCACATGAATGCCAGTTAATGCCAAGCCCTGGGGTCAACCACCCGCAGTGTGTAGTCGCATCCAGTACCACCACATCGGCGAGTCCCACCGGCCTAGGAACACGCTTAGAAAGCTGTTCGAGCTGGCCCGCATGGCTTCATAGGTGACGCAGAACGCTTCCGCATGATGATATGAAACCCATCCACGCTTTCCACTGCAAACATTGCTGAAGCGCTGCAGTGGCGCGTCAGCCCGAACAGAACCCTGAACACGTTGTTATACTGCACTCGTAGAGCACTGTATGTACGCTGCGTGGACTTGGTCCACAGGTTACAGGTGTAAAAAGATTGACAAACTGCCTTAAATAATATCACTTTGACTTGTTCGGTACACCGTGCAAACCAGCGTTCCAGCATGTTACAGCGCACAGACAGCGCCCTGCGCAGGGAGCGCAGGGCGCTCCAAATAAATATTGTCACATAAATCCTCTGAAACCCAGTGACCCAGATATTTAAAATTAGACACTCTATTTAGGCTGGTACCGCAAAGATACAAGGGAGGCAAATAAGCAAAGGATTTATTACCAGCCTTAAACACCATCACTTCACTCTTTTTCACATTATATCTGAGTCCATGGGTTCGAGCATAGTTTTCACAAATACACTGACTAATACTTTTTTTTTATAACGCATTTTAGATTTTAACCCAGCGAAACCGTCGCATAACTCAATTTTTAGGTTATTCCTCATAGAAGTGAATATTGTATTTAGTTTGAGAGAAATAAATTGCCTTAAACCGTAAACAGACCTTACGTAAAAAACATATAATTACAAAATAAAAAAAACCGACTGCCTAAAAAGTGAAATATAATTAAAAATGATGGAAACAAGTAACTGATTTTAAAAGGATGATTATTAGACTGAATACTATAAGCAATCCCATGCAGTCGGAGGCATCAGTTATGGTTCCAGCCGACGGCAAGCGGTAGTTTAACAATAAATACCTTTATTGCCTAAAGACCTTTATTGCCTAAATACCTTTATTGCCTCCGACTGCATGAGATTGCTTATAGTATTCATCATTCAGTCTATTAATCATCCTTTTAAAAACAGTTTCTTGTTTTCATCTTTTTTAATTAAAGTTGTCTTTTTAGGCAGTCAGGTTTTTCCATTTTGTAAAAAAATATCTCAGTTTTTAGTTCATTTAATTATTTTTGACGTTAAGGAGACTTTATTTATGGAACCCTTTATTTTGATACCCCACTCAAGAAGATTTGATATATTTTTTTTTCAAATCTCGGCCATTTTTTTTTTTCAATTTAGATATACCCAGTGTCACTTTCACAATTAAGACGAATCTAGCGACATCTCTCAAGCCAAAATTGATCAAGCTGTTTGAGGCTACAGAGCGTCACAAAGAAATATGCATACATACATCCACTCGAGAAACATAACCCACCTTCTGGCGCAGTCGGGTAAAAACATAACCCACCTTCTGGCGCAGTCGGGTAAAAATACCCTAAAACTTACCCTGCTGTGTTAGTTTTACCCTAAATCTAGGGCAAATTACCCTAAGTTGGCATCACTGGCCAAGCAGGCCCTGGTTAGCCGGCAGGAAACGGAAATAAACACTGACGCATAAATCATAACATCAGTGGAAATAAAACAGGGATTGTGGCGTTCATTTTAGTAGAGCTAGCTAGAGTGCATAGACTACTATGGGAACGTGCACGACGAAGGATCTGCCATCTGGTGGCGCAAATCCGATGTTCTTACGCAAACTTTAAAATTTTTGTTACTGAAATTCACATACCTACAAATGATGGTTCCAAAAAAACTGAGTCCGTTTTCATTATATATAGGCATAGGTGTGTGTGTGTGTTTGTGTGTGTGTGTGTGTGTGTGTCAACACATCATAATAGAAAGAGAAATTTCATTTTATTATTTTGAATAATACTGTATTTACCGAAAGAAGGTTTTGTCTGGTCGGTCTCTTGGATTTTACTAGCCATAACCTAGCAAATGCTACGGTTTCCTCTTGGTTTCCTAGTGGCTGCCATCGGCCGCAGAGGCCCTTGTCAAAAAAATTACGGCAGTGGGATTTGACTTTATGGTAACGTGGTACGGTGTCAAAAAAAGCTCGGAACCACTGTGCATTGCCTGACGTCACTTTTACGAAAAAATAAAAAATAACCACGAAGAGGATAGTGGGGTGTATGTTCGCTCGCTTCGCTCGTAGTATCTCTATGTAGTTTGTGCTTCGCTCGCTCATTAGACCCCGCCATCCTCTTCTATCCTAACCTGTCCGAGTCAGGGTGCCCCAAGTCCAGAGCTCGCTTCGCTCGCTCTTGCAAGAATTTTGTACATTATCTGTGGTAAAATGTCAATTTTAATATGAAAATAAGTAGAATTTTCTGAAACTTTCAGATTTTTTTTCTTAAAAGCTAGGCGTTTGCTAAGTGTGAAATTTTGCGAAAGTGTGTTACTTACAGACATGTTAACACTATAAAACCGTGAAGCTCCGAACGAACGTCAGGCCAACCAAAGTGGAGCCAAAAGCTCTCTAGGACTTTTCCTAGACTCTTTCCTAGTCTATCTTACTTTCGTAAAAACTTTTAGGTGACGTCATTTACGGATAAATTGCAGACGGAACCACTTGTGTAGGACCCGTAGCTTTAGACACTAGGCCACTGTCTAAGCCAAAGAGTACAGTATGGTTTAGGTGTAGTGCTATGAGGACGTTGTTATTTTTTTCATTATGGCAATTTTTTGTATGACTTGAATGGACGATTGAATTGAACGAATGAGATGAGATGGTTTAGTTTCAGAATTTCAGATCTGCGCTTGTCACGGTATTGTTAATAATTTGCAGAAAAAGTCTAAAACGAGTCTGGTTTTCAAAAGAAATAAGAAACCAACGTTTCTCAGATCTAAAACGTAAGTATGGTTATATGGTTATTAATAGAGTAGTGTATTTTAATCCACATAGAATTCTTACCACGCTGTCAAAAATGGTCTAGTAAATAATCTGTTATTTTGTAATATTCCTCCTATTTACTAATAAATTGTGCAAAAGTAGTCATAAATTCTCCAGTTTATACAAAAGCTGCTGTTTACTTAGTGAAAAAATTGCCAAGTTTGACTTTTGGTTTATTCATTGTAAGGATTCCCTATTTGTTGAAATCAATAAGAATTTTTAATCATTTTATTAGAATGCACTCTGTTGGAGCACCATTATACAAATTCTGACATTATCAGGATACAGTCAATCCTTTGCCATAATAGCATTTACGATCAGCATTACCTAGATAGCAAATTGCATAGGTGAAACAGGACATCAAACATTGAGCTAAAAAAAACAGAAATATTTTTCCCGCTTTTTTTGAAGTTGCTGACACTATTTTCGGCATCTTGACCTTTTCATTTGGGGTCAACATCCTTATGTTCATAGAATTTGAACCTAAATTTATGTTGTACACCTAAATTATTTATTTACTACGAAATTAAATAGTTAATTCTTACTTTCAGGTACAGAAGGCAGACTAATTAGTTTCTAAAACCAAATAATAGTTTTAAAACTAAAAATATTTGTAGATTTAAAAATGTTGTTATAAAAGTAATTGCTCAATATTATAAATAGAAGTTAGTGTTATATTTATTGAAAACAGTGTGTTATAAGTGTAACAAATGTGTGAACGATACCCGGGGTATTTGTTCGGGGGGACTCCTGTCAGTAGTTGGGACAGGAGTTTCAATTCACTGGAAAATGTAAGTACTTTTACGTCCATATTACACTATTTATTTTGTAATTTATGCTTCATTGTTTGGGTGGATCGAATAATCAAGTTTTCCACCTATCCGCAAAACACACATTTTGACATGGAGTTATGGATACCAGCATAGTTTACCTATTACTTACCTTATAGTTACTGATAATTTTTAGTGTATTTGTAACTTCAAGAAAATTATTTGATTCTGTTTTGTCGCTTAAACTCTCTTTCTGAAAACTGGATAGATTCGTAACTAACAAATATTGATGTGTCAAAAGGTTTTTAAAATAATATAGGTACAAGGTATTTCCTCCTTTTAGCCACACACAATATAAAATGTGTGTATTTTTTTTTTCACAGATTTTCTATGCTAAACTTAAGTATAATTAGAGCTTTTTTCTTTTAAAATATTATTTATATTTAAAGAACTTTTAATATTTCGAAATTAAGTAAATCTACTTTTTTATTAACTTTTCATAATATTGCAAATTAGGTGTTATTTCAATTAACCATGCAGTTCAAACTGCCATCTATCATATCATATTTAGAATTTCAGCCACATAGATCAACAAATCAATCTAGATGGTCTAAAATTTGAAAAATAACAGTTTTTGTTATTTGTTTGAAGCGCAGGGGGTGAAATTTTTTCATTATCCATTTTATTTCAATTTTATATTTTTCTCCGTCTTGTTATTGTGTTGGCAGGGGTAGATAATTATTTTCTGTTGAGTAGTCTGCACAACGACTTTGTGGCTTTTGATATTTTGCATGTAAGTAATTTCAAATTTATTCTAGGTCATCGTAATGGTCTTCTTTGTTATTATTTGTTAGCTCACCCTTTCTTACTTATTGATTTAAAAATAAACATAATTTTGTGAAATGTATTATTGCTGTCTAGCATTGAGATTAAACTCTTAAATTACATTAGGATGTATAAAATAAAAAGCTATGTATCTGTTTATGTTGGCATGCAGCTTTTGTATTATTTAAACACTAATTGAGTTGAAAATGGCCTAGAGTTGCTTATGAACAGCTAGTCTGAGGTCTGCTTGTCTGTCTGGGGCTCGTGGCCATATAGTTAAATCCTAATGTGTCATCAAGCCTTAAACTAAGCCAAAATAATACTCTTAATATGTTTTGCCATTGATACATCATAATAAGTAAATTGGATCAAAATATATTAAGCATCCAAAACACCAACTCTCAATGTGCGAATTCCTTACTGGAGACCACACTGACACAATTCCAGACCTTAAAAGCATAGATCCATCAAATATTTGGCAGTTGAACCACTGATTACTAAGAATCACCATGTAATTTAATCCACCAGAAGGTAAACAGTAGAAACACACATTTTTATCGCTTCTGTAATCCTATTTACTCTTCTATTAATAAAAAGTTTAGGAGATTGGATTCTAATCAAAGACTGAGACTATATGAACGCCAGTTCTACATTGGTACCTATTCTACATGAACGCCAGTTCTTCATTGGTACCTATTCTACATGAACGCCAGTTCTACATTGGTTCTTCATTATTTTCGCGCCTGGCTCGGAAATATACCGGAGCCTAACCGGCGTCGTAGTCCCGGCCTAATAGTATTGTTTCCTTTCATAAGATTGTATCAGATCGGGCAACAATACCGCAAATTTAATTTTCGCGATTCAACGGCCCTATTGCTTTTTACAAAAAAAAAGGCAATGCAATGGATGTTGTTAAACAGCCAAAACAAAATCAAAAGGAATGCGTTAGGTACGCAAACTTCAGGCCTCCTGAAGGAACACGGGTGGGTTTTAGTCAGTAAAAGTCTGACACACCCTCCTGCTCCACCCAGAGCGGGAGAAGTTATTTGATGATTTCCAACCTAAAAAAAAAGGCCTCCTTTTGATTAGTATTAAAAAAAAAACCTAATGATGCTCTTAAAAGGCCATTATTAATGAGCTCAGTAACTAACGTTTTAGTAAAGAGGCAAGTTCCATTTTACATTGGAAACGTGCCAGTATGCTTGTCGACACCAAACGCCAGTGCAAGATGTAGGGTGGCTGTGGTGGTGCGTGATAATGGATTTTTTTGGCTAAGTTATTTAAAGAAATCTGTTTATTTATTAGCGTTAGGGTTTTGTACAGACGCCAGCACATCAAGCTACCCCAAACTGTCAAATTTTCTCAATTGAACATGAACCATAGGTTTTATGCAATAACAATGAAAATCTATCAAAGAAATTTGACAGATTGGGGTAGCTTGATGTGCTTGGCGTCTGTACACAATTTTCTGGGTTATCCCTTTCAAATATCAGTCAATGCAAATGGACAAAAAAGTCGCTTTTTCTGTTCTTTTTTAATTTAGAGAATTGATTTCGGAAGGTTTATGTGTATAATACTTTCTTAAACAATAATAATAATTAACAAATTTCGATGTTTTGTCAGGTCGTAAAAACCATCCGAAGCAGGGGCGGGTCCTATTACTAAATTGGTTATCATCATCACGTCAAAATAGCTTGTATTTCATTGGTCGTAACTCTCAGGTTGCAAAAACAAACAATAGCAAATAGTCAAGTTTTACCGGAAATGTAGGTAGTGATATTAGTTTTACAAGCGAAATACCTCAACCTAGTAACCCATTTTTGCAGTGTTTTATTCATATTATGTTACCATTGCGACAGTTTACGCTAAGCCAATAATTTGATTAATATTATTTTTTTGGCACGAATTTCCCATACTTTCACGAGCGCTTGAAAAAAGAGGTTTACATTTCTGCATCAAGTTCTATTAAAAAGAACACTAGAATGCAAAGAGGTCATGTACCTATTGTACCAACTAACTATTCTCTTTATCCCGAGTAACCTCGAAGCATGTTTACCCTACATCTTAGAGTAACCATTGCAGTTGAATATGTCATCGATTGCGGGACCTTTTATCATATTCGTTCCCGGTACTACGATCTGATAGTGCACCAGTTTCGAATTTCTACACAGTTCAATACAGTGCCTACCATTTTATATCTTTGTAGAAAAAAAAGGGATATGTAGTTTATCAGCTTAGGTTTCGTTCTATTACAAAATTAGTTGGGTGGCCCATGATATTGATCTACCAAGCGAAGTCATTATGGCAATTTCCCTTTTGGCTATTAATCGAACTGGCCACAGGGCCATGTCCACTTGTCCACAAGTCGACGTTTGATCAAAAAAGAAAACAATCAGTCACGTAAAATCATTCGTACATTGTTATTAAATTTGTCGGCTGATTCTTGCCAAATGTAATTATGTAAATGGAGCAACTCAGGGAAATGAACAATTCAGGAGTTTAGCGGCAATGAACATGCCCTCCATACACAATTTTCATAATGTTTCTGTCGCTAGTCGTCAAAACGAAATATGGCTTCAGTCTGTGTCGATGCACTTATGAGACGTGTTGGCTCGAGTCTGAGTTTGACTCGCCCTACGACTACCAGTGCACTAAACAATGGCTCAAGTTGGCTCATATTAGTCCATGGCCCTCATTATTCGACAAGAGTTCTATTCAAGAGCATACTTGGTTACACACTCCTTGACACGCACAAAAAAGGGGCTATTCGTTAAAAACACGCCATCTTATGACCCCCTTCTTCCCCATGAAATATGTTTGCCCCTAATATCAACTCCTTTAATTAGACCTCCAAGGGAGAGCCTTTAAGGTCGCATTATTAATAACGAGGTTAATAATGACGTACTTCACATTTTCACACTCTGGCCGTGAATTATGATATCATCTAGTCGGCTATGCTCACGTTCTTTAACTTTGCACGATGAAGTTGGAGAGGCTATGTAACTTCCTCGGAAAACTTCCTTGAGAAAACTACCAATGAATCTTTGGAAGTCATGAATTCTAAAAGATGTTCACTTTGTGATTACTTTACAGCCCTTTGCCTTATAAATATATTTTAGGGGCTGAACTGTTCTTTAAAGTTGAATAGTTTCTCGTATATAATATTGCAGGTGTAAATCGAGTGACTTGATCTAGTGGTAGGTACGGTATACAGGTTTTTAGGTCATGGCCGCTTGTATTGCCCGGTTTTTTCGTTTGATTGTGAAGTTTACCGGCTGTTGTTTGTTTGTTTTAAATTGACACAGCCCCTGATGAATATGTATCTTGTACAATGTGGCATTCATTTTGTTCCATAAAAAGAAGCGAGGTTTTGTTGGGACTGAGAAGGTATGCGTTTGGGGCGAGAGGTCGTTTGTTTGTATGACTTACATTTTTTCCGAAAGGTTGGACCGTTTTAAGTGAGGGTACTACGTGATAAATTATGTTTAATGAAGAACAGAATACTTAGGTTGTAATCTTCCGTATATGTCTTTGAATAATTTGTGAGCGTATTTCGCAGGTAGACGCTGGGCCTTTTGCTCGGGATGCACCAACGCCAACGGTGGAGGCCCTCAGATTTTAGGCCTGGTTGTAACTTTTTGCAGTTTCGAATTATGCCCGGTGTGTGACCAAAAGAATAGCACCACCCCATTTCTTCCCGTGGGTGTCGTAGGAGGCGACTAAGGGAACTACTAGAAATTGGGCATGGCGTTTTCTATACATTTTTAAAACCATACTGCGATCACCAATCCGTCTACCAACAGAGTGGTGATTATGGCAAACCAACAGTACAAGCACCAAAAATAAATGGCCCGTAGTGCCCGGCGGCCCGCCTATCCTTGGCTACGGTAGCCGTCAAGGCTACGGTGCACTCCGGACCGACGAGAAGATTGTCGAACTCGAGGAAGAAGTAGGGTTATCTGAAGTCCAACGACAGGGGAAGGACTCGATTATCCTCAAATCCGGTAACTTCCTCCATTTCCGGGAGGGCGACCAGCAGTCCCAAACTCCCAAGGTGGTGTCGGGTTTATCATCCATAAGTCCCTTGTGAGCAACGTGGTGAAGATCGATAGTGTGTCGACCAGGGTAGCGTTTCTTATACTCAGAATATTCACACTCGGATGATGAGGTGGAGACCATGCATGAGGATATTTCCAGAGCCATGCATAGTTCCTAAACTTACTTCACCATTGTCATGGGGGACTTAAACGCGAAACTGGACAAACGAAGCGATGATGAGTGGGGCAATTTGGAGTTGGACGTAGGAACCACCGGGGTCACCTACTGGCTAGTTTTATGTGGAAGGAAGGCCTCTTTATGATGAACTCCTTCAAAAAACGTGAGCACAGGAAGTGGATCTGGCAGAGCCCTGATGGTGCAACCAAAAATGAGATTGACTTCATTATGTCGTCGAAGAAGCAAGTATTCAATGATGTCTCTGTGATCAACGCGATGAAAATTGGTAGTGATCACCGTTTGGTAAGAGGCACATTGAATATCAATATCAAGCTGGAAAGACCTCGGCTGATGAAGTCTACGCTCCGTCCTGCACCGATCCAAGTCCAAAACTCCGAGAGCTTTCAACTCGAACTTCAGAATCGTTTCGAGTGTCTAGGGAGCTCTGTGGACGGTTTTAACGATGGGTTTGTGGAAACTGTCCATACGGTCGGGTAAGATGAGATTTTAAAGACCCGTAGTATAAATAAAAAACTTTTTACCAAAAAAATTAAACCGCCGAAAAACCGAAAAGTAAAAAATAATAAACCTGCTTTGTCCAAACCCCAATAACTAAGGACACAGGAACAGGGGTTGGACAAAGCAGGTTTATTATTTTTTACTTTTCGGTTTTTCGGCGGTTTAATTTTATTAGTAAAAAGTTTTTATTTTATAATTTTTTGTGGCTATAATCTACTAATTACTACATGCTTCATTTTTGATTACTTTTTGTAATACACAACTCAGTATTAAAATCTGTGAGTAAACAATCAATCATCCCCTGTTTTCTTACCCTTAGGGTTGAAATTTTTCTTCGAAATTTATATGGGACTAACTTCGGGGTATACCCTTTCCAATAAAAAAAGAATCATCAAAATCGGACTACGCTGGAAAAAGTTATGCGTGGTCATACATTACAAAAAAAAATAAAAAAATACGCGTCGAATTGAGTAACCTCCTCCGTTTTTTCGTCGGTTCAAAAATAAGAAGCTCTCTGATCCTACTTTACAGCTCATGAAGGAGAGGCGTGAGATGATCCTGCAGTCTTCAGACAATGCGCTCGAGTACCGGAAGTTTAATAGATGGATCTCCAAGTCCTTGAAAAGCAACCTCCACCGCTTTAATACAGAACGTATTAAAGACGCCATAGAGTGGAATAAAGGCTTCAAGGTCAGCCTACGAAACTGAAGACCGATGAAGGCAGGATCTTATCCATCAAGCCTGAGCTGTTGAGAGAGATTGAGAGGATTTCTATGGACAGTTAAACACGTCAACAAGAAACCCCATTTCAAATCTGGCAAATGACTTAAGAGCTAAGTTGACCCGACATTATACTGAAGACATCCTGAACGTCAGCTTGTACGAGACTATGATGGCTCTGAAGTAGCTCAAAAACAACAAGGCGGCCGGGTGATGACGGAATTACGGCCGAACTAATGGCTGGCGGGAAACCCGTTCTTAAGAAGCTGTTTGATTCCGTCATACTAGAGGGCAAAACCGCCACAGGCATGGAATAGAGGTGTGGTGGTACTATTCTTTAAGAAGGGTGACGATGCCCTTCTTTAGAATTATAGGCCCATCTGACTTCTGAGCCATGTCTACAAGCTGTTCTCCAGAGTCATCACGAACCGTCTAGCGCACAGGTTTGACGACTTCCAGCTTGCCGAACAAGCCGGGTTCCGTAAAGAGTTAAGCACCGTAGACCACATACATACGCTGCGGCAGGTTATACAGAAGACCGAAGAGTATAACCTGCCTCTCTGTTTAGCGTTTGTGGACTACGAAAAAGCCTTCGATTCGATCGAGACATGGGCTGTATTGCAGTCCCTCCAACAGTGCCAGATTGACTATCGGTACATCGAGGTGTTGAAGTGTCTGTATGAAAACGCCACTATGTCAGTCCGACTTCAGGACCAGACCTCGAAACCAATCCTTCTGCAGCGAGGTGTTAGACAGGGAGACGTTATCTCTCCGAAACTCTTCACCCCTGCACTGGAGAAGCTCTTCAAGGTTCTGGACTGGAAAGGGGCTGGTATCAACATCAATAGCGAGTACATCACTCACTTTCGGTTTGCCGATGATATTGTTGGCATGGCTGAGACTATGGAGGACCTCGGTACAATGGTCGATGAGCTCAGTAGAGCTTCCGAAAGAGTGGGTCTTAAAATGAACATGGACAAGACAAAGGTCATGTCCAATGCCCATGTAACACCCACTCTCATAACGGTCGGAGGCGCTGCACTCGAAGTTATGGACGTGAAAGTTTACCTAGGACAAACTGTTCAATTAGGTAGGTCCAACTTCGAGAAAGAAGTCAACCGTCGAAACCGACTCGGCTGGACAGCGTTCGGGACGCTTCGCAATATCTTATCATCCCACATACCGCAGTGTCTCAATGGGCACATAAGAACGCTTAAAGTCACTCAAAGGCCAATAGAGGGGGCTATGCTTGGAAGTTTCTCTGCGTGATCGAATCAGAATGAAGAGATCCGCAGGAGAACCAAGGTAACCGGCATAGCCCGAAGAATTGCCAAACTTAGGTGGGCTGAAACATTCTATAGTGGCGTCCGCGTACTGAAAACGTAACGTTGGACGGCCTCCCACAAGGTGGACTGATGACCTTTTGGGGCCCGCAGGATTCTGCTGGATGCGGGAAGCACAGAACTGGTGGAAGTGGCGGAGCTTGGGGGACGCCTATGTCCAGCAGTGGACGTCTCTCGGCTGAAATGATTATGGCAATCAGAATTCCAATAGCCAGTAGCAAAATGGGAGTTTCTTATCCTTCGAGAAATACCTTCTTTAGACACGATTTGTTCTATATACGTTCAGGGTAGACATGAATACTTAAATAGCCTCATTCAAGACTCATCCAGTTATATGCAAAATTAGCTTTGGTATGCCAAATTACGAAGTTTATCTATATAAATAAAAAGAAAAGTCCTGACTGACTGACTGACTCATCAACGCCCAGCCCAAACCCTAGGACCTAGAAAGCTGAAATTTTGCACAGAGGTTCCCTTTATTATGTAGACAAGGAATAAGGAAGGATTTTTTGAAATTCTACCCCTAAGGGAGTTAAATAGGGGATGAAAGTTCCTCGTGAGCTAAGACGCTGGCAAAAGCTATCATCATATTAATAATTGAATGTTTTGTAATGAGAACATCTTTCGCGATCCTTCTACATGTTGTTCGTTTTGCGTCTGGCTAACTACAAATGCTTTATTTTTCATCATTATAATTGATTTTATGTTTATTATTCGTCAAGCCGCGATGCGATGCTGATAATTAAATGTGCGTGTAAGGTTTTACACTGTATTTAATTAAGTTAGTGAATAATAGTTCAGTTGGAATCGTTAAAAATGAATGGTGAATTGGTGACGAGAATCAAATTGGTCTGATTGCTTTTTATGAGTACGTATAACGTAGAACAAAAATAACCTTATCAGTCAAATACTTGGGTTAGTTTTTGAGAAATAATAGAATTTTCCATTTAATAAATCCTTAGTTGTAGGCGTTGCGTTGCAGCATCGATAAAAGAGTTTAGTTATGCTTCTTATCATAAATAGTGGATCTGAAAGAAAAAACATCTTTGGGACATATTTCCAGACTGTACTTCCAGATTAATAAGTTGTACTTATTCCTAGAACTGCTGGCTCGAAAACGGAAAGTAACGGTTCTAAAGAAAAAAAAAAAAAAACTAGGTCCAAAACGACTGCAAACTGACCTTCATAATTCAAAAGTTTTCACAACTTTTCACAAGTATTTTTCATCCACGTTCACTTCGTAATGGAATTTCAGTAGGTACTCTAGGATTGCGCATTTTATAACTAATTCTTGGCTCCATTCGTGCGATAAGATTTACGGTGTGTGTCTGCCCAACGGTTTTCGAGTTGCAGCGAACTAAGTCGGTCAGATCTCAGATGTACGTTTATGTAACCCTATGTATTATTAGACGCCGATTTTGTTAAGCATAATTAGGTTAATATGCTGGACTAAGTATGGTTGGTAATGGTTTTTAAAGCCATTATTTTCATTGAAACATTTTTAGGGTTAACTTGGACGCTCTATTTCTCTATCCGCGAAGGAAATGTTTTCCGCACAGTAACGTCAAGTTATAATACAAAATGTATTATAGTCCCGTCTATTTATTATTCAGTGAAACCTTGAATAAACAATGGCTAGTAATATTATACATGATAGAATATTAGGTCAATCGAGGCTGCCCAAAATATGATAACAGCATCTAGTTCCCTTGGGGCCGTTTCTAATTTCACGCGGCCGAAGCTGGTAAAAACAAGTTTTGGATTATTTCGGCGTTAGTGCAAAATTGGCCGGGGCTTTAGGAAATTAAGGAGATGTTTCACTGTGTCCGATAAGCACTATCGAAAAAATAAAAATAAGAAATAAACTGAGTGAAAAAATTTGCCGGTGGTCATCAGAAAGTGTTGAAATCGTCGAATTTTCTCGGCGCTTTTCTGGTGGTCGCAATTGTAGATTCTGTCTTAAAAGAGTTCAGTGATGAAGAAGTTAGTTCCCATAAAAAGTTTACAACAACTTTTTAATTTTTTACAGGTTTAGCAAGCTTTTGGCTAGATGTGGTCGAAAGAAGTTACGCACTTTAGTTTGCGTGATTTTCAAACTGGCCCCTGTAGGGGTGGTGGCGACTTTCCATGGCTTTGTAGATAGATCGAGCTGATTAGCAGCTATTTAAGTAGGTACAAGCCCTTTAATTGATTTTGTTTAGCCTTGGCAGAAAAAGAAACGCTGTGAAACGCAATGTGACCAGGGCGTTTTTTTAATGTGTTTACAGAATATTAGGTTTCTAGCCAACCTAAAGGTTGCCCGGAATAAATCTTCTTTATTTTCGCAACTGCATTCGCTGTCGTTCTTGGTCTTGTGATAGACAAAACCATCTGCCAAATTACATCATCTACGTGGTTCGAAATAGCCTTCTTTATGTAGTCCTTCAATCCATCCGGATTATCTCTTCCGCCATAATTATTGATTTCCGAGTACAACAGATAGTATCATAAGCCAGACAACTGTCTCTGGCATTTGGCCAGTACAACGACGCGCTGAAGAAAAAAAATGTTTGGGTGAAATCGGCCGTAGCAGCGTATTGACGGCAAGACTCTGTGAAGTTTACGCTGATGCCAGATGTCACCGATAGCGTTTAATTGGTTACTTTTTCTTCTTCTTTCTGTGTCAATTCTTTGTAGGGCAATAAACGATAGCTGTCCAGGTAGCTACTTGGACAGCTCTCTCGCTTGCGTTTGTTCAAATCCTGAAAGATGCAGGATGCGGGATTGTGCTTTAGTTATATTAGTATGCTGGTTTATGTTCCAGCAAATCCAACAACAGTACCGGGGGCGGGCAGGGGCGGGTGCGCGCTGTTGGGGCAGCATGTCGGAGGGCGGAGGGGTGTCCGCTGCAGGGGGGGACTCCTGTAGGACGAACCTCATCGTCAACTACCTTCCACAGACCATGACCGAGAAGGACCTTTACGCGATGTTCATGACCATAGGACCCATAGAGAGTTGTCGGGTTATGAAGGATTTCAAGGTTTGTAGGACCAGCACCCTAATTGCGTAACTCACGATTAATCAGAAACGGTTTCGTTTTCACAGTTCAACAATATTCATTGCGTTATTTACGTTGTTGAGCAGACACATTTTTCGAAAATATGAAGCAATGGTTTAACAATCCGTTTCAAAACGATACAGATTATGATGAATCGTGAGTTACGCAATTAGGGTGCTGTTTTAATAATACTTTTGGAACAATTCAGTGAAGATACTCAAGGAAGTCAGGCGCATTATGAGCCACTAACAACCTTGCTGATTTGTTCACCATCACCACCATTCTAGTTAAGGTCGTGGCAACACGGAAGTAGAATTGGGCTGATGGTGGCACTATTCAATATAGGCTTTATTGAATAGGCCTAGGCGGTGGTGGCTGGGACAGACTGGATGGGAAAGGCGGGTGTTGTGGGATAGGCCTTCATGTCCAGCAGTGGAATGCGATAGGCTGAGTTGATAGGCGATGCTGCTATAAACAGTGGTGGGATAGATTGCTGATTACACTATGGTTTGATTGCTAATTACAGACTGGCTACAGCTACGGGTTCGGCTTCGTGAACTTCACGCGGGAAGAGGATGCGGCGCGAGCGATCGACACTTTCAACGGATACCAGCTCAGAAACAAACGGTTAAAGGTATATTTTCTTAAATTTTTCGTAGTCCCAGTCAATATCAAAAGTCATTTATTCAAACAGGGCTGCGAGTCAGCACTTTTTGAACGTCAAAATTACATAAGACAGTCCCCCAAAACGGCAACCCTTCACCACTTCCTAGTGCTTTAGCTGGGAAAAAGTTTCGCAACAAACTCTCCAGCAGCACAACTGTCTCTTAAGTTAGAAGAATTTGATTGTAGAATCTTTTACAAAGGCTTTCTCTTTTAGAACCTGCTTTTGTTCAAGGATTCCTTCTTTTTTTTAAGGGTATCTACGCTTTTATGCGGTTATACTTCAATTTTCAAAACCTCATGATCCGTTTAAACATTTAGGCCGTATTGGAAAACAGACTTAAACAACTGTTTAGATGTTCGATAACATTTATGAATAAGGGCCTTAGAGTATTACAATTTTATTTTTATTTTAGTAGCATCCGTTTATTTTGACCTCCTTATCTTTAACATGTGACTTTATGACACCTTGTAGATATATGTATTAACCCAGTAAAAAATACGTAATATGAAATTATGTCCCCCTTTCCGAAGGTCTCATACGCACGCCCTTCAGGTGACGACATAAAAGATACAAACCTCTACGTGACGAACTTACCGCGCGCCATCACTGAAGAACAGCTAGAGACAATATTCGGCAAGTACGGGAGAATAGTCCAGAAGCATATACTCAGAGACAAGAGTAATGGCAACCCACGTGGAGTTGCTTTTGTAAGGTACGTACCTATATTAACGATACTATGACGAGTGATGAATAAAAAGTATCGATACTTGTTCGGTAATGTTCACACGGTACCAACTAAGGTAGTTCGCAGTTACGGTTAGTTAGTTGAACGAACTAACGGTAACTGCCCGTTGGTCTTGTAGTTGCAAACGCGACTACAGAGCGTGGGGACCTGGGTCCGATTTCTAGGTCAGGCAGTGTTATTCGGTTTTTTCGGAATTTTCGAAGAATTTCTTAGAAACAGCAGAGAGGGAAGGTGGTTGTGTTGTTATACCCCCGTGCCTCGAAAGGCACGTTAAGCTGTGAGTCCTGCGCCTGATCTCTCTCCGGTCATGTCGGATTGCGTGCCGTTCCATCGGACGAGAGTTAGGGAAGAGGGAGTGTAGAGAGTGCACCTGTGTCTACGCACACACTCTTGCACTATTATATCCGCTGCGCCCCAAGGCTAGTCTCTGTTGAGATTGGCCGCCATGGCCGAAATTCGGTCTGGAGGACTGCACTACTACACCAAATTAAAAAGTATCGATACTTGTTCGGTACCGAATGAAAAGTTTAATAGGTACTTGTTCGTTATCCAATGAAAATTTTCAATACCTGTGTCTTATCCAAAGTTTGGTATCGATACCATATAGTAAAAAAAAAAAAAAACTGCACGTCTCTAATATTGTAAAGTGGATAGTTTTAGGTTTATATCACGTGGAATTAGAGCTGAGTAACAAACAGTTTCTAAATATATACCTTTTTATATTTATCTATTAAATATTGTCTACAGATACGACAAACGTGAAGAGGCGCAGGAGGCGATAGCAGCGTTAAACAATGTGATACCAGAGGGCGGCACTGAGCCACTCAGCGTTAAGGTACGTGGCGACATCTATACTTAATTTCTCGAGCAAATAGCTTCGCTGGTACTGTTGTATTCGATGTTACGATAAATTGACTAAAATGAGCTTAGTCGATTTATTTCAGTGTTGTGTGGTCACTATTAGATAATCTTCGAGACTTCTTCTGCTAATTCAAATACTTTTGATATTATTTTATTTTATCGTGGAAGTTGATACTTTTAGTCTGTTAGTTTAATCTGATAGTTGATTAAATGCAATTTAGTCGCTCTTGAAATTTAATAGAATATGACTATTCTGGGATCTCAGGAACTATTCTATCAATTGTGATTTGTAACAAACACTGCTACAAAAAGGAAAAAAAAAATTACACGCAAAAACACCATACAGAACTTTATTTTAAAGACAGTATATAACCTTCGTAAAACCATTAAAAAGCATAAAATAATTTTAGATTTCAACACTGTTTATAAAAAATTGTGTTGCTTCACTAAATACACAATAATTAAAAATTATGTCTTTGGTAATATTTTTGGAAGTCATCTCATATAGTAGTCAAGTGTTGCGACACTATTACATAAATTAAAAAGCAATACACAATGTATATGGTCATTAGCTTTTTGGAAGGGGAGCCTCATCTCACAAACATTTATTTTGGCTTAAGTGCATTTATTACACATAGCAATACATCACGCCTATATTCCTGGAAAGATAAAGCATATATGCATAGTACTCCCTTAGTAATCAGCGTTGCCATTTTTTGACATTGTGGGATTTTTAAGCCTTTTGAGTAAACAAAGCGGGATTCTTGCTTCAAAAGCGGAACATTATAAAAAACGTATACAGGATATTATTTTAACTAATGCGCAAACTGTAACCATGAATTCAATATAATTATGATTCTAGACGTAGCGTAGAAATATATAGTCGGTAATAAAAAAAGGTCTGCTGCCATACATTTTGATCGCGTAGGCACTTTTCTATGAAAAAGCCGATTTTTTGTAATACATGTTGTAAGGGGAACGCTTCCGAAGCCAGAACGATACCAATGACGTTTGGCCTTAAATTGGTTATTTGGCATCAATTTAAAACGTTTCACGCTTCTGTAATATTTCTATTTATTTTACTTGCGGCGCTATACGAACCATGCCTAAACCTAGGACACTATTCATAGTATATATAAATGACTTACCTAAACATGTAGACCAACCAGTTACACTCTTTGCTGATGATAGCACTATCACAATTCAATGTAATACTAAAGATAGCTACAATAATGACATTAACAATTCTCTGACATCAATAATAAATTGGATGAATAATAATAATCTAAAAATTAATCTTAATAAAACTACCGTAATGCACTTCAGTCAACGTTTATCAACTATGACTGATCTTAATGTCCAATACAATAATAGAATTATTACAGAAGTTGACAACACTAAATTCCTTGGAGTGACGATTGACAAAAAGCTGAACTGGAAAGCACACATAGAAGAACTCAGTAAAAAAATTAGTAATTCTTGTTACGCTCTGTTCAAACTGGTCCCAGTGCTTAACACAGAATCATTGCTCACGGCTTATCACGGTTTGGTTTCTTCTCAATTAAGATATGGGATCATTTTCTGGGGCAACTCAACTGACAAGGAGGTACCCTTTAAAGCCCAAAAAAGGTGCATCAGGACTATGTTTAGATTGCAGTCAACTGAAAGTTGTAAACCCTACTTTATAAAATATAAAATATTAACTCTCCCGTGCCTTTACATTTTAGAGATTTTCATGTTTGTGAAATCAAATCGGCTCTTATTTCCACGTCAATCAGAAGTGGTTGATCGCAACCATAGTAGACGCGATGATAGTATTCTCTGTCTACATAGGTCTAAAACGACATTAATGCACAAGAGTGTTTTCTGTATGGCCCCTAAAATTTTCAATAAACTCCCTAATAGTTGGAAGGAGCTTAATGTCCGCCAATTAAAAAATAAATTAAAGATACTGCTACAAGGGAAAGCATATTACAGTGTTCTAGAATTTCTCAATGACAATATTATCAGTACATCTTTGACATAATCCATACATGCAGCAACATATTATTGCTATGATGATAATTTATTTTAATTGACATTAAATAATTCTTATGTAATAACTATGACGAAATTTAAATATTTGTACGCCACTAAGGCCAAACATGACTGATCTCAACTATTGTAATTTATTAACTTGCATGCTCTGTATGTGTACTCATGTTTCCACAAATAAAGAATCTTGAATCTTGAATCTTGAACCTAAAGTCGCCGCCTGGAATTGGGGTCGTTTTAAAATGTGTTTAATCTCAAATAATGGTTAATTTAACTCTTCTCACAGCATAGTGTACAAAAAATGCAAAAATAATAATAGGCCAAAATGATAAAAAAAACACCTCGATTTTTTATGGTACTGTGTAGTACTATCACCTGTCTTCGTTTTCGGAAGCGTTTCCCTTATACCATGTATAAACCAACGAACAATTTCTGCGCTACGGCTCTAGAATCATGTGATGATGTGCTGAATTCATGGTTACAGTTTGCGCACTGGTTAAAGTTGTATCCTGATACAGGATACATTTTAAAGTATAATAAAAAATAAAAAAAACGACTTTATTTCTCGTCTTTTTCATCATAGAAAATGTATTTCAATGAAAATACGTTACTTTACTATACTAATGGCACCATCGAGTAATTCCCGAAAAGCGGGACTAAGCTGTCCTGCGCGGGACATCTTATCTCGGGCTAAATATAGGGACGTCCCGAAAAAATCTGTACCCTAATTGCGTAACGCACGATTAATCATAAATTGAATCATTTTGAAACAGATTGCTCAACCAATACTTCATATGTTCGAAAAATGTGTCAGCTCAACAACGTAAATAATGCAGTGAATATTGTTGAATTATCAAAATGAAATGGATTATGATTGATCGTAGGTTACCCAATGAGGGTGCCGGCAATCCGACGTCTGTCAACGCTCTCCCACATAGTCATTTATGCATTTATTGGTATCAAAATTACTCCTAGAACACTCAACTACAATCTTTTCACACCTCATTCCTACACAAGCATGTGATCGGGTGCATGTTCTATTGGCGGGGTCGGGTCTAAATTCTTGTTAATATGTCTCTCTGCAGCCAACGAGCAGTGACGCTGTGTACCGACGCGGGGTCTCGCGCGCGACCAGCCGACTGCGGCTCCACAGTGACACAATGGTGCGCCGGGGCTCATCCCGCTAGGGGCACAAAGTAGCACAGTCGACTCTTTTATATCTTCGTCAGTTTTCAAATTCTCTCCTTTATAAAAAAAAAAGCTACGGTACTGGGTGGACTATTGCATACTTCAAAAATAGCACTAGATTAAGGATGAGGAACAGAAACACATCGCTCAAGTGGCCGCGTTTGCGTAAACCTTCATATATACCATTACACTCAAACATAACGTTTATTATAGTTTGTAATATATTAACTACTTCGATAGAAAAGTAAACGTATTTTTAAAGTAAGAACAAAATATTTATGGTAATATAAAACGTAAGGTCAAAGCAATAAGGTTGAAAAACTGTCGTAAAATAAGATCACGACTTTATTTTTCCGGGCGTTCGGTATCAAAAATCTAGTACTATTGTTGATCGAAGATTGCTTATAGAATAGCCTTTGACCAATAACGAGTTGACATCAATCTAAAATCTTTTACCCGACTTCGCGTCGGAAAGGAGGGTAATATGTTTATTAATGACTTGGCCATTAATAAAATATAAATAAAGAAATAAATACTTTAACTGTCCCATTCTGTCAGTGTCACATTTGATTAGATATAAGACGGCATGTTATATGATGGTTGAAAGTCATTCTGCGGTAATGACATATAAAATCCTGAGTCGGTAAAGCAGACAAAAATAGCCCTTAAAGTGACGAAAATATTTTCGATGTGACTGTACTTCTGTCATCAATAGAAAGACAACTCTGTGTCTCTAGAGGGGTAGCTCAAAGTGCCAGATGGTGCTCTTTTGTCCATATTTTTTCTTCGTGCCTTTGCCATTTTTCTGTCATCTGTCATCCGTTTCTTTTCTGTCATCCGATTTTTTTTCGTGCGTTTCTGCTTTTTTAGTGGCTTCCTTTCATTGTTTCAAGTATGTTTCTATTCGTTATGATATGAAATTCGGTAGTGGGGAATGTTCGTTATTTATTAACATAATGGCCGATACCGTTACATTATGAGAAACAATTTACAAATGATTATGAATTTATTGATGATGGAGCATTTACAGAATTCAAAGAAGAGTTTGGTTGTACTTATCTAAAATGATATTGAAAATCGGCCATTGTGTATTTTCATGTTACACTGTTTTTATCTATGTGGATACGAATAATATTATGTTGCTTTATTTTAGCGACCATAATGACGTCACAAGTTGGTAATAGTTCCTTTTTGGTGCTTTCAGGTGGCTGAAGAGCATGGTAAGCAGAAAGCAGCGTACTACGCGGGATGGGCGGCAGGGTTCCACCATAATAGAGGTGAGTAAGTACGATTATTGCGTTATCGATACCTATATAAAATCGATTTGGTATCGAATTATTATCGTAGAATATAATTGGTTTTGTATATATATTAGTAGAATATAATCGATTTAGTATCGATATATGATATTAGAATATAATCAATTTAGTATCGATGTATAGTTGTAGAATAAAATCGGTATAGTATCGACATATAGTCGATTTAAAATTGATGAGGATTAAGGAATTATTTTTAAGAACTTTTTATATTCCGTGACATTTTAATCGATAGTGTTTTTATGAGTTTCGCCGATTCGATAAATGGTCCAAATGGTCCCCAATTTATGGCATATTGTATTATACTCGTAAATATATTGACAAGTCTCCTGTTACGTATTGTGAGTATTTGTGAGTGCAATACATAACTAGGTATTTTACAGGACATGGGTATTATTGAATAGCATAAAAAAAATTGGGATTCAATATAACAATGTGTATGAACGTTATTTGAATGCAACCGAAAATCCCATTTTGCACTAATGATTTCAGTTTTAAAATTTGTAAACCTAACCTTACCCACTGTGCATGCTGCTCGGATAGCATCAATCGCCCCCCAACGCCACCACAGCCTCGACCAACTAGACATGCTCCACAGCCGGCAAGATTACACGACCAATTACGGAATGTACGGAGGCCACTCCAACCGCTACCTTCGCCGCGACTATTACAACCAGCCGTCTTATATGAGCCATCATCGCCCATTTTGAAAAGGGCTTTACTGTAAGAAGTTCCGTCTTACCGATACGCGGATATAGACGGACGGACATTTTCATTTTAGTAGTGTAATACTAGTGTTGGTGTTATTTATAATGATTATTAAGTGATTGTGGGAGTTTCTGAGAAGGTGGTGTATGCTGTTGTATATTGCGGATTTTTTATTAGAAGTTATGATTTTGAAAATATTGTTCATTTATTTTACACTGTTATCTAATAGTGTCTCTCTTTTTTACCAGACTGCGCCAGAAGGAGGATTACGTTTTTTATATAAAATAAAAAAAATGTTAGCAAAATTGTACCAAAGAAACTTAAAATGTTCTCATATACTTTTGTAGTGTCTCTTGCTCCCACCTATTTCGGCGTAAGTCTTAGTATAAGGAAAAAGGATAATTAGATAGTTAATAACGGTGTTCTCAAAGATTCCCACAAGAACACTCTTGGTACAAGTGTGGTTTAATTATTAATTTGCGCTTAGTTCCCCCCTCCATTGTTAAATTCCTATGCTTCGTCTCTAAAGTAAGATAGACAAGACTCCTTTAAAGTATGAATGGTAACGTTCGATGGTGTTGCCAGTTACGGGAATTATTTTTGTAGCCAGATTAAAAAAAAAAACAATTTTTTGAGTTGGCCACGACTGGGCTATGTTAAATGTTAATGTTAAAATTTTGGATATTATAGATATGAACTCGTGTTGGGTTGAAAAATAATGTCATATCTATTTATATTTCTCCCTTTTAAAATTATATTTTTAAGCTTTAAACAACGTAACCCTTATTTGATATTTTCAAATGTTTTTATTCCTTTTTTGAGTTTTCTGACGATTTACAATATTGATACTAATAGCACAACTAATAGTTTTTCTCGTAGAATGCTTTTGACCAATTCAACCATTATCTCAACATAGTTTCCCTCCTTTTCGACTCAACACAAGATAACTAATTAATATAAAAATAATCTGAAAATTATACTAAATACCTGAGGGACCCTGTCTCAGCACAAAAATCCTGTAATTATTCTAGAATTTTCTAGAACGTTCTAGACTTTTAGACGTCTCATAGTGGAGCACTCGCAACGTTTACCCAATATGCGCTTTTATAGTCTAACGTGACGATATTATCGTTGACGTCCACGTCTATAAAATGTATGGAAAAACGTGCACGTTATAACGTTATCATCACCTGTCTAGCCTATGTTGGGGTCGACTTGCCGTCTAACCGGATGTAGCTGAATACCAGTATTTCACATGGAGCGACTGTCTATCTGACGTTCACAACCAAGTTGCTGGGTAATACGATACCGTTTTGGTAAAACTGGTTGATAAGACTTTCGGGGTTCTGACGACCCGTAACGACTGTCAAAGATCCACAATGACAGCCGGGACCAACGGGTTAACGTAATTTCCGAGGCACGACGTGGACGGAAATTTTAAAGTGTCTTCATATTTATTTATTTCAATACATTTTACTTCCATCGTGGTGCCGTGGACGTCAACGATAATATCGTCATGTCAGAAATAAAAAAAGCGCTTATAAGTAGTGTACAAATAATAAATGACTTATTATGTAACATAATAGTATTTGTACCTGTTCAACAATAGTTTTGGCTTACAATTTTACACACAAAAAATCGTTGGGAATTCATAAATAAAATTATATTTAAAAAGCCTTGTATATTTTTTCTTCGCAGCCTTGTTTTGATAAAGAAATGTATTTAGTGCTGTTTTAGTACCAAATTGTTTGTTTTTTCTTTTGTAATTATAAGCGAATGTATCGAATATTCTTTATCTACAATTACATAATGATCATGTATGTACTAGATGTCTGATTCTACGAACGAAATCATTTTAATAACATAAGTTGTGCAAAATGTCAATTTATTAATTTTATCTTCGTAAAGTTGTTCACACAAACAAGAATTTAGTAGTATAGACAATAATTAATGTAATAAACTGTTTGAATTGGCTCATCGTTAATGGTTTTTTTTTTTCAAAAATCGAAAAATGCAAATCAATTAAAAACGCGCAAATAGTGCTTTTTATTTATTAATTTCGACCCGCAATAATCATGGTGATTGATACTGTTTCTGTGAGTAATAATAATAACTCTCGCTTGTCTATACGCATCTCGCTACTGCGCAAACTCCCTAAACGCTTGCACTTCAGCAAAGCTTGCGTGAGGTATGTATAGCCAGCAAGGACGTAAAAATATCGTACATTGGATCTTCAACGCACTACTAAGCGCAAAGAGTTTAAATTCCAACAGTGTGTTATTTCGACGAGCTGGGATTCACTCTTTTCGATTCTAAATGCTTGAAAATCCCGCCACGATATTTTTACGTATGTGCGACCATGGTCAAGTAGAATGATACAGTTATAATAGCTTCTCTAAACTAAATTTAACACACATGTGTGAACAACATTACCCACTATATCGGCTTATGAAAACATATGATGTGCTCAATAGAAATAAATATATAATTGTCTGTTAAACAGCGTCGTAGCTAGTCATTTGTATAAGTACAAGCTTTCTCATTAGTTCACTTAAAAGGTATGTAATAATAGACCAATTCGCGCTTGTCTAGATCTTATGCTGTTGAATTATTATTATTTTAGATAATGTTATCAGGAATATTTTTAAGCACTG
Organism: Polymixis flavicincta; assembly: GCA_949987655.1. Classification (NCBI taxonomy): domain Eukaryota; kingdom Metazoa; phylum Arthropoda; class Insecta; order Lepidoptera; family Noctuidae; genus Polymixis; species Polymixis flavicincta. The sequence continues at coordinate 11,518,077 of OX465190.1, read as the reverse complement.
TGTCGTTATATTTTAGGCTGTTGATCTCATTAATGATTGTTGCTGCGAAAGAAGACTGCGTTGAAAAGCGACGACGAATGGATCATGCGTCATTAAAAATAAATATGATTAAAGTCTGTTTGTAATGTCAAAAGAATAGCTTTTTACCAAATGCATAAGAAAGTATATTTTGTACTTATAAAAAAAAAAACAACCGATTTTGTAGGTACTTTCACTGGCAAATAACGGCGTCGAAACGTAAAAGTTCAATAAAAAATAAATGTAGCAAACAGAATGTGCCACAGTCTAATAAAATACAGTTTCGTAATATTAAGGCAGTATTCTTCTACAGATAAAAAAAAATCCACTGAAAGTGATTTAAAATCGTCGCTTTTTGACGTCATCAACAGTTGACGCGTAAAACGTTGGCGTTTAGTTCTTAAGCTTTGTATTTACACATTATTGCACTAGGTATGTACAAAATAATAATTTTAATACACGTTGATGTTAGTCTCATACGTAATTGGAAAGCATCTGACGTAATGAACGCTTATTACTGACAGACTGGCCATAAGCTTTTTGCTTTGACACACTTAAAAACTCACTTTAAGAGATGCGTAAAGGCGTAATAAAACGCTTACACTTTTGCAAGTAGATATTTTGAACAATACCATACTCGAAAAAAAGAAAGCTTCTTAAATAATTTAAATGCGCTTCCAAATAATTGCACCTACGTATGTATTTTTTTAAAATAAAATGGTAACATTTGTTCGTTTTTCTAGCGTTGCCCCGGCCGGCTAAAGCACCGCTGGCCGACTAAGTCGTCGCTCGGTCTGATGCATCCGGCGGCGATTTCGTTGGCAGTTCTGCCAACTTTATATTGTGTTATTACTGGTTGAGACTTTAATTTAAAAGATTTTTTCGAATAATCTTTAGGTTATCGACATAGTCGGTCGTGTCTTAGGGTGATGTCACAACTAGCGTTTGTTTAGCATATTATGGTGCACGTTTAACACGTACGTCGCGTAAAAAAGTGGGCCTAAATGTCTTTTCTAAATAGAATTACAGTCATCCAATGCGTGTGACATTCATCTAGTGATGGCCCAGTGGTAAGGGCTCCGACTTACGAATGAGGGTTTTCTTGAACATTCAAGCCACCAGTTGGTGCTACTTTGACAAGAGGTCTTCCAGTTCGACAATGAACTTAAAATATTTGATGTCGTTCGTTTCATTCATTCGTTCACCATTCAATCCTTGCCTTGACACTTGACAGGCCCGGACCTGACGTCTCAGTGCTGCCAGAAAACCCTCATCTCAAAACGGTGAAGGAAAACATCGTGAGGAAACCGGCATGACCTAGAACAAAAATTCGAAGACATGTGACATCTACCAACCCGCACTGGGCCCGCGTGGTGGACTACGCCCCATTCACGCTCACCGAGAGGAGGCCTGTGACCCAGCAGTGGGGACATTATAGGCTGATTATGATGCGTGTGTTTTAGTGGGGGAAAGATTTGTTTGAAAGAGTCATGTAAAAGTTATTTATCCAAAATTGACTAAAATTACTGCTATTTTAATGTTGACGCGAAAAGACAGCCAGGAAGATCGCCTTAGTTTTTTACTGGAACATCGCTGGCATCGTAACGTTCTGGTTCAGCACATCAAGCTACCTCAAACTGTCAAATTTTCCCAATTGATCATGAACCTTATGCTTCGTAATAATAAAGTTGAAAATCTATCAAAGAAATTTGACAGATTGGGGTAGCTTGATGTGCAGGCGTCTGTATCAAACATCTGTTTAGTCTCGGCATTCTCCCACTTTGAACCTTATGTTCTTAACACTTCGTGGCCCTGCGCATACGTTGGATATACTCCAACGCTAGACAAACGCTAGTGTAACATAAACCGACATTATGTTAAACGATATGCGTTCATTATGGCGGAATTACATTGACAATATGCAGCGGTGATTCGTATGTTCAGTAGTTTGGAGTCTATGAGTGTTGTTCCCGTATCGACTACGTTCCTATTCTACTGTGTGATGGGTATCCGGACATTGTGATAGGTTTATAGTAAGGAGGTTCGCATTTTGAGATCGAACGTATTTGAAATTGGCTTTAAGTAGTTTTCACACAGAGTAAAAAAATGTAAAAAATTTAACCTTAGTCAAATAAAAACTTTATATAATCATTTCCGTGTTTGTTTTAGCGATTTAAAAATATTTCAGGTGTATTTAGTCAACTATTTCGGGCATTTTTTTTTTATTACAGTAGCTAGATTTCGAAAGATAAAAGTAAGCCCAATTAATCTTAGCTACTTTCAATAAACCTGTAGTCAAAATTATTATAGTAAATGTATTCGAACATATTAGAGTCGTAAGCAATTAAAAAAAGTGTAAAAAGTTTGAATTAAGAAAGAGAGAGATAGGTAAGTCGTCCCGATACCCATCACATGCTCTCGTCCCTTTCTAGACTATTAACTACAATATAAGTGTATATTATATTACTATGTAACTGTAGACTCTGATAAGTACTCGAGTTCAGTGGGGAACTCTTTATGGTTTTAAAGGTATATTTTTAAAGTAGGGCGAATTTGTATATATCTTCTACTTTTTCTTTCTTTCTTCTTCTTATTTCATTTTCTAGATAGTTTATACGAACATAACTTACACACCTTTAACATATTTTCAGTGTCCATGATACTAAAAAAATATCAAAACAAAGTACGTGACAGCCAAAATTTCGTATCCCGAGTTGCTATACGCTAGCTCGGGACACAAGATCCGTCATTCTTTTTTCAACGAATGTTCTGCAGAATGCTCGCGTTGACCTACCGTATGGAGCAAGATATTTGTGTAGACTGGTAGTTTAAAAAATAAATAAATATGTTCTTGTATAAATTGTGTTATATTTAAAAATATTTTTAGATATTTTCATGTGGCCATGTGTAATTTAAGCAGAAATATTTTGTTATAAAAAGTGTAGTCTTTCTATTTCAATATAAATTTATACAGGATTATTTTAGGTTCTTTAAATAATTCATTTTAATCTATTTTATTTTCAAGGCTCTATTTTCCTCACTGAACACAGAACGTAGGTCTAGAATGCTAGAGCTAGTTTCCAAATGTGAATTGTGCCTAAATAAAGCGTATTTCTAAGTGATGTACTATCTGGGTTCACGAAGTCTACTGTTTGATGATATTTAAAACTTGTTGAAAGTTATATTTAAAATTAAACATGTAGGGTGCTATACTCAAAATTCTTGTTTTAAAAGGTTTGGAAATTATAAATAATAATATGCTATTAAATAAAATGTTGTAAAGTTAAGCTTTAGGTGATGTTGAGATAGCACCCAATGTAACTTGTTTATGATAAGTGTGACAAGATTAGGAACGTGATTGTATGAGTGTGTTTTGGCATAATAAGTCCAGGCTAATACGCTCGACGCGACAAAGTTTTGCCGTCGCAATATCTCGTACCAAAACGACAAAGACTATATACGTCAACATAAAATATCTCGTTTCACCGCGAGATAATACGATGTAAATGTTGGTCTCGGTGCGTTTGTTAGCCTTTCTGGTAATGTGGTCATTTCTTTGTAAATAAACTTTCTCGTATAATTTAAGATTAATGTGCGATGTGTGAACGGCCAACGCTAAGTTAGTGCGTTACTGTCCTTAAAACGACCATTCCGGTTCTGTCATGTAAATGCGACTGATATTGTGAATATAGAAACATTAGATAAAAGTCGTAATTTTAGGAATATCAACCATTATTCGACGGAAAGGACAGGGGTATATAACCTAAAATTTCGATGACGGCATTTGGTAGAGGACTCCCTATGATAAGGGGTGATCCTAACGTCATTTTGTTGGTGTCAAAATGACGAAGAATGTAAGAAGTATTTCAAGCTTTATAATAACTATATTTAAAATATCCTTTCATGAACAATATAAATATGACAATCACCTTCGTAAATCTTGTAGCGCTTATAATATTTTTTAAATATCAAAATTGTTATAAAAAAAATGTCGGCGTGAATGATTGTTACAGTACTGTTGTTATATTATGTGGCTGTAGCTATTATATTGTGTGGCGTCTGTTAGTTATAATCCAATTATAATTTTAATATAAAACTATGCATGTGACGTGACAATGTTTTTCTATTTCATGTTGAAACTCGACTAAGCATACGGCCTATTTATATCCAAACTTTTTTAAAATGTTGTTGTAAAAGAGAATGTAATTTTGAAATTAGAACATAAATAATAAAGACAATGGAGCATTTATTGATGTTTAGAAATATAGAAGTGTTCTAAAATTTAATAAAGAAATAGTGATGTGAAATAGCACGTATTTTTAGTCGAGTTTGCTTATTAGCATCTTTACTATCTGTTATCACTATAACTGGCCTTATGAAGATAATTGTATAAACTGTAATCATTTAAGTTTTTTCTTATGATACTAATTCAATTACTATTATTACGAATATTTTAGCGGTTATAATGATATTTGTAAAATTATTTATTTATTAGTATATTGATATTGTACTATTAGCAGTTAATTGACTACTTATTTATTAATGTTGTAGTTTTCGCTTATCGAGAGAGGAATATATGAGATTATATCTATACATATAAAGTGAAAAGATTATTTAATATTTAACGATTGGTTTACTTAAATACCTACTGCACTTTCTTTTTCAATATTTTCATCGGTATTTAGTAATGTCACTAAGAAATGTATTTTTTCTCAATTTTCATTAATCCTACTATATTTGCATTGTCTAATATTTGTGACGATGACATTTCAAACTGAACTATATTTTCCTTGCCCAGACTTAAGGAATATCGTCACATAATATTGAACAATGTAAGATTGGCTATAATAGCGTTATAATGTTTTAAAATATACAAAAAAATATGAATACTTTTTAATATTATGATATAGTATTTTGTGATTGTATTAAAGTGTACGTAAAATACTAAGGTTAGGTCGAACGAAAATGCAAAAGTATTCTTCCAAACTTTGGCCAAACGATAAATAGTGATGTATAAATAAATATTATTCATGAATGATGAATTTTATTACTATTGAATTCTTTATCTTGTTCGTAGTACTTTTACCAGAGCCAGCCGTGGTCCTCATGTAGTTTCTTGGCTAGAGGCTGATGTGATTCGTCTCACGATTTCCAATCCACAATACCCCAAGCATTTTATTTTAACCATTGAATTTGTTAAACGAGGGAAAAACATTTTATCTGACATTCTAATTAATCGATATTTTTTTCTAGGTGATTACGCATGGACATGCGGTAACTGTATGATGCCGGATCCATGGGAGAGATTCTCGTCACCTCCTTTACCAGGCAGTCACCCTACGACCCCAAGGAACGGTTGCCGGCCTGGAGTCTGCGTCAACAACCGGGTTTACCCCCCCAACTACGTAGGCAAGGGGGCCCCACGTGCAAACAGAGGTCGCAACCTCCCTTGGGCCCCCAATTTTGGTGCTGAAGACCGCTATAAAGGACAGCGATGCAGAAACGCACCTGCACCATATTGGTAATGGTTTGACATTTCAAAATGGCGTTTAGTTCTACGTTTGAATTTCGAACGTTTTGTGCGGATTGTTTATGGCAGCTGTTTATGTGGGGGTGATAGGATTGAGGTTTGATTGAGAAAATGAGAAACTGTTGCTGATATTAATTAGAATGATGAAACAGGCGATTTGTGAAAATTATGTAGTTTGAACACTAGGCTCGAGAATCTGCTCATATTAAAGCCTTAAGCAATAAAATGTTCCTCGAATTGCCTCAATCTTTTAGATAATGTACCTACCCCCAAACAGGAAAATACCATGCCATACAACGATCCGTAGCATATTAGTATAGAGGAGAAATGTTTATAACTTGTAACTTGAGGGCAGTTGTGAATTTGATCTCAGTAAGTTGTAAATAGTGTGCAGGCGAAAGCCGAGTCAAGTTGTTTTAGTGACCAGCACCCTAATTGCGTAACTCACGATTGATCATAATTGGTTTCGTCTTCACAGTTAAACAATATTCATTGCGTTCTTTATGTTGTCGAACAGACACATTTTTCGAACATATGAAGCAATGGTTTAACAATCCGTTTCAAAACGATACAGATTATGATGAATCGTGAGTTCCGCAATTAGGGTGCAGTTCTTATTTGGTCCATATGATACTGTAGTATAGTTTGCAGCTATGAAAAATAATATTTAAGTTGAAGGAATGGGTAAAACTCAAAGGATAGATGACCGCTCACTCACCATAATTTTAGCAAAATGACTGTAGACTGTTGTAACCATATTGTAATGATAGTAATGAATTGATATTTAACCAGTTAATTGTTTGGTTAGGAAAGTAATGGTTTGTTTCTGATAAGGATGAAGTAATTCAAATAAGTAAAAGTTGAGATAATATCGATAGTATTTTGGGGCAGCCTTATGGCATCATATTTGAATTAATTCGAATTGAATAAATTATTTCGTTTAATCGTCAGAAAGTCAAAAGAGAAACTAATTCAGAGGGTACCTATCATCTTTTACTTGGTTGTCGAGGTGAAGTAAGCTAATACGACACTTTGCGAGGACAGCTTCAAAAAGTGAATGGATATTCCTTGTTTTATTCGAGTGTGGTAATCTGTGACGTTCCCGTCATTAAATCGTGTTCTAGATATGTTTTGCAGTTCCTAATAATAGTTAAGAAGTAATGGAAAAGTAAAGAAGTCGTTTTGCTCCTAAACCAAAGTGGACAGTCGCATTAAAAAGCGGTTTTAATATTATTATTGCGGACTACGGTATTATATGGACCTAGTATTTTCACTGGTTACGAATTGTAAATAGAGATGTAAAGATGTGTGTGTGCGTGTAATGTTCTATTTTTAAGGAACATGAGTTTTTAAGGCATTGCTGTGAAGCCTCGTATTTGTTGGGAAACAAAGTTTTAGGTAACATGTTTTTATGTTGTGAGGACCGTCTTCATTGGGAAACAAAAGCTGAGCAACATTGTTTTCAACATTGTTTCGGACATGTTGGGTCAACAACTTAGTTTCCAATGAATACGGGGTATAACAATTAGATTTTAAAATAACAAATGAATCGTGAGAAATAGATATTTTATCAATTGCGATGAATTTTTAAAATCTGACTGTGACGGCTTGCTTGCGCATTTTATTAGTCATTTGCTTTTTACGTGGAGGCAACGTTTGCCGATAACAATTTTATTTTTGACAGAAATTTGGCACAAAGTTAACATTTATAGTTAAGGTGGTTACGCTAGGATAATCCGCGAAATTCATACTTTCTTGCGTTTTTTTTGCAATTTGCGTGTCATTAACAGAAAACATTTTGATGAAACCGTCCTAGAACCAAAAATTCGAAGACATGTGACATCGACCAACACGCACTGCGCCCGCGTGGTGAATGATGAGTTACTCCCTCTCACAGAGAGGAGGCCTGTGTCCCAGCAGTGGGAACATTATAGGCTGATCATTAGTTTTGGTAATGATGATAACAAAACTACTACAATACAGGGTGTAAGGGAAACGCTTCCGAAAACGATAGGGCTGGCGATTCTCAATACAGTAGAGGTACCATCAAAAAATCTAGATTTTATTTTACAATTTTTAGGCCATTTTTTGTACACTATTCTGTGAGAACAGTTAAATGAACCATTATTTGAGATTAAATACATTTTTCAACACACTTGCTCATAAAATGGCTCTAATTTCACTACAGTTAGGCACATAATGACACCTATTATCAAACTGTGACTTTTTCATTACTATTATTCACTAGTGAGTTATAGAATTGGTTGAGTTGCTTTGTTCTTAGTGAGTTATAGGTTGTTTTTAGTTTGAGTTGCTTTGTTCTTAAAAACGATGATGATGATGATGATGGATGATGCTGGATGATGATGGATGATGATGGATGATGCTGGATGATGATGGATGATGATGATGGATGACGATGGATGATGATGAATGATGATGAATGATGATGATGGATGATGCTGGATGATGATGGGTGATGATGAGTGATGATGGATGACGATAGATGATGATGGATGACGATGGATGATGATGGATGACGATGGATGATGATGGATGATGATGATGGATGACGATGGATGATGATGATGGATGATGCTGGATGATGATGGGTCATGATGAGTGATGATGGATGAAGATAGATGATGATGGATGACGATGGATGATGATGGATGACGATGGATGATGATGGATGATGATGATGATGATGGATGATGCTGGATGATGATGGGTGATGATGAGTGATGATGGATGATGATAGATGATGATGGATGACGATGGATGATGATGGATGATGATGGATGACGATGGATGATGATGGATGATGATGATGGATGATGATGGATGACGATGGATGACGATGGATGATGATGGATGATGATGGATGATGATGATGATGATGATTTAGTATTATTTTCTTCGCAAGTGTGTTGAAAAACGTCGTATGATACACGTGTGTATTGATGATTATCGTCCTCGGCTCTCTTAAGACCTTCGCCTAACGGCTCGGGTCTCAATGGCGCCTCAGCGATAATCACCAACGTTACACACTTGTACCATAATGTACTATTAAAACGACCCCAAGTGCAGGCGGCGACTTTGGGTTTAGGCATCCTTTGAAAAGCGCCGCCAAAATAAAATAAGTAGAAACATTACAGAAGCGTCAAACGTTTTAAATTGATGCGAAATATCCAATTTAAGGCGAAAGGTTATTGGTATCCGTTTGCATTTAGGTTGTATATAACTTACGTTCTGGCTTCGGAAGCGTTCCCCTTACACCCTGTAAGGGCACGTCTAACTTTTTAATACCATACAACTCAATACTGGGCTTAATATTGAATTTCGCGGTCTGCTTTAGCAATTTCGCCTTACTGCCTTCTCCCTTCATTTACATGAAAACGACGGAGAGGGGACAGAAAACATTTTAAGCTTTTAATGTTGTTGTTGTTTCAAGAATTCCTATTGGATGTAACTTTAGTACGACGTAATCGGAAATACGTGTGTATCTGCCTTATTAAAAACTGCCTGATTTTATTGAAGTCCATAAAGTGTATGGCGTAAAAACTGTGTTCCCACGTAAAAAAAAATTACAATTATTTTTTCATTAATTGAATATTATTTTTCAGGCTGTCTCGAAGATGCTTTGTTTAGTTTTGCTCATATTTTTTGACGAGTAACCGTTTCGTTTTCGTCTCATGAATTTTGGTTTATTTTGTTATGATAAATAACTTTTAATCTTTTCATTTCATTTAGTGTTAGACTTTTCTTATTCATCATTCAATGTGGCGATTTGATTTGCTTCAACAACAAGTCTCTTCATTGTACGCAGTGCAATAAACTGCAAGAGAGGGACAGCGCATATTGCATTCTCTCTTCAATTTACAGAGTTTTCGTTTCATGAATTTGTCCATGGAAGTGTGCACGCACTTGTTTTTCGTTTAATTATCCGTGTTATTTGTTGTCTTTTCCACCGTGTCTTTTACACGAGAGTAACAAGCTTAATTTGGCTCATAGGAACCAGTTCACATACATAACTAAATGTGTTTTCAGTGGTAAGCAACATGGGCGTAAAACCGAGTTGCCACAATACAGTTGCTGGTACAACAGTATGGTTAACACATTATTATTGAATAAAATCCATTGGCAGATCTTTTTTTGCTTGATTATTCTCTCAAGTTGGTGAGGACACAAAAAAAAATGCCCCCCAAATGGGGCTATCAATCTCTTCTAGTTGCGGCAGCGACTTTCCCGACTATCGCACGTGCCTTAGGACTGAAGTCGTGTTTTAAATAATAAAAAAAAAAACAGTTTATTGTGTCTGTTTAACTGAAGTTTGACAACCAGTTTTACCAAGGGCTATCGTATTACCCAGTAACTGGGTTGTAGAGGTTAGATAGGCAGTCGCTCCATGTAAAATATTGGTATTCAGCTGCATTCGCTTAGGCTGGAAGCCGACCAAAACAAGTAGGGTTTTCTGTTCGCCGAGAGTTGATAAAGTCAGGGTTTATTAACTCATCACAAATTGCGGCCCGCTAATTATTTAACGAACAACAAAACAGTTTACAGTAACAAAACAACGAAAATAACAACAATTTTAAACAATTATTAACAGGATAACAGAAAATAACACGCGAACACCCAAACGACTCACTCGAAACGCATTCCAGTACGGAACTGCAATATGGATGGCCGCCGCGTCCACTCGCCGTTAGGGCCGCAGTTCACAACATATGCGTGCCTCGTACCACGAAAACGGGGAAAGCGGGAGATAAGCGACAGCCGCCATATAGTTTGCGATAATTAAACGACAGTCGCTATTCTGAAACGTATCATAATATTTCTCAACTCTCAGCGAGCAGACTATAGTCGATTTGAACTGAACGAGTGTTTAATCGCCACATTGAATGAACGAATAACGTATGTATTTTCTCGTATGTAACGTAAGTTTTTTTTTTGTAAATTGTGTATTTTTTTTGTAATTATGATTTTATACTATACGTTGCATTGAGTTTGTTTATTTCTACATGATTTTCTTCGTCTATTTGTAACATTATAAATGTTATAACGCTATTCTTTGTTTTAATTGAGTTTTATAATTTAAGGTTTAGTTTAAGTTTAAACACATTATTTCAATTTAAACGACAACCCAATAATCATGCGAGATTTAATCTACAGGGTGTTTGGCAGAACGTTGAACATACGAAAATGGTGGATAGGTAGGTTCATCTGCTACTTACTCAGCCCTAATTTATTTGGCCCTGGCCGCCTGGATATTATTACCAAAAACTTAAAATTATCACAGTTTGACCCGACTGACATTTTCCTGTCGTAGAAAAATGGATGTCCAATTTTTCTTTCCAAAAAATCGAATTCGGACTATTCAGACAGATCGGAAAATAGGATCGTATTACCATAGCTTAAAGCTAAAAATTGTATGAACATCGACACAGTCGGCTCGCGCATGCTCGCGACTTGGAGAAGCCTCGAAAGCAGAGAAGAGAGAGAGAGAAGGCTAGACTCTGCGGGGGATTTTTCCGTTTCGTCTGAACTTCACTAAAATGTTCGTTAGGGTCAAACCGGACAGGGGCAGGGACATAAAAAAAATAGCCAAATTGGTCCAGCTGTTCTGAAGTTGTACAACATACACTTACCAAAGAATAGCATTTCATTTTTGTTATAAAAAAAGTAATAGAGAAAATGAGTACTTTATGTGGCCTACCCAAATGTTCTTTCTTTGGTACAATTGTTCGTCGAGTCGATGAGCTCGTTAAGTTCTGAGTTGAACTATACGATTACTGACAAATATTTACACTAACTGGACAGGTCCACTGAAATCTGTGTGGTTCTTTCCTCAAAAGAGTATTTCAGACACTAATCTACATGATCCTCACATGATCTGAAAGTCGGATAGGAAATGTCGAATTCACTAGCATTTTTTTTTTATATCACCTGTAACTGATTCCGATATCCTATTTTTAGAATATAATATGATTCTTCTGTCTCACTGCCGGGCAATTTGAATGGTTGAACGGTTGAATGAACGATTTGAACCGACAAATTCGTGTTCGACGCGAGGCCTGGGACATCACGACATAATATGTATTTACAGAATAAACAATTTAATTTCAACAGCAATAAGTAATCGGGATCGTAGGATATAGTTGAACTTGAACCGGTGTATGTTTTCGAATAAAAAAAAAACTTAATAAATAAATAAAAACAACCGACTTCCGGAAAAAAGCACTACTAAGTGAAAAACAACTTTAATTTCGGAAGTCGGTGACTTTGAATATGTATTTTATTAATTTCTTGTCACCCCCTTCTGAAATTAAAGTTATTTTTCACTTTGTAGTGTTTTTTGCGGAAGTAAGTGTTTTTTTTTTCACTTTTTTGTGGTTCACGTGTGCTTACCCCTTCACAGCGTACCGGCATGATTTTATGTTTGGAACTGGTGTAAACAATAGACAGACATGAGATTACAGCAATCCCAGTCCATTTGCTATCTTTTATTGAGGAGTTCCGTTGCCTATCTCCGAAGTTCTTCATCAGATCTTCACCAAATTGAAATGGGACCACTCCGAGAAAGTACTCTTCCAAAAATAACCCAAATCGCATCAAGTGTGCCTATAAAATTTGAAGAGTTCTCTCTATTTTTCCAGGATCCCATTATCAGATCCTGACTTGATGATTATGTGACCACCTGGGAAATACACCCATTCAATAAAAAAAACAATTAAACAAATCGGTCCAGCCCTCTTCGAGTAATCGGGGAACATACATAAAAAAAAGGTTCCGGCGAATTGAGAACCTCCTCCTTTTTGAAGTCGGTTAATAAAATAAAATTAATAGAAAACAAACAAACAGTTAAATTATCAAATTCGAAAACTTCAGTCTGCTTCTTTTGGTGACTGTGCCTACCTACACTTACCAGGTTTAAACAAACATTTTACCCAAATAGTTACCCATTACAAATAATATACTTACTTGTTTAGTTTGTGTGTAGGATGGTGTAAAATAAAATACCTCAATACATTGGAAACTTTTATTATTGGAAATTCAATAGTATTAAATTGTTCATATATTATCAGTCTAAATAAATATTTTTAATATCATTCTTCAGTATTAAAACGCGATAAGTACATAGATGGGAATTTTTCAGTATTATTTGGGCTCGTACGGTGAACCGCATTTCAATAGTAAGAACAACGAAAATCGCCCTTATAGCTACGAAAAAAAGGCCCTTTCGATGTCCAATTGTTACTTTAGACGAGTGGTGCACTGTCGGTATACAGGGTGGTAGGGACATCGACCCAAAAACTAAACAACGAACAACGGACGCTCCGTTGAAATTGTTCAGAGGTTCAGAGAATTGGTTCAGAGAATCGTGTACCAATCGAGAATCATGTAGCTCCACGTTCCATGGTAAACAGGTTTCGCGTCGATGTCCCTGTCACTCTGTATACTCGGCACATTAAAAACGCAAAGTTATAATCATAAATCATTTTTGTCGGACCTCTCGCTCGCACTTAAGGCCCTTATGGAGCAGTGCCAGGGTTTTTTTATATTGTTAGTGACCATAACTTATGACTAACTTTGCGTTTGTAATTGCCCATTGTAGGTAGGTAATAATGCATTCTCAAAAAATGCTCACATCAAGTAAGCTAGAAACGAAATATCGAACACGAGTTACGTTCTTAGACTGACGGAGTAATATTGTGACTGGTCGGTAGTATTAGGCGTGGTACACACTGCCTTTACGGCAGCAGTGTTTGTTGAACAACAAATGCTGCTGAATCTCGCCCCCAATAATATGGGACTTAAACAAAACTGGCGAAATGTGATGTGTAACTCTTCGGGGATTACAGGCGTGCTTATGTTTTGTTTTTGAATACAAAGCCGACCCGAAGCAATTACTACATAAATTCGGTTTTCTTTCGGGTCATCATGGCGATCGGTAAACTCAGTTCGGCATCTTACCTTGCTTATCATGTTCGGATCATTCGTCATTCGAGCGCCAAAATATTTTTACCTCGTTTCTAGCTGAACTGATTTGGGTACAATATTTTAAATTAATTCCTTATTAGGGATTAAGAGATCTTGTCTGCTAGATAGCTTTGAATTTGTACTTTAGCACCTGTAGTTGTTCCTATACACTGGTGGTTGACAATTTTTCAACTTTTTTTGTAAGGGAATAAGGGTGAAAATAGGTCCACCGCCAGTGTCCATACGTCAACGCCTTATTAATACAAAAGGTAAATCATAAGTAAATCTCACACAGATACGAATAGTTCTCGGTTACTGGTCCGGACCCGGTTTCTGAGTAATTAATAACCGAGTTTGACTTTCAAATAGGACTGGACATTGCGTTTCTGAACACTCACATACGTGCGGAAGAACTTTCCGTGATTTTTCTTGGATTTTCAACTTTCCGCGGTAAGCCAAGCGTTTTCATTTAGGTGTCGCCTAAAAGTGTAAGTGTAAGCGGGCATCATTGTTCTTTTGTTTAGGTATTTGAGGATCTCAGTGACCGGGTTAAAAATACTAACATGTAGCGGGCTTAGCATGACGCTTTGTGTTTCTACGAAGAATAGACAGTGCTTTTTCAATACATAGTGACATTTAGTCCCTACATTTTTGATAACGCACCGTAGATATCCTTCTACAATATGTCATTTAGTCTTTCGTTTCTAACGATATTTGTCTAGGTCCTTATAAATGTAGACTATTTCAGAAGAATATTTCTTCCCAAACTCAAAATCTCTTTTGTTGTCGGTGAGATTAGAAACTCGACGGCCACAAAGTATTTATGATTATCTACAAAATCATGATTCGTTTAGAACGCATATCTGTGATAATTAATAGAAAAACATAAGCTATCTTCTCATTTAGTTAAAAATCATGTCTATTCTTCCGTCGACAAATCGGTGCTCGTGCTAAGCCTGCTGTCAGTTGAAAAGCCGTATAGGAAATTCCTTCGCGCCTTCTTAGCCCCAAAGTAGGTATACGTTATAGCCTACAAAATCTTTCAATCTCTCTACTTATTAAGTAGCTGTAGCACCTTACTTTTATCATACAAACTTATTAGGTACGTATTTAAAATTCGTGTCGCCCTGCAATCATTAATTTGCAGTTAGGAAAATACTTTAATAACCTAACATTAAAACAAAATGGCTGCCTTATCAAAATGGCGAATCATTATTTACAAAGACTAATTTTGTTAGGAGGATTTACCTAAATCTCATTTTTTTTTTGTATCAACCTTTGAGCAAGTATTCAGGTGTATTAAATACCGGGAGGAGGTACCTAATCTGGAAGAGAATAAAAGTTGTCGACATAGCTGTCAGAATAAGCAAGCTGAAGTGGCTTTAGACCGGCCATACTAGCCGTAGAACCGATGACCGTTGGTCACCAAAGGGTGCTGAGAGTTGCCGACAATCGAGCTGAATGAGGCCTTTGTCTACCAGTGGACTGCCATAGGCTGATGATGAAGTACCTGCCTACCTAATCCATACTCATAAATGCGAAAGTAACTCTGTCTGTCTGTTACGCTTTCACGCCTAAACCGCTGAACCGATTGTCATGAAATTTGGTAGAGAAATAGCCTGGGATATGGAGAGGCCATAGGCTACTTTTTTACGCGATAATGGACATCCACGCGAGAAAAAGCGAGTGGAAAATATAACCAATATAAATTAGTTCAGTGTAGGAACTTTTTATATTCTTTTAAGTACAGCAATAGGGTTAAGGAGCTGGATCTCAATTCCGTAGAGAAGACTGATTTGGTACTTATGTAGTATTTTCCCATACCTATGAAATTCATTGCATAAAGTGATAATAGATAGGTAATATCTAACCTCCTCCAAAACTTCAAGTTCTCCTCATAAACAAAATTAGTCTCCTTAACATCACAAGATTAAAAATCTGAAACGGTAGCATAAATCCATGGCAAGAATTTGGCTAAGTCCGTAAATATAACGTAGTGTGTTGGGTCGCATCGGTATTCGTTCGGCCTTGCCACTGACAAGGAGACCAGACCTCGCAGGTACCAGATGCCGTTCATCCTGAAGACCATGCCGCCTCCGCTGTCGCCATTGCAGACTGAGGTACCTGAAAATGTTGATAAAAGCGTATTAGTATTTTAGGTTTAAATGTCTGAGGCTACCCACATGTTTGGCTCGGCATGATTGGGTAGGTACAGCCGGGCAACGAATGTAAATGTTCGGTTAAAAGCCGCTCGATTTAGCCCGAATTGTGCCAAGCCGACCAGAACATGATTAAGCAAGGTAAAATGCCGAACTAAGATTGCCGTTCAGCAGCAGCCAAATATGCGTAGCTTCGGGGCGGCTTTGCCGTTCAATAAATATTACCGAATCGAATGGGCCGACACGAACATGTGTGGCAACCCTAACTTTTTGTTTTAACAGGCGAATTTAAATTACATTGATAAAAAATTTTTTGATCCCTGAACGTATTTTGTTTTTCAGTCGTGTGTACCTAATCTCAGTCGCGAAGTCGTATAGATCATGCTTTGTACGTTACACGAACTCGTTCGTTTTTTTCTAACTAAACAGATAGCTGTTCTGCTGGGGAGTTTCCAGCTAAAGCACTGGGAAGTGGTGTAGGGAGGGCGCTTTTTGTTCTGGGTCTATGTAATTTTGACGTTCGAAAAGTGCTGATTCTATCTAAGAAAGAATCTAAGTCATCATCATCATTTCAGCCGAAAGACGTCCACTGCTGGGCATAGGTCTCTCCCAGGCTCCTCCACTTCGACCGGTCTTGTGCTTCCCACATCCAGCGGATCCAAGTATCGCGAGCGGAATCTAAGTAGTTTGAATAAATTACTATTGAGTTTCATTTTGACACGGAAAAGTGCCTATTACTATACGACAAATTTTAAACACTAGGTACTAAGGGGCCCTTCCATAAATTACGTCACACAAATGTTATGGTTATTTAATACTCAATACTTTGCATTTTTTATTGCATTCCATATGTATTTAATAGATGGTACAAACCATTTAAGCCCGCCCCCCGTCCTTGTCACAGGTTGTTTCACTTGTAAAACGCCCTCCCCCCCATGTATGACGTCACTGATTATTAATTTTATGTTTAGAAGTAAGAGTAGGTATGTAGAGTTTTAGCATTTTAGGTTTTAACATGTGACGTCACAAAGCTTTTGACTCACCTGGCCGTTGTCACACAATGTCGCATTTCGATGAGGCCCCCCCCCCTTAACATGTGACGTAATTTATGGATGGCCCTCTTACGAGAATCCCCGCACATCGAGGTAACATTATGTGAATAAGGATAAGTATTTTTTTTTTAAATGTTACTTGTTTTATTCCTTAGGTACTTGTCTAGTTTAGGAAAAAAATAATAATTAAAAGGTAGTACAAGTCATGCATATCTCTATAAAGTAAAGCCTTGGAGCTAAGGCATTTTTTTTATTAAGTGTTGTGCTTGGTAATTAATTATACTTTTTGCAGGCTGTAAGTAACTTGTTATGGCCACATGATTTGCTATGCTACATATGGCTTATATTTATTTACAGTTATTTTATTAATAGATACGGGGTGAAATTAAATTAGGTAGTGAAACATGTGGGTCCGTAGACTGGACGTAGTATTGATAGGTACCTATCGATATCTAAACAAACGATAAAACAAAATTGATGATATTTTGTGATGGGTATCATCACACTTTCTCAACAAGTAAGTAAATCAAGCATGCTGAGTTGGCCTAAAAAATAAGGAATATTTATTAATAATTAATTTAAATGAACGTTTGACAATACGCTCATTATTTTCTGACTTGAAATATGTACCAATACGCGTTTTATGGTGTCCTACGTTTGGCCACGCGGGTTGGCAATAACGCAATTATAGTAGTTTTTCGTGATTATTTCATTAAATACAAACAAAACTATTGTTATTTTTTTCACTTTTTCAGCAATGTACTAGATGACTAGATCATTGGTTTATATATGTAATTATTTTTATTAACTCTTTATTAAAAACATTTACTCGTACCTAATCAGTAGATAATGCATTAGAAAATAATTGACTATTTGTCGATTTTGTTTTTTTTGTTTGATTGTTGATAAGTAAATACCAAAATAACTGTAAAAATATAGCTATCAAACTTGAAAATACCAACGATCTAGTGCATGGCTGAAAAAAATGTTTACTTTTGTTTGTATTTAATGAAATAATCACGAAAAACCTCTATAAATGCGCCGTTGCCAGCCTGCGTTGTATGAACGCTATTAAATATCCACACCTACCACGTTTGCGGAGTATTACTAGCTTATTTAATTTCACCTAGTAAATTTAAGAAGGTTAAAAGCCTACAGTGCGCATTAATTAGAAGAAAAATAAAAAAAAGTTTTAGTAAGCAGAAGGTGCGTAAGCGGCAGTGCCACCATTACCTAATTAGCGTAGTTAGGTATTATTCTGCAATTATGCAACAAACTAAAGACGAAACATACTTTCCCTAAGTCCGGTTTCCTTATTGAAGACTCCTGGAAGCAACGAAGCATTCTATATTAGTCCACGATCGGACTGACGTAAAAGAAACGCGGCGGGATTTTTTCGCGCACTCGATCTTCAAAGCACGGCTTAGCGCCGAGAGTTCAAAATCCAACAGTGTATTTTTTTAACGCGCTGTGTTGCACTCTGTAGGATTTTCAATGCTTGGTTCAACACCGAGAGTTGAAAATACAGTGTGCGATCAAACCCAGCTGCGATATTTTTACGTCTCTGCGAACGTGGTCTTACACTAACTACGACATCTACTATTTACACTCGACGTGCCTTTTTTATCATTTCTAATGTGGCGGTGTTATCGTGGACGTCGACGTCCGCTTGCTGGCACAAAGGGAATAAAAATGTATGGAAATACAAGAATAGTTTTTATTCAGTGCGCAAACTGTAACCATGAATTCATCCTATCATTCTACCGCAGAAATTTTTCGCCAGTTATAGAAAAAAAAAATCGGCTGTTTCATAGAAAAGTGCAATAAGTAGGTAGGTAGGTACCTACGCGGTCAAAATTTATGGAACAGCTGATTTTTTTTCTAAAACTGGCGAAAAATGTCTGCGGTAGAATGATATGCTGAATTCATGGTTACAGTTTGCGCACTGGAAAAATTTTTTTCCTGTATATGAATACGTTTTTAAATTTCCGTCCATGATAACACGTATTCCATACATTTTCCAAGAAGTTACTTATGGCATTCGTACTGCAAGGCCTTTGCTTTTAAGATAAGAAAACAGGAAAAAAGAATAAAGCAATAGTCCAGCGGCTATAGGGCCGGGGAAATTAATTGTTGAACAACTTTGCCTACCTAAATGTCCCGTATTTAAAATCACAAATGTCATTTTTTGACAGTTGTATGACAAGGCTATCCGGCTAATTGACGTAGGGAGCGCGTCATTGAAATGAATAATTAATTTCTTCGTGAAGTGGAGGTAGGTAGGGTTCCAAACGTCCCGTGACGAAATAGCAAAGCTAAAATAATTGTTAAAAAAAAACGACTTGGTAGCAATGGCGAGCAATGGATCTGTCAATGCTAATAATATCTCTATCAAGCTCATATTTAAAGGCTTCCAATCTGGCCAATCTGTCAAATTTCTTCGATGGTTTTTCAACTTTATTACAAAGGAATAAGGTTTATGTTCAATTGGGAAAATTTGACAGTTTGGGATAGCTTGACCTGCTGGCGACTGTACAACGCGACGCGACTCTAATAAAACAATATGAAAACTTTATGGAAATTGATCTACTGAAATAGAGTCACGCTGGGAACATTCATAATTAAACTAATACAGTTTTATTATACGATTCATTGCTCAGTAGGTAGTGTGTTAACTAGGTCCTAATACTGAACCATTAAACTCCTACCAGCTTCTCTCGATAAGCATTAAATACAGGGCTGAGAAACGGATAGATATAGGCACTGTATTTACATTTAGGTAGGTACTAGAAGTATCGTACAAGGTAAGAGGAATATTTACACAAATATTATTAATTAAAGCAAATATCATAGTAATACTAATACAGGTCAATCTTACCGTCTCTATAACCAGCACAGTAGGTGTATTCTGAAGTGAATCTCGCAAAGAACTCGCTGTACGACCTGATGCACGTCTCCTGGCTTACCACCGGCATCTCCACCAGGCTTAACTCCTCAGTCGCTACGCCAGTCTCGTCAAAACCCCAGCCAACGACCTGAGAGAATGAAAGAAATTGGCTTGATAAAGTGATATGATGATATTTCATAGTCGGCTTTATTTTACAGCTTGGGAAACACAAAATCAACTCGTTTTCTTTGCTTCTACTGCACCTTCTTCGGACTAGTACAAGGGTTCCCAAACTTTTAAAATACTAGGTACTACTTTACTCGTACACTTTTTTGTATTTTCAAGTAGGTACTTAAATTTGGGGTAATTTACTTTGTCGATTTATACTTATAGAAATGCTAAAGAATGTAAGAAAGTTCGAAAGTGAGCTCGAAAAAGTCTGCGCCTCCTTGGACTGTTTTTTTTTTTTTTTTTTTTTTTTTTTTTTTTTTTTTTTTTTTTTTTTTTTAGATTGTCTTTTGATAATATTCAAATACTGAGAAGAAAAAGCAGTACATTAAACTTTTACGAGTTATACAGAAAAATTGAAGAAATAACAGAATGCTCTTACTTATGCAGTTGTGTTTCGTTCGTTTACGTTTTGTTGTCTGTATTTTACATTTAGAATGTAAGAGCGAGAAAAGCGACGTCGAAAATGTAAGCACCCCGCTTCGGATTCATTCGTTTTTCTTTTGACTACTTACTCCGAAATATAGTACCTACAACTTATTTTGTCGACTTACATTTCAGCTTTAGCTCATTTAAGAGAAATATCATTATACCCTTTTTAACAACAAAAAAATAACATTAATAAATATAGATATTGTTTTATTTTTGAGCAACTGCCTCTACGCCTCATCATCGTTTACTCTACGGCAAAAGGTGAGGCCCTAATCAATCTTCTAACTAGACCGTAGATAGTAATTACTTAGGTATTTACTTGAGTGTTCTCACTTATATATAAATGAATAGAAAATGGAACCATTATATGTACTTTTTCGTCCATTTTACAGTATCGACTTAACAATTATTTACACGTCGTCTTTCAGCTAATTAAGAAAAAGAGTACTAATTGAACATTCAGCAGCAAATCGTCGTTAATTACGGCGCTCCGACAAAACTGCAGTTGCAGCGAGTTGCCAGGCAGAATGGACGCCCTGCCTTTGTCCACGCCATCCATAAAGTTGCTAATTGACCGACCGAACCGTAGATCTGTTTGCTGTCTGACTTTAATTATCTGTGGTTCGTATTTGGTGCAGTTAAACCAAAGTTAAACTGATGGTTTGCAATAGGTTTTTCTTTTGTTTTCATTATTGAAAATTTAGTGGTTTACCTTCATCAGTTTTCTTAGTTGCAGGCTGTAGTCCAGGGTGTGGATTTCAGGTGGTAATGAGGAAAAAGTGGATGTACACTTTAGGTAGGTACCTCTGTCCAGCCTTTCGGAGAATAGAGGCGTACCTAATGTTACGTTGTCTTTTTATTTTGACAGCTCACGTCCCAATCTCTTCCCTGATCAGAAAAAAGATTAAATATTTATTTTAAAAAATAATTTACATACCGATCCCTTCTTCCCGATGACATTCTTGAGATCGACCTCGTTGTCCGGCCAGAGACAGGCAGGCCTGACATAGTCGGAGTATGTCACTGGCTCACGGAGCTCCAAGACGGCTACGTCACGACTGAAGAGGGTAGAGTTGTAGTTTGGATTTACTATTATTTGCTTCACCTGAAAATACATTAAAATAAGCTTGGTTATATATCAAGAAAAGTATGCACTTCGGGAATGTCACAAATGTTCTTTCTTTGGTATTGCTCGTCGAATCGTTGAGCTTCTTTAGTTCCGAGTTGAGCTGCACGATAATTCACAAATGCGTGCACTGACTTAACAGGTCTACTCAATCTGTGTGGTCCTTTCCTTAAAATACCATTTCAGACATCAATCTACATGTTCTTCACATGATCTGACCAAGTCTTTGTCAGGACTTTAAAGAGACCGTGACCTCTGAGTTTGTTTCGGCGTATCTTCTGAGAGTAGTCAGATAGGCCAACCCCATCCAGTTGTAAAAATATTTATGATTGACGTGTCAAAGTGTTTGTACTCACAGAAATAAAATCATTTATCTAATGTATGGTTTTTCGTTATTATAACATGTTGATGATCACGATAGATATGGTTATAGGACTTTCAACGGACTTTAATTCAGGTTTTTAAATAAAGAAAATGCAGGTGGGTCAATGACTGCTATTATCATGCGACTAAACTAAAGTAAACTATACATGCTACCTTTTGTCCTGAGCAAACGCAATGATAAATGTCATAACAGTTGAACGCATGACTTTGAGTCCAGAATCTCAGATTTGCTTATGAGCTGCACCCTAATTCGCAAACCACCTTTACCTATTGATTCGTATAATTAGTTCGCAATCGAATTGCTTTCGAATGCTTGCCCTCTTTACAGCTGAATGATTAGGTACTAAACCAGCACCCTAATTGCGTAACTCACGATTCATAATAATCTGTTTCGTTTTGAAACGGATTGTTAAACTATTCCTTCTTATGTTCGAAATATGTGTCTGCTCAACAACGTAAATAACGCAATGAATATTGTTGAACTGTCAAAACGAAACCGATTATGATTACTCGTGAGTTACGCAATTAGGGTGCAGGACCCTAATTGTGTAACACACTAGAACTCTGAATCATTTTGATGGTTAATGCTAATCCATTATTTCTTATGTTCGAAAAAAATCTGCTTAGCCACAGTCAGTTCCAGTACATTCATGGC
This sequence comes from Polymixis flavicincta, assembly GCA_949987655.1. Taxonomy (NCBI): domain Eukaryota; kingdom Metazoa; phylum Arthropoda; class Insecta; order Lepidoptera; family Noctuidae; genus Polymixis; species Polymixis flavicincta. Next base: position 11,495,623 of record OX465190.1, on the reverse strand, counting down.
GTTGTTTACACAACGCCATGAATGTACTGGAACTGTCACAATGTAAGCGAGTCCTTCTGATAGTACTTTACACTGTCAAAAATACCCTGAATAATTTGAAGGGTTATTGCTATATTTTTCAGTAACCGTGCAGCTCAACACAGTATTGTTTGGATTCATTAGAAATTATATAATGGGAAGGACAATGACCATTATTGCCATGCTAAAACGCGATTAACAATCAAATAAACAACGTGTAACGCAACGTGTAAAGGGTATAACAAACGTATGTTATACCCTTAGGTATGGTACGTACCAAGGGCAGCCGTGCCCTTGGTATGTAGGTATATACCCTCATGTATATAATTATACAATGTGTAACGAAAAAGATACATACCAAGGGCACGGCTTCTTTGGATGATATCAAACGATATCCGAAGGATTTTTTAATCCTATCTCTACATGTTCGGAAGTTATGAAATTGTTTAATACATTGATACCAGAAACCGAACGTTTCAAATTGAAATAAACACATCACTCGAAAGACATTTAACGTGGTATTGGCAAGTAGCGAGGACAGTTATTGGCCTACGTAGTGCGGTGACACGTTTGTTGTGATTTGAATTTAAGAAACATTATGACACCGAAAATTTGGTATCAATTCTTAGAGCATTTTCTTTAGAGCTGAAACTATGTATAGTGATTCTATACCTGCTGTTATCTTTAGTGCTTAAAGATCGCAATAGGGTTTCTGTTACACTCTGTATATTTCCTTTTAGATGCCCCACCGGCGCTCAATATTGGCAAGATAAATGACAGGTAATTGCCTGTCGTGTTATCAGTCACGTACCATCCTGTGACACGGCGACACGCTAGTGACGTAACTAAATTTAAATGTTTATCACTTTCCAACAACAGGAATCCGTATGGGTCTTTCCTGTTCTTCGCGCACTGTACGGATTGTATATTAGTAAGTAGGTATTCATGGTATATGCTGTTTTTGAGTGCTTTAATGTTCGTGTACAACGCGTATATTTATAATACGTCATTGGAACAATACAGTCAACGAAATGACATCCCAGCCGATATAGGTAGGTGGTACAATAAATATTCAAGGCATGATTTGACGTAAACACGGGGCATGTTACAGGAGTCACTAATTGGCACTAATATGACATTCGGCGTCCGAGGCGTCGGGCATAGCGGCATCAGGCATTATATGTAGGTATACGTTATTATTGTTTGTTTTTTTATTTGAACTAAGTATCTTTATTCTAATAATGGTGGAGGGTACATGTGGCTAAATGAATTAACAGCCACACGGATCGATCCAAAGCAAGCTACGTTTGTCTATTTTTTTCGTGCACTGGATATTCAACTCTCTGATAGCGCCGAGAATTGAACAAAAAAAAAAAAAACAAAACAAGAACCAACAGTGTCTTTTTATGACGCGCAGGAATGAGCAGTGCGCGAAAAACAACCACCTGCGTGTACGTGGCCTTAAGGTGATTCACGTTTTCACTCTTTGATTGTACATTAACACCATCCAACCACCATCCATGTACTAAATAAATAAATAGGTAAAAAGTCCCAGAAATACAACCCAATTTAAACCAGCGATATGAATTGTGGAACAATCAATCCATGAAAAACCAGGCATGGGCCGTCTATATTATTATACTCTTTGGGCCGTCTGTTCAACTGGCTCAGCTCTGACATGTTGGCCAACTTGGAGTACGGGCGGTCGCCATGGTAACTTACAACGCAAAACATCAACAAAATAAAAATTGACAGTAATTTCCATAAACTTCATTTTCATTTAAGAAGAAGCCTATACTATCGACCATAAATTTATTTTCTGTTCCAAACCGCCTCAATGAGAGGGGAAGCACCCAAATCGATCAGCTGTAAATTAAGCAATGGACACGACCAAACTTCTCGCCCCAGTTAATTAATCTTGTTGATTTCTGATCCTGTTTTGTAATTCAGCTGCCGATCAGACAATGGGCGCTCATTTATTTTAGTACAAATCGTGTTTGAGGCACGCAATTGTTTAAAATAAATCGAAAACTTTTGGAATATTTATTAGATAGACATTGGTTATATTAGATATTTCAAAATATTGACGTGTTAAGGCTGGTCCTGCACTGATTTAGACGATGAAAATGAAATGATGTTAATTACCAAGCAAGTCATGGACCGATTTGGTTATTTTTCTATTGTAAACGTTCGTTATAAGTAGGTAGTCTGATAAAAGTTATTGTGGAAAAGAAAAGAAAAGTTGCCCGGAAAAATTGGAAATGCTGCAAATGATTTTTATCTATGTTTTTTTTTAAATGAATTATTGACTTTGGAAGATATTTCCTTCTGACTGGCAACCCTGAATGTGTTGTGTTTGCAATGGAATGAAGTAAAATTATGCGTAGGTATGTATGCAAGCCGTCTACTGTTTCATGTTTTTTATTTATTTAATTATAAACATTATAATTATTGTCTACGTAATAATTATTTCTATGTTAGTTAATATAATTCTTGTTGTACAGACGCCAGCACATCCAGCTACCCCAAACTGTAAAATTTTCCCAATCGAACATGAACCTTATGTTTGTGTCGTAAAGTTGAAAATCTATCAAAGATATTTGACAGATTGGGTTAGCTTGATGTGCTGGCGTCTGTACCGTTTTAATTAACTACAAATAAATAAATTGTGAGCTGTTAATGTAGAATTACCGAAAAAAGAAACAGCCAGTCACATTGGTACAGACAATAAGATTGCATGATAACTCAACTATGTATGGTCTAAAAAGACAAAACATAATCCATGCTTTTATTCTATTTAAAAATATGAAAAACGGATGCAATTTTCTGCCTTGCTTTTTCCCAACTATGTTGGGGTCGGCTTCCAGTCTAACCGGATACAGCTGAATACCAGTATTTTACATGGAGTGACTGCCTATCTGACCTCCACAACCCAGTAATTGGGTAAAATCGTTAACTAAGGTATAAAAAAGAAATTAATTGATTCAAAGTGTTCGCGTAGCTAAACCAATTAAAATTCTTTGATTAAAAGATTTTCACAGAAAAAGGAAACGGGAAGCCAATAGCGCAGTTCTGGAGTTTCTAAAGTGGCTGAACGAACAAATAAAAGCTATGAATGTTGAGCTCAAAGCGTAAGAGAGCTCATTAGTGAGTCATAAAACTTTTGTAGTGGGAATAGAGCTCACCGATGAAGTAGACTCATCTTGAAGAAACTTTCTTTATCTGTGTTTATTTTCAGCCTATAAAATAGAGATGCAATTCTTCATGCTTAGAGGCAAAGCAACCACGCGGGCCCAGTGCACGTTGGTTGATGTCGGTTTCCTTACGATGTTTTCCTTCGCCTTTTCTAGAGTAGTTGTGATTTAATTCAGTATACCTGCATGGGTTTAAACCTACGATCCACGGCTGTTAACACTGGGCCACTACTGCTCAGGTGCATAAACATGATGTAAATTAGAATTATGTGGCACCTACGTACAGACGCCAGCACATCAAGCTCCAATCCGTCAAATTTCTTTGAAAGATTTTCAACTTTATTACAAAAGGTTAAGGTTCATGTTCAATTGCGAAAATTTTACAGCTTGGGATAGCTTGATGTGCTGGCGTCTGTACTTATGGCAGCAAATTAGAATTAGAGGACAAGTTTAATAAATTGATAAAGATTTCCGAACCTTCCTGCTGTTGAAGAAAAAAAAAAGGTACAACTTAATTTAAAACATTTGTTTTGCATTTGTATTATTGATGGACACACTGCCTGAAGGAATGGCTTTCATTTTGATAGTTCAAGAAAATTCATTGCGTTACAACTGTTGAGAACACAAATTTTCAAACATATGGCAATGGATTAGCAGTATGATTTAGAATGTTATTGATAGTGTGTTACGCAATAAGGGTGCTGCCCTTGTAAATCCAGCAAATTCTAAAAGAGTATTTCTTCAAAATTGCCGGGTCATATTTTGATGCCCCTTTGCACCCGGTAAAGATGAGGTATTTTATACAAATATCGGGACCAAATCGCTATTGGTCCATAGACCAATTTTGCCCAATATCCTCTATATACCTACCCAAAAATCAAGGTGATACTTACAAATCTAATCTGCACTCCTTCAACCGAAGTCCTGAGATTGTGTTTCCCCAGGTAGATCGTCAGGGTGTTGGGGTCGACGAGCCGCTGTGACATCTTTCTGGTGACGCAGTGTGCTGCCGTGATGACGTGTTTGTGCGTCACCAAGGTTCCTCCGCAGATGTACTTGTTGTCCACGGTCTGGAATTCGAAAATTTGATGTATTTATTTATGGCAAGTTTTTTTTGTTTCCGTTAATGAGGATGGACTAAGTAGTCCATGCAGTTCAGTTGTAAGGGGCCGCACCATGAATAACCAGTCGTCCAATCGGTTTTGCTATATTTTTGCCCATTCGCCTTTGTCACTGACCCAGATGATTGGCTCGCCTGTATATTTTCCTAGGAAGTCTTCTTACCTTATGAGGGTCGTAGCAATTCAAACGAACCCCGTTAACGTATCACTTACCTGGGTTTGGTAGAGAGCGATCTGCCACGGCCATTGGCCTACCAACGTAGGGGTACCATTCACCACCAGCGGTACTGGGTTTAATACCACCTTTCCGCATTGAGACTGCAAAATAAATAAAGTAATACAGCTAGTGGTCGCAAACATTAATTTGTTTTTAATTAGTAATTTCTATGTACAAGGATGTTTCGGCGCGTGGTCAAAATTTGAACTAACTGTTTTTACAATACATTTCACAAAACAATTACAGCATAGCTATTCACAACCCGTCGATTTGCTTCCGAGCATCAATCTATTAGGCTGTTTACAAATCTAAAACTAGAAAATTTTGTCATTTTAAATCGTAGATGGCCGCAAATCTTCCGACATCTAATTATTAATTGAAAATGTGTAATTTTCTATTCAAAAATTGCCGAATGTTTGTGAATAGTAATGCAAAAACGTTTACCTCCTCTTAAGGTGGAAGCGTCAGGGATAGATGAAGTTCGCGGGGTACCTCATTCGAGCGCCAAAAGATCCTTGTAGCAGTGTAGTTTAGTCCTGTTCTACAGCAACATTTTGTGGTCGACAATATTATTATTCTTAGTATTATGTGGTCTATGAAATTATCACATACGTAAGCTACGCATGATATGAATGATAAATATGTTGACTGATAGTTTTATTATGATTTTTATTTGCTACGAACTGTAAATTAATCAACATTCGTAGTTTCGTTAAATTGCTTCGCTATGGTTCTATGGTTATGGCGAAGTATAAACTAAAAAATATGAGGGTTGGGTTTAGCTGTCTTCATCTTAAAATTGATGATGTTCATTCAAGTTTCTGAAAAGTGGTTTGAAACATTTTTCCCAAGTGCCCATTTTTTTCGTATTTTGCAATACTCTATTAGTCGTTTCAAAACCACACAATACACATTTAATTAATACGATGACATTAATTGATAAATATTTATTTTCCGTGCACAATCGAATCAGAATGCGTTCAACATCAAGATAAGAAATCCCGACCACAAATTATAATGTTGATTCATCTGAAACGTTAATGCGAAAGCGCCAGGATGGCTTGCATTTATTTTTTTACGTTTTATTGCATTTCACATGTCTGATAGTATGTTGATCAGTATGTGATTGCTATTTAAAGAATTAAAATCATTAATACTCATTAATAACTCTTCATTAGAATTCTCCTCAGTTGTCATGTTTCATGAAAAAGTTATTCAATAGGGTAATTTGAATTAATATTTGTATTGATGATTTTAATTCTGTACTTCGATCTGAATTTCGCGGGATAGCCTTAGCGCACTCCCCTTGACAATCGACCACAAAATGTTTAGTTAAATTAAAAGCTGTTAAGAATTTAAAAGATGTAAGTATTAAGTTTAGGTAAGTATAGGAACGAATAAAGTCACATTAGTTTTTTTTTCTGAAATGTTATTAATTCAGATATACCTAAGTACCTACTAAACATTTAATCTTATGGCACCTACGTATTTCTATAAATAAAACGTCACGTATCTTTTATTAATTAAAGGAAATATGTAGGTGCCTTAAAATTATGTTTCTAGACAGAAGTTTAGTTTTTGGAAAATATAAGACAGGATTGTACAAAATGTATAGTAAAGTGAAATATAAGTAAGTAGTTAAGTAGGTTTGTGTAGGTATAGAGGGAGTTATATTATCAAAGTTATTATTTATCTACATTTTAGAATTTGGAGCTAGTTAAAAGTGCAAGCAGAAATAATTAAGCAATAGTTTCTTATCTCAAGTCTTTAGACAGTGGACGAAAGAAAATTTCTGAAAATATAAAATTATGATAAAAATAAGTAAAGAACTCATTTTATTAAAATAGCTTCAATTGAAATAGGCAGAGAGAGAGAGATAAAAAAGACCACGCCATTTGCATCTCAATCTTTCAAAAGTAACTGTTTGTATTAGTTGAATATTAATAAGTAAAAAAACTAAATTCTCTAGTTTAATTAAATCCCAAGAAAAGTATGCGCTTCGGAAATCATCGTCTATCTTCGGAAATACACGAGATTAGGAGATATTATACAGGATAAGTTTTTATGCAGTGCGCAAATTTTAACCATGACTTCAGCATACCAAGAACGATATGCAGAAAAAAAAAAACGTCTTTCTAGACGTACCGCAGACATTTTTCGCCGGTTATCCAAAAATAAATCAGCTGTTCCATACATTTTGACCGCGTAGGAATTGCACTTTTCAATGAAATAGCAGTTTTTTGAATAACCGGCGAAAAATTTCTGCGCTAGGGGCTCTAGAATGATATGCTGAATTCATGGTTAAAATTTGCGCACTGGATAAAAACTTATCCTTTATAGAGATGTTACAACCACGAAACGCATGAAAGTAAATGCCGTTTTTGCATCACCATGCTTACAAATTTATCTATAGATTAACAACTCTATGCAATTCCAAAAATCTTTTCAAAGGTTTTGAGAGACATCAGACAAGTGACAAGCTGCGAGGAGTAGGTAACTCGACCGAGAGAAAACTTCATTCAAACGCGCAAAGGTGCACTACTACTAAACGAGGCAGTATAAAATAAATGTATTTTCTTTCATTCTTTCAACTCTGTAACATTCATTTTTGTTACCTTCGTTTGAAGCTTTGCCTCTGTGGGGGGCATAGCTGGGCTAACTGAAAACGTAACGTCATGGCGCTACATTTCGGAAGATTTAATGGAAGTTAACGTTAATCGTTAACGAGCATTAAAAAAAAATGTCGTTGTGTTACTTACCTAGCGATTTACTTATCAAAAATATTGTTTTGGCCTATGGAAGTTTATGTAGGACATGAAAAAAGTATATGAAATAAGTGTTTGAGTTTGAAATTATAATTATTTAGACAACAAATTCAAATAAAAATAGAGTTTAGGACGTGTTTTTCGCAGCGGTGACCTTTTGGCAAAAAGTGGGTAGGTACTTGATTAACGACTTACTCGAAAGTTAACAGAACTTGATGAGTCCATTAACAAATAAAGTTTTCGCTTTGACATACCTACATACGTTCATATTTTTTTAATACAAACTAGTGTTCCTCGAAGTCGATGAAACCTAACCGTAATTGCCTAAGTAGATAGTAGGTACTGTTACTTTTATCATCTACGAGTGGAAAATTCGTAGGAATTTGGTATTCTCTGGCTTTTTAAGCCAGCTGCATGTATCTGCTGCTACTGTTTTTTTTATATTACTAACATAGCTTGTTAGTAAATTGTTACTAACATTATGAGTCCTGGTTAGAAAATATTTTTTTTATCGTATTATTTTATTATTAAGGGTCCATAAAACAAAAAAAAACATGAATTCGGCTAGAAATCATAGTCAATTCTTCAACTACAGAAAAAAGAAATAATTTTTCTGTGAGTATATTTTTACTAAACTTAATAAGCAGTGGCGACGTCTTCGCTTAGTATTTCCGATGAGGAAAACGCAAAAAAATATTATAAGAACCTTTAATTTGAGAAGAAGCATCTTTGCAGAACTGGTTACAGCAAGGTCAATTGATGATTTAATGTACAGATGTGGAATAAAAAGGTGAAGCACCTTTCCATTGATTTAATACACCTTTCGGTAATGTTTTCACTTGCATCGTGTTTCAAAAATATTCACGACTACTTGCCAACATTATAAAACAAACGACAGTCCAACAAACCAGAGGAATGTGTTAAAACAACTAAGTCCTTTCTAATATCTAGATATTAGAAAGGACTTAGTTGTCTTTACACAAATACCTAAACTCAAACCTTCCTAAGGGGGTAGGCACCCCCCCGAGTGGGTTCCCGCATTGTCGTTGCGGGGGGGCTTAGTAACCGTGGTCTCCCATCCACGGTGAAGCCAAGAGGAACCCAACGGTGGGGCCGCTCGTCAGGGCTTTTGCCTTCAAGCCATTGACGTAGCGGCCAAAAAGTAGGTTGCGGTGAGGTGCACCGCAACTGAGGTGGGCCGCGATGTCGAATGGGAGGCATCGCGGCTGAGGGTTACGGGCTGCGGTAGAGGAGGAGTGCCGGTGCTTCTGAGCAGCGCTCTTCCCTTCCGTGGCCTGGACGGGGCCGCCACCGTTTGATGGCGGACGCGGTGGGGCCGCAGGGGAAGAGGAGTGTCGGTATAGCGTTGGCCGCTCTCCCTATCCTCTGCGGCCGAAAAGTGGTAGACGGGACGGCGCGTTGTGTTCCACACGCGCGCCGTCAAAGATGTCAGCAACCACAGGTGGGGTCCGCAAGGTCCGATGCCTGCCAGGGGTGCGGGTTTGTTCGAAAGAGATACCACGGCCCCTGGCATACGGGCTACTGAGGGAACACGGGTGGGTTTTAGTCAGTAAAAGTCTGACACGCCCTCCTGCTCTACTCAGCAGGAGAAGTCATTTGATGATTTCCCACCCAAAAAAAAAAGAAAAAAAAAAGGGGGTAGGCAGAAACTACAGAACGGTAATTGCTACGATCCTTACACATTCCTTTTGCTTCGTTTACAGTACAATCATACATCAGCACCCTAATTGCGTAACTCGCTATCAATCACAATCTGAATCATTTTTGTTGCTTCACATCACTTTCCTCAGGCCTCAAGTCTGCTATTACAATAGTGTCAGAATGGTCTATCATTGATTTCATAATTGTTGATTTTGACAAGTTTGGTAATCTACTAATATAATGGCGTCATTATGACTTTCCAGTGTTTAGCCACTGACACTCCATTGAAAGAAATGGCATTTATTGGTAATCTCGTACATAATGACAAATGAATGGCAATACGACAATGCCATTATAACACAATTCTATTACGAGACCATTGACCGACCACTGATCGACCATTATGAATTTAGCAGATTACGAACTTTTAGCAAAATGACTATGAGATCGTGTTGGAATGACGAATTTATAAAAATAGCAGACTTAGGCCCCTGTTAGTGTGTTGCACAATTATCACACTAGTCATACACGCACGCCGATTGCGAGTATTACGAACATGACCTTTATGAAAAACATCTCCAATAAGATCACTATACAGGGTAAATTTTTAACCAGTGCGTGAACTGTAACCATGAATTCAGCATATAATTCTAGACAGAGCGCAGACATTTTTCATCGATCGTACAAAAAAAATATCAGCTGTTCCGTACATTTTGACCGCGTAGGTATTGCACTTTTCTATGAAACAGAAGATTTTTTTTTTTAGTAACCGGCGAAAATTTTCTGCAGTATTTTCGCCGTTAAATTTTCTGCAGTATTTACCCTGTACAGGGTAAGTTTTTATCCAGTGCGCAAACTGTAACCATGAATTCAGCATATCATTCTAGACCCCCTAGCGCAGACATTTTACGTCGATTAAAGAAAAAATATCAGCTGTTCTATATATTAGGTCTTTACCTATGAAATTGCCGTTCTGCAGTACTGGCCATTTCAAATCAAAATAATTTTTGTTTGGCTAAGAATTCTAATTTCAAATTAATTTTATTTTAAAAACATGGATTTTTTTTTCTAAAAGTAGTCATTTCTTTATTGATTAGTGTTACATTTTCATCGCATTTCAATCTTTTTCGTCATCATGGATACGTTAAAAATTCGAGTAATTATGGAATATGAGTACCGTCGTGGCAGCAACGCGGCACAAGCGGCACGCAACATCAACGACGTTTACGGAGCTAACACTACAAACCAACGCACCACCTGTTATTGGTTTGCTCGCTTCCGTTCTGGAAATTTCGACCTGAAAAATGAACCTCGCGGTCGTCCGAAGACTTTGGTCGACAATGACGAATTAAAGGCGATTGTGGAAGCTGATGATACACAATCTACGGCTGAATTAGCAGCAGCTTTCGACGTTAGCGTCAAAACAATATTGGTCCATTTGCGTCAAATTGGCAAGGTAAAAAAGCTTGACAAATGGGTGCCCCACGAACTCAATGATCGCCAGCGCGAAGTACGCGTCGAGACGTGCCTTGCACTGCTCAACAGACACACAAATGAAGGAATTTTGAACCGCATTGTTACCTGCGATGAAAAATGGATTCTGTTTGATAACCGTAAGCGCTCAGCAAGTTGGTTGGATCCTGGTTCAGCACCTAAACAATGCCCTAAACGAAAACTTACCCCTAGAAAAGTGATGGTCACTGTTTGGTGGTCTAGCGCCGGTGTGATTCATCACAGCTTCTTACCAAACGGGGTGAGCATTACTGCAGATGTGTACTGTGAAGAACTGAACACAATGATGGAGAAGCTGGCGCATCTCCAACCAGCATTGGTCAATCGCTCGTCTCCGCTGCTCCTGCACGACAACGCGCGACCTCATACTGCACAGCAGACGGTCTCCAAGTTGCAAGAACTGGGGTTGGAAGCTCTCCGTCATCCGCCCTACTCACCAGACCTTGCGCCTACAGACTACTACTTTTTCCAGAATTTGGATAACTTCTTGGCGGGAAAAAAATTTAATACCCGAGAGGCAGTACAAAATGCCTTTGAAGAATTTGTTGCCTCCCGTCCAGCTGATTTCTTTAAGAAGGGCATCAATAAACTGCCACTGCGATGGCAAAGATGCATTGATTGCATGGGTGATTACTTCGATTAATACAAATAAAAAATTCATGAAAAAAATTCGTTTAAATTTTTTCATACAAAACGGCAATTTCATAGGTAAAGACCTATTATTTTGACCGCGTAGGTATTTCACTTTTCTATGAAACAGCTGCTTTTTTTGTAGAAGAAGAATGATATGCTGAATTCATGGTTAGAGTTTGCACACTGGTTAAAAAATTGTCGTGTTTGTCTTCCTAGGACGTCGGGGTCCCGGTGTATCCACTCACATCTGTCATGCAAATACCTTTTTTAGTCAGCTTGTCTTTATCTGTATTTAAATCACTTTGTATTTCCTATTTATTATTTGCATCTATTTATTCACTTCGGTACAAAATCCGTGTTGTTGGAGTGTCTGAACAGTATACTTAGTTACTTAATATTAACTTGTTTATGTATCTACATACATAATTGCCTAGTAAGTAGCGTATACGCACCGGACCGTTGCAAATGATCATCTAGGATCGTCGGTAGATATGCCAACCTATTTCATGTTCACCTTTTTAATCACGTGGTTTCCTCACGTTTTTCTTCTTTATTTAATTAAATATATATTTTTTTGAATAAAATCCCGTGAGTTTTACGAGTTTTAGTAATTTTACGTATCATAATATCACAAGGCCTTTATTTCCCGAAGGGTTTTTTTTGAGGGTGGGAAATCATTAAATTACTTCTCGCGCTCTGGGTGGAGCAGGAGGGCGCGTCAGAATTTTACTGACTAAAACCCAACGGTGTTCCTTCAGTAGCCTGTGTGCCAGGGGCCACGGTATCTCTTTCGAACAACCCGCACCCCTGGTGCCCGAAGGATTAGTCAGAGGTCTACTTATAGTACTCCCACGTTTCACCAGTTGTTATTAAGCACCATGTATTAAGGGGCGACCCTATTGCTACCAACAGGAAAGAAATCCAGATTCCGGTTTACTTGAAGGTTTGTGTCATTTTTAGAGTTTCGTACCCAAAGGGTAAAAATGGGACCCTGTTACTAAGTGGGATCCTGTGATTAGTCACAGTCAGATAATCAAACAGATTGGCTTAGACCAATCTGTTTTGATTATCTGACCTTCCGTGTGTCTGTCTGTCCATCTGTCTGTCACAGGGGTGAAATGTAAATCTGAACTTTTTTAGTCTGTGCTAAATAAATGTATTTTCTTTCAACTCTGTGACACTAGACAATATTGTGCTGAGGAAGATAATGCATTTTTGTTATCTTCGTGTGGAGCGCGGTTTTAGGCCGGTTTTTAAATTGAAAACTTCTTTAGACGCGTTGGGCATTTTTTGTGATCGGAAAAAAACAATCGAACTCGTGACACTGTTACCGTTACAGACACCTGTATATCAGTATGTACATATATTGCGTATGTACAGTCCCGGACTTTAATTGATGAGCCACTTTTAAACTTTCCAATTTTGCAGTTTTATACACTCACGAGATTACAGAAACAAGATGAAATCGGAGATAGTCTTATTCATAGAGGTTGAAGGTTGACTAATAAGTTGTCAATGAATGTTACGTCAATACACTGTTGCATACGTTTATCCAATCTATTTGATACTGACCTCTTTTGAATTAGAGCTCATTAAATACTCGTTATTTCTGAAAACCTATCTGAAGACAGTGACAGTTGAAATGTCAACTACAAAACAGAAATAGTAAATAAAATTCGTGATCAATTGTTCCAAGATGGCGGCAAATAACACCTAATTTATGTTTATATGCAACAGTTATCATGATTGTCATGAACGTTATCTTGGGCGCTACGCGTTTGGATAAAATCGTGGATACGAGTTTTTTCGATGTCGAAATGACCAATCATAATATTTCTCCGTACGCTAACGTTACTATCACTACGCTAAAACAATTGTCGCTAGGTTACGGTTGCTAGCCCTGCAATTGGTTGACTTTGGGTTGTCACTGTGGACTATATACGAGTATAACCGACTAAACCCGATTTGTATTACACGGCTAAAATAGGAACTGTGGCAAGTGGCTCATCAATTAAAGTCCGTGACTGTACGTACATAGATACACGTGCATGTTGGCATTTTGTGAGATGTTACCGTTACCGGTACCGGTACCGACACCTCTAAACCCACGAATTTGAAGTGAAAACTTCTTTATTTGGGCATTTTTTGAGATGGTAAAAAACAATTGAACTCGCGACACTGTTAAAAATACACACGTAATTGTTCATTTTCAGTTCCGTCGGCACTCGCAGAGTACCAGTTTTTTATTCATGATTTTGCACACCTTAAGGTGGAAGCTCCAGGGTAGGTCGTGAAATTCTAATTTCCATTTTATCTCTCTTCTCTCTCTTTTGTATCTCTTTCGAACAATCGCACCCCTGGCAGGCATCGGCCCTTACGGACCCCACCCGTTGGTGGTGACATCTCTTTGAGGCGCTCGTGGAACACAACGCGCCGTCGACCCGGGCTTGGTCCTTACCGGACAGCGAGCTACCCAAATAAACATCAGGGTTGTATGGAGGATTTAAATTAGGAGCTATAATGTTACGGTCGCCAATCATATTTTGTTTAAAATGTAGCTTAATAGTAACCTGCGAAATTGCAATAAACGTAAGAATATTTGAATTTCGCAGGCCACCGTGGAGTTTTCACCTTCTGAAGCATGCCCGGTAGGTAAAAGTCTAGCTCTAAATCCTCTTACATCAGTCAATCGGCTTAAACTACAATATTTATAAGGTGATGTTGATGAACAGACTATCTTATTACTTATGTAGTTATTAGGCACGGATGTAGGTACAGTCGCCAGCACATCAAGCTACCCCAAACTGTCAAATTTTCCCAATTGAACATAAACCTTATTCTGCCAAGGGTGCGCGTTGTTCGAAAGAGATACCGCCGCCCCTGGCACACAGGCTACTGAGGGAACACGGGGTTTTTTTGCTTGGGAATTCATCAAATGACTTCTCCCGCTCTGGGTGGAGCAGGACTTTTACTGACTTAAACCCACCCGTATTCCCTCAGTTGGGGTTTTAGTCAGTAAAAGTCTCACACGCCCTCTTGCTCCACCCAGAGCGGGAGAAGTTATTTGATGGTTTCCCATACGCAAAAACAAAAAAAAAACTTTATTCATTTGTAATAAAGTTGAAAATCTATCATAGAAATTTGACAGTTTGGAGTAGCTTGATGTGCTGGCCTCTGTACCTACCTACACCGGCCGTTATTTCTAGCATTAATATCTACTTTATTATTGATGTGTTCAGAATTGATAGCTTCGAATCTATAGTCTGCTTATGGAATATTATAATTGGTATCATTGTGTATCTCTAGTTATTACAAACTAGACTACATTTTGGTAATGAAAGAATGGTGAGCAAAATGTTCCACCGTCAATGTCAGTACATTGGTTGTGGACGGCTCCCATATACAACGTATTGTAAATCACAAATCTTGAAACAAATTGTACAGACGCCAGCACATCAAGCTACCTCAAACTGTCAAATTTCTTTGATAGTATTTCAACTTCATGAAATAAGCATATTTAATTGGTAAAATTTGACAGTTTGGGGTAGCTTGATGTGCTGACGTCTGTACCTACTTAGTTACATAATAATGACATTTGAATATTTGTACACCATATCTTGTGGTAAAATTTACAGAACTTATAAAAATATTAATACCATACTATGTAAAACTTCATTCTTAAGAAAAAAAAAACCGGTACTGATTCTTCTGCGTGTTCTGTAGTTTCTGCCTAGCCCCCGATATGAAGAAAGCATTTTTATGTATTCTTGTAAAGAAGTTCTATCTGATATTTTGTTTTTATTGATTCTTTCTCAAACCCATTCCTCTGGCTGGCACACACACACACACACTGACACTGACACTCATTTGTTTCACAATGTTGGCAGTAGTCGGAAATATTAATGAATCACGGTGCAAGTGAAAAATTTACGGAAAGGTGTTCAACCTTTTCATTCCACGACTAAATCTAAATTAAAAGTCATTTATACAAATTAGTCTGAGAATCAGCACTTTTGGAACGTCAAAATACTTATGACAGTCCCCCATAAACGCCCACCCTTCGACACTTCCTAGTGCTTTAGCTGGGAAGAAGAAGTGGCGCAACAAACTACCCAGCAGCACAGCTGTCTGTTTAGTCGGATGGGCTTGATTCTATACATACATAGGCAAAGTAATAAACAATAAAGCATAATCCCAAAATAAAAGCCTCCTGGTATAAAGGGCGTGATAGCTTACATATGCAATGTTGGATTATTTGCTAGATTATTGACCATGTCAATAACTAATGAAATAATGACATACCAACTTAATAAATAATAAAAAATACTTGGTAAATAAAAAAAAAATATATATATAGAAATAATTATATGAACCCATATAACCTATCACTAGGTACGCTACACTGTACATTAAATCTTTAATTGACCTTGCTGGAACCTGCAAAGATGCTTTTTTTTCAAATTAAAGGCTATTTATTATAATATTTTATAGTGTTTTCCTCCGAGGAAATACTTATTACGCAATAAGGCATCACTTTTGATTCGCTTGTTAGTATAGAATAGATCGGCAACATATAACTACGCAGAGTGGCAGGGACACCGTCGCGCAGAGTGAAACCCTGAATTCAGCACATATGGTTTTAGACCTACTCTAGCGTAGAAAACTTTCGTCGAAGGCTTCCGCCGATTGGCGCGACGGGACTGTAGTACTTAGATCAGTTTCTATGATAGATAAATGATAAGTAAATAAAGTTGTCATGAAGTATGCAGGAGCCTGCATAGAAAAGTGCAATATCCACCTACGCGGTCAAAATGTGTGGTACAGCTGATTTATATAAAATGAATGCCAACGACCCGGCGACGTTACCTTTTATCGATAAAACGTCCTTCACTACTTTCACAGAATATGTCGTTAAATATTTCAAATTCCGGTTTTCTATAGAAACCGTCTAATTACAATACGGATACGACGAAACTTGTTTCGCGCATGCTTTGTCTGAATCTAGACATAAACAAAGTAAAGAATGCTGTATGAAAGTCTTTCGTTACAAATGTTTGAAGGTCACGTCGGAATGTGTTTTTAGCAATTGACGAGAAATTAAAAAAGGGTTAGAAGTACCTACGGGCCAGGCTGTATGTACCCAGACTAGGCTGTCTTGTTATTTGACGTATTTCTTTCAGAACGTGAGTAACAATTAGATAAGCACCCAATAAAGCCTAATCTAAACTTCATGGGATCTCCCTGTATAGGAGGTGTTCGTGGCTAAATTATACCAGCCACTCGGGTCGACCCACAGTTAAGCTACACTTGCCGCTGTCGGTTCTTGGAGGGGTGACCATCCGTTGCTAATTATGTATTCTGTGCCATTACCTACATATCGAGACCCTTTGTGCCTCGGAAAACACGCTAAGCCCCGGTCATTTCATTGTCATTTGTAGATTTATTGTTTGTCCTTCCGGCTAGTCAGACAGAGGTCCAAAAGCCTGACAACCAGTCTTACCAAGGGGTATCGTATTACCCACTAACTGGGTTGTGGAGGTCAGATAGGCAGTCGCTCCATGTAAAATACTGGTTTTCAGCAGTATCCGGTAGAACTGGAAGCCGACCCCAACATTGGGAAGAGGCAAGGCAGATTGATTGGTTTGTAGCACCTGCCCGGATGTTTTCGTGTTGTTTTAAATTTTTGGACGATATTTAAAAATACTTTTTTGGTCGCCTGAGTGAGTTGGCATACAATATGCTTTGTCGCTCTCTTATGTTCGATTCCCGGGATATTGGGCTCGTCTTTTATACACGGGAAGTTTTTATCCAGTGCGCAAACTGTAACCATGAATTCAGCATATCATTCTAGACCCCCTACCGCAGAAACTTTTCGCCGATTATACAAAAAATCAGCTGTTCCATATATTTTGACCGCGTAGGTATTGCACTTTCTTAAGAAACAGCAGATTTTTTTTTTGGGTCTAGAATGATATGCTGAATTCATGGTCTATGTTTGCTAAAAACTTTTCGTGTATACGGGACTTGTAGTAGACTCTTAATTTTTTTTGTGCAACATACTTATTGTTTTGAACAATCTCAGGAAGTTTCAGGTCTAGGAAATAAATACTTTCTGAAATAAAAAATATCAAACTTTTATAGAATAACCTCAATTTTATTGCTTATGAGGTATTTTTGGCTGAAGGTGATGTTATTTTCAAGAGTTTTAGTAATGAGGTTTGATTTTGCGAATAATAAGGGGCGCGTACTTTTTTGTTTGTTTTTTATTTTTTATAAATTCACATTATTTTTCGCTATTTCATTAAGGTTTAACAATTTCTCAGTGATTTGAGCTTGTTTTGGGTTTAATAACTACGAATTTTGGTTTTGTGAGAATCTTTATATTTTATTTTTTAAATAATTTCCATGGAGTTTTCGTAGAAATTCTTCTATGAGTCACGTCGCGGTGCCGCGTCTCGCTTATCTCCGGGAGCCGTTATGTATCTGCTTCCATGCCCTAATAAGCACGCCACACAGTGTTTTAAGAAGCCCGATTTTCGGACATCCCATTTTTATTGAAAAGGCCGACAGAAATAATCATTTAAACGCAAGATTTCGAATCCCCGTTGAGTTACCAAGTCTAGTTTTTGAGTTATAGTTTTTTGAAAATCGTAATTTTTCCATCCGGTAATTAAGAAAAAAATTAATTACGCTTAAACTAAGCATGATACGAAATAATGATGTTAGGTACATTGATGGCGTATCTTATGCCGAGTACTTCAGTCCACAAATGAACCTCACAACTTTGCTAGATCCAGATTTATACGACATTTTTGGTTTTTAGTTTTTTTTTTTTTTCTCGAAAGTTCCGCCATTTCGGGAAAAGTTATTAATACAGAAATAATTCTATTTACTTCCCCAATACACCACATAATTATGAAATCCCAAATCCATGGAACTTAGAAGTTATTCCAATTTAACTATTTTTGTTAGGGTTGTCAAATTTTTATCCTTATTTTGTGGATCAAATTTTTCGTAAAAGTAAAAGTTCCGTACTCACAATGACAAAAAGAACGTGTACCAGTTTACTAACAGCCTACCGATACCGAGGCCTTTCAAAGTATCAAGTTTCAAGTCCCCTTCAGGTTTACCTACTACATTTTGTTTGTTTGTTGGTAGAGACTAGGAAATAAATAGCAAATCAAGTGCATATAAAGGATTGAATGATATTGATATGATATGATATGATATGATACGAAAACTTTCGAATTTAGCCGTAGCCTACGATTCTGATTTCCGATTTTCAGTTTATATTTAAATACATCAAAAAACGTCTAATCTTGTCAATACTTTTTGTGAGGGCTGATTTTCAACGTCCTGTGTGTTCGCTGCTACTTCTGAAGGCTGAAGAGCACCAGCTTTGGTGCTATCCATAGCTTCGATTGTCAAATTGGCCACTTGCAGACCAGCATGTGGATTGGGATCCTCATGCCCCCCTGGCATTAAAGAGTCCTCTGACCGGGGCCCAGATAGACCATCTCCAGCAGAGCGGGTCAGGTTCTGCTGAGGTAAAGTAGTCTCATGGGTAGTGACCGGCTCCATGATTACTAATAAATTCCGCTTACTATAGAGTTAAATATTTGGTGGCTGCTCCCCTGTGTTACCGGGTGGGCTACCGTGCCACTAAACAGATGTACGCAATAGACAACGAAAACAACATAAGCCCGAAGGCATAGCCGGAGGTCAAGTTATAAATATTTATAGGAGTTTTAGCCAGTAGAAACTGTTACCGTCTTCACCGCGTGGAGGTACTCCCAGCTTATGTTATTGCTACTGCATACGTGTATTTTGCGTGTCATTTATTACGCACCACAAAAATACTTAAATAACACAAAATGCCTGACTTTACCTTTTAATGCACAACATCGATGAATAATATTTTATTTAGATACCAAGCTGGTATCCTGGCGTCTTCTCGTCAGATATTTACTACCAGGTAGACATTTTTGGCAAAGTTATATAAAATCCGGATATAAATAATTATCTGAGATTTTGACAACCCTGACGACGTAAAATCCGGATCAAACTTAAAATCGTTGTGGTTTCCAAGTTCCATGGAATTGGGATGTGAAATTTATGTGGTGCGTTGGAGAAGTTATCAAAATCATTTCAGTATAAATAACTTTTCCCGATTTGGTGGGATTTTCGAGAAAATTAAGAAAAACTAAAAACCGGAAAACACGTATATATCAGGATCTATCAAAGTTACAAGGTTCATTTGTGCACTAAAATACTCGGCATAAGATACGCCATCAATGTACCTAACATCATTATTTCGTATCATGCTTAGTTTAAATGTAATAATTTTTTTTCTAAATATCGAGATAGAAATTGGTCGATTTTCAAAAAACTATAACTCAAAAACTAGACTTTGTAGCCAAATGGGGATACGAAATCTTGCATTTAAATGATTATTTCTGTCAGCCTTTTCAATAAAAATGAGATGTCCGAAAATCGGGCTTCATAAAACACTGTGCGCCAGCTCGATTATGATATTTACCAACAGCGTCAGTATCGGAACTGACCTTTTGACATTTACTACGATTGCTACTCGAGTGCGACACATCGAATAATATTATGAACGGGTTTTAATCAAACATTCAGGTTTTTCTTGGAACGTAGTAGGCGTACTTAGTTCCAGAGATGGATTTTTGTTGAAAACTTGAACGAAATAGACATCTTTGATTAGTCACTGTGCTTAGGAATGCTAGACGAGAGTGATATTGTAGAAAAGCCTGACCTATGTCTCAGGGTATTTTCAACTATTTACTTCACATAAGTTCACATGAATTCAAATTCTTATAAACAACTTTTGCTAGCGGCTTCGCCCGCGTGGATGTGGATATAAAACATATAAACCTTCCTCTTGAATCACTCTGTCTATGGATGAAAATTGCACTAAAATCCGTTGCGTGGTTCAAAAGTTCTAAGCGTACAGACACGCAAAGCGACTTATACTCTTATAGCAGCGCCCCGCGGTTTCACCCGCGTTTTCCTGTTCCCGTGGGAATACGGATATAAAATATAGCCTATTTCACCCGGGGATAGAGTAGCTTCCCAACAGTGAAATAATTTTTTAAATCGGTTCAGTAGTTTCGGAGCCTATTCAATGCAAACAAACAATCAAATCTTTCCTCTTTATTATTAGTATAGATAACTTATAGATAAACAACAACTAACACGATCACTAGCTTTGATAACGAGGTACCAAATTAGAAGCCTATTTTATTATACAAATAATAAAAAAAACAAAAGAACTAATGCTTGGTTCCTTTAAACAAATAATTAATTGTTTTGCTTACAAATGGTAGCATTTTTATTTGTCAAACTGAGCATATCAATAGATTCGTAAGCAAATATGTGTGATAGCTACTTCTATACGGGAGGGTCTACAGACTGTGCAAAGGTTTCTTTTTTTTTTTGCGTGGTAAATCATCAAATAACTTCTCCCGCTCTGGGTGGAGCAGGAGGGCTTGTCAGACTTTTACTGACTAAAACCCACCCGTGTTCCCTCAGTAGCCCGTCAGCCAGGGGCTGCGGTATCTCTTTCGAATGAATCCGCACCCTTCATGATTGGTAAAGATAAAAAAAGGAGATTATCGGTCCGTAAATCATACGAAACGGCCATTTGGCATCGAACTAGGTACTCGTCCGTATCGCTGTCATCCGGAAACATGCTCATCAGAAGACTGGCAACATTGCCACGTTGAATGGCAATACAAATTTTAATTACTGATTTCTGATGCACAATATGTTTTTGCAAGCAAATCAACCTTTTGTCAGTAGGTAGGTACATTTGAGCGCTTCTTTATGTGTTGATGAAAATCTAATCAGTGGCATCACAAGTTTGTGACGTCATTTGACAGTTACACAAGTGACATTTAAATATCGAATCAGACTCACCGAACAACATCCAGTATGCTAATAATGTAAATAGAATTCATTTTATAGGCTGTGACAAGGCATGTAAATAAAAATAAAATAATTAAGTTCAAGGGAATCCCCGTAAAGCACAAATGGGAGGCATCGATGCTATTATTAGTGTAGATTATTTTATATTTTGTGAACATGAGAGTACCTAATAGACTAGATTTGTTGCCCGTTTTCTATTTTGTTAAGAAACTTACTGGGTAACTGGTACTTGTTGGGTGGCCTATACTGTTCTCCCATACCTATTAAGACTGTTATTTGGAATTATTGTAAATGACAATTATTTTTGAAAGAGTAATCGCGGTTTTTCTTGCTGGCGCTTCTTCATTGGAACCGTGCACCAAGCTATACTGACGTTTCGTATGTGCACATTTAGGGTTATATTAATCAAAATCTAGTTTTATTTAATTCATAAAAGCAAAGTATTAACAAACACTTTAATTTTCCAATAGAACCACGCATGGCCCATTTAGACTAAATACTTTTTTGGCGTCAATTAGGTATCTTTGCCAGTTTCACACTTTGACTGATTACAAAGATAACTTTGCTAACAGTAATGAAGTATCTAATAAGGACAGTCACAATGAGAATTTTTTAACTATTAATAATAGCTTTCTATACGAGTTGTATTTCTGACGTCATTTGACAGTTACAAGTGACATTTAAATATCGAATGACTCACCAAACAACATCCAGTATGCTAATAATTTAAATAGAAATCATTTGATAGGCAGGCTGTGACAACACATGTAAATAAAAATAAAATAACTAAGGTCAAGGGATTTCCCGCGAAGCGCACAATGAACCGTTATTATTATTAGAAAAAGAAAAGTATCAACAAAATTTTCATTGTCGAATAGAATCATGCATGGCCGGCTTATTCCTAGGAGCTCCAAATCTATTGTTCGCCAGATAATTTCTTTCTATACATTGGATTCCTGAGGGCTCCATAATTTTATCATTCAAATAATAAAATCGTTCCCAGCGGCTCCGAACCAAATTGCGTAAGGTCAACAAAACAAAAATTGCAAATCGGGTTAGTTACACCCATAAAACTCAAGAACGGCTGAACCGATTTTTATAATCTTTGGTTTTTTGGATTCGTCTCCGCCCAGAATAGCAGAATAACATTAGAATATGGGAAAATACACGAAATAAAAAGAGTACAATTCATTTTTCTCAAAAAAATGTCGTGTCATTTATAAAGCGCCCGAAATACCAGGTTGTCATAATTCGGTAAGAGTACACCTAACAGCATTGCCATACAACGTGGCAATGCTGCCCGCCTTTTGAGCTTTCCCGTTATGTGAGTTAAGACAACCAGTACTTTTCTAGCTGACATAAAAATGTATGACAAAATGAACTGTCTGCTTTTTTTCGTGTATAATAGGTCTTTACCTATGAAATTGCCGTTTTGTATGAAAAAATTGAAACGAATTTTTTTCATGAATTTTTTATTTGTATTAATCGAAGTAATCACCCATGCAATCAATGCATCTTTGCCATCGCAGTGGCAGTTTATTGATGCCCTTCTTAAAGAAATCAGCTGGACGGGAGGCAACAAATTCTTCAAAGGCATTTTGTACTGCCTCTCGGGTATTACATTTTTTTCCCGCCAAGAAGTTATCCAAATTCTGGAAAAAGTAGTAGTCTGTAGGCGCAAGGTCTGGTGAGTAGGGCGGATGACGGAGAGCTTCCAACCCCAGTTCTTGCAACTTGGAGACCGTCTGCTGTGCAGTATGAGTTCGCGCGTTGTCGTGCAGGAGCAGCGGAGACGAGCGATTGACCAATGCTGGTTGGAGATGCGCCAGCTTCTCCATCATTGTGTTCAGTTCTTCACAGTACACATCTGCAGTAATGCTCACCCCGTTTGGTAAGAAGCTGTGATGAGTCACACCGGCGCTAGACCACCAAACAGTGACCATCACTTTTCTAGGGGTAAGTTTTCGTTTAGGGCATTGTTTAGGTGCTGAACCAGGATCCAACCAACTTGCTGAGCGCTTACGGTTATCAAACAGAATCCATTTTTCATCGCAGGTAACAATGCGGTTCAAAATTCCTTCATTTGTGTGTCTGTTGAGCAGTGCAAGGCACGTCTCGACGCGTACTTCGCGCTGGCGATCATTGAGTTCGTGGGGCACCCATTTGTCAAGCTTTTTTACCTTGCCAATTTGACGCAAATGGACCAATATTGTTTTGACGCTAACGTCGAAAGCTGCTGCTAATTCAGCCGTAGATTGTGTATCATCAGCTTCCACAATCGCCTTTAATTCGTCATTGTCGACCAAAGTCTTCGGACGACCGCGAGGTTCATTTTTCAGGTCGAAATTTCCAGAACGGAAGCGAGCAAACCAATAACAGGTGGTGCGTTGGTTTGTAGTGTTAGCTCCGTAAACGTCGTTGATGTTGCGTGCCGCTTGTGCCGCGTTGCTGCCACGACGGTACCTACTCATATTCCATAATTACTCGAATTTTTAACGTATCCATGATGACGAAAAAGATTGAAATGCGATGAAAATGTAACACTAATCAATAAAGAAATGACTACTTTTAGAAAAAAAAATCCATGTTTTTAAAATAAAATTAATTTGAAATTAGAATTCTTAGCCAAACAAAAATTATTTTGATTTGAAATGGCCAGTACTGCAGAACGGCAATTTCATAGGTAAAGACCAATATTTCCCACTAGTAATATTATTATTATATCTATTGCTTTTTTAATTTGGAATAAAATTATAGAGCGGCTGGGAATAAGCCGCATGGCCCATTATGACAAATATTTTCTTGGCATCAAATAGTTACTTTAATTTATAACCTTTGCCAACTTCGCACTTTGGCAAATTAAAAAAAAAAAATGATATCAACTTGCCTAGCCTTTTCCCAACTATTTCGGGGTCGGCGTCCATTCTAACCGGATGCAGCCGACTTTCCGTAATTTAGGAGCGACTGCCTATCTGACCTCCACTACCCAGTTACTGGGTAACTCGTAACCCTTGATAAGCCGAGTTGTCAGACTTTCGGGCTTCTTTGACAGTCGTTACGGATCGCCCGTAAAGACTCACAAAGATCCATGAGTGACAGCCAGGACCAACAGCTTAACGAGGTTTCCGAGTCACGGAGGGGTCTTGGTATGTAAAGATGGTCACCCATCCACGGACCAACGTTGGCAAGCATAGCTTAACCTGATCGAACTACCCGAGCGGCTTTTACTGCCTAGCCACATGCCCCATTTTATTGTAGGTCAAATGCAATTATGATGACTTAAATATTTGTATAAGTACGTTAAGGAGCGAAAATTACTCGTATAAGCAATTTTCTAATAAAAATCTTTTCCACATAGCGAGCGCATGGCCACCTTTTCAAACTGTCATTTTCATTTAAATGCACCAAAAACTTTCACCTTATGTATCACGCCACTACAAGTAATAACACATACTCAGCCTATTACGTTCCCACTGCTGGGACACAGGCCTTCTCTCCGTGAGAGGGAGTGGGCCGTAATCCAACACGCGGGCCCAGTGCGGAATATTACATGTCACATGTCTTCCAATTTTTTGGTTCTAGGACATGCCGTTTTCCTCACGATGTTTTCGTTCACCGTTTTGAGAGCAGTAGTGATGACATGATTGTAATCAAAATCAATAATAATAAAATAATAATAATTAATATTTGAAAATGTAATTAATATGTATTTATTGAAATAAAGGTCATAATAATCAAACAAAGTAATGCGCCTGGCTGGTTTCGAACGCACGACCTTACAAGATAAAATTATATTGTCCGAAAAATCGTAAGTTACAAAGGAAAAATTAAGCTTGTGCTTGTAGGTCGTAGGTTCGAACCCAGACAGGCCATTATTTTACTCTGCGTAAATTTATTTCGTCACCATTGCTCTCAAAACGACGAAGGAAATCATTGTGAGGCAATCGGCAAGTCCTAGAACGAAACATTCGGAGATATGTGACATCTAACAATCCGCACTGGGCCCGCTTGGTGGATTATGGCCCACTCTCACAGAGAGGAGGCCTGTGTCCCTGAAGTGGGCACATTATAGGCTGATTTTGATGCTTAACATTTTGACTCCTTTACTGTACGCACGGCTGCACATCAAGTTAGTCATGTGTACATCGGTGTTTTTTTTTGCAATTGATTTTAATTTCGGTCGATGATTTTCAGTCAGTTAAAAGAAAGTTTTCTCTCGGGGAAAGGAAGAAACAAGCAGAGAGCAAGAAAGACTCACCTGTCCACCAGGGCTGTTAGAGTTAGAAGTATCTAGTTTAGGTAACTGAATATAAGCGGGTCCTGTCCAGTAGTCATGGTCAGCAGGTTCACTGAAAATATAAAATGGAATTTAATAAAATACACAAACGCTTGCATATTTTTTTTTTCAAATATTTTTAACATTATCAGACCCGTACCCTATCTAATGACTGTGACACAAGAGCGACACGTAGGTACTAACGGCAGAGGCAACTGCAGCCAACGACGAATGTAAACGGTTGCCGTCAACGCGCGTCTGGTAAGTTATTTTTTGGAATTGGTTTCTCGCAGGTCAACCTATGAGGTTCTCGGCTGCTCAACCGGACTTGCCTGGAGCTGCGTCAGTAAATTGAAGTATCCAGCCAGGGAAAACTAAGCGAGTTTACGCTAAGTGCATCTGTCGGGTACGGACCTCGGCTTAGATGCTATTGACAAGATACCGCTCGCGTATTTGAGCACTGTACGCAAAAACACGAGCGGCACTTTTTCGACGGGCGGCGAGTGCGGATGGGCGTTGACAGCTGCCGTCGATTGCTGTTGCCTCAGCCGTTAGTGCCGTTGACGCGTGTCGCTCGTGTGTATGTGTCACCGTAAGATTGTGAAAATCGTTAGTTTACAATCTATCTCGCGAGATTATAAACCGTCGATAAAATGTGAACTGCAAAAACCATTTACAATTCAACGCACTATTTTTCGATAGTTTATAATCTGTCCGTCAAATTGTGAACTGGTATCAAGACGGATAACACCTTGCGCTATTACTAAATAGTCAAGTAAACTGCCACTAACTTGGAAGTAGCGCTCGCCGGTCGCTGCCGCGGCACCGCTCGCTTCGCTCGGTCGGCTCGTGCGCGGTTGGTCGAAATTATAACGTAACCTAACCTATTTAGTCGGTAAGCAGTATGGTGCTGTTCAAAATTTATCGACAGTTTTTAATCTCGCGAGATAGATTTTAAACTAACGGTGTTCACAATCATACGGTGACATAGACACACTAAAGCGTAATGAGTAATGCATAAAGGGTTCAGTGGTCAGCCTATTGCAGATTACATTTTATTAAACATTTTTCGTACAAAATGACGAAGGCCAAACCAAGCGTGGTCTACCATAGATCACCATTGCATCATATTTTAACGGAAAATTATAAAATATAAGTATAAAAAGATTCTGATGTGATAAAGGAAAAAGAACTGAGATACTTGAAAAACTGGTTTTTTAATTTTATGATGTCTGACATTTAACATTAAATGTTTGTATGATTTACGTTTTAATCTAGACAAAATTAGTGTCAACCAATCTGGGAATCGAAGGGAATCAACCACTCACTCAACAGTCACGTTTGCGACTAATATACCCACAAGGAAGTCGGTCATACCAAGCCTGACGTAAAAAGATGATACTTGCCTTACTGGTGGTCTCGGCCTGCGGTCTGGTCGCTGCGTGGTCAGATATCCATTATCTGGATCTCGGTTTTGGGAGTCACCGCTGGGGCTAAAGGACAAAAATTCACGATGAGCTATGTACGACCACGGAAATATTGGTTGAGCAGATATTACATCAATTAGTCTAGTTATAAGAGACTAGCAGCGCTCCGCGGTTTCACCCGCGTAGTTCCCGTTCCCGTGGGAATACGGGGATAGAATATAGCCTATGTCACCCGGGGATAGTGTAGCTTTCCAAAAGTGAAAGAATTTTTCAAATCGGTTCAGTAGTTTCGGAGCCTATTTATTCAATGCAAACAAACAAATAAACCATCAAATCTTTCCTCTTTATTATTAGTATTCGTATTTACATTTCAAAACACTCGTTAATTGAATTCATGGATAATTAAAGTTGAATCCATATACTTAGGGGTAAGAATCACAGGGAATCAAAAATTAAAGTTAAGATCATACAACACTGTCCCCATTGTAAGAGCAAATTATTTAAAAAAGAGTAATCATGGAGTTTCTTGCCGGCTCATCTCCATCCATACGAAAAGACCAATTGGAACCGTACACCTAGCTTAGCTTACCAATTATGTTAAATTTGAAGGTAAGTAATAAATTGTGAAGAAACAAACAAATGAAAAAAAAAAACCATTTAAGTAGATACACTATACAGTGGAATAATATGTAGTTCCCAATCGTTGCACCACAGCGGTGCAATAATTAAAGATCCCATTATCATTATGACGAAACTAATCACTATATCCTTATATAAGGGAAAATTTATCACCGAGCATGTGGTACAGTGTAATTTGGACGACAGTGGTAGCGGTAGATAGCAGGCGATATTATTAATGAACGATGTCATCAATTGCTCATTACCATTGTTACCTACACTGGTGTAGGACGCCATGATGAATTTATTTCGGTTGTGACGTCATTTATGTTTTGCTTTGCCTGCTTGCTTATTTTTATTTTATTATGAAGGGGAAATAAACAGTGGGTAGTATTTTGAAATGCAAAGCTTAATAAATATTATGCATTTTCCACATATTACAACTTAGATATTTACTAACTGATGATGCGCCCTCTCTGCCCCCTTTTTTTGAGTTTGGAAAATCATCAAAAAAAATCTCCCGATCTGGGTGGAGCAGGAGGGCGTGTCAGACTTTTACTGACTAAAACCCAACCGTGTTCCCTCAGTAGCCTGTGTGCCAGGGGCCACGGTA
Source organism: Polymixis flavicincta (assembly GCA_949987655.1). Lineage (NCBI taxonomy): Eukaryota > Metazoa > Arthropoda > Insecta > Lepidoptera > Noctuidae > Polymixis > Polymixis flavicincta. The sequence continues at coordinate 11,467,616 of OX465190.1, read as the reverse complement.
TCTCTTTCGAACAACCCGCACCCCTGGCAGGCATCGGCCCTTGCGGACCCTCGCGCATTTGGTATCTGTATTACATTTTCCCTCCATCACCGTAACAAATTATAAACTCTTTCATGTGTCGTCAGATTATAACCTAAAGAAATATTATGTCCTTGTGTACTTACAGGTACTGAGAGCGGTGGTGGCCAAGTGGTAACGGCCGCGACTTACGAGTTGTAGGTCGTGCGTTCGAACCCAGCCAGGCGCATTACTTTGTATAAATAATTTCATCACCACTGCTCTCAAACGGTGAAGGAAAACATCGTGAGGAAACCGGCATGAACCAAAAATTCGAAGACATGTGACATCTACCAACCCGCACTGGGCCCGCGTGGTAGATTACGGCCCACTCCCTCTCATGGAGAGGAGGCCTGTGTCCCAGCAGTGGGAACGTTTATAGGCTGAGTATGTATGTATGTACTTACATATTTAGCGAAGCTTCAGTGGCATGACTTGGTTGAAAATAAGGTCTAGGAGACTCTTTAGGTGGTTCTCTGACCGGCTTCGTTTCGAAGTCGCTGGGCAAGATGTTGGGCCTCTGTGTAGGCCGCCTTCCATTATTCTGTTCACCTAAGTCAGGTAAGTTGACAGAAGGCCGTGGGGTGTTGGCATTGCAGATCTCCCTGCCATTCAGTCTAATTGTTACCAGTTTCGGGGTTTTGTTTAAAGGGTTGTATTGCACGAAGAAGCGCACTGGCACGGCAGGGCCAGGGTTAATTTGCATGTCACCGTTCTCAATTTTGAAGTCCTTGTTGTCTTGTGTCGACACATCTCCTACCCAGTTCTGAAAGAGATGGAAGACTTTGAAACTGTTTCTTTCTTTTTTGGAGGACAGTCTTATGTAATTTTGTAGTTCAAAAAGTGCTGACTCTCAGCCTAGTTTTAATAAATGACTGTTGACTTTAAGTTAATGTTCAAAACTTGTTAAATTATGGTTTTCCGAAAGTATTAAACATCAACATTGTATAACACACACTGTCATTTTGAATATTATTTTTGCCGCTCGTAAAAGTGGATTATACCAAGTAGTTTTGACATACATAATACATAATGTAGCAGATTTTGAGTGTTGAAAAACTGGATTTCAAAGAAGGTGAACGATTCATAAAGTTCAATTCGTAGAATTTAAAAGTAGTGGTGGCCAAGTGGTAACGGCTGCGACTTACGAGTTGTAGGTCGTGAGTTCGAACCCAGACAGGCGCTTTACTTTGTGTAAATTATTCTATCACCACTGCTCTCAAAACGGTGAAGGAAAACATCGTGAGGAAACCGGCATGTCATAGAACCAAAAATTCGAAGACATGTGACATCTATCAACCCGCACTGGGCCCGCGTGGTGGATTACGGCCCAATCCCCCTCACCGAGAGGAGGCCTGTGTCCCAGCAGTGGGAACATTATATAGGCTGATGATGATGATGATTTCGTAGAATTGCAGACAGATTTGGTTGTTCCTAATAAAATAAAAAAACATGTGGGTAAACAGTCTGCTCACATTCCTGGATATATCCCCAACACGCTAATGATTACAAAATACCAATAGATCTTAATATAGACTGAAGAAGCACGTAGAAAAACTAGAAACCTATGAAGCAGTGAAACATTCAAAATCAGCTTAATTTATTCCACTACAAACGCAAGGGGCACACAGTCAGATGAATAGCGCAGTCTACAATGATAAGCTATCATCATCATCATCATATCAGCCGAAAGACGTCCACTGCTGGACATAGGCCTCCCCAGGCTCCTCCACTTCGACCGGTCTTGTGTGTCCCACATCCAGCGGATACCCGCGGCCTTAACAAGGATGATAAGCTATAGCTCCAAGTAACTTTAAAATCCATATTACCATATCAATTGGTCAGACAGCACCCGGTTGGAATACTGACTATCAAATGCATACTGTGATACTGGAAGCCGACTACAGCAAATTAAAACTCCACCGCAAGGTTTTGATCGGGGTGGCTTTGGAAATTTATGCCTGCAGAGCCATTCACGACCGTTCGTTACGTTTCCGTGCTGAATCGAACATCAATCACCGTTATCAAAAGAGGCTGTTCCCAAATCAAAAACCCGAAAATGTTGTCAGTATAAAATATTGAAGAGGGTAAAATAGTCGACCTGTGTCGGGGGCAAGGCAAATTAGTATATGAAAACGTGCTATCTTCGATTCGACAACCAATAGTATGGCTGTGAATGCTACTAGCTATGCTGGAAGGATTTGGGGGAAGTCTTTGCTTAGCAGTGGGCCAGTGTGAAAAACTAAAAATAAAATACCATCGGCCAGCCACCAGCTAACCTTTTAAACTTAAATAGGACTCACCCCAAGTATATCAGCCTTGCTATCTAGCACGATATTGAGCCACAGTGAGTGTAGAGTGCTGTCTGTGGACAGGTTGACTTCTCCGTACCATCTGCCCGGCTCGGATCCGGGCGGCTCGTAACTAAACACGTTGGGACATGGCGATATTGGCGTGGAACCGGAGTCCTGCTCCAGTGTAGGTGATGCCAGCAAAGCCAGGAACGTGCATAATGGGATTATCTGTTGAGCAAAAGTTGGGTGAGATTGGCACTGTAATTAGTAGGTAGGTTAAACTTCGGTCGCGTGAAATTGCTTGTATCCTACTAGCTACAGTCCGCGGTTTTACCCGCATAAGTCGCGGTCCTGTTGGAATATCGGGATAAAAGGTATCCTATATCGTAATCCAGATCATAATCTAGCCCATGGGTCAAATTTAATCCAAATCCGCTCACCCGTTTTTAGTGTGAAAGCTTCAGAAACAAAAATCAAATCTTTTCTGTTTTATTCGTTTAGATGACACTCGGAAATACTGTAGCTTCTCAATAGTGTTGAATTTTTGGAATCGGATCAGTAGATACGAAGATTTAACCTCTTTAAAATATGAGTGGTATACACATACGTACAACTCACACACACACACACACACACACACACACACACGTGTTTTATTCTGGGATACACTGTAGACAAGTCTTAGAATAAAACACTGAACACTTCATCGAAATTTCGTCAAAAGGCGTCCACTGCTGGGCGTAGCCTCGAACAAGCATCGCCGCAGACCGTACTTGTGACATTCACCGGATTCCTGCGACCTTCACCAGGTATTCGGTCCACCTTGAAGGTGGAGTAATTATGAAAATATTTTTTTAATAATTCTGGGCCCTAAATTGCAGTCCAAATACAATACTTTCTTTCTATAATTCACATCTTGTGACACTGTGAGGACGATTCTGCCGCCTCCTTCCTAATAATAGTGGGATTTCGGCAACACTAGAGCTGTGCCAGAATACCTATTGACTGTTTAAAAGTAATACCACCACCACACCACCACCACCACCACCACCATATATTCAGAAATAAATAAAGAAATGAAATAATAATTCAGTGGTTTTATGTTAATTAAATTTCTCGAAATAATATTTATTTTGATGCAAATCGTCACAATTATTTTCACGAAAAAGTCTTATTTGCAGCAAATATAATTTCGAGAGTTATGTATATTGACGTTTTAAATTGATTATACTATCATATTTGACGCAATTTGCAAAAACTGTAATAAATGCTGAATTTCGCTATATTTTAGAACCCCCATTCCCTCTCAATTGCTTAATGGAGAAAAATATTAAACATAGTATTGGCTATAAAACATTGCAGATGCCATGGTGCTAAGGTTCAAGCACCTAAGTACGTTCACTTTGTGATATATTTAGAAAACGGGTTGACTTGAAGACGATGTGGCAAATAGGACGCATGCAGTTGGTTTAACTTTTAACATAAGATCAGAAGGTGGAAAAGTATCGTAAAATAATAGTTTAAAAACTAAAAAAACACGCTTCAAAAAACAAACTGAAAAAGTAGAAAATAATTTAATTGTATTAAAAACCTTGATATTAATTGGTTATAAAAATTAAAAATTTAAAAAACCCCCGTCCTAAACAAAAACTCTAAAAAAATTAAATTTAAAATTTAAAAAACCCCCGACCCAAAAAAAACTCTAAAAAGTAAAACAATAATATTTATAGGCCTTTTAAGTTGAAGGTAATATTTTGATCAAGGTATTGTCAAGTCGGGGGACGGTCAATGAAAACGCCAAACAGAGGCCGAGAATTTTCATTAGCCGTCCCCCGACTTTTATTTGGCCTTTTAAGTTGAAGATACGAGTATTATTTTAATCAAGGCATTGTCAATTCGGGGGACGGCTAATGAAAATGCTAGGCCTCTGTTTGTCGTTTTCATTGACCGTCTCTCGACTTGACAATGCTTTGATCAAAATAATGTCTTCAACTTAAAAGGCCAAATTTTTTTTTCTACTTTTTAGAGTTTTTGTTTGGTTGAATTTTTAATTTAATTTTTATTTCCTGCTTTTTAAACTTAATGTCTCGCTTAAATCTGCGCAGCATTGCGTATTTTTCCCACAATGAAGTTTGTTACTAATTTATCCTCATTACTCGTCCTGATAATAGGTCTTTACCTATGAAATTGCCGTTTTGTATGAAAAAATTTAAACGAATTTTTTTCATGAATTTTTTATTTGTATTAATCGAAGTAATCACCCATGCAATCAATGCATCTTTGCCATCGCAGTGGCAGTTTATTGATGCCCTTCTTAAAGAAATCAGCTGGACGGGAGGCAACAAATTCTTCAAAGGCATTTTGTACTGCCTCTCGGGTATTAAATTTTTTTCCCGCCAAGAAGTTATCCAAATTCTGGAAAAAGTAGTAGTCTGTAGGCGCAAGGTCTGGTGAGTAGGGCGGATGACGGAGAGCTTCCAACCCCAGTTCTTGCAACTTGGAGACCGTCTGCTGTGCAGTATGAGGTCGCGCGTTGTCGTGCAGGAGCAGCGGAGACGAGCGATTGACCAATGCTGGTTGGAGATGCGCCAGCTTCTCCATCATTGTGTTCAGTTCTTCACAGTACACATCTGCAGTAATGCTCACCCCGTTTGGTAAGAAGCTGTGATGAATCACACCGGCGCTAGACCACCAAACAGTGACCATCACTTTTCTAGGGGTAAGTTTTCGTTTAGGGCATTGTTTAGGTGCTGAACCAGGATCCAACCAACTTGCTGAGCGCTTACGGTTATCAAACAGAATCCATTTTTCATCGCAGGTAACAATGCGGTTCAAAATTCCTTCATTTGTGTGTCTGTTGAGCAGTGCAAGGCACGTCTCGACGCGTACTTCGCGCTGGCGATCATTGAGTTCGTGGGGCACCCATTTGTCAAGCTTTTTTACCTTGCCAATTTGACGCAAATGGACCAATATTGTTTTGACGCTAACGTCGAAAGCTGCTGCTAATTCAGCCGTAGATTGTGTATCATCAGCTTCCACAATCGCCTTTAATTCGTCATTGTCGACCAAAGTCTTCGGACGACCGCGAGGTTCATTTTTCAGGTCGAAATTTCCAGAACGGAAGCGAGCAAACCAATAACAGGTGGTGCGTTGGTTTGTAGTGTTAGCTCCGTAAACGTCGTTGATGTTGCGTGCCGCTTGTGCCGCGTTGCTGCCACGACGGTACTCATATTCCATAATAACTCGAATTTTTAACGTATCCATGATGACGAAAAAGATTGAAATGCGATGAAAATGTAACACTAATCAATAAAGAAATGACTACTTTTAGAAAAAAAAAACCATGTTTTTAAAATAAAATTAATTTGAAATTAGAATTCTTAGCCAAACAAAAATTATTTTGATTTGAAATGGCCAGTACTGCAGAACGGCAATTTCATAGGTAAAGACCTAATATATACCTTTTCAATGAGCCCAAACACGATACTTCTGCTGTTTGTTGGTGAGTAACTTGGATATCCTGTAATTACCAGGTGTTGCTCCAGCATCAGTTCCAGGTTACTTTGTTCGTCTAGTAATAGAATACCAAATTTCAAGTTGATCAAACCCATGGAAGATGCTCAAATCCCTTCATCAACCAAAAAAGAGCTGATAATCATCAAACGGCTGAACCGATTTTGATGAAACTTGTGTAAGAACACTCCCGACTAATTCACATTTCAAACAAAAATCAAAATCGGTTCATCCGTTCGGGAGCTACGTTGCCTCAGAGACACACACACACACACACAGACACGTCAAACTTATAACACCCCGTCGTTTTGCGTCGGGGGTTAAAAATACCTCATGTTGAAATTATACATGTGAGAACGACGTAGAAAGAAGTGCACGTTAAAAGCGCATGTAATAAAAAAAAAGCCAAAAACAATTAATTAAAGTAAGCCGTGGCAGGTAAGAGATGACCAGACTAGTCTCTGCTGACAAGTTTTTGACAGGATGAGATCGAGACTAGATTTTAATTATGCGAATTGGCCTTCTGCTGACATACTATGTCACCCCGATAATCTACTACCAAAACAACAAAGCTACACACACAATTAGCAATTCTATCAGCGTTGCCGTGAGCAGGAAATTACCTAATGACCCAGTTAATTTGCCACAATATTATTATTTTATATTTTTGATTTCACCCTGGTTTGGTCTTTGTAAAATTAATATGGTAGGCCTTATAAAGGCCTTGATAAATATTGCTTTTTATAAGGCCATTTACAAAAAAATAAAACAGTAGTCTTGAGAATCAGGACTTTTCGAACGTCAAAATATTAAAAGACGGACTGTCCAATGCAATTTTGACGTTCCAAAAGTGCTGATTCTCAACCTTTTTTTTACGGTTGGAACTCAACCCTCCATTGCCGTTTTGACTCTTTTAATGGGTGCTTATAAAAGGGGTCAAGGTGTCAAACAGCGCCAATATTCAATTCGAAAGAATAAGAAAAAGGAGTTCTTTCCAGGCGAAGAATAATTTATAAAAACAAATCGTGATAAATAGATTAGTAGCTATTCCTACATGGTTTTTGTGCCGGCAATGTCTGCGCAAAAATTGCCAGAACTACTCGTTTAAGCTCTTTTTATTAAAAGGTTTTCATAAAAAAAAAAAAAAAACAATTTTCCTCCTTGGCAAATCTTGGTAGGTTTATTAAAGATGGTCAACTAAGTAATATTCAGTATTACATGCCTCTTACAAGGTGGACCGATCATCTGGAATCCGCTGGATTCAGGAATCACAGAACCGGTCGCAGTGGCAGTGCTTGGGGGAGGCCTATGTCCAGCAGTGGATTTCTTTGGGAAATACTGTTTTATGAATATTTAGTATGCGGTCCAAAAGGACCGGTATAAAAGCGTTTTAAAAGTGTATTTGTTATACTTTCCACCCTGTGCCCCAAAATATGCAGTAAAAGTGAATGAAAGCTGCCACCGCCACTTCCACGGTTTTTTTTTTGTGTGGGATATCATCAAATAACTTGTCCTGCTCTGGGTGGAGCAGGAGGGCGTGTCCGACTTTTACTGACTAAAACCCACCCGTGTTCCCTCAGTAGCCTGTGTGTCAGAGACGTTTTATGGTGTACTGGATTTGCAACTCTCGGCGTTGTACCAAGCATTGAGAATACAACAGAGTGCAGCGCGGGTGAGTCTCAGCGCGTAGAAAAAACATAGTGTTCGATTCTCATCTCTTGACGTTAGTGCGTAGAAAATGCAGTACGCGAAAACATCCCACCGCGATTTAGAACGTGGGCTTGTCTTGCCGGCGACACAAAGACGAAGAAGATACTTGTATCTTGTGCACCTACTTGCTCCAAGTTCACCAACGTATTGAAAGGTCATTGACCAACTTTCAACGGGTTTGCTGATCACCACACCACCATATGGGCGGATTTGAGTTTTGTATCGCTCAATCCGGGTCAAAACTATTAGCATTTTTGCGAACTTGCTCTTCTTTATGATGTTGACTTGGGAACCGGTTTTTAGTTTGAAACCAGATTGATAGCAGACCGCATCGAACATGTTTTTCTATTGACTTCATACTTACTCGATCTTGAACAAATAAGTTCTACATTGGAGGTCCAGGGTAGCCCACAAAATTCAAAATTTCTTACGGTTTTTTTAAATTTGCAAGTCAGTGCCATGTTGATAAAAATATGATTCGCGGCCGTAATATCTAATTATAATTAAAAATATTAAAAATATTTATCTATATAAATAAAAAGAATAGTCCTGACTGACTGACTCATCAACGCCCAGACAAACCCTTGGACCTAGAACCTCTGAACAAAAAAGGGAACTTTATAATGTAAAAAAGGAATAAGGCAGGATATTTCGAAATTCAACCCCTAAGGGAGTTAAATAGGGGATGAAAATTCCGCGCGGGCGAAGCCGCTGGCAATAGCTAGTTTCACATAAACCTGCTTGGGCACTTATGAAACGTCAGAAGCTAGGTGCACGGTTCACATTTTTCGTTTCCTATGGAGAAGAGCCGGCAAGAAACTCCACGGTTACTCTTTTAAAAATAATTGGCTTTATCAATGTTTTCAAATTACAGTGCTATTAGGTATGGGAGGACAGTGCAGGCCTGTCAATAAGTTTTTTGGGTTTTGCCTTCGCACGGTTTGTGCATTTAGCCAGTGTCAAGTAATTTTACTTTTCAATCAAGTAAATGGCCCGATATCGGGCACGAAGTTACAAAAAAGTCATAGTCAGTCCAGTCAAAGTTATTGTAAAGCGGTAGCAACTTTACAACAACCTATTAGGAGTTTTTGAGGGGAACACGGAAAGTCCACGTTAGTCAGTTATTTTCACCTTCACTACACTTGTGCACTCACACTAAATTGAATAATTCATTACCGAAATTATACAATTTAATTCGCTATTTCACGAAATTTCATGAAAATTACAATTCGTGCGACATGTTCCTACATAATCCCACCAAAAACTCCCTACCAGGTACTTACTAAGAGGAATGAAAATGAAGTTTTTTTTTTTTTTTTTTACAAACGTTGCCCCACACTAGGAATTTCTCCTGTATTGTGGGTGCGTTTACAAACATTTAAACTCACATACACAAACAGCCAGAACCGGAACAACTACTTGTAGCTCATACAAATATTTGTTCCGTGCGGGAATCGAACCCGCGACACGCAGCGCACCAGTCAATCGCTTAACCAATGCGCCAAACGTGTCGTCAAAGATGATGAGAATGAACAAATCTACAGTCTGCAAGGCCTACGACCACCTACGACGTTCAGTCATTCATTCACAATATTTTAAATCATTGCTTTTAAAGTAACTCTTATGGCAACATTTACCTAAATGATTACATCTTGTTAATATAGATTCAGTACCATACTATTCATGGATTAAACCCCCTCCGTTGAAATATTTCGACGGTTTATTAAAAATGCTGTTCTTCAATTTGACCGCGTAGGTATTGCACATTTCTTCTCGAAACACCTGTTTTTGTTATGGCCGACGACAAATTTCTAAACTACCCCGGTCTATGATCATGTGACGTATTCATGGTTAAAATTTTACTACAAATGACAAATTTTACAGGAGAGCGCTTCAAATTTTCAAACACGCGTACATCATGTTCTAGTTAATGTAATGTCAAGATGGATTTAAAGTGCATTTTGCCATCTTAGACTTATTTTTGTAAAACTAAACGATAGTATAGGCTGACCGGAAGGTCACTAAAACAAAACGAAGCAAATCACGTACCTATGCACTCAGGGGATTGTACGTAGGGACCGTCGATTTGCGCGTTGTTGTATGCCTACCTGTATTATGAATTCTTCTGCCTAGCCGTGCAGGACTAACCAAGGCGTGATGTTAGTAATAAATACAAACTAATCAATGTATAAATTGCTTAGTGATTAAGTTTTAATGAAACGATTAATTCATTAATGTGTTATCATAGCAATTATTACTAACAGTGATCGTTACTGTTTTGTTTATAACCAACATGTAATTTATAACCAAAGAGTATTATTTTATTTGGAATTTTTGGTAGATGATGAATTGATGACGCTTTGGGTTTTACTTACGAGAAACTTTTAAAATAATTAAACGTTTTTCTTTGGTAGTTTTTATCATGATTTGCGTGGGTGTATGTACGGTCACTAAGAGATACGTAAACAGGGTCGTCGCATTTACATAGTTGAAGTTTATTAAGGACTGCCTCGTTGGTCGCAAGCGCTACTGCTTAGCATGAGGTCTTGGGTTTGAGGTCACGAAAGTGATATTGGGTTTTTATATCTGGGATTTCTCAGTGGCAGCCTGTAGTCTGGCTCTGTGCCCGGTTGATGGCAATAGGGTCACCCCCTATTACATGAGACTTAATCATAACTGGCGAAATGAGCGTAATCTACTTTCTCTACCAAAATAGAAGATACAATTTTTGTTTACATTTTGGCAGACAAGATGTACTAAAGTTATTACTCTGCACCCCTTCGGGGACCCCAGGCGTGATATTATTTAAGTAAGGAACCAATGGATGTTTTCGAATAAAATAAAATGTAATTATTACAAAATAAATAGTTAATTTTTCAAATTAAAATTTCATTCGAAAACATCTACTAGTTTTTTTCTAAGCTTCAACTATGTAACGACCCTGGTAACGTATCTCTGTTTGGTGACTGTACCTACCTATACGGGAAACGTTTTTATCCAGTACGCAAACTGTAACCATGAATTCAACATATCATTCTAGACCCAATACCGTCTTTACCATAAGGGCACACGGGGCCCATGCCCATGCTCAGGGGGCCCCGAAGGACCGACAATTTCTCTCACATTAATTTATTCTCAAAACATTTTGCCAACGTCTAAATTTTTGTTTTTCGGGTTACACTAATTAATAATTCGCTATCTTTACTTTCCGAAAGGGCCCTAAATTCTTGTGTGCCCAAGGGCCCCAGCATAGTTTAAGACGGCCTTGTCTAGACCCCCTAGCGCAGAAATTTTTGCCGGTTATACAAAAAAAAAACCAGCTGTTCATTTTAACCGCGTAGGTATAGCATTTTTATATGAAACAGCTGATTTTGTTTGCATAAATTTCTGCGCTAGGGGGTCTAGAATGATATGCTGAATTCACGGTTACAGTTAGCGCACTGGATAAAAACTTATCCTGTATAATAATAATTACGACTTACCTACCTCTGTTTTTTATTCGTATCGGACAATTATTTCTTCTAATTGATAACCGGATGTTATAAAAACAATATTGTTATTTCTGTGTACCCATTGTTTATAACTTTGTTGTTAAGATACATTGCCCCGTTATCTTTCAACCTAATTTGATGTGAAACTATTAAACTTTCAAGAAATAAAGGAGAAGAGTGTTTTTGTATGAATACGCTAAACTCTGTACTACCAGTCGAATTTGATAAATCTTTTTGCATTTTGTAGCTTAATTCTTGAGAAAGGTTTTAGGCTAACTAACATCACGCTTCAACACTCAGGAGCAAAAAAAAGACAAAAAACGTTGAGCGAAAACGAAATAAAAGTGCTGGCGGGCGATGCGGCGCGATGCAAAGTGACAGGGCAGCACAAAGTGACAGGGCCCGCAAGGGCCGATGCCTGCCAGGGGTGCGGGTTCGTTCGAAAGAGATACCGCCGCCCCTGGCATACAGGCTACTGAGGGAACACGGGTGGGTTTTAGTCAGTAAAAGTCTGACACGCCCTCCTGCTCCACCCAGAGCGGGAGAAGTTATTTGATGATTTCCCACCCAAAAAAAAAAGAAAAGCACATGAAGCTACCCCAATCTGTAAAATTTCTTTGATAGATTTTCAACTTTATAACATAAACATAAGGTTCATGTTCAATTGGGAAAATTTGACAGTTTGGGTTAGCTTGATGTGCTGTCTGTACACCAAGTTGTAGATTTCTCTGACTCCTGCGCTAGTTATATAACTGTGTTGCACATAGAAATATAAAAAGCAGGAGAAGTGGGAAAGGGGCGTGTCTGTGTCCGCGCGGTATGATCAGCATGATCATTCCTAAAGCAAATGGCCGTCTCCGCGAACTAGTGTGGTTTCGACCGTTGTCGTGATAAATCATAAGAATGCCGTGTTATTCAGTGGTGTCTTGTAAAAACCAAAGCCAAAACAAAAACTTTGTGAATCATGGAATCACTTACCATAAATAAATACAAGTATTTTTCTATATTTGTCTTTAAAATCATGAAAAACAAGAAATCGAAAAACATTTCTTGCATTTACCATGTTATTTTTGTTTTCAAATATCACAGCGACTGTATTATTTTTGTACTAAATACATTGCTCCTAAACCACTACCTAAATATTTTGTCGCTAAGTGACTGGACAAGCAATGTAAAAATCACAAAACGATAAAGTATCTATGCCGACGCATTCCGTAGTACGGCCGCTGGTTCTTGCGTCGAGCTAGTGATGTACTCGTGCAGATCCACTAACGTAGGCTATCGATAATGTCGATTCGCGAATAAATAGAATAAGATAGATCGATGTGAATTAATGTTTTTTACTTATTTTGATTATTTTACAGCGTAGTAGAGAAATGCCTAAACAACAGTCGTAAAGTTAACAAAATTTTAGATAATGTCGGTGGAGTGTTATTGGGTTTGAATTATCGTATAATAAATCTTATCCTCGTGCTATTTCCTTACTTTTTTTTGGTTTTGGCATTTTACTTACGTTAAAGTCTTCAAACGCTTCGTATGCGTTATTGTTATCGGCATTGTTCAGATAATATATTAGTGACGTATTACGGTTATCGTTTTCATTTTATCGTATTTCCTGGACCCCAAAAAAAAATTGAAGTAGTACAATAATAAATAGAAGTATCGACAACTTTCCGATTTAGTCAATCACTAGCGTATATGTAAAATAAATTGCTTTTGCACAGCACAACGGTAGCAACCGTTGTTTGTGTGAGTGAGTTGTACTTAAATGCACGCTGCGTTTGAAGGGATAAGGTCTATATTTGATTGTGTTGTACGTTCTGATTTATAAATTGCGAGTGTGAGCGCGACTTCGTATCTATTGGTTTTACTAAATTGCATGTGTAGTTGTGGCGCGGTAGTGGGGAGCAAGTGGAGACACCGGGTTCCGATACATTTTCAACTACTTGGCATATCTTCTTCTTTCTTATATCTATGGTGTTGCAGGAGCCAGTGTCCTCCCGTAATACAAAGACACAATGTTTTGTTGTTTTATGACAACACAATAAGTAAAAAACAACCGCAAGCAAAAAAAAAAAAAAACATTTAAACTATCTTAAGAGAAAAAAAAGTATGAAAACAGACTAAAAAAAAAAAAAATTTTAAAACTAGTGGTCGCCCAGTGGTCGACGTTAGACCTTAATATTATATTTAAATTTTAAGTTTAAACAAATGCATTAATTACTATATAAAACTAAAGCGTCGCATTGTATGTTACATAAAATGCGACGCTTTAGTATTTGGTTTTTTGGCCTCATTCTTGGTGTTCCGCGCGGTCTATCTGCCTTTGTTTTATAATATGAGGAAGTGGCTGTTATTTTAGTATATTGATGTAGGTATCTTACGACTTCCACGCGAACGAAGTCGTGGGCAGAAGCTAGTACAAAAATAAACAGAAAACCGGTGAGATCAGTCGTTGAACGCGGTCAACATTATAAAGGTTTGCGAGCACCCTCTGTAAGGAACCGGTTACAACACGAATCCTAAGTGAAACCAGTCCGCAGTTATTTGCAGCGAATCGTCTCGATATAACGGTGTAAGGATGCAATGTTCAATTCATTTTTTTACTTACGCCCACCCCGCAACTGCGGTTTCAACGACTTGATGAAACATCTTGATTTCGGTATTATGTCTAAGTTCAATATCAAAGTTTTAGTCACAGAAACCTTCCGGATTAAATTCTCTAGAGGATGGTTAAATCCACATCAAAATCCGCTGCGTAGCTTAGAAGAACAACGCGATCACACAACGACACGAAAGGCGACTTTAGTTTATAATGTATGGATACTAAAGTATGCGAAGAACTGTAATGCTATTCTTTTTAAAGATCTCACCGTGAAAATTCAGATGAAGTGAGCTTGAGGTGAGCTGTCAATGTGTCAATTTTTGGCACTGATACAATGACAGCTTACTTTAAGCTCACTTCACTTATTTATTTTATAGAATAGCCAAGCAAATCTGCGATCTGAGGGGCAATTCTTGTTTAAGAACGTTTATAATCAGCACCCTAATTGCGTAACTCACGATTCATCATAATCTGTTTCGTTTTGAAACAGCACCCTAATTGCGTAACTCAGGATTCATCATAATCTGTATCGTTTTGAAACGGATTGTTAAACCATTGCTTCATATGTTCGAAAAATGTGTCTGTTCGACAACATAAATAACGCATTGGATATTGTTTAACTGTGAAGACGAAACCAATTATGATCAATCGTGAGTTACGCAATTAGGGTGCTGATTGTTTAACATTGCTTTGTATGTTCGAAAAATGTGTGTGCTCAGCAACGTAAATAACGCAATGAATATTGTTGAACTGTCAAATTGAAACCGATAATGATTAATCGTGAGTTACGCAATTAGGGTGCTGATCTTAATCTCAATCTGTAAATAATCTGCAATTTTCATACATTTTTGACAAGTTTTTGACATTTGATTGTCGCCGAGATGAGACTGCGACTAGATTTTAAACGATTTAAATTATCATTCCGTAGTCAAAGCCGTGTTTAAGTTGGAAGTGCTGGCACTTCCACCTAAAACGTTAAATTCGAAAATCAAAATATTTTATTTCACATAAACCTGCATGGGCACATATAAAACGTTAGAAGCTAGGTGCATGGTTCCAACGGAGAAGAGCCAGCACTTCACGGCTACCCTGGGGTAGCCCGTGAAATTCAAATTTTATTAATTCAAGTTGTTATTTGCAATAAGTAGGCCAGTGTTGTTAGTTCATTTATCCCATTGAATGACTTTTTCATGAAATAGTCATTTAACGGGGAATTATTTATAAGATCGAGGAATTGCGATGTTTAAAATATGTTTAAGAGGCTCACGCCACGTAGGTACACAGTAAGCCTGTTCTGTGGAAAAAAATACCGTTTTTGGCAATTACAAAATTCACATTTGGAAGATTGAATCCAGATTTTGACCACTTTTGAGACCGAGAATCCACAGATTACTTTAAAGCAAGCTACCGAGAATTGGCCGTGTACAAACTGACTTTTGACGGCTCGTTACTGAACTGTCAAAAGTGAGTGATAAGTAAGCTGTGTTGTGCTGGTTGAAAAATAACTACACTCTGGTTTTTAATTTGCTAGACCAAATTTACAGCAGTTACTAACGCTAAACTGTCATGTTGTGAAAAAAGGTTGACTGCATCTGTCATTTTAGTCTAACAAATTAAAAATCTGAGTTTGTCTAAACTCAGATTTTTAAGACCAATCGGACTAGATCAAGATCAATTATAGATTACAGCCCACTCCCTCTCAAAGTGAGGTGGTCTGTCTCTGCCAGGGGTGCAGGTAGTTCGAAAGAGGTACCTTAGTCCCTGGCACACAGGCAACTGAAAGAACATGGGGTGAGTTTTAGTTAATAAATAAATAATAAAGTCGGTCAGGCGCTCGCGCTCCGCTCAGAGCGGAAGAAGTTATTTGAAGATTTGGCATCCTCAACAAAAAAGAAAGGGCTGTCTCCCAGTAGTATGCTGATTTATGTATGTATGTCAGTAATCGGAAGAGGTTTGAGTCCGAATCAAATTAAATAACTTCCAAGTACACGGGGATTTACGAGGCCCTTATCCTTAAACTGGCAACAATGTTTTTAAATATCATGTTAATTAAAATAGCATTATCTACTTTAATTACACCCGTAATTAGGAAAACTGATCTTCATAAACATGATACGACATGGTAGGCTGAACGCGCATTAAGCAGCCAAAAAATATAATAGCGAGTCATAAATCGTCTGTATAAAAATGTTTTTTGCAGAAAAAAAAACCGCAATGAAGTGAGCATATCGCACTAGACATAGGTCTCTCCCAGGCTGCTCCATAACACCTTGTCCTTGGCCAGCCTCCAGCCCAGTCTGTCCCAGTATGGGGGGCGTCCCAAACTACGCTTGCCGGTTAGCGGTCTCCACTCCCAACTCATCTGCTCCACTGTTCATCGGTCCTTCGACAAACATGGCCAGCCCACTGCCACTTCAGTTTACTTACTCTACAAGCTATGACGGTAACTCCGGGATTTTCAGATGATTTAATTTCTGATTTTATTAAAACCAAACATAGCCCACAAAAAAGATATGCGTAGGTATATTTTGATTTTTTAACCGACGCAAAAACGGAGGAGGTTACTCAATTCGACGCGTATATTTTTTTTTTAATGTATGACCTCCCATAACTTTTTCCTGAGTAGTCCGATTTTGATAATTCTTTTTTTTATTGGAAAGGGTATACCCCGAAGTTGGTCCCATATAAATTTCGAAGAAAAATTCCAACCCTAAGGCTAAGAAAACAGGGGATGATTGATTGTTTACTCACAGATTTTAATACTGAGTTGTGTATTACAAAAAGTAAACAATTAAGCATGTAGTAATTAGTAGATTATAGGCACAAAAAATTATAAAATAAAAACGTTTAATAAAAAAAATACTACTAATTTACTTTTCGGTTTTTCGGCGGTTTAATTTTGTCTACTTAGCGTCGTGACGCTACACCAATTTTTATTCGAAGCGACGCGTCGCGTCAAATTAAAATTGTTTAAAATTCATTGGCGGTTGTCATTGAAACTTAAATGAAGTGAACTTGAAGTGAAAAGTCAATACTGTCCAACCCTAGTATCAGGTGGAATAATAGCTCACTTAACTTCGATTTTTAAAGAATATATTGGGTTATATTTTCGTTGCAGTGGTAATCGTAGCAAAGGGATCTCGTAGTTGCGTAGCATTTCGTAGCCCTATTTCGTAGTAACGCTACGAAGCAAGAAGTCCAACCAGTAAAACGACAATGTTTTTGATGGCGTCGCTTGGACGATGCGATTAGGTAAGCCACTCTTTTCAAATCTTCTATTTTTTTTGCAATATGCAGGAGAGTGTAAGGTTGTAATGTTGATTGATTCGCGACCTTTAAGGCTCCCGCAAATAGGCGTGACGCGACGGTGCCACACGAATCTCGTAGAACAATTTCTATGAAAAAACTTTATGGAAATTGTTCTACAAGTTTCGCGTCACGCTGTCACATTGCGCCTGTCTGAAGAAGGCTTTACTCGTGGCTTTACATAATTATAGCCTGGTCATTTTTTGTACCTCGGACATTATGTAGTATCTTCAAATCGAATCCTTTTTTTTAAATAATATATAGGGTGGCATGGGACATCGACGAGAAAACCGTAACTATTAATTCAGCATATGATTCTAGACCCTCTAACGTAGATATTTTGCGTCGGTTATTAAAAAAAACAACAGCTATTTAGTAGAAAAGGGTAACCTACCTGGTTAAAATGTATGGAAAACCATTTTTTTTACATAACCGACCAAAAATTTCATCGCATTGGCATTCAGAACGATTTACCTACTGAATCCATCGTAACAGGAACCGTGGATATGTTTATTACTGGTTACACACTTGTGTGTGTTAAAAACTGTTCTAAATATTTTAAACCGTCAAGCTGTTGTTGTAACTGTCGAGGAAAAACAACAATTCTGAGAACTTGATGATGACAATCTAAGTTCATAATGATTATTACTGGTAATTGCTTATTTATGATTGTCATGAAATTCCTCAAAGTTATTATTTTGTTTATTGATTGACAAGACTACGCTTCAAGAGATTGTACAAACTATGTACTGTTGGGCACACCACGATTACGGCGGTAAGTCCCCTCTTTGAGGAGTGGCTTGAGAGGCGGCATGGCGTCCTCACCTTCCGCCTGACGCAGGTCCTCAACGGACACGGTTGTTTCGGGAGGTTTCTGTTTCGGATAGGGCAGGAGGAAACGCCCGGGTGTTTCCACTGCGAAGATCGCCCTGAGGACACGGTGGAGCACACGGTGGCGGTCTGCCCGGCTTGGGTGGAGCACCGCCGTGTCCTCGTAGAGGCGATTGGCGGCAGCGATCTCTCGCGTCCGGCCCTGGTCCAGGCCATGGTACGGAGCGAGAGTGCATGGGTAGCCGTCACCTCCTTCAGCGAAGTAGTAATGCTCGCGAAGAGGGAGGCGGCGCACGTGAGGGAGAGGCAGTCTATGAGCCCTCGCGACCCTAGCCGCCGCAAGATACGGAGACGCCCTGGGCGTCGGGAATCCCAGGCCGATTTCCGGCCACCGTAGGCATGATTTCCCACCCAAAAAAGAAGGGATGGACAGAGGTGAAGTACACCTACTTTTCACTAATTTTGGGGAATGGGGCGAGCGTTTACCATTAACGGGTCACCGGTCGGTCAACCGATCAATCAGCCACAACTCTTGTCTACTGAGGAATTCCTGACGGAAAAAAACCCTATAGTACATTGCCGGAAACTCCGACCAGGCAATGAAACCCAGGGCCTACAAATACCCGTAATTCCTGTGGTCGGGATAACCCTATTTCGACACATCATTATTGTCAGTATGGTGACAGAAGTAACAAAAAAAAAATTGTTTGACGTTTGGAAATCCTCATGGATGTCCTTCGCCCTGGAGCACGGAGGACAAGACCATTTTTCCTCCGTGCCCTGGAGGCGGGTTTGTCAGACTCCTACTGACCAAAACTACACGGCGTTGTACATTTACCTTTGGCTAGAGAACGTGACACATGTCTGACAGTGCGTCATTTCAAACCACATGCAAATGACGCGTAGGATGCAAAGATCATTGCTTCATAAACAATTTACATATTAACATTTCCTATTCCGTTGTTCACACGAACTTCACACTAGTTGCTGAATGTTGTGTTGTGTTGTTGTGCTGCAGAAACCGATTATATTAACAATCTCGGTATTTATAGTATCAGTTGTCAAAATACCTAGTACTTATTTTTTGCCAGTTGTAATAGGTACAATAATACTGCTGTATTCATCAGGAGTATTAACGAATGGATGGTGTTATTTCTATATCAATCAACATAGCTATTCACAACCATTCGACAGGCTATCGTGTCGAAAATGATACATTTCGATAACCTGATTTGCCTTACTCCCGACGGCAAATCAAATCAAATCAAAAGTCATTTATTCAAACTAGGCTGAGAGTCAGCACTTTTCGAACGTCAAAAAAATAAAACATAAGACAGTCCCCCCAAAACGCCCACCCTTCGACACTTCCTAGTGCTTTAGCTGGGAAGAAGAAGTGGCGCAACAAACTCCCCAGCAGCACAGCTGTCTGTTCAGTTAGAAGAACTTGATACTGTACAATACAATAGTAAAAAATAAAATGATTTAAAGAGTCTAATAAAATAAACAATTAAGTATATGAATGTAATTCATACAACCTGTCAGTAGGTAAGCTAATTCTGGTGAAAGAACACAAACATGAGTTAATCACAGCGACCAACTATTCTTATCGTTTAAGTAGTCGTTAATAGAATAGTATGCCTTAGAACAAAGGTTGGATTTTACTTTGGCTTTAAACGCACTAAAATGTAAATCTAACAAAGAAGAGGGAAGCTTGTTATAAAAGGTTATACCAAGCCCAACAAATGAGTTATGAACCTTATGAAGCCGGTGAAAGGGAGCACGTAGTTTATACTTATTTCTAGTATTTATATTATGAATATCACTGTTTTTAGTGTATAAGTGTATATTTTGCCTAATATATAAGATGTTGGCGAATATGAATTGCGATGCCACCGTGATAATACCGATATCTTTAAAAAAATCTCTTAGGGACACTCTAGCACCCAGTTGGTAAATTGCTCGAACAGCTCGCTTTTGAAGAACAAAAATATTTTGAATATCAGCGGCTTTGCCCCACAACAGAATGCCGTAGGACATAACGCTATGAAAATAACTGAAATAAACTAACCGAGCTGTTTCAACGTCAGTGTACTGTCTTACTTTTCTAACGGCATAGGCAAACAGCTGTCGGAAGAATAGCTATTAAACTGACATTTTTTTTGCGTTTTGTATTTTTGAGCAACGTTGAGTCCATTGATTGATGTTCGATTCGGTACGGAAGAGATTGAATGGTTGTGAAAAGGTTGTGATACACGAAAGGGACTAGCATAGGCATGGTGATGCATTTATGAGTATTTTAAACCTAAAGACACGTTGTTTTCCTGTCCTATATCGCCCCTAATTCCTTGTAACTATTAAACTCACAGTTTAGTTTCAATCAGGGGTTTCCCAGGAATTAACCAGTATCTGAGAACTTTATAAACAAGGAACCAATATCGAATTATCCTTTTCGCGAAAACACCACCTCTTGACCGGAATATCAGCCATCTTGACCCAAAATCCAGCATTTTCTGAGTGGCCTCTATAAATAAATCCATGTTCCGTTGTAAGCAGCGAATTATCCTTTTCCGCGATCCTTCTTAGGGCGATAAGTAGCCGATACAATAGGCTGTCGAGTTCCAAATTCAAATCTTTGGTTGTTTTTTTTTTTGCTGTTTTAATGATAATGACTAAAGCAAGAAATTAATGGACTCTTGTCAAAACATGCCAGTGGTTCCAAATTCGAAAGTTCAAGTCTACCTGAATTAGTAGGTATCGTTTTGTTGGCCACCGTTTGATTCTAGTTTTTTACGCGTTACGTGGATATACAAGAAATTATAATTACTGTGGCTGAACTTTTAGTAAAAAGTGGGGAACTAATGACGTCAAAACTGGTTTAACTTATTTGTGAAGATGTATTGAATATAATGTAAAAATTATGACGAATGTATGAAGTTATTGTCGACTTATTCGTTTTTAGGATTTCGATATTGAAATTTTTCAGAAAGGGGCATTCCGTATTTAAATTAGCATACTTTCCCAGCGTTTAAAGGCTTCTTTAGACAGGCGCGACGGCGACACTTGTAGAAAAATGTCCTAGAAATTTTCGTGTACTTACATTGTTCTACGTGAGTCACATCGCGCCTGTTTGCAGGAGCCATAATTAAACTTCACTTCTATCACCTGGACTTTCCGGTATATCTACAACAGAGTCTACTGTGTCGAAACCTAACCAATTACCTGATATTACCTGAACGTTAACGACTACGTTTATGCTGGTTTGTCCAGTATTTAAGTATCTACAGTTACTTTACAATGGAGACATACAACAAAATCTGAATTCTTGAGACCTTAATAAAAACTTTGTTTATTCATAGAAAACGATTAAAATATGAAGAGAAAACGGTTACAAGTTAAATTAAGTCAGACAATCATTGTTTCTGAACAAAGAGGTGCGTTAACAGTTGTCAGTTTTTAAACTGTATTTTCTGAATTTAAATATCTAGGCAACCTACTGGCCTTCACAATTAAATTCCAGATTTTTTTGAGCGCAAAAAGTTCATCCAAATTCAAAGTATGCCTACGATCCCGTGAAAGTACTGTTTGGCAACAAACTCTTTGGGAGAATTCTTTGAAAAGAATCCTGAAACGCTTCGGATAAGGCATGAGCGGATTGAATAATAAAAAGGCTACCTCCAACGAATCGCAAACCGGTCCACCACCATTTTGATCACAACACGTATGACATTCGACTTAACACTTAAAAAACTTCCTCCACGTTTTTTAATTACAAATTACGCACAGACCAATATAATTGCACAATTATTAGGAACACCACACCATATTTTTTATCACTATTCTTACCATTTTAAAGGAATTTTCACGGTGCTTATTAAAACGACTATTTGTATGGATTGTCACACAAAAAAAATGTTTTATCGATTGGCGACGAGCGCCATCCGCGCCGGAGTCTGTAAGAATGACAAAAGAAAATCATAGCAATAATCTTAGAGGTCAAGTTTACGATAGCCAGAAGAAGGAGACAGAGGATTTTGACCTATAGTGTGAAAGAGACGGACGTATGTTTATTGGTTCGTCATTTAGTTTGGGAGCGCGGTGCGCACACGCAAACCAGTTAGCAATGATCATCAAAATTATTATGGATTTATTAATTATATGCAGTGTGTATACATACAATATGTATTATATGTAATAAAAAATATTAAATATCTTCTATGTAACAAAGATATATATAGAAAGAAAATAATCACGACATAAAACAACATTTGGCGGAACTTATGTACTTACATATTGCATTATTTTGCATAAATAAACACATTCTCACGGGATAATCGTGCTTAGGAAATAGCCACGTTGACAGCTCGAGGTTAAGCAATACAGTCGCGGTCAAGACTTGGATGGGTGACCCTTGCTTAAGCGACAACACCCATCAGCTGCAGATTTTGAACATCTGAGTGCCACGTCATAGGTCATGGGAACTGATAGGTAGTCGATAAGGCCAGACCGTTCGAAGTCCGGAATCGGATAATTACTAGTGATACAACCTTCCGACTAGGTACAGTGGCCGGCACATAAAGCTACCCCAATCTGTCAAATTTCTTTGATGGATTTTCAACTTTATCACAAAACCATTATGGTGCATGTTCAATTGAGAAAATTTTACAGTTTGGGATAGTTTGATGTGCTGGCGTCTTTACTTCGATTTTGGAGGTGAAACGGCAATATTTTTTTTGTAAAATACTTTCTCAAGTCTGACTCATCATTATGGGCGAGAGGAGTGTTAAAATAGCGGTTGGTCATAGTCAGTAGTTTTTGAGATCAGTTCGACCAGACGGACGGTTACAGCTAGACGCTGTTTATTACACTAAGATGAAATGGTGTTTAGAAATGAGATCACATCGTGTACTTGATCTTCAACGCACTACAAACTTAGCATGACGATTTCTATTTCTACTCTACTGTAGAATAGAAATCGCTTGTCTACATTTCTCGGTACAAAGCTGTCAACTGTCTATAAGTACGGAAACGTCATTTTCATCTACTCTTCCGACGACAAAACGCTTGTCTACGGTTCTCGTGCTAAGCCTGTTGCCTGTTGGTCAGCGCAGAGTTGAAAATCGAACACTGTGTTTTTTCTACGCGCTGAGATGCACTCTGTTGAATTCTCGATGCTCTGTTCAACACCGAGAGTTTAAAATCCAATGCGCGAAAAAATCGCGATATTACCCGTCCGTATGGACGTCGATTTAAGGTTCATTTTAAGACATACCTGTATTTCCTGATACAAAGTTTATACTAAAAGTAGTCAGTTCTTAAATAATAAAACATTTAATAAAATTGTAATTTTAATCACAGCTACTTAGGGAACGTACCCATACTAAGTAACTAATTTTTTCAATTTTTATCCTCCTCCCTCCCCCGGTGACCACCCGTAGTATATGCCAAGATACTCCCCTTCTAGTTTTCACGTAGTTATTTATAAATATGGTTTTAAATAAAGTGTTTCCAAGAAAAAAATAATTTGGCTCATATTTGTCTTTAATAATACAGAGCTTGCCTTGTGACGCCAAGAGTCGTACATACCTAAAATAACAAGTGAAAAAAATATTATCAGGAAGAAAAAACTTATGTAAAAATATATTGTATCAGGAACTTAATACACTGCACTACGCTAAACGCTGCGCGCCACATTTAAATATAGCTCGAAAAAGCACGAATACCTTTAGCTAGGGGATATTGACTAGGTGACGAAAACCTAAGCCACAAACCCCCCCGCCCGCCGCTGTGACCCAGCGTGGTATTTTGAATACCCTCTCCTCCCTCAGAACGGGTCACGTAGTTTGGGTATGTTCCCTTAGTTACTTCCATAGAATAGGGAAAATTATTGTTCAACAGTTTTTGTTACTCAATAATACTTCATCAATGTGGTCATTATTTATTGTGTTCACGAAGCTTAAACACTTTAACAATCATCGCCACAACATTATTTAAGAAAGAAATCATATTTATTAATGTAACATTTCTTTTCATTTTGCCCTTTTTTGAATTCATCCAAGCGTAAAAAAAAAAAACAGTAAAAAACGCTTTAAAAAAACAGTTTCCGCGCGAAAATGCATAATTTAAAATGGCGGCGACGAGTTAGGTTTAGAGGGTTAGACAATAGACAGGGAAATAAGGTAACGAGGTAAATGAGCACGGTCGTCATGGCAACGGGTGGAAATAGGTTGATAGGTGACAAGAGGCGGGGTGATTACACTGACAAGTGACAGCGACGGCGGTCGTGCGGTAACGAAGGGTTGGTGTGCACTGGGAATTCGTGTGATATTAATGTAGGTCCAAAACAGTACCTGCAACTGTATTTTAGAGGTTATGTTGTGGCACTTGAATATCGTTGAAACTGTAAATAAATAATCTTTAGGGACATGGATTGGAGGTTTTAATATTATAACTAGCTTTTGTCAGCGGCTTCGCCCGCGTGGACGTCGAAAATGATCCCACGGAATTTTACCGGGATAAAAATTAAAAAGAATTTTGAGAATCGGTCCACAAATGAGGGAGAAATCGATGAACATACATCTTTTTTTTACACACAGTCGAAAATATAACCGCCTCTTATTTGGAAGTCAGTTAAAAAGTATCCTAAATGAATAATCTACCTGTGTGCCAAATTTAATCCAAATCCGTTCAGCCGTTTTTGCGTGAACATCTTCACAAACTTTCACATTTATAATATTAGTAGGATACGATTACAATTAGATAAGATTATAATAAGATACACTATTTAGCACAGTCATAAGACTAATTAAACTAGAAGGGACAAAATAAACGAAATACTTTAAATCTAGTCGATTATTACATATATAGGGTGACTGGTAATTAGTGAACGACATTTAAACACATGATTGTACTCATCATTATGAACAAATATAAAATTAAAAAATAAAATAAATGTAGGGAACAGCTGATTAATTTTTCGCGATTTCAGGTTTGGTCCCATACTAAAAGTTGTTCATAATGATGAGTACAATCATGTGTTTAAATGTCGGTCACTAATTACCAGTCTCTCTATATATGTCGTCTTCCAAACTTTTATTTGACACTAGTGATATAGGTAAATGTAAATTATATCTGGCCTATTTACATTCAAATAAACACGCCAGCACATCAAGCTATCCCAAACTGTCATAGTTTCCCAATTGAACATGAACCTTATTGCAGTGGTTAAGCGATCGACTGCTGCGCTGCGTGGCGCGGGTTCAATTCCCACACGGAACAAATATTTGTATGACCTACAAACCTTTGTTGTTCCGCGTCTGGCCGTTTGTGTATGTGAGCTTAAATGTTTGTAAACGCACCCACAATACAGGAGAATATCCTAGTGTGGGGCAACGTTTAAAAAAAAAAAGGTTGAAAATCTACCAAATAAATTTGATGTCTGTACGTACACAGGCACGTAAATATATCGCGGCAGGATTTTGTCGCGTTCTGGATTTTCTACAGTCGGTGATGAATCGAACATTGAGAATAAAACAGAGTGCATCGAAGAGCTTTCAAAATTGAACAGTGTGTTTTACTCTTCGATTTTTTTCAACTCTGGACGGTAGGTAAGCAGTGCGTTGAAATTGAAATTCTAGTGCGAGAAACAATCCCACTGCAATTTGTTTACCTACGTGGGCCAATGAATCTAGTTGGAGGCGACATACACACATAACACACAATACGGTACATCTCACCTGCAAACAAACCCGACATTTATACTGTTTTCATTTATCAAGTAGGTATAATTAACAAGCTCACCAGTCACAAACGTTAAGCGAATTAAGTCTGCCGTCGCCGCCAACAAAAAGAAAATAAAAAGTTGCCGACAATTGCCACGTTTGTGGGGGCTTTAAGGCAGTATTAGCCTGCTACGACGACTCGAAATCAGCAGTTAGCAGCTAAAACGAGGTGAAGAAGTTGTGCACAGGAATTTGCATTGTCTGACTGTCTGTGCAGGTTTGATGTGTCTGACAGTCTCCGGCCGGTGTACACACATGATTTTCTTGTGAACAACTACGGTTTAAACGCCTTTTGTCCCTTCTAGTTTAATTCGTTTTATAAGTTTGCTAAAAAGTGTATCTAATTATAATCCTAACTAAAGATTATTTATTTACCGTTTCATCGATGTTCAAGTGCGACAACACAACCTCTAAAATACAGTTGCAGGTACTGTTTTAGACCTACATTAATTTCATACGAATTCCCAGTGAACACCAACCCTTCATTCATGTGTTACCGCACGACCGCCGCCGCCGCCGCTGTCACCTGTCAGTATAATCACCCGCCTCTTGTCACCTTTCAACCTATTTCCACTCGTTGCCATGACAACCGTGCTCATTTACCTCATTACCTTATTTCCCTGTCTATTGTCTAAACCTCTAAACACACACAAAAATATGTGTGCTGTTTCATACGTCTTGACCGCGTAGGTATTGCATTTTTCATGCCACTACTAATTTTTTTAAATAACCGATTAATCATTTCTACGCTCGAATCTAGCATCTTCGTCAGAACTCATAAGTTTCCTACCTGTTGTAGCGTAAAACCGCTACGGTTATAACCTCTTCGATTTCTAGTCCAAACTTTTCAATAAAAAATATCTTCATAGCTTTTAATCACATTTAAACTTCGAATTGGTGAAAAAATCGTCTAATGTATTCTTTCTGACAACGGCACTACGGTTACGGTTTTTAGGACCTGATGAGACATGATCGACATCCCTTTTTGAGCAAAATAGGTACAGATTTTTTTTTAATATATATTATAAAAGCATCTATGTTATGTTGGTGTAAAGTCTAAAGCCTCAAGTATAAGCTGTTTGTGTTTAAAACAAGTGTTTTCTTCCATATTCATTTGATCAAGTTACAAGCAATGATATTATAAGTGTAAAAAGGTGGTTACAAGTCGAATTTCGGTTTTTCTCCATGGGCATAACGGCGTGGTTTCCCACAACCTACGTCAGCGCGCTCTTGCCCGAGATCCTGACGCGTCTCGCGCCGAGACGTCCTTCAAGAGCCGAAGCGTCTAGAAAGTAGACGTGGTCACCGCAGCTACGTGACCCCAGCTCATTCTTCAATCCACCCGGCTGGCATGCTCCGCCGATCTGGTTACTTACAAAAATACGTGACAGAAATATTTATATTAGACTAGATTAACTCAGGTGCCGTTTTTTTTTTAATGTACATGATAAACTATTTTTAACATTAAGTCTATCAAGACGCATTGGTTTTACGTAGTGTTTTATCGTAAAACAAACGTACTTTTGTATAGGCCTTGACCATACTGATTGCAATCGTTTTGAAAGGTCGTGTACCAAAATTTTTTTTATTCTTCTTTAAAAAAATAACAATTTTCCACTAAGTTTCTCCACGCAACCAAATCGAGACCGAGTCCTAAAAACTGTAGTAATTTTTACCCAATTTAACCCTATTTATATCTCTGGTGTTTTTATAATATTTTTTACTTTTCAAAATTAAACGTGTTGTGAACTGTTGTGTAGCAGTGTGTGTTTCACTTCATTTTTTTTTACGCTACAAGATGTATATGCACGATGGTGTCTATCCTCGCTACACACGTCCTATATGACGAACAAAAATCAACAAATTATAGCCTAAATGAAGGAGATTGTTGAAAATTTGGAGGGGTCTATGTCCTAGTTAGTTTATTGATTGAATCATGGTTGCCTACAAGTGCAGACAAAGCGTCAAACGGAAAACAGTAACCTCACCTAGTTTTAATAATATGATTGAAAAGTGTTTGTACAAACCTACTTACAGAAATAAGTTCACTTATCATTTAAGTATTCCCCCTGGCCCTGTTTCTCATTAGACATAAGGTTTGTGGAATAAATAATTGAAGCTGGACCACAGACGTAGAGGAAAACAGAATACAGAAAACGTTATCAAATTCCGTAGAACTGGTAACACGAATATCAGTTAATTTAAAGTGCAATAAAATACTAATTAACTATAAGTTTCTAGTCAATTCTTGGAAATGATCTGTGGAAATGATGTGTGTCATTGGAGAAAACCGGAATATTATCTACATACATCTCTTGATCTCTGTTGTTTGACATATTGGCGTGTGCTAGCTGACATACCAAAAGAATTTAATTTAATGTCTTGTTTTTCGTAATTTTAAATACTTACCTAACTACTGATGTATACTCTATCAACCAGTCTTAAAAAGGGAAATCGTGTTACCCAGTAACTGGGTTGTGGAGGTCAGATAGGCAGTCGCTCCATGTAAAATATTGGTATTCAGCTGCATCCGGTTAGACTGGAAGCCGACCCCAATATAGTTGGGAAAAGGCTAGGTAGTATTTTATAGAATCAGGTTCCTGTGCTGCTGGGGAGTTTGTCGAGCCACTTCTTCTTCCCAGCTAAAGCACTAGGAAGTGGTGAAGGGAGGGCGTTTTGTGGGACTGCCTTAAGTAATTTTGACGTTCAAATAGAGCTGACTCTCAACCTAGTTTGAATAAATAACTTTTTCATGATAGCCCAAATATTGTATTTTTAGCAGTTGTTTCAGTCAACACTTTTATAGTTTAGCATATTAAAGTTCGAGAAACCGTTTGATTTATGTACCTTTAATAATACAAGATAACATAAAAATCAAATTAATTATGAGATTCTGGCATTAATCTATATATATAAAAGAAAGTCGTGTTAGTTACTTCACTTATAACTCAAGAACGGCTGAACCGATTTAGCTGAAAATTGGCAGGGAGGTAGTTTAGAGCCAGGAGAAGGACATAGGATACTTTTTATCCCGGTATTAGGTAGGGTAGCGTAGGTAGGATAGGTAGGATAGTGTAGAGTAGGGTAGTGTAGTGTAGGAGGTAGGGTAGCGTAGGTAGGGTAGGTAGGTAGGGTAGTATAGTGTAGGGTAGGGTAGGTAGGATAGTGTAGGGTAGGTAGGGTAGGGCAGCGTAGGTGGAGTAGGTAGGTAGGGTAGGATAGTGTAGGGTAGGGTAGGATAGTGTAGGGTAGTGTAGGGTAGGTAGGGTAGCGTAGGTAGGGTAGGTAGGATAGTGTAGAGTAGGGTAGTGTAGTGTAGGAGGTAGGGTAGCGTAGGTAGGGTAGGTAGGTAGGGTAGTATAGTGTAGGGTAGGGTAGGTAGGATAGTGTAGGGTAGGTAGGGTAGGGCAGCGTAGGTGGAGTAGGTAGGTAGGGTAGGATAGTGTAGGGTAGGGTAGGATAGTGTAGGGTAGTGTAGGGTAGGTAGGGTAGCGTAGGTAGGGTAGGTAGGGTATAGATTTTGTATGAATGACTTTTGGATGGATAGGACAACGTCTGTCGGGACAGCTAGTTAACGATAAAAAAATCTAGCAGTACGAAATGAAGTGGATCTTAGCTGTGGGCTGGGGAATTCGTTGCGACGACACTTCTTTTTCACAGCTGATGTAGTCGGAAGTGGTGAAGGGCTGCGTTTTGGGCATTGTCAGTCATTTTAACGTTCGAAAAGTGCTGAATCTCAACCAAATCAAAATTTGAGTAAATGCCTTTTGATTATTTATTGATGGCACTGTGGCGGCATCTACAACGCCATATGCGAACTACGCATCGAAGACCTGACGTCACACAAATCCAGCAAAGCGCAATCAGAGTTTACTGTGCGACTGGTATAAAAACAACATCCTAACATCAACCGTTGGTCATACCGACCTCGCCGCCGAGGTGCTCGCGCCCCGCGAAGACCCCGAGTTAACGATGACCGACCCTTCCTCCCAGACCCTTGCTCGATGAAGTGCCAGCCCGCGCCGCACCTGATCCTGTAGATTTAAACTTCCCGTTTAGTAATAATAATGTTATGTTCCAGCCTGTCCCAACTTGCTGACCTATCAGAGACGCCCTCAGCAGAGGCCCGTAACCCACAGGGGGTGGCCTCAGCGTGCAGTCGCTTAGTAGGTAATCTAAGTAGTTTTACGCCCCGGCTGGAGGCTTTAAGTTTTCCTAAGGCAACCAAAGGATAGGCCGGTTAAGCAGTCACGGCCTCTTTAGGTCAACTGCGAGATAGCAGCTGCCCACCCTGAACTTTACACCCTGTTCCTCATACTTCTATACTGCCAAAAATGTAGTAAATTCTAGAAGCCTAAAAGACAGTGTTAAGAAATTATTGAATAAAAAACCGGACAAGTGTGTATTGAACTCGCGTGGAGAGTTCCCTACGATGAATAATTATGTTCCCCATAAAAATCGTTTCATATAAAGACGGTTGCCAAGACTTAAATAACGCTCTCACGGTTCAAAAAATATTGGGTCTTATGTAGAGAACACTACAACGGAAAGTAACTCTACAAGGCTTACATCTTGGACAATATGTGCGACTTGGCTGTTTCGTGGTCTTCGCACAGACACTCACTTTGGATTTTGGCTCGTCTTGGTGAGGGTACTACCGTGCCCCGAGATCCCAAGAACAAACTTGATATTGTAGTTGAAAATCATGTTCTCCCATACATTCCAACTGCAAATGTAAGTCTGTACGGACAAGATTTACCATGTTATTTTGAAACTACAGACTTCTTGTAGGTTCTTCTGTAATCGTTCTACTACCATCATAAAGAATTAATTTCTGAAATTTTTGCAAATTTTTTGGCTCTATAGTTTCGGAAATAAGGGGGCAGAATGGTCAATTTTCAAATATTTTCTTAAATTCCTTCAAAACTGTTTATTTTAAAAGTATACAAACTTCACTGGACTGCAAAGTAAAAGCGTCGGTTAGAAAATCAATATCTTCAAAAGTACCTGACCTGGCTTTATGAAAAACAGACTAAATTAATGAATATTTTACTTTAATGTGCTTTAATGAAAAAAATAAATGAATGGAAGCTTTTTATATTTAATAAATGTAAAATAAATAAAATGCGTCGTTTTTCCAGTATTTTCGTTAATGTAGATTGGTTACAGATGTGCCGTTTTCACGCATTTAAGTACTTTGTGTTGCCTCCGCGAGCTCGCAATACAGCTGTTATGCGATTTGGCATACTTTCTACTAGGTTTTTCAGGCAACGATGCTGCGGAATATTCTGCCATACCTCTATTAGAGCTTCTTTCATCCCACGTAGCGTGATTGGCGGCGGATTCCGCTGACGTCGTCCTAGTTCGTCCCATGCATGCTCAATGGGGTTTAAGTCAGGGCTGCGTGCTGGCCACTCCATGCGTATGATACAGACTTCTTGAAATAGCCAAACACTATCCGAGCTGTATGCTGGCAGGCATTGTCTTGCATAAAAACGACATTCTCGCCCATGTCCACTAAAAATGGACTAACGTAGTCATTCAGAATTTTAGTGACATATCTTTCTGCAGTTAAAGTTCTATTTTGTATCACCACTAGCTCAGTATGGCTTTCCGAAGAAATCCCAGCTCACACATGAACAGAGCCTCCGCCGTATGGTACTTTTTCTTCTATACAGGCTTGGTTATAGCGCTTTCCCGGTCTTCTGTACCTACACTTTTTTCCTCCCGTCGAATTTTTATGAACAGAATCTAGACTCGTCTGAAAACATAACTCTTGACCAGTCACTTAAAGTCCAATTCTCGTGTTCTCTACTATAACTTAACCGTGAGTTGCTGTGGTGTCTTTCTAGTTTTGGGCCATTTGCAGGTCTTAATGGCTTTAAATTTGCTTTAGTCAGACGCCGCCTTACTGTATCCGTACTCAGATTGTTTCCTCCAGCTCGTAAATGATGATTCTTTACTTCAACAGCCGTAAGACTCGATTTTTCAAAATTGTTCACACCATATTTAGCGATCCTCCCGCGCCGTCGTATACCTTGTTCGGCCTGTTCCTGGTCTTCGAAGATTGGATCCAGTTTCATGGAAACGCTGGAGCACTCGCTGAAGTGTAGAAAGAGTCACACCAAATCTATAAAATACTGTCTAATAGTGTAGATAATGGTGAAATAAAACTAAAAACCCGCCGTAAAAAGTGAAGTGAACATTAAAACATTTGTGAAAAATGAAGATGTCAACAAAGTGCCAATGATTACAAAAGCGATCTGCCTGGAACTCTGCAAAAGTTAAAATAGCCTATTTTAGTAGTATATAAATAGTATTTAACCGACATATTACAGTGTTTTAACAAAAAGTTTTACGAACAATAGAAGCTGTATAAACCTGAAAACGTATGATTTCAAAGTCATGTGAAAACTGCTAACAACTCATTGAGCATCGATCAATATCCAATAAACGCCATCTAGCGTACATATGGAAAATTAACCGAGTAACTAGCGAACTAACAGCGAACGGTATGTTGAACTCGAGATCAATAACATACCACAAGCAAGCAACTTTAGTTTTAATACATACCGAAAGAGGGCGTAGTAAAAAAATACCGGTCAAGCGCCGCCGAGGGTTCCGGGGTTCCCTACCTACCCATTATACCGCCATAGTAAAAAGATGTGGGCAAATTTAGATTTTCGGGAAAACTTGTAAGTAGCTAAATTTTCAACTACTTTTATTTTTGGGAATTTTCCATATGTAGCTTTTTTCTATATTTACTTACAAGTTTTCGTTGCTAGGTCCACCCGTTCCTGAGAAAATCGGTGGTGACACACGGACTGAAAGACGGACAGACGGACAAGAGAGTGATCTTTTTACCTTTTGAGGTACTGAACCCTAAAAATGGAGAGTTAAAGAATAATTATGTTGAAGTATGCAGGAGGAAATGAGACAGCAAAAAGTGGATGTTGTTAGATATCAATGAGGAATTTAAAATGTTAGAAATAATACAAAACGAACAGCTTGAGCGAAAAATGGAAACACAAAATATTGCAACAAATCGGTTCAGTAGTTTCGGAGCCTATTCCGGCAGTATCAACAGTAGGTACTCTCAGTGTATTCGTTGATCGGTGGGGTTCCTCGATATGGGAGGTGGATGCACCTCCACGCTGAAATATTGTCAAGATAACCAACAGCAGATAAAAATGGATGTTTTAGCCAAACAGCACACTAAAAAGAAATTTGGATCATTTTGGAAATCCACAAATAATTTGCATCCAAAGTTAAGTCCCCCTGTGAGCGTGGCAGACGTACACGTAGGGTACAGAGGCCAGCACATCAAGCTACCCCAATCTGTCAAATTTCTTTGATAGTTTTTCAACTTTATTGCAATGGAATAAGGTTCATGTTCAATTGGGAAAATTTGACAGTTTGGGATAGGTTGACCTGCACACAATTGTCTGTATACAATGAATTCCGGCGTAATTTCCAGGTTTAGTCACCTCTTACTAGACCTGTGCAAGTGATTGATGCTGGGGCCAACTTTGGGGACATTTTTTTTTTGTTTTAAGGGCACAAGAATTTCCAGTACAAAAAGGAGA
Source organism: Polymixis flavicincta (assembly GCA_949987655.1). Taxonomy (NCBI): domain Eukaryota; kingdom Metazoa; phylum Arthropoda; class Insecta; order Lepidoptera; family Noctuidae; genus Polymixis; species Polymixis flavicincta. The sequence continues at coordinate 11,434,445 of OX465190.1, read as the reverse complement.
ACAGACGTGCATCCCTGATGACGCGTGTTCGCGACAGCACTTGTGAGTGCTGCCGCGAACACGCGTCATCAAGCTGTGCACGGTACTCTCAGTGTATTCGCAGATAGGTGGGGTTCCCCGATGTTGCGGAGGTGGATGCACCTCCACGCTGAATTTTAATAACTGTATTTGTTTATCTGTTTCTGTAACCAACTAACACTAGAAGATAAGGAAAATTGTTACTAATCCTATGTACTCCGTTCTAAAATAAAATGTTTCTATACTATTCTTGTTTTCAGACTTGGAGTAGCTTATGTGTGTTGCCTAACCATGAATGGAATTCCTTATCCTATCTTCTACTACTACTAATATTAAAAACTTTTTCCTAAAAAAAAAAAAAAACAACCGACTTCCGGAAAAACACTACATACAAATTGAAAAATAAGTTTGATTTCGGAAGTCGGTGACTTTGGATATGTATTTTATTATTTTCTTGTCACCGCCTTCCGAAATTAAAGTTATTTTTCAATTTGTAGTGTTTTTTCGGAAGCCGGTTGTGTTTTTTTTGGAAAAAGTTTTCATTTTTCACTTTTTAGTTATACGAGTAGTACCTACCGGCCCCATACCAATTCGTAATTTTGTCATCCTTGGGGTCAAAACAATGCATATTTATGCGATAGCAGCCATCGCGGTTGAGTTGCTGTCATTTTTTGAAGAGTTCCGTTGTCTGTCTCCGAAACCCATCATCAGATCTATATGAAATTTAAATGAGACCATTTCAGAATAAACCCCTTTCGAGTTTCGCAAATCGGTCTATATAATTTTGACGGAGTTATGCCCGAACCTCCACCTAACTCCTAACCGTTAAAGAGTTGTACCTTCTTTCATCAGCTCAGCGTCATGAGATGGTGATGACCATACGCAAACGTCTCAATAGCTTTAGAAAATATATGAAAAACAATGTTACAGGTATTACCTGTAAAAAAAAAGTCACAGTTTGATAATAGGTGTCATTATGTGCCTAATTGCGGTGAAATTAGAGCCATTTTATGAGCAAGTGTGTTGAAAAATTAATATATCTGTATTGCTTCAACTGCATGATTTTTTTTTAGTTTTACCTATTTTGGTATACTTAGTAGTCATTTTATTCTGGGTGCATCGTTTTCACACATAATTATATAATTAATGTACTTTGTTAAATTGTATTTAAAACATTTTAAAAGAGTAACGGTGGAGTTTCTTGCCCGTTCTTCTCCATATTCCATACGAAACTACATTTTGGAAAGGGCGACTAGAATCAATTCTATTTTATAATGTAAATATTGACGTTTAAAAGTGCCTTTTAAGTGCCTAATTGAAATAAATGCTTTGACTTTGAAACTAAATAGATAAAAAGTAGGCTCAAATGATTAAAACCATAATCGTTGCTGCAAGATACTTACCGATTGACCAATTATCTTGCTCCACTAAATTAACCTCTTCACGAAGATTCAGAGAACATTTTACACTGGAAAACTTTTAAGGAAATTTGATCCGAAGATCAGTCTTATCTTTGCTTTAAGAACATGCAAAACTCAACCTTATCTAGTTCTGATACAGTTTCAATTCAGTGTTTTCAATAGGGACGATAATAAACTCCTTGTGGTTCGATACAATAGATGTTGCGTTCTATTTCTTGTGTGATAAGGTTCTATATTGATTATTGTTGTTTAAGCCCGTGCGGTCGCTAATCGGTCTGAGCAGATGCTTTCCATCCGTCTCAGAATGTCGATAGAAGATTAGCGGCTTTGGATTAGTGATGTGACCTACACTATATTATAAGTGTCGATAGCATTTTGGCTTCGTATTATTACTTAGAAATACATCAATACTGTTTAGAAATAAAAATGACAACGACCGATATTAGGTCTTATTCAGAAGTCTAATTAGCACCACCTGGATCCAATTCGATCTATAACAATAAAAACCAATTGTGTCTCATTAAAAGCACTTGACAGGTTAAATGTTCACACGTTGTTTCTAGCTATAGCCTCTTTCGCACAATTCTTTAGGCTGCATCTTTCCTAAAAATAAATCATGAAACTTGCTCTATATTACTTCACAGCACTTGATCATATTGCCACAATCTGTTACAAATAGACACCACTTTCGCGTAAGAATTTCTTAATTTGTGCCCGACTTAATACGTTAACTCCGCCCAATATCATCTATAATATCTTCTCATACATTATTGCGTTTAAGGCTTGTATACACGCCAAGGACCTACAGCATTTGGGGGCACTAAATTAGTGGGCGAGTGCGGGGTGATTTAGCCGTGCAGTCTTTAATCCGTCGTATTTTTAATTTATTATAACAAAAATAATGCATATTTGTATAAAGTAACAATACCAAATCATTTTCCTTTGTATTGCAAAGCAGTGGATATTTTTTTAAAATGTTTTGTTAAAAAATGAAGGAGTAAAATGGTTTCATCTCAACGATTTGGAGGTGATTTGGTGTTTTTTTTCTTATTATTTGAAACCCATAGAAAAGTTATGCCTAAACCAAATGACGTATCATATTATGTAGATTACTAACTATTTTTTAACCCCCGACGCAAAAACGACGGGGTGTTACAGGTTTGACGTGTCTGTGTGTGTGTGTGTGTATGTGTGTGTGTGTGTGTCTGTCTGAGGCAACGTAGCTCCCGAACGGATGAACCGATTTTAAATTGTTTTTTTTTGTTTGAAAGGTGTATTAGTCGGGAGTGTTCTTAGACATGTTTCATCAAAATCGGTTCAGCCGTTTGAAGATTATCAGCTCTTTTCTGGTTGATGAAGTGATTTGAGCATCTTCCACGGGGCTGATCAACTCGAAATTTTGTATTCTATTACTTCAATGATATTAGACGAACAAGGTAACATTGAAATGATGCTGGAGTAACACCTGAAATTTCTAGGATGCCCAAGTTACTCACCAACAAACAGCAGAAGTATCGTGTTTGGGCTCATTGAAAAGGTCTCAATGAATAGATTATAGATAAATGGAGATCAGGACGAGGAATTAGGATAAATTAGTAACAAACTTCACTGTAGGAAAAATACGCAACGATGCGCAGATTTAAGCGAGCGAGACATTAAGTTTAAAAAGCAGTAAATAAAAATTAAATATAAAATTTAAAAAACCCCCGACCCTAACAAAAACTCTAAAAAGTAAAAATAATAATATGTATAGGCCTTTTAAGATGAAGGTAATATTTTGATCAAGGCATTGTAAAGGCGGGGGACGGCTAATGAAAATGCTAGGCTCTGTTTGGCGTTTTCATTGACCGTCCCCCGACTTGATCAAAATATTACCTTCATCTTAAAAGGCCCATACATATTATTATTTTTACTTTTTATAGTTTTTTAAATGTAATTTCTTTGTAAATGCCGACGAAAAGTGGTTTCATCTGTATGCTGTTTTTAGTTAACCATTCAACACAACCATTCAAAAATGGCTAACCATTCAACACTCAGTGTTTAGCCTTTTCCTGCTAAATCGAGTATGCGGCATCCATTTTGTGTATTTGACACTTCGACAGGATCATTGGAAATTCAATTTGCGCGTATTCCTGTAGTTTCAGGTCGATGCGAAGACACGCGATTCATCTGTCAAACTTTCATAATGCGGCTTTGCTTTACGGGTTTACTCCTGTGCTAATTGTAAGTACGAGTACGTTGACCTATTCAGTTTCGAACATGTAACGCCTCGTGATGTAGTTAATGTTTTTAACACACTGAAGGCCAAAAACACTGGTGATTTCTGGGGCATTTTCATTAAACTTTTAAGTAATATTATAGATATTGTATACCCCCTATCTAGCTGTTACTTTTAATAAATGTGTTGATTCAGGAACTTTTCCTGACCTTATGAAGAGTAGTAAAGTCATACCATTATTTAAATCAGGTAATAAAAATGACATACGTAATTTCAGGCCTATTTCTATCTTACCTGCATTTAGCAAAATATTTGAAAAGTTAATACTCAAGCAGTTGCTAAAACATTTTAATTTAAATAGCCTCCTTCATAATGAGCAATATGGCTTTACAAAAGGTCGTTCGACTACAGACGCGGGTGTTGCTCTGCTGAAACACATATTTGACGCATGGGAGAACTCGCAAAATGCTATTGGAGTTTTTTGTGATCTCTCCAAAGCCTTTGATTGCGTGCACCATGAGACGCTTTTGCGTAAACTTCGTTATTACGGTGTCCATAACGATGCTCTAAACGTAATAAATTCTTATTTACAAAATAGGGTTCAATGTGTAGAAATTAATGGTAAAAAATCTTCCGGGCTGCCAGTTCAGTTAGGTGTGCCTCAAGGCTCAATACTCGGTCCATTCTTGTTTTTACTATATATTAATGACTTACCGTTCTATTTAAAGGGTATTTGTGATGTTGTACTGTTTGCAGATGATACTTCTCTTATTTTTAAAGTAGATAGGAATAGACAAGACTTTGACGACGTAAACAGTGCACTCTCAATGGTTACGGACTGGTTTACGGCAAATAACCTTGTTCTCAATGCCAAAAAAACGAAATGTGTAAAGTTCGCCTTACCGAATGTTAGAAATCTAGGTCCCAATATCGTCTTAGATAAAGAGGTGCTTGAAACCAAAGACTCGGCAGTTTTTCTGGGCATAACAGTAGATGCCAAACTTCAGTGGGGATCACACATATCAACCCTAGCAGGGAGGCTCAGTTCAGCTGCCTACGCCGTCAGAAAACTAAGACAATACACTGACGTCGATACAGCTCGATTAGTATACTTTAGTTATTTTCACAGCGTTATGTCCTATGGTATTCTGCTGTGGGGCAAAGCCGCTGATATTCAAAATATTTTTGTCCTTCAAAAACGTGCTGTTCGTGCAATTTACCAGCTAGGTGGCAGATTTTCCTTGAGGGACTTTTTTAAAGATATTGGTATTCTCACAGTGGCATCACAATTCATATTAGCTAACATCGTATTTATTAGGCAACATATTATACACTTGTACACTAAAAACAGTGATATTCACACCGTTAACACTAGAAATAAGGACAAACTACGTGCTCCCTTTCACCGGCTTCATAAGGTTCATAACTCATTTGTTGGGCTTGGTATAACCTTTTATAACAAGCTTCCCACTTCTTTGCTAGATTTGCCTTTTGATGCGTTTAAAGCTCAAGTAAAATCCATCCTTTGTTTAAAGGCTTACTATTCCATTAACGACTATTTAAATGACAAGAATAGTTGGTCGCTGTGATTAACACAAGACAATGTTTATGTTCTTTCTCCAGAATTAGCGTACCTAGTGACAGGTTATATGGGTTCATATAATTATTTAGTTAAATATTTTTTTTTCTCTTCTCAATTTTATTGACCAAGTGTTTTATTTTTTTATTTTTACTATCTATCTATTAAGTCATTCGTTATTGACATGATCTAACAATAATCCACCATTGCATATGTAAGCTTTAGAGTCCTTTATACCAGGAGACTTTTAATTTTGGTATTATGCGTTATTGTTTATTACCTTGTATATGTATGTATAGAATCAAGTCCATCCGACTAAACAGACAGCTGTGCTGCTGGGGAGTTTGTTGCGCCACTTCTTCTTCCCAGCTAAAGCACTAGGAAGTGTCGAAGGGTGGGCGTTTTGGGGGGACTGTCTTATGTATTTTGACGTTCGAAAAGTGCTGATTCTCAGCCTAATTTGAATAAATGACTTTTGATTTTGATTTTTACGTTTTCACTTTATAAAAAATGAGGAATGAACTGAATGTAAACTCCTTAGTGTTGATTTTAAACGTGAATGTTTTCCAATCATGTTTTTAGTTACTTTTTGTCAAGGAAAAAATACTTATGGATAGAATTTCCAAAACGCTTAAATCAAAATAACGTTCATAAAAGATGTTTATTTAATAGAAACAAAAAATAAAAGACAAAATATCGATACATAATCAACACATACCTACTGTCGAGAGATAACACTCGTAAGAAGATTCTCGGTACAGTTAAACGGGGTTATTTTGTTCGAAATAACTTTTTATTGGCTGAAAGAACAAAAATGCTGATGGAATATTTAAGTTCTTAGCATGTAGCGGTAATTTTCGATTTCATCGCTTTTTTTCTTGTTTCATTTCTGCTTCACCTATATGGGAAGGTATAAAAAGGATACGGAATAACGGGGACGGTAGGGAAATCTAAAAATACCAACACCTATAAACATATAAACACCTTTTAATCGTTAATTATTTGTTAAAACATTTTAATCTTATTAATCTGCTATTTGGTATGTTTCTGGCAGGATAATCAAGTAATTGACTTAAAAACGTATTTTTTTTGGAAGTCTAAGAAAACCACTTTATGCCCCGGGGTAGGAGTAGTATGGGCTACTTAAAATGCGGCAATATGGGGTAGGGTTATAATAACTATTTATACTCGCAGTGTAGGCAGACGTTTATTTCTTCGGCATCGTCGTTTTCTACACTAGAAAAGTCATTATACTGGGTGATTTTTTAGTCACCGTTTAAATTTTTCAGGGTGATAGTACCCGTGAAAGTGAACAACTTTCCCCAAGGAACATGGGTCGAAATATGAAAAAAAAAAAAAAAACGGACCTCCCATAGAAAATCAATAGTCAGCTGATCGATTTTGTAGTATATAATCAATAGTCGCTCCATGTAAAATACTGGTATTCAGCTGCATCCGGTTAGACTGGAAGCCGACTGCAACATAGTTGGGAAAAGGCGAGGCAGAATATATATCATCCTGCAAAATTTAAACGGTGACTAAAAAATCACCGTGTATATGACCACGTCCACAAAGCTGGTAACCTACCTAACCCTTTTTAACCGACTTCTAAAAAAGAAGAAGGAGGTTATATGTTCCACTCTACGCATTTTTTTTTAAATGTATGTTCCCCGATTTCTCTCTCATTTGTGGACCGATTCTCAAAATTCTTTTTTTTTTAAAGAGTATACTCCAGAGGTGGTCCCATTGGCACCAAATCAGGGTCTGATGATGGAATCCCAGGGAAATCGAGGGCAACCCTCAAAATTTGTATGTATTAACAATGTTTTTCATATGTTTTCTAAAGCTATTGAGACATTTGCGTATGAACATCATCATCTCATGACGCTGAGCTGACGAAGGAAGGTAAGATTCTTTAACGGTTAGGAGTTAGGATGAGGTTCGGGCATAACTCCGTCATTTATAGACCGATTTGCAAAATTTTTTTTTTTTTGAAAGGGGTCGGTTCCTAAATGGTCCCATTTAAATTTCATATAGATCTGATAATGCGTTTCGGAACAGACAACGGAACTCTTCGAAAAAAGACAGCAAATTAATCGCGATTCCTTTGACAATGTAATAAATATCATTGTTTTGACCCCAAGGATGATGAAATTTCGAATTGGTGTGGGGTAGGTACCTTAGCTAAAAAATGAAAAATAAAAACTTTTTTCAAAAACAAAACAACCGACTTCCAAAAAAAGCACTAGAAAGTGAAAAATTGCTTTAATTTCGGAAGGCGGTGAACAGAAATTAATAAAATACATATCAAAAGTCACCGATTTCCGAAATTAAAGTTTTTTTTCACTTTCTAGTGTTTTTTTGGAAGTCGGTTGTTTTTTTTTTAGATTTGAGTTATGTGTAGTTCGTGTCTTCACATTATAGGCAAAAAGCATCTTCGTCTTCATTTTCTGTATTGGGTTTGGGTTTTTGCTTCTTAGTTTTTTAACATCGAGGATCATTCGGATTCGAACACTTTCTTGACCGCTTAATATGTTCTAGCTCATTTTTATAAGTATGGGATCGCATTGCCCCGTATACAACACACGAATTTCAATCGGAGTAAATCCAGTACCGATAACTGAGGCTTTGCACAAAAATATGAAGTATACACTCAATATTTATCTTTTTTCATTGAACATCCATTGATAAACAAAAAAACCCAAGATACACAATCAGCCATAAACATCCGCATAAATAGGGCGCAATGTGCGCAGGTGTCAATCAACCCCGATTCATCCATAGGGTGCAGACCCTCCAAAACCAATTCCTCCGCCAGGCCACCGGTTCCTCATGGTTCGTTCGGAACGAGATCCTCCATCTGGATCTGAAAATCCTCACTATAGCCCAATTTCTCAAACGCAACTCGTAGCGTTTTTTCCGCGAATTGTGATACTCTGTCTGTTAAAAATATAGATTAGCATAGAAAGTCAAATTAAATTAGCAGACAATACTTTACCCACGTGTCGCATATCGAAATCGAAAACTAATTAAACAAAACAAAAAAAAAAAACATCATTCGAGGGGCGAAGATTGATCAGCTGTTTTTAAGAATTTCCAATAAACATAACATAACAGTCAATTGGTTGCCTTGATGTACAGAGGCCAGCACATCAAGTTACCCCAATCTGTCAAATTTATTTGATCGTTTTTCAACTTTATTACAAAACAATAAAGTTTATCTTCAGTTGGGAAAATTTGACAGTTTGGGATAGCTGATGTGCTGGTGTCTGTAATCATCACAGAGTCATTTAAAGTTCTGAAATAAGTTGCAATGATGTAAAAAAAATCTTGTATAATTCGTTTCCGATATCGATATCAAACACATTGGCAAGTATTGCCAGCGAATTTAATATGATCCTTTAGAGCACGAGTTAAGACATGATGCTGATGTTTATTGAATAAAAAGACTGCTGAGTAAGGTAGTACATTAGGTATATTCACACCAACCTCATATAAAATGACAGCAAAACCTGTTTGATAAACTACTTTATTAAATCAATATGGCACATCTAGTTATGTGATATTAATGATTTCCCTTGCGGCTCCCAGTTTTTCTGCTAGGCGCCATATTTTTTCATTTTATTTATTTGATTATGGAACGTTACTTTTGTTGGTCATTTTTATTTTATTATTGATGAATGTGTGAATGATTGATTTGTGTTTGCTTCAATTTTATTATTAATAATGAATGTTATCTAATATTGGACGCACAGTATATTATGTCTAGTAGGTCGATTTTAAATACGAGGTGGCGCTGACGATATGCACATTGTATTCCGGGGGGCGAGGTAATCCTGTCACCTGAAAAGAAATAAATTTACTATTTATTTATTTACTAGCTTTTGCCCAGTGGCTCCGCCCGCGTGGATGTCGGTTATCGCGTAAAAAAGTAGCCTATGTCCTTCTCCATATCCCAGGCTATATCTCTGCCAAATTTCATGACGATCGGTTCAGCAGTTTAGGTGTGAAAGCGTAACAACAGACAGACAGACAGAGTTTCTTTCGCATTTATAATATTAGTAGGAAAGTAGAGATTTCTCTCAAAAAGGTACAAGTTTGGTACATCGTATCTAGGTTATAGGCAAATTCAAACCTTCGTTAGAGCTGGAGTCTATACTGGGTTCGGGACCTGTATTACAGGTCTCCAGGCTCACACCCTTAAAATTGCACTTACGTACACGCGGCTACGCATCAAGCTATACATTTCCAGTTTACGCTGATCAGGCACTATACGGAAATCCTATACAATGCGAGATCAGCTTATACTGAAAATGTATAGCTTGATGTGTAGCTGTGTGTACTATACACTCCATAGAAGCCAGGAGGGTCACGGATGCACACATACGTATACTCTCCGATAGTGCTTCAGTTCTTCAATCCCTACGGAAAACATACATCACATCGAGCTTAGCACTAGAATGTCACAATGCACTAGAAAGAATAACGGTTGCCAACCGCAACACTGTGACACTGCAATGGATAAAAGGACACAGTGGGTCACTGGGCAACGACGCCGCAGACGAACTGGCCAGAAGGGCATCCAGCGTGTCAGTCTATGGTCCCGAGCCCATTGTGCCCATACCCTTCAACCAACTACGCAGGTGGCTCCAGGAATACACCCACAAACAAGCCGAGAGCTGGTGGACCCTGACACCAGGCTGCAGGCAGTCTAGGGAAGCAATGCCATCCCTGGATGGCAGGCTGACCAGACGTCTGTTATGCCTGGACAGAATAGATCTGCGTCTGGTGACTGGAACCATCACAGGACACTGCTCGCTGAACAAATACTTCCTCACAATAGGCATAACGGACAGCCCGTTGTGCAGGGCCTGCATGGAGGCTGAGGAAACAGTTGCGCATGTGCTTTTCGTATGCACAGGCGTAGCACAGATTAGAACAGAAACCCTCGGGGCACCCAAATGTTACACGGATATTCTGAACAAACCAGGAGTCATAGCCAACTTCTGGAGGGAGGTGGGCTGGCTGGAATAGTACCAAAAGGCCGACATGGCTCACGCACAAAGGTCCACTTGAAGGACTAAGTGCGGAAACCAAACCCCATAACATAGAACATAGATGGGTATCGTGTGGTGGCGAGTACCGTGTGGGGCCGAGTGCCGTGTGGTGCCGGACGTAAAGAATAGCATCATCCCATCTCTTCCCGTGGGCGTCGTAGGAGGCGACTAAGGGACTTACTAGAGAATGGGCAGCAGCGTTCTCTATGTATTTTACCACCATACTGCGATCGCCAACCCGCCTGCCAAGCGTGACGATTATGGCAAGCCACTCCAAATTACGGAGGCCTATGTCCAGCAGTGGACGTCTTCCGGCTGAAATGATGATGATGATGGGTAACAACAGTTTTGAGCCCTTTGGGGTCGAAACGCTTGGGTCATGGGGCCTGAGTGCACGTCTCCTCTTTGAGGAAATTTCTCGCTGGCTGGTCGACACTTCACGTGACCAGAGGGCTGGGTAATTCTTTGGCCAAAGAATTAGCATTGCCATTCAATGTGGCAATGCTGCCAGTCTTCTAGACACATGTCCTGGGGCCTAAGTCTACTAATTTATAAACGTCACAATGGTCTCTCAATGGTAAGTTTTTGACAGATTTGCCATACAAAAACTGTCAAAAACACACCATTGAGAGACCATTGTAACGTTTATAAATTAGTAGACTTAGGCCCCTGATAACAGCGATGCGGACGAATACTTAAGTGTCCTTTTGATTTTGTACTTATTTGTTTAGTTTTTAGTCACTGTATTCTCTCTGCAAGCATGCGTGCATAAGGTTATAATATTATTATATCACAACTATTACATTACATAATACTATTATCATTTTGAGGATAAAAAGTTAAAACTATTAAGAGCCACGAATTTCTAGCAATTAGATGTTCTTTAAAAGAGTTTTTATTCTAGGATATTCAGCACAGAATTTTAGTCCCCTTCGTAGAAATATTTTGTTGGTTAAAAAAAAAATGATGTTCATGGGAAAGTGCAATATATACGCAATCAAAATGTATGGCAAAGCAATTTTTTTTAACGAGGAAAAATTTCAACGCAGTGTGTACAGAGATCCTTTACTGGATCCACAGTAATAAGTTGCTGGAGGACATAAAAATAAATCTTACCAGAAGCTTTATCGCTTGACTATCCAGCATGATGTCGAGCCACAGCGAGTATAGAAGATAGTCTGTGCTCAGGTTGACAACTCCTGACCACCAGCCTGGCTCTGGTCCAGGCGAGTCGTATGTGAAGACGGTGGGATATGGCGATGGTGGCGCGAGGACCGGGGAGTTCTGCCCGAGTGTGGGTGCAGCTAACAACGCCAGGAAAGTGCACAGTGCTGCGATCTGTTCGTTGGAAACTGGTGGTTGAACAAAAAACCCAGAAAGATCCGGACCTGGCCAGGATTTATCTATAAAAATATATCATCTTCATTTCAGTCGAAAGATAGACCTCCTCCAAAAGGGTTTTGCCATTATCGTCACGCTTGGCAGGCGGGTTGGCGATCACAATATGGTGGGTAAAATGCATTGAGAACGCTGCTGCCCATTCTCTAGTAAGTCCCTCAGTCGCCTTCTACGACACCCACGGGAAGAAATGGGATGGTGCTATTCGTTTACGTCCGGCACCACACGGGGCAAATTTATATATACGTATATACCTATAACAACTCCTGTATTGTGTTTACCAGTTTTAAATAATATTTTAGAGAATACCTCTTGGATTATTATAGTTTATGGAAGTCGATTGTAGATCAAGTAGAGAGCACCATTGCCATTCAGTGACAATGCTGACAGCACTTTTCCTGTTGATAGCTTATTATTTTAAGATGATTAGCGTATAAATGTTGTCTATTTGAAGAGAGGCGACTACTTAATTAAGTACTAGATTATTTGGAATCATCGATTTAATGATAAATAAATAACCTATCTTGTGACGTATAAATAAAAAAACCGGTTCACAAAAAACAGACATTTTTGCTTACAACGTTTTTTAACTCATTTTATTATGAACGGAAACTAAAAAGAACTTGTTTTTCTTACCATTTTTAAAGGAATACACTGTTTTGGCTTACACTTTTCACTACAATTTTGGCTTTTAACCCAAGACTAATATATAACATAAGGATTGGCGTTGGAGACGAGCGCCATGCGTGCCGGATACTACATAACTGCTTACTATAAGAATCATCACGAAAATCGACGAGAGAGCGACTGAGGACTCCGTCGTGTTTTAATCAATTCTAAAAGTGACGTCACAAGGTACCTGTTTCACAAAAAGTCGAAACATAGTCCAATTTACAACTAAACAGGTTTTGAAGTCAGAGCCTGACGGTCTGCAACGTATTTCTGAATCTGCGAAGACTGCAGAGAGCGAGGGCATTTCATCATCATCATTTTATAAAATTATTAAATGGGTCTGCTCATTTCAGCCGAAAGGTGTCAACTGCTGGACATTCCTAAGCATCGCCACATTGGTCGGCTTTATGCTTCTCGTATCCAGCTTATTCCCCGCGGTCTTCGGGGGTCTTCGCAAATCATCGGTCCATGTGGGAAGCCTTGCAGCTCAACACTGCGCTTTTCAGCCCCATTTACAACCCGTTCTGCGAGCAAAATGCCCTACCCACTGCTTCTTAACTTTAGCAATTACTAAAGTTAAGAATATGTTGGTTTTTTGATTCTCCTGTAAGATAAATTAAGTGATCGTATCTCTGAGTGAAACCGCAGACAGATTGACAGATGGACTTGGCGCTACTATAACAAGTATGTGCTTGTCTTACACGCCAGTGGGAGCGGCGCGGGTAGCGGAATCCGCTGGCGTGTAAGACAAGCACATACTTGTGTACCAAGGTGCACCAAGTACGGGCGGGGCGGGCGAGCGGGTATCGCGGCGGGAAAAGCGTGTGTCGCGGGCGGGGCGGGTGGACGCAAGTCAGTTTGCGTTTTCCGCTCGGTTTGTTTGTTTTTTTTTTTTTCGATAACTGTGTTTGTACAGCATTTAATATGTAGTGAAAAGTTGTTACGGTCATTCGAGTGTATTCATAAAATTTATCTTCATGGTTTCGTAGCCTTTCGTATAAAGTATGAAATTCACCATGTCTATACCGATCACTATTAATATCTTGACGATTGCTTTTAGAAAAAAAAGGTCCCACTTTAAGTATATAGGCGCTAGCTTCCAAATAATCGGACATTTTAATTTAAGCAAATATTAATTGCACACGAAACATAGAGAAACGTCCAAACCGCTCAAACGCTCCGTTGCTACTGTGTTCATCTATTGAAATGAGCGTTTTCCGCTCGACGCGTCACCCGCTCATCCGCTCCGCCCGCTGCCACTGTAATTTCACACTTCCTTGTTTCTAAAGGACACCGTTAAAAGCAGCCTTAGATGCGTTATATAAAACAATTGCTATATGCATAGGCCCTAACCATCTGGCCGAAATGATGTTGCAAAATTTCATGGCGTGGCATATGGAACGTAATTTTTGGCTGAAGAGTCGCGACGCTAAAACTTCATAATACGGTTTCTGATCACTGTAGGTAAACAGCCGAACAGTAGGTTAAACAAGCTAGGTCAACCATAAACATTCAGTACTGAGCCACAAAACAGTTACGTTCAGAAGATGTATTCCATACAAAAAAAGGCAAACAGTCACAAGCAGTCTTGAAATAATGTGATAGACAGAGACAAAGTGGAAAATAATATCGAGTCATCAATCAGCACCTCTCACATGCAGATTGCTCAATAGATTGAACACAGCCGCGTCCAACCTATCTGCTATCTTTTTCAGGATGCTGTTGCTACTGCCCCGTTTTCCCGGTTTTCTTCCGCATGATTGCATAGACATCATCTATATGTGCGTCAGTAAACATACCTGAAGCACTATAAGAACGCGGGAGTCACATATAAGTACCCAATTACCTACCTATGTACAGGGCCCGATCTAGCTATATGTCAGCTCCGGGCAAAAATCATATTCGCCGCCCTTTACACTAACACCATAGAAGTCGTGAGCTTGCTATTCCAAAGATGGGATGTATTTACCAGGCCACTCATACATACATGTATGAGAGACTGACCAGTTAAAATCTTTTTTGAAAATATGACTATTTGTTAAAATAGGTACGTTCCAATTTCAAAATTTCCCTCCACATTGTTTGCAAACTAATTTAAAGTAACGTGTCAGCGTGTCTGTCTAAGTAAAAAAATAGAAGTTTTTGGCGGGATCGCGTTAGAACATGTCGCACGAATTTTCATTTTCATGAAATTTCGTGAAATAGCGAATTAAAATGTATAATTTTGGTAGCGAATTATTCAATTTAGTCACGTGTGAGTGCACAAGTGTAGTGAAGGTGAAAATAAGTGACTAACGTGAACTTTACGTGTTCCCCCCAAAAACTCCTAATAGGTTGTTGTAAAGTTTCTACCGCTTCAGAATAACTTTGACTTGACAGACTAAAGACGACTATGACTTTTTTTCTAACTTCGTGCCTGATAATGGGCCATTTACTTGATCGAAAAGAAAAATTACTTAACACTGACTAAATGCACAAATCGTGCGTAGCCAATACTAAAAAAAAAAAACTTTCTCCCTGTCATTTAGGCGCCATATGATCTTTGTAGCAACTTAACATTACTTAATCAGCCTATGTTCCCACTGCTGGGACTCAGGCCTCCTCTCGGTGCCTCGCGATCCATCAAGTTGGATTACGGCCCATTCTCAGTTCGGGTTGACAGATGTCACATGACTTCGATTTTCTGGTTCTAGGCATTGATCTAATGTCAATGGTTCTAGGATATGCCGGTTTCCTCACGATGTTTTCCTTAACCGTTTTGAGAGCACTGGTGGGCTTGGCAAGGAGTCAAGTAAAGTAAAAATGCTCAGATAATAAATCATTTGTAAATTGTCACATGTGCAAAGAAAAAATCTGCAACAAATGCACCTCTAAATAATAATAATGACTTTATAGAATTTAATGTTTAGTAGGTACAGTTAAAATTACTAAGTGAGACGTGAGTTGTTATAATTTTACTACTAGATAAAGCAAATCGTGGTAACACTCTTTATCAAAGAAATGCTGGTCGCGAGTGCCGTATTAGGGAAGCTGTCAATATGTGCGAGCGTTTTCGTTTGTGGCAAAGTACCGACCTTCTGAACTTATCTATTTTGTGACGGGACGCTTCAGAGTAATTTGTCTCCCGAGTTTGACTCCGTATCTCAGTCAATTTGCCTTTTGACAGCTAATAAACCTTATCGGTGGAAGACAGTGGTCCTACCCAGACACCCGAGACTGTAGGGCCTTCACGAATTGCGATAGATTGTTTGGTTGTGTGGTCGGATTATCTTGAAAACATGTTTGGGAGTGGATCAATGGCTTATGGAAAAACAAGGAAGTAATGTCCGTTTTGATCCATGAGCCATAAAGCGAACGCAGCTTGCATAATCAGCCTATAACGTTTCCACTGCTGGGACACAGACCTCCTATCTGTGAGAAAGATTGGGCCGTAATCCACAACACTGTTCCTTTGTCGTAAGGTTGCTGTAGAGTGAAGACCTGTATCTTTCTTGAGAGGAGAACATTACAGTGAAGGGAATTCTTTTGTGTAACGTACTCTAAAAATCTACACTTCTACACTAATATTATAAAGAGGAAAACTTTGTTTGTTTGGTTGTAATGAATAGGCTCAAAAACTACAGGACCGATTTTAAAAATTCTTTCACCATTCGAAAGCTACATTATCCACGAGTAACATAGGCTATATTTTATTTTGGAAAAAAATAGGGTTCCGTAAGATATTTGGGTTTTTCGGACACAAGGTGTAAAAAATCAACCAGAAAAGTTACTTATTTTACGTACGCTGCCTAAACTATAAAAAACAGAACCATAAAATGTTCTAATTAATTGTAGATCTTATAAATATCTACAAAAAAGTCCGCGACACACTATACCTATCTATGTCGAGTGAGGCACAACAAACGTTTTTTTGTTTAAAAATCTTGAATTTTTTTTGGACTACATTTAAACGCGTTTATTTTACTCATGCTATTAATCCTTATCAAAATAAATTATTTCATCACTAAGTACAGTTTATCTATCCTAAAACAACGGGTTGCGTTCCAGGACTGCCGGCAGAAGTGAAAACTTAGTATTAATTACATTTAAATATTTTCATCATTAACAACTTTAACATACACAGAAAGACAATCTGTGCAGCCTGCGGATAATGACTGCGTCGTCGATGTTACTGTCGGTGTCTGTGAATTGACCTGGGAATCATTTTGCTGACCGTGTCTTTCTTGGGTAGGCTTTTTGCAGCGGTAACCGACATGCACGCGGGCGGAGCCGCGGGCGACCGCTAGTCGATCATATAGGTATTCTTGCTCATGACGTTCAAAAGTGTGAGTGAGAGATAAGTACCTAATAAACCATTTGACAATGACGTTGTTCTTTTTTATAGTTTTATGAAAAGCAAAAAACTAACATTTAAAAAAGTCGGCTAATAAACGTCACTGTCAATAAATATGTCAATAGCGGATACTTGTCAGTGAAATAGTATTTTTTGTGTACCTATTTATATATTTTACAAAATGCCAAAAAGTGTAACTGATGATTATACCAGATCCAGTGAGAAACCGAGAAGTACTAAGAGAAGTACTAGCAGAAGTACAACAGCTTTACAGGTACCTTGTTTATTACCCTTTGGCCCAATGAACAGAAGGAAGGCTTCTAGGGTTCTGTACATCCCACACTGGGTCCGCGTGGTGGTTTACGGTCCACTCCCTGTCACAGAAGAGGAAGCCTGTGTCCCAGAAGTGGAAACATAGGCTGATTATGATGTAGACCATGTGCATACGTCTCGCTAAACTAACATGTTAAACCGTTCTCCACCAGCAGTGTTCACTGCCCGCCAGTATATTCTCGCACATAGCAAATGTCTCAGCGATTTAAATATAATAAAGTCCACATAAACAAGATTGCGACGAGCAGCGGTGACCCAGTGGTAACGGCTGCGACTTTCGAGTTGTAGGTCGTCCGTACGAACCCAGCCAGGCGCATTACTTTGTGTAAATAATTTCATCACCACTGCTCTCAAAACGGTGAAGGAAAATATCGTGAAGGAACCGGCATGTCCTAGAACTAAAAATTCGAAGACGTGTGACATCTACCAATCCGCACTGGGCCCGCGTAGTGGATTACGGCCCACTCCCTCTCTGGGAGAGGAGGCTTGTATCCCAGCAGTGGGAACGTTATAGGCTGAGTATGTAAACAAGATTAACCTGTAAAATACCTTCCCATGTTCTGGTTGAGGCACAAGAATTGTTTAAAGGCTCCTGCGGTCAGTGGGTCGTCTTAGGGGTGGAGTGGAGACTGTGGTAACTCGACGCGACTCTAGTAAAACAATTTCCTTGGACGTTTTCATAGAAATTGTACTTCTAAAGACGCATCGAGCATGTCTGCGTGAATTTCAAAAGCAAGCGTTTTTGCTGTAGAATCTTTAAGGCGACACTTTGCGCGGGCTCGAACTCACTGGTGGGCCTGGCTAAAAATCACGCCGTCTCACCAGGCTTCGTATCCGACAGAGATAGTATCAGTGGTGAGCAGTTAGACGCTAGTCTACACGCACAACGTTATTGAGTGAGCTGCAGGAGCATTTTTGGCAAAAAAATTGCGAAAAAATTAAGAAAAGTCCTTCAGAAGATCGGGTTTTATGAAAAAACCACTGCATAAATCAATGACCAATAAAATTAATTGAACTTATTGTTAATTGAACTTTGTCGGTACCGTCTTGGTTTTCGAGATTTTACACTCCTTTTATTACTTACACACGCTCAAAGTTAGGTTAAATTAGCAAGAAAAACTAATCTTTGTTGGCTCATAACTTTTTAATAGCTTTTTATTTTAGTATTTTGTGTCCGTACAGACAATAATAATAACGAGACAAAACCATACCATGTTTAATTTTTGATGTACATAGTCAGTGGAGTAAAACCCTCCCGAAGTTTATATGGAAAAAATGTGGACAAGTGTCACCTTAAAAACAGTGTTTACTTTGACTTCAAACGATTACTCTTTTCGTCTCCTAACTTTAGAAAGTAGTGCCAAAGGAACAACCTTGTGAGGGAGGTCACAAAAGTGCTACATGCATTGAATGCGGGGAACTGCACAGTAGGCAAAATCTGGCAGCATGCAAATGTGTGGTGCATTGTAGCGAGTCGTAACCAACAAGACGTATTCAGCATTCTTTTGGCTTCGAATGAATGTGGAAACGAAATTCGAACTGCATATTGTGCTTTGTTCAATGTTAAAGAAATGTTTTCTGTTTTAACGTGAAAATACGAACGTGAATATCAGTTGTTTTTAATCTGGGTCACACATTCTAGCTTATCTTGGGGATTAGGGAGGATGTTGTGTGTCGGTATCCCGAGTTTTATGCAATTTGTATGTCAGTGTCAGGACTGTCAGGTTGTATGTTGATTAAAATATCATTCTTGGCCTTAACAAATATGTCTTCACAGATTTGTAATAATTAAAATCGTCAAAACATACGATCCTCTAAGTCCATTACATCCCCCTTTTTTTGGTGGGAAATCATCAAAAAACTTCTCCCGCTCTGGGTGGAGCAGGAGGGCGTGTCAGACATTTACTGACTAAAACCCACCCGTGTTCCTTCAGTTGCCTGTGTGCCAGGGGCCACGGTAGGTATCTCTTCCGAACAACCCGCACCCCTGGCAGGCATTGGCCCTTGCGGCCCCGGTTGGTGCTGACATCTCTTTGAGGCGCGCGTGGAACACAACGCACCGTCCACCCGGACTTGGTCATTACCTACCTACCGGACAGCAAGCTACCCATTACTCGCCATCGGCTAAAATCCCCTTCACACACTATTTCATGAAAAAGTAATTTGTCTAATATTTTGTTCAATATACAACCTGATACTTGACACCTGCAAATTGCAGAAAATGAAAGATATTTTTTTTGCAGATTTTTTTTTTGCTTCCATTATTTTTATATGACTCGACCCTTAAACATAAACTCCTATGGAGAAGAATGGGCGATCTTCACTTTAGTGACTCATTTTCTGCCAGAATTCTGATTCGAACATAAAATATGCTCTTGTTTTACTTTTTTATTTACTTATATTAGGTCTTTACCTATGAAATTGCCGTTCTGCAGTACTGGCCATTTCAAATCAAAATAATTTTTGTTTGGCTAAGAATTCTAATTTCAAATTAATTTTATTTTAAAAACATGGATTTTTTTTTCGAAAAGTAGTCATTTCTTTATTGATTAGTGTTACATTTTCATCGCATTTCAATCTTTTTCGTCATCATGGATACGTTAAAAATTCGAGTAATTATGGAATATGAGTACCGTCGTGGCAGCAACGCGGCACAAGCGGCACGCAACATGAACCACGTTTACGGAGCTAACACTACAAACCAACGCACCACCTGTTATTGGTTTGCTCGCTTCCGTTCTGGAAATTTCGACCTGAAAAATGAACCTCGCGGTCGTCCGAAGACTTTGGTCGACAATGACGAATTAAAGGCGATTGTGGAAGCTGATGATACACAATCTACGGCTGAATTAGCAGCAGCTTTCGACGTTAGCGTCAAAACAATATTGGTCCATTTGCGTCAAATTGGCAAGGTAAAAAAGCTTGACAAATGGGTTCCCCACGAACTCAATGATCGCCAGCGCGAAGTACGCGTCGAGACGTGCCTTGCACTGCTCAACAGACACACAAATGAAGGAATTTTGAACCGCATTGTTACCTGCGATGAAAAATGGATTCTGTTTGATAACCGTAAGCGCTCAGCAAGTTGGTTGGATCCTGGTTCAGCACCTAAACAATGCCCTAAACGAAAACTTACCCCTAGAAAAGTGATGGTCACTGTTTGGTGGTCTAGCGCCGGTGTGATTCATCACAGCTTCTTACCAAACGGGGTGAGCATTACTGCAGATGTGTACTGTGAAGAACTGAACACAATGATGGAGAAGCTGGCGCATCTCCAACCAGCATTGGTCAATCGCTCGTCTCCGCTGCTCCTGCACGACAACGCGCGACCTCATACTGCACAGCAGACGGTCTCCAAGTTGCAAGAACTGGGGTTGGAAGCTCTCCGTCATCCGCCCTACTCACCAGACCTTGCGCCTACAGACTACTACTTTTTCCAGAATTTGGATAACTTCTTGGCGGGAAAAAAATTTAATACCCGAGAGGCAGTACAAAATGCCTTTGAAGAATTTGTTGCCTCCCGTCCAGCTGATTTCTTTAAGAAGGGCATCAATAAACTGCCACTGCGATGGCAAAGATGCATTGATTGCATGGGTGATTACTTCGATTAATACAAATAAAAAATTCATGAAAAAAATTCGTTTAAATTTTTTCATACAAAACGGCAATTTCATAGGTAAAGACCTATTATAAAGGCTTGTTGCCAACTAAACATACATACTTAGTCATCATCATCAGCCTATAATGTTCCCACTGCTGGGACACAAGCCTCCTCTCGGGGAGAGGGATTGGGCCGTAATCCACCACGCGGGCCCAGTGCGGGTTGGTATATGTCACATGTCTTCGAATTTTTGTTCTAGGTCATGCCGGTTTCCTCACGATGTTTTCCTTCACCGTTTTGAGAGCAGTGGTAATGAAATAATTTTACACAAAGTAAAGCCCTGCGTGTCCAGTATAATAATATATTCAGGATGCTGTTGGGTCTACCACGCTTTTGTAGCGCTTCCGGGATGTTCACCGAAGCCAGAGTTGATGGTTTTCATGCCATTATGCGGAAACGGTGCGCTTCTGTTCTCGGTAGGATACGTGCTAGCTCCCACAGCATCCTGAGTGTATTGTGTTATAGGTGGGACAGCCACATGCTGGCTCACTGGATACGGCTGCACACGTGGGTGTCAGTCGCTTCAATTTTGTAAACAGAATTTTACCAACATTAGATTAAGACTTTAACTAACAACATATGGATTTTGATCTGAAATAAAATATTTATTATTAAAGCGCCTGTCTGGGTTCGAACCTACGACCTACAACTCGTAAGTCGCTGCCGTTACCACTTGGCCACCTCTGCTCTAACATACATAGTATTAACCCACAGTCTTTTAACGTGGTTATACCCTTCCCAATTTACAAGGTCCCCTTGCACTTCTCGATTCACAAGCCAGGATTCCACTTCGAGAGCTGCTGTGGAGTCTGCAACCTGTTCCCAGGAGTCCTCTTGACAGCATTCTGTCAAGTCTTGGTCGGGTCTGTTCTGCTGACTCTTATCCTGACACATGGCACACAATACGATGAAATGCACAAGACGCCCACTACACAATGTAAGTTTTGTGTCTGAATTCACAATGTTATTAAATCATCTGCCTAGTCTTTTCCCAACTATGTATGGGTCAGCTTCCAGTCTAACCGGATCTAGTTTAGTGTCAGTATTTTGCATAGAGCGACTGCCTATATCTGACCTCCGCAACTCACTGGGTACTACGATACCCCTTGGTAAGACTGGTTGTCAGACTGTCGGGGTTCTTATGACCCGAACGAATGTCACAGGTCCACGATTGACAGCCAGGACCAACTGCTTAACGTACTTTCGAAAGGACGGAGGGGTCTTGGTATGTAATGTATGTTTGATTGTGCACACGGCGGCACCGCGCTGTGTCCCGTAAACTGCGCCCCGCCCGCATGCCGCGCTGGGATGCGCTATAGGCCACCGTTGGTTTCACTTATGTACCGTATCCAACAGAAGGCCAATTCTTGTAATTAAAAACGTTCAAAATCTAGTCGCAGTCTCATCTCAGCGACAATCAATTAATGTCAAAATTGTATGAAAAAAACGAGGTATTTTTGACAGATTGACACTGAGATCAGACTGTGAACGTTATTGAAGTTACAAGAATTGCCCCTCAGGTTGTATTAATGATTTTCATTATAATAATTCTGTGAACCTGTATTTGTTACGTTCGCGAATCATATTTTAAAGAACAACCACCACAACCGCCACCCAACCAACCAACACCACCAACCTACCAATCAACCAACCAACCCAACCACCAACCAACCACTCAACCTGGCACTGACCTCCAAATTACAAAAAAAAAAACTACGAAAATTTGAATTTTGCCGTCTTCCACCTTGACATAATACTTTTTACCATCAATGTTTTCTTCAGTCATCAGTATCGCGACGGGAATCGTGCTGAGCGGCATCACCGGCGCGGGAGTGCTGCTTATTGTCGTCGCCTTGACAGAAAACTGCAGAGCCATGCTGGTAATACTCACCTCTTAGAACAAGCTTAAGTATCATAAGAATAGAGGATGCCATAATAAACGATGGATGAACTGTAAACGACTTACTTACTGTGTGAAAGATGATTTGGGCTGTCTACTGACTACTGAGATCACAACTGATAGAAAAGTATGGGAGAAAAATCCCCCCCACTCCTCCTTCTTATCTTGTGTCTCACTTCCAATTTCTATGTTCTTCTCACGCTAAAAATCTGCGTTCTTCTAACAATCTTCTGCTACTCTGTCCTTTTAATACTTATGACTTTGTTCACTCGTCCTTTTACATTCAGTCCATTCTTCTTTGGAATGCGCTTTTACTCGATATCAGGGCGGCCACCAGTCGGTATGCATTTAAGCGGAAATTGCAGAGTTACTTTCAAAACAATTGGCGTAGGGTCATCTCATGACCTCTCCCTTTAATCAGTATATTTGTATTTATATATATTATAGAAAATATTTATGTATGTATATTATAAGTTCATAATCTATTTAGGTCTTAGTGTATCCTGTTAAATTTAATTCATTATGATGATTATATTTTGAATAGTATTTTGTATCATTATTTTTCTCAACCTAAGCACCTGCCATCTAATCTCTTCACCACCCATGGTTGACTGGTACAGAATGCCTAAGGCATTCTCGTACGGTACAGAATGCCTAAGGCATTCTCGTACGGTACAGAATGCCTAAGGCATTCTCGGCGTCCTCCTTTATTTATTTATTTATTTATATGTACTTTATTGTACACCACAAAAAATACATTACAAAAAACAAGGTACAC
The DNA here is from genome assembly GCA_949987655.1 of Polymixis flavicincta. NCBI lineage: Eukaryota > Metazoa > Arthropoda > Insecta > Lepidoptera > Noctuidae > Polymixis > Polymixis flavicincta. The sequence continues at coordinate 11,411,077 of OX465190.1, read as the reverse complement.
TACAAAATATACAATGGGCGGCCTTATCGCTTTCCGCGATCCCTTGTACCTTTTTTTTTGTGCGAAATTTTTTAAGTAAATAAATAATTACGCCGACCATAACAAAATTGAGATGAGGGTAAGAGAATGATGACTTCCATGACTACTCCTACATAATAGGTCTTTACCTATGAAATTGCCGTTTTGTATGAAAAAATTTAAACGAATTTTTTTCATGATTTTTTTATTTGTATTAATCGAAGTAATCACCCATGCAATCAATGCATCTTTGCCATCGCAGTGGCAGTTTATTGATGCCCTTCTTAAAGAAATCAGCTGGACGGGAGGCAACAAATTCTTCAAAGGCATTTTGTACTGCCTCTCGGGTATTAAATTTTTTTCCCGCCAAGAAGTTATCCAAATTCTGGAAAAAGTAGTAGTCTGTAGGCGCAAGGTCTGGTGAGTAGGGCGGATGACGGAGAGCTTCCAACCCCAGTTCTTGCAACTTGGAGACCGTCTGCTGTGCAGTATGAGGTCGCGCGTTGTCGTGCAGGAGCAGCGGAGACGAGCGATTGACCAATGCTGGTTGGAGATGCGCCAGCTTCTCCATCATTGTGTTCAGTTCTTCACAGTACACATCTGCAGTAATGCTCACCCCGTTTGGTAAGAAGCTGTGATGAATCACACCGGCGCTAGACCACCAAACAGTGACCATCACTTTTCTAGGGGTAAGTTTTCGTTTAGGGCATTGTTTAGGTGCTGAACCAGGATCCAACCAACTTGCTGAGCGCTTACGGTTATCAAACAGAATCCATTTTTCATCGCAGGTAACAATGCGGTTCAAAATTCCTTCATTTGTGTGTCTGTTGAGCAGTGCAAGGCACGTCTCGACGCGTACTTCGCGCTGGCGATCATTGAGTTCGTGGGGCACCCATTTGTCAAGCTTTTTTACCTTGCCAATTTGACGCAAATGGACCAATATTGTTTTGACGCTAACGTCGAAAGCTGCTGCTAATTCAGCCGTAGATTGTGTATCATCAGCTTCCACAATCGCCTTTAATTCGTCATTGTCGACCAAAGTCTTCGGACGACCGCGAGGTTCATTTTTCAGGTCGAAATTTCCAGAACGGAAGCGAGCAAACCAATAACAGGTGGTGCGTTGGTTTGTAGTGTTAGCTCCGTAAACGTCGTTGATGTTGCGTGCCGCTTGTGCCGCGTTGCTGCCACGACGGTACTCATATTCCATAATTACTCGAATTTTTAACGTATCCATGATGACGAAAAAGATTGAAATGCGATGAAAATGTAACACTAATCAATAAAGAAATGACTACTTTTAGAAAAAAAAAATCCATGTTTTTAAAATAAAATTAATTTGAAATTAGAATTCTTAGCCAAACAAAAATTATTTTGATTTGAAATGGCCAGTACTGCAGAACGGCAATTTCATAGGTAAAGACCTAATATATGAGGTTACTAGCTATAACCACCGGCTTCGCCCTAGTGGAAGTCGGAAATTATCCCACGGGAACGTACTACCGAGATAAAAGTATCCTATGTTTTAATCCAGGTTATAAACTATCTGCATGCCAAATTTCATCCAAATCCATTCAGTAGTTTTTGCGTGAAAGAGTAACAAACATCCAAACTTTCACACTGATAATATTATAGTAGGATAAAAAATAAAAGTTTGCACGGAGGTAAAAATATCGCGCCGGGATTTTCTCGCGCAATGGATATTCAACGCTCGGTTTAGCGGGCGAGCGTTTAAAATCGAACAGTTAAACACACTGTTCTATTTTGGACGCGGTGAGAAAAACACCGCTGGATTTTCGGGTCGTGGGGCTTTTGGGACAGGGACCACGGTCCCGGATGCCACCTTTAAATACAGTTATAATTTTTTGTAGTCTTTTGGGACCACAAATAAAATAAACAAAGTTACCTATGTCTTGGTAAAGTACCGTTCTTCCCTTTTCTTTTCTGTGTGCCAGCTGTTTTAATATTATAAGGCTTGTTATGTTTTTATTTTGACCAGGTATACCTTTTTGTCGCGGCAATAGTGTGGAAAGGACTGATGTCACTAGCTATCACAAAGATCGTACGAGGTTGCGTCAGATTTAAAGACGGTAAGAGAAATTACAAATACTATCGATTTATTAATTAATTAAAATATCTCTTACAATTTATCATTACAGCATGTTGATTCTGTAACCATCTCACCGCGTGAAGTGAGCGTTGAGTGAGCTGTCAATGTCATCCCACTGATGCTAGGGATTGACCAAGCATTAGGTGAAATGACACTGACAGCTCACTCCACGCTCACTTCACGCGGTGAGTTGATTACAGCAGAATAGCAATGTTGATGCTTGGTCAATCCCTAGCATCAGTGGGATAACACTGATAGCTCACTCCACACTCACTTCACGCGGTGTTACAGAATCTACATGTTGGTGTCTGTACCCAATGCGACAGTGCGGTCACTTTACCCATTTAAACTAACTTATGATTTAAAAATTAAAAGTAAAAAAACTTTTTTTTAAAGAATCTTTTATTTAAATGCGCTAAAAACAATAAAATAAACTAAACTTAAAACTTTTTACTAGATATCAACTTATAACGTAATTACACAATTTACATTATATAAAAGCTTGTCGCGTGATTTACTTACCTCTGTAGATGAACAATTAAATTAATTATCTTGATCTGATTGATTTTAATTAAAAAAAATCAAACTAAGTAAATACGAGTACTTAAATCTTGCCCATACCATGACAACCGATTTCCACACAGCTTTTCAGTTATCGGTGCGACTTTCAGACTATCTCGTACACATTTCTTATCCATTCGTATAACACGTCACATATCTTTTAGTTTTCTCATCGCAGCTCCATACGATTGCCCAGCTCAACAAAATAATAATAAACAGCGTATAAATAAACTTTTCCATTGCCGGAAATTCAATTCGAGAACGTTCTTCTATCTACGTTCTTCTGTCGAAACGGAAATCAAATTGAACAGAAATCAGTACGTACTCTTATTCCGTTCATTTCAAAACCTCCTGTCAAGTTAGAACCGGAAAATATTGGAAACAAACAATACGGTAAATTGTGGCCGTAGAATATCTAGAGTATTCCCTCGCACAAAACTTTTGTTCATGTAGGTACATACAACAGGGGTGTACAAACTGGTTTATTAATCGATTGGCACGAAATCACTTGCTCTAAACGGGCGAATCGACACTTTAAATCAAATTATATTATTTTCTGTAAGGGATTCGCACAGAGTATTAACTCTGCAGAGTATTATTTCTGAAGTTGTCTATTCGCCCACTAATAAATTATTATTTGTGGGCGAATTGACAACTTCAGAAATACGTAATAAACTAATTCGTACGAATTGACGAATAATAATCCAGTTGGAGCACCGCCGCCCGTTGTGCCTACATGAACTCAAACTGCGGTAGCATGGTGGGCTTGACAAAAAACATAGGTTTCATGAAAAAGTTGTTATGTTTGACAAGACACTGCAACTTCTGTGAAGAATGTTCAATAAAACGCTATTTACCTAAAGTTTTAAGGCATATTTCTTAAAATAACAAAATGTTTGACCAACCGCTTATAAGCGAACATAAATAGCTACAAAAAATCGATAAGAAAAAAAAAGAGAGATTTAGTGAAACAGACAGAGAGAGTTACATCATTCTTCTCTCCCATGAAACGAGATGTGCCGAAAGGTGACGCGTACTTGACATTTCACTCTCAATTTTCGTCCAATTTATCGAATCGCCCGCCGTCTACGAAGTTTCACTCCCAAAGGTTGAGCACCCCTGGCACACAAATCTCTCTTCATAAAAGTACTACTTTGCCGAATCGTTTCCTGCGGCCTTCGCAAAACATTCGCTTTACATAACATTGACTATTTACATAAATTCACTATGTCTTAGTATTGGCCATAGAGCACGGAGATGTCTCGACGGTTGCAGCTGGAGGCGGCATGTCAACACACGCCCAATAACAAGTAGTATGTCAGAGTGGGCGTCACCGATAATTTTATTTTATTGGGGAAACTTGCAGTTCACATAATCTATACTAATTTATATAAATAAAAAGTAAAATCTTTTATTTCAGGCATGTTTGATCTACATATTGTTAGTAGAACGACTTAACCTCCTCATTGAACTTGTACTACCCACAGAACATAAAAATAAAAAAATCTTGCAAGATAAATATTCCACGTTGCGTCACTTAAAAACCCGTAACGACATCTATTGAAGATTGATTTTTGTATAGAAAAATATTTGAGAGCTCAAGTGAAGGTCCATTCTGCCAAAATGGCTTCCAGATCCAGACGTATTGAGCTGCGCTTCGGCAATGGTAAGTTCAATCTCTTTGAATCTTATAAAAATGTTGCTATTTTTATCAAAACACATTGAAATTGCGTTTTCGAATAGTAGATTTAGTTCTGTTTGTCAATATTTACGCGAATTTCGCCAATATTTTATTTTGTTCGGATGTAAAAGTTTTATGTCCTGTATTTAGGAAGTATGCAGACTACTATTTTTGAATTAGCATTATTATGTCCTATGTATAGGTACTTGTAAGGGTATTATGTAAATTATATTATATTAGCTGTTTGTTTTAGCCTGTCGTAAGGATACATCTTAGCATTGCTGGAAGAATCTGAAGTCGATTTTAGCAGCGACGATGATAACCAAGACCCCACATATAATAATCCCACAGAAATCACTACACAAGAACGTCGAAGGTATGATTCTAGTGATTCTTCTTTAGATTCAGACTCCTATGATGTTGTTGAGCCACTATCGCTGTCTTTATCGAGTAGTTCTATAATACGTCAGGCTACTGGCTGTGGTTTACGCCGAGGAAGATCTTTTCGTCGCCCTTGAAGGTCAGCTCAGCCAGAGTATAGACAAATACCGTCTCAAACTGAGGTTGTGGATTTGTGGACTGGAAATTTTGAGCCTCTTGAAATAAATCTGTATGAACCAGTATGTGTGCCAAATTTCGACTCTGGATGGTTATTCGACCAGTTCTTTGAACGTTAGATAGATGAACAGATACTCTACATTGTAGATTGGACAAACAGAACAGCAGTTCATGTAAAAGGTAGATCACTTGGTCTTACAGTTCAAGAATTAAAAGTTTATATTGGAGTGAAAATGATTATGGCTTCACTACAATATCCTCAAATAGACGTGTATTGGTCGTCTAAATGGAAACAGCCTATCATAACATGAACGATGACTCGTCTGCGTTTTTACGCCAATTGTTGATGACTGACCTATTGAGACTGATTTGATATACCTTATAAGTAAATAAGTCATGTTATAAAAATATTATTTGTTCAAAATAAATAAAGGTGTAACTTATGTTTTATTTAAGTAATATATCTAAATTCAATAAAAAATGATTACTTTATGCGCTTGTCTTATTTTATCATACCATAATTATACTCTCGTTGGCTGTAATTGTCTTGTATACAGAACATAAAATACTCCTGAAAATATAAGTAGCCTGCATCTGTCCTAGTAGCAGGACATAAGGAAAAACCCTTTTTTACAAGAGTAGATTTTTTTCAATAATTTTTCAGTTAAAAAGTAACCACTAACCAGCCCAAATCCTAAAAATAAATTGAATCTGACATAAACAGTGGTTCCTGTAGTGAGGAGGTTAAAACTATGTTAGTATTTAAAATCAAGATTTAATTTGTTTGCCGCCCTCTGGGGCTCCGAGCACACGCACTTGAACCCAGTGCCCCAGAAGGGGGCTGTCCAGCTCGTGGCTGAGCACGTTCAGGATGGTGTTGGCGCTCCTACGCGTGTGGAATATGAGCGACGCGATACGGCGCCGCAGCACAGAGTGAAAGGCGTCTGTGTGCGCGTGCGCAAACATCGCAGACGCACTACAGTAGCGTGGAAGCCCCAGCAGCACCCTGAACGCGTTATTAAATTGTATTCGGAGAGCGTTTATGGCCCGCTGCGTGTAGTTGGACCCACAGATTGGAGGTGTAGAGAATTTGCCAGAATGCTTTACAGAGTGTAATTAAAGATTAAACTCTTTAAAGCATTCTGCAGCATTCTGCATTGTGTAGTTTAGACGTAAAGCCTTTAAACTACACCTTGCGAATCTGTGTGCCAACATGTTACAGCGGACCGCTTTCGCTCTCCTCTCCCTTTCGATGTCCCCATCGTCTTTTAAATCCTCAGTAACCACATGGCCGAGGTATTTAAACTCTCTCACTCTTCGAAGAGCGACAGCGTTAAGCAGCACTGGGCCACATCTCCCAGTCTACGACCCCTCTGGCTTGAAATACCTTGAGCTCGCTTTTCTGTGCATTGTACAGGAGACCATGTACCCTCGCATACTCCTCACACACGCCTATCAGCTTTATGAGCGCGGCTATTGATGGGCTGAGTAACACCATATCGTCTGCATAACTGATACAACGATATATATATAAGGTGTTAAAAAATTAACTGCAAAAATTTCGTCCACTTACTCGACGTCGAAAAACAAACACATAAAAAAATATTTTTTTTTTGAGCATTTTTATATTTTCATATTAATAAAACAATTAATTAAAATATTTTTTGTGCACTCTACGCAGGGCTGCGCTTGCGTCTTGGGCCGCCATTGTACCGATGTGATGGGAAAATTTGTATCAGCTGTTTACGAATTTGCGCCGTCACGTGTTGTGTCGCAGGGGTGAATAACTCACGCGTGCCCCAGGGCGGCAGCGGTGTCCTAGGCCGCCGGCGCCGCCGCCGGCGCGCGTGCGGTGTACAGTGCGCATATTCAATAATTTTGTTCGAAGTGAAATTATTGCATATCTTGGAAACGGGTTGTTATTTTGAAATCTTTTTTTCGCCAATATTTTTTATTTATAATTCTAAACAAGTCCCTACTTTTCTTGCAGTAAATTTTTTAACACCTTATATATTTTTATCAGTAATAATCTCATAATCTATAGGTACTATTTATATATTAGTATAGATTATCTCAACTGTACTGTATAGTATACCTAAAACAAAGTCTCTTTTCGTGGTTTGAAGGTTTATTAATAACAATATTATAAAGAGAAAAGATTTGATTGTTTGTTTGCATTGAATAGGCTCCGAAACTACTGAGCCAATTTGAAAAAATCTTTCACTTTTGGGAAGCTACACTATCCCTGGGTGACATAGGCTATATTTTATCCCCGTATTCCCATGGGAACGAGAACTACGCGACTGAAACCACGGAGCGTTGCTAGTATGTAGTAATTGACGCAAAAGCTAGTTATAAATAATGCGCTCAATGCACTTTCGGTATCGTCTCTAGATGCTGCCGGCCATTCCGTGCTCTGTGGAATTGGTCCCGTATTCGTTTCCAATATGTAATTGAGTATGTGGAAACAAACGGGGGTTCTCCGACCTAATGTTAAAGTCCCCAATCGTATGGAACAGAACAGGCAGAATTCTGACAAAAATGTGTTCGGAAATGGTTTTATCTTATGTGAAGAGAGACCCTTCTGTGCGTGAGTGCCCTTACTTTCCAATGTAGGTGTCTCATGTCTTTTTACTTATTTTGAAATGTTACTGGGTACGGACTCCGTACCCAGTAACCGTACTACCGTACTACGGAGATATAATTCTTATTAATATTATAAATGCGAAAGTTTGTATATATGAATTTATGAATGTTTGTTACTCTTTCACGCAAAAACTACTAAATGGATTTGCATGAAATTTGGCACACAGGTAGATTATAATCTACATTAACATATAGGAAACTTTTGATTCCGGTAGTACATTCCCGAGGAATAATTTGCGACTTCTACGCGGGCGAAGCCGCGGGCGGAAGCTAGTTTTCTACAGGACTGGCATTGACATCGACGCGCAAACTGTATGCATGAATTCAGCTCATGATTCTAGACTTTTTAGACTAGAAATATTTCGTCGGTTTTAAAATAAAAAAACAACCAGATTTTTCGTAGAAAAGTGAACCTACACGGTTAGACTAGAAAATAATATTTCGTCGGTTATTAAAAAAAAAAAAAAAAAAAAGCAACCAGATGTTTCGTATAAAAGTACAATACCTACGCGGTCAATATGTATGGAACAGCCAATTTTTTTTTTAAAAGCAACCGCTTTCCAACATCTAAACACTACAATGTGTAACATAATTTTAATTTCGTCACTAGGTGTCTTTGGTTTTCTATTTTCGTTTTTTTTGCCATCGACTTCCGAAATTAAAGTTAGTTTCCATTTTGTAGTTGTTTTTGTTTTTTTTTGGAAGTCAAGTAGCAAGAACAAAGTCGTGGGCAGAAGCTAGTGTAATTAGGTATAAACCTTCCGAAATAAATTCTCTTAATGATGGTGAAACCACATCAATATCCTTTGCGTAGTTTAGAAGAACAACGCTGTCACACAGACAGACACGAAAAGCTGTTTTCATGTATTATGTCACTAGTTTTATCCAGCGGTTTCACCCGCGTGGACGGTGAAACTTATCCCAGGGGAACTTGCTTCCGGGATAACAAGTATCCCATGTGTGTGCCAAATTTCATCCAAATCCGTCCAGCTGTTTTTGCGTGATTGAGTAACAAACATCTAAATACCATTTATTCTTCTAAGTACCTGGTACTTATTGACAGGCCTGCATTGTCCTCCCATACCTATTATCACAGTAATTTGAAAACATTGTTAAAGCCAATTATTTTTAAAAGAGTAATCGTGGAGTTTCTTGCCGGCTCTTCTCCATAGGAAACAACAATTTTGAACCGTGCAGCTAGCTTCTGAAGTTTCATAAGTGCCCATGCAGGTTTACATGAAATAAAATATTTTGATTTGATTTGTAAATATCCAAACTTTCACATTAATAATATTGAAGTAGGATTATACAGGAAAAGTTTTTATCCAGTGCGAAAATTGTAACCATGAATTCAGCATATCATTCTATTCTATTCAAATTTTTCGCCGGATACACAAAAAAATATAATCAGCTGTTCCATACATTTTGACCGCGTAGATTTTGCACTTTTCTATGAAACAGCTGATTTTTTTTTGATTCTAGAATGATATGCTCAATTCATGGTTACAATTTGCGCACTGGATAAAACCCTGTATAGATTAGTATTATTTTTCAGCTCCTAAAATAAAAGACGAGCAGCACAGACTGGCTAATCTGGCGTGTGTCAGCGGACTTCTAACATTCCTTGGAGCCGGTAAGTTGTATCTACTTAAAGGTGTGCTTACACGAACAACTAAAATTGCTCCATTTTGGGCAATTCTCGTCAAGTATGACGTCACGACTACATCCAGCAATTTAGGGCAATGGCAACATGTAGCAACCTGTTGCCAGAGATGTTGCTCCATATCATGCATATGGAGCAACTTAAAACCCTAGGCAATACACACCCCGCCCGCTGCCCATGCCCCGCCGCGCCAGCCGGTTCCGCTCGCAAAACGAGACGTAGTTATACGTACAAACGAGATAGAGTTTTTGCGAGAGGAACCGACCGGCGGGGGAGGCGCATTGCCTTTAGTGACTTCTAACCTAGTCATTTGAAACATGGCTGGCATGTGTTGAAAATACACCATTGGATTTTCACTTGTCGGCGCTTAGCAGAGTGTTGAAAATCTAGTGCGCAATTAAAATCCCATCGCTGTATTTTTACGCTCGTACGAAAGTGGGCTTATGAGGTGGTGAGTTCGAAACCAGACAGTAACTTTCATCGTCAGGACACCAAAATGTCCCTGTACAAAGAAAACGTAGACAACGCGCACTGGGCCGCTTGGTAGGTACGAGTATATTCCCACCCACTCCCTCTGGCAGAGAGGAGGCTTGCGTCCCAGCCGTGGGAATATTATAGGCTGATTATGTCTTTTTGTATGCACATGTTTGAGTGACTAATCGATTTTTTTTTTCACTATTAACGGCCATAGTATCCTCATCGACCTTGCTCATGTGGGCGGAGCTAAGCAAAATACTCCCGCACACACGTAACGAGTGGCGGCGGCGCGCTACACTAAAACGACGACCAAAGAATATGCCGTGGCACAGATTGGCACGTAGGTCGACATTTTTGCCTACACTTCCAGAAAGATAAATGCAACTTTTAAAAGTTTGTACGGGACATAATTTTTTAACATGTAGGTAATAGGTAAGTATGTGAATAAAGTAAGATTTGATCCTTAATATATTTATTTGCTCAAACATGTGTATACACAAACAAGAATAAAAGCGTGCATGTAGGACATATTTTGTTTTGTTTTATAAATATTGTTGTACAGAGGCCAGCACATCAAGCTACCCCAATCTGTCAAATTTGTTTGATGGTTTTTCAACTTTATTACAAAGGAATAAGGTTTATGTTCAATTAGGAAAATTTGACAGTTTGGGATAGCTTGACCTGCTGGCGAATGTAGCTACAGATAGATACAGCTCACGTTGATTCGGACATAACGTGACGTAACTTAGTAAGCCAAAATAAATATAGAAAAATAACAAAAATAGGTTACATACTTAAACATATTTTTACTTAGCTACGTTCAGTAGATACTAAAGTAGTTTTATAAATTATTTGTTTAGTAAAAGTTTTCTTTCGTTTAGTTTATTACTCTCGACGCAATGATTATGTTCCTCTTTTTGTTTTTTAACATATTTTAACATATTTTTCCATCATGGGTGTCGTTTTCAAGGTATTTGGGGCATCTAAAGCCGATGGTGGGGTCAAAATGAAAATCCAAGATGGCGGCTGAGAAAATTTTCGAATTTTCCATTATAGGTGTTATTTTCAGGGTATTTGGGGCATCTAGAGCCAATGGTGGGGTTAAAATGAAAATCCAAGATGGCGGCCGAGAAAATTTGCGAATTTTCCATCATGGGTGTCGTTTTCAGGGTATTTGGGGCATCTAAAGCTGATGGTGGGGTCAAAATGAAAATCCAAGATGGCGGCCGAGAAAATTTTCGAATTTTCCATCATGGGTGTCGTTTTCAGGGTATTTGTGGCATCTAGAGCCGATGGTGGGGTCAAAATGAAAATCCAAGATGGCGGCCGAGAGAATTTTCAAATTTTCCATCATGGGTGTTGTTTTCAGGGTATTTTGGGGCATCTAAAACCAATGGTGGGGTTAAAATGAAATACCTTAAAAACGACACCCATGATGGAAAATTCGAAAATTTTCTCAGCCGCCATCTTGGATTTTCATTTTGAGTATTTTGACCCCACCATCGGCTTAAGATGCCCCAAATACCCTGAAAACGACACCCATGATGGAAAATTCGAAAATTTTCTCAGCCGCCATCTTGGATTTTCATTTTGACCCCACCATCGGCTTTAGATGCCCCAAATACCCTGAAAACGACACCCATGATGGAAAATTCGAAAATTTTCTCAGCCGCCATCTTGGATGTTCATTTTGACCCCACCATCGGCTTTAGATGCCCCAAATACCTTAAAAACGACACCCATGATGGAAAATTTTCTCAGCCGCCATCTTGGATTTTCATTTTGAGTATTTTGACCCCACCATCGGCTTTAGATGCCCCAAATACCTTGAAAACGACACCCATGATGGAAAATTCGAAAATTTTCTCAGCCGCCATCTTGGATGTTCATTTTGACCCCACCATCAGCTTTAGATGCCCCAAATACCCTGAAAACGACACCCATGATGGAAAATTCGAAAATTTTCTCGGCCGCCATCTTGGAGTTTCATTTTGACCCCACCATCGGTTCTAGATGCCGCAAATACCCTGAAAACGACACCCATGATAGAAAAATCGAAAATTTTCTCGGCCGCCATCTTGGATTTTCAATTTGACCCCACCATCAGCTTTAGATGCCCCAAATACCCTGAAAACGACACCCATGATAGAAAATTCGAAAATTTTCTCGGCCGCCATCTTGGATTTTCATTTTAACCCCACCATTGGCTTTAGATGCCCCAAATACCCTGAAAACGACACCCATGATGGAAAATTCGAAAATTTTCTCAGCCGCCATCTTGGATTTTCATTTTGAGTATTTTGACCACCATCGGCTTTAGATGCCCCAAATACCTTGAAAACGACACCCATGATGGACAATTCGAAAATTTTCTCGGCCGCCATCTTGGATTTTCATTTTAACCCCACCATTGGCTTTAGACCAAATACCCTGAAAACGACACCCATGATGGAAAATTCGAAAAATTTCTCAGCCGCCATCTTGGATTTTCATTTTGACCCCACCATCGGCTTTAGATGCCCCAAATACCTTGAAAACGACACCCATGATGGAAAATTCGAAAATTTTCTCAGCCGCCATCTTGGATTTTCATTTTGACCCCACCATCGGCTTTAGATGCCCCAAATACCTTGAAAACGACACCCATGATGGAAAATTCGAAAATTTTGTACTTTGGGTAGGTACCTACAAGTACGAAGAAAGAATTTAAAAAAAATGTGCCGTAAAAGGCTACGATGAATACTATTTAAGTCTAATTGGACTGTTTATTTCCAGTCTGCCACACCCCTGCCCAACCCTTTGATAGCATACAGGCGCGCACAACGAATTAGCCTTTCTGCAGCGATCTAATCTATAAATACACACTGTTACAATACGTTCATAAGTATTTGCACTAACACACACACCACGCGTAGTCGATCGATAGCTGGATCAGAGCAGCGAGCGACACAGCCCTCCCGTCTGAATGCCAAAGCACGACTGACGCCCGCGCCCGCGCAGGGCACCTCTGAGCCTTTTATCTCAAAATGGGGATATTCCTTAGCAATTATTGATTAATTAACAATTGTGCTTCGCGATTCTGTGGTACCTCTAACTATCTATTTTTCAGTGTAAAAATATTTCCAAATAACAAAGCCGTTTAGTAGGTGTATGGAATATAAGCCAAAATATTGCTTGTTGGAAAATATTTTTTTACAGCAAAAGTATTAACCATACAAAAGACGTATTTTCGGCAAAATTATGTACATGAATCAATAGCAAAATAGTATTTTTATCAAAATCTTCAAGATATACCGTTAATGAGCAGTGCGGTTCATAAAGTGACCGTTTTACGCTACTAAACGGGACCTAGGCCCTTAAATATTGCTTCAAGTGTTTGTGTCAAGGTGCGCTTACGCGAGCCAGTAAAATTGCTCCATCCTGGTTAATTCTCGTCAACTATGACGTCACTACATCCAGCAATTTAGGGCAATGGCAACATATCGCAATCTGTTGCCAGAGATACGACCACACAATATCATGCAATATGGAGCAACTTAAAATAACTAGGCAATACGCCACCCCCCCGCCGCCGCCGCCTCCGCCGTCGGCTGGTTCCTCTCGCAAAAACGACATGTAGTTACGTATGTAGGTACAAACGAGATATAAAGAAAATTGACAACTCATGAAATATATGGGGCAATCAGAGGCAATATTCCCGAAACATATCCGCAATTTATTGTTGTTGCTCTCCAGATCATGCATTAGTGTTGCCGATCAATAATTGCTCAAAAAATTGCCCGTGTAAGAGCACCTTAAAACAGGCAATATAATTGCTTCGCAATAACTGAAGTATAATTTTATTTCAGTATTATACTTCTTCTCCATCGTAGTGGTGTTCAGTTTCTACCATTTCCGATACGTTCGCCGAGCGATCCTGCTGCACGAAAACGAATGTGCATGAATTCGGCAAGCCTTCGTCCTCCGGCAAGCTTTCGTCCTTCGGCATTCGTCCTTACGGCTTAATGAAGATTTCTAAATTAATACTTAATTATATTAAATGGGTTTTTTATACCGCTAGCTGTTTTATTTTATGACCATTTTATTAAAAGGGGAATTTCGGCCGAAATGGGTCGAAGGAGTCTTAATGGGAAATGAAACATTAAATAAAAGTTTTCGATTTCAGTTTATTACGAAATTATTTAAATGATGTTTTTTGTTAAAGGGTAGGTGCAAAAAAATTTAGACTACACTATTTGAACTGGTAAAGAAATCGCGTGCACTCACAACATTGATGATGATGATGACTCTTGATGATTTTTGCAATTTGCAGGTGAAATATTGTTCGTAGATGAAAATATTATTTGCGACCGTAACACATACCTATGTATTTATATAATTCACTGTACGACTAAACGCCGACAGACTGAACACCGACAAGACTTTACGTCGACGTCACTCTTCGCCGACAGGACACTTCGCCGATAGGACTCTTCGCCGACAGAGCTCATCAGCGACGCAAGTGTCTGACGGCATTTAGTCGTACACTCTATATAATTACTCGCTTTTTCCCACGGCTCTGCCCGCGTGGATGTCGGTTATCATTTAAATAAATAGCCTATGTCCTTGTCCATATCTCAGGCTATATCTCTGCCAAATTGCATGACGATCGGTTCAGCGGTTTAGGCGTGAAAGCGTAACAAACAGACTGAGTTATTTTTTGCATTCATAATATGAGTAGGGATAATCATTACAACCCTCTCAAGATTGTTTAATTCCATTGAATGGCTATTTCATGAAAAAACCATTCAGTGGAAGCTTGTCATAATTCCTGCAAATTGCAGTAAACGTAAGAAAAATTTAATTTAATTTATCGAAGTCCTGTCCTCTGACTTTCATGACAGTGAAATAAAGTTCAAATTTCAAAAACAAAGACTTCATGAAATGGAAAACTCTAGGTAAGTACCTGCTTCAGTTTTTTCGTGTACACTACCACTTAGCAGTGGGTACCATTCGGGCCGTGAGAAAACTAAATAATTCCCTTGGTTTTGATTTTCTTACAAGTTTTCTTCAAGGTCTTGCGAAAGCGTGGAATAGTTCCGGAACAAAGATTTCGGTTCCTAAACGAAAAACGAAATTGGCTACGTTTCGGCAAAAGAATTTTGAAGTAAATAAGGACCTTTATGAAGGAAATTTGCTTGCTGTAGGTAATACTTAGGGCCCTCGCTCACGGCGACTTTTTGTAGCGATGCAATTGCGATGCTGTCGCGCGTCCGCATCGATACAGTCGCGAAGCGGTCGCTCGCTGTGTACAAAAAATCGTAGTCCTCTCTTCACGTGACCTGAGAGTTGGCCTATTATTAGGTCAAAGAATCAGCATTGCCATCCAATGTGGCAACGCTGCCAGTCTTTTGGGCACTTTTCCCAGTGACAGCGATGCGGACGAATTTTTTTATGCCAAATCAGCTCTTCCCTTTATATACCTGTGGGTACATAATTTATTATATATTTTAGTGTTAAATAAAATTGTATTTAAGATTGTAATGAACATTATTTTAAGTAACATCTGATAAAAAAAAAGTACCTACAAATAAACTAGTCCTAAATCACTGTTAAAAAACAAACTAAATTTGATCCAGTAACTACGAAATTGGATGTAATTTTGAAATGTGCTAATTAAGCCATTTTTTTCATGACTTAATGAAAATGAAAAAATGTTTATTCACAAAAAAAACAGTTCGTGCAGGGTTTGTCTGCCAAGCACGTAGCTCCTCTTTTGTACATGTCTAACATAGTTTTTGTTTTAATGACACTTTTCCACTTAGTTAAAACTACTCTTGCATTCTGTTGCATTCTCTAAATTTAAAACAAACATAGTTTTTTTTATTATTTTCTACAGTGAGGCTTTCACAATATATATTAAAGAGGTACTTATGTATTTTATTTTTTAAGGAGGTTTTTGTGATACAACATTTAATTTATAGTCAATTATTAATTTATTAGCTTATACCTAGGCTATGTGGACCAGCGGACAATCAAGACGCTTCCAACGATACCTCATATTTATCAAATTATGATAAGTAGTTTAGAAGTTATGAGGGACCAGTTGAACATACTCGTACATACCCACAAACATACCTACATGCATACCGGTCAAAAAACATCCTCCTTTTTGCGTCACTCTAGTTGGGTAAAAATACTTACACTTTCTTTAAACCAATGCACACTACAGCACCCTAATTGCGTAACTCACGATTCATCATAATCTGTTTCGTTTTGAAACGGATTGTTAAACCATTGCTTCATATGTTCGAAAAATGTGTCTGTTCAACAACGTAAATAACGCAATGACTGTTGAACTGTGAAAACGAAACCGATTATGATTAATCGTGAGTTACGCAATTAGGGTGCAGGTGGGCTGCGTCGCCTTTTTTGTATTATTAAGCGTTGCGTTGCGGCCCGTTGCGGTTGTATGTGCGCTTTGCTTCATGCAGCAAAGCTTCAGCAGTCTGCCAATTCCAACAATTCGAAAATTAAATAACAGCCATTTTCTTCAACGAATCTTATAGGGTAGAAGCACACGCAGTCGTCACATAAATCACAATAAGGTCCGTCGATAAAGATTTGTGACTGCCCTCTGTACCCTTACCCTTATAATCCCTATTTTCTTTTATTGATAAACGCAGCTATTATTATCAGAGTTTTACTTGAGATTTCGCTTACAACGGAAATCGGAGAAAAGATATAGATAGTGGAAGGTTGTGTTTAGGGAGGGAAGATGGAGACAGATATTGTCTATGAATATAATGTAAACGTATATGTACCTACATAATAAACAGTCCATAACTCTGTGTGCTAGTTCCACATTTATACAGACAGCCATGCCACTGGGGAGTTGGTTGCGCCACTTCTTCATCCCAACTAAAGGACTAGAAAGTGGTGCGAGGCGGGCGTTTTGGGGGACTGTCTTATGTAATTTTGACGTTCAAAAAGTGCTGACTCTCGGCCTAGTTTGAATGACTTTTGATTTTTCGTTTATACCTGTAATTTATATGGTGTACATACTAAAGAGTATTCAATTCTATTGTAAACGATTGAATATATAAACAAGACAACCCTATTGTTCAATGTAAACAAAATATAAAATATCACGAAAATACGGTATTATTTTCGCAAAACATCAAAAATCTTTTCTCCAAACATAAGCCATATATCGCTACGATAATAACCTTATCATTTGGCGTACCTTCTATAAAAACATTTTCACAAGTACTCATAGAATGGAAACTATCGCTATAAAAAAGCGGGTGGTCGCCAACACGTGCTTCTACCCTCGACTTTATCACGTCATAAACACGACGGCAGCGATTTGAAAGCGGCTCAAAAGTTTCTGCAACAGATTGTATTAAGCGCTTTATGCTGTATACTACAGTATTATAGTTGCAGTTAAGGAATTACATCATTGTCGTCACGACTCTTCTGAGCCAGGGAACGGGTAGGGGAAGAGGTCATAGGAGCAATTCCCGTAATATTTAAAACGTTCACAGTCTGATTTCAGTCTCAATCTGTCAAAAATACCTCGAGTTACATTTTCGACAAGTTTTTGACATTTGATTGTCGCCGAGATGAGACTGCGAACTTTGAACATCTTTAATTACGAGAATATTGCAAGAGAATTCTGAAATCCAATTCCTGAGACACTAAAATAAGGAATTTTGATGTCTTAAGCCGTGTCCTAGCCAAAGCACTTGGCGAACGTCACTTTCATGTTGTTCGGCGAACCCGAATGCGTCGTCGCCAAACAAATAAATTAACTAATGCGAGTCACATATAGAATAACTTAAGGATAATATAAAAGTGTCGACTCTCCCATTCGAGCGAATAGACTAATAATTCATTAAATATAAAACTTGGTATGATGTCCGTTTAGGCTCCATTTTGGTAAAAAAAAAAAAATGTCTTGGCAAATATATTCGTTATTATGGTTTTTAAACATCTATATATATAAAAGAAAGTCGTGTTAGTTACTTCACTTATAACTCAAGAACGGCTGAACCGATTTAGCTGAAAATTGGCAGGGAGGTAGTTTAGAGCCAGGAGAAGGACATAGGATACTTTTTATAGGTAGGTAGGTAGGATAGGTAGGTAGGGTAGGATAGTGTAGTGTAGGGTAGGTAGTGTAGGATAATGTAGGGTAGGATAGTGTAGGGTAGGGTAGGTAGGGTAGGTAGGGTAGGTAGGGTAGGTAGGGTAGGTAGTGTAGGTAGGGTAGGTAGGGTAGGTAGGGTAGGTAGGGTAGGTAGGGTAGGGTAGGTAGGGTAGGTAGGGTAGGTAGGGTAGGATAGTGTAGGGTAGGGTAGGGTAGGGTAGGTAGGGTATGGATTTTGTATGAATGACTTTTGGATGGACAGGACAACGTCTGTCGGGACAGCTAGTTTAATATAAAGGGTCGATGTAATTACCTAAATGGGATAATCCTGTTATGTAACTAAATCGAACCCATGTCTAAGGAGGTTATTATGTATAGCGTTCACAGGCACAAAACAAATGTACAAAGAACTATTCAAATGACCTCCTCCCTTATCACGAACTCCGTAGTTTCGGTCGGAGTTTCCAACTCCGCATAACTTGCGGACATAAGATTAGTTCGGGGCTCAAAATGAATGACAACACGATTTGACTATCGTCCCTAATCCCGATATTTGTTTGCCCGTCCAATAAAGTTCATTCATCGGAAGTAGGATTCACTCCGAAGTTTCATACTACTTTCGGACGGCTCCGTATCTTCTTTGACGGAGTCTAGTCCCTGGGCGAGAAATCCACGACGCGCAGCGTTATTGCCACAGTTTCTTTAAGCATGTGATAATCTGCTTGTAAAATCATTTGCATAGATATATTATATACTTGACATGACGTGCATACAATGTAAAAACACGTAGCAAAGAATGTGGAAAACGTGTCCAAATTTCTGCATGTAAATGAGCTTTTACAACCGTGTCTTTGCTGCATAAAAAATGCTGAAGCGGAATATTGAGCTGTTACATGGAATAAAAGTTAAATTTAAAATTTAAAAAGTCCGCGACCCAAACAAAAACTCTAAAAAGTAAAAAAAAAAAATTGCCGGAGTCGGGGAACGGTCAATGAAAACGCCAGACAGAGGAGGCCTAGCATTTTCATTAGCCGTCCCCCGACGTGACAATGCCTCGATTAAAATATTACCTACAACTTATAAAGTATTTTTTAAAGTAAGTATAAACAATTATCATAGAAAATATCAGCGCATTTGTTTACACAGCAAACTGACGATACCCACAGACCAATATGGCGTTGCTCTGCGTCCAGCGTTTTCGTCAAATTACGCGCGAAATATTTAAATGTAAAATTTAAATGCATTTTTAATGGCACTAACCGATTAAATAAAAATGTTGTGTTTTTTTTTGTGGTTTATTAGCATTTTAAAATCTAAGTAAGACACTTTTTAGAAATAGGTGTAGTATGTACCCTACTCACAGATCATAAAGACCTTACCCCTCGGGTGTCTCTTGATACCTGTCATTTGTCTGATTCCAAAGTTAAAGACTTGCCAAACTAGCTATAATTCAAAATATGTAATAAAACAAATGATAGTTATAAATAAACATAACATTTCTAGTTTAGAATTCTACTCGTGTCCATGTTAACGTATGAAGTAATAAACTAACTTCTACTAACTGACCGCGCGCCAGATGTTCTAGTTATCATTTTCATGTGTGTTTTAGAATGTTTTCCATATTAATTTATTGAAGTTTTAAGTTATTAGGTTAGCTTTGTTTAAGGGTACACTAGTCACGGGCTCGAACTCACTGGTGGGCCTGGCTAAAAAGCACGCTGTCTCACCAGGCTTCGTGTCCGACAGAGGTAGTATCAGTGATGATCAGTTCACAACATTATTGAGTGACCTGCAGGATCAGTAATAGTAAAACAGGCGCGTAAAAAATTAAGAAAAAGTCCTTCGGAAGATCGGGTTTCCTGAATAAACCACTGCATAAATCAATGACCCATTAAGTTTATTGAACTTTTCGATAATTGAGCTTCGTCGGTACTGACTTGGTTTTCGAGATTTTACACTGCTTTTATTACTTTGATGATTTTAAACACGCCCAAAGTTATGTTAAATTAGCAAGAAAAACGAATCTTTGTTGGCTTATAACTTTTTAATGGCTTTTTATTTTAGTATTCTGTTTCCGTGCAGACAATATTGATAATGAGAAAAAACCATACCATGTGTAATTTTTGATGTACACACGGCTACACATCAAACTAGACATTTCCAGTTTACGCTGATCTCGCACTGTACGGAAATCCTATACAGTACGAGATCAGTTTATACTGGAAATGTTTAGCTTGATGTGTAGCCGTGCGTACATACTCGTAGTCAAAATCAAAATTCATTTATTCAAACTAGGCTGGTGTCAGCACTTTTTGAACGTCAAAAATTACAAAAGACAGTCCCCCAAAAACGCCCACCCTTCGACACTTCCTAGTGCTTTAGCTGGGAAGAAGAAGTGGCGCAACAAACTCCCCAGCAGCACAGCTGTCTGTTATGTTAGAAGAACTTGATTTTATACAATGGTAGGTTACGGAATATCAAAATTGAAATTAGTTCTAGATATAATAGATCCATTATCGGGGTCGCTAGCTAGCTACATCTTGCAATTTAACTCATTATTAAAAACAATGAGTAGGTAGATTATGTCAACACTAAGTAAATTCAAATGAATTTATATAGTCAAATAAAAAACAAACAATTATGTTAGGTAATAATAGGTAATAGGTAAAACGGGCTGTTGTCCGCAACTCCACGTCAAAGCGCGTATTTTGCGTCCGGGTGGGAGATTCAGTTACTCGATCCACCCCAGCTCCTCGAGAAAGGCCAGCAACGCCTTGGTGTTGCTGACAACCTCACGTAGGGTACCTGGGTTACCGAAGTATGTTGCCCTGTAATTAGCGACCACCGGGCAGTTTATCAGCACATGAGCCGCTGTCTCGTCGTCCTCCATGCAGGCCCTGCACAGCGGACTGTCTGTTATTCCTATGACAAAGAGATGTTTGTTAAATGACCCGTGGCCAGTTATGGCTGCTGTAACTATACGCAGCTGTGGTTTAGTTAAACGGAGAACCTGTTTCGTGAGGCGAGCATCGAGCTCAGGAAGTGCTTCCTTAGCCTGCCTACACTCACTTAGGTCCAACCATAATTTGTGATGTTGATACCTGGTTCGCTTCCTTACCAGAGTGCGTAGATACCCGAAGGGAAGTGGCGCGATGGGTTCTGGTCCCACTGGTGCCATACTCGACCCCCTCCTGGCAAGTTCATCGGCTGCATCGTTGCCTAGCGAACCGCTGTGTCCTTTGATCCACTGAATGGTAATATTGTTGAGGCTACCTACCTCGTTAAGGCGCTGGTGGCACTCGTATATTAGCCCAGAGTCAACTGTGTGACTGTTCAGCGCTTGCAGAACAGCCATGCTGTCCGAGAGTATGCGGATTGAGTGGTCCTTAACTTCCCTGGCCATGATAGCAGATGCAGCAAGGGAGATGCCCATGCATTCGGCCTGGAACACTGTGTTATGGACCCCCAGTGGTGTGGCTATGTGGATGTTGAGGTCCTCCGAGAAGACTCCAGCTCCTGTGCCACTACCTGTTTTCGATCCGTCCGTGAAGATACGCAGCTCTGCGGGACGCAATCCTTCGCACCGGCGATCCTCATGCAGTTGGATTTTGTATTTTTTATCAAAGATAAATTGTTTGGGCACCCGGTCATTTATTGCCTTCGTGATAGGGAACTCACTGTGGAGTTCCTTAAGCAGCGCGGTGTGTTGTGTGTCACTCTTACTCCATAGATTTATAGCCTTTAGACGCGCCGCCGCCATCGTTGCTTCCTGCTGTATGAACAGGTGGAGCGGCGGCAGTCCCAGCATGGCCTCAATCGCTGCAGTCGGAGTAGTCCTCATGCATCCCGTGGTCGCCATGCAGGCTAGTCTTTGCATGCGCTGTAGTTTGTTAGTGGCTGTAGCTAGCTTGGTGCGGGGCCACCAGACCACGGCCCCGTAGGTGATCATGGGGCGGATCACTGCGGTGTACAGGCATAGTATTATTTTGGGTGATAGACCCCACCTCTTACCTATCATTTTCCTGCACTGCCAGAAGGTGATGCAGGCCCTGTTCAGCTTGTTGTCTAGATGACTACTCCAGTTTAGCTTGTTGTCCAAGATGACCCCGAGATACTTGACTTCGTTGGCCAACTGAAGTTCTGTGTTGAACAGTTTCGGTAGGCGAAAAGGGCCTAATGCTCGTTTTTGGGTGAACATGACTAGTTCAGTTTTGGTGGGGTTCACTGATAGTTCAAATTCCCTGCACCATCTTTCCACGATACGTAGTGCTTGCTGAGTGAGGTTACAGATCGTTCCCGTTACCTTCCCCGAAACCAGGATTGCGAGATCGTCCGCATAACCTATTGTGAAGTAATGGCTGGCGTTGAGTTTGGTGATAAGGTCATTAATCACCAGATTCCATAAAAGGGGGGACAGCACCCCTCCCTGGGGGCAGCCTCTGGCTATCATGGCCAGCTGCTGCTCACCCTCAAGGCGAACCATTCGTTTGCTAAGCATGTTAGTAATCCAGTCCGTTAGTACCTGTTCTACCCCATGTCTGGAGAGGGCGCTACCGATGCTGGAGAAGTTGGTTTTGTCGAAGGCTCCTTCGATGTCTATGAAAGTGCCTAGGCAGGTGCCTTTTTGGTGAATCGCTTCTTCTATCTGGCTGACCACTTGATGAAGAGCAGACTCGGTCGACTTACCTGAGCTGTATGCGTGTTGGTTACCGTGTAGTGGTATGGTTTTGAGTGCGCCGTCTCTCAGCTCCCTATCACATAGCCTTTCCAATGTTTTCAAAAGAAAAGAGATTAGGCTGATTGGTCGGTGGGATTTGGCGTTAGTATAGTCCCCTTTACCTGGCTTTGGGATGAAAATAACTTTCACCTCCCTCAATCCCTTGGGAACGTATCTAAAGGCCAGGCACGCTCTCATTAGAGGCACTAGTCTAATTGCGACAGAGGCTCCCCCCCATTGCAATAAAGCGGGGAACACGCCATCGGGACCAGCTGCCTTGAAAGGATGGAAGCTCCGGATGGCCCATTGGAGTTTCTCCAGTGTGATCACCCTATGTGCGTACCGCCAGTCGTCTTCTAATGGTGTTTGAATTACGTCTTGCCAGGTTTGCGGAGGATGGCGGGCCCCGACGAATTCGGCTGCGCCAGAACCTTCCTTACCCTGTTGGCTTGCTGGCAGGATTCGATCCCGCCACAGAATTTGCGCCAACCCGCGGTACTTCTGTATCTGATGCATTTTTTGTAGCTGGATTTGGCTGCATAGTAGCTATCCCAGTCCTCATCCGCACAAGTGTTCATGGCTCTATTCAAAGTTTTCCTTACCTTCCCGCGCTTGCGCTCCAGGTCAGCGCCCCACCAAGGCTGTTTGCCTGGTGTGCTACGCGGAGTGGTTTCTGGGCAGGCGGTGTGGTAGCTGTCTATCATTGAATTGGTTATCTGGCTTACTTGTGCCTCAATCTGTATCGTGTCCGCACATGACGTCGGACCGCTTGGTGTCGCAAGCTTGAGTTCTAGGCTGCGTGTATAGATGCCGCGATCCGTGTTACGCGGGTTGCGACGTGGTGTTACAGGCTGAGCGCAGACCTGGATGTCGAAGCGGATCCACCTGTGATCAGAGCAGGAAGCCTCCTCTGAGACCTGCCACCCCGTGGTGATTTCCGCCGCGCCCTCTGTTGCCAGTGTGAGATCTATGATTGTGCGGCTTCGCCTTGTTACGAATGTAGGTTCGGCGCCAGTATTTAGTAGGGATAGGTTAGTCGAGAATAGATAATCAACCAAAGCCTTACCCCTTTCGTTCTGCGTGTCCATGCCCCACAGTTGGTGATGAGCATTGGCGTCGGCCCCGACGATGAGCTCAAACCCATGACTCTCACAATGACTCACGAGACGGGCGAGGTCATGTGGGGGCGGCGCCTCTGCCTCCGGCATGTAGGCCGAGGCGAGGACGATCACCATATCCACGGCATCGGCACGTTGTATTGACAGCTTAGCTGCAGAGACATCTCTGCAACAGAATTCAGTTAAAAGCTGTGTTTTAAGGTTACCTGTGACATAGATGCACGACCTGGGTTGATCGTGCTCAGTGGTGACCAGCATCTTACCTCCAAGATTGGAGAGTCCCTGTATGTGGCCGGCCCTAATCCACGGCTCCTGAATCAGGGCAATGGCCGTGTGTTGAACCTCCAGCCACTTCCGGAGCTGAGTCGTCGCGGTCTGACTGTGGTGGAGGTTCGCCTGGAGGATTCTACAGTTCGACAAAAGGCACGCCATTTCTTGTCGACCCCTCGTCTTCCTCCAGTCTTAGCCCGGCAAGCAGGTCGCCCTCGTCGAAACCGTCCTCCCCTCGGCAGGAAGCCGGGGACAGTATTATATCGTCCAGCTCCTCGCCCAAGGAAGGGGCGGCACCCACGGTGGCGGCAGCAGTGGCGGCCGACTCTGCTACGGCAGGTTCAGCCACGGGTGCTTCCGGGTTGTTTGGTGGGGGAGTGGACTCCCCCATTGGTGTCATAGGCCGCTGTAAAGTGGCCTCGGAAATAGTTCCTGTGGATGGATCCCATCCGTGGGGGGTATCGGTGTACCTGCCGTTCTGACCCTGGAACCTAATGTACACCGACCCTACTCCTATAGAGAGCCGGCGCTCGGCCCTCATAAGGGCCGGAATTTGGTCCACAGGGACCCCCACCACGACAAACCATGCAGCGGCCTGTTTGTTCACGTGGAGAAGTACCCACCGTTTGATATCTACCCAGGGGTTCTGGTAGCTCAGAGCGCGCCCAATATCGGTCGGCTCCTCAAAAACCCCTTGCTCGTCCGGGATTACGATACCGCACCGTGCTCGTCTGTCGATCTCCGACTGTCTCTTAACTACTAGCGGGATGCTAATGAGGAGAGACAGTGCGGGGAGAGTTTCGTTCAGCCAGGCTAAAGTGTGGTCATTACCGCACCACAGTTTAAGGGCACCCCCAGCATACACCGGCTTGGCTTTGAAAGTCGGTCCTGGGGTGTCTGGCTTGGGGGACCGGGCCTCGAGGATGATCTGCTTCTGTATAGCAGTGAGCACCCGGTCCGATACGTCCTTGCTGAGGATTTCCGTACGTCCGCAAGTGATCGCGACGTCTAGGGTAGCGCTAGCAGCTTGGGCGTAGCTTTGTTTGGCGGCCCGTTTGGATTGATCTAGACGCGGCCGCTTATGGTCCCCACGAGGTGTTAATGTCTCGTTGAGAGCTCGCTTGGCCGCGGCCTGATCCTTCCAGTCGGGCCGCTGTGTTGACGTTGTCGGTCTCTCTGAGACACTGGGTGGCCGTTGGCTTGGTGCGACTTGACTCGAGTCGGCAACTGTTTGTGACCGCTTCCCAGTGGAGAAGTTGAGCTGGCCGCTAGTCGGTTTGGCCGAACTAGCGGCAGGGTCCTGCGGGGTTTGAGTCCCCTTACCTGGCCCCCTGCGAGCCTGACGAGCCTGACGGCGCTCCTTCCTGGTCGGCCGTCCGCTTTGTGCTGAGGCGGCTGTTGGGCCGGAGGGGCCTGTGTAAGGGCAACGGGTTTGTTGGCTTCGTTTACCCTTGCCCTTGCCTCGTTTTCCCACAACCTGCCAGACGCGTGAGAACACATCGTCGGCGCGGCTGGCCGTCACCGTTTGGCCGGTTGCGGCCGCCTGGTGGGAGGAGGTTGGAGGAGCTACAGGAGTGGGAGGGGGTTTCGCTGTGCCAGTGTTACCCTGCACCGGAGTTCGTATGACAAGGGTCCAACCGGCAGTGGTATGAGTCGTCGCCGTCGTTCCCGCCTGGATTATAGAGGAGTCGGTACTGGTCCCAATCAGCGCCGACGTCCTCTGTCTGTTTTGGGACTGGTTTGGTTTGGTCTTGGCTGTGGTTCTCGCCACAGCTGGACCGGCGCCCGCACTGGTGCCTGCGGCGTTAGCTGCAGGTTGACCAGGGGCAAGAGAAGTGCGAGCACTTCCCTTGGGAGTTTCATCGGCTTTCGCCTCCGCTCCTTTGTCTGGGGTTTTAACTAGCCTTAAAGCATCCATGTTAAAAATTTTGTTATAATTCGTCTCTCTGGCTCCCACCCACCATGGAGCCCGCACCTGGGAACGTCTCACTATAAAATAAACTCGAACGCTAGGACTACCAGAGAGATATAGGTGCGCAAGGCTGGTTTACAGTGCGACATCGGGTGCTCGATCAGGTTGGCCCCCAACGAGCTGATCAACCCTCACTTACACCGTCAGCATGACCTTTACCTACCGCTTCAGTCGTCCGAGAACAACCTCAGCGGACCTCACGCACCTCGCCTGTGGCCCTCTGACGGGACACTGTGGCCATTTCCCTACCCCTGGCTATTGGGTAGGGCCACCGTTTCGTTTGAAATCCAGACCAAAGGGGGCGTGTTGCCTCACGGGCACATTACAACCAGAGCCGCTCGGCTCAACCCCCCAGGACTCCTTCATCCCCGCTCACGGCGCTCAACTGCGCAGGTCCTAGCGCAGGTGACTATTTGTTCCTGCCCGCCGTCAGCTGATTTTAGTGACGGTCGAGCCCGCCACCACCCAGTCACAGCGGGGTCGCGGTTAGGAGCGGAGGTACGAGGAGTGGGTTTGGAAGGAGGAGGGATGTGGGTAGGGTGGAGTGGGGAGGGATTGTGAGAATTGGGGCAGGAGGGCTAAAATACGGGAGAGAAAAAGGGGTCAAGGGAAATTGGAGGGGAATGCACTGGCGCCTGGTGGTTTTTGTTACGTCTATTTCTTAAGGAATTAGACCAAGAAACGGGGTGGCAACCTCGGGAAGGTACATCCACCAGACTTGCCTTGAGGATCTACACGACTGCAGCGCTCTCCCTCAAGACCCCGCCACCCTGCTGCTTCGGAAGGAGGCAACATGGTAGGCCTGCATCTATACTACCAAGCAAAGCAAAGCAAAGCATGTCGTTGTGCAACCGTGAAAGCATAAATCCAGACCGACCCCTCAATCAATCAAAACAATTATGTTAATAAAGATATGACCTGTCAGTAGGCAAGGAAACTCTGGTGAAAGAACACAAACATTGTCTTGAGTTAATCACAGCGACCAACTATTCTTATCGTTTAAGTAGTCGTTGATACAATAGTATGCCTTTGCGCAAAGGTTGGATTTTACTTTAGCTTTAAACGCATTAAAATTCAAATCTAGCACAGAAGAGGGAAGCTTGTTATAAAAGGTTATACCAAGACCAATAAATGAGTTATGAACCTTATGAAGCCGGTGAAAGGGAGCACGTAGTTTGTCCTTATTTCTAGTATTAATATTATGAAAATCACTGTTTTTAGTGTACAAGTGTATGTTTTGCCTTATATATAAGA
This sequence comes from Polymixis flavicincta, assembly GCA_949987655.1. NCBI lineage: Eukaryota > Metazoa > Arthropoda > Insecta > Lepidoptera > Noctuidae > Polymixis > Polymixis flavicincta. The sequence continues at coordinate 11,383,907 of OX465190.1, read as the reverse complement.
TGTTGGCCAAGATGAATTGCGATGCCACGGTGAGTATACCAATATCTTTAAAAAAATCTCTAAGAGAAACTCTAGCACCTAGTTGATAAATTGCTCGAACAGCTCGTTTTTGAAGAACAAAAATATTTTGAATATCTGCGGCTTTGCCCCACAGCAGAATGCCGTAGGACATAATGCTATGAAAAAGTCAAACAGCGGAGTAAAACCCTCCCGAAGTTTGTATGGAAAAAATGTGGACAAGTGACCCTAAGGTGTGATAATAAAGCATTTTTTTTTGGAATAAATAAGGTTCAAAATAGCGATGCGTTTGACGTTAGTTGAATCGAATGACCACCAAAATGAAGGTTATTTTGCATTTTAATTCAATGAAAAGTGAATGCACGGCTATTAGGGCTAAATGTTTAACAGTCAGACATTTCTTTTCTGAGGAATAATAATAATATAAAAATTTTACCTTCAAATAAAATTTGTATTATGTTTCCTAAGACGTCCGAAGTCCATTTATGAGAGAGTACATCGTCTTTTTCCCGCGCTACTCGCCAGATGATGCAATTTCCGTCACGTAAGTCGACCTCAGCGCCACCCGTGGTCGTATCTGGAACTAACTAAACAGCACAGAGCAAGCCGCCATTCGTTTGTAATTGTTCGGCTCATAATAGTAATGATGATTATGATGGTATACACCAGGAAGAAATTATTTGGACTTCGGACGTCTTAGGAAACATAATACAAATTTTATTTGAAGGTAAAATTTTTATATTATGTGTTCCGTTTGACGTCCGAAGTCCATTTATGAGAGATCTGTTTGTTATCTCCTGGTGGCTTGCTTAATAAAACGCAACAATGTGATCAATTATTTTAATAATTGTATATGATAGTAGGTATACAAAAAGCAAAAACAAAATCATAAGTAGTTAGATTCTATAACGATCAGCATTGCTTGATTAATTATTATAAGTTTACTGTGTGTAAACAAAAACAAAAAGTATCAATTTGTAACTTTAAAGAATTGGGAAAGTGACTTCTCTGATTTAGTGTTATTATTGACACCGGTATTTATTACGTCTCTAAAATAAAATTTTCTAAATGTATGTTCTTGGCGCCAGTTAGCTTTAGCTAGAATGTCATTAATGGGGTACTTTTCTAAGGAGTTAAGAGATGAAACTGCTGACCTACAACTACCAGGAGTAGCGTCTATTCCCGATTCAGAAAGAACTCGTTTTATCCATCCACCTATAATTACAGTACTAGCCGGTTTACGAGGCTCCTTTGTTGTAATAAATAAGTTTGTCAAGGGACCTCTGACATTTTTTGAAATATCTAATAACGTTCTTAACCAAAATACAGCATTCGTATTTCTGTCTGGTGAAGCTAATAACGTCCAACTGGATTGTTGATATGACGCCGAATCAGTTTTTGAGCCAAATACCGGATGTAAGGTTATTGAATCCCCATTTTCCTTAAAATGTTTTGAATCGCAATGTAAGAGAGTCAAATCGTGAACTCTACGACCTGATGCCAACAACAACAAAGTGGCAGCACGCCTAGAAACATCATAGATGCTTTGCAAATTTACATCAGTATTTTTTAAGTATTTTATTACTATTCTTGCGTCCCATATTGGCAGTTTTGGTGGAATTGGTGTAGCCAATGATACAGCTTTCAAAATATGTCTAACCAAATGATTTGATGAGATCTTAATATCAGACAGAGTTTCACAAACTGATGCTATAGCTGATTTGTGAACAAGAATAGTACGGTAAGCTAATCGATCCTCGAGAAAAAGTTTAGCTAAGTATCGAGCTACATCGGCAGGTCCCGGACGATGACAATTTAGTTTACTTTGACTGCACCACTGTACCCATTTGCTCCATATCGGCGTATAAGTCTTGAGGGTTGAGGCTCTCCAACAAGTTGACAAAAGTCGCTTCTCCTCACCTGACCAATTTTGGGTTAGAGAGTCCCAGCCAAAATGAGCCAGGCTTCCAGCTGTAGGTTGTGCACTTGAGCTGGGGGCCGCCCGGTCATTGTGTCCACCAGTGATGACCGCAGGTCCCTGATTTTCATAGGACGAGCTAGGGCGCGGCTCTTCAAATCCGGGCGCCAAAAAGGTTTCTTCCACTTGGGTGCTACTATTATGAACGTACCTTTTGCCGAATTGAGGTGGCGTAACACTCGTGGCAGCAGGGCTGGTGGAGGAAAAATCCATCCGAGGTCGTAATTCCAGTATTTGCTGAAAGCGTCGTGAAAGCAAGCGCTCGAGTCTGATAAGTCTAGAGTAACATAGTTGCACACGACGTGAGCGACATGCGACGCGAACAGGTCTATGCTTGGGGTTCCCCACTGGGTGAATATTTTGTTGGTCGCCTCGCTCAGCAGATGCCATTCGGAGCCGGCTCGATTTCGAGAGAGGTGATCGGCTTCCGTGTTGTACTGTCCCGGAAGGTCGTGAGGGACTAGTACAACATTTAGGCTGTCCGCCAGTGCCAGTAACTGTTTCGTCAGTTTTAGGAGATTTTGTGACCTCGTTCCACCCTGGTTTTTTATGTACGACACGACGGTTATGTTGTCGCTTTGTAAGACAACGGTTGAATTTATTAGAACGTTTGCTTCCGAAGACAATGCCGCTATTACTGCATACATCTCTTTGAGGTTGCAGTGCCACTTTAGTTGATGGCGATTCCACGTACCTTTCAGTGTTTTGTTGTTCACTAAGGCCCCCCATTGAATATCTGAGGCGTCTGTGACAAGGTAGTTCACTGGTGAGGTCCTGAGATGAATGCAAGATTTCTGACCTACATTTTTTACCCACCAATCCAGTTCTTGTCGTACCTCGTCTGTGAACTGAGTCGGATGACGTGAAGTTTTCTGAAGTTGGTTGCTGTGGCGCTGCAACGTACGGCAATGCAACCTTCCCCGGAGGGTGATGAAGGTCGCAAAGTTGAGATACCCTAAGAGGCGTTGCGCCTGCTTGAGGGTCCAACTGCCGGTTGCTAAACGAGTTAATAGGCACTGACGGATTTTGTGAATTTTCTCTGGGGGCAAACTCTTGGAGTTGGATTGCGTGTCCCAGATAATTCCCAGGAACTCTATACACCTTGTCGGTATTAGAATAGATTTTTCCATTTTTATATTCCAACCTAGGGACGTGAGCAATTCTATTGCTAACTGGACATGAGCTTTTAAAGTCTCCCTGTTTTGGTGGACTATCAAGTAATCGTCCAGATACAGGACCAGGCGAAGACCTTTGCTGCGTAACACTTCGGCGGTCCAGTTTGTAACCGACGCAAACATTTTTGGTGCAGCGGCAAGGCCAAAAGGAAGACATGTCATTTGTAGCAGCCGTCCTTCGTAGCTTATGCGAAGAAATCTGCGGTGTTTTTGTGAAATTCGCAAATGATAATAGGCTTGGGTTAAGTCTAGCTTGACCATCCAGTCGCCCGCTTGTAAAAAATTGGGCATGCGGTAATGATGGAAAAGATGAAAACGTTTTGGTAGCAAGAAACGATTTAGCGCTTTCAGATTGAAAATAACCCGTTGCTTTCCACTGCTTTTCGTTAAGATGAAAAGTGGGGATATGAAGGATGGAGTTAAAGGTGCGGACTCGAGAATGCGATTTTGAATCATGGCTTGAATTTCCAACGACATTGCTGAAGATTGTGGAGTTTGAAATTTCTTCATGACGTCCAACGTTGGAAGAATAAGCGGTGGTGTCTGAATAAATGGAATGCGAGCCGCAGAAATTAATTTGAGAATCATTTTGGGTGGCCCGAATTGGGCCCACACTTCGCGGTAATGCATCAGACAACCGCCCATGAACACCGAGTCATTTGCGCCTATTCCTGTTAACTTCACCTTTTCGCCCCCCTCCTTTCTTTTGATCGTCAAAATGTTGCTTTTTAGCCTTTCCGTGCTTCGTTTTATTTTGTTGAAAACGAAAGGGCTTTTCACGGGAAGTAGAAGCGACCGGTGACTTTGGACGCACAGGTGATTTAGACCGTCCGGAAAATTTAGAACCGGGCAGAGGCACTGTTTCCTTATGTAACTTGTCAATCCCGCCTATTTTTTGTATATAATCCGATAAATTTTGGGGATTGAACATATATTCCGCGGAAGGTGGTATTTTTTCAATATCTTCGCGTATGTATTTACATTTCAAACCTTTAAGGAGCGCCTTACGTCGTAGCTCCAAAACCTCTGCACGCTTCCCGCAAATCATTTGTAAAATGTCGTGAGAAATATTTTTGTAATCAGACTCATTTCCAAATAAATCTTTAAGCTTATTGTAAATTGTAGTTGACGTAAGCTGTGCATCAGGTTTTGCAGACCAGTCTATAAAATTTCGCAACGCTACATTCACGGACTCATTTTGGGCTAAAAAGGCATTTGACAAGGCAGCAAAGCTACGTTCCATCTGATGCCATCTAAGTGGCGCAAAAGGATCCTCAAAACGCCTCATTTCCTCGTTAACTTTCAGTTCAGTAAACGCCGGAACGGCCACATATTTCTTTTGAACCTCGTTGTATCGCACAGAGTTCCAATCCACGGAGTCAAACCTTTGCATAGAAGCTAACTTCGCGACACGACCGGGATTAGCTAAAGGTACGGATGGTTCTTTGATGGATACGTTTAGCTCGGCAATATCATTAATTTCGAATGACGGCCGTGAAAACGGATCGTCTATCGGTATATTTACTGGATTTGATGCAGGCGCCGCAGTGGAACACGAAGCACTCGGCTGCATTGCAGCGTAATTCGCACAAAATAAAGCATTAACATGACTCACCAGCTGTTGCGATAATACTTCAAACCTGCGATCTATTTCTCGTAAGGACTCGTGTGACCGGGACCGGCGCCGTCTTTTTGAAGGCGGTTCATCCTCTTCGCTTGAACTGGATGCTGAAGATCTTGATTCACTAGACCGCACACGCGCGTCAACACTCTTTCGTATCCCGGCGGAATCGCGATCGTTGAAAACATCCGCGAGATTATCGACGCTCGGTTCGGTAATTTTATCGTTCATTTTAAAATGTTCTTAATTTTACGTAACGGAAAAATAAAAATAGTGACTTTCTACTTTAATCTCGAAAGTTAAAATATAATTTTTACAGAAATATACAAAAACGGACGTTTGTTAAGTTTTATGAATTTAAAATCTAACGACATGCGCGCGGTAGGAAAAACGACGCAACAATGACAAACGAATGGCGGCTTGCTCTGTGCTGTTTAGTTAGTTCCAGATACGACCACGGGTGGCGCTGAGGTCGACTTACGTGACGGAAATTACATCATCTGGCGAGTAGCGCGGGAAAAAGACGATGTACTCTCTCATAAATGGACTTCGGACGTCAAACGGAACACATAATAAAATATTAATTTATCCATATTAGAATAATTGTTAGGTTTTTTTTTTTTTCATTATACGATTACTCCCCAGCTCGTAAGTTTAAAAATCTTCTGGTAGAGTTTTGTTAGATTATTTAATACCAGCACAGCACAAAGGGAGAAAATATTGTGCAGGTATCATCATCATCATTTCAGCCGAAAGACGTCCACTGCTGGACATAGGCCGATATGGGCCTCCCCCAAGCTTCTCCACTTCGATCGGTCATATGCTTCCCACATTCAGTAGATTCCCACGGCCTTCAGAAGGTCATCGGTCCACCTTGTAGGAGGCCTTTTCACTCTATGTTTTCCGGCGGTACGCGGTCGCCAGTCCAGAACCTTTCGGCCCCATCGGCCATCTGTTCTGCGAGCAATGTGCCCATTGTGATCAACTCAGCCTATCGCAGGTCACTTATTCATTGCCGAAAGCCTATACCTGAATAACTACACAAAAAACAGTTGACGCGCTTACAAAAAAAACTTTTTTCAAAAAAATAACAACCGACTTCCAAAAAAACACTACAAAGTGCAAAATAACTTTAATTTCGGAAGGCGGTGACTTTGGATGTGTATTTTAATTATTTGTCACCGCCTTCCGAAATTAAAGTTATTTTGCACTTTGTAGTGTTTTTTTGGAAGTCGGTTGTTATTTTTTTGAAAAAAGTTTTTATTTTTCACTTTTTAGTTACCAATTCGAAATTTCATCATTCTTGGCGTCAAAACAATGCATATTCATGCGATAGCAACATTCGCGGTTGATTTGCTGTAATTTTTTGAAGAGTTCCGTTGTCTGTCTCCGAAACGCATCATCAGACCTATATGAAATTTCAATGGGACCATTTCGGAGTAAACCCCTTTCGAATAAAAAAAGAATTTTGCAAATCCGTCCATACACAACGGAGTTATGCCCGAACATACATAAAAAAAAAAAAAAAAAAAAATATAAACATGTCGAATTGATAACCTCCTTCTTTTTGAAGTCGGTTAAAAAACTAGAATCAAACAGAATAAAATGTTCGATTCGACTACCTACACCGAAACTTTAATACACTCCACTCTCCCGGTAAAAAAAATCTCCAATCCGGTTACATACGGGTTTTCATACTTTTATCCGGGCTCCGAACACTGAACCAACTTTATGAAGCCTATAATGGCTTAATATTTATCCATGGAACCGACTAAGGCTTACGAATGAAATTCATTTGGAAATGTGGTTATTTCGGAACATAGTATCCAAACAGCATCAACGATATTATTCGTCGTGCCCTTGTCACCGCCGGCGTACCAGCGGTATTAGAACCAAACGGCTTGGTACGTGACGATGGGAAGAGACCAGACGGTATGACGTTATTGCCTTGGAAGATGGGTAGACCTCTGGTGTGGGATGCAACCTGTGTCGACACCCTTGCGCCATCTCATGTTCCTAGCACGGCGGGCTGTGCTGGTGCCGCTGCTGCGGCTACTGAGACCCTCAAGCGGCGTAAATACTGTAACCTTATGGGTAACTACAGTTTTGAGCCGTTTGGGGTCGAAACGCTCGGGTCATGGGGCCCGAGCGCACGTCTCCTCTTTAAGGAAATTTCTCGCCGGCTGGTCGACACTTCACGTGACCAGAGGGCTGGGTCATTCTTCGGCCAAAGAATTAGCATTGCCATTCAACGTGGCAATGCTGCCAGTCTTCTGGGCACGTTTCCTGATGACAGCGATGCGGACGAATACTTCGACGCCTAAGTGTCCTTTTGTTTTTATTTGTTTAGTTATTTAGTTTACATTTTTGTGATAAGCTTATGTATTATATTTTTATTAGTATCAAATAAATGTATCCAAACTTAAATCATATTCCATATTTCTATATAAAACTATAGTTCGACTTTTAATTGTATTCAGTAACTAAACCACTTGACAGTTGAAGGGTTACCAAATTTTGACAGAAAAAGCTAGTGAGGTGGTGTAAGAATGAATGAAATTGAATGAACTTGAAATGTACGTACAGACGCCAGCAGGTCAACCTACCCCAAACTGTCAAATTTTCCCAATTGAACATGAACCTTATGCTTACGGTATAAAGTTGAAAATCTATCAAATAAATTTGACAGATTGGAGTAGCTTGACGTGCTGGCGTCTGTATGTAGGTGCAATTTTTTATTTTAAATTTAATAACTTGTCTTATGCTATTTAAAAAATTATAGAATTTCTTATATATTTTGTTTTTCAGTAGTAAGGTAATTTATTTAAGTAGTATTTTTTCTATTATAGAAATTAATAAAGTAAGTTACTTTTATTAGTAAATTCCACAACTTACAAATTATTTTTTAAGGTTTTATAACGAATGATAAAAATGGTTTAGTTTAAAATGGAACCATTTTTATCACTCTTTACGCAAAATCGTTCACTACCTCAACACACTTTTTGTATGTCCTTTAAATATTTGTTTACTGTTTCCAAATTTTACCTGTACTTAATATTTTTACTATGTTAGCTTCGTTTTTAACTCTGTTGTGCATGCTGTGGTCTCCTATAAGTGAAGGAGTGTTGTTGCCTTATATTTATGTCATGTATTGTGTACATCTTTTGTTGGAGATCCTTAATAAATAAATAAACACTAGTTTTAGGATGGTAACATTACTTTTCTTTGAACTGTCAAGTTACTGAATACAATTAAAAGTCGTCGTTTTCGTGTTCACCTCATCCTTTGCCACAAATAAGTGTTAGATAAAGCAAAACCTATACACACCTACTTATACAAAGATTTTTTGAATCACTATAATTAGTGATTCAAAAAATCTGAGACCTATAAAAAATAAAAATGGATAATTGCAACCAAGCGACAGAACTGGTTCCCATATTAACACATCGTGTAATATGTTCACGGCATTTTACTCAAGATTGTTTTATTATAATAATAAGAAATAGGAAGTTAGAAAGCCAATTAAATATAGGTAATAATAAACATTTTATTATGTAAAATTTTAACAAAAATATTAATACCTTCGTGTTTTATTTAAACCTGTCCTCTAGTGAGACGTAATGACCTTGGTAGGGCCAATCAGAACGCAGTACCCCGATTCCTTATACCTCAACTAGTTGACAGAATTGTTTTGGTGCGTCAGATCAAGCATTAGGCGTCTATTGGGTATATGGTCGCCGCTCCGTTGCGTCGAAATTGGTCTGCAGTTATTAAAAAAATATTTGCTCTTCCATACAATTTGACCGCTTATGTTACACTTTAAAAAAAGTTTTTTTGGATAATCGACGAAAAATTTCTAAATTCATGGCAACAAGTTCTTCGTCGATGTCCCTGACAGTATTAGTATAAATACTTAAAATAAAATGGAAGGGTTGTTTTCAGCTCCCCAAAGCGCTTGAAAGATGAATGTCATAATTTCCTCAAATAAGAAATTATTCAATGAAAAAGTAGATAGCTAATTAACAATGTAAGTTTAATCGCATCACAAGATCAAAGATCAGGAACAATACTAGTAATCCACGGCAAGAATTTGGCTAAGTCTGTAAATATGGTGTAGTGTTTTGGGTCACATTGAAATGCGTTCTGCTTTGGTACTGACAAGGACACCAGACCTCGGAGGTACCAGGCGTTACCAATCTTGAAGACCATGCCGCTGCCGGCGCTGGGGCACGTTGAAACTTCTAGAAATAGAGGGCAGAACTTCAGAATTATGCTAATGGCGGATTTTCAAACTGAAAATCAATTTAGGAACACAAAAAAGTAAAACTGAATTGCCGCATAATAGTTAGGATCAGTGGTGACCACGTGGTAACGGCCTCGACTTACGATCTGTAGATCGAGGATTAGAAAGCCAGCCAGCGCTTTAATTTGTGTAAATTATTTATTTCATCACCTCTGCTCTCAGAATGGTATAGGAAAACATCGTGAGCAAACCGGCAAGTCTTAGAACCAAAAATTGGAAGACGTGTACTAACTAACACTACTAACTTGCCACTGTGCAACCACTGTTCAGCATCATCATCATCACTTCAGACGAAAGACGTCCACTGTTGGACATAGGCCTCCTTCAGGCTCCTCCACCTCGACCGGTCTTGCGCTTCCCACATCCAGCGGATTCCCGTCGCCTTCACAAGGTCATTGGTCCACCTTGTGGGAGGCGTTCCCACTCTACGTCTTCCGGTACGCGGCCGCAACTCCAGAACCTTTCAGCCCCATCGGCCATTAATTTCAAACTAGGCTGAGAGTCAGCACTTTTTGAACGTCAAAATTACATAAGACAGTTCCCTAAAAACGCCCGCCCTTCACCACCTCCTAGTCTTTAGCTAGGAAGAACAAGTGACGCAATACACTCCCCAACATCACAGGCACAGCTGTCTGTTAAGTTAAGTAGGTAAGTAATTAACATTACGAAATGTGCCCTGCCCACTGCCACATGAGTTTGGCAATTCTTCGGGCTATGTCGGTTGCCTCGTTGCTCGGCAATGGCATATCATTAGGCATAGATTAGTTATGGCCATAGAAAAACCAGTGGTGGCCCAGTGGTAACGGCCGCGACTTACGAGTTGTAGGTCGTGCGTTCGAACCCAGCCAGGTGCATTACTTTGTGTAAATAATTTCATCAACACTGCTCTCAAATGGTGAAGGAAAACATCGTGAGGAAACGGGCATGTCCTAGAACCAAAAATTCGAAGACATGTGACATCTACCAACCCGCACTGGGCCCGCGTGGTGGATTACGGCCCACTCCCTCTCCCTGAGAGGAGGCCTGTGTCCCGGCAGTGGGAACGTTATAGGCTGAGTATGTATAGAAAAAGATTTTCGGAAGAGGGGTATAATTTTAAATCTTATGTACATATTTTTAGCAGTCAAATTTCGTTGATATCGTCACTAGGGAACTTGAGCGTACCGCGGCAAACTGCGGTACGCCACATAAGGGTTTGGCATTGGCCATGCCGCGTCGTGCCGCCTCGTGAGCCTTTAAATCAAAAGCCAACTCCATCTTACCTTTTCGATTTCCGGCGCAGTAGGTGTATTCTGAAGTGAATCGAGTGAAAAAGTTGTTGTGTGATCTGGTGCAAGTCTCTTGGTTGACCACCGGCATCTTCTCAAGAACTAAATCGTTTACCACTTGGCCTGCATCGTCGAAATACCAGCCTAGTAACTGAAAAACAAAGAATATAGGTTAGTTAGGTTATCCAAAGAGATGTCAGCAATAATTGAAGGGGTCCGCTAGGGCCGATGCCTGCCAGGTTCGCGGATTTTTTCAGAAAGAGTTACCGTGGCCCTGGCACAGGCAACTGAAGGAACACGAGTGGGTTTTATTCTATTCAGTAAAAGTCTGACACCTGCTTCACCCAGAGCGGGAGAAGATATTTGATGATTTCCCACCCACAAAAAGGTCTCCAAAACTGCAGTACTAACTCATAATCGCTTTTATTTTGTCGGCAAGCATTTGAATAACTTCCTTACACGGTTCATACTTATGCTTTTTTTTATTGCTGAATGGGCCTTGTCTTGACCTCAATCACGCCTGATAGAATGCGATTGATGAGGTCTATCATGGAACGAGCGCGTTCATTAGATTTATTTCTGTTTACTCTTGTTTTGAAGGCAGATGGGCGAACTTTTTCCTTTTCCCGTGTGGGTGGAATGAGAGAGGTATGCCGTATGCCCGTTTCCTTTTCCGCTGCCTCCTTTTCAAGCATCATCTATCCTAGCAAAAATATTCTATTGGTTCTTAAATTCAAACTCAAAGCATTTATTTCTATTGAACCATTAGCAGGCACTTTTGAATTGCTAAAAAGTCGATCAGTTAGAAAGTTGAAGCTAGGTGCCCATTCCAAAACGTAGATCTCAATGGAGAAGAACGTGTAAGAAATTCCACTGACACTTAAAAAAAAAAATTGGCTTCTACAATGTTTTCAAATTACAGTGATAATAGGTATGGGAGGACAGTGCAGGCCTGTCAATAAGTATCAGGAACTTAGAGAAATGAAAATACAGAATAGAAAATCGTCTACAAATCTAGTTTGTAAGGCCTACAACGTTCTCTCATTCACAATATGTAAAATAATCTACATCAATAAATTGATTAACCTATTTGAACCATGTGACATGATTTTGTAATACCTACTCGTATCCATTTCAACATCTTGGGAACATTATTCTTGTTGCTTCCTACTTTATGTGTTTGGCGCAGAATGTCTTCTTCCGTATATCTCTATTATTCGACAACTCAGAAGTCATCCTCTTTCTAGCCTTAATCATCTTTAATTGCATGGTCAGCCTTTAATGTTCCCACTGCTGGGACACAGGCCTCCTCTCGTGTTTGGTAGATGTAACATGTCTTCGAATTTTTAATTTTCCTTACGACGCGACGTTTTTTTTCACCGTTTTGAGAGCAGTGTAGTGGCGATAAAATAATTAAAACGAACTAACTGTTCGGGCTGGAACCCACGACCGCTCCTATTAAATACCATCAAATATATCTTCTACCTGGTACTTATTGACAGGCCAATTATTTTTTTAAGAGTAACCGTGGATTTTTTTGCCGGCTCTTCTCCATAGGAAGCGACAAATTGGAACCGTGCACCTAGCTTCCGACATTCCATATGTGCCCATGCAGGTTTGAAGAAAGAGACACAAACATCCATCTAACCATCCATACATTCTCACAAACTTCATTTTTTTATTCCCATATCCATTCAAAATCAAAATCAAAATATTTTTATTTCATATAAACCTGCATGGGCACTTATGAAACGTCAGAAGCTAGGTGCACTCACATGTACATATACCTACTCAATACATACCATTCCCTCCTTCCCAACAACCTTCTTCAGATCTGTGTCGTCCTTCGGCCAGATACAAGCTGGTCTGACCCAGTCAGTGTACTTCGCTGGATGGGTCAGCTCCAAAATCGCCACATCGCGATTGAAGGTGGAGGCGTTGTAGTCCGGATGAACTACTATTTCCTTGACCTAAAAATAAACATGTGTCGTAGATTATAAAAGTTGAGCTATAGTAGTCTCGCAATTGATTATTGTAGTACTAAGGTGAGGTTAAACGCTGTGATGCGCTGGCTAGAGGGAGCAGCACGTTGACCAAATCGAATGAGGAGAACTTGTGACCGCAAGACGAAGCAGTCTTGTGAGGAAAACGAACGAATACAGACTTCCATTTCTCCTAAGCGAAACTTGGTTTTCCCGAACTTGGAAAATAGTTCGTGAACGTTATTAGTTACCTAGTATTCTAGTGTGTTAATTATTTTGAAAGTGAAACAGTAACTGATTTGCTGCATCATCGTATTTTATTGTAAACCTGAACTATGGAAACCGCGCCACCGAATCACCGACAGTACATTACAGTGCATACACACATTACCTACAGTACATTATACAGAGAACTACCAAAAATAAGACAGAAAGAGCGGCTGCTGGCTAAGTAAAAGACATTGGTCTATCAATCAAAGGTCGCGCCTGTCGAGGTCAGAAAACACGTTAAGCCGTTGGTCCCAGCTGTCATTCGTTGATCTTTGACAGTCGTACGGATCATCTGAAGGCCAAAAGTCTTGCAAGCGGTCTTGCCAATGGGTATCGTATTGCCCAGTTACTGGGATGTGGAGGTCGGATAGGCAATTGTTCTATGTAAAATACTGTTATACAGACTGGAAACCAACCCTGATATAGTTGTTAAAAGGCTAGGTAGTTGATGACCGTCTGCCACTTTTTTTTTTTTTTTTTTTTTTGGGTGGGAAGTCATCAAATAACTTCTCCCGCTCTGGGTGGAGCAGGAGGGCGTGTCAGACTTTTAGTGACTAAAACCCACCCGTGTTCCTTCAGTAGCCCGTATGCCAGGGGCTGTGGTGTCTCTTTCGAACAAACCCGCACCCCTGGCAGGCATCGGCCCTTGCGGGCCCCATCATTTTTTGTGCTGACATCTCTTTGAGGCGCGCGTGGAACACAACGCGCCGTCGACTTGGGCTTGGTCCTTACCGGACAGCGAGCTACCTATTACTCGCCGTCCGCAAGCCCATACCGTCTGCCATGATCGAAGCCTACTGATGAGATACTTACAAAACTAATCTGCACTCCATCTACTGAGGTCCAAAGGTTAAGTTTCCCCAGGTAAACCGACAGTGTGTGTCGGTCAACGACACGTTTGATGGACTTCCTGGTGACGCAGTGTGCTGCTGTTATGACGTGTGTTGCCCCGACCAAGGCACCTCCGCAAATGTACTTGTTGTCCACGTTCTGGAAACGGGGAATGGAGTTGTTAGCTGGTTTTGTCAGTCGGAGGCACGGCTGGGAAACAAATGATTACCACTGCTAACATGAAATGTGAAATTAAAGTAAGTACATACGAGCATACGTAGTAACGTAAGTAGATCTGCACCCTAATTGCGTAACTCACGATTGATCATAATTGGTTTCGTCTTCACAGTTAAACAATATTCATTGCGTTATTTATGTTGTCGAACAGACACATTTTTCGAACATATGAAGCAATGGGTTAACAATCCGTTTCAAAACGATACAGATTACGAGTATGATGAATCGTGAGTTACGCAATTAGGGTGCTGATCTAAGGGCTGATTTTTTCAATAGTCAGAAAAATTTTATATGAGGAATAAATATGTCGGTTTGACAGCTTTTGTACAGAAAATAGGTCAAACTGTCAGAGATAAGTATGTTTTTTATCCTGGTATTCAGATAAAAGTTATATCTGATTATTGAAAAATCTGCTCTTAGATAGGTACATTTACACGTCAATATTTTAAAAGTAGATTAATGTAAAATTTTACCAAGGAAATTCCATCTTATAAACCTAGGAGCGTATCACCAACAACGTAGGTACTCACCTGAGTTCGGTAGAGAGCGACCTGCCACGGCCATTGCTCCAACCTGGTGGTACCCTGCCCCACGTGAGGTGTGTGGTTATACTCCACCTTACCGCATTGACGCTGGAAATTCAAAGTTACTATTACTTAGTTCGTTTCTTATTACTTCAGAATCATTTCATATCCTACACCCAAATTGCGTAACACACCCTTTTTTAAATCCGAAGGCAGTCAAAAGTAAGAAGAATCGAATCTACACAACCTATCTTCTGGTGCCCCATAACAATAAAGAGCGCTTGATTGAAATATGTATATGTATCTCTTACACCACTACGGAGTTAGTTTAAAAAAAAATGTTTTATAAAAATATTTAAAAACGTAATTGTTATGAATGTTATGCCTAAATGTTATAAAAGGAATTGGAAAATTATAAAGTAAGCATGCTGTCAAATATTTTATTTTTCTCTATGTATGAATGAAGTAAATATACGAGTACCGTGTTTTTTTGTAAAACATTCCTCACCTGTCCTTGGGGTCCTTTTGGGGTCGTGTTTAATTGGTTGTGTGTTTCTGTGGTGGCCTTGCTAGTTGTATCATCGTTATTACTTACTATGGCAGTCTTAGGCGGTGGTATACTGAAAAAAAATTGAGGGTCAGCGCAGATCGAGCAGCGAAATGCTTGAGAGTGAAATGGAGTGTTTAACGCCCTTTTGTCGAGAGGAAAGAAGATAGTAGCGAGGGTAGGTTTCAAAGTTTTGATGTTCATGAATATACATACAGCATAGCTCCTCACAACCATTCGATAGGCTTCCGAGCCGATAGTGGCAACTTTTCAGGTCCATGACGCAAATGGCCGTCGGAGGAATTATTGTGGGCGTCTCTTTTAACTGTCAAAATGTTTCGGTTCTGTGAACAGCGTTTGCGAACAGAGGAAAGAACCATACAGATTGAGTGGACCTGACCAATCAGTGCACGCATTTATCAGAAATTTTGGTAGAGAAGTATTACTCCTTCCCTAACAAAATCTTCAAATTTGAAATAGCTATGCTGATCATTCAAAGTATTGTCAAAGACAAAGTCTAAGCACCATTAATGAGGATAGGAAGAAACTTGTGCAGAATACATACAAGGAATTTCTTATTGGAGTCTTAATAATAAAGTTGCAGATTTCTTTTCCATTCAGTCTTATAGCCAGTAGTCTTGGGGTTGTACTTTGAGGGTTGTATTGCACGTAGAAGTATACAGGCAAGGCGAGGCCAGGGCTGATCTTCATTGCAGCGTTCTCAATTTGAAAGTTCTTATTATCATTTGAAGTCACATTTCCTATCGAGTTCTGAAACGTATGTTTAAAATAAAATTAATGTTTGTATGTAATTTTGCTAACTCTAAGTTGGAACGTGTTCCGAATTTATTTCTTCTGCTATTCTTGCTTCTACGGTCAGTAGGTGCAGATATAACCCAGTCTGTTCTGTATTCATTTCAATAAATATAATTTCCAATCCCATTTCATCCGTGGGTATCGTAAAAGGCGACAAAGGTACTGGCATTTACTAGAGAATGGGCAGCAGCGTTCACAATACTACCATACTGCGATCGCCAACGAGCCTGCCAAGCGTGGCGATTATTGCAAACCCCTTCCCTTTGGGAGAGGCCTATGTCCAGCTGTAGACGGGTGGGTCGATAGTAAATTATATATAATTTACTAGCGATCCGCCCGTTTTGCACGGTTATGTTATCACTTTCCAATACAATTAAAATACAATCGCCGTACGGTTAGGTACCTACTGCCTCATTATTATCAATAGCACAATACGACGCTGGATGCGCAGGCTATGCGGGGTGCCGCGTGGTGACCATGTTTGTGTGGACAATTAGGTAACATAACAAGGTTATAACTTTGTGATTTTTCATGATACAGTTTTGAAATTTTGTACATAGATTCTTAATATAAAAATACTAGACACGTGTTTCGGGTTTCGCATAAACTACACTCAGGGGCACATTTAACCGTCCACTCATTCGAAATTCCATATCGGTTGTTTATGTTAACTTGCGCTTTGACTACAGGCGTAACTTTATAAATGGGTATATCTAAAATAAAGAAAACACATATACTCGCGTTTTTTTTACTTTTGTGGTTTTTATTCAACAATAATCAGTTCAGTAGAAATTTGACAGTCTCGCCCCTCGTTTTGTGTGAAGGATAAATTTGTTTTACAACGTTGTCTTACCATTGTTTCGAATAAAACCGAGGTATTGAAGTGCTGTGACCTTATTTACACCAAAAAAATGCCACTAGACGCAGCTGGAGCAGCTAGGACTGTAGCACTTGCAGACGCTGGGTTCAGTCAGCGTCGGATTGGACGAATGCTTGGATATCCACGAAGCACTATCCAAGATGCTATCCGGCGTTTCAGAGAGACCGGTACCTACACAAGGAGACCAGAACAAGGTCGTAGACGGTGTACATCAAACAGAGATGACCGTTACATCGTCTCGAACGTTCTTCGAAATCGGTTCACAACGGCTTCTGAGGCTCGTAACCGCTTATTTGAGGTACGAAATGTAAGTGTGAGCCTAAGAACAATAAGAAGAAGGTTAGCAGAGTGGGATCTGGGATCATTTCGACCAGCTCGAGTACCACAGCTAACGACAACTCACAGAAGAGCGAGACTTGCTTTTGCTCGAGAACATTTAAATTGGACGTCAGAGCAATGGAAAGCAGTTCTCTTCTCTGATGAATCAAGAATCGCTTTACGAGGTCCTGATGAACGTCAGCGAGTGTATAAACGCCGTGGTGAAAGGTTTGCTGAATGTGCTGTGGTTGAAACAGTGGGCTACGGAGGGAAGCTCGATATGGTGTGGGGTGGCATTTGTTACGAGGCCCGTACAGAGTTGGTGGTCTTCGATAGAGGCAGCGTTAATGCTCATAGGTACGTGACGGAAGTCCTAGAACCACATGTGATGCCATTCGCTCCATTCATTGGCGATAAAAAAAATTAATGCACGACAACGCTCGTGCGCACACCGCGAGAATTGTCATAGAGTACTTGGACGCCACCAATATTCAGAGATTACCATAGCCAGCTCGAAGTCCTGACCTGAACCCAATAGAGCATGTATGGGACAACCTAAAAAGACGAATTCGGAGTCGAACACCAGCTCCTACGACCATCAGTGAACTGAAAACTGCAGCTGTTGAGGAGTGGAGGAACATTCCACAAAGCGACATCCAAGACATAATGGACGGGCTTACAAATCGATTACAAGAGGTGATTAGGGCCAGAGGAGGAAATACACGTTATTAGTGCGATAATTTAGAGCACACTTTTTTTTAAATTAAAATTTTGCTAAATGTCGTTTTTGGTCAGAAAACTGCATATTCACATTTTGATTTTTTTTTTATCTTGATTAAACCATTTCACAACTTACACATGTTTTATTTGTGTTCTCAAAGATTCACCCAAAGTAATTTTTTAACAAAATTAGTTAAAATCCGATAAAATTTTGAAATAATCAACAAAATGTAGGTGGCCGGTTAAATGTGCCCCTGAGTGTATAACCAGATAAATTCTCTAAATGATGGTGAAAACCGCATCAAAACCCATTACTTTATTTAGAAGAACGTGTTCACACTGACAGAAACGAAATACGACTTCTTATAATAGGAATCGTCGATTTCAAGGTACTTTAAATGAAGGATTATATCGTTTTTATTAAAATTCGTTTTATTGAAGTAAAAAAAAAAGTGGACGAACCGGATATCAAAGAAGGAAAACGATTCACACAGTTCAAAGAATAGAATAAAATACATAGTAGGTACAGTTTCTAACCGAATCGTAAACACTGGTGCACTGCAGGGCAAGTCAAGGTAACAGTCCATAATTACACGGCTCATGGACGAAAATCGTTAGATATACTTTATACTCGTTACTCAACATTTTGGCTAATATTGAGCTGCTTTGCGTTTGTTCCAACTCGCACCGGGCCCGCGTGGTGGATGATGGTTCACTCCCTTTCACAAAAAGTGGAGGTCTGTGGACAGCAATGGGAACAATATAGGCTGTTAATATGTTTATGCTTGCGTTTGTTCATTGCTCCGAGCTGATATGATTTTAATCGTATTCTGAACATTTTATACGGGCATTTCGAACCGATATTTCTCGGATTCGTATCGGATGCCGTGCGCAATCGCTCTTAAAATTAAAAGTTACTTATTCAATCTTGGATGAGAATCAGCAATATATGAACGTCAAAATTACATGAGACAGTCGCCCAAAGTACCCGGCTTTCATCACTTCCTAGTGCTTTAACTGGGAAAAAAAGCGGCGTAACTGTCTCCACAGCAGCAACACAGTTGTCTGTTCAGTTAGAAGCACTTGATATTAAAGAGTAGGATAAAACGCGACAGGAGAAAGACAATCTTAAATCAAATTTAATTTTATTTAATTTTAGAAATATATTTCTGTTTCTTTAATTTAATTACTTTATTTTATTTTTGTACCGAAACGATACCAACTAACCGAACGCTAATCCGTAGATACTAATTTGTATAGATTTGAACATTTTAATAGAGAGAGCCCTGGCACCCATAACACAAGTTTAATCTTAGCTTGGGTGCCGGAGGTACAATCAGTGATTAAAAAAAAAAAGAAAAAAAACAGGGATTCGTTTAAAATAATGACCAAAAATTTACTTGTTTACTAAGTCTTAGAAGTTCTCTCAGAAATAGGAAAACCGGGAGCCAGCGCAACCACCGGTTCCGGTTCCCTTAGCAAAAAGTGACAAAATATGGAGGCATCAATCGCACACTTGCACCACGATGGCTTTTATTTAACACGCGGCCTTAAACAAAAAATACTTCCCGTTTTATTTATAAACGCTGCTTAAAGTTAACTAATTGTCAGCGACTGTTTAAACAAACGTTTTTGACGTTTAAAAATCTCTTAAATTTAATTAACGTTTATAAATAAACTCCTTTATATAATTTGATTGCAAATAGAAAAACTCACCCCAAGTACCCAGGCCTCGTTATCAAGTAAAATATTGAGCCACAGCGAGTGTAGCGTGCTGTCTGTAGACAAGTTTATGACCCCGTACCACCGACCAGGCTTCGCTCTGCTTGGTCCGTACATGAACACGTAGGGGCATGGCGATGGGTCCTCAGCGTTCTGCTCCAGTGTGGGTGCTACTAGCAACACCAGGGACAGGCACAAGGTTACGATCTGTCGAGTTAAGAGGGGCCACAAAGTAGAATTGCCTATCGTACATTTGATTTTCCATATAATTAACAAGACTTGGCATTCATTGAAAAAGTTTGACTTTTTTCATAAACATTCTCGATAAAAACGTCACGTCCATTTTCCACTCATTTTTGATTCACCACTTCCCACCATTCTAGCCGGGAAGAAGTGGCTTAATTAACTTTCTGACAACACATCTAGAATCTTCTGTCTATCTAGTCAAAGAATTATAGAAGAACAAATCTGAAATTTGCAAAGAGCTCAAGGAAATTTGAAAATCTTCATACATTGATTGTTATGTATCTTCTGGGGTCAGTAGCTCAGTAGTTATTGTTTGCATTCGAAATTAATGGCCTGGGATTTACTGAATGCACTTTTTGCAAGCAAATTATTGATATTTGAATTTAATTTATAATCTTGTTATAACATTTTACATGAGTTTCGAATCATTATTTCCTTTTTTGTTTGTATTTTTAATATTAATTAAGTACTTAATTAATATAAAAATAATAATAACAAAATAAATGTAGGTAAATGTTTGCCGTACTTGGGAAGAGACTAGACCTCAGACTAGTCTCAGGAGGTCCAGGGCATTTAAAAAAATCTAGCACTTAATCTGTTACCAAAAAAAAAAAAAATCGTACCGTGTTTTTTTCTGAACGGAACAAAGTTTTTATTTACTTATTAGAAAAATCCTTGGTATGATCTGAGTATTGTAAAAACTCTTGCACCTACTAGTAGCCGCATCGAAACTGGCAAAACGTAATAATACCCACCAAACACGTTTTGATGACACACACACACACACACACTACACACTTAAAAATAAAACCACAACAGCACCATATTTTTTAACACTTTCTTACCATTTTCAAATGAAATTAGGTACTCGATTTTCGTAAGAACTTCCGTCGTGACGATGATTTTTCTCACTAATATTGATTTTATTGATTGGCTACGATCGCCAATCGCGCTGGAGTCTGTTCGAATGACAAAAGGAAATCATGGTAAAAATATTAGCGGGCAAATTGAGGATTTTTACTAACATCAGTAACTTGTTTTTAATAAATTCCAAGGATGATGTAACAAGATGATCATTTATATACCTATGTTTGTGTACTAGGTGCTGCTCGCCACACATACCTACAATACAGGCTCAATTTAAATCTGTGCCTCCTGTGATGAGTGATTTAAGTCGAGTTGTACCCTTTTTGTGATTTTTACATAGAAATACTCAGAAATTTTCACAGATTTTTTTGGTCTAACTCACGTTCTTCTATCTGCTATAGTTTCGGAGATAGTTTGGTGCAAAGTGATGTAACTGTCAAGATTTTGGCAAAAAAATCGTGAAAAAAGATATTTGTCAAGTTGTAACCCGTTTAAGTAATTGCTCTACACATTGTTTTTCGTGCTTCATGGTATAAGAGTGATTATATTAATTTTCACATGTCATTTTTCAGAATATTTATCGTGAATATTGATATATTTAAAGTTATATCACATTGAACCGATTTTTCTCAATAATTATTAGGGTACAAATCAACATGTACCTACAAATCCGAATCTAAATGTATGCCTAATTTGTGATAACTCGATACAATTTGACTATACACGATTTAAAAACAAACGGTTTTGTTACACTTGGCCGGAGTGTGAAGGGAATAGAGGAGCGAACGACATAGCTTCATGTCTATACGATTTTATTATAAATCAACTGCTGCATTTAAACCCAAACGCCAAGATGCTGATCATGGATGCTGATCATGTACTCTGATAGTTGTACGGGTCAAAACAAGAATTCGACTCTTACAAAAATGTTGATGCTGGTTGCTAAACTATCTCGACACTTACAATCTATTGAACATACATTTCTCGTACCCGATCATACTCACATACGGGGCTGACACCGACAATGCGTTGATTGAGCGTAAGAAGAAGCACACGTGTATGGAGATTCACTTGCCAAGAGATTAGTACCAGCTAGTGCGTACAGCTTCAAACAAAACAACAAAGTTTACTGTTATTGAGATGACTCGTGATGTTTTACGATTTCAATATTTAGAAAAATCAATATAGCCAATGAATAGTTTCTATGGTGCGACGTGCGATCTGTTTTGTACACCAAAGAAAACATATCCCTTTTTTCATACAAAAAGAATTCAAGAATGTTGAGTACATGACCATGGATTGTTCTAAACGGGGTAAAGCTACGATATGATTACAATACATACGGTACCGAAAGCCTACCACTCCAAGATTACTTTTTCAACCAAAAAGAAGAAGGATCTATCAGATTTGCTGTGCTTTATTCATTAGAGCGCTCATGTGTTTTACAGAAGCCTGAGCTGCAAGAATGATGTTAAAGACACTCCTCCGGATAATGATGATGATTCTGATGACGAGTAATTTCTAGTTTATCTAACTCCTAAGAATTGGGTATTCGATTTTGTTTTTATTTGTTTGTTATATATAACTACTTATGTTTTTGTTTATTTTTTATTCTGGTATCTTTTTTTTTGTTGACATCCTTTTTATTTTATTTTTTGTTTCTCTTGGACTTGCTGGAATGGATTATTGTGTATAACGCATACCGTCCTATTTTCTATAAACACATCACTTTGATGGGGCACTGGTTTCTAAGATACAGGTACATAAACCTACTTTAGAAGTCAGGGTTTTTCTCTCTGGAAGACTAACTTAATCCATTTTTCTATCAAAATACTGTAGATTTATGGAGAAATAAAGATTATTATTATTGTTATAACGTTGGTCTACCTACTAGTCGGTATATTTTTTGAAGGTTTTATTTTGATTTAAGGACCTACTTACCTACTTTTTTGTTCTCTATTTTCATTTACGACGAACTGCCTATCTTATACTTAGAGTGCAATTACTGCAAGGATTGGTTTACAGCTAGCTGTTAACTGTGCTGTGTAAGTTTTAACGTATTATCAAATTTGTTATGTTTATTTCTTTTCTAGATTTTTTAAGATTTAGACAATGGTTGTGATACGATATTTTGTACTGAGCAGGTTCACATTGCTTATTGTGATACCTGCGTAAGATTGATCTGTGACTTTTTTAGGACTTTAGTTTAAAACCACTTGCCTTTAAAAAGATCTCAATTTACCTCTCTTAAGAATTTTGAGAAAACTGTGCCTTATTTCCAAGTGAATAAATGATTTGGAAGCAGATTAATAAACGTTAATTATTTTTCTTAAACTTGTATTTATTTACACAATAAATATGTATTTTAATGAGAGGTATAACTTGACTTGTATCATTTAACACATATTTCAAAAGACTAGATTTTTTGCAAAGTGATACAATTCAGGTAAATTATGAAAATACCACTGTTATAAGTAAAACAATATAATCTTTGTGGTGGTATTTTTATTATTTGTTAGAGCAACATTGAGCTAGGAACATATTCTAATGAGTTATTAGATTTGTTGACTTCTTGTATATCAGTTTACACCAAAGACAACTTATAGGTGCGTCATAATTTAACTGTATTTGTACCATTTATCACGTAATTTTAACACATTTTTGAAATAAAAAAGGTACAACTTACAGGTTTTCATGAATTACTTTAAAACTATAATATTTAGCACAACAATTAAAATGCACAGTGACAGTGGATGTTTTTATCTACAAAAAAAGGTCCATAAGTGTAACCTATCCTACTTAGTTCACGAATTAGATTTTTTTTAATCTTGTTTTTGTTCTCCTGTAAAATGTTGATTTTTTACTTGTATCACTTATCACAGGAGGCACAGAAATGAGCTAGAAAAATTCTACAGCCATGATGGTTATCCATATTTAAATACGATACGTGCGTAATTTACAGAAACTAACTTCAAATGGTATCCGGGATAGACGGGATGCGATGGAAGTGGAGAAACGGGTTTCGACTTGGAACTTTGGAGAGGCCTATGTCCAGCAGCCGGCTGCTATTAACTGAGTTGATTGAACAAGAAACTTGGTTTAAAGATGTTATTAATAATAAATTTGTGTTAGGCCGAAAATAGTTTTTCTGCCGAAAACTAAAAAGAAGTTTCGTCTTTAGTCTTAATTTCGGCGGAAAATGAAAATGAGACATTAAAAAATATTTGTATTTATGTGGTTCTTATTTGTTTTTTTTTTACGCTTTACGCGAGAAAAAGGGCTATGCTTTCCCTTTTTCTCCCTAAAAGATTTTTTTCTTTAAAAACAGTTCCATTAGAGGATACAAAATTTCGTATTTTTATTTATTTTCGTTTTAGTGAAAGCGTTATATTAGGTTTTGGCACTTTACATTTACCCTCTCTACACGGAATAAAGTTAAATCAGGAATAACAAAGGAGTAACCATACATTTTCATAGAAACTTGCAGAATAACTTTAGGGTTAATTTAACTTAATGTATCATACGGAACTCTCTCCACGCGAGTTCAACTCGCACTTGCCAGGTTTTTGAGTATAAATACGCAGCAAAATCACAATAGGTACAGCCTTCACGTGTATTTAATAAGTCTTTTAATCACTCAAGAAACAAAAATAAAAAAATACCGTTATAGGATACAAAATTTCGTATTTTTATTTATTTTCGTTTTAGTGAAAGCGTTATATTAGGTTTTGGCACTTTACATTTACCCTCTCTACACGGAATAAAGTTAAATCAGGAATAACAAAGGAGTAACCATACATTTTCATAGAAACTTGCAGAATAACTTTAGGGTTAATTTAACTTAATGTATCATACGGAACTCTCTCCACGCGAGTTCAACTCGCACTTGCCAGGTTTTTGAGTATAAATACGCAGCAAAATCACAATAGGTACAGCCTTCACGTGTATTTAATAAGTCTTTTAATCACTCAAGAAACAAAAATAAAAAAATACCGCGTGTATTGTTTTGTTCCACTCGTAAATACAGCCAAAAATGTTAGTTTGTTGACAATTTTTTATTTATTGTTATCTAGGTACGCCTTTTTTGTGAGAGCGCGACACTAAAAATAAAACAGCGTGAGAGACACGATGCAACGCATTGCGCGTTACGTATCTACCATTGTAGTTCATAATCAGCAACTATCGCGACTGCACTCACACGGTTGTGTCGGGTTCTATCTCTATCCTTGTCTATCGGTTACTGTGATGTCACAGATGTGTAAGTTTCATTGCATGAAGTTGTGCACCGAGCTCAGGTGTAGCCCATTCTCAAGGTCATAATAAAATTGCGGCAGGATTTTTTCGCGCACTGGAATTTCAACTCTCGGTGTTAAACCGAGCGTTGAGAATTCAACAGAGTGCAGCGCGCCGAAATAACCGAGTGTTCGATTTTCAACTCTCGACGTCAAGCTGCGGTGGCGGTAGGTCCCCTTTTTGAGGAGTGGATTGAGAGGCATCACGGTGTCCTCACCTTCCGCCTGACGTAGGTCCTCACTGGTTTCACATAAGGCGGAAGGAAACGCCCGGGTGTTTCCATTGCGAAGATCGCCCTGAGGACACGGTGGAGCATGCGGTGGAGGTCTGCCCGGCTAGGGCGAAGCACCGCCGTGTCCTTGTGGAGGCGATCAGCGGCAGCGATCTCTCGTGTCCGGCCCTGGTCCGGGACATGGTACGGAGCGAGAGTCCATGGCCAGCCGTCACCTATTTCTGCGAAGCAGTAATGCTCGCGAATAGGGAGGCGGTGCACGTGACGGTAGAGGCAGTATATGCGCCCTCACGGCCCTAGTCGCCGCAGGAGATGCCCTGGGCGTTGGAAATCCCAGGCTGATTCCCGGCCACCGTAAGCCCGTGCTTGCGGACGGCGAGTAACGGGTAGCTCGCTGTCCTGTAAGGACCAAGCCCGGGACGATGGCGCGTTGTGCGCCTTCCACGCGCGCCTCAAAGAGATGTCAGCGCCAACTGGTGGGGATCGCAAGGGCCGATGCCTGCCAGGGGTGCGGGTTTTTCGAAAGAGATACCCGTGGCCCCCGGCACACAGGCAACTGTAGGAACACGGGTGGGTTTTAGTCAGTAAAAGTCTGATACGCCCTTCCGCTCCACCCAGAGTGGGAGAAGTTATTTGATGATTTCCCATCCTCAAAAAAAAAAAAAAAAAAGAAAGCTGTGATGCGTTGAACATCCAGTGCGCGAAAAACGTGGCCTTAGAATAGAGCGTATGGTATCTACCGCTTCCTAAAATCAATGCTTCCTTCCAGGAAGGTTTGGGCATACCGCAATGGCATACCGATTTATAATTCCTGCATGACGCTTTCTAGCTCTACGAAGAATAGACAGTGCTTTTTCAGTACAAAGTGACATTAATTTCGTTTCTCCATTTTGGGCATCGCACCGTAGATATCCTTCTACAATCAGTCATTTTGTCTTTGGTTTCTAAAGATCTTTGTCTTGGTTTGTTATAAATGTAGACTATTTCAGAAGAATATTTCTTCCCAAACTCTCAAAATCACATTGACAACAAACTTTCTACTCGACGGCCACAAAGTGTAGACGATTTTCTACAAAATCATGATTCGTTTAGATTGCATAACTGTGATAGATATTTTAAAAAAAACATAGTTATCTTCTATTGTACATTATTTAGTTAATAGTCATGTCTATTCTTCCGTTGACAAATCGGTGCTCGTGCTAAGGCTGATCTTGTTTCAAACCATAGTGTACAGTGTAGCCAGATTTATTTGCACACAAGTGTGTTATAAACAAAACGGTGTGGGTCGTCATTGCCATTGGGATTGTGTGGGTAAACACGATCAACATTATAAACTTCACATGACGTCATCCTCCGCAAATACCTCATAAAAACAAGTTGTATGTTAAAATCCTCAGTTTCCTCATACTTAGCATACCTTGACTTCTGTGAATACCGCTATATACTTTTGTCATTCTACATCATTGACGCGGGCGTGGGCGACGATCGTCGCCTTTCGATTTAACAATAACAATTTTTTTAGTGTAAACAAATTCACACTAATGTTTTATTAAGCAACAATTTAATTCCTTTGATTATGGTAAGAATTCTGACAAAATTATGTATACCTAGTACTTTATTGTGTTTTCCTGTGTGACTAAATTGTGTGACAACTTTTCCTAGCTAGATGAACAATCATAACATTTAGAAATGACTAAAATGTTACATGATATTTTTTGTGTTCTATACCAGTCATACTGAAAGTTTTTAGAATAGGCCACTAAGAAATAGTTATTTATGATACTAGTGCGGTAAGTTGGTTTTTACAAACGAGTTGACAAATGTAACTTGGCTTACCATAGTCACGAGTTTGTTAAAACCAATTTCTGCACGTGTGTCATACAATGTTTTTCAACACATTTGCGAGAAAACAGTACAATATGTAATTAAACAAACCTATACATCATTAAATAGCGCTCTCCAATTTTGGCGGCAAGAGCCAGTTTCCTGCAATTTGCGCCTCATTCAAAATATCAGGTGGAGTAGATTCCATATTAATATCAGTTTCCTCGCTTGAACTCATAATAAAAGTTTGTTTATAAAATCAGTCGGAAACTCGCAACAATCTTTGACGTTTCTAATATGAAAATGGCGCGAATTTAGAAATGGCGCCACATGCCCGTGGTGAAAATTAGAACTACATCTTTCATCTCATTTACTCTTTATTATTAAAGTGAGACAAACGTATTGAGCAAAATCGTTTCCAAGGAGGTTCGATCAGTCAGCTTATTTATTCTCGTAATGTGAAACTCCTTGGACGAAATTCTTATAATATTTTATGGAAATTAAAAAAAAAACCGTAAAGAATACGCACGGTGCCATACAACGAGGTATGCGGTAAAATAGGTACTTAGGTGAGAGTACCTATTTTACCGCACGTTCCGTTGTATTAGTGCGTAATTTTTAACTTTCGAACCATGTATACGCTTCGTAAATGCAGTTTTTGAGCAAATGTGTTGAAAAAGTATTTAAATTTCGAATACGGAACTCTTTGAGAATCGATAGATGTGTAATGAATTCGTCATTTGCTTTACAAATTGGCGGCAATTTAAAAAGTATGGTCGTGCGTCGTAATGTATTTTTGACCAGAGAAAATTTTCGCTCAATGATTTACGAGTACTACTATTTGCGTTGCGGTCTTACTCAACAACAATGTTACCATAGACTTCGATTACATTTTATGACGAAGCCCCATACCGTGCCGCTGTTTACAACTGGTTTAATGAGTTTAAATGTGGTCGCAGCATCCTTATCGAGGATTCGCGGGATCATTTACTTACTTAATTTCATTTTTATTTTCTAAAAACTTTTAGTTTGACCCGCGTATAGATATAGTATATAGGTGACCTAAATATAAGTAACGTTCATCATCATCATCATCATTTCAGCCGAAAGACGTCCACTGCTGGACATAGGCCCCCCAAGCTCCTCCACTTTGACTGATTCTGCGCTTCTCGCATCCAGCGGATTTCTGCGTCGGTCTTCCGGTACGCGCTTGCCACTCTAGAACCTTTCGGCCCCATCGGCCATCTGTTCTGTGTGCAATGTGACTTGCCCACTGCCGTTTAAGTAACGTTGGGGAACTATTATTTAGCCTGTTTAGTACCGACTTAGTATAACCAGCACCATAATTGCGTAACGCACTTTGACACTATTCATAATCTGACTCATTTGGATATTGCGAATTCATTGCTTTACATGTTCAAAAATGTGTCTGCTCAGCAACGTGAATAATGCTATGAATGTTTTTGAGCTGTCAAAATTAAAGACATTCAAGAAATCTTGCACAAATATGACAAAACGCAAAATATATGCACATAATTATAACGCACACAAATATAATGTAGTAACTAGCAAGATTTGACGTTACGTGTCATACAGGCCCGAAGCTTGTATGGAAAATATGTCTACAACATCCACCTTAAGCAGTGCATTGAAAATACACTACGTAACAAATCCCGCTGTAATTTTATTACGTCCGTGTGAATATGACACAAAGTTCCCTCCTCTTTTTCTAGAATTTTCTTCGTGTGTCAGCGCAGGTAGCGGCATGGTCTTCAAGCTCGATTCCACCTGGTACCTCCGAGGCCTCGCATCTTTGGCCATATCCGGGTACAACGGAAAGCGATGCGATACAACACACTACGCCATATTTACAGACTTAGCCAAATTCTTGCCATGGATTAATAGTATTGTTTTTGGATTTTTGATCTCGATACTCATTTTTTTTTTATGTGATCATTCAGTTTTGTTGAGAAGCTAAGATATCTGAGACATAGAAGATGAGCTTATAACGTGCAGTGCAAGTTATTGGAAAGTATTAACATAGTGGTAGAGATGTTGCCTATCCCGTCAATCATTCCAATTTACATCTTATAAAAAAACCTTTTTGAAAAAAAAAAAAAAAACAACCGACTTCCAAAAAAATACTGCAAAGTGAAAAATTACTTTAATTTCGGAAGTCGGTGGCTGGATGTGTATTTTAATTCTTTGTCACCGCCCTTCGCAATTAAAGTTATTTTTCACTTTGTTGTTTTTTTTGGAAGTCAGTAATTTTTTTTTTGAAAAATGTTTTTATTCTTCATTTTTGAAAGAGAATTTTTTGAAGAGTTCCGTTGTTTGTCTCCGTAACGCATCACTAGATCTGGAAAAGTTTTTATCCAGTGCGCAAATTGTAACCATGAATTCAGCATATCATTCTAGACCCCCTAGCGCAGAAATTTTTCGCCGTATATACAAAAAAAAAAATCTGCTGTTCCATACATTTTGACCGCGTAGGTATTGCACTTTTTATGAAACAAGTGATTTTTTTTGTTCCACCGGCGACAAATTTCTGCGCTAGGGGTTCTAGAATGATATGCTGAATTCATGGTTACAATTTGCGCACTGTATAAAAACTTACCCTGTTTATGAAAAAATGAGACCATTCCGGAATGAACCCCTTTCGAACAAAACAAAAGAATTTTGCAAATCCGTCTATATATGACGGAGTTATGCCCGAACATACATTTAAAAAAACATATACAACGAATAACGGAAAGGGTATATACATACCAAGGGCAAGGGCACGGATTCTTTTGATGTTATCAAACGGTATTGGAACGATTTTTTTTCGGAAGTTATGAGATTTTTTAATACATTGATACCAGAATCAAATCATCAAATTGAAATAAACACATCACTCGGAAGAGATTTATCGTGATATTAGCAAGTAACCTGGATTTTTTTTGACCTACGTAGTGCGGTGACACGTTTGTTAACGAATTTAAGAAACTGATTCTATACCAGCTGTTATCTTTAGTGCTTAAGGATAGCAATAGGGTTTCTGTTACAGCCTGTATACATGTCGAACTGATAACCTCCTTCTTTTTGAAGTCGGTTACAAAAGGCATAAGAGTTGGTTTGCATTTTATGTAGAAGTGTAAATTATATGGTACTGGGTATTGGCATACAGATATATTATGACCTGGATTATCACATAGAATATGTTTTATCCCGGCTATATGTTCCCGTGGGATAATATTCGGCACCTACGCGGGCAAAGCTGCTGGTAAAAGTTAGTGATTTAATAAAAGATGATATTAATTAAACATGCCGGTTTCCTCACGATGTTTTCCTTCACCGTTTTGAGGAAACCGGCATGTCCTAGAACCAAAAATTCGAAGACATGTGACATCTACCAACCCGCACTGGGCCCGCGTGGTGGATTACGGCCCAATCCCTCTCACCGAGAGGAGGCCTGTGTCCCAGCAGTGGGAACATTATAAGGCTGATGATGATGATTAATTAAACTGTTTTTTTTTTAAAGACTTCTGGAGAATAATGAAGAAGAAAGCCATGTCAACGAATAGTAATTTTATAGGGGCAGCCTAGCAACTACGCACCAACTAAGTACTCATTATTTCGTCACCACTGCAGCACTGCTCTCAAATCGATGAAGAAAAAAATCGTGTGAGAAATGTGCTAGAAACTAGAACCAACAATTCGAAGAGAGGCTGATTATAACATGCTTCTTATACAATGTAATAAAATAAAAAAAATCTGCTGTTCCCTACATTTTTTCGAGTGATACGAACATTAATGTAGGGAACAGCAGCTTTTTTTCACGATTTCAGGTTTGGTCCCATATTAAAAGTTGTTCATAATGAAGAGTACGAGTAAGGGCTATATTGCTATGAAGTGGCGGTCCAGGCCGTACCTACAGCTGTGTGTATAAGTGATGTATTAACACAGAACGCTCACCGCTGCACTCACACACAAACGTTCTGTATTTTATACATACCGTCGGCGACGCACAGACATGACCTTGGTCGGTTCATACCATTGCTAAAATTAACTTGTATAATTAGGGTTCCGGTAGCGTGCAGCGTATCGTCTTGGATTAAGAAACTCATAGGTCTGGGTTCAAATCTCGCGATGAAGCTTTAATTTTTCTTTTCAACAATCATCTTCATCTGTTCTTTTATTATTCGATTTATTAATATACCAGAATAATAATGTAACAATTTTTTTTTTATTACTCGTTTTGTTATTTAAATAAAGGTTTAACAATAATAAATGATTACAAAATGTTTATTCGTTATAACTTCATGAAGAATGTAAAAAATAACTAATAATAACTTCTTGTTAAAACAGTTTATTTTCTCATAAAGAACAATTTATTGAAGTAAATAAGCTAGTTGGTGAACTATGATAATCAGGCTATTGTATCTTAGTAATATAATAATATTGTGCTGATTACTACTGTGTGTCGGTACTCTAAATAAATCACAATATTCTACAAAAATCTACCCACGTAAAAGTAACAAATGCAGACAAGTTGTCACAATACAATTAAATGACTCAGTAGTACTACTTTTATTCTACTGCGAGTGAGTTCGTTCTAACTCAAACCTCAAAGTTAACAAATCGTATTTAATAGGACTTAAAGAGGTTATAGCTTAAGTGTTCATTTTCATTCCGAAAAGAAGATTGAAACTAAACCTCAAAATAATCCAGATTATGGATAAGACAAAATATTATTTGAATATTACTAAAATAAATAAATATTTGTAATTTATAACTTAATGTTAATGTTTTTTTTTATATTACTATGTTTTTTGAGCAGATTCTCAAGCTGGTTTTCGATGATGCCTTGAACCTTCTGCGTTGAGTGCACGGCGCACGGTTCGTAAAGATGTGTCGAATAATTCGGCAAAATGTCTTGTCGTTTTGAAACCACTTGTTTCAAATTCGCTGAACGTGTGCCTGTTATAGGAGCTGGGGTCTTCCACTTTGCTTTCCACGGGCAAGGCTACCGCCTTCCTCGTCTCTTTTCACCCACCGACTCACAGTATTTCACTAAAACAAAAAAGGGGTACTGTTAGGCTACTAAGCAAAATACACACTTTATGTATTACCTACTATTTAGAAACAAAATTATTTAAAAGGGCAATTTCACATAGATATTAAGTTTATTGTTATTTTCATCGTTCTATAATCTAGGAAATAAAGAAACATTGAAATTTTATATTTTTATTCTATTTAGACATTGTGATATTTATAAAACGTTTAAAAATAACTACAAGGATCAGCAGTTATACTTTAATTAAATAAATGTTTAATAAAATATATATATCATAATACTCACACTCAGTCCGGTTTCATCACATAGGTATTTGTGATATAGGTATTAAGTCCACTTTTATGCAGCGCAATAATATTCGCTTTCATTTCTATATTTAAATTTGCTTACATTTCAAAATGAATTAGAAGAACGCTAATAGATGAAACACACGTCACTAGCACACAATATCAACCAACACCGTTCTATAAGTCGCGGTGAATGAGTCGTAAATCATTTAAATTTATTTAGGTTTCTGTGGGTATAATGATAAAGTTTTACGAGTTTAGTGAATACGACGAACAGAACAAGAAACTATACTCAAAAGTGATTTTTAAAACAATAAAAAGACTATCACACAGCGAGTGGGATTCGAAACCGCGACTCGCTGCGCTCAAACGCGATAATCAAGTGCGGTAACCGCTCAGCTATCATGCCATTTGCTTTAACGGTTGAATTTAGGAAATACATTCATTTGTAAACGTATGAGAGTGTGTGTGTCTATAGTATTATAGCCTATAGAAATTGCTTATTATAAGAAGGTCGTAAGTTAAAGCGAAGTGTCAATCTATTGCTTTTTGAGATTGGGGCACCATTAGTGGGGGCTACTGTACAATGACCCCTTAAGAGGAAAACGACGATTAAAATTTCATCGTGTATAACGAAAGAGAACACTCAAGATTTTTTTCAAATTCATCTAAAGGAGTTAAATCGTGGATGTATAAAAGATCGTATTTTTACCGATGGGTAATGCCATCGGGCATAAGGCTCGTAGTATAATAATATTTAGATCAGATTTGTAACCAGAAAATAATTGCTGTGCTTTTGTCGATTGACGTATTACGCGAGTCAGTGCGAGTCTTAATGAGGCATAAGGACGTGTTCACGAAGCGTCGTCTGGCGGAGGCGCTGGCTGGGCAGCGCACAGAAGCGTGGCGGCTTGCTGGGGTACGCAAGTCACTTGGTGTGCCTTTGTTACCATAGTGTTTGAGGAAAAGTTTAATATTTTTGCCGATAGATGGCGTTGTTGTGCATTTTTGGTCAAATTGTAAATCGCGGTGTTAAGATTCTCCGCCGTTTAACTAGGTCTGCGAAAATTTGTAAGCCAATTTGATCCCAATATACATGTTATAAGTACATCATATTGTTTCACTGTAATATCACCCTAATTGCTATAGTGAGTAGTGCTGCGGTTAGTGCCTGTGTCTGTGTTCAGTGGTGACAAGTGAACGCCCGAACCCCAACCCTTGCTCGAACCAGCCCGCGCTTCTGTACCTAACGATCATCAGCCTATAATGTTCCTACTGCTGGGACACAGGCCTCCTCTCTGTGAGAGGGATTGGGCCGTAATCCACCACGCGGGCCCAGTGCGGTTTGGTAGATGTCACATGTCTTCGAATTTTTTGTTCTAGGACATGCCGGTTTCCTCGGTTCGCTTCTGTACCTGTAGTTTTAAATTCGTCCCATAATATTAATTCCGATCCAGCCCGTCCCTTGTTACCCACTTCCAGCTACGAGTCAAGGTCCGTAAGCCGCCACTCCATCGGTTTTTTCGCGATTTCAGGATTGGTTCGATAGTCGTTCATTATGAAAATATTATGCTCTGTAAACGCCGCCTTAATTATTTCACTACCATACCAAAATACAGTCTCATTTATGCCAGTGTACCTTGTTGAGTACCTACGAAATACGCGGAAATAATATTAATTTGCGTGTCTTTATTATGTTCATATTATTTCGTTGACACTGTACCTGCTTCGGCGTTCCGATCTGTAAGTTATTTGCTTGTCAATTGGGTTAAACTTAAAACACGATTTAAAATATATTTCAGCAATTAAATTATTGTAAAAAAAATCAGTCGAGTGGTGTCGTGTGGGATACCATCAATTCATCACCCTAATTGCGTTGTTACGCAATGTCAATCACAATTTGAATAAGTTTGAAGGAAATAGCTGATTCATTGCTTCATATGTTCGAAAAATTCGCCTGCTTAGCAACGTAAATAACGCAATTAATGTTGTTGAACTGTCAAAATAAAATCCATTCCTACTGTTAGTGCGATATGCAATAACCTCGCTGGTCGGAACAAAGACCCTCTCGGTTTTGTAACAGAATTGTCGTGACAGTCAAAATGTTACAGTTTTTTCGTTCTAGCTCATATTTGCCAAGCAAAATAATAAAACATGCGCTATGGAGCTTTGTTCCAAAAACCAAAACCGAAAATTATTTAATGCTCGGTTCTTATAAACAAAAACGACTTGTTTTTAGCATTTTTAACGCCAAACTGGGCAAATAAATAGATTCCTAAGCTAATTCTACCTGTGACAGCTACTTCCATAAGGGAGGGCATAATATGCAAAGCATGCATTATTGGTGTAGATACAAGAGTCTTAATTTTAACCAATAACGGCCCGTACATTATGGGAATCGGCTATTAGTGGATAAATAGCTACTCATTTAGGCAAAGAATCAGCACTATTTATTACCCGACTGCGCCAGAAGGAGGGTTTTGTTTTTCGAGTGTATGTATGTATGTATGTGTGTATATTTCTTTGGCACGCTCTGTAGCCTAAATGGCTGGATCGATTTCAGCTTGAGAGATGCCGTTAGATTCGTCTTAATTGTGAGAGTGACACTGGGTATATCAAAATTGAAAAAAAAAAACGGCCGATTATTGGCTCCATATAGTGTCTACAATTTTTTTTTTCTCTAACCCTGTTGAGTGGGGTATAAAAATAAAGGGTTTCATAAATAGGTCTCATTAACGTCAACAATAATTATATTATCTAAAAACTGTGAAATAAAACAATAATTTACAAAATCAAAAAACCCGACTGCCTAAAAAGTGAACTTTAATTTAAAAACATGGAAACAAGAAATTGTTTTTAAAAGGATCATTATTAGCCTGAATGCTTTAGGCAATCTCATGCAGTTGGAGGCATAATTTTAAAGACCTTTATTGCCTCCGACTGTAATACTGAAATAGTGATCCTTTTAAAAATAATTTCTTGTTTCCATCTTTTTAAATTAAAGTTCTTTTTAGCCAGTCGGTGTTTTCATTAAAGTAAATTTTTTTAAAGTCAGTTCCCAAAATGCCCATCACTATTGGTGATAAGTTAATTTTGAAGTATTTGGCGACTAAGCAATTGATAAGCATGTTAGTAAACGAACAGTCTGCTAAACGCAGTTGGTAATTAGTAGGGTCTGTCAGCAATGGATACCTCCAGCCTAAACAAATCTTTAGTTCTGGAAAGGTAAATCATTCTTTTATGTATATTTTGGTCAATTCTAGGGCCCATTCCAAACAACAATTACGAAAGCAACCAAATGCTCGAAGTTGACACTGCCGATAGACAAGAATCCAACGGTATTTTTAAATGTAGAGGTTTACAACACTAGCTTGAGGAATAACCTGCTGAGAGGGAACGTCACTATTCTGACCGATTGTAAGAATAAGAAGGTAAGGACAGCATCTTTTAGGATATAGATGAGCATACACGGGCGTAGCCAGGTTTTAGTTTCGGGGAGGGCGACTAAAAGTACATAAAATAACCCTTTTATAAGAAAAATATTGAATATGTAAAAAATAAATACCTACAGAAAAAATCTCCTTGTAGGAATTAGGGGAGTCCTTTTCCGAGCAGTGGGACAATATAAACTATAAGCTAAATAAAAAAATAACGTTCCAAAAATCCAAAACACTGTTTATTTTAATGTAGGTAATAGTAATTAGTACTCAATGAGATATGCCGCACGCCTGTTTTTATTTTTATTCTATGTATGTTAATATCTGAACTTTTCGGGGGGGTTTGAACCCCCAAAACCACCCCCTGGCTACGCCCGCATATAAAATCATCAGTTCAGTGTGGTGCCGGACGTAAAAGAATAGCACCATCCCATTTCTTCCTGTGGGTGTCGTAGAAGGCGACTAAGGGACTCACTAGAGAATGGGGCAGCAGCGTTCTCTATGCAGTTTACCACCACCACTACTGTGATTGCCAACCTGCCTCTCAAGCGTTGCGATTATGGCCAAAACCCCCTTTTGGGAGAGACCTATGTCCAGCAGAGGACGTCTTTCGGCTGAAATGATGATGATCACTCTTAATAAATTCAAAGGCGAGTACTGATTAGTTTGGATAATCTTAACCAAAAGGCATTGTTGGTAGATATGGCATTACAATGGTTTTTTTTTTTGCTTGGGAGATCATGAAATAAATTCTCCCGCTCTGGGTGGAGCAGGAGGTTGTGTCAGACTTTTACTGACTAAAACCCACCCGTGTTCCCTCAGTAGCCTGTATGCCAGGGGCGGCGGTATCTCATTCGAACAAACCCGTACCCCTGGCAGGGCATTACAATGGTCACATTAGTACTTGTAAGTTATATTTTAAAGCCAGTTTCCAGAAAATAGGAAGAAAATCCGCTATCGCATTTATTTCTTTATCTAAATATAGTTTAGTTTTTAGTAGCCTTGGAAAGCAGTCGTTACTTGTCGTCAGAAGTTCGAAACTTTGACTAATCAGCACCCTAATTGCGTAACGCACGATTCTTCATGATTTGAACCATTTTGAAACAGATTGCTCATCCATTGCTTCATATGTTCGAAAAATGTGTCTGCTCAGCAACGTAAATAACGCAACGAATATTGTTGAACTGTCAAAATTTCGATTATGATTAATCGTGAGTTACGCAATTATGGTGCTGTTCTCCCTAAAGGGTATCGTATTACCCAGCAACTTGGTTGTGAAGATCAGATACGCAGTTGCTCTATGTAAAATACTGGTATTCAGCTGCATCCGGTTAGACTAGGAGCTGATCCCAAAATAGTTAGGAAAAGGCTAGCCAGATTAATTGATAAATTATTTTTTAACCAATATTTTGTTTGTATAGATTAGAGCCAAAGGTTTCTTCTGGGAGCAGGGCAAGTGGAAGCTGGTCTACCTGATCAATAACATGGGCTGCAACAGCATCTTCATGCCGACAGTCACACTCTTCTTGGGAGTGAAATATGACCAGAAAAACTGCATATTTTTTAAGGTTGATAATGTTACTATTCTATTTAAACATTTTAATCCTCGTCTCCAAGACAGTAGAAAGAGGATTCCGGCGACTGGGGCCGCAATTAGCTGGAATTGCGGTACTAGTCGCCGGATCCATTTTAATTTATATTTTTCTTCCGGTGACTGGGACCACCCATGAATGAATAAAAAACGTCTATTGTTCAAGCCAAAAACATGTACTGTTTTTGGCTTGAACAATAGACGTTTTTTCCATTACCTAGTAAACTGTAAATTTTCAGATTGAAAGTTGGTGTGATAAGTACAAAAAAGAACTCTTACTGTCATTCTTTCTCTTCATTTACTCTAATTAACTATAACGTAAGGAATACTTTTTTCTTTTTCTTTATTTGATTACTAGCAGCGCTCCACGGTTTCACCCGCGTAGTTCCCGTTCCCGTTCCCGTGGGAATACGGGGATATAAAATATAGCCTATGTCAACAGTGAAATAATTTTTCAAATCGGTTCAGTACTTTCGGAGCCTATTCAATGCAAACAAACAAACAATCAAATCTTTCCTCTTTTTTATTAGTATAGATAGAAGATTAGTATAGATATCGATTATTATTATTATTAGTATAGATAGGGTTTTTTGAGGGTCGGAAAGAATCAAATAATAAAAATAATAATCAATTAAAGTCTGACACGCCCTCCCGCTCTACGCAGAGCGGGAGGGCGTGTCAGGCTTTTACTGACTAAAACCCACCCGCGATCCCTCAGTAGCCTGTGTGCCAGGGGCCACGGTATCTCTTTCGAACAACCCGCACCCCTGGATTTGTTTATAGGGTCTTTTAGGCATAGCGTATGTCAGTCTCATCAAGGAATACTTCAAAGTTTTTTAAAGGAGACGATCAATGGCCCAAACTTAAGACCCAGTGGGTCCCGCTTAGTGGCAAACGACATCGCGGTACGATCAAACGGAGATGGCGGGATGAGTTGGATGTGTTTAATAAAGATTGGGCCAGGGCAGATCAGGACAGAGAGGGAAGAAATGAAAATAGTTGAGGTTTTTGTTAAAGTCTATTAACTGCTCCCAAATTAGAATGTAAATTATTTTTATTATTTTTTCACATAAACCTGCATGGGCACTTATGAAACGTCAGAAGCTAGGTAAGTACACGGTTCCAATTTGTCGCTTCCTATGGAGAAGAGCCGGCAAGAATCTCCACGGTTACTCTTTTAAAAATAATTTGGCTTTTACAATGTTTTCCAATTTCAGTGATAAAGGTATGGGAGGACAGTGCAGGCCTGTCAATAAGTACCAGGTACATATAGAAATGAAAATAAAGAAAAGAAAATCGTCTACAAATCTAGTCTATAAGGCCTACAACGCTCTCTCATTCACAATATGTAAAATAATTCGTACATAAATAAAATAAACCTATTTAAACCAAGTGACATGATTTCCATGACAATCACCAATAAATAGTTGATATTATACAACGTGTCGTTTTGCATCCTCGTCAAATTCAAGGAGGTTACTATGCTAATGATTCTCGACACTAATCAATAGTAAAACAAGTAGGTTTTTTTTTTTTTCATTGTTTCTTAAATGCATGTGTGGGGACACGCATGTTAAAACGCGGCCCGTGTGAAACCGCACTGTAACACACAGCGACATAGCATACCGCATACGGAACGAGGCGATTCTGTTCTTTGTATTCTGAAATACTGTTAAACTTAAATAACTAAAAAAAACTAGTATGTATTCTTTAGTGAGCAGGTATCGTAATTTTATTTGATTACTATCTTTCATAACAGCCTCCTGAAATTTGACGAGGATGCAAAACAACACGTTGTATATTCGATATTATAGAAATTATATCATAATTATAATGCCGAGAATAGATATGTCAGAAATTGTAAAAAATAATAAAAATAATTTACATTCTAATTTGGGAGCAGTTAATAGACTTTAACTTTAACTTTAAGGGATCGCGGGTGGGTTTTAGTCAGTAAAAGCCTGACACGCCCTCCCGCTCTACGCAGAGCGGGAGGGCGTGTCAGGCTTTCCCCTCAGTAGCCTGTGTGCCAGGGGCCACGGTATCTCTTTCGAACAACCCGCACCCCTGGATTTGTTTATAGGGTCTTTTAGGCATAGCGTATGTCAGTCTCATCAAGGAATACTTCAAAGTTTTTTAAAGGAGACGATCAATGGCCCAAACTTAAGACCCAGTGGGTCCCGCTTAGTGGCAAACGACATCGCGGTACGATCAAACGGAGATGGCGGGATGAGTTGGATGTGTTTAATAAAGATTGGGCCAGAGCAGATCAGGACAGAGAGGGAAGAAA
This sequence comes from Polymixis flavicincta, assembly GCA_949987655.1. NCBI lineage: Eukaryota > Metazoa > Arthropoda > Insecta > Lepidoptera > Noctuidae > Polymixis > Polymixis flavicincta. The sequence goes on along the minus strand of OX465190.1, from coordinate 11,344,571 downwards.
AGAAAATAGTTGAGGTTTTTGTTAAAGTCTATTAACTGCTCCCAAATTAGAATGTAAATTATTTTTATTATTTTTTACAATGTCTGACATATCTATTCTCGGCATTATAATTATGATATAATTTCTATAATATCGAATATACAACGTGTTGTTTTGCATCCTCGTCAAATTTCAGGAGGCTGTTATGAAAGATAGTAATCAAATAAAATTACGATACCTGCTCACTAAAGAATACATACTAGTTTTTTTTAGTTATTTAAGTTTAACAGTATTTCAGAATACAAAGAACAGAATCGCCTCGTTCCGTATGCGGTATGCTATGTCGCTGTGTGTTACGGTGCGGTTTCACACGGGCCGCGTTTTAACATGCGTGTCCCCACACATGCATTTAAGAAACAATGAAAAAAAAAAAAACCTACTTGTTTTACTATTGATTAGTGTCGAGAATCATTAGCATAGTAACCTCCTTGAATTTTACGAGGATGCAAAACGACACGTTGTATAATATCAACTATTTATTGGTGATTGTCATGGAAATCATGTCATTTGGTTTAAATAGGTTTATTTTATTTATGTACGAATTATTTTACATATTGTGAATGAGAGAGCGTTGTAGGCCTTATAGACTAGATTTGTAGACGATTTTCTTTTCTTTATTTTCATTTCTATATGTACCTGGTACTTATTGACAGGCCTGCACTGTCCTCCCATACCTTTATCACTGAAATTGGAAAACATTGTAAAAGCCAAATTATTTTTAAAAGAGTAACCGTGGAGATTCTTGCCGGCTCTTCTCCATAGGAAGCGACAAATTGGAACCGTGTACTTACCTAGCTTCTGACGTTTCATAAGTGCCCATGCAGGTTTATGTGAAATAAAATATTTTTATTTTGATTTTGCCCAGCAGTGAGACATTAATGGCTAATAATTTTTAGCTATGCAGACGACACCGTACTAGTATTTTATGGAGAGAGTTTGGACGCGGCACGGCAAACTGCAGAGATAGGCTTACGTAAAATAACCCAATGGCTAGAATGTAATTTACTTACCCTAAATATCTCGAAAACCGCATTTCTTCAATTTACTTTCGCCAAAACTAAACCCGCGGTAATAAGCCTCAAAGCACACTCCTGTGTTGATCCCAAAAACAGTTTTCGATGCTCATGTGTTCCAATCACACAACAAAAGTGTATAAAGTACCTGGGTGTAATTCTGGATGACGGACTTAGCTGGCGGCCCCATATTGAACTGACTGCCACCCGGGATAGGAAACTAATATGGGCATTTAAGAGACTTCGACGGGTGTGCAACTTTGAGCTACTCCGTACCGTGTATTTAGCACTAGCACAGTCACTAGTAGGCTACTGTATCACGGCATGGGGAGGCGCCTGTAAAACTCACATGATACACCTCGAAAGAGCCCAAAGATCTTTGTTAAAAGTCATGACCTTCCAAAAATACCGGTTCCCTACAAAAACTCTATATGAAAATTGTCAAGTCCTTACAGTGAGACAACTATATCTTCTCAATCTCACAATGAAACAGCATACAATTACACCGATAAATCATGAAAACAAACATAAAAGAACCATCCGTAATGTATGTCGCGCTGTCAAATGTAAGACAGCATCCGCTCGGAGGCAACATCTGTACCTAGCTACTTACATTTATAATAAATTAAATACAATTCTCAAATTCAACCCGCTTACAAAAAATGAAAGTAAAATGAAACTCAACACATGGCTTAAAACACTGGATTACTCACAGACGGAAAACATATTTAAAGAACAATACGGTACTCGTAATAACTAAATAGTAATGTACGCAAATTAAGTCTTTGATAGAACACAAAATACAACCACCAATCACAGTCACTCAGAAACACATACACACACACCCACACACACAATACAACAGACTCATACATAAACACCAAAAACGCACATACACACAGACCCACACAAGAGCAATCATGCACTAAATATTATTAATGTTAATTTAAAATTTTATTACATAAATTGTTACTGTACTACAAACGGGTGAAGACACTGACTCCTGTAACACAGGTACCACCTAGCTCAGGGGTCAGGGCTTCAATTAATTGTCACACCTTCTTTATGTCAATAAAAATTTGTTTATGTTTAATTTTTAAATGTAATAATTAACTGACAAAAACTCAAAAAAGAACAAATTAATTACTGTTGTCAAATTCAGTATTGCTATATACATCCTACGTAACTACATATCTATCTTTACGGTAAATCTATAATACATCAGACTTAACTCCGTTTACTTTATTAGTAGAACAAATACAACCGTTATTAACTTTTCAACCATAACAGCACTTACGCTAAAATCCATTCAACCGTTTCATTTCGGACATGGGTAGAAATTAAGGCCCACATTTTGAATTTTGGTCCTACATCTGTTGATTGGGATTGACCCAAATTTGACCCACATTCGAGCCACATTTCTAATCACGGACCGCGACTGAATGTAACGTGTATTGCCCAAATTTAGGGACCCGAGCCTATTTCGATTGCCCTGGCAGTGGGTACTTTTGTTGATTAGGTGTGGTTTGGAAAAGCTGATGGATTTGAGCTGGCCTGGCGGAGATGTAATGTAATGGTTGGAAGTGATTTAAGTACAACCAGATGACCTCGCTTTAGTATTTTCTGGAAAATGTAACATTTCTCTGGTCTTCGTATCAGGCTTTAATGTAGCACACCAAATTAAATGTTTTCACATTTTAAAGTATTTTAAGAAAACTTGCCACGCCAACCGCTACGCCAACATGTATGGGAATGACATAACCTTTCCGCAGGTAATGTCATTCCCATACATTTTGGCGTAGCGTTTGGCGTGAACGCTAACAGAAATGTATTTTGTCTCGTGCTTGTTCAGCTTGTTGTACTTGGCGAGGCGGCGAGTGCGGGCGCGGTAGACGTACTTGTGCCGCACGTGCGTTTCGTACGTGAACACTTGGATGTTGCGCCATATGTTTGATATTTCGTGACCGCGCCCGCGAGTCAACGTGAATGAGCACTAAGCCCTGACAAGTCATGACACGTCATGCCAAGTCACGCCTGTTTCTCTTACAGAAAATTACTTTAAAAAGCTAGTCAATCTACAGTTTTTATTTACTTTCCAGGGCAAATATTTATTCGAAGGAGTGGATGTAAATAAGATGCAGCACCTGTTCGCTTCTGTCCAGGACTACGGCAGGATTAAATGGAGAAACGAGTTCTTCTCACAAGCTGGCTCGGTGTTCTGCTGGGATTTTGAAACTTTAGTTGTACCTAATGGGACAGTTGTTAAGAATGTTTGAAGAGTATTTTGTTTTGCACACTTAAAATAACAAAAATACTTCCAGTCCCTGTAATTCAGTTAGCAAGTGAAAGTATTGGAATATGTGTGTGGGGTTGGTACCACAACTAAAAAGTTAACAATAAAGTTAAAAAAAAAAACACGCGATTAAAAAAAAATCGGTATCGGCGGAAGGTTTTTTGAAGTCAGTAATATGCTTTTATTGGAAATGTCTACCATCCTAATGAGTAGCTCGCATAAGAACACATACCACCAGCATTCTCTTGCCGTTATGTCAATTAATTGGATGGAATAAATTATTAATAAAAGCCTGTGATGTTCCACCCCAGGGCACAAGCATCTCTACCCTCCTTCTACTTCTCTCTGTTTAATGCTGCTAAGAACCAGTTCTTGTTGAAGGAGTTCAGCTCATCCCGCCATCTCCGTTTGGGCCTACCGCGATGTCGCTTGCGATTAAGTGGGACCCATTGGGTCGTAAGTTTCAGTGTACGACTAAACGCCGACAGACACTACTCCGACAGACCTGACACCGACAAGACTTTACTTCGATGGAACTCTTCACCGACAGGACACTTCGCCGACAGGACTCTTCGCCGTCACGGCTCATTAGGTAGGTAATAGGTTAGGTTAGGTTAGAATTGCGACAAACAGCGCGCGAGCCGAGCGAGCGAAGCGAGCGCTGCCGCGGTAGCAGCCGGCGAGCTTTACTTCCATGTTAGTGGCAGTTAGTTGACTATATAGTAATAGCCCAAGGATGAGCCCTGTCGGAGAAGAGTACTGTCGGCGGTGTTCTTTCGGCGAAGAGTTCCGTCGAATTAAAGTTTTGTCGGTGTTCAGTCTGTCAGCGTAGTATCTGTCGGCGTTTAGTCGTACACTCCGTAAGTTTAGTCCATTGGTGGTCTGACATGCGGTAGATGTGTCCAGCTCAATTCCATTTTTGCGTGGCAGCTTTCCACGTGGAATACTAGGTTACGGAATTGATTGTGACATCAAAATTCTATGCCTTCTAACGTCTAATATACTCATTTCAAAACGTTGCGCCGGTCATTTCAATTTGAACTCTATTTTATAAAGTCATAAAAGTTAAGATCCATCGTCGTAAAATGCAATGAGCCCTCAAATTAGGCAGAAACCAGCTGATAGAGCAATCACGTTAAAATATTCCCTAACCTAAAAATACGAAAGAGGAAAATCCGCTCAATGGAAAAATAATTACCTCCATCATGTTTCTTTTTTAATAGATAAATGGCGTATAATTTCTGTACGGCCGCTCATTAGCGCTATCTGTGGCAAAAATCAATTCGACTAATGAGTTCTGAATAAGTAAGTACTTGGTAGGTAATGTGTGGTTCCATTGATGAATGTATCAATCAGTTGGAGTGAGTCGTTGGTAAGTTCTAAATGCAGGCACTGATTACTAAAGGAAACAAAGTGGACGCATTTTTAGAATGTGTTTGGGATTCTCTGCCTGGAATTAATGCCTCAGCAGGTATTCGTTCCTCGTTCACGGAAATGGCACTGAAAGTCCTTGAAAAGGCGGACAGGACATCCTGTGAAAGTTTGTATCTTTAGACTTTCGTTACTCGATCACGCAAAAACGATGAGAGGATTTGGATGAAATTTGGCACACAGATAGTTTATAACCTAGATTAGCACAAATTCAAAATATTTTGATTCCGTTAGTCCATACTAATAAATAATAATAATTATGTATTATAATTATCCACCAGCAACTTGCTCTGAAATACAGCCTTGTGGAATCAGAAGTGCCATACTATAGGTATGTGCCCGACCCAGTTCTCGAAAATGGACATATCATACTTTACTGGGATCGATCCATCATCACTGACAGGACTATTGTTGCCAATAAGCCTGATATAGTGGTGGTGGATCGACTAGAGCGGCGCACAATGTTTGTTGACATAACGGTCCCGCATGACGGGAACCTCGTGAAAGCTGAGAAAGATAAACAAATCAAGTATCTTGACTTGGCTCGCGAGGTTGTCGACATGTGGGATGTGGACTTAGCGATCATTGTACAGATAGTCGTTACAGCCAATGGCTTGATAGCCAAGAGCTTCGACCAACACCTGAGGAGGCTCTCGTTGGGCAGCTGGGTCAAGGGCCTGATTCAGAAAGCGGTACTTCTTGACACGGCTCGCATTGTTAGGAGGTTCCTCTCTCTGGAGCCCTGACCGCCGGTAGCTTGGACCCTGTTCCCGATACCGGTGGGCTACTATTTTTTATATTTTTAAATGTTTTTATATTAATATTTAAAAATGTAATATAAATGTGTACCAAGTGAAATAAAGGACATAATAATAATAGGGGTAATTTTAGATCTCCGCGCGGGGGTTTGGCGCTGTCAAAGTCAAAAGCTAGTGACATGCATGGAGTTGCAAATAACTCCCGCAACCCACCTCGGGAATAAACCTACTACGCCGAGTATTCCAAAGCTTGACAGAACTTTAGGTGATTTCCACACTTCTCCGCGCCCCATCGCGTAGCGCGGTGCTGATTAATATTCGCCTGAGAGTTTCTAGGCCTGAAGACAAAGCCACCAATGACATTATAAGGGAATATTGCATGACATGTAATTCTCAACTCTTTCAGTAATTAAATATAGATACATTGTTTAGGAGCCAAGAAACAAATTGCTATATTTTTTATCCATTACTTTATTTGACGACTGGCTTTTGCCAGCGGCTTCGCCCATGCGGAACTTTCGTCCCCTATTTAACTCCATTAGGAGTTGAATTTCAAAATCCTCCGTTATTCCTTGTATAAATTATAAAGGGAACCTCTGTGCAAAATTTCAGCTGTCTACGTCCAAGGGTTTAGGCTGCGCGTTGATGAATCAGTCAGTCAGTCAGGACTTATCTTTTTATTTATACAGATGACCTTGATGACCTTGTGAGGGCCCCAGGAGTCCACTGGATGCGGGAAGCACAGAACCGGTCGAAGTGGCGGAGCTTGGGAGAGGCCTATGTCCAACAGTGGATGTCTTTCGGCTGAAATGATGATGTTGATAATTACTTTATTTTACAATTTCTTATTTTATTTATGTTAAGTTTTTCTGGTGGGACGGAACGCAAGCTCGAAACGCGTTGTCTTCGAAAATGCTGGAAGTGACCTCATAAGGCATGAGAATATATTTTCTTAGCAAACTGCTTGAATTTTCACCAAGGTAAGTTAGTAAATGCGATTTCTGGAAAGAAATTACATGATTTGCGGCTAAAAACAGAGATGTTAGCAAAGCAATATCGTGGTAAATGACGTTACAATATGGCCGTGACAGTTATTTTTGAGCAGCAAACCTTGTTAAAATTGGAGTTTTAATATTTTTCTTGGGTTTTTAATGTGCTTTATCGATTAAAAGAAAAAAAAATACATGCATATTCCCTAATTATCAGTGATAGAAAATAGATAGTGCCTATTTGCCTAAACTTCGAAGAACAGAGACAAGAAACGGAGACTTCCTTAGGACTAATTTTTTTTCCCGGTATTCGGGAAAAATCTTCAGTAAGTTGAAAATAAGCTTTATTTAAGATGTGTAAAAGCTATGATATATTTATAACTAAACTTGCAACTACACAATTTTCAGGATTTTCACGTAAAATCCCGAAATAAATAACCTAACCATAATTCATGATTTGATACAACGGTTAGTTAGATCGTAAATATAATTCGAATACATGAATTAAAGTTAGATTATTTATTTCGGGATTTTACTTGAAAATCCCGAAAATTTGGTAATTGCAAGTTTAGTTAAAAATAGCTTTTACACATCTTATACAGGATAAGTTTTTATCCAGTGCGAAAATTTTAACTTAGGTACTGAAGATTTTTCCCAAATCCCGGGGAAAAAAAATGTAGTCCTAAGGAAGTCTCCATTTCTTGTCTCTGTTCTTCGAAGATTAGGCAAATAGGCACTACCTATTCCTATTACTGCTAATTATGATAAAGTCCAAATGGATGGTTTCTTGAATGGTCTCCGATCCAAGTTATTACCGCATCAAGTGTAGCTTCACCGCAGCTCTTCCGACCTCTTGCAGTACGCAATAAAAAGCAAAAAAAAAAAAAACACTTTGAAGCCGGTTTTCCTTTAGAAGAACAATACTCAAAAGTTTTGTAATAAAGTCGGGCGGAATACCTCCCAACGCATAAACTAAGGTACCGTTTTATAAAGGTATAGAAGTATTCTACTTTTAGAAGTAAAATTATAATTTCTCTGTAATAAAATATCTTTGACTTAGTTTGAGTTATTGAAAAATATCTTCCAGCCTTTATTCCAGTTTATTAGAGATTGGCGTAGCATGTTGTCTTCTCCCATATAATCATATTTAAACAGAATCATATAATAATAGGTCTTGACAAATGAAGTTGCCGTTTTACAATACCATAAAACGGGGTGAAAGTTTAGTTTCGATTCTAGACTGCAGGGGTGAATCGAAACGAAACTTCAAAGTGGATTTTAATGTTGAAATTACATAGTTTGTAGCCAAAAAGGACTCTAATGTGTTTACTGTTTTATAATTAACGATTATGTGCCTTTGTTGGCAGAAAACTATTATAATTTCAAAGGTAAAATAAACTATAAAGTTTCGTTTCGATTCACCCTGCAGTCTCTATTCACCCTGTTTTACTGTACTGGCTATTTGAAACGTAATTTATGTATGGCTGGCAATAAATTCTGAATTAAAATGAATTTTACTAAAAAATATATGAAATTCTATTTTCAAATTCAGTCATCTGTTTATGTAGTGTTTTATTTTCACTACATTTTAAATCTATCCCATCAATAAGAATCGATAAAAATACGGGTAGTTAGTTATGGAATACCTACGAGTTCCGTCGCGGTAGTAATGCCGCACAAACGGCTAGCAACATTCATTACGTGTACGGAGTGAACCTTACAAACGAACACACGACTCTTTATTGGTTTGAACGCTTCCGACATAGAAAATTTGATCAGAAAAATAAACCTCGTGGTTACCGAAATAATAAGTCAAAAACGATGAATAAAAGGCGATAGTGGAAGATGACGATACTCATACTACGCTGCCGTCCACAAGCAATAATACCACATAATGGTCAATTTTCGTTTATTGATGCCACCTTAATTAGAAAAAAAAACCTATGTGTAATCTTATTTCAAATGGAGTAAGTGTATGTAGGTAATAAAAAGCGAAAAAAAAAACAACCGACTTTAAGCGATAAAATTGCACTTGATATTGGCTCAACTTTTAATAATTTCGAGCGACGCATTAATATTTAATTTATTTACTGTGTCGTGCGTCGGTAGGACAACAATGTTAATTTTATATATCGTTAATATTGTTGAACAGATAATTATGTTTACTGAAGATAGGTAAGGTACTTAAATAATAATGTAGGTGGTAAACACCGGCCCAATGTGTGCCGACCGCAGATATAATTACTAATTCACTTATCTCTGCGTTCGGTATTTCTTAAAAAGTTTGAAATCCAAGTTCCTGCTTTAACAACAGGGAACACTATAGGCTGATGCTAAGTAGAATTCATCAACATTAACCTACAGCAGTCCATTGCTGGACAGTGGCCTCTCCAATTGCACGCCATTCTGCACGATTCTCGGCAACTCTCATCCAGCTGCTACCAGCTACGCTGCGAAGATCGTCGCTCCACCTAGCCTGAGGGCGTCCTACCTTACGTTTGCCGATTCGCGGTCTCCATTCAAGAACACGTCTACCCCAGCGGTCATCAGTTCTACGGCTAATGTGGCTGGCCCATTGCCTCTTCAGTTTACTAATTGTATGAGCCTATCGAGAACTCACAGAAGAAAAGTAGAATTGTTTCAATTAATTTCTCTAATTGGGAATCCTGTTGCTTCTTTGAGTTGTTCCCAAGGGCATAACGGTGATCAAGTTCGAGGTAAAGGGATTAAATTCACCTCTCGCTATAGAATAATATTCCCGACTTTAATCGTTGATTTCCGTCGCAACTAAGTTCACATTGAACTTCATAATTCATGGATAGTTTTTGTTGAGGTTTTGTGTGTAAACAGAGGGGTAATAAAAAATAAAAAAATCAATCACATCTCGTACACAACCTCACACACTCACTCTCGTACACAATCTCACAACTCTCTCTCCACAATCGCCGCATGATACATGGTGTAACGTTTTAGTAGACCTCAGATTATAAAACAAAGGCAGATAGAACGCGTGTAACACCAAGAGTGAGGCCAAAAAACCAAATACTAAAGTGTCGCATTGCATGTAACATACAATGTGCCGCTACGTGGCGCACTAACTCGAGTTTCGAATCAGTATTTGGTTTTCTGGCCGCATTCTTGGTGTTCCGTGCGGTCTATCTACGTTTTTTTATAATCTGAGGCCCAGGACATTGTTACTAGGGATGGAGACCAGGGGCCTAAGTCTACTAATTTATAAACGTCACAATGGTCTCTCAATGGTAAGTTTTTGACAGATTTGCCACACAAAAACTGTCAAAAACACACCATTGAGAGACCATTGTAACGTTTATAAATTAGTAGACTTAGGCCCCAGGGGGCAAGTCTTGTAATTTTAAGAACGTTTACAGTCGCAATCTGTCAAAACTATCTCGAGTTTCCATATATTTTTGGCAAGATTTTGACATTTGATTGTCGCCGAGATGAGACTGCGACTAGATTTTGAACGTTTTTAATTACGAGAATTGGCCTTTTCGTGTCCTGAAACACAGCTTTAGCTTAGCTAAGACACCAGTCTCCCACTATATTGAAATGTCTTTTAATAGCTTAATATCTACTAATCAATATGTAAAGACGCCAGCACATCAAGCTACCCCAATCTATCAAACTTTGATACATTTTCAACTTTATAACATAAGCGTAAGGTTCATGTTCAATTGGGAAAGTTTGACAGTTTGGGTTAGCTTGATGTGCTGACGTCTGTACTTATAAACTTACAATATTGTGGTGCGAAAATAAGTGTTGTGGTGTGTTATGTTATGTAATTACACAATTCACTATCAGTAGGAATCGCTTTTATTTTGACAGTTCCACAACATTCATGGTGTTGTTTACGTTGGTATGCAGAAAAGTCCACATTTTTTTCCATACAACCTTGGAGAGGGTTTTAATCCACTGTTTGACAATGTAGGTACAGTCCCGGACTTTAATTGATGAGCCACTTTTAAACTTTCCAATTTGCAGTTTTATACACTCACGAGATTACAGAAACAAGATGAAATCGGAGATAGTCTTATTCATAGAGGTTGAAGGTTAACTAATAATATGCATACGTTTATCCAATCTATTTGATACTGACCTCCTTTGAATTAGAGCTCATTAAATACTCGTTATTTCTGAAAACCTATCCGAAGACAGTGACAGTTGAAATGTCAACTACAAAACAGAAACAGTAAATTAAATTCGTGATCAATTGTTCCAAGATGGCGGCAGTTAGGTGTTATTTATGTATATGTGCAACAGTTAGCATGATTGTCATGAACGTTATCTTGGGCGCTACGCGTTTGGATAAAATCGTGGATACGAGTTTTTCCGATGTCGAAATGACCAATCATAATATTTCTCCGTACGCTAACGTTACTATCACTACGCTAAAACAATTAAGTTTATTTATTTATTTTCTCTCACAATGGTTCTATAGCCTTAACAGTTTTGACAAAATTATATAAATTAACATTGTGAGAGCTGGTGCCGGATGTAGGTTTTAGAAAAAACCTGTGTTACAGGTCACCAGGCCCCACTTAGTGGCTTTATACAAATTAAAAGGCAGGTAACATGTGTAACTTTCAACCAAACAATTAAAACAAAACATAAATAAATGTAAATAAAACAAAAGATTGTCGCTAGGTTACGGTTGCTAGCCCTGCAATTGGTTGACTAGTAGGTTGTCACTGTGGACTTTATACGAGTATAACCGACTAAACCCGATTTGTATTACACGGCTAAAATAGGAACTGTGGCAAGTGGCTCATCAATTAAAGTCCGTGACTGTACATCAAAACTTAAACATGGTATGGTTTTGTGTTTTGTCTTATTATTAGTATTGTCGGTACGGAAACAGTATACTAAAATAAAAAGCCATTAAAAAGTTATGAGCCAACAAAGATTCGTTTTTCTTGCTAATTTAACTTAACTTTGGGCGTGTTTAAGTAACAAAAGGAGTGTAAAATCTCCAAAACCAAATCGGTACCGACAAAGTTCAAATATCGATAAGTTCAATAAACGTTACTGGTCATTGATTTTTGCTGGGTTTTTTTCATAAAACCCGATCTTCCGAAGGACTGTTCTTAATTTTTATGCTCCTGTTTTACTGTAGATGATCCTGCATCTCACTCAATAACGTTGTGCGTATAGACTAACGTGTAAGTGCTTATCACTGATACTACCTCTGTTGGACACGAAGCCTGGTGAGACAGCGTGCTTTTTAACCAGGCTCACCAGTGAGTTCGAGCCAGCGACGAGAAAAAAATCAGAAAGCATGCCAAGCGTAAGCGATGCGACGCGACGCAGTGGGTCGTGGAAACAAGAAATTCCAAGCGGATGAAGTCGTGGGCATTAGCAATCATCTTGTAGATAAATCTTGTCATAAAACCATAGAGTAACGAGAAGTTCAACTATCTGATTTTAATAATTTAACTAGACATAAATATGTAGGTATTTAGAGTATTAAGTAGATGTGTCATCTATTCCGCAGCTACTTACGATACCTTTTTATTCGCTAACCATGGAATTAAATGATGCAAAACATGATTAACAAAACGGCTATATTAAAATTCCATAACCTCTGTCATGATAAGATTATTAAATAACTGGTTTACATCTCCGTCCATTCCATAAATCACAACATATATTTGTCTCTTTCACACATAAGGATGTATTAGGTACTCTTCCTTTAAGATTCGAACTTGAATTTTGTTGTATTATTCCTTTTTATGGTTGTCATTCTTGCAAAATCAGGCGCGGGCGCCAATCGTGTTCGGAATACAAACAAACGGTTCCTTTTTTGAAATAAATATTGGAATTTTTCATAATGGTAAGGATGGAAACTTTTGGTGATTATTTTAGTGATGGTCACGTATATTTTGCGATGTGATGAGATATTGTGATATGTGTGGTGATTTATAATACCTATATTAAGTGAATTGGTAATCAAATCAATGGTGGACTGGTTTGTGATATGTTAAACATTTTTTTTGCTTTATTGTTTTGTTAGAAACAAGTTTGAAAAAAAAAAAATGTTGTTGAAAATCATTAAAGGTCGTGATGTGACTTAGGAGGAAGTTTAGATAGAAAACCAAAGATTTTAATAGCTTCGTACCGCAGAGCTGCAACCTAGGAATTATATGATTTTGGATATTTGATGGCCTATATATCTATATGGCCGATTCCTATAATTTACGGGCCGTTATTAGTTAAGACTCTTGTATGAATGAAGCAAGGACCTCAATAGCTTTGCGTAGTAGATCCCCATGTGGAAGTAGCTATTACAGGTAAAATCAGCTTACGAATGTATTTAAATGCTCAGAGCCCTAATTCACTATGATCACTTAACGATTCCTTACCTCGAAACCACGTCAATTCCTTAGATAACACACGACATCTGCTAATAAATACTCGTATGTATCAACAAATTGTCTTGGAAGATACAGAATATAACATTTCGATTCCTTACCGTTACATTGGTTTTTCTATCTCTATCTATTTTTATAGGTTCTAGCTCCATCGGTAACGTTCGATGATTTTGCCAATGTCAAGGTATGCGAAGGTACCTAATGATCGTAAACTGTTACACAACTATTGATCAGTGTTTATAGCATTGGTTTTTACAAAACACGATATTGACGTAGTTTAAACGTAGTAAGATTCCGTGGGGAATGATAATAACCATATAAAATTGGGGTCCTGTTTGGCAATAAAAATGCTACTACTGATAAGCAAAACTATCCGTTTTTGTTTATGGGAACCGGACATTAATGAAGTACAACTTACAGCAAAATGTTAAAGTTAAGAAACACGTTTTGGTCATCATCATAATAAACCCTTATCAAGCGTGGATTAGTTGATAAGTAGTTATATTATTTTGTGAGATTTCCGGTAGTCTTTTCATCATTTTGTATCTGACGTCATGAACCCCTAAAAACGTTGATACGATCCGCTGATACGGTGCACTAGCAATTGTTTTTCACGGACCGTATTTGGCACATGTATCTGTGGTAGCAGACTATTGGACAGAATGACATCGACGCGCAAACGAACACAATCCATCATGAATTCAGCATTGTGATTCTAGCGTAGAAATTCATTGTTAGTTATTAAAAAAAAAAAAAAAAACAGTGGCACTCCGGAAGTGCAGACAGAAGTGAAAACTTGAACCATTACATGTGTATTTTTTTAATCGTCAATACAATTTCACATTGAGTTCTTGGGTCCTGATTGCTCTCAGTAAAAAATGATAAACGAGCGATCGACTACAGCCAATAATGGTAACAGCACAGATATTTACGATAAAACTACAAAAGGAAAGAAAGGGATAAAAGAATTAGAATTTCTTAATGAAAGAAAGGGACTTTTCCAAAAGACATCAACGCGTGACTCATCCGTATGCTCGTTCACCCATATATAAACAGTATACATTAGCTCATGGAAAGCGTTCGATGATGATGACGCTAGTTCCATAATTTTTATTCACCTAAAAAGTGCTCAATGCGCCTAAAGAAGTTTTCACTTCAAAAATCTGCTGTTTCATAGAACAGTGTGGCGTACGCGGTCAAAATGTATTGAACAGCAATTTCTCAGAATCATGTAGGTACAGAATTCATGATAACAGGCTGCGCATCGATGCCCTACCATCCTGTATAGTCCAGTATTCTGCTACCCTAGACTGATTTGCTAGATGTTATGTGTGTAGATGTTCCATTCTTATTATGCACTTGATTCAAAACCTGACTATCAACTTTTTGTCGAAGTTCTTGGACAATACTTCTTTTCATACGAATTTTGATTGAGGAAAATTTAAGGAAACCTGTATTTTGTGGTCAAAAACCGTCGATGGTATCTAGTATTCAGCTGCATCCGGTTAGACTGCTAGCCGACTCCAACGAATTTGGGAAAAGGCTAGGCAGATATATAATCAGACTGCCGATGCCGCAACTTTGAATGACGTCATAAAATAATTTTGTTTATTTTCGCATAATAATGCAAAAAAACCCCGAATTAAAATCATAATACGATGTTTACTAGAAACCCAATATAGTTTTCAATCGTTACGTCGTAGTTTATATTGAAAAACAATAAAGATTAGTAGCCCTTTTGTCCTTTGTTCTTTTGGCACTGCTGAAACCGCCGGCAGTTGTTTTAAGGCATTCAATGGGTAACATCATGGAAGGAGATGGATATTCACCTATCTTTTCTCCGTACACTGATTATGAAGAACTTGATAGCAAAACTATTTTGCAGATAAGAGCTTTGAGCTCTTTCCTGGCTCTGATGCTAGCTGCGCGGTCGACTGCTCAGACCATTCAAGTATCTGACTTCGTATCGCCATGCCCCAGCGTGTTTTCATACGACCCACTAGCGACTGAGAGTAACAAATGGTATGGAGTCATCAACTTGACCACTGACACCCCTCTCTATGCGCTGTGGCTGAACATCGTGCTTGAAAGCAAGGCTAACATCCTCGGGGTAAGTTCAATTACACCTTATGTCTCTTCTTTACTTTATTTGTAGTGAATTTTGGTTTTCATTAAAAAGAACCAGCGATGTAATTGATTAACACATTCACAGTAGGAATGGTTCTCATTTTCACAGTTCAACAACATTCATTGCGTTATTAACGTTATTGAGTAGAATTTTTATTTCGAACATATGAAGCAATGAATTAGTAAAAAGCTTCAAAATAATTCAGATGAGTGCTGTTAGTTCGGTTCGGGTGCAAAGATAAACAATGATATTTTACTAAAGGTTGTACGTAAAGTATTTTCATATCTAGCATTACATATTAACTCCACCATAATTATTCTTCGAAGAAACGTTTCGTTACCAGTTTTGTGATCTTTCAGAACTGGTTAGGCGAGGTGACGACCAACGACAACATAGATTTTAAAATCGAAAATACTAATCTGACGCTCACCCCTGAACAACCGCTGGCCATACGTTTCTTTATCCAATATAATGCCGATGCTACGCCTCCAAAGCTGAAGGCTATAAGGTTTAATGGAAGGGAGATTTGTCAAGTTGAACCTCAAGTAGTAGATAATGCGGCACCTGTTAGGGCTGTCGTCAGCTATACACAAGTAAGACCTGAAGTGACTACTTCGACTACTGCAAGACCCACAGTAACAACGACTTTAAGAAATTATAACAAACAACAAACGACTCCAAAGGCTCAATATTGGTATCAAACAGAAAAGGCTCAGACAACTACAAACTCACGGGATTGGACCCAAACCACCCCAGAACCGACGACAACAACTTTAAGGCCTCAGTATTGGACGGAAGCACAAACAACAGAAAGCACATTTCGTACTCAGCAGACGCAATATTGGCAGCAAACCACTCCTACGTTAAAACCTTTATACTGGACTCAAGCAAAGACTGAAGTCTATCCACAGACTACTGTGAGGACTCCAGTTTGGCCATATGTGAAAGCTGACAACAATCAGCAAGTCACATCCACAGTTAAACCAACGAATCAAACTAGGTACCAAGCAAGAACAGAAAACACGTCGCACACAACTACAGGAAATAATTCAGTGTCAGGCCAGGTCCAAAATTTGTCTTACTCTCAGATTAAAGATAGAAACAGAACCACGAACTTCCAAAGCCAATTACAAGTGCAAAATAATCAGCAAACAACATCTGGAAACAAATATCAGAGACAGAATGAAATTAAACAACAGATAACAGAAACGGCACCAGTTTGGCCAAATTTGAGGGTAGAAGACAATCAAAACGTTAGCTCAAAAGCAACTAGACCAAATAAATTCCAAATTGAAGTTAAACAAGTAGGAAATACAAAATATTGGTCCAAAATTCCGGAAAATACCACGGGAGCACCAATAAAGCCGCTAAGTGGAACTGAAAGTACATCTTATGGATGGTCCGGAAACCATCAAAGAGTCCCCGATAGTGGACTCCAGAACCAACCTTATGCACAGGTATCAATCAAACAAGCAGAGTCTACACAAAATCTTGACCAATCTAGAGATGAACCGTTATACGTAAGACCTGCAGACAGACATACAATATCTGATAGTAGACACGAAACAAATAATGTAGCAAATGGACCTCAACCTTACAGCGGAATTGTATCTGAAAATAGGCAACCAGCTAGTCAGGTTGACTCCTACCAGGAGTCGACAGGACAGAGGCAACAAAATATGGAACATGTTAGACCGCTTAAAATATCTGGACCAACCAGTGCTCAGACGTATGAGGAGGGTTACCAGCCTTGGGTTGAACCAGCTAGAAATGGGATGGTTATTCAAACAGGCGTTGATTCTTCGAGATAGTAAGTAAACCTTTTTATAGATCAATTTATTCCAAGAATATCGTTACTCTAAAATCCATGTTTTAGTAGTATCTTTCGACACTGGGGTTAAAAAAAAAATTCATGTAGCCAGGAGTTCGAAAATCTTATCTGGTTTAAGATTCGTATTCTTTTTGTGCGGTGTTATTATTTACTGATATTTGGTGTAATGTTTATGTCATATTTTCAGCCCCACAAATAATGGCAGAATCAAGACCACAACAACTGAACTACCAGTTTCAGACAATTCAAAGTAAGAATTCGTTTATTTCCATACTTTTAATATCACTTGGTTGTAACTTTGTGTTTTGCCTGATTAATTAAATGAATGAATATGAAAGTATGAATGAATGAAGTGCACCGACCCCAGCGTGGCCAGACTCGATTAATCGAATGAACTCTAAAAACCCTAGGATTAGTACTACCCTCTGAAGCCTCATGTTTCATGGTGCTACAGAGACCATTGCATTTCAAGGAGTATACCGGGGGGCGCTGTAATGGTAGGGAAGACGTGCCCTTGGGATAGAGTAGGATAGCAAGCCTCATCTCAGGAGTCGGCAGTGACCGGTCGCTGCCGGCCGTTGTCGACTCTATGGTCGGCAGCGAGGACTCCTGGGACACGGTGGTATCCTTCTGCGAAACAGTCATTTAGTAGAAGGAGGCTGCGGAAAGGGAGCGGGAGATTGCTTTCGCTAACCCGATCTGCAGCAGACGCACCGGGCGTCAGCGGAGGGTGGACAATGCCCTCTTCCAGCCCCCCTAAATGGGTCCAGGGGCAACGGATCTGAAGAAATCCGTCACCCCCTATTCCTTAGGACCCGAGATAGTGGCGCGTGGTATTCCATGTGTGCTTCTCTATTATGTTTAGGGGGAGTTTAACACCTCACTCCCTCCTCTAACTCGAGGTGGCCCGCAGAGACGCGCCGACACTAGCCGAGCCGGATTTCCCCCATCAAAAAAAAAAGGGATTGTAAGCCTAAATCAATAAATATAAAAATAACTATTTACCAAGGTGTATCGTAAAACCCAGGTACACAGGCTTCAGAAACTCGAAAGTCTGACAACTAGTCTAACTGGGTTGTGGAGGTCAGATAGACAGTCGCTCCATGTAAAATACTGGTATTCAGCTGCTTCTGTTGGTCAGAAAGCCAATCTCCTCATAGTTGGGAAAAGGCTAGGCAGATTGATAGATTGATTTTTGCTGCGAATGAAAATTTGCTCCTAAAGTGGTTTTATAGGAACATCTCACCGATAGAAGGTTTAAAAAGATGAAAAATTCGATTTCATTACCGATTTCTATCTTGCATTTTATGTTGTCATTCTCTGACCGCAGAAATTCTATGTATTTACTCTGGTTAGAGAAGGCATTTTTGTGTCCTTAGCCCAAACTGTTCTCCTGCTGGACAACGCTCATCCCGAGTCTTTCAAAAAATTATTTTTCCACACAACCTCGAACCAGCCGTCGTGGTAATGGGTACACTATCGGTAGGAATCACAATATTTGTGGCATTGTATACGTTGCTAAGCAGACGTATACAATGCATTAAAGAATGGTCCTAACCTTAAAACTTTTTAATAAAAAAATTAAACCGCCGAAAAACAAGTTCGGAAGTCGGTGACTTTGGATATGTATTTGATTATATGTCACCGCCTTCCGAACTTAGTTATTGGGGTTGGACAAAGCTAGTTTATTATTTTTTATTTTTCGGTTTTTCGGCGGTTTAATTTTATTATTAAAAAGTTTTTATTTTATAATTTTTTGTGGCTATAATCTACTAATTACTACATGCTTAATTTTTGATTTAATACACGACTCAGTATTAAAATCTGTGAGTAAACAATCAATCATCCCCTGTTTTCTTACCCTTTTTTTTTTTTTTTTTTTTTGGGTGGGAAATCATCAAATGACTTCTCCTGCTGAGTAGAGCAGGAGGGCGTGTCAGACTTTTACTGACTAAAACCCACCCGTGTTCCCTCAGTAGCCCGTATGCCAGGGGCCGTGGTATCTCTTTCGAACAAACCCGCACCCCTGGCAGGCATCGGCCCTTGCGGACCCCACCAGTGGTTGCTGACATCTTTGACGGCGCGCGTGAGGAACACAACGCGCCGTCCCGTCTACCACTTTTCGGCCGCAGAGGATAGGGAGAGCGGCTGACGCTATACCGACACTCCTCTTCCCCTGCGGCCCCACCGCGTCCGCCATCAAACGGTGGCGGCCCCGTCCAGGCCACGGAAGGGAAGAGCGCTGCTCAGAAGCACCGGCACTCCTCCTCTACCGCAGCCTGTAACCCTCAGCCGCGATGCCTCCCATTCGACATCGCGGCCCACCTCAGTTGCGGTGCACCTCACCGCAACCTACTTTTTGGCCGCTACGTCAATGGCTTGAAGGCAAAAGCCCTGACGAGCGGCCCCACCGTTGGGTTCCTCTTGGCTTCACCGTGGATGGGAGACCACGGTTACTAAGCCCCCCCGCAACGACAATGCGGGAACCCACTCGGGGGGGTTACCCTTAAGGTTGGAATTTTTCTTCGAAATTTATATGGGACCAACTTCGAGATATACCCTTTCCAATAAAAAGAATTATCAAAATCATACTACTCTGGAAAAAGTTATGCGTGGTCATACATAAAAAAAGAAAAAAAAATATACGCGTCGAATTGAGTAACCTTCTCTCCGTTTTTTCGTCGGTTCGAAAACTGATTCAGATTCTAATTATTGTGTGTTACGCAATGGAGAAGTTTCATGATGTTTTTAATTTAGTATTTAACGTAATAGTATTAAAATATACATACTAATTACAAAACTAATCATTATTTTTTTAATCCAGCAATAAACGACTTAGAAATAGATGATTGAAGTTTACGTATAGAACGTCTGTGGTCTCTGATTCGCTTTTGACGTCATTCGACCTGTCCGAGATCGCCGCATCACGAAAGATTCGAGTATTAGTTTCGGAGTCGCGCTAGTCTTGATGAAATGGTCTTTACACACATATTTAGTGCTTTTAGGTCCAATTAAATCACGCTTCATTAGTTTGCACTACCTTTTCCTTACAGTTATATATATTATTTGGTACACAATTTTTTTTTGATTGGGATTTTAACTGTCGTGATTGGACACATAGGATCAATACCTACAATATTTGTAGGCGTTTTTTGTTAACTTCAACGGCGCAAGTGACTGCCCAGTGCTCAACAATAAATTTGTCCATACTCGACGAATACGCGCTGCGTCGCCGTCGTCTAGGTCAAATGACGTCACACGATGGAGCTTCGCATGTAACGAAATTATTCTTGCAAGCGCAACTTCAAAGTAACTTTTTCATTTTTCTAGAGATACTCGTATTTTAATGATTCTTTCACGTTTGTGTTTTGTTTTACTTAAATTTTCATAATGAATCCATAAAAAGGATGGCCTTAGCAACGCTGATATTAGATTCTGAGATTAGACTAGCTGAAATTGTTTGCCTATTATTGAAGTAAGCCTTATTAATACATTTTTTAAAGGCAGTTTAAGCAGGCCTTAAATATTTTAGATCAGTCTCCTCTACAGCCAATCCTTTTATTTCAAGCTTGGTATATCTACTATTGCGAAAACTTTTGTTCGGAAAGTGACCCAGTATAATTTGTGTAATATTTTCAGGCAGCAACAGTATTTCGGAGGTGGGTTACCCGTCTTCTATGTACCCAACCTTGGACCTCAGAACACAGCCGAGGTAGGTTACAAAATTACTGACTTTATCCTTGATCAATATTCGTTTACACATACTGAGCGGCGAATACCTACGCCTAATTGAACTACATTCTTACCATTCTGTAACAATATAATTTAAATAGGTAGTTTTTATTTTTGCCATAATTAATCACAGTCAAAAACATACAGCCACATAACACATTTTTAGCGACTCAACGCTTCTTAATTGCAAATATCTAATACCATTAAACAAAACGGGTCCAACGATTTTCATGAAATTTAGTATGCAGGGGTTTTCGGGGGCATAAATCGATCTAGCTAGGTTTCATTTTTAGAAAATGTCAAAAAGAAAAAACGAGTAAGGCTCGGTCATCCAGGTATTGACGTTAAGGGGAAACTAGTCGCGGGCTCGAACTCGGTGGTGGACCTGGATAAAAAGCACGCTGTCTCACCAGCCATCGTGTCCGACAGAGGTAGCATAGGTGATGAGTAGCTAGACGCTAGACTATCGTCTCATTGATAGTAAAAGGGTCAATGATAGTAAAATAGGCGCGTCCAAAATTAAGAAAAGTCCTTCGGAAGATCGAGTTTTATGAAAAACCACTGCAAAAATTAATGACCAATATTGAACTTTCGATTTTTGAGCTTTGTCAGTACCGACTTGGTTTTGAAGATTTTATACGTCTTTTATGACTTAAACACGCCCAAAGATAGGTTATATTAGCAAGAAAAACGAATTTATGTTGGCTCCTAAGTTTTTAATGGCTTTTTATTTTAGTATTCTGTTTCCGTACAGACAATATTAATAATGAGACAAAACTATACCATGTTTAATTTTTGATGTGCATTGTCAAACAGTGGAGACACTCCCGAAGTTTGTATGGAAAAATTGTTGACTAGATTCATGTTTAATGAACCGCCTAAGCATCCAATTAGCTGGCTCATCATTATCATTTCAGCCGAAAGACGTCCACTGCAGGACATTGGCCTCCCCCAAAAGAGGAGTTTTGCCATAATCGCCACGCTTGGCAGGCGGGTTGGCGATCGCAGTATGGTGGTAAAATGCATAGAGAAAGTTGCTGCCCATTCTCTAGTAAGTTAGTCACTTTCTATGACACCCACGGGAAGAAATGGGATGGTGCTATTCTTTTACGTCCGGCACCACACGACACTGAACTGAATTAGCTGGCTAATTCAACCAGATGGCTGCGCCATGTATACCAGTCGCGCGTTACACTCTGATTGCGCGATGCAGTATTAGTGTCACGTCAGGCCTTAATGCATAGTTCGCATGTGGCGTTGTAGATGCCGCCACAATACCAATTGAAGGAAAAACAAATGTAGAGACACAATATATCACATACAAGATATCACACGAAAAGGTTGTCATTGAAATATACCTACACAATTAGTATTGATGCACAATATTTTGTATTTTTTTAATCATGATGCACCTTAAAAAAAGTTCATGCACCACACCTTGGTTCAAGATCAGAATAACTGGTTTGGTATTCGCAATCGATAAAGACCGCCTAATATTAAATGCAAATTTATACAAAAATTTCTATTGATATGCAACAATTTGTGGTTTGTGGTTTTTACTGGCGATAAAAACATTAGCTATACAAAATTTGTTATTTCACATAAACCAACATGGGACGTCACAAGCTAGGTTTCAATTGGTCGTTTCATGTGAAGAGAACCGGTAACTCCACTGTAACTCTTTGAAAATAGTTGATTTTAACAATATTATCAAATAGGAACTTTGGTATGGGAGGACGGTGTAGGCTGTGTAAGCTGTCAACAAGTTGGTACCAAGTACTTAATTAAGTCTTTAATTGTCTAATGTGCTTTTTGATGAGGGCACGGTTTCTGCAGGTTTTGAACTTTCCATCGTTAAGTCCTGTAACTGACTTAGGCAACATGTTACCTAAGCGGATACTATTTATAAAAAAATAAGTTGCTTGTTTTAATTTATTTATATTTGAGTACTTGTCCAATTTCATATTTACTACGCGTTTTTATATTGCGGAAATCATTTCATTTTTCTGAAAAGTCCTAAGTTTTTGCGAGCAAACAAATACTTTCTAAGATATAAAGAGAATGCTGAGTCTAGATAGTACATGAGAGGACACTTTTTGATCTTTTGTAAGATGAAAATTGGATTGAGTCGCTGCCGATACCCACATCAACGCTATGAGACATCATATCAGCCGAAATCAGCCGAAAGACGTCCACTGCTGGACATAGGCCTCCCCCAGGCTCCTCCACTTCGACCGGTCTTGTGCTTCCCACATCCAGCGGATACCCGCGGTCTTCGCAAGGTCATCGGTCCACCTTGTGGGAGGCCTTCCTACTCTACGTCTTCCAGTACGCGGTCGCCACTCCAGAACCTTTCGGCCCCATCGGCCATCTGTTCTGCGAGCAATGTGCCCTGCCCACTGCCACTTAAGTTTGGCAATTCTTCGGACCATGTCGGTTACCTTGGTTCTCCTGCGGATCTCTTCATTCCTGATTCGATCACGCAGGGAAACTCCAAGCATAGCCCTCTCCATTGCCCTTTGGGTGACTTTAAGCCTTCTGATAAGGCCCATTGTGAGCGACCACGTCTCTGTACCATAGGTCATCACTGGCAACACACCCTGGTCAAAGACTTTCGTCTTGAGACACTGTGGTGTTTGGGACGAGAAGATATTGCGAAGCCTCCCGAACGCTGCCCAGCCGAGTCGGATTCGACGATTGACCTCTTTCTCGAAGTTGGACTTACCTAACTGGACAGTCTGTCCTAGGTAAACGTACTCGGCCACAACTTCGAGTGTAGCGCCTCCGATCGTCATGGGAGTGGGTGTTACATGGGCATTCGACATGACCTTTGTCTTCTCCATGTTCATTTTAAGACCCACTCTTTCGGAAGCTCTACTGAGGTCATCGAGCATTGCACTGAGGTCCTCCATGGTCTCAGCCATGACGACTATGTCATCGGCAAACCGAAGGTGAGTGATGTACTCGCCATTGATGTTGATGCCAGCCCCTTTCCAGTCCAGAACCTTGAAGACATCCTCCAGTGCAGCGGTGAACAGTTTCGGAGAGATAACATCTCCCTGTCTCACACCTCGCTGCAGAAGGATAGGTTTCGAAGTCCGGTCCTGGAGTCGGACTGACATAGTGGCGTTTTCATACAGACACTTCAGCACCTCGATGTACCGATAGTCGATCTGGCACCGTTGAAGAGACTGCAGTACAGCTCATGTCTCGATCGAATCGAAGGCTTTTTCGTAGTCCACAAACGCTAAGCAGACAGGCAGGTTATACTCTTCGGTCTTCTGTAAAACCTGCTGCAGCGTATGTATGTGGTCTACGGTGCTAAAGCCTTTACGGAATCCGGCTTGTTCAGGAGGCTGGAGTCGTCAAACCTGCGCGCGAGACGGTTCGTGATGACTCTCGAAAACAGCTTGTAGACATGGCTCAGAAGTGAGATGGGCCTATAATTCTTAAGAAGAGTATTATCACCCTTCTTAAAGAAAAGTACCACCACACCTCTGTCCCATGCCTGTGGCGTTTTGCCCTCGAGTATGACGGAATCAAACAGCTTCTGGAGATAGATATGAGACATAATACTGTGGAAATAAGCAAAGTATCTTAACCTAGCTGCGGCTGTATCAGGCAACCGCCTTATTTTTCTTACTGCATATTCAACTGAATTTAATCTACCTGAAGGAGTTCTAATATGGATGCTTCATTGCAATTTGGAATCTAAAGAAATTCCAAAAATACATTTTCTGTAATAGCGTCTAGTTTCTTGCCAGTTTTGGGACCCACTTAAAGTACATTTGCTAAATAAATCTTAAGATATTTACACACTTTTATTTGTAAATACTTGGCAGTTTTGTCTGCATTATGTAAAATATTATAAGCTGTAGAACAACCAGACTATCGTTGACATGTAAGACGTCCATACATTTTCTATCTAATTTAAAAATAGTACAAGTGTTTTCAGGGAATAAATTTATATCCTATTAGTTAACCATCAAGTAAGGAACCTTCCTTACATAAATTTTGATTTATTATGATTTAAATTTTCTATAATATAAACCCAGAAACAGGAAAAGGCCCAGATTTGAACCTTGAGGTACGCGCATCTTAACTAGAGAACCCGAGAAAGTCACTCCATTAACGTTTACTTTTTACTGCATGTTTGATGGATAAGAAAGAATAAGTACAGCAATTTGTCCACGAATTTCAAAGTGATGCAATTTACAGATCAGTGTATTGTGATCAACGCAGGCAAACGCTTTTATGAGGTCATAGAAAATGTCGATAGAAAATCCCATTTGAATTAAAATGTGACAACATCTGGTCTAGTATGATTTTTTCAAAGACTGCTCAATGCTGATAGCACAGCTTTAAGTCTATTATTAAAGGGTGATCCCTCTCATGATTTATTATGTGTATCCTCACAAGATTTTTCTAGCTTATCGTGATGTCTTCTAGACAGGATTGTATATTGGTCTTTCATCCTGTCTTATTCTCATCGAGTCTCCATCTGCCTATCATGTTCCTAAGTATGTGGGGTCTAACCTGATACAGCTGAATACCAGAATTTTACATGGAGCAAGTTACGTAACAAAAAAGTAATATGCAAAGTTACCTATCGACACACGTGACAACTGGAAAGTCTCGATAGCTGATACAATGTACCGCTGTTTTATTTTATTCTAAGGAGATAAAGCAATTTTTTATGGATTTTCAGCCCACGTGCGGAACGGTACTACTAAAGCCGGCAGCAGGTCAAAATCTGAATTCAACGAGCACTTATGAAGGACAGTGGCCCTGGCAAATAGCAATATATCAGCAGCGGGTTTGTAGCTAGTTTTATGTAAAATAGTGGTCGCCCAATGATGAAATTCTACCATAATTATAGATGTATGCATTATAGATGAAAATAGGAGCTTTCTGTACTCTTTCTCCATATAATAAATTTCATACTCCTTCATCCGGATAATTTTCGTAAAAAGGGGTACAAAGTTTTTGCTTCACGTATCAATGTATTACAAACATAAATGGCAAGGAAAATAAGATACAAGGCAATGGACAAAAAAGTATTTACATCATAATATTGTACTTGAAGTCATTTGCTAAGGTAATTTTTAATTTTTAAGGAGACGTTTATCAAACTAGATTAAGACAAATGTTTTGCAATCTTAAGTTTATTGCACCAGGGTATCGACTATGCAATAATTTCAACACTTACAAAGGTAAAAAATAAATTCTTATTGGTATCTGATGTGTCCAAATTTTGTACTTCTGTCAAAGTAAAGTTTGACATATTATTATTAACATTACATTCTCAAATCAGAAACCGGCTGTTTATTCCCACTTCGTTTAATTTTATGACCACTGGCCTAACGTTTTGCAGTTCTTACGAATAAACATTCATTTATTTTCTTTCTTTGTTTCATAATTACACTTTTTTTTTCCAGATGTCTCTAGAGTTACACTACAAATACGCATGTGGAGGTACCCTGGTCTCCAGACGCCACGTCATCACGGCAGCGCACTGCGTGACCAAGAAGTCATCGGTCCGGCTCGTCAATAAGGACACCCTGGCGATCTTTGTGGGGAAGCACAACCTTAGGACCACCGTAGATGGGGTCCAACTTAAGTATGTAAGTAATGTAGGACTTCGAGAGAAGTCCTAGGTATCGGGAACGATAATAATGGATAAATAATACGTTGTATGCGTATAAATTTAAACTAGACGTTTATTCCACGTACTAGTCTTTAAGGCTCAATTTAGACCGCCGCGGAATGGAATGGAAGCGAACGAAATTGTACATAGCATAATTAACTTTATGTCAATTGTATAACATACAAACCGACACTATTTAGGGGAATTCTCGAGAGTGCTCGAGGATTCCCCAGAAGACGCGCGACCTTTTTTTGGCTCGTATTTAGTTTGCATGTTGACATAAAGTTCATTATGCAATGTACAACTTCGTTCGCTTCCATTTCATTCCGCGGTGGTGTAAATTGAGCTTTACAGCTACGCGCATGATAGTTAATCAACTAATTTCTTCCGAAATAAAACCTTTATTAAATTACTTGAAGGATTCCTTCTAGAACTTCCTCACCGTTCGAATGAGACAAAACTCTTTCGTTGGCTGCCAGAATGTACTATCAAGATTCACTAATGCAGTCGCATACTAAGGGCTATATTGCTATGAAGTAGCGGTCCAGGCCGTACCTACAGCTGTGTGTATAAGTGATGTATTAACACAAAACTCACCGCTCCACTCACACACTGGCGTTAGTCTCTGTATTTTATACATACCGTCGGCGACGACAGACATGACCTTGGTCGGTTCATACCATTGCTAAAATTTACTTTTATAATTTGAGTTCCGGTAGCGTGCAGCGTATCGTCTTGGATTAAGAAACTCATAGGTCTGGGTTCAAATCTCGCGATGAAGCTTTAATTTTTCTTTTCAACAATCATCTTCATCTGTTCTTTTATTATTCGATTTATTAATATACCAGAATAATAATGTAACATTTTTTTATTATTACTCGTATTGTTATTTAAATAAAGGTTTACCAATAATAAATGATTACAAAATGTTTATTCGTTATAACTTCATGAAGAATGTATAAAAATAACGAATAATAACTTCTTGTTAAAACAGTTTATTTTCTCATAAAGAACAATTTATTGAAGTAAATAAGCTAGTTGGTGAACTATGATAATCAGGCTATTGTATCTTAGTAATATAATAATATTGTGCTGATTACTACTGTGTGTCGGTACTCTAAATAAATCACAAGATTCTACAAAAATCTACCCACGTAAAAGTATCAAATGCAGACAAGTTGCCACAATACAATTAAACGACTCAGTAGTACTACTTTTATTCTACTGCGAGTGAGTTCGTTCTAACTCAAACCTCAAAGTTAACAAATCGTATTTAATAGGACTTAAAGAGGTTATAGCTTAAGTGTTCATTTTCATTCCGAAAAGAAGATTGAAACTAAACCTCAAAATAATCCAGATTACGGATAAGACAAAATATTATTTGAATATTACTAAAATAAATAAATATTTGTAATTTATAACTTAATGTTAATGTTTTTTCCGTTAACTATGTTTTTTGAGCTGATTCTCGAGCTGGTTTTCCATGATGCGAACCTTCTGCGTGGAGTGCACGGTGCACGGTTCGTAAAGATGTGTCGAATAATTCGGCAAAATGTCTTGTCGTTTTGAAACCACTTGTTTCATATTCGCTGAACGTGTGCCTGTTATAGGAGCTGGGGTCTTCCACTTTGCTTTCCACGGGCAAGGCTACCGCCTTCCTCATATCTTTTCACCCACCGACTCACAGTATTTCACTAAAACAAAAAAGGGGTACTGTTAGGCTACTAAGCAAAATACACACTTTATGTATTACCTACTATTTAGAAACAAAATTATTTAAAAGGGCAATTTCACATAGATATTAAGTTTATTGTTATTTTCATCGTTCTATAATCTAGGAAATAAAGAAACATTGAAATTTTATATTTTTATTCTATTTAGACATTGTGATATTTATAAAACGTTTAAAAATAACTACAAGGATCAGCAGTTATACTTTAATTAAATAAATGTTTTATATTTATATTTAAATCATAATACTCACACTCAGTACGGTTTCATCACATAGGTATTTGTGATATAGGTATTAAGTCCACTTCAGCGCAATAATATTCGCTTTCATTTCTATATTTAAAAGAGAATGCCCACGGCACTATGGACAAATGTACTGATTTCAACATTTGCGTGTCTTCATCAAATCATCTTCGAAATACTCGATGACATGTCTAAATACTTCCTCAAAAAATTCAACGCAATCTACTTCGGCATTTCGGAGATATTTACAAAAATAAAATGACTATTTTGAGGTTATGTTCGAACACAAAATCAACTGAAAAAAGCTATTTGAAAGGGGTTTCGAGTGACCCTCGTGCCTTTGAAACACATTGGTGTAAAATCTGTAGCAGTTTACCTATGTTTAGGCGGCCAGTTACTGGTGACCATCTCACCAAGTCTTGCCGTTTTAGATTTTGAGTTTCTTTGTGCCTCAAAATCTTATTCCCACGTTTCATTAAAACGTAAAGCATGGAAGCAAACATTATATTATAAAACATCACACCTGTATTCCCCGAAGGATTAGGCAGAGGTGTACCTTTGTGTAGTATACCCACGTTTCGCCAGTTATGTTTAAGTCCGATGTAATAGGGGGCGAGCCTATTGCCATCAAGCGGGCACAAATCCAGACTCCAGGCTTCTAATGAGCAATTCCAGATGGAAACACCCAACAAGACTTTGCCCGACCTGGGAATCGAACCCAGGACCTCATGCTCAGTAGTAGCGCTTGCGACCACTAGACCAACGAGGCAGTAAATATTATATTATTTTATATAATTAAAGTAATAGTATATTACTTGATAGCCCCGTACGCACAATACGCGCTTTACCGTGGAGTTGCGGACAACAGCCCGTTTTACCTATTACTTGATAGCCGATTGGCTTAGGCCCCTTCACACTAGCGTTTGTCCAGCGTAGGCGTTCGATGAACGCATATGCGCAGCGGAGACGCCGCCTCGAAGTATGTTTCATGAAATTGTCTAAGTTAGTGTGAATAGGAGAAAAACAGCTACACTAGGTACAATAAATGAAAAAAGAAGAAGTTTTTAAACCTTTATTTCATTCTTCCAAAAAAATGTGATCCAAAAATGGAGCTGGGACACTAACATTATTATAGCGTGCCCAGCTCAAATACCACAAAATGCACATTACATGCACACAGCAACCTACAGTTCTTTTTCCTACACGGCAAGAACAATAGTAGCCTACAATGGCGGCTAAAGTATCTCTTACATTTACGTTTTTATTTATTAAAATGTAAGTATAATATATTCTACTAGAGACATGCCTTGATTTAATTCTACCTCTAAGCAAATAATTATTCGTTCCCAATATTAAAGGTAATTCCTCTTCAAACTCTTCCGATACTTCTATATGGTAGAACCCATTTTGTCTTATATGCTCGCCATAGTAGGATCTGGCTTGTTTCAATTGATACGAGCCTAAGGCAAATCTTTTAAGCTCCACTAGCCCTAGTTTTGGGAAGTCCCCTAACTCTGGTATATTGCCATTTATAGGTCTAAATAAAGCACGTCTCCTATTAATGTTTTCATTAATAATGAAATCGCCTAGGTGATTTTGCATCAGAAGCCTGGTTTTGGCTATTTCTAGATAATCCCTATCTTCTGGCCGATTTTCAATTAATGGGTGGAACTTATTGGTTAAAGCACATGCAATCCTAAAATCATCCATCATGTGTGGTAAGGCACGATTAAAATAATCTTGTCGTAGAAGTTTGTAATCTCTTTTTATTCGGCCATTCACAACTTCCACCACCCATCGACACATAGTGATACATCTAGATTTATTACTTTGTGAGGTTGTTAGCTGATGTTCGCCCTCTGCTAGTGACTCTGGCATGTAAGCTTTATACCCTACCGCTTCTAGATTTGGCAATGCATCCCTGAAACCTCTATCTAAAATGAATACATCATTATTTCTAAAAAACGTTCTAAATCCAAAAAAAAATAGTATACCTGATGAGATGGCACCCCTCGCAATAAAATGATTCTTTGGGGGCAGTCTAATGGCACTCGATGAGTTCTTGATCTCAGTATAGAAACCCCACAAACATAGCAGACAGACTGGTGTCCTACTGCAGGTGTAAGCGGCCCTTGTGATGTGACCGCATTTTGCAACAGTGTAAAACACTCATGACACAATGTGCCTTCGGTTGACAGCTGAAAAAAAAATACATATTTCAATCATTTTATTTCCGTGCAATTGTTACCTTCCATAAAGCCGGCGGCACAGCCGGGGCTTGTTACCTTGCGGGTATGCTGCAGGCGTTATTAGGCCGCCGGCACTTGCAGCAGGAACCGAGAATGCCGCCGGCCTTGACCGGCGGCACATGCCGCCTGCATGTGTGTAGGAGCCTTTAAACTACATACAATTAATTGAGAGGTGTAGCTATATCTCAAAATACACTTACTGATTGAAATGAACTATCCTAGTAAATAAGTTAGATTATTACCGACACAATAGACCTCTACCCATAAGTTATATTCAAATCCAGTAACCCAACTAATGAGCTAAAGAACAAACTTAAAGCTACACATAACTTATAAGGTACACAATAAAATAAATCATTGTGAAGATGTACCAATATACAAACAAAGAAGCGCAGTTCCTGAATCAAATACATCAATCTACGATGAAAAACATGTTCGTTCTTACCGTTGTTGGTGAGATCCAGACTCGTAAAATGTTCATGATATTATCAGGAATCTCCGATAGCATAAGCCTGCGCCTGAGTGGCGTTAATCTCAAGGAGCAGTTGAGACATCGCCCCACAGTCGCACTCGCCATGTTCGTTAATTATATCACAATAAAATGCTATTTTGAATATTTATACACAAAAAATCCTGTCTCTATTAATAAACAATACACACAACACACATACACGGTGCAGTTGCGAGAGAAGTATATTTTTTTAAAAGGTTAGCAGCAGCAGTAGTCGAGGAACTATAAGCACAAACTCGACGCACAACGTACTAAAACCAGCAGAAAAAACATTCTGGTTGACCGTTGACATGGCATAATATTGCAAAAATATGACAAAAAATAAATGTAATGTCAAATAGGATTGTGGGTACCCGTATTAATAAAAGAAACATTCGATTATGACTGTTCGATTGATGCAGATGAAAATCTTTGTTGATTTTTTATCGACGTGGGTAGGATAGTATTATATCTTTAGACGTTTGAAACTATTCCGATTTCGATAACAACAATAAATTAAAAAAAGACTTTATCAATCTTACCAGTGTGCGGTGCCCACCACACACTATTGTTTCGTCCGTCACATAATTGAGTGAAAATAAATGTACCCACTACCTAATATTTAGAACTGTGGGATATTAGAAACTGATTTATTTATTTTATCTTGCTAATCATTACAGAATCGATATCATTTATGGGCGATTTCATAAAATCGATATCAAATAGGTAGGCACATTAAACGCAATAGAAAAATGGACATCCTTAATATTGACAAATGACAGGGGCTTGAAAAAATGGCGTACTTTACAGACAGAAACGTAAAATTACTAATTATTGTTCAAAACACTATCCCAATAGAAATATCATTTAAGTCCTATTCAAAAAATATATTTTTATTTTAGATATTTCATACTGTTCAACTTTTTGAGACACGAGACATTTTTGAAGAGTACTGTCCATGGGCATTCTCTTTTGCTTACATTTTAAAATGAATTAGAAGAACGCTAATAGATGAAACACACGTCACTAGCACACAATATCAACCAACACCGTTCTATAAGTCGCGGTGAATGAGTCGTAAATCATTTAAATTTATTTAGGTTTCTGTGGGTATAATGATAAAGTTTTACGAGTTTAGTGAATAAGAAGAACAGAACAAGAAACTATACTCAAAAGTGATTTTTAAAACAATAAAAAGACTATCACACAGCGAGTGGGATTCGAAACCGCGACTAGCTGCGCTCAAACGCGATAATCAAGTGCGGTAACCGCTCAGCTATCATGCCATTTACTTTAACGGTTGAATTTAGGAAATACATTCATTCGTAAACGTATGAGAGTGTGTGTGTATATAGTATTATAGCCTATAGAAATTGCTTATTATAAGAAGGTCGTAAGTTAAAGCGAAGTGTCAATCTATTGCTTTTTGAGATTGGGGCACCATTAGTGAGGGCTACTGTACATTAAGGTTGCATTCGATAAGCGACCAACCTTTACAGTACCTACAGTTTTGTGATAAGTTATAAAAGCGAATGGTGGAGAACTTGCCTTTAAGTCCAGCGACTTTAACTATGTTTATCGTAACTAATTGTATTTCCCAATTGTCAGTAAATATGATGATTTACACATTTAGGGTACGTGTAGGATATTGTACGGGAGAACGGAATAAAAGTCGCTCTACAACTTACAATTATAATGTCCGTACACAACACAGTTACACAATATACACACAGAAGGAATACAGACAGGAGACACACAATAGCCACCACACGACACAGTTTTGAGGTTATATAAAAACTGACACGGAACGAATATTCACAATCTCGACTAACGATCGGACGATGTAGGTATGTACCCCACACACATTTGATGAACTACCTGTATGTAGGATGGAAACACGAGTGACTCTGGCTTCCCTGGCCAAAGATAGAGGAACAGTCTTCAGTCAGTTCTAGTGAGAAATACCCCTCCTGAACTCGTTCCGGAATTTCTACATAAAAGAAGAGGTTTCCATTTATGAAACCAACTTTCACCGCTACTATACAGAATCATGACAAAATTATTGTTCCGGGATTCATCAAATCCGACCGAAACCATGATACACAAGGACTCGCTCGCCGTTATATTCATGTTGACGGTAGCATCGACTATGCTGCCATTGTAAAATTAGAACAGTAGGTAAGGGCGATTTTTCAAATATAACCGATAACTTTCGCTCGGAAATAAATATGACAGCTTGACAGCAGTGTGTCAAACTGACGTATAAAGTCGGCAGATAAAAGTGCCTGACGATTGGCAAAGTACCTACTCCACTTAGGACTAATTTTGCAATCGTTTATAACAATAAGTGTACCAATTTACACTCAAACAAAGCACGAACCGATGACCTATACATAAACCACAGTAGTGCACACGGCTACACATCAACTTATACATTTCCAGTATTATTACACTATTTTTTTGATTCATTTGACTATGAATTGACCTCTCTTGTTGGTGTGATTATTTTGGAATAATAGAAACAAAGAAAAATAGATTTATTTGTCACAGAAACACGTGCATATAAAAAAAATACAAAATCAAAATTGGTTCATCCGTTCGGGAGGTACGATGCCACAGACAGACACACACACACACACACACACACACACACACACACACAGACACGTCAAACTTATAACGCCCCGTCGTTTTTGCGTCGCGTGTTCGAGATATATCATTTTAAAAAAACACGATAACAACACAGATATTTAATTGCTTGATTAATCATGAGTTTTTGTTTCTGGTTCCCATCTTATTTTCCACAGTGTTTCTATAGCTGCAATGAGGTGCACAGAATGATGTAATTAAAGTGGTCACTATTTCACTAGCTTAACAGTGCACGTAAGTGCAACATCGCTGTAGCTATGTACTTGTATGGAGTTACTCTACTGTTCCTATTGCACCACGCTACCGTAGCCCATTCAATCCGATTTACGTAAAATGGATTAGCACCCTTTGTCCGTATCCGACGGGAGTCAGAACTGGTTCAAAAGCCGCCCAGTTTAATTGATTGAGAGAACTTTAGTCGTGTACATTACTAATTATTGGGTGATTGATCCTGACCTTTCGGGTATCCTCATTGTTTTAGTGTTTAGGTTAATATCAGTTTTGTTTTTGACGCTTTGAGTTCGTCGGACGGTTAATGTTCATGTTGATTTGGAAATAATTTTAAAATGGCTGTTGAGTACTTAGAGGCGACAGGTCAGGCACTTTAAAATACTTTTTTTTTTGGCTTGACTATAATAAAGGACCTTTAGCAGGCACTACAAGTCCACCCATTGCTGAGTAAGGCCACCTCCATATTGTGCTTGCTTGCTGGTCTGTGCAATTTAAATGGGTTGCATAATCAGCCTATCTGCACCACTGTTGGGACACAGACCTCCTCTCATGTGATAGGGAGTGGCCGTAATCCACCACGCGAGCCCTTGGTTTTTGGTTCTTGGATATGCTGGTTTCCGCCTAATGTTGTCCGTTACCGTTTGAGAGCAGTAGTGATGAAATAATTTACACAAAGTGAGCACCTGTCAGGGTCCGAACGTGCTATAGACCTGTCACAAAATAAGTATGTAGTAGTTATACTTACAATTTATAGAAACAATACATTTAATTAATAGGATTAAGCAGCCTTTATAATAAGTATTTATATTATCAGCGTTTTGAAAATGTGCTCAGACTACCTTTCATTCTAATTCTAGCAGAGAATCTAATAACGCTTGCATACCCCGCCATGTGCAATTAAGTGCGCATGCGTACGAAGCACACGCTTCTCTTTGCGATTGGAATTAAAAATTAATTAATCATAGGTATTTTAGTTGTTTTGCCAACAATTTTAAGATTAATTATTATAGGAGCTGCATCTTCGATAACCGATAAAAACTGAATGCGTTTGACATCATCTTAAACTTAAAAGCAACGCTACAATATTATACCTGTTCCACAAATAAAATCACGTATGTATTAAATAATAATATATGTATGTAATATGAATTTACCATGCCGATTATTGTTGAACTGTAATACCTATCTAAAAAATCTCTCATGTTGTAATAATGTTGCATGCCTATTATAAGGTAGATTGTACAAGGATCACCCATATTTTAACTGTCATCTTATTTACTGTACCTGCAATCTATGCAATTTTTTTTTTACTTTTTTACTTTACTTTAAACATGCATATAATAAATAGTACCTACACCTACACTGTGACGGTTCTCTGACGTCTAAAGTATCACAATAAATGGTAACTATAATGTGATACTTTAGAATACTCTCATAGATTTTGAATGGCAGAAACGAGGCTTAACAAATATCAACTCAATGATATGGCTCATTGAGTTGATATTTGTTTAGCCTCGGTTCTGCCCATTGAAGGCTGTGTTCTGGTTTGATACATCTGTTTATTAAACTTGTTGTGTATTTCACGTATAAAGGGCATAATCAGCCCTTAATGTTCCCACTGCTGGGACACAGGCCTTCTGCCTGTGTATATCTCTTCGAGAGAGAGTGGGCTGTAATGTTCTAATTACTGTTACTCTTTATTTTCACGCCTCTAAGTACTTGTAGTTATTGACAGGCCTGCACTGTCCCCTCATACCTATTATCACTGTAATTTGAAAACATTGTAAAACCAACTATTTTGAAAAGAGTAACCGTTGAACTTCTTGCCGGCTCTTCTCTATAAGAACCGACAAATTGGAACCGTGCTTAGCTTCTGACGTTTCATTTATTTATTTATTTGGATCTCCAACAGAGGCTACACAATTACATGCAAGTTTACATTAAGCAGAGACAAATACAGTGTGCGCTTCCAATTATAGGAGAACACATCATTTACTTGTAATCTAGGTACATTAAGTTTGACAATTAAAAAAAAAAGACAAAAATATTTAAAAAAAAGAAAACAATATACGAAAATCATACTTAAAGGAAACAACGTTAATGACATAAGAAATCAATAATAAAAATAATGTAAATGAACAGTTAAAAAAAAAAAAAATATAAGACAACACATAAAACTAACAAAATATTACGACTTAGATACTATGACTCTAATGTCTTTTTTAAACTTTGGTAGTTTGCATGTAATATCCAGTTCGTTACGCTTTGATAATTCGTTATACTGCCTACAGAGCCTTGGCAAAACGGCGAAGTGTCCGAGGTTTGTCTTAGATCCCGGCACATAAAAAAGGTTGTAGTTACATTTACGTGGCAATCGAGATGGTGCACTTATATGCAGCCTTCCAAGAAGCTCGCTGCAGTCAACAACCCCATTGAATAGTTTGTGAAGAAATGTGAGATCTAGAACTCTTCTTCTATCTTCCAACGAGGACATTTTATAATGTTGTAATCTAAGATCGTAGCTCCTAATTTTCTTTGCCAGGCGGTCTTTATAGCAAAGATGGTATAAAAAACGTCTTTGGACACTTTCCAGACGCTTAACGTAAATATCGTAGTGAGGATTCCATACGGTGCTGTTGTATTCAAGCAGTGGGCGAACCAATGTGTTGAATAATTTAATTCTAGTCGAGGCTTTATAGAATTCTTTGCTATTGCGCAAGATAAATCCAAGGACCTTGAACCCTTTTGAGGTAATGTTTAATAAATGCCTATCAAATTTCAGTTTCTTGTCGAATACAATTCCCAGGTCACGAACTTCTTCTACTTCATGTAGGGTTTGCTGATGCAATGTGTATTTGTTGGTTTGCACTGTTTTATTACGAGAGAATTGCATACAGTGGCATTTAGAAACATTGAGCGACATTTTGTTTACGCTACACCAATCCACCATTCTATCGAGATCAGCCTGTAAAAGTGCTGAATCTAAGTTGTTCACTATTGGTTTCATAATTTTAACGTGATCTGCAAACAGGTAGAAACTTGAGTGCTTGAAACATGATGTAATGTCGTTAATGAAAATGTTAAAGAGAATAGGGCCCAGATGTGAGCCTTGCGGTACTCCCGAAGTTGCTGGGAAGGTATCAGAGTGGTGACCATCAATTACGACTTTTGAATTCCTGCCAACAAGGTAAGAATGGAACCATTTAAATAATGACCCTCCTATTCCCAATTGGTTTAGTTTTTTCAGTAGTATATTATGGTCAACCTTGTCAAATGCCTTACTGAAGTCTGTGTATATCGTATCTACGGGTATTCTCTTATCAAGGGATTCTGATATGGCTGTGACATAGCACATAAGGTTAGTAGAGGTTGACCTTGATTTGATAAAACCATGTTGATGGATAGTTATGTATTGTTTAACATGTGCATTTAGGCGTCTAGTTACTAGCTTTTCAAGTATTTTGCCGAATATATTTAAGATAGAGATGGGCCTATAGTTAGATACTTGATGCTTTTCTCCAGATTTGAAAATAGGAACTACTAAAGCTTCCTTCCACCTTTCAGGAAACACGCCGTCTGCCATTGACTTGTTGAAAATAACTTTAAGAGGTCTAGTTAGTTCTTTTGCACATCTTTTTATAAATATGGGTGGGATACCGTCACTGCCGGCACCTTTACGCTCATCCAAAGCTTTTAACGATTGGCATATTTCCCCAGCGCCAAATTCTAGTTTACAGAATCCGGACGAGGCAAGTCCGCTATCAACATGATCTGACGCATTAACAGAAGACGAGGTATTGTAGACTTGTGCAAAGTTCTCCGCAAACAAGTTACAAATTTCATAAGTGCCCATGCAAGTTTATTTGAAACTAGCAGCGCTCCGCGGTTTTACCCGCGTAGTTCCCGTTCTCGTGGGAATACAGGGATAAAAAGTAGCCTGTGTCACCCGGGGATAGTGTAGCTTCCCAACTGTGAAATCATTTTTCAAATCGGTTCAGTCGTTTCGGAGCCTACTCAATGCAAACAAACAATTAAATATTTCCTCTTTATAATATTATTTTATGGTATAGATTGGTTTATAATAAAACTCAGATTATAAAACAAAGGCAGATAGACCGCGCGGAACACCAAAAGTGAGGCCAAAAAACCAAATACTAAAGCGTCGCATTTTATCTAACATACAATGCAACGGTTAGCACTTTTTTTTTTTTTGGTTTACACTATAAAACAAAAGCAGTTAGATCGCGCGGAACACCCAAGAGTCAAAAAAACAAATACTAAAGCCTCGCATTATATACAATGCGACGCTTTAGTATTCGGTTTTTTGGCTTCACTCTTGGTATTCCGTGCGCCATCTGCCTTTGTTTTATAATCTGAGAGATTAAATATTTTGATTTTGGCCCAGTGTGCTAGGTTGGCAGATCTTTCGATACAGTGGAAAGTATAAAAAATTGACGTACCTATTTATTTTTTGTGATTCCAGGTGTTAAAAATCCTAATCTACCCAGAGTACGACCCGACGTTCTTCAGAACAGACCTGGCGATCTTGCAGCTTCGAGACGCCGTGACATTGTCCGACAAGATCCAGCCTGTCTGTCTCTGGCCTGACACAGAGATTGATCTCCGGAATGTCGTTGGGAAGACGGGTTCTGTATGTATATGAATTTTACTTCATTGCTTGGATACCCAGTCTATTCAAAGTATGTATATGCTTTTGGTGTCTGTCTGTGTAACCGCCGAGTTCTTCTAACTACACAACGTATTTTGATGCGGTTGTCACCATCATTAGAACTTTTATTTCGGAAAGACACATTGAGATTTCTGTGCAACCTATAATATATGGATATATCCATGACATGACATGTCGTCATGACGTGTAATGCAGGGCCGATCATTTGTCACATAACCTACTAATAAATGTGAAAGTGTGAATGTCTAGATGTCTACATGTTTGGATATTTAAATGTTTGAATGTTTAGCTGTTTGGGTGTGTGTTACTCAATCATTCAAAAACGGCTGATCGGATTTGGATTTTTTTTTTTTTTGGGTGGGAAATCATCAAATAACTTCTCCCGCTCTGGGTGGAGCAGGAGGGCGTGTCAGACTTTTACTGACTAAAACCCACCCGTGTTCCTTCAGGAGCCCTTAAGCCAGGGGCTGTGGTGTCTCTTTCGAACAAACCCGCACCCCTGGCAGGCATCGACCCTTGCGGGTCCCATCACTTTTTGTGCTGACATCTCTTTGAGGTGCGCGTGGAACACAACGCGCCGTCGACTTGGGCTTGGTCCTTACCGGACAGCGAGCTACCCATTACTCGCCGTCCGCAAGCCCATGCCTACGGTGGCCGGAAATCGGCCTGGGATTCCCGACGCCCAGGGCGTCTCCGTATCCTGCGGCGGCTGGGGTCGCGAGGGCGCATATGCTGCCTCTCCCTCACGTGCGCCGCCTCCCTCTTTGCGAGCATTACTGCTTCGCTGAAGGAGGTGACGGCTCCCCATGCCCTCTCGCTCCGTACCATGGCTTGGACCAGGGCCGGACGCGAGAGATCGCCGCCGCCGATCGCCTCCACGAGGACACGGCGGTGCTCCACCCAAGCTGGGCAGACCGCCACCGTGTGCTCCACCGTGTCCTCAGGGCGATCTTCGCAGTGGAAACACCCGGGCGTTTCCTCCCGCCCTATCCGAAACAGGAACCTCCCGAAACAACCGTGTCCGGTGAGGACCTGCGTCAGGCGGAAGGTGAGGACGCCATGCCGCCTCTCAAACCACTCCTCAAAGAGGGGACTTACCGCCGCAATCGTGGCGTGCCCAATCGGATTTGTATGAAATTTGGTAAACAGATTATAACCTGGATTAACACATTGAATACTTTTTATCTTGGTAGTATGTTCCCGTGGATAATTTTAAA
This sequence comes from Polymixis flavicincta, assembly GCA_949987655.1. NCBI lineage: Eukaryota > Metazoa > Arthropoda > Insecta > Lepidoptera > Noctuidae > Polymixis > Polymixis flavicincta. Next base: position 11,304,821 of record OX465190.1, on the reverse strand, counting down.
CTTCCTCAAGAGCGAAGCCGCTGACAAAAGCTAGTTATAAAATAAAGTCGTGCCTATCTGTCTGAGCGCGATAAACTAAAACTACCGAACTTCTTTACCAATGGACAGGATTCAAGTAAAGACAGGTCACACATCCACGAAGCAACCGTGGCAAGGGTAGCTTAACTTGATCGATCGCCTCATGCGGCTATTATTACTTAAGCACAAGGTCCTCTAAAGTGACATACTGGCAGTGATAACAGTGAGGGGAAAGTCAAAAATGTATAAGACGGACATTTTTACATATACAGGATAAGTTTTTAACCAGTGCGCAAACTGCAACCATGAAGCATATTATTCTAGATCCCCCAGCGCAGAAATTCTACGGTTATGTATATTAAAAAATCTGCTGTTTCATAGAAAAGTGCAATACCTATGCGGTCAAAATGTATGGAACAGCAATTTTTTTTATATAACCCACGAAAAATTTCAGAACGTATCTTGTATAATCTACCAAAAGCATGTTCATGTTGTTGTAAGTCGTAGAAATACGCAACGGTCTGATAGCGATTGCCACTACTTGTCTAGGCCCTCAGAGGGGTAATTGCGGAATGCAATATCAGTAAGAATCGCTTTAATTTTGACAGTTCCAAAACATTAATGGCTTTGTTTAGGTTGCTAAGCACCAACTGGTGGAGTCCATAAGGGCCGATGTCTGCCAGGGGTGCGGGTTGTTCGAAACCAGTATAGAGGTATGAGGAACAGGGTGTAAAGTTCACTCATACCTATGACGATAAAGGAGGATCCTCCGACCAGACGGGTATTGTGTCTGGTGGGCAACTGCCCGACAGTTGATGTCGGGATTTTGTATATGTTCGAGTGTCGTGGAAAACTCTGATTGCGCGATGCAGAATTGCTCATTTAGTTCGCCTGTGGCATTGTAGATGGCGCCACTTTTCTTTTTGTGTTTCTCGATATTTGTTGCGAAACATTTTTTATTTGTAGTGCCGCTACAGAGATACCGAGGCCCCTGGCGCACAGGCAACTGAGGTAACACGAGTGGGTTTTAGTCAGTAAAAGTCTGACACGCCCTCATGCTCCACCCAGAGCGGGAGAAGTTGTTTGATGATATCTCACCCCCAAAAAATAAAAAATAAAGCCGTTGTGTTGAATACTGAGATCTCTCCGAAAGCCGGTGGTCGCGGTTGGCATTAGTAGATCCTCGAAAGAAGATCGAAAGTCTGACAACTCATCTTACCAAGGGGTATCATGTTACCCATTAACTGGGTTGTGGAGGTCAGAAAGGCAGTCGCTTCATGTGAAATACTGGTATTCAGCTGCATCTGATTAAACAGGTAGCCAACGCCTATATAGATGAGAAAATACCTTATCAGATGATAATGATTTTGACATTGTGCTTTTCTACAGACTGTTGGTTGGGGATACGAGCTCACAGGAGAGCCTAGGGAAGATCTCATTCAACTGAAGATGGAGGTGGTAGCCCAAGAGACCTGCCTCAATTCTTACCCAGACTTCTTTAGCAAGACCACCTCCGACAAGACGTACTGTGCTGGATATAGGAATAGTAAGTTTTTCCTTATAGATTTTCTGCTAAGAGCGTTTATTCTGAATGTTGGCAACGTCGCAAATAGTTGTTAAATATTTACCTGTTTTTGTTAATTTGTTAATATTACTATAGAAATATGAAATAGCGCTAACCAGTGACCTCACTTTTGAATAATGATTTGAATACGAATAATCTCTCACTTATCTAATCGTGTGTGTTAGACCTAATGTTAGATTTAACAAAATTGTAATTGTTGGCTTAACATTTTTTAGTCATTGTCATTTATAAAGTTATATCTGAAATACAGGATTTTCATTATAATCTACAATTTTGTCACGTAATATGGTTGTTGTCATGTTATTATTTTTGGTACCAATGAATAAATAAAAATATGAATTAGTAAAAGTCTTCCTTAAATATATTACGCCTGTACCAATGTTCACTATAGGTAGGTAGACTACGTTGACCTACAATGACATGTCCACAGAGGAAATCCCATGCAATAGAAGGCCTTACGGGCCAAGCATACGGTCAGACTCCAGATTTCTACAGAAAAAACAAATCCTGATGGAAATACCCAAAAATACTTCGGCAAGACTCCACGATAAAGAGACGTGTTTGTGACTAGACACCACACACACACAAAGTCAATGTAAAGATGTACCAGAAATGTATTCTTATCGACACAATAAATGTAAAGTTGTACCAAAAATTTATTCTTCCCTAATTTTCAGGTCGTACAATTTGCAACGGTGACAGCGGAGGCGGAATGGTCTTCAAAAAAGGTGACAACTGGTACCTCCGAGGAATTGTCTCCCTCTCAATAGCCAGACAGGGCAGGTACCTCTGTGACTCCAACCATTACGTCATCTTCACTGACATAGCCAAGTTCCTGCCCTGGATACAAGATAATATTGAAGAGAATAAATAAGCTGCTGTGATTTTGTGATACAATTTTTAGATAATAATGTTTTTTTTTATTACCTTTACTACCACACTGTCCCGCTCCTTATGAGGATGAGGCTTGTCTCCCACCAATGATATACCTTATTAAGGCGGAGATTTCTTGAAAACGCTCAAAAAGGTGGTTTTTTAAACCAGTGTATCTCTTTGACCGTAAATAATTTTGAAAGCAATAAAATATATGATATTTTCAAGTCTATTTTGCACACAGTGATGGTACTCAACACATAATTAAACATACTTTAAGTATCACTAAGTTGGTCCAAATGGGCCAAAATAACAACCCAATGGGTCCCTCCTCACGGCAAGCGACGTCGCGGTAGGCCCAGACGGAGATGGCGGGATGAGCTGGACTCCTTTAACAAGAACTGGCCACTATTAGGACTAAACAGAGAGAAGTGGAAGGAGGGTAGAGAGGCCTTTGCCCTGCAGTGGGACATCACAGGCTTTTAATAATAAGTTGGTCCCAGCTGTCATTCGTGGATCTTTGACAGTCCTTACGGTTTGTCAGAAGCCCGAAAGTCTGACAACCAGTCTAACCAACGGGTGTCGTATTACCCAGTAACGGGATGTTGAAATTCAAATAGGCAGTTGCTCCATGTAAAATACTGGTATTTAGCTGCATTCGGTTAGACTGGAAGCTGACTCCAACTCAGTTGGGAAAAGGCTAGGCAGGCGATGATGATGTAACAATGCTACAAATACTAGGTAGTGAAATTGATGAAGAGCTTCCTAAAACATTCTCTTTAGGTTTCAGCACGAGTATTTATTTCGATGTTAACAACATTAATTCTGGAAAATTTCCACAAATTGGAAATTTTTATTTTATTTTACTTATTTATTTAGGAAACAAACAATGACACATTAAGAATTTAAAAAAGATAGGATACAGAAATGATACAAATTTGAAATCAACCACGTTCTCCACAGATACACAATGAGACAATTTGATAAATTTTAAGAGTAGCTTTGTTAAGGCTGCCCTCTCAAAAAATGGTTGAAAACAGCATGCAGATGAAACCACTTTTCGTCGGCATTTACAAAGAAATTACATTTGAAAAAAATAGTTCGTAATCTACATAATATGATACGTCATTTGGTTTAGGCATAATTATCTACGGGTATCAAATAATAAGCAAAAAAAAAAAAACACCTAATCACCTCCAAATCGTTGAGATGAAACCATATTACTACTTCATTTTTTAACAATAGAGTAAAAAAAAAAATGTCTACTGCTTTGCAATACAAAGGAAAATGATTTGATTTTGTTACTTTTTACAAATATGCATTATAAATTAAAAATGCGAACGATTAAAGACTGCACGGCTACATCACCCCGCACTCGCCCACAAATTTAGTGCGCCCAAATGCTGAAGGTCCTTGGCGTGTATACAAGCCTTAACAATAAAAAAGAGGAATATTAATAGTAAATTAAGTAAGTATCAAAAACCCTAAAGCTGTTAAAACATAAACATAGTGCCGCATAAGTGGCACAACAGTGCACATGAATTTTTCAGTATGTTAAGTAACATGAGTCGAAACTTTCTATGCGGTAAGGCAAACAGATCCAAGCTGCAGAAATTCTTGTTAAAATCGCTCGTAAAGCGACGAAGAGGCGTTTAATTCCCATTCTAAGGATCTCTTACCAAGTCACCATGCTAAGAGTAAAGTAATGCGAGTCCGGATTTCGTTTACAGAATTAACTATCTTCTGTGCAAACACTGGGTAAGTATTCATTAGATACTTTTTTTTTTACTTTATTGGAACATAAAACAGTTAATTCGTGCGTTGATTTTACAAAACAGTAATAAAGACAACTTGTACGTATTTTCGAATGATTGGATAAGATGGCTATTTTAAAGATTCAATAGCCAATTTCTTGAACTTACAAGTGTGTAAGCGCGAAAATATCAAGATCGATGAAGTGTGTGTTATACGTATCTACAATGCGTGGGAGAGCCGGCGTGAGTTCTGCACCTTGCGGTGTGGAACAGCCGGGGCACACAAAATTCCGGAAATAAATTCGTTAGAAGCCCATTCAAACTGCCTAGCCTTTTCTCAACAATTTTGGGGTCTAGCCTATGCAGCTGAATACCAGTATTTGACATAAATTGCCTAGCTGTTTTCCAATAATTTTGGGGTAGGCATCCAGCCTTAACATTTACTGCTGAATAACAGTATTTTACATGGCGACTATCTATCTGACCTCCACAACCCAGTTACTGGGTAACACGACACCCCTTCGTAAGCCTGGTTGTCAGGCTTTTGAGCTTCTGACTACCCATTATCTATATAATCTATATAAATAATAAAAAAAAGTTCTGACTGACTTACTGACTGACTGATTCATCAACGCCCAGCCCAAACCCTTGGACCTAGAAAGCTGAAATTATACACAGAAGTTTCCTTTATAATATAGACAGGAATAAGGAAGGATTTTTCGAAATTCAACCCCTAAGGGAGTTAATTAGGGGATGATTGTTCCGCGCGGGCGAAGCCGCTGGCAAAAGCTAGTTACTTCATAAAGTTGTTTTAAGTTCTTCCCAATTTTATACGTAACAATTTAATACGTAGTTTCTTAGTGTGGAGTGAAGCTTGGATTAATCTTGCGCTCTAAATTGGACGAGAGATCGAACCTCGGAAGAGTTTACATTGAACCTGATTACAAACTTCTGAAGGGCAGCTGATGTTTATGTTCTGGACTAACAAAACAACTTGAGCTAACAGAAATAAAAGGATTTAAAAAAAAAACAACATTTTTTTACACTCAATGGGTGTGAAAAATTACTCAGTGACATTAAATACAGCTCAGGAATTACATAAAGGTAAACAACACATGCTTAAAAACAATAAATTAAAATAAACAGCCAACTTATTTAGCACGCCAATATTCAATTTAATTAAATTCATATATGTAACTAGCTTTTGCCAGCGGCTTCGCCCGCGCGGAACTTTCATCCCCTATTTAACTCCCTTAGGGATTGAATTTCGAAAAATCCTTCCTTATTCCTTGTCTACATAATAAAGGAAACCTCTGTGCAAAATTTCAGCTTTTTGAGTCCAAGGGTTTGGGCTGGGCGTTGATGAGTCAGTCTGTCAGTCAGGACTTTTCTTTTTATTTATTTAGATAGATAGTGAAAAATTGGTACAAAAAAGCATGAAATTGATAAATATATTGGAAAATAGATTTTAAAAATAATAACTATGAAACAGACAGAAAAAAAAAATACAAATTGAAAACCTCCTTTTTAAATAATTTAAATATATTAATTAGGTTTCGTTACTTAATCGAACCTAAATGCCGTATCTTCTATCTCGTGTCGTGTTGTAGATAGTCTCAGGCGTGAATTGGTAACTCCAGTAACTACCAGGTAATGTGTGGGAGATTAGTCGTGTCTGCACCGACTTCGACTTAGCCCAAACTGTGGAACGCTCTAAGATAGTGAGACACGTATTGTTGCAAAACTTGCTAGGTGCAATACCGTAGCACTTATACGAATAAACTTATTTTGTTAGAACTAGTTACATAAATGGAAAGTAAATGAAAGTTTCAATTGTGTAAATAAGATATCGAAATCATTCTCACACGTCATAAAATAAAAATGAACGTAAAATGTTTAATAAGGAGTGGAGTTATGTTATGTATGTGTTAGTTATATATTAACATTACATTACCTAGAACATGAAATACGCGTGTTTGAAACTTTGAAGCGCTCTCCTCTAAAATTTGTCATTTGTAGTGAGGGGATTGTACGTACCTACGTAGGGACCGTCGAAATGACGTTTTTGATTTTTGCTACGTAGATGATGATGAAGTAAATCGCAATAACAAACACCGACAAAGTCTTCTATCTCGTTCTACGGATCGTATACCCGTATTTTAGTTAGCAACTAACAAATAACTGTTACCTAATAAGTAACGTCTGCGCCGAGTTACCTACCGCAGTGCAACATCGGCACAACTACTGAACTTAGTTTCAGATCACTTGTAACGTTGCCAAACTTCCACTTTGAAAATCTGTTAGGACAATAGTAGTTTTGAAATGAGATAGGTATTCATTTTCGGTATCGGTTTTTTTTTGTTTGACCTTTTCTAAAAATGAAAACTAGCCAGATCGATTTATCGCCCCCGTAACCCATACTAAATTTCATGAAAATCGTTGGAGCCGTTTCCGAGGTTCAGTTTATTTAGATACATATTAACAAGAATTGCTCGTTTAAACGTATTAGATTTATTTATTTAATACTTCGCTCACAAATGTACTGAGGTGGTCTAATGCCACGGGCATTTTCTACTAGTCAATCTTAGGGTGATGCAGAAACAAACAGTGGTGGGTGCAATTACGAAAGCCGTTTAATACCTACAAACTATAAATATGATGTACGAGTATATACTTTACTAGCTTTTGCCAGCGGCTTCGCCCGCGCGGAACTTTCATCCCCTATTTAACCCCCTTAGGGGTTGAATTTCGAAAAATCCTTCCATTATAAAGGGAACCTCTGTGCATAATATCAGCTTTCTAGGTCCAAGGGTTTGGGCTGGGTGTTGATGAGTCAGTCAATCAGTCAGTCAGGACTTTTCTTTTAATTTATATAGATTAAATATAAACACAAATAAATATACTAAAACAAATAAGACAAACAATGGGGAAAGATTTTTGTTGTGAATTTTCATTTTAGATATTAGCAGGATTATTTTAGGAATAAATATCCTAACATTCATGCCTATTTTAAAATGTCCAAATATTAATAAGATCCGTTGTGATTTTAAATCTATACTTACCAATATTATAAAGCTGAAGAGTTCGTTTGTTTGTTTGCTTGAACGCGCTAATCTCAGGAACTACTGGTTCGATTTGAAAAATTATTTCAGTGTTAGATAGACCATTTATCATGGAAGGCTATAGGCTATATATCATCACGCTAGGGACTTCAGGAGCCGAGAAAAAGTTACGAATACTAATTACTCGCATGGCCAGGCGATTCGATGTGACGAGGTGGGTCAGGGAGCAAGAAATTTGACGCAGACAAAGTTGCGGGCAGAAGCTAGTACTAATTATAAAATTAAAAGTAACTGATTTGCCTCAAATGATTTTGTGTCTGTGTATTCATAATGTTGTCGGCACGGTTGGCGCAGTGGTTAAGCGATTGACTGCTGTGCTGCGTGTCGCGGGTCGATTCCCGCACGGAACAAATATTTGTATGTTCTACAAGTGGTTGTTCCGGGTCTGGCCGTTTGTGTATGTGAGTTTTATATGTTTGTAAACGCACCCACAATACAGGAGAAATTCCTAGTGTGGGGCAACGTTTAAAAAAAAAATAAAAAAAAAATGGGTAAGTATCGTATTTGACAGTTACATACAAGTACCACAATGGAAACATTTGGAGAGGAGGGTAAAAATGAACTGACTTAGAAACTAGGCAATCTAGTAGTTTCTAAGTCAGTTCTTTTTTACCCTCAATATGAAAAGATTGTGTTCTTTGATGATATTAAGTTGAATCATATGAAATAGTTTGTTAAATATTGCTACATAACAGGTTTGTATGTGTGCATGAATTTAAACACAGAAATATTTATACTGGAATAGGTGTTCCACTTCCAATTTAATGGGGAAGGACATAATATAACACAGGTACTTTAAATTCTAACAAAAATACAAAACATTACAGGCAGATCCACAGCCATAGCTAGTTTCAATAATAGTGAAGTCATCAAAATTTTGGGGTCGTAGTCAAGACTAAAATCAGTTTAGTCAACGAAGTATCCTATTGTCTCCCGATCTTAAGAGCCAAGTGAAGGACAATCGACTTTTTGAGATAGATTGGAATCTCGGTTAGCTTCGAAGACGTAATTGGACTTATCTCTCTCTATATATTAATACGTATAGTAAAAACTTTGCCACCTTTTTACGATAAATCTATATATTACTACTTAGACTGCCCCGTATGTGTCGCCGGGCGTAAAAGAATAGCACCATCCCGTTTCTTCCAGTGGGTGTCGTAGAAGGCGACTAAGGGACTGACTACAGAATGGGCAGCAGTGTTCTCTATGCATTTTACCACCATACTGCGATCGCCAACCCGCCTGCTAAGCGTGGCGATTATGACAAAACCCCCCAAAAATGACAAGGAGCCTGGGGGAGGCCTATGTCCAGCAGTGGACGTCTTTCGGCTGAAATGATGATGATGATGATGACTAAGTACTTAGAACAAAAACTTTGTACCTTTTTTTAAGAAAATTACGCGGACGGAGTAGTTTGATATTTGGCACGGTTAAAGTTTACGTACCAAAAACATTTTCATTTCAAATGTTGTCAAGACGAGACCCTTTATTCGGTTAAGGACAGATTCTTTTTACGGCAGATTCTGGTTACGGCAGATTCTTATTATGGCAGATTCGTGTTAAGGCAGAAATACAATCATTAAGAAAACTGTGAAGAGTAGGTACGAACTTTTTTGGTAACTACAAACTCGGTAATTTTATCAGATATTATCTACTTTTTACTACGAATTAAACATGATTGTAGAGGCATTATTTATCTATACAAATAAAATGCTTTGTCCTGAATGACTGACTGACGGATCAACGCACAATCAAAGTACTAGGCTGTCATAACTAGGTAGGAGCACACCTAACATTATGTAGTTGTGTCAGCTAGAAATACATAACAATTTATGTGTTATAACAATTAATAACGTAAGAAATCAATTAAATATCTTATTGGAACAATTTTCGACTTCTACGCGGACGCGTCGTGTCGAAGTCGCGGGCAAAAGCTGGTTCTTATATATATATATATATATATTAAAAACTGCGAACTTTTTCAAATATTCCAAAGGTTACTTGTTTTTATATTTGTTAGTTCATTAATTAATTCATTTTTTTCTATAAAAAATTCAAACTTCTTTGTCCGCAGCAGCTTGATTTTGAAGAAAATTCAGTTTGTGATATTTTTGTATCCTGAATTGCGGCTTCTTTCTTCAGTAACTGTAGTCTGCATTTATTTTCATTCCTTATATATTTAGTACTAGCTTTTTCCAGCGGCTTCGCCCGCGCTGAACTTTCATCCCCTATTTAACGCCCTTAGGGGTTGAATTTCGAAAAGTCCTTCCCTAATCCTTCTCTACATTATAAAGGAAACCTCAGTGCTGGGCGTTGATGAGTCAGTCAATCAGTCAGTCAGGACTTTTCTTTTTAATTATATAGATGTATGTATTTATTATATAGGATATGATATATCTGTGTATCTATTGAAGTATTTTGTATACTTATTATTTGCGCCAACAAAATCCAATATTAGAGCCAAGCTCTACACGCCCTAACTCTACAAGGCCTAACTTCACAAACTCTACACCTTAATCAAAATAATGTGGCTTGGCCGTTTCGTTGTCTCTGTGGACAGTGGACGTTATAATATTTTAGTAAATTGTTTTTGTTTGTGGTAAATTACAATCGCTCAATTTTTTTATTGCAGTGTTATAGTTTTTTAACCCCCGACGCAAAAATGACGGGGTGTTATTGATACCGAGCACCTACACGAAATTCTTAAAGAATTTTTTTTAACACCTTGTATAGTTATTTTTACTCAATAAGTTATTCCAAACCTACTTACGTCTCAATAGGTATAAAACATAATATCCTCGTCCTTTTTTGAAACCGGTTAATCAATCAATAATAAGCAGCTATTATTAATAGTAACGTACATCAAAATGATCTTCACATACATATTTAGTGCTTTTAGGTGCAATTAAATCACGTTTCATTAGTTTGCACCACTTTTTCCTTGTTATCATATGTGTTTAGGTGCACGAAAAAAAAACATTGGTAATTTTACTATCGGAACAATACAATATTTTTATTTTAACTTCAGCCATCGTGTAATAAACAAAATACGACTGAAACGGCGCATGTGACTACATAACAATAAAACTAGGTACGTACTCGGCGAATACGCGCTGTCGTCTAGGTCAGATGACGTCACACGAGGGAGCTTCGCGTGTAACGAGATTATTCGTGAAAGCGCAACTTCAAAGTCCCGTAACTTTTTATTTATGGAGATATTTTAATGATTCTTTCAGGTTTTGTTTTGATTTACTGAAATTTTCCAAATAAAAAAAATTGTTCAGTGTGATGGCAGAAAAATACATTGTGGGCAGTTTATCAATGATGGGTTTCATTTGTCTTCAGATTTTGGCCAACGACATTTGATTAAACTTACTTTGAACTTTGATTTACTGAAATTTTCCAAAAAAAAAAATTGTTCAGTGTGATGGCAGAAAAATACATTGTGGGCAGTTTATCAATGATGGGTTTCATTTGTCTTCAGATTTTGGCCAACGACATTTGATTAAACTTAGTGCTATATTAAATTACTCATCAACCATTCTGCCTAATCTTTTCCTAACTTTGTTAGGGTTGGCTTCCAGTCTAACGAATGCACCTGAATATCAATAGTTTATATGGAGCGACTGCCTAACTACCTCAAAAAAAAAAGTCATATTTTGTTCAAACTAGGCTGAGAGTCAGCACTTTTTGAACGTCAACATTACATAAGACAGTCCCCCAAAACGCCCCCCTTCGACACTTCCTAGTGCTTTAGCTGGGAAGAAGTGGCGTAACAAACTCCCCAGCAGCACAGCTGTCTGTTAAGTTAGAAGAACTTGATTCTATATAATAATAGGTAAGTAATTAATATTAGTAAACTCCTTGGTAAGACTGGTTGTCAGACTTTTAGGCTTCTTACTACACGTAATGATTTATAAAGATCTATGAATGACAGCCGAAAAAGGCTTAACGTGCTTTCCGAGGTAAACTGAGGTCTTGATATGTAAGGGGCCATTCCTTAATAACCCATCCACGAACCGATCGCAGCAAGTATAGCTTAACTTTCAATCGGACCGTGTGGCTGTCAACATTTAAGTCGCAAGATAAGGCTAATGTTAAAATCTAATTTGAATTTTGGTGTTAGTAAGATATTGTTGCTCCACTTCTTCTTGCCAGCTAAAGCACTAGGAAGTGGTGAAGGGCGGGCATTTTGGGGATGTCTGTCTTATGTAATTTTGACGTTCAAAAAGTGCGGACTCTCAGCCTAGTTTGAATAAATTACTTTTAATTTTGATTTACGATCTATTCTGTTAAAAATTTGCCGTTAAAACCTAGGTGAAGTGAGATTGATGTTAGATAACCATATTTTGATGTCGAGAGTGCAGTTACTGGAGTCGCACCGCAACGTCAACAGTGCGCGTTCCGAACTGTTTTCTGCCCGTTCGTGATGGAAGAAGACTTTTGGCTGCAGGACGTGGTGTGCCGTCGCTTCTGCGGACAGGTTCTACAGGACAGCACAAAGGAAAGCTAAAGTTGATGTGTGGTTTTTTAATAATTATGTCTTTATGGTATTTATGTTATGGGTCTTTGTTGCCTGAATTAAATGATTTATTATTAATAGTGTTAATCCGAAGAAAGACTTCAAGATATTATTGAATTTTGTGGCAGAATCATTCAAGTTGCTAGAAAACTATGCACATTAAAACTCACTTGATTTTCTCATAGGTAAGTACAGTTTATATGTATTTACTGCGAAACGTAGACTGAAAATAAAGAACGTGCGGTTAGGTAGGTACACACAATACTCACATTAATCGCTAAAATTAATCACGTTTCTAGAACCACAATAGTGAACAAAGTAATATTATAAGTTTTCTCATTAAATAAATTGCTCATGGTAAAGAAAAGAACTACTCGTACGTATTATAACTTAATATTCAAGTACGGAGTTAAGTTGGCAAGTAACTGGTATTTCACAGGTAAGCACCGCAAAAGAAACTCAGAAGGAACACTTCAGCAGTTTATTTATATTTTCACACAAGACGAATGGAAGCTAGACTTAGCGTTACGACACTTTTGTATTAGTAATAGTGTGTTTACAAGCGTAGGTGTGTTTTAGTTCGATTTATAATTGTATTCAGTAACTTGACAGTTCAAATTTAAATTATTTTACCATACTTTAGGAGTGTTGAGGTAGTGAACGATTTTGCGTAGGTGAGGTTTCATTTTAAATGAAACCATTTTTATCATTCGTTAAAAACTTTAATAATTCATTTGTTAGATGTAGAATATAATAATAATAAAAAATAAATAAAAGTAATTTTCTTTTTTGCATGTCTTGTAATAAATACCTTGCTGTAAATTGAATGCTGTAGTAATTGGCCACTTAACGTAAATTTTATTTTTGGATATTAATAAAAAACATGTTGATAAAGTCACATACACTTATCACATACCAAATAAAAGTGAATGCGATGGGGTCATAGATAATAAAACAAATATGTATAAAATCACATATTTAATGGTGAAAAATCTTAATCATATTGAATCACTTTAAAAAAAATAGCAATTGGCCATAAAATCACAGTAATTATCATAAGAAGTCACAGTTATTAGCCAAACAATTTGTTTGGGAAAACTTAATAAATTGTCGACTCTTTTTGTTCTGAATTAAAATTTTACGCAGGTCAAACCTAATTTTTTCTGTCCTGATCTTATTATATTTAAAAATTCCTGATTTTCTTCTTCACGGTCACTCTCCTCGTTCTCAGAAATACTATCATCATTTTCCGTACAAAAGCAGTTATGGCATAAGAAATTGGCTCCTTCCTCCTGAGGTATATGCATAAGGTGATATTTAGGAATACATAATTCAAGATATGCTTTCTGACATTTACAACAACTCAATTTTATGCTCTTTACAACTCAAAACACACGCCACAGCAAGAAATACACTCAATTTTTCTAGTCTTTTCCAACTTTTTTGACTCTATTTCCTCTAGTTTCCTCTTTCTTTCTTCTTTTTTTTTGCTCTCTCACAACTTTTTTGTCTTCTTTTTTTCCTCTAGTCTATTCTTTTCTTCTAATATTTTTTGGTATTCTGGTCCTGATATGTGGTAAGATAGCCTTTCAATGTTACGTTTCCCTTTTCTGGTTGGTCCTGTAGGTATTGCTAAAAAGTCTTTAAGTCTTGATGTTGAACAGGATGGCAGGTTTTTGTCGTGGTTTTCTGCATTTGCTATTCCTAGGTCTTCTAAAGTTACAAGTTCTTGGTTGTTATTCTGTAGATCACTAGTAATGTTGATTTGTTCATTATTTGATGGTTGAATGGTAAAGGGTTCTTTGTCAGAATGAGGAAAGTTTTCCAATTCACAGGTCTGGTGGCCATTTCTCACGCTATTTTGTTCATGAATATTTTCAAGTGTGGTTTGGTGTGTTACTATGATTATATTTTGACTAACGTTTTCGGAAATATTGTTATTAATCATTGTTGCGTTAAAGTTTTCTTCTTGTGCATTTGTCGATTCTGGTTCCATGTCATTGTATTCTTCTTCCTCATATTCATTAGCATTTTCTGTTGTATTTTCAGTATCTGAATGATAAAAGTTCCATATTTGATAAAGAGTGAAAAATGATTCGTCGTTTTGGACAGTTTGCATTATATTGTTAATATCTTTAAATTTATTAATCAGCTCTGCGCCTACGATTTCCGAAAATTTTGTTAATGTTAGTGATTTTCCGGGTTCATAATTTGAAATATCTACAATGTCTTCAGATTTGATTGCTGGCTTTGCTAAGCATTTAGAATAACCGACATTGGATCGAAAGGGTAGAGGCTGCAAGCTCGAAAGCCATTTACAATGCAGGCAGAACTAATTTTGTCAGTATTTTTTTTTACAACGAAAGCAAAATTTTGCTCAGAAACAACTTCGCACCAATGTTCTTTAGCAACCATTCTCTAACTGCTGATTTCCAAAACTGTTTTACGGGTCTAAATAGTGACACATCAGCTGGCTGAAAAATCCTAGTGGCGTTTGGATGCAGAGCAAATATTTCTATTTGAAGGGAGCGAGCCAGTACGCTTAATTCATAGCTTAAATGAGATTTGTGTCCGTCAACAAACAACAAAACTGGTAGCTGAATGTTATTTCTCACTAAAAAAGGGTGAAAAACATGCTCGATAATACATTTAAATTTATCCGCCGTCATCCATCCTGAACTGCTAGTTGCTACACCTCAGTCGTCAGGTACAGTTTGTTTAATTCTCTCAGGTAAACGTTGATAAGGGTACACAATCGTAGGCAACACCATCTGTCCATCAGCAGATATTGTAAAAAGTACTGTCATATTTTCTTTAGCTTTTCCTTTATCGATAATGCAGACATTCTTTTCTCCTTTTTCAGCAAAGACTTTTCCGGTTGATGGACAGCTTTGAAAACCGCTTTCATCGGCATTAAAAATTCTGGAAGGGTCATCTAAAATGTGGGTTAGATTAGACTTGTTTATCTGTTCCATGATTTGACCAAACCAGTTTCTGATATCAGATTCGGATACACATGCGCTCTCCTGCTTCACACGTTCTTTTAGTTATTCTACGATGGCGTTTCAGAAAACCTTTTAACCATCCTTCTGTGGTTTTTATTCAGAAAGTTTTGAACAGAATCGAGGATATCTTCGGCATTTCTAGGAAACCCTCTTTTGCCCATATCGCACAGCCATTCTTCTAACTGTTTTTCTTCTTCTCTAGTCAAGTAGGGTTCTGGTCCAAATTCACTCTTGCTTTAAGGGTGTTTCAATTTAAATTGTAGTGTTGCTCTAGGTATACCATATTTTTTGGCTGCTGTACGAATTGATATACCTTGACTAACGTCTTCTAAAGCTTTGTGTAATTGTTCTTTGGTATATTGCGGTATTTTTGGCATATTGAAGCAGTCTAAAAGAGATTAAAAAAGTATTAGTAATTGACCATGTTACTTGCCAGCTATTAGCCACCCCCGGCTAATAACTGATCCATTGAACTTAGAACTGTTTAAATTTTGTACACCGTATATTATACCCTTATAAGGTCGAAACTGCGTTGAAAAAACGTATAATGGAAAATTAGTAATTGGCCGGGGATGGCCAATAACTAAAATTCAACCGAATTTGAATTTAGTTATTAGCCGGTAAACATTTAAGGTTATTAACGAACTTACGAACTTTAAAATACACAGAATTAAACTTCACCTAATATACTAATAGAAACACATAACCTTTAGGCACTGGAAAAGTAAGTTGCACACCTGAAGGCCAATTCTACTAATTAGAAACGTTCGTAGTGTCATCTCGGCGACAATCGAATTTCAAAAAAATTACAAAAATGTATAGGAATTTTTGACAGATTGACACTGAGATCAGACTGTGAACGTTCTTAAAATTACCAGAATTGCCCCTCAGATCAAATTGTTCCAAGACTCTTACCTTATTTTTTTCTTAACAAACATCTGTCAAAACTTTTTAAAACTGACTGTTTGTAAGTTTTGTTACGCCATCTAAGTCACATTTTATGAACTAAAACGAAAATACAATAGATCCAGCAACATTTTTTGTCTTTTTTATTCATGGGCTTGCTTGCATTGCCTTGTTTCTATCTCTTTTGTTATGAGTGGCCAGTTACTATAGTGTGGTCAATTACTAAAAGTTACCTGAAAAACAAACTGTTTATGTAACACATTCTACAATTTTTAATAGTGCATATCATGTTATTAAAACAAGTTGTTAAATTGAAATGAAAATAATTGCACGTTAGTACATATGGGCGCCAAATCATTATTTGATTTTAATTTTAAGCTTGTTTGATTGTTTTGTACCTAATTTGACTTTCATGTTAATAAATAAATGAATACTTGTGTTTTCGGTTAAGTCTGTAATATGGTTTTATTTTGATGTATTTAAAAATGATGGTTTCCGGTTGAATTTATATTAAATTTCTATTTAGTTACTTACTTCCTTTTGACTTGTTTAAAATACTGTAGTTTCCGGTTGAATTTAAAAGTTTTTATTCTGATACTTCCTTTTGAGTTATTTATAATATTGTGCGTTTCCGGATGACTTTGTTTTAAGGTTCTATGTATTAAGTATTTATTTTGACACATCCGCTGGAATTATTTAAAATGTAACTTCCTTTGAGTTTATATTATTAAGGATTTATTTTGACACATCCGTTTGATTTATATAAAATTCTACTTGGCGGCAAAGTTTCGCGTAATGTTTGGCGGCTAAACTTTGGCGGGTTAACTTTGGCGGTAATTTTATGTATAAAAATGATTGTAATGCTTATGAATTAATTATTATTTGCTCGTCGCTCGTGGAATAAACATCTTGAGTTTGATTAAGGTATTTTCTTTGAACTTTCTTAAATATTTTACTGCCATTTTCTTTTACTGTGCGTGTGTGTAATATATTGGTGCAAACCAATATGTCGGACTCCAACAACGACGGCTATGAAGCGCCGACATACATAATTGCAAGTTCATTCAATTTCATTCATTCTTACACTACCTCACTACCTTTTTTCACAAAATCTGGTAAAAAAATATATTTTTTTCACGTAAACCTGCATAGGCACTCATGAAACCTCAGAAGCTAGGTGCATGGTTCCAATTTTTGTTCCATAAGAATGGAGAAGAGCCGGAAAGAAACTCCACGGTTACTCTTTTAAAAATAATTGGCTTTTACAATGTTTTCAAATTACAGTGTTACTAGGTATGGGAGTACAGTGCAGGCCTGTCAATAAGTATCAGGTACTTAGAGGAATGTTAATAAAGAATAGAAAATCGTCTACAAACCTACAGTCTGTAAGGCCTACAACGTTCTCTCATTCACAATATGTAAAAGAATCCACAAAAATAAAATACCCTTCAACTGTCAATTCTTCCCCGAAAAGTTGGGCAGCGGTGTACCTATCTATAGTACACCCACATTTCGCCAGTTAAGTCCCATGTAATTGGAGACGAGCTTATTGTCATCAACCTGGCACAGGAAGCTTGTGTCTCAGCAGTGGGGACAGTAAGTGATTGAGGAAATTTGTTATTCAGAAGCAGAGGTCAGGTCGATGTAGTGACGGCTAGGGGAAAAATCAATATTTAAGCTGAAATGATGATGAAATTTAAGGCAAATTGCCAATAAGGGTTATCATGAATATTCAAGCCACCAGTTGGCGCCACTTTGACGAGAGGTCTTCCAGTTCAACAACGAACTGATTTTTTTTGATGACATTCGTTTAATTCTTTCGTTCACCATTCAGTCCGTAGGCGCTTTGACACTTTTGACAAGAACCTGACATCTCAGTGCTGCTATCTAGCAAGCCGAAGCTTACATCCACCTGCTCCTCAGCTCACGGGCCGCCTCGCCCCTCCGCGCCTACGCGGATTTAAGTTACACTCTAGGTAAATTACAGTGTTACTAGGTATGGGAGTACAGTGCAGGCCTGTCAATAAGTATCAGGTACTTAGAGGAATGTTAATAAAGAATAGAAAATCGTCTACAAACCTACAGTCTGTAAGGCCTACAACGTTCTCTCATTCACAATATGTAAAAGAATCCACAAAAATAAAATACCCTTCAACTGTCAATTCTTCCCCGAAAAGTTGGGCAGCGGTGTACCTATCTATAGTACACCCACATTTCGCCAGTTAAGTCCCATGTAATTGGAGACGAGCTTATTGTCATCAACCTGGCACAGGAAGCTTGTGTCTCAGCAGTGGGGACAGTAAGTGATTGAGGAAATTTGTTATTCAGAAGCAGAGGTCAGGTCGATGTAGTGACGGCTAGGGGAAAAATCAATATTTAAGCTGAAATGATGATGAAATTTAAGGCAAATTGCCAATAAGGGTTATCATGAATATTCAAGCCACCAGTTGGCGCCACTTTGACGAGAGGTCTTCCAGTTCAACAACGAACTGATTTTTTTTGATGACATTCGTTTAATTCTTTCGTTCACCATTCAGTCCGTAGGCGCTTTGACACTTTTGACAAGAACCTGACATCTCAGTGCTGCTATCTAGTAAAATTTCAGAAAACCCTCATTGATCAAACATGGCTGATGAGCCATATCCCTTAGTGGTAGATATATTAATGATTACTACAAGATAATACAAACAAAAGGCAAAAATTACAATCAATATTACGTTATAAGTATTTGCATTTAAACTTTTCTATCTGTCTACTTAGTGGCAATACGATGTGGAGTCTCATTAAGTATTTAATTTAATGGAGCTGACTGCACCGCTGGATTACGTACGGTTGAGGTGCCCAATGTGAATGTTGTAATGTATGTGTGGATGGATGTAGGCTGTTATGTTTTACGGAGAGAAAATGGGGGCCGTTCCGTCGGTGCTTCTGATGAACACGTACTTTTGAGTTCATGTGTAACGATGAGGATTATTTTTGTAATGACATCTATTATTATGTGTTGTCTCGTTTATGCACGTGTTTGTTTGCGCGATGTTTCAGAATATGGAATGAAATCTTGTCACCTAATTACATTACACACTAATCAGAATCTCAATAATTTTGACCGATATTGCTAATACATTGACTCATATGTTCGAAAAAAAAAAACAGCTCAACAATGTAAATAGTACAATGATTTTTTTTGAACTTTCAAAATGAACGCCCGCCCTTCATATTGGTAGTGTGTACCACAATTATCTGGATTGTTTTCTTTTTGAAGTTGATCAGTTTGGCTTGTTACCCAATCACGCATTAAAGACAACCCCAAAAAGTTTCAACCCTCAAAGACATACAACATCAAAACAGAATTCGTAAATTGACAACGTCAATCATGTTTAAATAAAATCGTGACAATTTCGATAATGGTGTAAAGGTGAAATGAAAAGTATCTACCACGAAAAATACAAAATTAGAACTTAGCCATTCAGAAGTAGAATAACAATCACTATCAAAGTATTTTTAAAGGCAGAACCAAGTCTGAAGAAATCAATAATGCAGAAGTCTGCAGAGTTTGATTTCAACAAGAACCTTGATCAAACGCTGTTCTAGCACATGCCAGAAAAAATGAAAAATCTTGAAAAGAATGTGAACACAATTGAGAATGGGAAGAATCTGAAACTAGGGTTGGTGAACCGACTTCGCCCTGTGGTCGAGTGGATTGCATTAAGCGAAGTCGTAGTTGGATTGATCCTGTTCATATGTCTCATGTTGCTTCGCTGTCATTACGTCAAATTCTATGGGACTGAGAATTTTAGACGTAAGTGTCATAAAACTTATAAGCTGTTTCCTAGAAAAGGTCTCCTCCAAGCTTCGATCTGTTCGGTATAAAAGACTGCATTGGCTTAAAGCTCGTTAAATCATATAGCCTAGATTTAATGGCGAATTTAATGGTTTCAAATCGCCAATTTGCGATGAGCTGGGGATCCAGCGTTCAATACTCATTAGTCCTCTATTAAAAAGCAGTCTTTGCCTTGCAGTAGCAATACCGGAAAATTACCTGCTGGCAACATTCCTTTTATTTACTTATTTGGATCTAGTAACAATCAGTCTTACCAAGGGGTATCGTGGTTCAAAATAACTAGGTCGCAGAGATCAGAAATGTTAGGTAAAGATTGCATAGCATCAATTGTAAGTATGAATTTCGAGTGTCTTGTTTTAAAAAATGAAGTCTTATTGTTATCAAAACTGAAGGTGTGTACCAAATCTCAGATCAATCTGCCAACAGGAAGGAGGTAAAATTTCAAGTAGGTACTAAATAAATTAGACCCAAACAAAAAACAGCAACAACAAACAGGGTTTAGAGTTACTGTTGTGTTGTTGTGAGTTGCTGAGGGCTAGCTAAATAAACCCATTTAAAAAGAAAATGTATGTTCCTGTTGTGATAAAAAAAAAAGAAAATACTTATTAATAATGTCACCATAATGTAAATCGTGATAAATACTTTTTACCTAACAAAAGGACTCACACTAACAATGGCGATAGTAGATAATTTAATACAATATCGTAAATTCTTTGCGAGTGCCAATCATCTATTACTTTAAATAAAACTCTGCTCACACGAAAGACAGTCGTTCTACGTATATGGAAAAAAAAAAAAAACTGGTATTCAGATGCACTCGGTAATACTGGAGGCTGACCTCAATAGAGTTAGGAAAGGGCTAGATGACTTATGTTCGTCAGTATTAAATATAGTGTAATGTTTTCAGTATTAATTTTGATGTCTTTCGGCGGCTTGTACCTTCTTGTATTCAATGGAACGCTGTTATTAATATCATTGAAGTTTTACGTAAAGAAGGTTATGTGGGTGAGTCATTTATTCAGTTATGTTTTACTACTTTAGACAATTACACATTAACATTTTTTACTAACTGTCCCAAACCCGCGGTCCGTAACATTCTTGGCATTCATTTTGATAGTTCATCAACATTCTTTTTAATTTCGGTGTCGGGCAGACGAAGTTTTCGAACATGAAGTTATGGATTATTTTATTTTTTATTCAGAAAGCTTACTCTAGGTAATATAATGTAGGATCGTCAAGATTTATTCCGTTAGATTCGGACATAAGTTGGGCAGAAGATGGGTTTCATGCAATGAAAACACACTGGGTACGATACACTGCTTATAATAACTGGGCACAACGAATCGGGTACCGCACCCTAATTGCGTAACTCACGATTAATCATAATCGGTTTCAATTTGACAGTTCAACAGGATTCATTGCATTATTTACGTCGTTGAACAGACACATTTTTCGACCATATGATGCAATGGTTTAACAATCTGTTTCAAAACGAAACAGATTATGATGAATCGTGAGTTACGCAATTAGGGTGCTGTTCTGCGACGTCTTAACTGCGAAGCGATCAGACACTGAAATGTCCTCCTCGCCATAGACGAATCTGTAGAAGCGCGCTGTCAGTTGATACAGAACACGTAATGTCACAAGTGGCGCGCTTGCGAATCGTTTCGTGTCCGTATTAATGACCGGATCATCATCATCATCATTGCAGCCGAAAGACGTCCACTGTTGGACATGGGCCTCCCCCAATGGGGGGTTTGCCATAATCGCCACGCTTGGCAGGCGGGTTGGCGATCGCAGTGTGGTGGTAAAATGCATAGAGAACGCTGCTGCCCATTTTCTAGTAATCCGGATGCGACATATAAATTTAGAGTTTACAGGTGCCATTTACAAGCTTTCACAAATTAAAAACTAAAAACCAGTAGGAACTACTTTTCAAATCTTTCGGGTCGTGATAGAAAGTGCGTTCGTGATGATTGGGGCGCAGATTGAGTTGAAAGGTTACACCGAAAGAGATGAAAGGTGATCCGTTATGCTTGGGAACTTCCCACGACATCGATAACCACCCTATAACGGCCTCGTTGACGGCGTCATTAAAATAACAGCAGCTTGGAATCTATATAAATAAAAAGACAAGTCCTGACTGGCCGTATGACTGATTGACTGACTCATCAACGCCCAGCCCAAACCCTTGGACCTAGAAAGCTGAAATTTTGCACAGAGGTTTCCTTTATAATGTAGACAAGGAATAAGGAAGAATTTTTCGAAATTTTACCCCTAAGGGAGTTAAATAGGGGATGAAAGTTACGCGAGGGCAAAAGCTAGTTTTACATAATCAGCCCAAAATGTTACCTCTGCTGGGATACAGGTATCCTCTCTGTGATAGAGAGTAGGCCGTTATCCACCACGCGGGGTACGGGGTGGTTGATACTGTCACATATCCGAATTGATTGGTTCGAAGACATAGCGGTTTCCTCACGATGTTTTTCTTCACCGTTTTGAGACTAGTGGTGATGGAATAATTTAGACAAAGTAAATCGCCTGCCTGGGTTCGAACCCTCGACCAACAACTCAGTAAGTTGTGGTCGATGGCACTTGGCCACCACTGCTCGCTCACTTGGTTTCACTTTACGGTGTTAAAAAAAAGTTGTCTAAGGAAACACCAACATACTTTCATAGGTAACTATTTAGAATGCTTTTTGAATGTGAATTGCGGATGCGGTCCACCTCAGTCTTAGGAGGCATATCTGCAAGACTTTTCTAGACGTAATCTTGTTTTCAGTATTACATCTTAATGTCAACTCTTCTTTGGATCTACATGTTTGTGTTGTCTGTTATGAAGATTCATTTCGCCCTACTGGTTATAGAAAGAGGTAAGTCGTTTTTTTATTCTTTACGACGTTTAGCCGCCATTTCTTGTGTACAGACCAGGCCCTCGCTTTCTGAAAAGCTGTTGTCTTTCATTTTAGTCCAGCAATAGGGTATTTTCCAATTTATTTAAACTATTCTAATTTGATGATTGGGACGAAATATGTAACAGAAAAATAAAAATAAATTGATTTATATCCATTTTCTCAATTAAAAACGATTTAAACCAAATTTATTTTTCGTTGTTTTGAATTTAGCGCCAAAACGCTCCTTACGATGACTTTTTATCATGTGACGTCAACTTTGTGTAAACTAAAGTAGTACTACTAAAATTGCGCCAAAATAAGTATTTGTACTGGTGCTGTTTACACAAAGCTGTCGTCACGATGTCACGTGATACAAAGTCATCGTAAGGAGCGTTTTGGCGGTAAATTCAAAACAACGAAAAAGAACTTTGATTTTAATCATTTTTAATGGAGAAAATGGATATAAATAAATTTATTTTTATTTTTCTGTTAAATATGTCTTCCCAATCTTAAAATTAAAATAGTTTTTATCAAATTTAATACCCTATTACAGCAGCTTCCTTGAGATTTTGAGCTTTAATAACTTGAGCAGAAGGCCAATTCTCATAATTAAAAACGTTCGCAGTGTCATCTCGGCGACAATCGTTTTTTTTTTTTTTTACAAAAATGTATAGCAATTTTTGACAGATTGACACTGAGATCAGACTGTGAACGTTCTTAAAATTACCAGAATTGCCCCTCAGATGTCCTGAAACCATGTATTAGAATCAGAAATTTCTAATCATTTTGCGCCCTTAAAATGTATGGCAGAGCATTTTTTTTTAATAACCTACAAAATCATTCAGTGGGTTTCAAAATCATGAACTGAAAACATGGTAATTGGTTGTGCGTCTATATCCTTGCCTGTATTTCCCTCCAATATTTTGGCAACGTATTATAAAGAGCTGCTAAGGAATCAAGAGTAGAGCCCAAATAACATACTGCGGTGTCTCAGGAACTCTGCTCCTCAGTCTATTTATTAAGCGTTTACTAGAGATTTTACAGAACTGATTTCTTGCGTTTGGCGAATCTCTTGAACATAAATGGAGTAAAGTTTTACACCTTGCTCCAGAAATGAACTCTTGAAAAAAATTTTTACTGCCGTGGCTCTTAATATTACGTGTTTGTATTTGTAAAAGTGATTTTTATCACGTTGTCAAGTCAAAAAATAAAAATATTTTATTTTACATTTACCTACATGGGCACTTATGAAACGTCAGAAGCTAGGTGCATGGTTCCAATTTTTCGCTTCCTATGGGAGGACAGCGTAGGCCTGTCAATACTTCATTAGTCATGGACTACATGCCAATAGTAAAAAAAAAATGGCTTTTAATATTACGTGTTTGTATTTGTAAAAGTGATTTTTATCACGTTGTCAAGTCAAAAAATAAAAATATTTTATTTTACATTTACCTACATGGGCACTTATGAAACGTCAGAAGCTAGGTGCATGGTTCCAATTTTTCGCTTCCTATGGGAGGACAGCGTAGGCCTATCAATACTTCATTAGTCATGGAGTACATGCCAATAGTAAAAAAAAAATGGACTTTGAATTGGCTCTGTCTTTCCCTAAAAGAGACCTCTGTTGTTAAAGATTTTTTCCTGAAAACCTGATAAATATAATGTATGTTATACTTCGCAGTTCAGTGCATATTTACGAAGAAAAGTATAGAAGAAAAAGACATGTTGTGGAGACCCCAAATAAATCGGGAGAGCTAAAGACGGGAACTGGATCCTAAAGAAGAATCCCTTCCCATAACACAAAAAAGCAATAAAAGACATGCAGATGCAGATCTCGTTCTTACGGTCTACTATTGAGCACCTTCTACTCATTCACATCATTATTTCCTTGTTTACAGATACATGCAAGGTACTTAGACACTTTCTTCTGAGTAACGCGTGTATGGTCGGCGTAGCTACTATGATGGGATCACGTAAGAAATCTTATTTATTGCCATATATGTATGTGTGTTTTTTTTTTCAGCCCAAAAGTCTGACAACTAGTCTTACCAAGTGGTATCGTATTACCCAGTAACTGGGTTGTGGAGGTCAGATAGGCAGTCGCTCCATGTAAAATACTGGTATTCAGCTGCATCCGGTTAGACTGGAAGCCGACCCCAACATCGTTGGGAAAAGGCTAGGCAGATGATGATGATGATATGTATGTGTGTTCGTTTCGTTCCGTATGATGCCAGGGTTCCGTACGATGCTGCAGCGGACCGTATTCGCGTTGCTGAATTTTGGCCCAAACAAATGACAATGCCAGATCCTGCCCCCTACCTTTCATCAATTTACAGGAAATCTAACTTAATCAAAATTATCACATGAAATTATGACCCTTTATTACGTAAGTTATTATGTTACACTTGAAGATAAAAAGTTAGTGATAAAAGGAATATAAAAACCCAAAGCCTATTTTCTGTGTTTGTCGCGACCATCTGCGTTACTTAGCAACGTGCACACACGCAGAACAAAACGAGTTTTTTTATTTTAAAATGGCATCATTTTTTTTTTTTTTGAACGGATTTTTATATGTATTAGGTTTAGATACACTCAGTTTATGAAAATAATGTTTCATCATCATCATATCAGCCGAAAGACGTCCACTGCTGGACATAGGCCTCCCCCAAGCTCCTCCACTTCGACCGGTCTTGTGCTTCCCACATCCAGCGGATACCCGCGGTCTTCGCAAGGTCATCGGTCCACCTTGTGGGAGGCCTTCCTACTCTACGTCTTCCGGTACGCGGTCGCCACTCCAGAACCTTTCGGCCCCATCGGCCATCTGTTCTGCGAGCAATGTGCCCTGCCCATTGCCACTTAAGTTTGGCAATTCTTCGGGCTATGTCGGTTACCTTGGTTCTCCTGCGGATCTCTTCATTTCTGATTCGATCGCGTAGGGAAACTCCGAGCATAGCCCTCTCCATTGCCCTTTGGGTGACTTTAAGCCTTCTGATAAGGCCCATTGTGAGCGACCACGTCTCTGTACCATAGGTCATCACCGGCAACACACACTGGTCAAAGACTTTCGTCTTGAGACACTGTGGTATTTGGGACGAGAAGATATTGCGAAGCCTCCCGAACGCTGCCCAGCCGAGTCGGATTCGACGATTGACCTCTTTCTCGAAGTTGGACTTACCTAACTGGACAGTCTGTCCTAGGTAAACGTACTCGGCCACAACTTCGAATGTAGCGCCTCCGATCGTCATGGGAGTGGGTGTTACATGGGCATTCGACATGACCTTTGTCTTCTCCATGTTCATTTTAAGACCCACTCTTTCGGAAGCTCTACTGAGGTCATCGAGCATTGCACTGAGGTCCTCCATGGTCTCAGCCATGACGACTATGTCATCGGCAAACCGAAGGTGAGTGATGTACTCGCCATTGATGCTGATGCCAGCCCCTTTCCAGTCCAGAACCTTGAAGACATCCTCCAGTGCAGCGGTGAACAGTTTCGGAGAGATAACATCTCCCTGTCTCACACCTCGCTGCAGAAGGATAGGTTTCGAAGTCCGGTCCTGGAGTCGGACTGACATAGTGGCGTTTTCATACAGACACTTCAGCACCTCGATGTATCGATAGTCGATCTGGCACCGTTGAAGAGACTGCAGTACAGCCCATGTCTCGATCGAATCGAAGGCTTTTTCGTAGTCCACAAACGCTAAGCAGAGAGGCAGGTTATACTCTTCGGTCTTCTGTATAACCTGCCGCAGCGTATGTATGTGGTCTACGGTGCTAAAGCCTTTACGGAATCCGGCTTGTTCGGGAGGCTGGAAGTCGTCAAACCTGCGCGCGAGACGGTTCGTGATGACTCTTGAAAACAGCTTGTAGACATGGCTCAGAAGTGAGATGGGCCTATAATTCTTAAGAAGAGTATTATCACCCTTCTTAAAGAAAAGTACCACCACACCTCTGTTCCATGCCTGTGGCGTTTTGCCCTCGAGTATGACGGAATCAAACAGCTTCTGGAGGGCCTTAAGAACGGGTTTTCCGCCGGCCCTCAGGAGTTCGGCCGTGATTCCGTCATCACCCGGCGCCTTGTTGTTTTTTAGCTGCTTCAGAGCCATCCTAATCTCGTACAAGCTAACGTCCGGGATATCTTCGGTGTAGTGTCGGGTCAATCTGGCTCTTGGGTCGTTTGCCAGATCCGTAACGGGGTTGCTTGTTGACGTGTATAACTGTCCATAGAAACTCTCGATCTCTCTCAACAGCTCAGGCTTGGAGGAAACGATCCTGCCATCATTGGTCTTCAGTTTCGCAAGCTGACTCTGCCCAATAGACAGATCTCTTGAAAAGACCTTGGAGCCCTTGTTCCGCTCTATCGCGTCCTTTATGCGGTCCGTATTAAAACGGCGAAGGTCGCTTTTCAAGGCCTTAGATATCTGTCTATTGAGCTGTCGGTACTTTAGCGCGTCGTCTGAAGACTGCAGGATCATTTCACGCCTCTCCTCCATTAGCTGCAGAGTAGGATCAGAGTTTCTTTTTGCCATTAGTACGGCGGGTCTTGAAGAACTTAGACCCGACCGTATGGACAGTTTCCACGAACCCATCGTTATAATCGTCCAAGGAGCTCCCTAGGCACTCGAAACGATTCTGGAGTTCGAGCTGAAAGCTCTCGGGGTTTTGGATTTGGATCGGTGCTGGGCGGAGCGTAGACTTCATTAGTCGACATCTTTCTAGCTTGATGTTGATATTCAATGTGCCTCTTACCATGCGGTGATCGCTTCCGGTTTTCACCGCGTTGATCACAGAGACATCATTGAATATTTGCTTCTTCGTCGACATAATGAAGTCAATCTCGTTTTTCGTTGCACCATCAGGGCTCTGCCAGGTCCACTTTCTGTGCTCCCGTTTTCTGAAGAAGGAGTTCATCATGAAGAGGGCTTCCTTCTCCATAAAACTGACCAGCAAGTGACCCCGGTGGTTCCGTCGTCCAACTCCAAATTGCCCCACTCTCAGCTCATCCTCGTTCCGTTTGCCCAGTTTCGCGTTGAAGTCCCCCATGACAACGGTGAAATGAGTTTTAGAGCCATGCATGGCTTTGGATATATCCTCATACATGGTCTCCACCTCATCGTCGGGGTGTGTCGAGGTCGGGGCGTAGACCTGTATGACCTTCAGCGAATATCTTGCGGATATTCTGAGTATAAGGTACGCCACCCTGGTCGACACACTCTCGATCTTCACCACGTTGGTCACAAGGGACTTATGGACAATAAACCCGACACCACCTTGGGACTGCTGGTCGCCCTCCCGGAAATAGAGCAGGTTACCGGATTTGAGGATTATCGAGTCCTCCCCCTCTCTTCGGACTTCAGATAACCCTACTATACCCCACCGTAACCTGCTCAATTCTTCCTCGAGTTCGGTAATCTTCTCGTCGGTCCGGAGTGTACGCGTGTTGTACGTTGCCAGGTGCAGTTTCCGTTTGTTTTGGTAGCCAGATCTCTTCCGGAGATTCTTAAAATAATGTTTGTTATTACTTATTTAATATTACAATGTATGAATGTATGTTCTAATAAATATTTCGCATTTGAGTATTAGTAGGTCACTAGGTGTAACGAAACGTCATCGACAAGCTACAACAAACATTTGTTCATTGACAACAATGATATTGTCATTGATTGACGATCGCTCTGTTTTGGTTGCCTTTGCATTGTTGTTTGTATTTTACAGTCCCTAATCTCTCCGTGATCACAATTATTACTGTTATATTTTCACGACGACTTTTGACGTACACGGACTCGAACTCGCCTACTCGCCGACTTTTTGCTACATACCACGGATTCTGATCATTGCTTCTATTCTGAACATTGCTTGACTTGGTTAACGATGTTGAGGTGCATGAATTGTCGCTTGTGCGTCGACAGGGTGCTCAGACATGTTGTTTCTTCTTGACAATCTGCACTGCAAACTCTTTTCGCAACATGGAAGACGTTGCAAAAGAGGTTACATAAACTTTAAGGTAGCTAACCTACATGAAAAAACTATGTAGGTACAGATTTTTATGTAGAAACAGAAACAACAAGTGCTAAAGGCTAAAAAAGGCGTTATAATATAACGCGTGTAGTGGCGACCTCGTAATTGCTGACAAAACTCCCAGCTTTTTTTTTTTTTGTCCCACTCTAGGAATTTCTCCTGTATTGTGGGTGCGTTTACAAACATTTTAACTCACATACGCCAACAACCAGACACGGAACAACTACTTGATCATACAAAATATTTGTTCCGTGCGGGAATCGAACCCGTGATACGCAGCTCAGAAGTCGATTGTTTAACCACTGCACCAACCGTGTAGTGCCGAATTGAAACTACATTGTCTTCTTTTGTGTCTGTGCGTGTGTAGACATTAGGGTGGAAACTCAGTGATAAGGGCCGCGACATACCGAGTTGTAGGTTGTGGGTTCGAACCCAAGCACTTTCTGCCAGGGGTGCGGGTTGTTCGAAAGAGATACTGTGGCCCCTGGCTCACAAGCAACTGAGGGAACATGGGTGGGTTTTAGTCAGTAAAAGTCTGACACGCCCTCCTGCTGCACCCAGAGCGGGAGAAGTTATTCGATGATTTCACACCCTCAAAAAAAAAAACACTTTACTTTGTGTA
Organism: Polymixis flavicincta; assembly: GCA_949987655.1. Lineage (NCBI taxonomy): Eukaryota > Metazoa > Arthropoda > Insecta > Lepidoptera > Noctuidae > Polymixis > Polymixis flavicincta. Next base: position 11,275,664 of record OX465190.1, on the reverse strand, counting down.
AATTATTTCATCACCACTGCTCTCAAAACGGTAAAGGAGGAGAACATTGTGAGGAAACCGGCATGTCCAAGAACCAAAAATTCGAAGACAAGTGACTTATGTACCATCCTGCACTGGGCCTACTTGGTGGATTCAGGCCCACTCCCAGGAGACCTGGGTCCCAACACTGGGACCATTAGGCTGATTGTGCTGTATGCTACATTATTCTTAAAACAGAAATAAACTTTGATATTCTATAACGTGCAAATAAGTTTCAATGTTAGGATGTTAAAGCAATTACAAAATTGACAGACTGTTAAATAAATAAAAAACGCATTCCTATAAATACCTTCAAGGTACATAATACAACTGATATTTTATAGCGAAATTCCCCGGAGGAAGGAAGGTGCATTAGCTATTTTAATTTCACTAAAATATTAGGGTAGCGACGCCGACCCGGCAAAACCGAGCTGCGATTCAGCAAAACGTGCCAGTTTCAGTAAGCAACGGTTGTGCTGTATTTACATTACCTACGCCCTGCCAAGTCTTCTTGTAGTTTAATTTTAAATAAATATTATGCAAAATGCAGATGGTTTGGTCGTGTTTACCGATGAGTGTAAGGTGACTAACAAAAGTTATTTTACTAGGCAGATGTGAGTGCAAACGCCATAGAAGGACTAAGTGACCTATTTCAAAGAATTACAAATACAGATATAAAAATACAGTATTTGTTAACCATTTTTAAAAGCCTGCAGATGTATGAACATAGACGAATAAAAAGGAGTCATTACGTCATTACTATTTAGTTTGAATGACAAACACTTTTTTTTAAATTCGATGCTGGCATTTATTTGGCAATTTCAAACTAGTTTCGTCAGTAGCATGCTGGGATATAGGCTTCCTCTCAGTGAGAGGTGATGGGCCGTAATCCACCGCGCGGGCCCAGTGCGGGTTGGTAGATGTCACGTGTCTTCTAATTTTTGATTCTAGGACTGTTTGATTTTTGGCAATGTTTCATTTATTTCTGTATTGTTTTATCTTGTAAAAAGACACTTAAGGCTAGGTTGTTCCGGCCTGTGGGCCTTTGAAACGCTAGCTCCGCCTCCCCCAAATGCAGCACGACGTATTTATTTACGATAAACTGTCAACCATTTAGCAGAAAATCCATGCCATAGTGTAACATATTATTGCAGTTGATCAACTGAATTATTTTTGCCTAGTGCGACATTTTTTCCTTAGTTTTAAGTACGGTATGTTAAAACTAAAAATATTACTTAAAGTTCCCTGTGTAGCGTAAGCGTCCTGTATGTTACCTATTGAGCATTTTCATATTATCAGATATTGACACCATCCCGATACCGAAATGTCAGCTGAAAACCGATATCCGAAACCAAACCACCGATTCGAAACCGATATTTTTATTATCGGCCTGATGATATTGGTGAATATCGATGACCGTCGCGACTCATCAAACCACCACAGTAGGTAAAGTACCTAAGTATCGACGTCTCGAAGTCGGCAGTGCGAATAAGTGCATTCAATTGAAAGAATGGCCAGTTCTCTAGCCTCTATTGTGGTGATATCGGGAGTCAGTCACTGTCTACGCCGACATAGGTGACAATAACAACTCTATGTAAAAGTGTTTATTAGGTACTAAACGTATGCGAAAATCTGATCCCCGGTATCGTGGCGGTGTCGGAATCGGCTAATGTGCTGTGTTGTAATTTAATGTAATTGTTAATGTGACCTAATCAACTAGTTTTCAATGAAAATGCTTAAATGTATTTTCATTTAAAACTAGCTTTTGCTTGAGGCTGGTAGTTTCAGAAATAGCGATTTCAAACATTTATAAAAAACAAACCCTTTAGCTTTACTATTATTAGGGTTTCGACCTCAGGACTAGCTGCTTCTCACACGGAAAACTGTACGTCAATTGATCCCGCGACACCAGTCCTGTTTTTTTTGTATATTTAGGCTGTTGAGAGCAAATCTACAAATGTGACGTAGTTGTGTACAGCGAAGTTTTACCTATATAATGTGGCACAATAGTGGTGTCTTTCGACTTCCACGCGAACGAAGTCACGAGCAGAAGCTAGTTACAGATACATAATATGGTTTTGCGGTTGTAAGGTGAAAATGAAAAATATCAATGGTTTCATTTGGAAATCATGCTTCCAGGGCCTCAAGTCTGCTATTACAATAGTGTCAGAATGGTCTATCATTGATTTCATAATTGTTGAATTTGACAAGTGTGGTAATCTACTAATACAATGGCATCATTCTGACTTTCCAATGGTTTCACTGACACTCCATTGAAAGAAATGGCATTTATTGGTAATCTCGTACATAATGACAAATGAATGACTGACTAAGGCGCTAATCTGCTAAAATGTTGGCAGTTCCTAAAACAATATGTTAAAAAATTATATGTAGAAATTTATACATTTAAATGTAATCTGGCATGAATAAATGTTCAAATTTAGTAGTATTTTTTCGAAAATCATTTCTACTAACGGGTTTTATAATAATGGCAATACGATAATGCCATTATAACACAATTCTATTACGAGACCATTGACCGACCACTGATCGACTATTATGAATTTAGCAGATTACGAACTATTAGCAAAATTACAATGGTATCGTGTTGGAATGACGAATTTATAAAAATAACAGACTTGGGCCCCAGACCTTTCAACCAGTGAATTTCCAGACAAGTGTTATTTGTCAGTAAATTCGAACTGAAGAAACACGGGTGGGGTTTAGTCAGTTAAAGTCTGATACGCCCTAGCTCCACCTAGAGCGGGAGAAGTCATTTGATGATTTCCCATTCAAACAAAAAAAAAAAACCCGTGGTGTATTTTTGTTCTTTGAGAAAATAAATGTCTTTAAATTGAAATCATGCTTCCAGACCTAGAGGTTAAGGCTATGCGTAAGTTGTCAGTGAATTCAAGAATTTATCAAGTAGACAAGCCGTGTGTCCGACGGTATTTCTCTTCGTCCACTGATTTATTTACGTCTTTAGTGGCAGAATTTTCAAAGACACTGATTTTCAGTTTTTTATTTAGTAGAATACTTGTGCTAAAAATGGTCGTACTGTTTTGGTTACACTGTAACCATATTCTTTTGTTTTTGGTGTTTGCCATCGCTCAGAAAGAACCGTAAATATTGTGAGCTACATATATGAAGGAACAATTGCCGTACTTTATTGTCTATTGTCGTACCTACTGCTCTAGCTATAATTTATCGAAACTATTATTTTAGGACATCAACTTTAATATTTTAAAATCACGGATTCGAGAAAAAAATCTTGTATTGCTAGCTCCGCTATTCGCTTCGCTATTCCACTATCGACAACCAGACATATTGTATGATAATTATGTAATATTAATGTAGGATATGATAGTAGCGAACACAGTTCGGTGCAGACGAAATATCATAGTTGAAATGGATGAAACTGATTAAAAGAATCTTAGAAAACTGTGATTTGTAAAAACTTCTTCATAAACGACGTATACGACTCTCACTTGACTATTATTTCATCGATAATAATTTTGTAATGTGTCAACACTATTTTAAGATGACAATTAAACGTCATCATATTGCCTAGAAATAATCACATTTTCGAAAACAATTTTATGAATTAAAACTATTATTAATAATTACAAGATATTTTTTCTGAGCTATCGCAATTTCATAAATTAATTTGTTATTGTTTTATTAGATTTTTTTGTACAGGCGCAGAATGAGCGAGTTTTTGAAAATTTTGACACAGGCCCACCCTCGATGACGTCCCGCAGGACTCTGACAGACTCTGAGCGTGAGCTGATTTAGCCGGATTTAGATCTTTTTGAGTTTATTCAAAAAAAATCTACAAACTAAAAAAATCAACCGTTAAATTCCCTCCTAAATACAATTCTCTCATCGTACATGCAATTTTCACATAATTTTTTGCTCTTATTAGGAAATGAGACGGAAAATGGTTTTGAAATCGACCCTATTTCGGTTTTTTTTTTCATCGAGCAAATTGCAATTAATCGTGTTTTGAACCTTTAATTTCCCTCGAACAGGGATCTATCTATGCCATATGTTTTTTTCAGGGCCGAAATACACGAATTTGTTCATTTAATCTTGATTCTCAAACAGGCAATTTCGGATAACGCCCCGTTAATGAAAAGCTGAGAGTCACTTGTACTCCCCGTCATTATAATTAAATGTACTAGACCATGTCTTGAAACTTTCTAGTTACGGAGATATTGAAGGTCAATTTTCTAAGTTTTGCTGGCGTTTTTTTTTACAAATACAATCTGTTAATGTTACAAAAGAACTTAAGATATCCCATTGATTCAGGGGTGCGGGTCGTCCAGGGTTGCGAGTTGTTCGAAAGAGTTACGGCGGCCCCTGGCAAACAGGCAACTGAAGGAACACGGGTGGATTTTAGTCAGTAAAAGTCTGACACCCTCCCGCTCCACCCGGAGCGGGAGAAGTTATTTGACGAGTTCCCACAAAAAAAAAAGATATCTCAACGATCCCTGTATGCTTGCATCATGCTCCCAAGGAGTTTTGCATGTGTTGCATTGCGCAGTATCGCTAACAACTTTTCACATTTTCTATCATTTTTGTACAATGTTACTTACTTGATGTACGGAATGCGTTGGAGTGGTCTTTTTATACCCTGTATTTATTCGATTTTTATTTTATACGTATATTTCATCACGGAATCATTATAATCTATTTTCTCTTTCTTGTTTCAGTGGTACACTTCATCGGTAATGCGACAGTGTTCACTTACTACAATTTGAAGTACATACAACCAATTCTGTTCAGCTGTGGTCCGTGATTTGTGGTCCCATTGTAAATATTAGTTAATAAAGATATTTCTTAGTTCTTAGTGTTCTATTTCATTCCTTCGCACATACCACGACCACACCACATCGCAGATGGCGCCAGCCGGGCGGCTTGTCAGTCAGGACTGTTGAAAACTATTAAAAATTATAATTATATATTTTTTTTCTTATAACATTTTTGTTGGTGGTGATATCTGATTGGTTTTTGGGTGCCGTCTCTGAGTGTGGAAATTATGACTAGATTGTTTTATGGGGTTTTCCCACCTGTAAAAACCATTATAAGTGGTAATAGTAAATAAAATAAAATAACTATGAATACTTTATAGAATTTGATCTTCTGGAGTCGCGTCATGCTGGTCTGCGGGGGCTTTTATTTCAATCACATGCCTGTTGCTCTGTGCATTAACTGCTAACCAACACCGCAAATCCGGACGTTTCAATAAATAATTTAGTTGTGTTCTCTGTAAGCACCCTTACATTTAATTATGTAGGGTCGCTGCCGGGGTCTGTTATTAAATCCCTTGTGCTCTAGGTGAATAGTTGTACAGTTTTGTGAATGAATACTTAAAGGTGGATACTGACTTGCAATGTGTGTTTGTAATGTATCCGGTTTTTGTAACACGTTACACACGCTGTCGCGTCGCGCCAGTCTACGGGAACCTTTACAGTAGTCAGTGCAGTGAGCCGCTCTATGTGAGCGCTGAATCCTCCAGTCGACTGTCCGCTTTTTCGTTCCTTTTGTAACCCGTTAGTCGACGGTCACACGAACGTAATAAAATCACGGCAGGATCTTTTTGCGGACTCGATTTTGAAATCTTGGTGTAGAACCGAACATTGACAATTCAATAGAGTGCGCAATAAAGAACAATCGTGATTTTATTACGTCCGTGGGAACGTGGGCTTACCTAGTCAGTGCAGCGAGCAGAGCCGTTCGATGCGAGAGAGTAAGTTGACGGGTCGTCGCTTGGCATAACGTGTCTCATTTTATTCTCTGTTCCAAAATAAAATATAGGTACTTTTCCAAAATAAATGTAGGTACACAGGCCGGCTACATCCGCCATTCTGAATAAAAATGGATCACGCTTGAGCCATGGGCTCGAAGCGAGCGTTCGCCACATTCAGTGTATCGCCGTTTTGTAACAAGAAATGAAGCGCGCTTGAGCCATGTGCTCGAACCGAGCGTTCGCCACATTTAGCGTATCGCCGTTTTGTAACAAGAAATGGAGCACGCTTGAGCCATGTGCTCGAAGCGAGCGGTCGCCGCGTCTTGTGTATCACCGCCGCGCGCCATTTGTAACCAAGGACGACCAATGTTTGTTTGTGTATTACAAACTAACGTTGGAAGTGACTCTCCGCGCAAAAAAATTAAAGCGATTATCTCTAGTATGGTATTACCAGCGGGGTGTTTGCGTAACACACTAACAGTAGCAATGGCTTCCATTTCTACAACTCAACAACATTCATTGCTTTATTTACGTTGTTGAGCTGACAAACTCTCCGAACTTATGATGATTCAGATTGTAATTATGTGTTACGCAATTATGATGCTGATGTATGAACTTAAACGAAGCAAAAGAAGTATGTAAAGGTGCTCTTCCATGGGCAATTTTTTGAGCTATTATTGCTGGGCAACACTAATGGATCAATCTAGATCAATTAAGTGGAGCAATCTGGAGCAACAACAATAAATTGCGGAAATGTTTCGGGAATTTTGCTTCTGATTGCTCCATATATTTTATGAGTTACCGAATATCCAATCAGTTTAAAAAAGTTAAGTCAATTCTTTAGTCAATTTTCTTTCTATCTCGTTTGTGTGACGACTACGAGGCGGCGGGGAGGGGGGGGGGCGGCGTATTGCCTAAGTTGCTCCATGCTGCATGATATTGCCTGGCCGTATCTCTGGTAACAGGTTGCCGTTGCCCTAAATTGCTGGATGTAGTCGTGACGTCATATTTGTTTCGTCGAGAATTGACCAGCACCCTAATTGCGTAACTCACGATTCATCATAATCTGTAAGTATCGTTTTTAAACGGATTGTTAAACCATTGCATATGTTCTAAAAATGTGTCTGTTCGACAACATAAATAACGCAATGGATATTGTTTAACTGTGAAGACGAAACCAATTATGATCTATCGTGAGTTACGCTATTAGGGTGCAGGATATAGCAGTTTTAGTTGCTCGTGTAAGCGCATGATCGTATTAGGTGATGTTCTTTAGTTTCTGCCTCCCACCAAGGGAAAAGATGTGAGTTTATGAATGCATATGGTTTTAATTATGTATCTTTTGTTGGAGACGCTAAATAAATAAGTATATTTTATAGAAAACACTCTTACCCTGCTAATAAATTTTGATCACACAACTGTACTCTTTCACAATCCAACAAAGACTAACTCGCACTACATTTTACCATTTAAAATTATTACGTTGCCAAAATAGAATTGGTAATACATTAAATTACCTGAGTTGTCATTATGAAAATATACTTAAAAGTTTGTCACTATTTCAGTTATTTGTACTTTGACATTGTTGCCACAGTTTCCACTGATACATTGTAATTTAGTATTCAAATATAATATTACTTTAGCTGAATGAAATCACGACACTGTTTTTGTTACACTACCTTTTTTATCAGTACCTACTTTACCTTACTATAGGAGATAAAAGCTTTGGAATCTTGCGTAAGTGTAACGTATTTATGTCCAGGACTGTACAATGTGACCGGTTAGAAAATCAATGGAGCTTGTGATAAGGTTGGTGTGATGGGTTGGTTGATTTGATTCGTTTGTTTTGTTTTGGGCGTGTGTTGCGGAATGATTGGTATATGAAAGTAGGTTTTGGTAGACTGTTAAGCAAAAAAGTTGTGCTTATTTAAAGCAGAGAGGGTCAATTGTGAAGGTTTTGTATAGTTAAATATAATATTAGTGTTTCCATCGTACTAGATTTTCTTTGAAAATATGGTTTAAGTCGTCACGATCGAACTTGCAACATTAGGGCAAGGATTTTATGTCCTGATTCACAGATAAGCACTTGTAGACAAACTATTCTATAAAGGGTGACTGGTAATTAGTGACCGACATTTAAACACATGATTGAACTCATCATTAGGAACAACTTTTACTATGGGACCAAACCTGAAATCGCGAAAAAAAAAAATCAGCTGTTCCCTACATTTATGTTCGCATAACTCGTCAAAATGTAGGGAACACCTGATTTCTTTTTCGCGATTTCGTGTTTTGTCCCATAGTAAAAGTTGTTCTTAATGATGAGTACAATCATGTGTTTAAATGTCGGTCACTAATTACCAGTCACCCTATTATAAAAGCGAAAGGTCACTCTCTCATTCATTCACTCACTGATTAAGCACAAAATCTCAAAAAGTACTAGACCTGCAAAGATGTATTCTGGCACAGAGGTAGATTATGAGTAGGAGACCAAGTTAAGAAAGGATTTTAGGAAACTCTTTCGTTTAGGGGCGAAATAGGGGGCGGCACCGCGGGGAGCAACTTTAAATATATCTGTAATAAACTTATCTGGTATTTATTAATAGGGATGTTCAATCATCTTGTTCTGGTTTTAGAAAACATTGGCAGCCCTGCTCACACAACAAGGAAAAACACAACAGCGTAATTAACAGCCTCTTACTCTAAGTACCAGGAATTAGTATATCGCGGAACCCTCGTTGTTGATGTCGTTTCAACCTTACTTAGCAAGTAGGTACTTACATAACAATTCAGCTTATTTTGTATCACAATTAATGTTTGCTTTTGTCTGTTTCCCTCAAAGATTTAAATCGCTAAATTCGTCCGCACCGTACTTATTCATGCGAAAAAGTGTCCATCCTGAGAAGAGTGAACTCACATAGCATTTCCATTACAGTCAAGTCACTTTGTTATTGTGTGTCTGATATGTCAAAAGGAAACAGAAACGCCACTATCTTTTGTCGCGGTTGGGCGAATCCGGCTCGAAGGACCAATGTTCGGGGTTAGGGTGAATTTATGATAAACTAAGATTAATGATTATAAAGATAGCTATATTTCAGTGATACAAATGGGATAACGATTAAAACTAATGAGGTAAATGAGATGAGATTGAACCGCGCCTGATATGCTGTCCTAAAGCGTACTGACTATTTTACTTAGGTAATTAATACATAACTTATTCAAGCAAGCGCGGAGTCGCAATCACGCTGACATATTTATTATTGTTCGGTTATTGAAACAGAAATCTTTATTTTTCTGCCGTTCCTGATCTTGGAAATGACAATCATTTGGATGTCTTTTGGGCAGTGTTGCCAACTCCTAAAAACTCGAGTCGCTAGACTCAATGTCAAAAGTCGCCAGAAACTGATAAAACTGATTCTATCAGGAACGGACTCAGGATTTTGTTCTGGGAGGGGCATACAAGGCTAGCCTTTTATAGTAATATTATAATTTTTATAATAATAGAAATTATATTTAAATACATATAAAAATACTAATGTATCGATATAAATAAAAAGAAAAGTCCTGACTGACTCACTGACTGACTGACTGACTCATCAATGCCCAGCCTAAACTCTTGGACCTAGAAAGCTGAAATTTTGCACAGAGGTTGCCTTTATAATGTAGACAAGGAATAAGGAACGATTTTTCGAAATTCAACCCCTAAGGGAGTAAAATAGGGGATGAAAGTTCAGCGCGGGCGAAGCTGCTGGCAAAAGCTAGTATTTAAATATATTACCATCATTTTAACAATCACATAAATTGTTGTTTCAATGAAAATTTGCCAGAAATACTAGAAACATGCAATTACATTTAAAAAAAACGAACTAAAGAAATCGAAGTTTTGAGAAATTAAGCAAGGGCGTTTGCGTTTTCCGTATTTAACTCTTGGCACCATGTCGAATTAGCAAAAACAATATTTATTACAAGCTATAAAATTGTTTTGATTCGTACTCCAAAAGTCGTCAGATAAGTCGCTAAAACTTTTTTGTCGTCAAATCTTATTTTTTTGTCGCTAAGACTTAAACGAAAGTCGTCACTTCTAGCGACAAAGTCGCTAAATTGGCAACACTGCTTTTGGGATCAATGTTAACAGAGCTAAGATACAACACGTCATCGTCAGTCAGGTTGTATGTTGATTAATATTTAGGTCTTTACCTATGAAATTGCCGTACTGCAGTACTGGCCATTTCAAATCAAAATAATTTTTGTTTGGCTAAGAATTCTAATTTCAAATTAATTTTATTTTAAAAACATGGATTTTTTTTTCTAAAAGTAGTCATTTCTTTATTGATTAGTGTTACATTTTCATCGCATTTCAATCTTTTTCGTCATCATGGATACGTTAAAAATTCGAGTAATTATGGAATATGAGTACCGTCGTGGCAGCAACGCGGCACAAGCGGCACGCAACATCAACGACGTTTACGGAGCTAACACTACAAACCAACGCACCACCTGTTATTGGTTTGCTCGCTTCCGTTCTGGAAATTTCGACCTGAAAAATGAACCTCGCGGTCGTCCGAAGACTTTGGTCGACAATGACGAATTAAAGGCGATTGTGGAAGCTGATGATACACAATCTACGGCTGAATTAGCAGCAGCTTTCGACGTTAGCGTCAAAACAATATTGGTCCATTTGCGTCAAATTGGCAAGGTAAAAAAGCTTGACAAATGGGTGCCCCACGAACTCAATGATCGCCAGCGCGAAGTACGCGTCGAGACGTGCCTTGCACTGCTCAACAGACACACAAATGAAGGAATTTTGAACCGCATTGTTACCTGCGATGAAAAATGGATTCTGTTTGATAACCGTAAGCGCTCAGCAAGTTGGTTGGATCCTGGTTCAGCACCTAAACAATGCCCTAAACGAAAACTTACCCCTAGAAAAGTGATGGTCACTGTTTGGTGGTCTAGCGCCGGTGTGATTCATCACAGCTTCTTACCAAACGGGGTGAGCATTACTGCAGATGTGTACTGTGAAGAACTGAACACAATGATGGAGAAGCTGGCGCATCTCCAACCAGCATTGGTCAATCGCTCGTCTCCGCTGCTCCTGCACGACAACGCGCGACCTCATACTGCACAGCAGACGGTCTCCAAGTTGCAAGAACTGGGGTTGGAAGCTCTCCGTCATCCGCCCGACTCACCAGACCTTGCGCCTACAGACTACTACTTTTTCCAGAATTTGGATAACTTCTTGGCGGGAAAAAAATTTAATACCCGAGAGGCAGTACAAAATGCCTTTGAAGAATTTGTTGCCTCCCGTCCAGCTGATTTCTTTAAGAAGGGCATCAATAAACTGCCACTGCGATGGCAAAGATGCATTGATTGCATGGGTGATTACTTCGATTAATACAAATAAAAAATTCATGAAAAAAATTCGTTTAAATTTTTTCATACAAAACGGCAATTTCATAGGTAAAGACCTATTATGATTCGCGATCGTAACAATAATATCGCTGTATCATAATTATAATCATTCGACTCCAAGTCAGAATTGGCCTCTAATTTTATGATTTCAAGAAATAGTCATATACACCGTGACATTTTATTCGTTTTACAAAGGTGGGGTCAATAATATACGAAATAAAATACCTATAGGCGCGATTTAAAAAAAAGTGTTCATAAATATATATATATGTTTTTTTATAAATGATAAGACGATTAAAATGCATTGTATAGTTGTATTGATATTTTTTATGATTATAATTCAATATATAAATATTTTATTGCAGTCGCGAACCATATTTTAAACAATGTTGAATTGAATATCGTTCCCGATCGTAACAAATATTTATTTGCAGGTCAGTGTTAGGTTGAATGTAGGCAAAAAAAAAAAAAAAAAAAGAAACAACCTGAAATCTCTTGTATCTGAAACCTGTCTTTTTACAAAGCAAATCAACAACAATTACCGTACGTAGGCAAAATTTATTCAGAAATAAGTCCGAAAAAAAAAAAAACAAATTCGATTCTATTTTCGAGCTCAGTAGTACCTTTGTATAAGCAAAAGCAGAAACAATGCCAGTTATTCGGACTACTGCGGGCCACATCTGGTTCCATTCCTGAAAGCCCGATCCTCCGCAATGGCAAACATTTTGATAGCTCGATCACCGTTCTGTGTTTTGAATCTTTTAGGCAAGTATGTTTCTTGATGAATGGCAGGAATATGGATTGTTTTTCATTTTATTTATTAACACAGCGCTTGTATTCCCCGAAGATTAAGCAAAGGTGCAGTGGCGAGGTGTCAATTTTTCTAAGAAGCCGGAGCGAAGTTGGCTTCAACTTACTGACTTATCACTAAAGAATACTGACATTATTATCATTCTAAAATTAATGTAGGAATGTAAATAATTAAATACAATCAAATTGAACAGCTGAAAACCAAATAAAATGTGCAATATTCCTCCATCTCGTTCTCGCTGACGCATTTTTCTATATCTGTCTCAGTCATAACCCGTTGTACAGAAGCTTGCTCTCGTCCATATCAAGCGGTGTCACGTGACCTAAAGTAGCATAATTACGGGATTGCTGTTGTAAGAATTTTTAGTTCTCGATTATGACGTTTTGGCGTTTTTTTTTTTTTTTTGGCTGGGAAATCATCAAATGACTTCTCCTGCTGAGTAGAGCAGGAGGGCGTGTCAGACTTTTACTGACTAAAACCCACCCGTGTTCCCTCAGTAGCCCGTATGCCAGGGGCCGTGGTATCTCTTTCGAACAAACCCGCACCCCTGGCAGGCATCGGCCCTTGCGGACCCCACCAGTGGTTGCTGACATCTTTGAAGGCGCGCGTGAGGAACACAACGCGCCGTCCCGTCTACCACTTTTCGGCCGCAGAGGATAGGGAGAGCGGCTGACGCTATACCGACACTCCTCTTCCCCTGCGGCCCCACCGCGTCCGCCATCAAACGGTGGCGGCCCCGTCCAGGCCACGGCAGGGAAGAGCGCTGCTCAGAAGCACCGGCACTCCTCCTCTACCGCAGCCTGTAACCCTCAGCCGCGATGCCTCCCATTCGACATCGCGGCCCACCTCAGTTGCGGTGCACCTCACCGCAACCTACTTTTTGGCCGCTACGTCAATGGCTTGAAGGCAAAAGCCCTGACGAGCGGCCCCACCGTTGGGTTCCTCTTGGCTTCACCGTGGATGGGAGACCACGGTTACTAAGCCCCCCCGCAACGACAATGCGGGAACCCACTCGGGGGGGGGACGTTTTGGCGTCGGGTTTAATTTAGAACATGTTTTTGTTGTAATAAAAAGCTAAAGCGTTTTTGTTGTTTGAATATTTGAATTAAATACCCGTAGTATAATTATATATTTTGCCAATAGTAGATACTAAAAGCGGTAGAGAGGCGAATCACCGAAGGGAAGCCGGTAAGAATCGTATTAAAGGTATGATGCTTTATAACACGATACTTAGCTGAAATTAACAAGAAAATACAGGGTACATTTTTAACCAGTGCGCAAAGTGTAATCGTAAATTTATCGTATCATTTTAGACGCCCCCTAGCGAAGAATTTTTTCAACGGTTTTACAAAAAAAAAAATGCTGTTTTAAGTGCAATAGGTACCTACGCGGTTAAAATGTATGGAACAGTTCTTAATTTTTTTTGTATAACCGACGCAAAATTTCCATACTAGGGGAAGAAAATCTAGAATGATATGCGAATTTATGGTTACAGTTTGCGCACTGGTAATTTTTTTATTCTGTACAGTTTTTTTACTTACAATTCGTCTTTGTCTGGTCTTTTTGTCTGCCTATCACAGTGGTGTAAATAGAAACCTTATATTACCAACTACCTATATAACCAACTTAGTGATGTTATCATATCATACATCACAAACAAGCATAATATCATAATTGTAATCACATCACAACATACAACATTCGTCAGTGATGCGCATTTGTACGGCTTCAGGGGCCTTAGTCTGCTATTTTTATAAATTCGTCATTCCAACACGATCCCATCGTCATTTTGCTAAAAGTTCGTAATCTGCTAAATTCATGATGGTCGATCAGTGGTCGGTCAATGGTCTCGTAACAGAATTGTGTTATAATGGCATTGCCGTATTGCCATTATTATAAAACCCGTTTGTAGAAATGATTTTCGAAAAAACACTACTAAATTTGAACATTTATTCATGCCAGAATTCATTTATGTAAATTTGTGTACATTTTTTATTTTTTAACATATTATTTTAGGGACTGTAATTTTTTTAGCAATTAGTCTTTCATTTGCCATTATGTACGAGATTACCTATAAACGCCATTTCTTTCAATGGAGTGTCATTGGCTGACCACTGGAAAGTCATAATGACGCCATTATATTAGTAGACTACAAAACTTGTCAAAATCAACAATTATGAAATCAATGATCGACCATTCTGACACTATTGCAATAGCAGACTTGAGGCCCAGAGCTCGACAGGAGTGACTTATGCTTTAAATAATATCGTAAGTGGTGCATGTCTTGGCATGTCATAATGTTAAGGGGAGGAAAGAATAGTCTGGCAAATGTTCCTTGTTTTTCCTGATTTACACAAGATCCTCTTAAACCACATTCACAAATGTCAAAATATTGCGGTGGGGTTTTATCGTGTACTGCATTTTGGACTCTCGGTGTTGAACCTAACATTGAGAATCGAATAGAGCGTCGTAAAATCACTGTTCGATTATGAATTCTCGACGCTAAACAGTGAGGTGCGCGAAAAAATCCCGCTGCGATATTTTTACGTCTGTGCGAACGTTAACTTATGTTAGGGATTCCAAAGACTGCGGTGGCCGCCATATAACGTCCGCAATATCCCGTCAACAACAACAAGGAAAGATGGATTTTTCATTTGAAGAATTGGCTTTAATTGCTATAGCTTTAGATGGCGAAGAAGCTACGGTCGTCAAGAGGAAAAGGAGATTAATATTTGGTGTCTAAATACTTTGCGCTTGCAAAATTATACAAAACTGGATGTGATCGTACACACTCAATTAATTTTTCGTCGTCCATTTTCGCTTGGTAGGTAAATACACGTGCATCACTACTTAGCTCTCCGGAGCGAACGGAGTGACTGTGTATCTATAGGCAGCGGTATCACGGACGGGACAAGGCACGCGCGGGGCGGGACGTGCTAAACATCGTCGCCGACGATATTTTTCCCTCCCCGTGCGTGCCACGTTCCCGTTCCGTCCGTGCATCCGTGACGTATGCTCTTTCGTTTACATTTTCTATGAAACGATATTTCCAAAACTTCACGTCCCGTTCCGTCCAGATAAAAACACGTTACGTATGTGTAGGGTATGATTATAAGTATTTTATGTGGGTATTAATAAATAAATCAGTTGTCACTCGGACTCGCACTTTTATTCATCGCTTCCCGCTATATTATTTCATAAATACAACTGGCGACGAGGAAATCAGTTAAATTCGTGTGGTGTACTTATTTTAAGTGTGGGACTTCAAGATGCCTATCGGGAAAATTGAAGAATTTGACCTATCAAGCAAAAAGTGGTTGGCGTATATCAGACGCGTGGAACAATTCATAACCTTAAATGAAATAAAACCAGAGTTACAAGTGGCAACGTTGGTGACGTTGGTCGGAGCGGCCACTTATGACTTAATGTGTGATTTATGTGCACCTAATCATCCAGAAAAAAAAACCTTTCGTGAATTAGTAGAAATAGTGGGTGATCATCTTGAACCAAAACGCTCAGAAATTGCGGAACGCCATGTGTTCAGACAAAGACGTCAGAACACGGGTGAATCGCTCAGTGAATATCTACAAACACTCAAACACCTGGCCAGTACATGTAATTTCAAAACTACGCTCGAGGAAAATTTAAGGGACCAATTTGTATCTGGGTTGGCTAGTGATGATATGAGATCACGCATTTTTGCGGAACCATCGATTACATACAAAAAAGCCGTAGAATTGGCGTTAGCATTGGAAGCGGCCGAGCGACACTCACAGACCAGCGGTGCAAACGCCGCGAGTGCAGCTAACGCGTTGGCGGTTGGGACTCGAACGTTTGAGGCGGTGCATCAAGTGGCAACGGCAAAGCGGGCAGGCCGGCCGCCCGAGCGCGGAACTGCGAGCAGCGGCAACTCGTCTACCGAGGGGAGCGCGGCAACATCGCGCTCAACGCGTGCATGTTGGAGGTGTGGCAGAAACCATCGTCCAGAAGTGTGTAGGTTTAAAACTTATTCGTGCGACGTATGTGGCCAAAAAGGTCACATTAAAATAATGTGTAAATCGAACAAAACGCGAGGTGTCGAGTCAAGCCATGACAATTCAACGCGACGTAATAATAATTATCTCGGAAGTAGTGATAACGAGTCGGAATGTGATCTTTATAATCTAAGCGTGTGCGGCGTTAACGACAAACCGTACATGGTTATGGCACAAGTGAACGGCAGAAAGATAAGTTTCGAACTGGACACTGGAAGTAAGTTATCAGTTATAAGTTTAGATTATTATAATAAAAACTTTTGTGATTTACCATTAATTAGCAACGATATTTCTTTGTACTCCTATGTCGGTTCAATCATAGAACCGGTCGGTTTTGTGTCTGTTCATGTTGTTATTGGTGAACATTCAGTCGGAAATCTCAAATTGTATATTGTTAAAAATGGTGGACCACCACTGTTAGGTCGGTCGTGGCTCACTAAATTAAAAATAAATAAGATTAGTATCGATGAATTTTTATTAAAGTTAAATGAAAATAATTTAGTAGAACAATTACAACGTGAATTTCCGACTGTATTTGCTTCTGGGCTTGGGACATGTGTAAAAAAAATTACCTTAAAATTGGTAGATAAAAATCCAGTATTTATCAAAGCTAGGCCATTACCGTTGGCGTTACGAAAACCCGTCGAGCGGGAGTTAGAACGACTCGAGGCTGAGGGTACAATTCGAAAAGTTGAGTATTCTGATTACGGTACACCTATCGTGCCAGTAATTAAAAAGAACGGAGAAATAAGAATTTGTGGTGACTACAAGGTCACGGTTAACCCGAAACTTATGCGCGAACCTTACCCACTACCACGAATAGAGGAGCTGTTCGCGGCGCTGAGTGGGGGTGAACAGTTCTCTAAAATTGACCTCACGCATGCTTATCAACAATTATTTTTAGAGGAGGAATCTCAGGCATGTACCGCTATAGCGACACATATAGGAACATTTGTGTACAATCGCACACCATTTGGACTTACGTGTATTCCAGAAAAGTTTCAGAAATTTATGGAACAAACGGTTAAAGGACTCAAAGGAGTCGCGGTTTTCATCGACGATATTGCATGTACTGGGACGACCCGTGGTGAACATATTAGCAATTTAAAAGCATTATTGAGTCGGTTGCGTGAGGTTGGTTTAAGGATCAAATTAGATAAGTGCGTATTTATGCAGGATAGTATTACTTATGTTGGGTTTGTTATTGACAAACATGGCTTGCATCCCGATGAGAACAAAATTAAAGCCATCGTGGATGCACCAGCGCCTAATGACGTGACGCAACTTAAGTCTTTCTTAGGTATGGTGAACTACTATGCAAAGTTTATTTCCAACTTAAGTACAATATTGTATCCCTTACATAAACTGTTGCGGAAAAATGAAGAGTGGATTTGGTCATATGAGTGTGACGACAGTTTTAACAAGGTTAAAAAAGCAATTTCAGGTAGCAAAGTAATTAGTACATTACAACCCGGAACTTCCACTAGTACTAGCAGTAGATAGTAGTTCTTACGGCATTGGTAGTGTGTTGTCGCATAGATACCCGAATGGCGAGGAACGCCCCATATGTTTTGCATCGCGAACGTTAAATTCGGCAGAACGCGGTTATAGTCAATTAGATAAAGAGGCGCTGGCAATCATTAGTGGAGTGTTAAAGCACCATCAATATCTTTATGGTCGTGCTTTTATAATTAAAACCGACCATAAACCTTTGACATTTATTTTTGGTTCCAAGTTCGGTTTGCCGCAGACTGCGGCAAGCCGATTACAAAGGTATGCAACAAAGCTAGCAGCCTATGACTTCACTATAGAATTTGTAAAGTCCAAAGATAATTATAACGTGGACGCATTATCACGCTTACCACTGCCGTATGAACGTAAAACAAAAACAGAGCAACATACGGTGTCATATATTAACTATGTAGAACAATCGATTCCTATTAAAGCCAAAGACGTTTCAAACAAAACACAGGAAGATGAGGTTCTTAAAAATATCTATGATTATATTATTAATGGCTGGCCAGCAGCAGTTACTCGAAGTGAAGAAAAGCCTTATTTCTATCGAAAGGACAGTCTGGCTATCGACAGACACTGTATATTATACAATCACAGAGTGGTCGTTCCTAAGGTACTTAGGCAGCAAATTCTACAGGAATTACACGAGGGACACCTAGGGGTAGTCAAAATGAAAAATCTAGCTCGAAACTATGTTTACTGGCCACAATTGGACAATGAAATTGAAACATTGTGTCGAGAATGCAGTGCATGCCTACAACAGCGCGATGCGCCAGTGCGTGCACAGTTGCATCCGTGGGCTTTTCCTACACGACCTTGGCAACGTTTAAATATTGACTTTGCTATATTTCAAGGTAAATATTATTTAGTGACGATCTGCACACAGTAAATGGATAGAAGTTCAAAAAATGTTAGGAACTAATGCAAACTCCACTATAAATAAGTTAAGAGAACTTTTCGCACGTTTCGGATTGCCTTCTCATGTAATTAGTGATGGGGGACCACCATTTAGCTCGTTTGAACTAACTAACTATTTAAAAAAGAACCTAATAAACCACACAATCACCAGTCCATATCGACCAGCCGGTAACGGGGCGGCTGAAAATGCAGTAAAATTGGTCAAACGGGCTATGAAAAAGGCAATACATGAAGGTAAAGATGTAGAAGCCGCCGTCTCGAAATTTCTGTTTCAATATCGCAATTGTGAGCACGCCACTACCGGAGTGGCACCAGCGGTAGCTATGTTTGGTAGGAGATTACGAGGTCGGTTGGACATTATAAAACCGTCCACTGAGCGTACAGTGGAGTTGTCAACTGAGAGAGCGGGGCGCGCGCGGCCCGGCGCCGAGCGGCACGTGGAGCCCGGCGAGCAGGTGCTGGCGCGGGACTACCGTGCTCGCGCTGACAAATGGGCAGCAGCTACTGTGCTTGCACGGACCGATCCACTCACATACAAAGTACGCGTGTCTGATGGACACGAGTGGAAACGTCACATCGATCAATTATTACCACTAAAAAAACAATATTCTAGACATTCCATAACAAGTAGCACAGATAAGTCCGTAACTGAGATTGATGTTACTGAATCTAGTCCGGACAATCAAATAAAGAACACTTCACCATCATGTGAAGAAGAAACTGATCAGAATACAGCACAATTAGATATTAACACGGCTGCAGGCCCCAAAAATTTGACAGCAGTACCAGTACCGATTTCTGATATAGAAAGTGTTAAACTTAGACGTAAATGCATATACCAAGGCAAATATGCAAAGTAATTCATATGTACATGTTTATTAAAAAAAAATGTAACATTAGATACTATATATACTCGTAGATATAAGACGTATTTTTTTTTTTTTGTTCATTGTTTTGTGTTTATATTTCTTTAACAAACTTAAGTATTAAAATAGATAGTTTATTTGTAAACTCAACTAAGTGCCCCCAAATTTTAAGTAATGTTTTAAAGGGGGAGGTGTAGGGTATGATTATAAGTATTTTATGTGGGTATTAATAAATAAATCAGTTGTCACTCGGACTCGCACTTTTATTCATCGCTTCCCGCTATATTATTTCATAAATACAACTGTATGCAACTTTTAATCTAGGATAAAATCTATCTGTGTGCCAAATTTCATCCAAATCCGTTCGGCCGTTTTTGCGTGAAAGAGTAACAAACATCCATACATCCATACAACTTACTTTCGCGTTTATTATATTAGTAAGGATAATGCATTAGAAACACATTATGTTTTAAATGAATTGTAATTATGGTCGAAGTCCGACTACTGGGAGACCACTAGTTAATTTAAAATCTTAACAAATCGTTGACAGACTTTTTCCTTCACTCCTTCGGTCCGTTTCTCAAGTCCCGGAAAGGCGCTGCCCTTAAGAGTCCCCTTAAGCAAAGTCTGCGGCACGTCTCAAACGCTTGTTCTACGTCTACATAAACGAATTGGAGTAATTTACTCTGCTAGTGTTTGTACGGGACCCCTACTAGTGGGTATAGTAGGTGATAGGGAAAGTTGTTTAAGAATAAAAAGTTTTTTTTATTGTTCTGCGTCATAATCTTTATGTACTCGTAGAATTGTAAATGCATTTACTTGACGTTTTAAAATGGCATGGACAGTCAGATCAGTCTCTAGTTCAGTCTGAACCTGGACAGAGAGCAAGTTGGCAGTTGGTTTGTCTTAAATGCTAATCGGTCGACCGATCGAATAATCAGTATTGCCATACAATGTGGCAATGGTGCCAGCCACTATTCATGTTGACTCCGCATTTTATGATGCCCTTTGATTGCTTCCCCTTTTTTTATAACTACTTCGTTGGTATATATTATTTTGATTATTTAAGACTATTCGCTTACGAATAATGTTCGCTGTAAATACATTTATGAAGAGTAAAACCAATCAGTGAACAGAAAGAACCCTTCCAGTAAATTAATCATCAAAATGTTTTCAGAAGTTTATGACATCGTCGTGGACCTACCTATAAACATACATCATACGTGTCATCATACATGTCATCATACGTGTCATCATACGTGTCATCATACGTGTGAACATACGTGTCATCGTACATGTCATCATACGTGTCATCATACGTGTCATCATACGTGTCATCATACATACATCATACACGCATACGGGCCGAATACAGAACATACACATACATAAACTCACGCCTTCTTTACATGGGGGTAGACAGAAACTGCAAACGCCATCAGCTACTATCCTTACAAATACCTATTGCCAAACCTTCCCCCTTCCCTCCTCCTCCAAAACAACAATTGGTTAATAATACACTTTCATCGGCAAAAACTCACTTCGAAATCATTTTCTGACTACGAACTCATGATAGTACCCACCTTCTGAAAGGCGGCTCCATGAATGGCGCGGAATGAAAGCGTACGCACACGAAGGCGAGTGAGAGAGTGAGACCATCATTAAGGAACTAGAATTGACATAATGTGCACACTGGTTTAGACGATCATAGAGTTAAACAAAAATAGAGGCAGATTTTCTTCATATAACTTAGCATCATGCCTTGTTTTCAACTAAGGGTTGGAGATGTTCCTATCTATAAAACACCTACATTAGGCTAGTTATTTAAGGCCTATGTAATAGGCAGCGAGCCTATCGCCATCAACCGGGCACACATCCAGACTCCGGGCTAAATCTGAGAAGTTCTAGATAGAAAAACCCAGTAACGCCCGGGACCAGGACCTCATGCTCAGTTGTCAAGAGTAGCGCTTGTGACCACTCGATTCCTGGGCGCAAGTTCTATTATTTCTGAATTATTTAAATGTATTGTCTGAAAAGTGTCTGAACGACATGACGGCGGAATGCGCACGTTACCACTACCAGCTGAACCAGTAATGCTCGCGAAGAGGGAGGCGGCGCACGTGAGGGAGAGTCAGTATATGCGCCTTTACGGCCTTAGTCGCTGCAGGAGATGCCCTGGGCGTTGAGAATCCCAGGCTGATTCCCGGCCACCGTAGGCGCGGGCTTGCGGATGGCGAGTAATGGGTAACTCGCTGTCCGGTATGGACCAAGCGGGGTCAACGGCGCCACTACAGGCTCCTCAGTCTAAACGTTTTACGTCTTTGGAAACGTACGCCGCCATCTTGAACATTTCAAGCAAATGCATGTCTTCAACTCTTCATCCTTGCGTGAGTCACTTCTTCCATCTCATTCTGACATTTTGTATGACAACCAAGACTGATGGTTGAGTGTTTTATCAGAGGCTGAACATGATCTCAATCGACAAATATGGTTACCCATCCACGGACAGGGTGACCTGGCAAGCAAAGGTACCTCGCCGATAGACCAATTAATCGTAATTTTGTTTCTACTGAGTGACGAGGTGTCGGCCGTGAACGGCGAGATGAGCGGACGAGATTGTTGCCATCAAACGCAAAAACTGGATGAGACCAGCGCAGGAGCGTGGGGATGGGAACGAGCAAAGAGATGCCAATGAGCAGCATTGGATGTCGTCAGGTTGTGAATGATGATGATGATGATTTATCCTCCCTCCTGAAAACTCTAAAGGATGAAATGACGGAATGGATACGAACGGATGCGGCGACAGCCGATCGCGTCCGGCAGAATGTCGAAGCAAACGATTGGTTCATATCCATTTATGTACCGAGTCAAGTAGTGTCATTCCTAATATCTTGACGTGTTTTAATGATTGAAAATGGTTGAAGTTTATCCGATCGGATACGACGACAGGCGAACGGAGTCGATCGCGCGTAGTAGTATACTTTCGGCCAAGATCGCGTCTCGTGGATGGCGCTCGCTGTCAAGCTGCTGTGCGCGGCTTGGTAATAAAGACTTTAAATACTGTTTACACCATTAAATATACATAGTTTAATAAATTGTAAAATCCGTTCCGATCTGATGCGATGCGAGCCATTACAGTAGGTATTTTATGTTCCTTCTAAACGTTTCTAATGCTATATTCCCAGTCACAGGTATGTTTGCAAAGCAAGCGGCTCGTTATTGAATTACGCGCAGCCCTAACGTTGAGTGTCACATTATTCTTACAGCTAAATATAGCGACTTATATAGCAAGTATAGTGTGGCTTCGTTTATGTGGAACCGAAAGTATTTAAATGTAATAGTGTGCTTATGGGATATTTTTGTTGATTAGGAGTAGAATTTGCATTAGTGTAGGAAATACTGTTATTTAGAAAATGATTGTATGTAATTACACACATACATGGCATATACAGGATACATTTTTTTACCAGTGCGCAAACTGTAACCTTGAATTCAGCATATTATTCTAGGCCGCGTAGAAATTTTTTGTCAGTCATATAAAAAAAAATGCTGTTTCATAGAAAAGTGCAATACCTACGCGGGCAAAATGTATGGAACAGCTGATTTATTTTTTTATAATTGACGAAAAATTTCTACGCTAGGGGGTCTAGAATGATATGCTGAATTCATGGTTACAGTTTGCGCACTGGTTAAAAAATTATCCTGTATCTATGTGTATCTATTTAGAATTATGTATTAATATAATATATTCTTCCTTTTTATTTACTGCGTCGTTTGTCAAGTGTTCACAAACGCTACCGTTTAGCATGAGATCCTGGCTTCGATTCTCCGGCCATCACTCGGGCCCCGAGCTGCTACTCAGCAATACCATATGAAAACTCAGCAACATTTTGCCAGACCCTGTAATCGAACCAGGACCAGGACCTCGTGCTCAGTACTAGCGCTTCTGACCACTGGACCAACGAGGTCTGATTAAATACCAAGGTCAAAATCGAGCATCATTTCTTGATCGTTAACAGGTGACAATTACGATCGACAATATCGAGTAAATGTGTAAGAAGCTGATAGATCTTAGGGGTAATTGCGTCATGGACTATTAGTAAGGATCGCTCTCATTTTGACCATTCCACAACACTCATGGCGTCGTTTACGTTGCCAAGCAGACAATTTTTTCAAATATAATGAAAGAATGGATTACTTCAAAATCATTAAAATTCGGATTATTAAAGTATCACGCAATTAGGTCATATTGATCGTCAGATCACGGCATGTCGAGCGACAAAAACGATGGTCAAAATCGAGCAAATCTGTACATAGGCACCTAATGATTACAAAATATTCGTTGTGGGGCTCGCGACGTTGGTAATGGCGTCACCTGTCAAGTTCATTACGATTAGATAACAATTGAATATAATAGATTTAAACTAATAGAAGTAGTCAAATTAATGCAAACGATTACCGATGTAGAAAGGTTAACTACTTAGTATGAATTAACTTACGATACGCTTTGAAGAAGACTTGCTTCGTGCGCCTAAAACTTGTTTTAGCATAAAATGATAATAATAGTAACTTGCCATTTGTAAAAGAATTTTCAGAGTCGGATCAGCATAGCTATTCACAAGCATTCGACAGGTTATTATATCGAAAATGACACATTTTGATAACCTCATTTGCCTTGCCGGACAGCAAACAGCTGTTGGAAGAATAGCGGTTGTCTATTTTATATAAGCTGACAAAATTTTCCGGATTTGGTTTACGACTCCTACAATCACATTGATTGATGTTCCATTCGGTACGGAAGCGTAGTAAATGGTTGTGATACTAACTACTTATCTATGCACTAATTTCAAAGATTACTGCTACGCCCAATATGAGTTTATCGCGCTACTGGTAGGTATATATACAACATCCCAACATCAACCGTCGGCCCCGACCGTCCCTTGCTCGTTGAAGTGCCAGCTCGCACCGCAGCTGAACCTATTCAGTTAAATTCCCCAAGATTTAATAATAATGAAAACGATTTGATTCAGCCTGTCCCTTGCTGTCTCCTATCAGTCACGCCCTGAGACGAGCCCCTTCCCCACAGGGGGTGCCCTCAGCGTGCAGTAGATTATCAATTTAAGTATTTTAACGCCTCTGGCTGGAGGCTTTGAGTTTTCTTAAGGCTTCCACAGGATATTCCGGTAAAGCAGTTACGGCCTCTCTAGGTCAACTGCGAGATGCCATTTCCAAAAAAAAATAAAAAAAATATAGAAAAGACCGTTGGGCAGTTGCCCACCAGACACAACACCTGTGTGGTCGGAGGATTCTCCCTTTTTAATAGATTATGAGTGAATTTTACTCCCTGTTCCTCATATCTCTATATTATCATGTCGGGGTCACCAGTAATAAGAAATGTGTGGTTATATTTAAGGGTGTGTGGTACAAGTCATCAAACTGAACAACTTTTCTTCATGGGACCAATGTCGTAATCGCGGAAAAATAATCAGCTGTCCCATAAAAACTGCAATGGGTATTTACCTGACCCAAATTAATGGGATAGCTGATATTTTTGTTGCGATTACGATGTACCCTTACGAGTATAATATATGCCCTCACACTTATGCATACATACCTACCTACATACAAACAAATTAATAAATTTGAAGTGTACGTTTGTAATGTCAAAATAGCTTTTTACAACGTCTTTTACGGTAATTATAACAAAAAAAAAAAAAAAAAAACTAGTTGTTTCGGCTTATCTCCGAAAACGGCTGCCGGCTGGACCAATTTCGACGGGACTTTCACTGGGAGATAGCTGATGTTATAAGTAGTCGACATCCACGCGAGCGAAGTTGCGGGCATAGCTAGTTTTTTAATAAATATACTGTTTATTACAGATAAAGTACAACATATAATTACGTAGTTGCCATCGTAAGAACAAAGTTGGAATGTCTCATTTCTTTGTAATTGCACAATAATCTCGAGAACATTCACGACCTAAACTTAGAAAACCCGAATGCCAAATCTTTGCAAGAATTAACTTACTCCAATACTAAGTTTAATCACAGCAAACCCAAAGAAAGAAAGAAAGAAATAGATTCCTTCGTGAGACAGAAATAGAACGGGTGACAATTACAATTTGTAGCGGACTGCTACAGTAAATGGGTGTCTGTGAGAAACTGTATTAGTTCAATAGTACGGTGCGGAGTCAACGGCTGCTAATATTTTACGTCTTTACTGAGAGCTACGGAAATTAATGGAGTAGGCAGTTTTATTTTCTGTGAAGCAATGTTTCGAACTGTGTTTTTTACCTAACTTACGAGTTTTTATATATTTCTACAAGTAGGTTTGTACATTTTCCACGAAGGGTTATGTAGAGGTGTACACCTGCATAGCACAGCAAGCTACCACAACCCCCCCGAGTGGGTTCCCGCATTGTCGTTGCGGGGGGGCCCAGCCACGGTGAAGCCAAGAGGAACCCAAAGGTGGGGCCGCTCGTCAGGGCTTTTGCCTTCAAGCCATTGACGTAGCGGCCACAAAGTAGGTTGCGGTGAGGTGCACCGCAACTGAGGTGGGCCGCGATGTCGAATGGGAGGCATCGCGGCTGAGGGTACGGGCTGCGGTAGAGGAGGAGTGCCGGTGCTTCTGAGCAGCGCTCTTCCCTTCCGTGGCCTGGACGGGGCCGCCACCGTTTGATGGCGGACACGGTGGGGCCGCAGGGGAAGAGGAGTGTCGGTATAGCGTCAGCCGCTCTCCCTATCCCCTGCGGCCGAAAAGTGGTAGACGGGACGGCGCGTTGTGTTCCACACGCGCGCCGTCAAAGATGTCAGCAACCACTGGTGGGGTCCGCAAGGGCCTATAGGTGCCAGGGGTGCGGGTTTGTTCGAAAGAGATACCACAGCCCCTGGCATACGGGCTACTGAGGGAACACGGGTGGGTTTTAGTCAGTAAAAGTCTGACACGCCCTCCTGATCTACTCAGCAGGAGAAGTCATTTGATGATTTCCCACCCAAAAAAAAAGCAAGCTACCACAATCTGTCAAATTTCTCTGACAGATTTTCAACTCTATTACATAAACGTAAGGTAGGTTACAGTTTACCCTACAGGTTCAATTGGGAACATTTTACAGTTTGGGGTAGTTTGATTTGCTGGCGTCTGTACACCCACATTTCGCTAGTTATGTTTTAGTCCCATGTAAAGTTAACGGGCGAGCCTATTGCCATCAACCGGACAAAAATTCAGACTCCGGGCTACTATTGAATAATTCGCGATAAAAAAAAAAAAACAAAACAATATAATTTTGCGTAACCTAGGACTCGGACTCAGCAACAGTAACGCTTGCAACAGGGAAATCAATCCGAAAGCAGACACCGTACTTACATCAAGTTGCCTTGATGCTCATTTCGTACAACTGTCAAAGAATGACAATTGTGATTTGCATAACACTTCATCATCATCATCATCATTTCAGCCGAAAGACGTCCACTGCTGGACATAGGCCTCCCCAAGCTCCGCTACTTCGACCGGTTCTGTGCTTCTCGCATCCAGCGAACTCCTGAGGCGCTCACAAGGTCATCTGTCCACCTTGTGGGAGGCCATAACACTTAGTTTCCCTAATTTGACTTTACACATCAAACATATTGTTTTAAAACTAGACGAGGTTGGTGAATCCTAGTGAATACACTGACAAGAACCCTAAAACAAAACTCAGGGGTCGTACTCTCTTTTAAAGGCCAGACATTGTCTTTGTCAGATCGTGACATGTGACGAATATTGTCAGCGTGTGAGATGATCTTTTGGAAAGAACCACACATATTTTGAGTACATATTTTGCAAAGTTTCTTCGTATCAGTAGGTCAGGACACTCAGAACTAGATTTTTCTAAACTAAAATAATTGTTTAAATTCTGCATATATAGTCTGGATAGAGGAGATTTTCCCTCTGCAGTGAGACTAAACCAGCTTAATGTGCGTCTGTTTTGTCTAGAATAAACAATTTTTCTTCCGTTCTTCGTCTTTCATAATATGTGCTGCAGTTTTGTCATCATCCGTTGGTTTTTTGATTATTTTCTTCTATTTTTTATTGTGGTCTAAAACTTCTTTCACCTATGGGAGGCCAAGCCGGATATGAGCCAGCACGCTATGGGAGGCTGCGCCGGATCTGAACCGGCACGTATGTACGAGATACGAACCGATCACGGATCTAATTGGTACGACGACGAGACGTACCCGGCGTCCTTTTACGCATCCGAAACTCGGACCGGAATTAGATTAACGATTTAAGGTATTCATCGTCAGCCTTTTGTTAATCCATTGCATTGTGTCTACTCTCGTACAAATTCCAGGAAAAGCAAATGTGCGTCATGTTTCGATCCGGACCAACGCACGGCCACGCTACGCACGAATGCGTGGCTGTCACTCAAATTAGCCGTACAGCTAACGTGGCAAAGCGCTTCGTGCACATCTTAAGACGCAGTCGACAGTCGTGTTACGACTGGGTTACCAGTGCTCAATATATAGGTATTAAGAAAGATTTTTCCGAAAACACTCAAATTTTTTACTTGCTGTAAGCCTATTGTGGGAATGGCAGTACCTACAATGTGAGCGACAGCGAGTGTGTGCCTGAGAGAGAGAAAGTAGCAAGATAGGAGCAGGTCAGTATCAGGCTGTATGTTGAACATATCATAATTCGCGACCGTAACACGTGTGTGTATTCACTGAATTATAAATAAGTAAAATTATCTACTATTTCATCAATTAGCCCGTGACACTCGCCCCGAGCGCACGTGCTAATTGATCCTGCTACCTGCTGCTTGACTCATTCTCCGCCGCCGCCTGACTCGCTGCACCCCGCTGCGAACACTCCGCTGTATTAATAATCGAATTAATTTAATTATTGATTCCCTTATTAATCGTGAAAAACTGTCTTTTTCAAGACAAACTCTGTTTCTTTACGGAAGTAAATCGTCAAGTAAATTCACTTGGCCCCTTCTGGGTAAAATCCACAGTTTCGTGGTTCTCGGTGGAAACCTTACGGTGCCAACGAAACCGAGAGGGTGTTTTCCCAACACACCCGCCGAACCCCTTCAGGGCAAGGCAGTGAATTGGACGGGTCCCAGACCATCGGCCTTGGGGGATCTCCTAGTTGATACTGGTGACAGTCTTCCTTTCACAGCAACACACCTAGTGTCTTTAGGGCGTGTCTACGCCCCTCGCGCTAGACTGACAGGGCCCTGTTGCACAATAAGATTGGCAACAGGTTTACAAGCTTAGGGCTCACCCGAGGTACACATCTCCCTGTCTATACCCGACAGGGAGGAATCACACATCCCCGGGCATTCCACCCGGGGACGTAGACGTTAGGTTTGATAGGAGTTATAGGGACTCAGGCTCACTCCTTATGAGTGGGAAGTAGGTTACCCCCTTCCTATTAATCATGGACGCATCCAGGTAAGCTTTCTGGGCGACCTTGGATACGATCCTGAAGGACCCCGAGGACCGCACACGAGTTAACCGTTTATTGGGTCACGAAAAACCCACTTTTCCCGCCGCGACCGCGATCGCGTAAAAACCCGCGCCCGTTAAAACTTTCCTAGATTCCCCGGCTTCACCGGCCCCGGTAACCCAGGAACTCTTTTCCGATGCAGCGTCCGATCAGATGGACGCTGAAGGCGCCCCCTCCGACCCTGAAACGCTAGTCGCTTCTCTCTCTTCTCCCTCCTCGAACGAAGAGGAAGTGGGAGGGACTGAAAACGAGGGCTTCACCCCCGTCGAGTCCAAGTCGAAGGGGAAGAAGAGGAAGAAGGAGATCTGCGATTCCACGCGATATTCTAAAATCACCGCGCTCGAAACCGACCGCCCCCCACCCCTTTCCCGTCCGCGTCGACCCCCGCAACCCCCGCGACCGCGACCGCGCCCGCACCCACCGCCGTTCCCCGCGCCGCTGCGGGGAAAAAGGTGCCCGTACCGCCCCCTGTCTTCATCCAAGACAAGGCAAAATGGACTGACGTGTCGAAATGGTGTCTCGAGCAAAAAATTGCTTACACCATTGCCCGCACCACCCTCCAAGGGATAAAGGTGACGCTCCCGACGGCTAGCGACTACCGCAGCCTTACCAAGCTATTACGCAATCGTAACGTGTCCTTCCACATGTACGCCCTCCCTGAAGACCGACAGACACGAGTTGTCATCAAGAGGGTTCCGACGGAAATCACGATCGAAGAAATCAAGGCCGACCTTGATTTTCAAAACATCCCGTTCACAGAAGTGCACCGGATGCAACGCGCCCGCCGCGGAGTGCCATACGACATGGTGCTCGTAGTGTGCCCTCCCTTTGAGGGCCACAACCCTCACAAAGCTCACATGCGCTATTTACAGCGATCTGTAAAGACACGCATGTCGGAGCTACGTGACGCGGGCTGGGACAAGATGCTGAGCGAGTTGGAACTCACGCACTTAGCTTTCTGGGAACTTCAGAGGAAACTCAAGTCCCGAGAAGTAGCCACCATGCCCCACCTGACCCGGCCCGACGGCACCGTTGCTTTCGACGACATCGAAAAGGCCGAATGCCTCGCCGATAGTCTTGAGGCCCATTGCGCGCCCAGTTCTCAACCTGTAGACCAAGCACACCTCGCTGAGGTGGACGCTGAAGTCGAACGTAGAACCTCTCCCGCCCGTCGAAGACCCAGATGGTCCATTACCTCTCGTCACACCGGACGAAGTTCACGAGATCATCAAAAGTCTGAAACCCCGAAAGGGCCCCGGCGCTGACGGCATCACCAATAGGGTGATCCAGATGCTACCCGCCCCCATGATCATGCTCTTGACCACCATCTTCAATGGAGCCTTGAGTAATAACATCTTCCCCCAAGCATGGAAGCAAGCCACTCAATAGCATTTAAATTCATCGTCACCATTTGGGCCGAAAGACGTCCACTGCTGGACATAGGCCCTTTTCTGCCAGGGGTGGGGTTTTTCGAAAAAGATACCATGGCCCCTGGCACACAGACAACTGAAGGAACACGGGTGAGTTTTAGTCAGTGGAAGTCTGACACGCCTTCTCGCTCCGGGAGAAGTTATTTGATGATTTCCCAACCAAGAAAAATTTTTATTGTTTAACGTTCTAAATTTAATTAAAAATCTGTTGTTATCCAACCCAGCGTTTCATTTCTTACACAAATATTGTATCACTTATATTCCCATTTCGTAGCTCCACGTGCTGTCTGCTCATTACTCTGTGGAAGACGTTAGGTCTGTTCGACGGTGGCGCCTCCAAGCGGCGTTCGACTTTTTCCGTTTATTCAATTACACCCGTCGCCCGTCGGATACTAATTAATGGTTTTCTAATTAATGTTTACTTTAATTGAATTTTTTTTTCTTAATCGCTGATGCTGTGTAATGGAAAATGCTTGGTCATTTTCAATGTGTTTCGAAATATACATAGTTCGGCCATTTTGCTCGACTAGAATGTAACTTAATTAAGGATTGGTTTTAAAAGGTCACGGTTGTAAGAACAATGCTTTTATTGAGCTTGCAATTTTCTTGTTTGAGGAATAGCATAATGCAACGTTATTTTAAGACGTCTGAAGGACTTGTCGATTGTCTTTATGTCCACGTTCTTACATGATTACGTCCGTGCGGATGTAAAATTATCGCGGTGGGATTTTTATCGCGCAATGGATCTTCAAAAAAACAAACGTCATTTATTAAAACTAGGCTGAAGTCAGCACTTTTTGAACGACAAAATTACATAAGATAGCGCGCCATGTATAAAAAAAATACAAACAGTGGAACATATTACCTCCTCCTTTTTTGGAAGTCGGTTACTGAATTTATACAACTTCAACGCACGCTCGTTTTTGAAGAAAAAAAATATTTTGAATATCGGCGGCTTTGCTCCAAAGCAGAATGCCGTAGGACATAACGCTATGAACATAACTAAAATAGACTAACCGCGCTGTATCAACGTCAGTGTATTGTCTTATTTTCCTGACGGCGTAGGCGGCCGAACTGAGCCTTCCCGCTAGGCTTGATATGTGAACCCCACTGAAGTTTGGCATCTACTGTTATGCCTAGAAAAACTGCTGAGTCTACAGTTTCAAGTAGGTACCTTATCTACGACGCGACGATATTTGGTCCTAGATTCCTAACATTCAACCCACTGTTTAGCGCGCGAGGGTTGAAAACAGTATATTTTCTCGACAAGCTAGGATACACTGTTTGATATTCAATACTCGGCTCAACACCGACGGTTGAAATTCCAATGCGCGATAAAATTGATAATTTCACGTCCGTCCGAACGTGGTGTAAGACTATAAATTACGTATCCTAAGCTACGTCTATTGATGATGATGAACATGAGCAATCATCGTTTTAGATTTCAAAAAAAAAAAATCCGCTTTTCCATACATTTTGACCGTGCAATTTTCTATGAAATAGCAGATTTTTTTTTTGTATAACCGACCAAAAATTTCTACGGCAGGGGAATGATATGCTGAATTCATGGTAATAGTTTGCGCACTGATTAAAAATTTACCCTGTATTTTTAACTTTGTAGCAATAGATTAAGGTTCATGTTGAATTGAGAAAATTTGACAGTTTGTGATAGCTTTATGTGCTGGCGTCTATACAACACACGGTGTCGCTTTTCATGGTAACCAAAATAATAATAATGAAAATGACAGCCAGGGGCGTTGTTGATTCTGTACTAGGTAAAACTAATATTAATTTCTTCATATGCTTCTCAAACGATTAATTATCGCATTATTCAAATTATAACTGTTCTAACACACATTTTCTATGCTATTTATCATAATACAAAGAGAAACCGAGTTTTGTCGTAATATTAATTTCATATTATAAAGAGAGAAACCGAATTTTGTGAGTTTGTTTATACAGGAAAAGTTTTTATCCAGTACACAAATTTTGACCATGAATTCAGCATATCATTCTAGACCCCCTACCGCAGAAATTTTTCGCTGGTTATAAAAAAAAAAAAACTAATCCTGTATGTGGAGGGTACCTAATCTCCAGAACCACAGCTACCTGCTAACAAAATAATCTTTCACCATTTGAAAGTTACATTATTTCAGAAGGACATAGGAAATATTTACAAAATACAAATTATCTTGAATGAATGAAAGAAAGCCTACTATTTTATGTTACGTTACGTGAACTTGTGCACAACGTGTCATGAACCGTGTACCGTCTTCACATGTAAATTGCTCCCATGCGAAGCCGGGGCGGGTCTCTAGTCTACTGATAAAGCAAAGACATTCAACTAATTGAATTAGTAAGTTTCAAGGTAGGTATGTAGTTACTTTTGTAGTAATTTAAATAAAATATAGCACACAAGGTTTGCTATTTTGACGTCAACATGTTTTGTTTAAGTATATAGGTATGTAGAAGAATACATTAATTTTAATGTTGGTGGCCCAGTCGTAACTAATTACAGCCCAATATAATCTACCACTTCAAATTTTTGATTCTAGGACATGTTGATTCCACACGATGTTTTCCTTTACCGTTTTGAGAGAAATGGTGACGAAATTATTGACAAAAAGTGAAGCGCCTGCCTGTGTTCTAACTAGAGAATACAATCCCGATCATATTTTTCAATACCGAGACTACGGGATTTATGATGCGTAATCCCGGGATCCCGAGACTATCCCGGGATAGTCAAGTGGCATCTAGTTGGGCTGAATTTTTTTTATTTAATAATTTCGTTAAAAAATGTTTTTAGTACCTATTGTTGCACAACACAAATCACAATATATTAAGAAAAGAAAAAAGAAAAAAGCTCTAGTTAGGTATAGACCAGGGTAGAAGACTTTAAAAATTATAAAAAGTGAAAAAAAAAATAGCTGAAAATTGTACTTAATAAAAAAAAAATCGAATCGAAGTTTTTTTCGATTTTTTGCATTTTCTGAGAAGATTTGCATATATATTGGTAATATACATATTTTTTTTCACCACCGGAAAGCAGAGATTTCAACGAACAGAAAGCATACCAACTTTTTGAAAAAAGCTGAAATTTTGACGGGTGAATTTTCGATTGAAAATTAGAGTGCTTTTTCGATATTAATTCAAAATAAGGTGAAAAAATAAATATTTCGAATCAAATAAATAACAGCGTATTTGGGACATAAAAAGGTAAGTTTTCACCAAAATTCGTGAAAAAAACTTTTTTTTTGTAAAAGACAAAAATATAAAACCAAAAACTTGGTTTTTTAAATTTTTCACATACATTTTGAGGTTATGTGAAAAAACTGTAAACACAAAAGTTTTAGATCTTTTTATTATCTACAACTTTGCCATTTGACTTTTTTCCACAAGACTTTTAGTTTTGCCGGAAATCCAGATAAACCGTTTTTTACCCTTAAAAACTCACCCCCTTCCCCATCCCGACCTCAGATCGCCCGTTAATTATTTTTCCTTTAATTTTTATAATATTCTCCTCTTTTTCCAATGGGTTTCATTCTACTATTATTTTTTTTGGTTTCAAAAATTATCAACCCTGGTCTAGTAAGAATTGTCTCAGCGTAGTTTGAATACTTAAATTACTTTTTTTGTAAGTTCTCCAACAAACATTTTATTAAGGCCTGTTAAGGTACCTGTGTAGTAGGTATCGTAAGGCCATCTAAGGGATGTTTTTTTGTCATCTATATAAATAAAAAGAAAAGTCCTGACTGACTGACTGAGTCATCAACGCCCAGCCCAAACCCTTGGACCTAGAAAGCTGAAATTTTGCAAAGAGGTTCCCTTTATGATGTAGACAAGAAATAAGGAAGGATGGTTCGAAATTCAACCCCGAATGGAGTTAAATAGGGGATGAAGGTTTCGCGCGGGCGAAGCCGCTGGCAAAAGCTAGTTATGTAATAAATGCTATTATAGACTATTTTTGACTGGCAAGGTCATTGTAATTGTAATATAATATTTATTTTATTTAAGCAAAACTGTACATATTTGTAAGCCTTTTATTTTTTGAATAAATCTATAAAAATATAAATATATAAATAAATATAAATTGTCAAGGCCCAACGGACTGCGGAATATAAACTAGGCCTGTGCAATCCCGAAAATCCCGAGATTAGTCTCGAGATTTTCGGGATCAGAAAACGGGGTTTGTAGTGATGATAAATGATTTTTATTTCTGTAAGTAGGTTTGTACAAACAGTTTTACACGTCAATCATATTTTTTAAACTAGATGAGGTCGGCGTTTCCTATCTGACTACTCTGAGAAGAAAGGCCGAAACAAACTCAGAGGTCACAGTCTCTTTTAAAGTCCAGACATAATCTTGGTCAGATCATGTGAAGACCATGTGGATTGGTGTCTGAAATGGTCTTTTGAGGAAAGAACCACACAGGTTGAGTGGACCTGTCCATTCAGTGCACGCATGTATCAGTAATCATACGGCTCAACTCAGAACTTGAGGAGCTCAACGATTTGACGAACAATACCAAAGAAAGGACATTTGGGTAGGCCGCATAAAGAACTCAAACTGCCAGATTAACATTAAAAACGAACTGAGAAAGAGACGAAACACGAAAACAGAAATACCACATAGTCCTCACATTCACAATAATTAAAGCAAAAATAATATTATACTTCTCAAAGTAAATATTCATGTCAAAGTGTATATAATAATAATCAAATGTCAAAGTGTATATAATAATAATAGAATGTCAAAAAGCAAAACAAAAATAAAAACAAGATTCAGTATACAAAATTGGAGCAGGTCAATCCCAAGCTTTTTTGTCCTCAATATAATCTTTAACAGTATAAAAGGCTTTCAGGCACAACTTACGTTTAATGAATGATTTAAATTTATTGAGACTTAGATCTTGAACATGGCTTGGAAGTTTATTATAAAAGCGTATACATTGACATCTGAATGACCCACCTATTTTCTTGAGCCTTGTTGATGGTACAACAAATTTGTGTTTGTTCCTAGTATTTATACTATGGATATCACTGTATTTTTTAAACAATTTAATATTTTTATGGGCATATAAAAGATTTTCATAAATTATACTGTGAAGGCACAGTCATTACATTAATCTCCTTAAATTTAGTTCTAACCCACTACCTCTAGGTGCGAGATTTTCAGCAGGTCAAACGAATGGGTTTGGTAGGCAAGCACTATCTCGCCGTATTAATATTACAGTATTAATAATAAGACATTAATTAGCATTGAACGACGAGGGTGTATTCACACCTCTGTAAGATGTCAGCTTTTATGAAGGGCTATAAATTAGTGCTTACCGCTGAACAGTGTGAGATGAAGAGAAAACGCTATTTAGGCGATGTCGTAATAGTTACGCACTGGGTGGATTAGACGTCACGTTGTATAGGCGGGTTTTTTGTAGAAATTAAAAGTGTGTAAATTATCTGTAAGTAATTTTGCTACAATAGTACGGCTACAGTTATGATTTGTTTTGTTTAGACCAAATTATTAAATGTTATAAGTATAGTAATTATACTATGTGGAGATGACTACCCTTAGGTATCTACTAATATTATACTATACTAACATACTATTCTATCAACGACTACTTAAACGATAAGAATTGTTGGTCGCTGTGATTAACTCAAGACAAAGTTTGTGTTCTTTTTCTTTCACCAGAATTAGCTTACCTACTGACAGGTTAAATGAGTTACTCCATAGCATTGTTTATTTTATTTGACTGTATAAACCATTTATTTTTCATTTTTATTACTGAAATTTCCATTTTTTGATGAAATTTAATTAAGTACTTACCTATTAATGTATAGAATCAAGTTCTTCCAACTTATCAGACAGCTGTGCTGCTGGGGAGTTTGTTGCGCCACATCTTCTTGCCAGCTAAAGCACTAGGAAGTGTCGAAGGGTGGGCGTTTTTGGGGACTGTCTTATGTAATTTTGACGTTCGAAAAGTGCTGACTCTCAGCCTAGTTTGAGTAAATGACTTTTGATTTTTGATTTTATTAATGCAAAAATAAGTATGTTTGTTACGCTTCGACGCTAAAACGGTTTAAAGGATTTGGATGAAATTTGTCACATAAATACCTAGACCATGAACTGGGTAAGGAGATGAAGCTACTTTTCAGTGTGGAATACATACAAAATCACTGGCAACAGCTAGTATGATAAAATACTGGCAATACTAAGTATTTAAGATCTATCACATAAATCAAAAATTGAACAAACTAAATAGCAGTGATGGGCTTGTTTATTGTCGTCTCC
The DNA here is from genome assembly GCA_949987655.1 of Polymixis flavicincta. Lineage (NCBI taxonomy): Eukaryota > Metazoa > Arthropoda > Insecta > Lepidoptera > Noctuidae > Polymixis > Polymixis flavicincta. The sequence continues at coordinate 11,239,131 of OX465190.1, read as the reverse complement.
ACACTACCGCAGTTTGGCCGTGAATGGGTGACCATCGCTATTCTATTCTATTTTTTATTATAGCAAGCAAAGCCGATGTCGACTATTCTGCCAATATCTAAAGTGAATCGGAAAAGCATGTGTGCGTTATTAAAAAAAAAACCTAGTAGTAGACCTTGTTTTTTTTTTGTGATGTATTTTTGTGGTGTACAATAAAGTATATATAAATAAATAAATAACTGTGGATAATAATCTTCGATGATACAGTTGGGGTTAGTAGTGGAGGGTGACCATCTCGGAAAGCACATTAAGCTCTTGGTCCCGGCTGTCATCCATGGATCTTTGACAGTCGTTACGGGTCGTCAGAAGCCCGATAGTCTGACACCCAGCTTCTGATCTCCACAACGAGTTAATAGCTCTATTTGCTGCATCTGGTTAGACTGGAAGCCAATCCGAACATAAATTGGGAAATCGCTAGGTAGGATGACTTTAGATTCACCAAGAACTGCCAACCCGCACCATTTTGGAACCAAGCGTTTGAAACGCCAACTGGGTCGTTTACTTCTCTCGGTGCGTACCAACAAAAACGCGTCTCACCTGTTTTGTTAATTAAGCATATTTAATGTAACACCTTTCAGCCTCCCACCGACATTGATACTTATGACTCCTACCTTGGCTTTGAATTTGAAACAAAGTAGGTTAGTAGGTATATTAATTATGTGATATTTCGACAATCTGGTCAAATTCAATGCTCAAAAAACACAGGCCAAAAGGAGCCAGTTCCGGTTATCCCCAACTTTCCAAGGTGCATCTGTACCAGCTACCGACAGCCTATCGCTTTTAGGCATGGAATTGACGTCCGATCTCAACTTCGGCTCAACCGTCGAGTCAAAAGCTCAGACTGCAGCCAAGAAGCTGGGCATCCTAAATAAGTTGAGACGACACTTCACATTTGAACAGCTTTTGAGCCTGTATAAAGCTCAAGTGCGTTCTTGTATGGAGTATTACAGCCACTTATCGGATGGCTCAGTAAAACACCAGCCTGCTGCCCTTGACTCAGTGGAACGCAGAGCGAAAAGACTCATAGGTGACGAAACGTTGGTGGCTAAGCTTCACAGCTTGGCTCATCGGCGTAATGTTGCTTGCCTATCGGTGTTCTATAGACTGTACTACGGAGAGTGTGCGTAGGAGCTTCACGACCTGATCCCACCATCGCCCTTTTACTACTGGGCTGCCAGACGCACTGCAGGGTACCATCCACACTTGGTTAATATCCCGACCAGTCGTACTAAGCGCTTCTCCTCCACATTTATAATGCGCACAGCTAAAGTGTGGAACTCCCTGCCTGCGTCTGTGTTCCCTTCCACATTTAACTCGTCCACCTTCAAAACAAGAGTGAACAGGCATCTTCTGGGCATGCTCAATCCACTATAGACCTCATCAATCGCTTTCCATCAGACGTGATCGAGGTCAATAGTAGGCCCAATTAGTAATTAAAAAAAAATCCGTTAATAGTAATTTTATTAGTACTTAGGTAGTTGAGAGACTGTTTTGTTGGTCTAGTGAGGATGAGGTCCTGGGTTCGACTCCAGGGTCAGGCAAAGTGTTATTGTGTTTTTCTATTTGGGATTTCTCAGTAGCGGCTCGGAGTCTGGATGTGTGCCAAATTGATGGCAATAGGCTATTGCCACTTTACACATTAGACTTAAACATAATTGGCAAAATGTGGGTGTGCTGTAGTTGCACCTCTGCCGAACTCTTCGGGAAATACAGGCGTGATGTTGTTTATTTATTTATTAACTATGGATGACCCACAGCTTTATCAAATAGGCTAATTAATAGTATGTAAGACTGACAGCCATATAAAAGTCCTCACTTCTAAAAAACAGATTTAAAAAAAAGTGTGAACAGCACAACACAGCTAAAGAAAAGAAACAGAAAAAAAAACAGTATAACATTCATGCTTAAACTAAATTCACATTGCATATTGAATATAAGAATAAAAACCTGAACATACAAAATTATAATTTAAAAAAGCAGTATAATATTCATGCTTAAACCAAATTCACATTGCATATTGAATAGGTATAAGAATAAAAACCTGAACATACAAAATCTTAATTTAAAAAAAAGCAGTATAACATTCATGCTAAAACCAAATTCACATTGCATATTGAATATAAGAATAAAAACCTGAACATACGAAATCTTAATTTTAAAAACTAAGTCTCAGGTACTTTCTGGCCGAAGACACACCAGCAGGCTTAGCGCAAGAACTGTAGACAATCGTTTTGTAGTCGGAAGAGTAGACAAAAATGACGTTTCCGTATAGACGGTTGACAGTTTTTCACCGAGAAATGTAGACAAGCGATTTTTATCCTACAGAAGATTAGAAATAAAAAGCGTCATGCTAGCCTGCTGTTGTGAAAGGATCAAAATCATGTTGTTTACACATGCTGTTAAAGTTGCTATTTGCACGCACTTTAAATGGATTCTGCCTGTAATTCGTAGACGGTAAATGGAAATGGTAGTTACTAGACTACCATTTCCATTTACCGTCTACGAATTACCTCTTTGTAAACAAGCTTATCCCTGAAAAGTCATCATCTGCCAGCATTTTCCTATGTTGGGGTCGGCTTCAAGTATAATCGGATTCTGCAGAATACCAGTATTTTACATGGAGCAACTGCCTATCTGACCTCCACAACCCAGTTACTGGGTTACACAATACCCCTTGGTAAATGGTAAGGCTGGTTGTCTGTCTGTCGGGCTTCTGCTCTCTCTAGTACTCATAGATTCATCATCAGCCTATAATGTTCTCACTGTTGGGACACAGGCCTCCTCTCAGTGAGAGGGATTGGGCCGTAATCCACCACGCAGGCCCAGTGCAGGTTGGTAGATGTGACATGTCTTCGAATTTTTGATTCTAGGACATGCCGGTTTCCTCACGATGTTTTCCTTCACCGTTTTGAGAGCAGTGGTGATGAAATATCTAAATTACGCAAAGTAAAGCGCCTGTCTGGGTTCGAACTCATGACCTACAACTCGTAAGTTTCGGCGTTACCACTTGGCCACCACTACTCTTATTTTTGACGTATAAAAGCTGTACAAACCTAATTACTTACAGGTATAAAATTTTTATCATTTACTGAACCAACTAACGTCGTCATCTTGCCCTTTAAAAATCCCATAAAAGAAAATAGGACGTCCAGTTTTTCCTGAATTTGAAACTTTCTAGTACACACGCCAGCACATCAAGCTACCCCAAACCGTCAAATGTTCCCAATTGAATATGAACCTTTGCTTTATGTGATAAAGTTGATAATCTTTCAAAGAAATTTGACACATTGGGGTAGCTTGATGTGGTGCGTCTGTACATAATTATATTTATATACTCAGCCTATATCGTTCCCACTGCTGGGACACAGGGCTCCTCTCCGTGAGAGGGAGTGTTCTGTAATCCACCACGCGGGCCTAGTGCGTGTAGGTAGATGTCACATGTCTTCGAATTTTTGGTTCAAGGACGTGGCTGTTTCTTCACGATGATTTCCTTCACCGTTTTGAAAGCAGTAGTGATGAAATTATTTACACAAAGTAAAGCGACATGCGTCATGCAGTCGGAGGCATTAAAGGTCATTATTGTTGAATTTAAGGAGATGCCTCCAACTGCATGAGATAGATTCCATAGAGCCTTCAGTCATCCTTTTAAAAACAAGTTTATTGTTTTCATCTTTTTTAATTAAACTTCTCTTTTTAGGCTGTCGGGTTTTTTGATTTTGTGAATTATTTTATTTCATTTTAATAGTTCAATAAAAACCATTTTAATTAATTGCCCATCATCTTCCATTGTGGGCATGGCAACGAACGCCATACAAAACAATTGAGGAGCTTCACACTCGATGCAGCTGTCAAGCAAAGACAATGTATTTGACTACCAAATACAATACGTACATAAATTAGCATTAAACTTGAATATTGATGCGTAGGCGACGATTTTATACATATTAAGCAATGGCCTCTAGTTCGTTACGATGTGAAATATTCCAGTAATTGTAGTTTTGTTTTATTTTTGAAGGGAAATTATACAACGTGGACCCAATAATACAACAATAAGGGCATCTTTACGCGATCGAATCAGAAATGAAGAGATTCGCAAGAGAACCAAGGCAACCGACATAGCCAGTGGGCAGGGCACATTGCTCGAAGAAAAGATGGCCGATGGGGCCGAAAGGTTCTGGAGTGGCGACCGCTTAGGTACCGGAAGCCGTAGGAGTGGACGGACGGAATCCGCTGGATGTGGGAAGCTTAAGACCGGTCGAAGTGAAGGAGCCTAGTGGAGGCCTATGTCCACCAGTGGACGTCTTTCGGCTGAAATGATGATGATCAAGGGCATCTTTCAATAGTCAGATAACTTTTATCTAAGGAATAAATATGTCAATTTGACAGCTTTTGTATAGAAAATATTATGCCAAACTGTCAAAAATATTCTTCAGATAAAAGTTACATGACTAATGAAAATTTAGCCCTTTCAATTAAATCTGATGGAACTATCAATTAAATCTTAGTCAATCTGCTTAGCCTTTTTCCAACTATCGGGTCGGCCTCGAATATAATCAAATGGATTCAGCTGAATACCAATATTTTACATGGAGCGACTGCCTATCTGATCTCCACAACCCAATTACTGGGTAACATGATAGGAGACCTTGGTCAACACGGATTGTCGGACCAAAAATCCACGAACGACAACCGGGACCAACGTGTGTGCTTTCTGAGGCACGGAGGTGTGTCCGTACGTAAACATGGTCACCCATCTACGGAAGAACCCCGGCAAGTGTAGCTTCACCTGATGGATCGACCCGTTCGACTGTTATGACCCCTTTAATTTGAAGACATCAATTCGACAATAAATTAAAACTGATACTATGGAAATATAAAATAAATCCCAGTATCAAAAAAATTTTTTTTTTTTTTTCAATCTAACACCGAAGATGGGCCGATTATGAGTTTGGCTAATCTTTGACGAGTCATATGACTAAGCTATTGGATATACTGTATACATATTTGATACTGTGAGTACCTATTGCGCACCTGAAGTTTCCGAAGAACAAAATAGATCATAATCCTAATGCAATGCTCAAAATAGTTCCAAATCTAAGGAAGATTTTGATACCACGATGCTTAACTATAGTTATGTATATTAACGCATAATCTTTCAAAGCAGGTGCTCACTAACTTAGGACTTGTAACTAAGTTAGGAACTTTGTTTCGGTTCCAAACTATTACAAGTTAGCAACTTTACTTTGATTACAAAACTTATACTTATGAGATACTTAAGCAGGTGATTCTGTAACGCGTAAGTTATTACTTCGTGGTTTGTTGCTTAGAATTCCTCTTGGAAGTCCTCTTCCCTGTTACCAAAACTACATGATATATTAAATTATTAAGGTACAATTTTTTCATTACGCGTACCGTAAAAAGCATAAATGGTACAATTTATCTAAAAACATATTTTTTTATTGTCTACTCTGCCGCGGCCAGAATGTACACGTGACAACGACTTTTTTTTCACGCATAAAACTTGATACATAATTATATTAGGTACCAAACTAGCTTTTGCCTGCGGCTCCACCCGCGTGGATGTCGGTTATCGCGTAAAAAAGTAACCTAATGTCCTGCTCCATCTCCCAGGCTATATAATCTCTGCCAAATACCATGACGATCGGTTCAGCAGTTTAAGCGTGAAAGCTTAACAGACAGACAGAGTTACTTTCGCATTTGTAGAGATGTTATAATTTTATTTCACCATTCATTCGAGATTCCATTATGTGCCTGATGGCTGATGACATTAGCTGACAAACGAATTACTGAAATTTTTAATAAGGGTAAATTTCAGCAACAAAACTGAACGCGTTTAGGCCATCTAAGTCGCGTTAAAGAGCTGTCAGTGTCAACATTGTTACGGAATTTTGACACTGGCAGCTCTTGAACGCAGTTTTTATGTTTAATTTCATTGTTGAAAGTGTCAAGTGTGATTCGGGAATTAATGAAACCATTCAAGGTGCAAACCGTTCACACCTATTTGCAGAACCTTTGATTTTTCGTCACTGTCAAAATAAACGTGATTCTTTAACATTTATATAAGGTTGATTTTGGATTGCTGCCACTAACAAGCCTGTCAGTATCATAATGATCTTTATCGTCGTTGCTATAAGGTTGCTGTTGGGTTGCCGCTGTCAGAGATAAAATAACTGTGAACGGACTGTACATCTACATATTTTGAATTTTTTAATTTTATATTTTCCTAAATTTTTGTACATTTTATGCGTGATTAATTCTACTGACATATTTTTGGTTACTGACAATTGTGTACTTGGAATAAAGTGCCTTTACTAATTTACTTTTTATTTTGTAATTTTTTATTTAATTTAATTTTATAAATTTGTACGCCATACGGGAGAAACATGTACGCAAGAAATATTATTATTGTGACATCCTGCATGCTTAATTTGCATGTATACACATGTTTTTGACAAATAAAATTATCTTTATCTTTAAAGGTTAGATTAGATATGGTAGGAAGGATTAAAGAATTTAATTACATTTTCGTTATTGATTACCACCTAACTTTTCTTACTTAGTAAAGTAAGTGCTACTATAACATTTTAACCAGGGACTGAAAGCGGTTACGTTTAGAGGTTAAGATACCTCAAAAATATATCGGTACCGGATTAAGATAAAGGTTGAGCTATACCGAAACCTTTATAAATAAAGGTTGGGCTAAATAACGGTTTTAACCTTTATACGATTTCGGTACCGAAAAACATGCGAGACGGAGCGGCGCGGGTGCACGGAGTCAGCGCGGAGGGGTCGAACGCGTTAGAACTTGTGTATTTTGTACATTTTGTTGTACTCTTTTGCCGATTGTGCGCCGGGTATAATTTTTTTAATTTTTTTTTTTGGGTGGGAAATCATCAAATAACTTCTCCCGCTCTGGGTGGAGCAGGAGGGCGTGTCAGACTTCTACTGACTAAAACCCACCCGTGTTCCTTCAGTAGCCCGTATGCCAGGGGCTGTGGTATCTCTTTCAAACAAACCCGCACCCCTGACAGGCATCGGCCCTTGCTGGCCCCATCATTTTTTGTGCTGACATCTCTTTGAGGCGCGCGTGGAACACAACGCGCCGTCGACTTGGGCTTGGTCCTTACTGGACAGCGAGCTACCCATTACTCGCCGTCCGCAAGCCCATGCCTACGGTGGCCGGAAATCGGCCTGGGATTCCCGACGCCCAGGGTGTCTCCGTATCCTGCGGCGGCTGGGGTCGCGAGGGCGCATATGCTGCCTCTCCCTCACGTGCGCCGCCTCCCTCTTCGCGAGCATTACTGCTTCGCTGAAGGAGGTGACGGCTCCCCATGCCCTCTCGCTCCGTACCATGGCCTGGACCAGGGCCGGACGCGAGAGATCGCCGCTGCCGATCGCCTCCGCGAGGATACGGCGGTGCTCCGCCCAAGCCGGGTAGACCGCCACCGTGTGCTCCACCGTGTCCTCAGGGCGATCTTCGCAGTGGAAACACCGCGCCGGGTATAATACGTTTTTATTCTATCGACCGCTGATCGTTCATCATACGTCGATGAACGATAAGTATTATAATTATTACTTAATAATGCAATGGGATGAAAGCGTAGAATCGCAGTTTACGCAAGCAGAGGTAAATAGAGGTATTATTTTCAAAGGAAAATAATACTTCTACTTGCCTAGTCATTGGACGTTTAGCAGGCTTAGCACGAGCACCGATTTTTCGACGGAAGAATAGACATGACTATTAACTAAAGGATGTATAATAGGATAAGATAGCTATGTTTTTCTATTAATTATCATAGTTATGCGTTCTAAACGAATAATAATTTTTTAGATAATCGTATAAACTTTGTGGCCGTCGAGTAGAAAGTTTTGTTGACAGTGTGATTTTGACAGTTTGGGAAGAAATATTTTTCTGAAATTGTCTACATTTATAAGGACCTAGACAACGATCGTTACAAACGAAAGACATAATGACAGAATGTAGAAGGATATCTACGGTGCGATGTCAAAAATGAGGCAACGAAATGTCACTTTGTATTGAATAAGCACTGTCTATTCTATGTAGAAATAGAAAGCGTCATGCTAAGCCCTCAGCTGTTATAAAAGTAAGTTTCATGTCTGCAGCATTGATGCCTAATGCTTCCGAAATTCTCAAATACTTGTAGGTTTCGTTGAAGAGAGGGATCTAAGGTATATAAAATCCGTAAGTTGGGTTCCCACGGATGCTATAATCCCCCTCGCTTTACATGCATGACTGCACATTTGTCCACATCAAATTCCATCCTGATGGGGCTAATGAAAGTTCCTTATTCGGTGGATGCGCGTCAGTCACACCTTGAGTGGGAATGGGCTGCTCCCAAGCTCTGTATACCCACCTTTCATCGTTCTGAAACATGCCGTTCTGAGTGTACAGTATCCACTTTTCGCCTATACCTACGGATATGGTTTCCATATCCGGGTCCCATAATATGCGCGCATCACATTTTCATTCCCGTATGTGTCACCGGGCGTAAAAGAATAGCACCATCCCATTTATTCCAGTGGGTGTCGTAGAAGGCGACTAAGGGACTTACTAGAGAATGGGCAGCAGCGTTCTCTATGCATTTTACCACCATACTGCGATTGCCAACCCGCCTGCCAAGTGTGGCGATTATGGCAAAACCCCCCAAAAATGACAAGCAGTCCTACAGAACGGCCCCTAGTACCCGGCGGCCCGCCTACCCTTGGCTACGGTAGCGGCCAAGGTTACGGTGAGGCAAGGGGTGCTAAGAATCTCCGGACGAGATCTGGCTACCAAAACAAACGGAAACTGCACCTGGCAACTTACAACACGCGTACACTCCGGACCGACGAGAAGATTACTGAGCTCGAGGAAGAATTGAGCAGGTTACGGTGGGGTATAGATCCTACTCTACAGCTAATGGAGGAGAGGCGTGAAATGATCCTGCAGTCTTCAGACGACGCGCTAAAGTACAGACAACTCAATAGACAGATATCTAAGTCCTTGAAAAGCGACCTCCGCCGTTTTAATACGGACCGCATAAAGGACGCGATAGAGTGGAACAAGGGCTCCAAGGTCTTTTTAAGAGATCTGTCTATTGGGCAGAGTCAGCTTGCGAAACTGAAGACCAATGATGGCAGGATCGTTTCCTCCAAGCCTGAGCTGTTGAGAGAGATCGAGAGTTTCTATGGACGTCAACAAGTAACCCCGTTACGAATCTGACAAACGACCCAAGAGCCAGATTGACCCGACACTACACGGAAGATATCCCGGACGTTAGCTTGTACGAGATTAGGATGCCTCTGAAGCAGCTTAAAAAACAACAAGGCGCCGGGTGGTGACGGAATCACGGCCGAACTCCGGAAGGCCGGCGGAAAACCCGTTCTTAAGGCCCTCCAGAAGCTGTTTGATGCCGTCATACTCGAAGGCAAAACGCCACAGGCATGGAACAGAGGTGTGATGGTACTTTTCTTTAAGAAGGGTATACTCTTCTTAAGAATTATAGGCCCATCTCACTTCTGAGCCATGTCTACAAGCTATTTTCGAGAGTCATCAAGAACCGTCTCGCGCGCAAGTTTGACGACTTCCAGCCTCCCGAACAAGCCAGATTCCGTAAAGGCTTTAGCACCGTTGACCACATACATACGCTGCGGCAGGTTATACAGAAGACCGAAGAGTATAACCTGCCTCTCTGCTTAGCGTTTGTGGACTACGAAAAAGCCTTCGATTCGATCGAGACATGGACTGTTCTCAGTCTCTTCAACGGTGCCAGATCTACTATCGGTACATCGAGGTGCTAAAGTGTCTGTATGAAAACGACACTATGTCAGTGCGACTTCAGGACCAGACCTCGAAACCTATCCTTCTGCAGCGAGGTGTTAGACAGGGAGACGTTATCTCTCCGAAACTGTTCACCGCTGCACTGGAGGATGTCTTCAAGGTTCTGGACTGGAAAGGGGCTGGCATCAACATCAATGGCGAGTACATCACTCACCTTCGGTTTGCCGATGACATAGTCGTCATGGCTGAGACCATGGAGGACCTCAGTGCAATGCTCGATGACCTCAGTAGAGCTTCCGAAAGAGTGGGTCTTAAAATGAACATGGAAGAGACAAAGGTCATGTCGAATGCCCATGTAACACCCACTCCCATGACGATCGGAGGCGCTATACTCGAAGTTGTGGACGAGTACGTTTACCTAGGACAAACTGTCCAGTTAGGTAAGTCCAACTTTGAGAAAGAGGTCAATCGTCGAATCCGACTCGGCTGGGCAGCATTCGGGAGGCTTCGCAATATCTTCTCGTCCCAAATACCACAGTGTCTCAAGACGAAAGTCTTTGACCAGTGTGTGTTGCCAGTGATGGTCTATGGTACAGAGACGTGGTCGCTCACAATGGGCCTTATCAGAAGGCTTAAAGTCACCCAAAGGACAATGGAGAGGGCTATGCTCGGAGTTTCCCTACGCGATCGAATCAGAAATGAAGAGATCCGCAGGAAAACCAAGGCAACCGACATAGCCCGAAGAATTGCCCCAAACTTAAGTGGCAGTGGGCAGGGCACATTGCTCGCAAAACAGATTGCTGAAATCTCATGTCTGTCTATTGTTTACACCAGTTCATAACATAACATCACGCCGATACGCTGCAAATGGGGTAAGCACATGTGAACCACTAAAAAGTCAAAAATAAAAACTTTTTCCAATAAAAACCGATTTTCCGGTGACCTTGGATATGTATTTTAATTTTTGTCACCGACTTCCGAAATTAAAGTTATTTTTTACGTTGTAGTGTTTTGACGGAAGTCAGTTGTTTTTTTTTTTTGGAAAAAGATTTTTTTAATTTCATCTGGTATTATTGTAGAGCTTTTTTACTAATGGTAATGGTGAATCTAGACTAAAACCTATTTATTACATGTAAAAAAAAATGAGCGTAGCTGGATGCAGCGCAGCAGTATTTCTTTGTAGCTGCGCGCCGCGCCGCCGCGTGGTTATTGTGAATTGCCAGGGTTGCCTCTTTCGATAGACATGTCAGTAGGTATCTGTAGTATACTTTATGAAATAAAATATAATGCTTTTTAATGTTTAATTGTTAAAAATACATTTGAAATAAGATAATTAAATAAATTTTGCAGGTGTTTTATTTTTATAAGATGATTAATTATTTTTTCCCTTATCTATTTTCTAATTCATGATTGTTGAACTTTAAAGAATATTCGGAATTTAACAAAAACATGTAGTAGGTAGGTACTCTTGCGCCACTCCGCATGGCCACGAATACGACTGAAGTACGAGATGGATGTAAGCATGTATGTGTATTATAAGTTTATAACCTATTTATGCCTATCTTATTTATAATTCAATAGAATATATTTATAGTTTTTTATCATTGTAAAGTAATTACGTACCTACTAATAAAATACAAAACACGAAACGTGCAAGTTTAAAGAATTTACCTATTTTAAAAACGATAGTAAAACAAACTAGATAGGTGCATTTCTGTATCAGCGAGTAAACTGAAAAAAGATTCGTTTTTATTTTATGTCATCTCTTGCTGGATCTACATCCATCAACTGCACATAATACGCCAGAAATAGCCATGACTAAAGAATTACTTATTATATGTCAGGTCTGGGCGCATTCAAAATCTCATTAATAGTGTACAGTTTTGGGGCGATTCAATCGCAAGTCCAGCCAGGCACTTCCTGTTGCTGGAACTGGATGTTTCGCTCTCCGCGTTGAGAATTTTCGCTACCTACTTATTTCGGAATTGCAGGGTGAAAAGTACCATTTCCTTCATCGTCATCAGCCTATTACTGTCCAACTGTTGGGCATGGGCATATGAAACAATTATTACTTACTTAATATTCAATTATAAAAAGTTAATGAGTAGGTAAGTATCGTATTTTATAAAAACCGAGTGGGTTTACACTGCCGTGTCCTTCCGATCGGTAATAAAACCAAAACTGAGTCATAATAATGTGCAATCACCGCATGCCCTCAAGTGAGCGTCAAAGAAAACCCCTATTTATTAAGGTTTAGGTACTGTTACCGATACACATATAAATGATAAGGTACTGCTACCGAAATATACCGGTATGCATTTTCAACCTCAGAATTCCGCTACTGAAAAAAAAACGGTATCGAAATATTTCGGTTATCCTTATTTAACGGTATGACGTCATACCGAAATTTAAAGGTACCTTAATTTTTGGGTAATTCAGTCCCTGATTTTAACTATTTAAATGCTCTTAGATTCAGCTTAGCAAACCGTTAACTTTAACTGTTCCTCTTTATCAGATAAACGCTTTAAAATTAAACCACAGTCTCTTTGTACAATCTCCCCTCACTAACCAAACTCACTTTCTGCGGTTAAACGTAAACATGAACAATTTAACGTCAATGTCATCGATTCAATAGCAATGTCAAATGTCAACCGAACTGAATTTTTTCACGGGATTGACTGACAAAGGCATTGCAAACTCACGTGATCCTACAATGTCGATCCTAGAAGCTATTTAGATACAATTTCATGAAAGGCTTTTTAAGGAGATCATTTTGTTTTGGAGCTATAATAATGACAGCTGCACTGGTCGATCAAAGGTTAAACAGCGCTTGCAGCGGGCGGTTCGTAGATGGATCTGTTACATATGCCTCGCCGTTGGTCCCGGCTGTCATATCTTTGGCAGTTATTACAGGTAGTCAGAACTCCATAAAGTCTGTCTTACCAAAGGCTATCGTGTTACCCAGTAACTGGGTTCTGGAGCCCAGATAGGTAGCCGCTCCATGTATAATATTGGTATTCAGCTGCATCCGGTTATACTGGAAGCCGATCTCAACACAGTTGAGAAAAGCTAGGCAGATTCATTACTTTTATGGATACTTTGTAGGTATACTACTCTGATATAACCCGTTGAATAAAATCATTGCAAAAAAATTGGCATAATAGTGTTACCTTTGTTCTACGACAACTGTCAAAACATTACACATACGCAGGCTGAATGGTATCATGACCTTTGCCATTTTAAAGTAAATATTTCCAACAACAGCGCTATTCATTTTTTTGGATTATTTTTTAAATTAGGAATGTGTATTACTTCTAGTAGTGGTGGCCTAGAGGCTACGGCCGTGAATTACCAAACCCGTAGGAAAAACCCAAGCAGGCACTTTACTTTGAGTAAATTATTTCATCACCACTGCTCTCAAAACGGTGAAGGAAAACATCGTGAGGAAATATGCCGATTTCCTCACGATGTTTTCCTTCACAGTCCAAGAACCTACAATTCGAAGACATAATGTGACATCCATCCGCGTGGTGAATTATGGCCCCATCCCTCTCACAGAGAGGAGTCCTATATCCCAGCAGTGAAAACATTATAGGCTAATTATACTATTAATTTTAATACACCATTCTGTTCCTTTTAAATAATAGTATTTTACTATAATTTAGTGTATTCAGAAGCCACTAGTTTAACACGTATGGTAATTCAAAGTGGCAGGTCAGGGGATGCTTCCAAACGAACTGAAAACATATAATTAACAAACAAAGCGGCTATAATGCCGTAATTGTTGCTGTGCAAGTGGAAACACTGGCAGTTGGAGAATTTTCTAGAACTGTTTAGTTTAAGTGAGTAGAGTAGGTAAGTTCCAATAACACCAATGAAACTGAACTCGATCAACACATCTAAACTGCGTTTAAGAGCTGTCAGTGTCAATATTCCACAATAATGACAGCTCTTGAACTCGGTTTAGATGTACTGATAGTCTTCTGTTTTATTGGTGAATTCCGCCCTAAGATAATAATGATTGTATTAGCGACTGAAAATAGTTTTAATAATTTCAGAGATGTTGGATTTGAAGTGTATTTCTTCTTCGACATAGCCCGAAGAATTGCCAAACTTAAGTGGCAGTGGGCAGGGCACATTGCTCGCAGAACTGATGGCCGATGGGGCCGAAAGGTTCTGGAGTGGCGACCGCGTACTGGAAGACGTAGAGTGGGAAGGCCTCCAACAAGATGGACCGAAGACCTTGTGAAGGCCCCACGGCCATCACAAGGTCATCGGTCAGCGGTCAGCGGATACCGTGGGTATCCGCTGGATGTGGGAAGCACAAGACCTGTCGAAGTGGAGGAGCCTGGGGGAGGCCTATGTCCAGCAGTGGACGTCTTTCGGCTGAAATGATGATGATGATATTGGTTATGCTTTTTATGGAAACGCCTAGCTCCGTTGTAGTTTGTGGTTAACGAAAGAGTCAACAGTAGGGAGTTTGTAGCGCCACTTCTTCTTCCCAACTAAAGCACTAGGAAGTGGTGAAGGACGGGCGTTTTGGGGGACTGTCTTATGTAATTTTGACGTTCAAAGAGTGCTGACTCTCAGCCTATTTCGAATAAATGACTTTGATTTTGATTTTGAGTAAATTGCAAAAGAGTTTTATATTTTACGTAGTGTTCCAATAAAATCTTCGGTGCAACTTGGTACGATTATTTCCAAACTATTTACGTTATTCAAAATAGCCAGATCTTTGTTATTGGGAATGTAGAGTAGTTACCAGTTAAAAGCAATCGCAAGGATGTTGACAATGATGGTGAACTCCACCAATTATCAACGATACCCCAGACAATTTGTAAATATACTGAATTCAAACCGAACTGTAGTATGACGTTAAATGACCAAAGTAACGTAACTCATATACAGGCTGATTTTAAAAGTGGTCCATAAAGAAATATTCAACGAAACAAATGAAACCGACACGAAACAATTCTGCGTTCTGAATTTAAAACATTAGTTTTAATTTGAGAACGCTTCGATGTTGCCAGAACGTTATAGACATCTTGAAAAGGGATACCTACAAGTTGCATTGATTTAAAGACCTCCTAGTCTATTTAATAAACCACCATAATTCTTGATGCCACTTCAATTAACAGAATACTGGAGGAATACGCTTTGTATGAATAATTTAGTTCAAGTGCTAATTATTATTTGCTGATTGCCTGCAGGCGACAGGAACAATCCTTCACTATTAAGAGCCATTGTACGTTTGAATTGAATTAGACGAATTTCCGTAA
This sequence comes from Polymixis flavicincta, assembly GCA_949987655.1. Taxonomy (NCBI): domain Eukaryota; kingdom Metazoa; phylum Arthropoda; class Insecta; order Lepidoptera; family Noctuidae; genus Polymixis; species Polymixis flavicincta. Next base: position 11,224,011 of record OX465190.1, on the reverse strand, counting down.
TATTATAGTGAATATTATAGTAAATTACCTGCATACGTTACGTAGAATTGTTTGAAATAGTTATAAATGTGAGTTGCTCGATTAGGTATTTAGTCGAAAATATTAGGTGACTATCACATAACTACATAATATTTACACATAGCAACATAAATAATATAGGTTTATGTATACTTAAGAATACGTATACTTAAGAAAACCTTGCTATACAAGTTTCAAAATATTTGATCTTTTGTATGATGGTTTGTTACTCTTTTACGCTAAAACGGCCGAACGGATTTGGATGAAAATTGGCACATGGATAGAGTATGATCTGCATTAGGACATAAAATACTTTTTGTCCCGATACTACCACGGGATCGAGACATATGAGGGCGAAACCGAGAAGCGCAGCCAGTTCATAATATTTTTCCTAGGTCCTGCCTGGACTACAGAAGTAATGGTTTAGTATCTACCATAGAAATATAAAAAGAAACAGATATTTACCTAAGTTTGACTATAACTGTCGACGAGTTTGGCAATGTTAATTACTCATTTATTACGTTGTGTAGGTAGCTAGATCGGAAACCGACCCCAACAATCTTATGAAGATGAATGTCAGCTAAATGTATATTGCTCAGTGACGTTTTCGATTTCCATTTTAGCCGAAATACGTGACAATAGAAAATTCAGCTGGATTATTAAAACTTAGCGAACTTCAAGTTGTATTAAAGTTATTAATCCTTTGCCATCGCGTTCGGCGTTACTTAACTTAATGTTTTGTCGGCATTAGCAGGATAAAGCTGTTTGGAAAATGTTAACTGATTCTAAATACATAACTAGTTAAGACAAACTCTGTTTTGTTTTTTGGGGTATCTTTTTTTTCTAAAATTACGTCAGAAAACAAAACATAGGGACACAATGGTTGTAGTAACATTTTATCATAAAAAAAAAAAAAAAAAACAAAAGGGTAAGCATGCGACTTGTACAACTTTTACAGTAAATGTTACATAGGGACCTCCTTTTAAGTAAAAGATATACCCGTGCTAGGAATTCTCACTCTCCAATGATAAAACTATGACATGGTAAAAGCGGTGTACAACAAAACAAAATAGTATCCAATCACATGTCGTGAGCCGTAAAAAAAAAAACGGTCTAAACAATAGCATGCGACTTAATATATGCTCTCTTTGTGAACATCCTGTGCATATTCTTTTTTAATCATTTGTTTTAAATACTACAACACGATCGCCTCAGAGTCCAGACGAGTGGTTGTCGGCTGCCGGTGTCCACGTCCCAGGTTTGATCCAAGACTGTGAATTTCATATATTTTAAAAGGAAAATAGAAAGGTGAGTCCGGATTTCAGTTAATTTTAACAAGTGACTTGAGGAGTTAATTTTTATGAGTGAAAGAAAGGTCTTTGTTGAAGTGCTTGTTATAATTATTATAATACTTAGTGTTAACTTTATAAATACGTATGTACCTATTGTGCAATTTTATAATTTCAAACGTAACGATATACTATCGTGGACGTCTAAGTTCACATCACGACATCACGATAACACAGGGAAATAAAATATGTAGAAACATATGAAGATATTTTCAGATTTGGTAACGTTATAACGCGCACGTATGTCCATACATTTTGTGGATGTGCACGCCTACGATGAAACATAACCTGTACCTGCAGTAATTATTCCTGTGGAGACAAGTCTAATGGACATTTTCAAATTCAATAATGCCTGGTTTCTTAGATAAAATCTCAAAAGCTATTGATTCGACAAACTTACATACCTATGGCAAAGTACTTCCGCGCGGTATTGAATCAATGGCACAATCGTCGAATAAATAATGTCCGTGTAATAAAAAATACCTCTTAACCCGTACAAGACCTCCATTTTGGAACAACCTCAACATATCCAGTAGTATTCATTCATGGAACTTATAGACAGTGGATGTGAGTGACGGAAAACATCGTGCGGAAACTGGCAGTCCTAAAAATAAAAAAAATAAATAAAAAAAACATGTGACGTCTACCAACCCGCGCTGGGCCCACGTAGTAGATTACGGCCCACTCCCTCTCACCGATTGAAGGCCTGTGTCCCAGCAGTGGGAACTTTATGGACTGACTAACTAACTATATGTAGTAGTTTTAAGCTGACCCCAACAGTTGGGAAAAGGCTAGGCAGATGGTGATGTAGTAGTTTGATCTGAAGCAAGTGTCTATAAACCCTAGTGGCCTGCTGCAGCCCGTTGCGGTTTTAATATGTAGGTAACATATTAAAACCGCAACAACGAAATTTCATACAAAAAAGTTTGGTGAGGCCCACCCGTACTGTGCGTTGATTCATATAAAATGTACTAGTGGTTTCTTTTTTTTTGAAGGTGGGAAATCATAAAATAACTTATCCCGCTCTAGGTGGAGCAGGAGGGCGTGTCAGACTTTAACTGACTAAAACCCACTCGTGTTCCCTCAGTAGCCAGTGTGCCGGGGGCCACGGTATGTCTTTCGAACAAACCGCACCCCTGGCAGATGTACTAAAGTGGTGAACTAGGATTTTTGCAAAGCATTGAGTTGCGGCGCGGCCCGCCGCAATCTACTTAAGCCCTTATAGTTACTAATCTATTGAAACCAGTATTCTAAAAGTGCAATGCAGAACAATTTCATGGCACAATATTCATTCCAAGTTTTGTGCCGCAAGTAGATGTCGACTTACACCTATCGGCAGAGATATTCTGCGAATAGAAGAGAGAGAAAAGGCAAGAGCATAGATCACCAGGCGTGTTCAAGGAGGGTTGGCAATTTTAGACTTATGTATGCTTACTATTATAAACGCATATATTATAAAGTTTGTATGTATGGATATTTGTTACTCTTTCACGCAAAAACGGCTGAACGGATTTAGATGAAATTTAACACACAAATAGATTATAACCTAGATTAACACACCTAATACTTTTTATCTCGGTAGTACGTTCGCGCGGGACAATTTCCGACTTCCACGCGGGTGGCGCTGGCGTAAGCTAGTTTTGAATATAAGTTCAGGTTTAGTCACGAACGTATTTCCGTCAGCGATAACATCGCTCCATAACACATAAAGCAGCCTAAATGTTCCCACTGCTGGGACATGGCCTTCTCTCTTCAAGACGGCTGCAATTCGTCTAAGTACCTGGTACTTATTGACAGGCCTGCACTGTCCTCCCATAAATTTTATCACTGAAAACACTGTTAAAGCCAATCATTTTTAAAAGAGTAGGTAACCGTGGACTTTCTTGCCGGCTCTTCTCCATAGGAAACAACATTTTGGAACCGTGCACCTAGCTGATATATTCCTATATAAACCTGCATGGGCACTTATGAAACGTTCTGACGTTTCATAAGTGCCCATGCAGGTTTATATGAAATAAAAATATTTTGATTTTGATTTTGAATATATCACGCGGGCCCGGGTTCGTGTTCGTACACGTCACATATCTTCGAAGTTTTGTTTCTAGAACATGCCGGGTATCCTCAAGATGCTTTTCCCGTTTTGAAAAGTGGTAATTAAATAATTTACACTAAGCAAAGCGCCTGTTTGGGTTCGAAACGATGACCTATAAACTCATGAGTTGTGCATTGATGTTCTAGATAAACTTTTCGAAAACAAAATCCTTATTCAGGTTTGTAATTAAAACATTGTTTCTAGAATGCGCTAAACTACGTAAAACTAAACAATTTATCAAAATATTTGACTGAAAAATAAACGCTTTCCTTCATATTGATTCGGTTCACAATCAATAACCTGGGGGTCAATTACGTCGATTTTCATTTGCATACGGTTTGAATAATAAATGTTGTTTACTGATACTATCGTCTAAAGTGTAAACGAATTTAAAATGGCCGATGTATAATTTATGTGAACCTATACCGTTATTATACATTCTGTTACTTAATGAAAATGCGTAGCAGTGGTGGCCCAGTGGTAACGGCTGCGACTTACGTGTTGTAGGTTCGAGCCCAGATAAGAGCTTTAGTTTGTGTAAATTATTTCATCACCACTGCTCTCATACATCTTGAGGATACCCGGCATGTTCTAGAAACAAAACTTCGAAGACATGTGACGTCTTTCAAACCGCATTGGGCCCGCGTGGTAGATTGCAGCCATCTCGAAGAGAGGAGACCTATGTATGTCCCAACAGTGGGAGAATTTACGCTGATTTATGTGTTACGTACTTACATCGCTGAAGGAAATACGTCGTGACAAAACTTGGGGTTATAGTCAAAATACGTAAGTCTGAATTTGCCAACCCGTGTTGTGCACGTCTGGTGACATATGCTCGTGCCTTTTCTCTCTCTTCTATTTGCAGAAAATCTAAATTGATTTATATCCATTTTCTCAATTATAAACGATTGGAATCAAATTTATTTTTCGTTGTTTTGAATTTACCGTCAAAACGCTTCTTACGATGATTTTTTATCACGTGACGTCAACTTTGTGTAAACTAAAGTGGTTAGTAAGTAAATAAGTGAATGTCGAGTTTATAATTAACAAGATTTTAAATGGATAGAAAGTGATATTACTGGTGTGCGGTGCCTCTGTGCAGAAATACTTCTAAAACGGCGCCAAACTAAGTATTTGTACCGGTGCCGTTTATACAAAGTTGTCGTCACATTTCAAGTGATAAAAAGTGATCGTAAGGAGCGTTTTGGCGGTAAATTCAAAACAACGAAAAATAAATTAGATTTTAACCATTTTTAATTGAGAAAATGTGTATGAATAAATTTATTTTTATTATTCTGTTAAATATCTCGTTCCAATCTTTAAATTAGAATAGTTTTTATCAAATCGGAAAATACCCTATTCTGATTTAATAGTGTGTTAAGCGATTAGGGTTCTGGAGTTTTCCGCGATTTTTATAACAGGCCAATGCCCATAAAACTGTAGGTTGGATTCCATACTGTTTAATTAAATTCTGAACATAAGAAGTACTTCTAGTCAATCGTAAGGAGTCCCATAATCAAGAAATAACATGTAGTTGTTGTGACTTTTTTGGGACATGAGACCTAACTTACCCTAGACCGACCAAGTATTTTCCCAATGCTAGGAAAAAAAATATCTTCTCATGCAGAGAAGGAACCTTGTGACTTGGTAGCTAAGTAATCTTATTACCTGATGTTTTACATAAATCTCTCTAGATACCACCAGATTTACAAGACAGTTTTCATAATCTACCTAAATCCAACACCACTGAAAAGATCGCAAGAAGTTTTTCTGTGAACCTAACGAAAGCTGTAGCTATTTTATCTATATAAATAAAAAGAAAAGTCCTGACTGACTGACTCATCAACGCCCAGCCCAAACCCTTGGACCTAGAAAGCTGAAATTTTGCACAGAGGTTCCCTTTATAATGTAGACAATTAATAAGGAAGGATTTTTCGAAATTCAATCCTTAACAGAGTTAAATAGGGGATGAAAGTTCCACGCGGACGAAGCCGCTGGCAAAAGCTAGTTCAGTAATATATCTTAGGGATTCTCAGCTGTATAAAACACCTGGAAATTGAATCTTCTTACTCGAAGGTATCAATGGATTTATCGGTGTTTCGACGTACATAGATACCGCATTTAAAGAGGAATAAATAGTTCTGTGGGTAACGTTTTTTATTCATGCTTGAATTAGGAATAGCTTTGACAATAGATTAGAGGTTGTGCCTATTGAGAAAAATAACTTAATTTATAACTTAATAGCTTTAGCCCAAGGCTCCACCCGCATGTATCTCAGTTATTGCGTAAAAAAGGAGCATATGTCCTTATCCACGCCCCAGGCTACCTTTTAGTCAAACTGCATTGCCTACAACTGGTTTAGTGGTTCATTCGTGATGAGGTTACAGACAGACAGATCGACTTATATTTTTAATATTGAATGATTTTGGGTTTCCTGGGTGCACCATTTCTTCTCGTGGGTGTCGTAAAAGGCCACTAAGGGACTTAGCATTCTCTATGCATTTTACCACAATACTACGATCGCCAACCCACCTGCCAAGCGTGGCGATTATGTCAAATTCCCCCAAATCGGTGCTTGGGGAAGGCCTATGTGTAGCAGTGGACGTGATTCGGCTGAAATACTGATGATTTTGTGTGTTTTGTAGGAAAGTTTGGTGCAGACTGTGCCAAGGATGTAAAATCGAGTTAATGTTTTCATTACTCTCTATAAAAAATAAGGAGCTGAATACATTCAACACAGCTGTCTCGATCGTTTGAAATAAATAAAATAATAACTTTTTAATACTTTATTTTCTGATGGCAGACTCAAAGCCATTAGAAGTACTTAAGTGGTTTACGCCAACGTAGTCTTTGTCATCTTAAAAGTTAATTTAACGTAAAGAGCACGAGATGAAAGGCTTCATCAACTCAATCTGTTTTCATAAATCGATCCAGGTAACATCCCGGTAGATTCTAGGTATTTTAAGATGAGAAGATATATACTTGCCTTCGATCCGTGTAATATACTGGTATTTATCTGCTTCCGGTTAGACTGGAAGCCGACCCCAATATAGTAAAAAAAAAGGCTAGATATTGCTTGAGATAGAGACATCCTATTTAATTTTTTTGTTAAACAACCCTAGTTTTAGTATATATGCGAAACCCGAAACTTGTTTCTAATATTTTTAAGTAAAGAATCTATGTACAAAATTTCAAAACTGTATCATGAAAAATCACAAAGTTATAAGCTTGTCACGTTACCTAGTTGTGTACACAAACATGGTCACCACGCGGCGACCGCGCTTCCAGCGTCGTATTGTGCCATTGATATAATAATTAGGCAGTAGGTACCTAACCGTACGGCGATTGTATTGTAATTAACTGGTGGTAACGTTTCCCATCACACTTGCAAAACTTTTTTGGGAAATAATATAACAATGGTGTAAAAATTATTGGAATCGATTTAGTTACTTATTCTGAACAAACTATATTCAGGTTTCGTATATACTAAAAATAATATTCTACATAAATACGCAGATTCGCAGTTGCAGCTGTTATATTATAAATCCTACATAACATTAAGCTGGCGTAAGGGACAAGCAGAGGTGTAATAGTGGTAACACCAACATTTCGCTAGTTATGGCTACTACCACAATTATCATCATCTTCCAAGACTTCGGGCTACTAGGTAATGATAAATTTCTATTGGAAAATTACTTCCCAAATTGGTGATCGAAACCAACGGGGTCAGGAACAGTTTTAATTTTGACCGTTCACTAATATTCAATGCGTTATTTACGTTGTTGAGCAGACAACATTTTCGAACATATGAAGCAATGGATTACTTAAAATTAATTCCTATTAAGATTTATAGTAGTTATGTTCTACATTTTTTTTTCAACGTTGCCCCCCATTAGGAATGCAATTAGGGTGCAGAACCCGCACAGGACCCACGTGGTGGATTTCGACGCACTCTTTCTCACACTCTCCCAGCAGTGGGACAATTATAGACGATTGTCTATAATGTTAACTAGTTTTAATATTTCCTGCTGGGACAGGCTTCCTCATTTGAGAGGGAGTTGGCTGTAATCTACCACGCGAGCCCAGTGCGGGTTGGTAGATGTCACATGTCTTCGAATTTTTGGTTCTAGAACATGCCAGTTTCCTCACAATATTTTCCTTCACCGTTTTGAGAGCAGTGGTGATAATATCAAATAGGTACTCAAAGTGTGCCTTGCTTAGTTCGAATTCGTGACCTAATAACTCGTTAATCGGGACCATACCACTGCGCCAACATTGCTCTCTAGTAAAAATTATGAAGTGTAAAAAAAAAGATCAAGACAAAATAAAAAATCTACTTACAATTCAGTAAAAGCAAACAATACAGAATTTCAATTAAAATGTATGTATTTTGAAGGCAGTCATTATTCTGGCATAGCGTTGACATGGGGTTAGTTGCCATTGTCATAGTAGAATACCTACTTACGCAGTTGGGTAAAATGTAGCTGTATTATGAATATTGAACAGGAAGGTGGCCAGGGAACACGTGATAGTGAAATGTCTGGTGAATACTTGATTATGTAATTATTGGAAACATTGAAATGGGAATAGAATATCTTTACTAGCGATGTAATTACATGAATTTGTGATTTTTTGCAATCGGTTGATTTTAATAATAAAGTTATGTTATTCAATTATAACATAAGAAAAGGGAACAGAAGAGTCTCGTTGTGTAATAAAAACAGCCCTACGGGTTGATTGAAGGTTAAGCTACGTTTGCCGCGGTCAGTTTGTGGATGGGTGATCATCCATACATATCGAGACCTTTCCGTGCCTTGGAAAGCACGTTAAGCCGTTGGTCCCGGCTGACTTAAAAGTAATTCGACGAGGTTTTTAATTAAAAAATGCTTTTACAGTGTACGGTCTTTCTAAATTATTATTGTTATTTCTATTGTGTGGTGAATAAATTTCTCCCATTATTGACATGATTATTATTATTGACATGTATGATTTTTTTATTTTATTTATTTAATTCAATAATACAATTTTAAACCTTCTGTACATTATTTAGGCAAATAAAATGTTTTTATTTTTATATCTTAGACAGTTATTGTTACGCCGTTTAGTCAGAAGCCCAATTTGACAACCAGTCTTACCAAGGGGTATCGTGATAACCAGTCGCTCAGATTATAAAACAAAGGCAGATAGACCGCGCGGAACACCAAGAGTGAGGCCAAAAAATCTAAAACTAAAGCGTCGCATTTTATGTAACATACAATACGACGCTTTAGTATTTGTTTTTTTTTTTTTTGGTTTGGATTATAATAAAACAAGGCAGATAGATCGCGCGGAACACCCAAGAGTCAAAAAAACAAATACTAAAGCCTCGCTTTATATACAATGCGACGCTTTAGTATTTGTTTTTTTGGCTTCACTCTTGGTGTTCCGCGCGGTCTTTCTGCCTTTGTTTTAAAATCTGAGGCAAGTCGTTACTCAATTTGACGAACCCGGTTGGGTTGTGGAAGTCAGATAGGCTGTCCCTCCATCTAAATTACTGGTATTCAGCTGCTTCTGGTTTGACCGGAAGCCCACCATCACCATAGTTGGGACAAAGGCCAGGCAGATTGATTGACAGATTGAAATTGTTCAAATGTAGGGCAATCCTCCTCCTTTTGGGGGAGGCATATGTCCAGCAGTGGACGTCTTTCAGCTGAAGTGATGTTTCAAATGATTAATGTTACTATTATGAAATAGTGTTTAATTTAAGTCGAGATAAAATGCAGAGATGGTAGACAAGGCTATAAAAGATCACGAAAAAAATCAGCTGTTCCCTACATTTTGACGAGCTATGCGAACATTAATTAATGTGGGGAACAGTAGATTTTTTTTTCGCGATTTCAGGTTTGGTCCCATAGTAAAAGTTGTTCCTAATGATGAATACAATGACCCCTTCTGATATTTCGTGTATGAATAGCTAGACCTTCAATAAAAGCATGCACAAAAGTTCCACTACCAGCGATGCCCTAAGCCGCGGGTCGTACTCCATAGGGGGTGCCCTTAGCGAGTAGGTAGGTACGAGTAGGTAGGCAAGAATTTTCAAAACATCTTTTCTATTGCTTATTCGTTAAAAATAATAGTTTAAAAAAAACTAAAAAACACTTTTTGAAACACACAAACTGAAAAATAGTTTTTTTTTTAAATAAATCTAAATCAAGAATAGTGTTAATTTTTTTAATAAAAGAGTGAAAAAAAAATATTTAAAAAAGCGTGGGGTGCTTTTTAAGATATTATCAAAATGATAATCACTCTACTCATATCTGTCAATAAAATATTTATAACTATTGACACCATGAACCCCACGCTTTTTTTAAAATATTTTTTTTTTCATTCACACTATTATTAATTTATATTTATTGAATTTTTTTACACAATTCTTAATTTAAATTTATTAAAATTTATTTTCTATTTTTTGGTTCCGTTTTCTATAAAAAGCGTGTTTTTTAGTTTTTAAAACTATTATTTTTTAACGAATAAGCAACGGAAAAGATGTTTTGAAAATTCTTGCCCTGAATGAATCCCATCGGACTCAGCACTTATCACAACAAAATATCATACAAATGAATAGCTAATATTTACTTTCATCTGAAAATAAACAAGTACATCTATCTACCCGTATATTATATACAGTCTTTGAGGGCACTTAAGCTACCCGCAGATTTGTTCACATAGCCTGAGGATAGGGAAAAATACTTATCTACCAAACTTGGATACAAATCTACGAAAATATGTAGATGTCTACAAACATCAAACAATCAAATGGAAAGGAAAGTGATCGAAAGATGTATTGGTTGGTTTAAGAAATGTATATATATATATATATATATATGATATCTGAATGACCGCGCTTTGTTCGGTTTTATTTTTTGTTTGACGTTTTCTAAAAATTAAACCTAGGTAGATCGATTTATCGCCTCCGGAAGCCCCTGCATACGAAATTTCATGAAAATCGTTGGAGCCGTTTCTGAGATTCAGATTATATACAGGAAAAGTTTTTATCCAGTGCGCAAAATGTAACCATGAATTCAGCATATCATTCTAGAACCCCTAGCGTAGAAATTTTTCAACAGTTGTGCAAAAAAAAAAATCTGCTGTTCCATACATTTTGACCTCCTAGGTATTACACTTTTCTATGAAACAGCTGATTTTTTTTTGTACAACTGTTGAAAAATTTCTACGCTAGGGGTTCTAGAATGATATGCTGAATTCATGGTTACAATTTGCGCACTGGATAAAAACACCCTGTATATGCATATATATAATAATTGCTCGCTTAAAGATATTAGATACAAAGGAAAACATATAACATCAAGCCTTGTTTCCCTGAAGTGTTGGGCAGAGGTGTAGGTACCTACCTAGAGTATACCTTCATTTTGCCAGTTATGTTTAAGTCCCAAGAGAGAGGCTTGTGGCTAAGTTACAATACATGCACGCGTCGATCGATCAGGTTAAGCTACGCTTGCCGCGGTTGGTCCGTGGATGGGTGACCATCTTAACATGCCAAGACCCCTCCGTGCCTCGGAAAGCACGTTAAGCCGTTGGTCCCGGCTGTCATTTGTGGATATTTGGCAGTCGTTACGGGGCGTCAGAAGCCTGAAAGTCTGACAACCAGTCTTACCAAGGGGTATCGTATTACCCAGTAACTGGGCTGTGGAGGTCAGAGAAGCAATCGCTCCATGTAAAATACTGGTATTCAGCTGCATCCGGTTAGACTGGAAGCCGACCCCAATGTAGTTGGGGAAAGGGTAGGTAGATGATGATGATGTTTAAGTCCCAAGTAACAGAGGGTGAGCCTATTGCCATCAACCGGGCACAAATATCTGGATTTCTGCCAAATTGATGGGAATGGTATGAGGTGCTACATAAATGATGCTAAATATACAATACGTTTCAGAAAGGCGTGGTCAAAGTGACCAACATTTGTTAATTATCAGCTGTCCCGACTAAAACTTCAATAGGTACCTATTCGGCCCGAATGTATGGGACGGCTGATTAATTTTTTCTCGATTACATAGTGGTCCCATGGAGAAAATTCGATTCTCTACATCACACCGTTCAATTTGACAGTTTTATGATATACCCTGTAGAAACACTAGATAGGTGAGATGGTATGAGAAATTCCGAATATATTATTTCATTATATGATATAATATCAAATCAGATCGAACAGAATGTACATGTAAAAGGACTAACAAAAGAGAAGACCGGGTAGGACAGACTTACTTTCTTTACATATGTATGTCTTCAGTAAACATAATTATCTATTCAACAATATTTTCGCACATAAATTTAATATTGCTGTCATACCTACACACGACACTGTAAAGACATTAAATATTAATGCCTCGCTCGAAATTATTCAAAGTCAAGCCAATATTTAAATCAAGTGGTTCACAGTGCAAGTTTAAAGTTAAATTAACAAGTTAATTCATTAAAGCAACATTCGTTGACGTACGTAGTGGAATTTGCAATAGCAATTTGGTTGGCTTAAAAATACAGGTACAAAATAACTGGAGGTTGGAAACGCTGTATAATTGATTTTGCTGGCAAATGAGAGGCGTATTTACTTTACTCTGTTAGGGGAGAGTTTTATTTTGTGTCCTAGAATAAATACAATGTGTATTCGTGTTGTTGTAAACTGGCTTTCGGGGGTTCAGCCAGGTTCTTCGTTACTGAATGATTTTTACTAACTACGTGCGTTTCTACTTTGCTTCGGCCACCAAACTAAACAATTATTGGATCTGTCCAAAACTGTTTGAAAAGTGGTAGATATTTTTGTTCACTAAGATGTAAAAAGTGTCAGATATTACTGTAATTTTGTCAATAATCAAATACGCAGAATTCTGTGCAAACATAATAGAACAAGGACCGTTATACCCTTAAGGACCATGCTGTATTATGGTTATTATAATAAAAATTAAAAAAAATATTTATTTGGAACAACTTAAGTTTACAATTTAGAAAGGAAAACGAAAGATAGTCACAAAAGTAAAATACTGTGGCACAGTCATCAACGCCCAACCCAAAAAATATTCTAACTATGTTATATTAAACCATTATTATGTAGTCTCTCTAACATCTATTATTTATTTCAAGATGGCGCCGACAACAATAGCGGAGGATAGGCTGACGTCAGGTCACCGACTGTCGCACCCCCCGCCCGGAGACGAGGTCCTCATCACAGGCGTGTCTGGGTATTTCCCCGACTCGGACTCCGTCATACACCTGCAGGAAAACCTTTTTAATAAGGTAAGAACCCATTAATTCGTAACCAAAGAACACACTTTATAATGGTTCCGTTAAAAGAGGTCTCTCTGTTTGTGTATCCGTGATAATATGAGAGCTGAACACTGTTTAAGTGTTGTAAATGCATTCAATAAACTTAATACATTCATCAATCACCAGAAATAACTATTTCTTTTTACATGATACATTCAAGAACTTATTAACTATAGTACCAGGCAGTATATTTTGTATGAACTCTGGTACCCAAGCAAACATTTAACTTGCGTTATGGGTTCCAGCATTATTTCTTACATTGGTATAGATTAAAATAGTTCATTCTCAGTTTATTGTTGTTTGACTTTATTAGAGTTGTAACTGGAACTAACGGATTTATTTGGATCGCCAACAGAGGCTACACAATTACATGCACGTTAACATAAACAGAGACAAATGAAAGTGTGCGCTTCCAATTACAGGATACCACATCATTCACCTTTCTTATTATCTAGGTAGGATAAACAAGTTTGACATGGACGAAATTAAAACAAAATACAAGAAAATCATTTTAAAATAAATGTAAATTAATTTGAGACATTCAAAAAATTTAATTATTGTTTAAAAAATACCCACAACTGAAAAAAATATGAAATATTGTGGTTCACATATTTCTTTTTATGCTTTACTAGCTTTTGCCCGCGGCTCCGCCCGCGTGGATGTCGGTTATCGCGTAAAAAAGTAGCCTATGTCCTTACCCATATCCCAGGCTATATCTCGGCCAAATTTCATGACGATCGGTTCAGCGGTTAAGGCGTGAAAGCGTAACAGACAGACAGACAGACAGACAGAGTTACTTTCGCATTTATAATATTAGTAGGGATTATTTTGCATGTAATAACCAATTAATAAATGCTTCGATAGTATTGATCGATTAATTGTTAGTATAATTTGCAACTTCTCTTTTCAACTTCTTCCCTTTTCCGTCTGTTTCCATTCAATTAATTGACAACTTTTCCTGGCCAGGTGGATTTAATCTCCGGAGACTCTCGTCGTTGGAAGCTGGCTCATCCTGAGATCCCACAGCGCACGGGCAAGATCAACAATGTCAACAAATTCGACGCTTCCTTCTTCGGTGTCCACTACAAGCAGGCCCACACCATGGATCCCATGTGCAGGATCCTGCTAGAAAAGGCATATGAAGCTGTTATTGATGCTGGTAAGCCTCTTTTTAACCCCCGACGCAAAAACGACGGGGTGTTATAAGTTTGACGTGTCTGTGTGTGTGTGTGTGTGTGTGTCTGTCTGAGGCAACGTAGCTCCCGAACGGATGAACCGATTTTGATTTAGTTTTTTTTGTTTGAAAGGTGTATTAGTCGGGAGTGTTCTTAGATATGTTTCATCTAAATCGGTTCAGCCGTTTGAAGATTATCAGCTCTTTTCTGGTTGAAAAAGGGATTTTAACCTCTGATCAACTCAAAATTGGAATTCTATTACTTCAATGATTTTAGACGAATAAAATAACCTTGAACTGATGCTGGAGCAACACCTGGAATTTCCAGGAAACCCAAGTTATTCACCAACAAACAGCAGAAGTATCGTGTTTGGGCTCATTGAAAAGGTCTCAATGAATGGATTATAGATAAATGGTGATTTAAGGGAGACATTAAGTTTAAAAAGCAAGAAATAAAAATTAAATTTAAAATTTAAAAAACCCAAACAAAAACTCTAAAAAGTAAAGAATAATATTTATAGGCCTTTTAATTTGAACGTAATATTTTGATCAGGGCATTGTCAAGTCGGGGGACGGTCAATGAAAACGCCAAACAGAGGCCTAGCCGTCCCCCGACTTGACAATGCCCTGATCAAAATATTACGTTCAAATTAAAAGGCCTATAAATATTATTCTTTACTTTTTAGAGTTTTTGTTTGGGTCGGGGGTTTTTTAAATTTTAAATTTTTGCCTGTATTAGTCTTTATGATGTTTGACAGTTGTTACGAGTAGCCCTGAAAGTCTGACCACCAGTCTTACTAAGGGATATCGTGTTACCCAATAATTGGGTTGTGGAGGTCAATAGGCAGTCGCTCCATGGACAATATGACTGAATACCAGATTCAGTTGCGTCCGGTTAGACTGGAAGCCGACCCCATCATTGCTGAGAAAACGCTTGGTAAATGATGATACTTTCGTTTAGGGCGTATTTTTATTTTCTTTATCGCCACGAATGATATGAATTTTGGTAGAGTAAAATTTTGAGCATATTTCAAAAATTCTTTCTATTGAGAGATACAATCGAAAGGAGTGAAATACGTTCCTAAATAAGTACAAAAAGTGAGAGGAAAAAAACCGCATCGAAAAATATTCTGTGTAGGTACTCAAACACTCGAACAGTTCAAAGCCTTTTTCTGTAACATAAATAGTATTTTCTGTATTACCAATCTACGTTACGAAAGTGGAAAAGCTTACTTTGCTAAGAAAAAATATAACAACTACGCATAATAAAATCCTATACGAAATGTGGGACCGGAAAACAAACCCAATGATGATAGCATTTCCGCATCTGAAACTTCCCTGTACAAAAAAAACGTGTGCCACAATCACGATTTGGTAATAGAATTTGTAAATTATTAACCAATTTGTTAGCTGGTATATGGACGATCCAATATACAGTAAGTTAAGATTAAAGAATTGCGACTTAGGGAGTGATCAGCCAGATGGAAAACGGAACGTTTTAGCAACCCTCCTCCCTCGCAATCAGTAACATTGATTCTGGTTAACTTTTAAAATTCCACCTCTTACACCGCTATGAACAGAAAAGGCGTTTTAGTCGCAGTAACAAATAGATGAATAGAGTATGCTGAAACAGAGAGGGGCATCGACGCGCAGCCCGCGCAACCGCGGAATTATGTAGTAATATGGAGTGTATAGGTACCTACATGATTCTGAACAGCCCAGATTTGAATTTTTTTGTTAGTTGTATAGGACATTTTGACCGCGTAGGTATTGATTCTATGAGACAGCAGTTTCTTTTATTGATAAATAATCGACGTATATTTTCTACGATAGGTGGTATAGTATAGCTTAATGCGTTGAATTCATGGTTGGCATATATGCCAACCATGTATATTCGAGGTACAACCACAGTCTTATCACAAGCTTAGTAGCTTTCCACTATAAACTTTTATTACAATGTTGTATTATTCTACTTCTTATTTACCACTTGCCTTATAATTATAGTATGACTTATCGAAGCTTCATTGTCTTATAGTTTTATTATAACATATAGTTTTTGTTTCGTCCATGTTTGGGGTGCTGTAGGCATTGAGTGTGTAACATATATCAATGGCTGTAGGGGTAAGTAAGTGAATTCAGCATATCATTCTAGACCCTACCGCAGAAATTTTTCGCCAGTTATGGAAAAAAAAATCTGCTGTTTCATAGAAAAGTGCAATGCCTACGCGGTCAAAATGTATGGAATAGCTGATATTTTTTTTCTATGACCGGCGCAAAATTACTAGAATGATATGCAGAATTCATGGTTACAGTTTGCGCACTGGATAAAAACTTACCCTGTATACCATCTTGTGCTCCTTCAATTTCAATTTATCTATCTTATCTTAGCAATTAATAGCTAAATTAATCCCATAATCTGTCTCGTTGGTTTAGTGCTCGCAAGCGCTACTACTGAGCATTAAAAAAACATCTTCTTAGGTTTTCCATTAGGGACTCAACTGTAGCAGCCTGTTGTCAGGATTTTTGACCGTTTGATGACGAAAATCTCGCCCCCTATTATATGGAACTTAAACATTATTGGCGAAAGGAGGGCTACTATAGACGCACCTCTGCCTAACCGTTCGGGTGTCACAGGTGTAAAAGTGCTCTCACACGGTCGACTTTTCAAGCAATTATTGCTCACCAACACTAATGGATCAATCTGGATCAATTAAGTGGAGCAATCTGGAGCAAGAACAATAAATTGCCGATGTGTTTTGGCAATATTGCTTCTGATTGCTCCATATATTTCATGAGTTGCCGAATATCCAATCGGTTTGGAAATTTTTGGTCAATTTTCTTTCTATCTCGTTTGTACGTATAACTACGTCTTGTTTTTGCGAGAGGAACTGGCCGGCGGCGGAGGCGGTGGGGAGGCACATTGGTGCCGATTCTGTTGTCACAAAATTCTCTAAACTAGACTAAAAATCACCAAAATTTAGTTTATTCCTGTCAAACGACGATTTCCTATTCTGAAATTGACTAAAGTGACACAACTTAACTATATTTTAGTTTGACAGCACTAAGATTGCACTGAATTATTAGTTTAGTGAAAATGGTAATTTTGCTATTCTGTTGTTGTCAATTTCATTATTCTATTCAACCTAAAATTTTCGAAGCCAGAACATACCACGTGCGAGTCGCGATTGTCAAATTCGATTTTAGTTGTGTCAAAATAGTTTTTAAATTTAGAGATATTTTTTGCAGAATAGCGTTTAGATTCTCATAGTAAAAAGTAAGGAATTTTAGTTATAGTTTAGTTAGTTTAGTTCGGTGTACAACAGAATCGGCACCATTGTCTAGTTTTTTTAAGTTGCTCCATATTGTGTGGCCGTATCTCTGACAACAGGTTGCTACATGTTGCCACTGCCCTAAATTGCTGGATGTAATCGTGACGTCATATTTGACGTCACGATTACATCCAGCCATTACATTGCCCAAGATGGAGCTATTTTAGTTGCTCGTGTAAGCGCACCCTCAGGTTGTGTAATCGAATAATCCAACTCTAGTTTGTATGTGGGTTTACTGTTTTAAATTTTATTCAAGTGACATTAGGATCGACTACGTTCAATAAAAATATATTCAGAATAAAATAATTGAAATGCCTCGATTAAGTTCAAATCAACAATGGTCATACAATGTAAATATTTTACGTGTACGATTTCCGGATTAACAGCTTAATGCTTCCTGCTTTGTTTATTTATTCTGAACATCGATTTTCATTGTGTTTGTTAAAATTTCATTTATTGAAATCGTTTTAAAAACACGCACTCGTAAAATGTGTTTCTTTTATTTCATTTTTTATTATTCTTGGAAAGCAGAAAATATATTTATTAAATTTGGGTCAGACAGGTTTGCGAATTAATATTGTGAACGGTGAATATTTTTCTCTCTTTACATCTGTACACAAACTGACGTCACATGTGGTCATGTGATAAAAAGACATCGTAAGGAGCGTTTTGGCGGTAAATTCAAAACAACGAAAAAGATATTTGATTTTTTTCGTTTTTATTTGAGAAATTGGAGGTGTTGATAAATTTATTTTATTTTTCTGTTAAATATTTCGACCCAATCTTCAAAATAAAATACTTTTTTTGAGTGTTTTCGTTTCTTTTGTCATTTACTGTGTGGTCTTGAAACTCCTTTGTTCTTTCTTCACACTTTTGATCCTTGTTCGTTTCGGTGTTACAGCGCTCTGTACTTACTACCCACAATGTAGGCATTTCAATCGATACCTACCTTTCTTTGGCGGCAATGAGGCTAATTTGTCTATACCGCGAGTCAAACCACTCGGATGAATTAAATCCTCCACGGAGCCATTTTTAGAACTTTTTATCGCTTCGAGATCTTTAAAATGCTATTTCATGGGTTTTTTACCAAAGAAACGCAAAATGGCGTTCTTTGCCTGTTTATAAAAGAATAACTGGCTTAGATATTGAACAGATATTAAGTATATGAACAGATCTGAAGTATATTCTTTCATTAATAGTTAAATAGATGAGCAAGAATAAATCGAAAAGATGATCACTCGTCTTTTCGATTTATTCTTGCCTAAAGGAAACCGATAGGGGTTACTTTGCACACAATATGGTGCTTGCCCGACATTTATATCGATGATTAGAAAAATATCGCTCAACAAAAGTATTCTTTGATTGTCGAATACCTATAGGATTTCATCAAAATTCCATCTGCTAACTCGAAACGCCATTATCTCGCGCTTCTATTAAAACAAAGTGGTTCAATACAATTTATTCCTCCTAACATCTTATTTTATGATTTATTTAATAATAAGTACATCATACATGGCTATTTGAACAGTGATCCCCAAACTAGACGTTAGTCTGTATCTTGGTGATCAGAGTTGCACATTTTCGTTATAATATCCAAAAGGACGTACACGGTTATTATTGACAATATCAAACTAAAAGTTAAGTTTATGGATTCAAGTAAAATAGAACAAAAGGCGAACGAAAAATAAATCTACAACAATTAACGCTACTCGCCACAGCGCTGAGTCTCGACTCAACTTAGTTTCAATTAGCTATAGAAGTTTTCCCAGCCAATTACAACTTTAATCATAAGTAGCAGACCACCACGGCATAGACGAGCAGCCTGTTCTTTATTTACTTTGATTTATATTAAGGATGGGTAGGACAGGATGGTTTGGGTTGATTGATCTTCTTCTTTAATGTGCACTTTTACATTGTTCTCACATTGATAATTTCAACACAATGATGTAACCAACTTTTTGTAACAAAATCATGATTTTAAAAGAGTGTCCATGGAGTTTCTTGCCCGTTATTCTCCATAGGTACCTACGCTTTGGAATGGGCAACTAGCTTCATCTTTCTAACTCACCGACCTTGACAATTCAAAAGTGCCTGTAATTGGTTTATTTGAAATAAATGCTTTGAGTTTGAGTTTCTGTTTTTCTGCACGCTTGCGTAATAGAAGAATCCTCATCGTTCAGAATCTCTGATGGATATTTCTAATTCATTCCCACAAACGTTCGAAAAATTTGTCTGCTCATCCACGTTAATAACGCAACGAACGTTGTTGAACTGTAAAATGAAAGCCATTGCTATTGTTAGTGTGTTACACAATCATTCCTCTGTTTTTGGGCAGAAATTACACAGATTATAACGTGCCCATTTCAGTGCATCTTTTGCAATTTGAGTAGAAATTATTTATTTGTATAAACCAGAAAAGTAAGGTCTCCTATCAATATTTATATACTGTTCTACGGTTCGATTAAAAAAAACTAAATAAAGTTGCCGAAATATAAGTGTCGAAAAAAAGAAATAAAATTTATGAAATTAAAATATTTAGAGCATGAATTTAAACTTGTCGATAATTCGATATTATATTTATTTGGTCCTATCTTAGCGTAAACCTCAGAATTTTGTCTCTAGAACTCGTTATTCTTTCCGTTTACTAAATATGTAGAATGTCCCATTACTAGACTTGCTTAGACGTCCTATAGTTTAAGTTGTTTGAAACTCTAGCCAATGGAACAGGATGACAGCGTATAAGTTACATAATGAACAGTGTATTGGATTGTTGAATCACCGGACACGGCTGTTTCGGGAGGTTCCTGTTTCGCATAAGGCAGAAGAAAACGCCCGGGTGTTTCCACTACGAAAATCGCCCTGAGGACACGGTGGAGCATACGGTGGAGGTCTGCCCGGCTTGGGCGGAGCACCGCCGTGAGGCGATCGGCGGCGGCGATCTCTCGCGTCCGGCCCTGGTCCAGGCCATGGTATGGAGCGAGAGTACATGGGTAGCCGTCACCTCCTTCTGCGAGGCAGTAATACTCGCGAAAAGGGAGGCGGTGCACGTGAGTAAGTGGCAGTATATGCGCCCTCACGGCCTTAGTCGCTGCAGGAGACGCCCTGGGCGTCAGGTGCTGGCTGAAAATAGTACATATATTGCCTTTTCATGGTAATATCGAGAGATAGATAACGAAGTATATTATAGTTGAAAACTGCGAAATGCTGTAAATATGACAGGCTTTACTTACATCTATAGTTTTGAGAGCTCAGAATATAATCACCTTTTTTTTCAAGTGTGTGGCTATGCTTCATCATTTGTAAGTAATATTCAAAGAAACACAAGAATCTCATTAACTTTATGCCCCAATTAGGCCCGCCTTTATCACTCTTTGCTTCCTTTCACGAATTCGTTTGACAGAGATGGCAAGCGAATTTTGTATGGCGTATTGCACCAAAAAGGAAGATTATTTCTTTACAAAATCCTTCCTAATTAATAATCTTTACAAATTATCATAATAATGAGATGAATAACATAGAAATCGGATATGTCATCACTTTTCTGCAAAAGAAGCAACGATAATTATTATATCACCAAAAACAAATTTTCCGTAAAGTACTAATAAAGAATTCTTATCTTAAGGCACAATAAAGCAATTGTGACTGTCATTCCGCAAACCAGGCGGGCAACCGTCCCGTTATCTTTACGTCCATTAAAAGTTTCAAGTCCACAGAGTAATTATAACTCAATATTGCCTTTGCGACAGGCCCCGAGAATTCAAATTTGATAATAAAACTTCAAAAGTGGACTCGATCACGTAGATTTCTTTGGTAGTTCAAGAAATTGAAGGTTTGCCGGTTTTTATGATGTAATCTTAGGCAACATTCTTATTGGCGCCCACCAAAGGAATCCCATGCTGGGCGCCAATAAATGTTGACTCATGAAATTAAAATGGCCGACTTGATAGAAAAGATAAAGTAAGAATCGAATACTTACTAAGACTAATAATTACTAAGACTAGTCGTTCATTTAGTGGTGGCTTGTTTGGATAACAATTATTTATTCTGAGTCTCAGAATAGTTAACCAATTGGAACTTCTAAGTGCTTGTCCGTTGACTTCGTCAAGTATTTTATGTCCTCCTACGTACAGTAAAAGTAAAGGTTTTTAGGTACAGTTTTAGTAGACGTTATTAAATAAAACTGCCTTAGAGGTTTTTCCTAGCATTCTGCGTATGAAATAGTGGGTAACTAAAAAAAAATAACTCTGGTCTATTCACCAGTGGTACAGGGTTTCTAGATATTTATTGAAATATTACATAGTTTATAATGCGTATCCCATTGCAAACCTCAAGATTTCTCTCCAAATATTTCAGAGACTGACGCGACATAAATAGATTACCATATGACAGCTCTCTTGAATAATTCAGCAGCCAAGATACGTATTAGCACGAAATATTCTGAAGTATTCAATAATCCTTCTGATGGAATATTTACAAGAAATGTCAAGTGAGAAGTTTGACTGACTTCGTTAGTTATCCCTTGAAGGTGTAATTGAACAAACTGAAAAGAGGTCATTGTACGATCATTATGAAACTTTTACAATGAGTCATCTCAGCAACAATTAATGTCAAAAACTTATAAATTATTGGGGAGTTTTGACAGATCGAGACAGAGTTATAATGTAAACGTTCTTAAAACGAGAATTGCCTATTAAATCGCGAAAAAAAAAATCGGCTGCACTTCAATTCGCACTACTGAGCCAAATCTGAACCAGACCAATAGCTGTTTTTTTTTCGGCGTTTAACATTTCACTGTGTCTTTAGAAGTAAAAAAAATGAGCACAATGACCCCTTTTCAGGTTTCCAGTAATTTCAATTACAACGTTGTATACAACATTGTATTACAGATTTTATAATTTTACTAATATTAATTGTTAAAGGGAAACCAACGAAATTTCTTCTCCTCTTTAGTTTAGAGAGACTGGTATTTTTTTTTTTTAGGTGTCAAGAATTCCGAAATTGGTTCATTCAAGTCCCTAAAATAAATACGTTACTTTACATTCTCCGGATATGAACTGTTCTTGTGGATGAATATTGTCCTTACGAACTTTGTGTACTTGGGTATTTTTGCAACCAACGCTTCATTAATTTAGTTTGTAAAGTTGAAAGAAATGTTAATAGACTCTCTCGTTTCTCCGCGTAATGCTTTGATAAGAGGGAATCTTTGTCTAATTCAATGTAGCGTATTCACATTATATGAAAAGGTAATCTGAGATGTAATGTGGAGCACCTTTTTAAGATATTAAGCTACCTTCTAAACAGTGTGAATAAAAAAACTTAAGTGTAGACAGTATGAAGTCGCTATCTTTGTTAAGGGGGATACGCTAAGGTTTTTACGCAACGTGTATTATGCAATTTGCAGGTGTCAGGTTGTATTTTGATTTGAATATGATTCGTGACCATAAAAAATATGACGAATAAAGAATTTTAATCATTAAAATCCATACAACCCTCTAATATTCTACCAAACCACACTTAGCATGGTGAATTACGTCCCACTATCTTTAACCTAGAGGAGGCATGCATCTCAGCGGTGGAAACATTAAATGCGGATGATTTCTACTATCAGCTTTTTCTGAATAGGAAAAGTAGGTACTACTTTATATGTAACAAGTACTTCATAGCCTGTTACTAACGGTAACTTTGTCTTCAGGTGTGAACCCCAAAGAGCTTCGCGACACAAAGACCGGTGTGTTCGTGGGTGCCTGTTTCTCGGAGTCCGAGAAGACATGGTTCTACGAAAAGATGCAGGTGAACGGCTTCGGTATTACTGGGTGAGTTTAAATTATTTTTTCCTCATCAACATTGTCGATAATCAATCAATCAACTCAACATTATAATAAACCGGAATTTCCATAAAATGTAAATTCCATCAAATGTTACTTTTTATGGAATTTTTTATTTATTTATGGAAATTTAATTGTTATTAATTAATAAAACGTAATTTTTTGGTTTGTGAATAGTGTCAGATAAGTCAGTCATTAACTAATTTGTTATTAGTTGTTATTTACGTAAATTGTGGTCCGTAAAGTCCGGTAAAGTTTTACTTTCTATACCTACTCCGACTATATCCTCAATTTCTCACTTAAATCCTAAAATACCTTCATTCTCCATTCGCCTTTTAATGTCTAAAATTCATCAGAACGATTAAAATGTTCGCCCACACCGCCATTAAACTCATTCTAACATAATAGCGACGGGATTAAGCGGTTAAATGCAACTTCGCGCCTCAACTCAATTCAGTGTTCATTATTACAATTGCTTGACGACTACAAAAGCGTTTAAAACTTGTCATAGTTATTTTATAACAGTCATTTTGTTATTTCCTTTATACTAGTATTAAACCGTAGAATGCACATAATTGAATCTTTAGTAATATTCTGCAATTATTGCTATATAATCCCCAATGTTAAATACCGAACACCGAGAGTGGTACTCATACTTAAATGACCTTATTTGTAAATTAAGTAAGGTTTGAATAAAACAACCATATTGTTAACTGTTCTTTAACTGGTCATTCTAAATTTCTGTAAATCAAACTTCTGTCCGCGACTTCGTTTGTGTGGTCTCCAGAATTAGGTCCAGACAGAAAAGAAAACTGCAGAAGCTAATTTTAACATTATTTGATAACTGGTATAAATGATTATATATGGTAATCCTGTTTACAAACTATCTGTTTGCCAAATTTCATTCAAATTCATTCAGCTGTTTATACGTGATTGAGTAAAAAATATCCGAATGTTCAAACTTTCGGTAAATGCTAACCCTATAATAAGTTCAATATTTAGCAACGCGATTCAGAGGGGTAATTGAGCAGGTAATTGCGTACAAACTAACAATAGGGATGGCTCTCATTTGGTCAGTTCAACAATATTCATTGCGTTACTTACGTTGTTGATCAGAAGTTTTTTTCAAACGTATGAAACAATGGCCGCAAGAGCCGTCAAAATTATTCAAATTCTTATTGATGGTGCGTTACGCAATTAGGATGCAGTAGTAACTTATACGTGATTTTGAGATCAGAGCCAACGCGTTATTGCTTCCTGCGGTTACTGAGGAGCAAGATCATAGCTTCAATCATAATCTATCTGATGGAGTTCTCTGAGAACTCGTTGTGTTACCTCGTGTAAGATGTGAGTACATGACATGTACTGCACTACAAGGACCTTATTTTGCATGCTCTAGATTTCTGGCTATGAAGTATGATCTTAAAAAGAAAAAAAAAAAAAAAAAAAAACTAGCTGCCTTGAATATAGCTTGAAATCTAATCTAATCTCGTGACAAAAATCTTCAAACCTAACAGACTTGAGAATCCTCATAGGTGAATCCATTCGCCTTCGAGGGTCCTAAAGTCAGATCTTGTAGTGCAGTAATGCTTGCCATGGCAAAGTTTTAGGTAGGTGATAACCTAATCGGAACGTCTTATCCATATTTAGATATCAAAACAGAAAATAAAGACTTTTTTAAATAGTCACACTCAGAGCAAATATAAATATGATAAAATTAGAAACTCTAAACTACTTAGTTTTATCAAAAATGGACTAGAGTTTTACCTTTTAAACAACAAAGTCATTTGCAAAATTGCCTATCCCTTCATCTGGAAAATTAATTATGATAAACCTATAATAATAATATGATCAACCTATCCTATTATCATTATTCGACATTATTACAAAGCTGCACCCTAATTGTGTAACTCACGATTAATCATAATCTGTTTCGTTTTGAAACAAATTGTTAAACCATTGCTTCATATGTCCGAGAAATGTGTCTGCTCAATAACGTAAATAACGCAATGAATATTGTTGAACTGTCATATTGAAACAGATTATGATTAATCGTAGGTTACGCAATTAGGGTGCAGGTCTTACTCAAGCTCAAATTCAAAGCAATTATTTCAATTAAACCATCTACAGGAACTTTTGAATTGTCATTAATGTTGAATTAATAATTAGGTCTAAGTGAGAACGATGTAAAAAATACGTACACGTCGAAATTGTCTAAAGCAGAAGAAAAGAGAAACAAAAAAAAATCGAATATAAAATTATTTTAATATGATCCGTGGAAGCTAAGAGATGACCAGTCCCTACTGACGGCGCCCGTTCACGTACATGACGCATGGATCAGCATCATTTAGCTCAACTATTTTGAACCACCTAAACATACCAAAAAAACCTAACATTACTTCATTTTCAGATGTTCCCGTGCCATGTTAGCCAACCGTATCTCCTACTGGTTGGGAGTGACTGGTCCCTCATACACCGTGGACTCTGCCTGCTCCAGTTCCCTGTACGCCTTGGAACATGCCTTCAGAGCTATCCGTGATGGCCACTGTGACTCCGCCATCGTTGGTGGCTCCAACCTCTGTCTCCATCCTTACGTGTCACTGCAGTTCTCCAGGTAAGAAAAACACAAATGAAAGACTTAAAAAATAAAAAATATCCATTTGAAATGGATAGATAGAAAACTTACCCCAATATTAAGAAATAAATGATGATGTGGGTGCTATGAACACCAACCTGTTCAATCTTAAAAGTTTAGACAAAATATTGGGTTCTGTAGTACTTCGTTATCGTGGGGCTCGTGGCTAAGTAAGCTGCACGGGTCGATACATCACGTTAAGCTAGGCTTGTCGGGTTTGGTCCGTGGATGGGTGACCCTACCGAGACTCCTCCGCGCCTCGGAAAGCATGTTGAGCCGTAATTCGTGAATCTTTGACAGCTGTTACGGGTCGTCCCGAAACTCTTACCAAGGAGTATCGCATTACCCATTAACTGTGTTTTAGAGTCGCTCCATGTCAAATACTGGCAGTCAGCTGCATCTGGTTAAGCTGGAAGCTGATGCCAACATAGTTGAGAATGGGCTAGGCAGATTTATAGTAACTCGTTATCGTATTCCGATTGATTCAACGAGATTGCTTTAACAATCGATTCCAGAAATAACATGAGCAAAAAAGCCGTTATACTTACTTAAAAATACATTTTCACCATTCTACGTGAAAAACTATGCATTAAAATTCACAAAGAATGACCGGAAAAGTCTCAGTAATGTAGTTTTTGCTCTGTAAGTAACGTTAATGTAGTTTTTAACGTTAACGCGAGTAGAAGAACATTATTTATTAACTTCTTTTTGCGACGCTAACATGTCGTAAAATTCTGCTGCTTTGAGAGGAATTGCTGGTTTTTGCGTGTAGAAGTTGACTTAAGTTTATAAGTGCTTGCAAGCAACTGACATCAACTTCACGGCCAATGGTATCAATTTGTCAGACAGGGACTTTATTTAGGCGCACGTAAAGGCTTCTACATTCCTATTTCTTCCAGTGGTTGTCGTAGAAGGGGACTAAGGGACTTACTAGAGCTAGCAGCGTTCTCTATACATTTGACCACCATACTGCGATCACCAACCCGCCTGCCAAGCGTGGCGATTATGGCAAATCGACCCCTTTTGGGGGAGGCTTATGTCCAGCAGTGGACGTCTTTCGGCTGATATGATGATGATGAAAAGCTTCTACAGACAGGCGCAAAGCGACATAAGTAGAACAAATTCCGTGAATTTTTTATAGAAATTGTACTGCGACTCTTGCGTCGAGCCTGTTCTCTGGAACTTTAAGGCGCCTTTCGTAGTTAAAGTGAGTGTTCATATTGTTGACCTTAAATTAGCGGAGTAGGTATTTACGCATCTGAAATATTGTAAGTAATCTGCTCTAGGGAGCAACAACAATCGAGACTTGAGGCATAACGAACAAGTTGTAAAGTGATGGCCCGAAACACAGGTTTGAATAAACCTAGATCGGGTGGGTCGTTACCTAACATTCTAATTCCGAAACATTGTGCAATTGTGATAAAAATATTTTTGAAATACTTAGGTAGTTTATTTTTAGGCACCATATTTGTATTAGAAAATTTACTACCGTTAATTATTATTATTTAAAAATATTTTATTATAAAAGTAAAGGGATGATCCTCCAAACAGATGAAAATTGTATCTGGTGAGCAACTGGCCGACGCCGACGATTGATGTTAGGCGTTTTAGTGACTACTCACACTTATTCAGCTCTGTTTAGCTTTTATCCATAGAAAACAACGATTTTGTATAGAGTCTGTTCAGCTTTCCGCGGCTGAACGGACGCGTACGCATGTCATACAAAATCGTTGTTTTCTATGGACAAAAGCTCAACAGACCTGAATAAGTGTGAGTAATCCCTAATAGATACTAGTTGCGCAGTAAACTCTGCTTGCGCGATGCAGGATTTTGCGTGACGTCACTGTGATGCGTAGTTCGTACGAGTATAAACGTTGTAGATACATACTTTCAAAATTAAACCTTATCTCTCCATTTGTAGAACTCGTGCTCGAATATCACTAAATTCTCTGTGCCATGCCCAATAAAATACGTGTAAGCTAAAGAATGGCTACTTTGTGTATTCTATCTTGCTTTTAATTGCACTTCATAATCCTATTTATTCTTCTAGATTGGGAGTGTTATCACCGGACGGCAGGTGTAAGAGTTTCGACAACAGCGCCAACGGTTACGCGCGTTCAGAAGCTATCGTTGTCGTCTTCTTACAAAAGGCTAAGGACTCCAGAAGGTAAGCTATCATTGCAATCAGATAATCAATTTAAAAACATATAGGGCAGACTGTGATAGTGAATACTTCTTAAA
Organism: Polymixis flavicincta; assembly: GCA_949987655.1. NCBI lineage: Eukaryota > Metazoa > Arthropoda > Insecta > Lepidoptera > Noctuidae > Polymixis > Polymixis flavicincta. The sequence continues at coordinate 11,196,033 of OX465190.1, read as the reverse complement.
GTTTAGATGTTCAATTTAAGATTGTATGCTGTCATTCGTGGACATTTCACAGTCGTTACGGGTTGTCAGAAGCCCAAAACTTTGACAAACAGTCCCCAACCCAGTAACTGGGTTGTGGAGTTCAGATAGGCAGACGCTCCATGTTAAATACTCGTATACAACTGCATCCGGTTAGACTGGAAGCCGACCCTACAATATTGGGCAAAGTGTAGGACAGATGATGTTGATGAATTTAAATAATTAGATTTGAAGGTCATTAATTTCCTAAGATTTCTTTACAATATAAAGTAAACAAAGAAGTTTGCAAGAGTAGCCACCATACCTCTGCCCAACCCTATGGGTATAAAAGGTGTGATATTGTCTTGCCGTTAATGTTCCCAAAATATAATTTTTCAGCAAAAATCTCACATTTACTCAAAAATAGTTATTTATGATACTAGTGCGGTAAGTTGGTTTTTACAAACGAGTTGACAAATGTAAGCCCGAGACGAAGTCGAGGGCTTACCATAGTCACGAGTTTGTAAAAACCAATTTCTGCACGTGTGTCATGCAATGTTTTTCAACACATTTGCGAGAAAACAGTACAATATGTAATTAAACAAACCTATACATCATTAAATGGCGCTCTCCAATTTTGGCGGCTAGAGACCGTTTCCTGCAATTTGCGCCTCATTCAAAATATCAGGTGGAGTAGATTCCATATTAATATAAGTTTCCTCGCTTGAACTCATAATAAAAGTTTGTTTATAAATATCAGTCGGAAACTCGCAACAATCTTTGACGTTTCTAATATGAAAATGGCGCGAATTTACAAATGGCGCCACATGCCCGTGGTGAAAATTAGAACTACATCTTTCATCTCATTTACTCTTTATTATTAAAGTGAGACAAACGTATTGAGCAAAATCGTTTCCAAGGAGGTTCGATCAGTCAGCTTATTTATTCTTGTAATGTGAAACTCCTTGGACGAAATTCTTATAATATTTTATGGAAATTAAAAAAAAAAACCGTAAAGAATACGCACGGTGCCATACAACGAGGTATGCGGTAAAATAGGTACTTAGGTGAGAGTACCTATTTTACCGCACGTTTCGTTTTATTAGTGCGTAATTTTTGACTTTCGAACCATGTATGCAGGCATCGTAAATGCAGTTTTTGAGCAAATGTGTTGAAAATGCATTTACGAAGCCTGTATACATTGTTCGAAAGTTAAAAATTAAGCACCAATACAACGGAACGTGCGGTAAAATAGGTACTCTCACCTAAGTACCTATTTTACCGCATACCCCGTTTTATGGCACCTTGCGTATTCTGTACGGTTTTTTTTATTTCCATAAAATATTATAAGAATTCCACCAAGGAGTTTCAATTATACGAGAATAAATAAGCTGACTGATCGAACCTCCTTGGAAGCGCTTTTGCTCAATACGTTTGTCTTACTTTAATACTAAAGAGTAAATGAGATGAAAGATGTAGTTCTAATTTTCACCACGTACATGTGGCGCCATTTGCAAATTCGCGCCATTTTCATATTAGAAACGTCAAAGATTGTTGCGAGTTTCCGACTGGTATTTATAAACAAACTTATAATAAGAGTTCAAGCGAGGAATCTGATATTAATATGGAATCTACTTCACCTGATATTTTGAATGAGGCGCAAATTGCAGGAAACGGTCTCTTGCCGCCAAAATCGGAGAGATTTAATGATGTATAAGTTTGTTTCATTACATAAAACAAACGAACATTCAAGATTAACACAATTTTCTTCCATCAGGGTATACGCCCAGCTCCTGCACGCCAAGACCAATTGCGACGGCTACAAAGAACAGGGTATCACGTATCCAGCCGGTCACATCCAGAAGCTGCTCCTCAGCGAGTTCTACGAGGAGTGCTCTATCCCTCCGTCCATCTTGGAGTTCGTTGAGGCTCACGGCACAGGTAAGACAATTTTTATTTTCGTCAAAATATAAGTTGGAAGATGCCCAATGCTGGACAAATGGTCCATGAATGTCATGTGGGTTACATAAAGCTCTAGAAACAAAAATAAAATACGTTACGACTTCGGGATTAGCTAAAAGTGTGGTGTTTCGTTGTCATCATTCTCACACGTCACACATCTTTTTCTTCCACACTCCTCTATTAGTATCTTCGTAGTCACTCCCTTTCTAAGCATATCATCATTCACACAGTCCATCCATTGTATTTTTGGTCTCCCCTACTCTTATACCCATCGACATTCATACTCAAAACTTTCCTCACGACATTTTCCTCATTCCTCTATTCATTCCTCTATGGAAATCGGTTATCATGGTATGAACCATAATAACCGATTTCCACACAACTTTTATGTTTTCAGTGCCACTTTCAGGCTCCCTCTTATGTACCTACTCATTTGTTATTCTATCGATTCGTGTAACACTACACATTCCTCCTAACATTCTCATCTCAGCTACATGCAATTGCCTTTCATTAATCCCTTTTGTGGCCCAACATTCTGACCTGTGGTATTTCGTTGTATGTACATACTAAAAAATAATACCCGCTTAAAGTAGAAAAGTTTAAGTCAAATCATATATTTCAATTACACGATTAAAATATACTTTGAAAGCCAAATTTTACAGAAAAAGAGAATATGAATGTAAGTAGCGACGGAACAGAGGTGCAATTCTCGTTATTTTAAGAATATTCAGAGTCTGATCTGGCTCAATCTGTCAAAAATACCTCGAGTTTCTATAATTTTTTGACAAGTGTTGTCATTTTGATTGTCGCTGATGTGAGACGAATAGATTTGAACGTTTTTAATAATGTAAGATGGATTGTTATTCAATTAAGTGTATTAAGCCACCTCGATCTTTATCAGTAAATGCCTCTTCTAGAATCAGTTTATTATCCTAATTACTATTAGTCCAACAAAACTACCTACCTAGGTAGGGAATATGGTCGGGTTAAGAGCGGTTGACCACAATAATTCCACGGACAGGATTGGACCTTTGACCTTTTGGGACGCCGATCTAAACTCTGACCTTACCTAATTATTTATTGCGGACTTAATGGAATTCCATTTCTATTTACTGCCTGAATTCTATCATGGTAATAAAATAAGTATACCTACTAATACTCGGCCATTAGAGAGACAAATCTATGGTTAAAAATTTAAAATAAATATTAGGTCTTTACCTATGAAATTGCCGTTCTGCAGTACTGGCCATTTCAAATCAAAATAATTTTTGTTTGGCTAAGAATTCTAATTTCAAATTAATTTTATTTTAAAAACATGGATTTTTTTTTCTAAAAGTAGTCATTTCTTTATTGATTAGTGTTACATTTTCATCGCATTTCAATCTTTTTCGTCATCATGGATACGTTAAAAATTCGAGTAATTATGGAATATGAGTACCGTCGTGGCAGCAACGCGGCACAAGCGGCACGCAACATCAACGACGTTTACGGAGCTAACACTACAAACCAACGCACCACCTGTTATTGGTTTGCTCGCTTCCGTTCTGGAAATTTCGACCTGAAAAATGAACCTCGCGGTCGTCCGAAGACTTTGGTCGACAATGACGAATTAAAGGCGATTGTGGAAGCTGATGATACACAATCTACGGCTGAATTAGCAGCAGCTTTCGACGTTAGCGTCAAAACAATATTGGTCCATTTGCGTCAAATTGGCAAGGTAAAAAAGCTTGACAAATGGGTGCCCCACGAACTCAATGATCGCCAGCGCGAAGTACGCGTCGAGACGTGCCTTGCACTGCTCAACAGACACACAAATGAAGGAATTTTGAACCGCATTGTTACCTGCGATGAAAAATGGATTCTGTTTGATAACCGTAAGCGCTCAGCAAGTTGGTTGGATCCTGGTTCAGCACCTAAACAATGCCCTAAACGAAAACTTACCCCTAGAAAAGTGATGGTCACTGTTTGGTGGTCTAGCGCCGGTGTGATTCATCACAGCTTCTTACCAAACGGGGTGAGCATTACTGCAGATGTGTACTGTGAAGAACTGAACACAATGATGGAGAAGCTGGCGCATCTCCAACCAGCATTGGTCAATCGCTCGTCTCCGCTGCTCCTGCACGACAACGCGCGACCTCATACTGCACAGCAGACGGTCTCCAAGTTGCAAGAACTGGGGTTGGAAGCTCTCCGTCATCCGCCCTACTCACCAGACCTTGCGCCTACAGACTACTACTTTTTCCAGAATTTGGATAACTTCTTGGCGGGAAAAAAATTTAATACCCGAGAGGCAGTACAAAATGCCTTTGAAGAATTTGTTGCCTCCCGTCCAGCTGATTTCTTTAAGAAGGGCATCAATAAACTGCCACTGCGATGGCAAAGATGCATTTATTGCATGGGTGATTACTTCGATTAATACAAATAAAAAATTCATGAAAAAAATTCGTTTAAATTTTTTCATACAAAACGGCAATTTCATAGGTAAAGACCTATTATTTTAGGAAAAAACAAAAAAGAAACAAAAAAAATGCTGCAACAGAAAATAATATACTACCTTTACCTTTTCCCGCCTTGATTGAACGGATTTCGGTGTAATTTGGCATACAGTTAGACCATGACATAGGTTAGGATATAGGATAGTTTTTGTCCTGGTGGTAAGTTCCAGTAGGATTGGTGTGGCCTCCACACGAACGAGGCCGCTGGCAAAAGTTAGTATTATAATTTAAGGAGAGAAAGAAGACCTGTTAATAGAATAGGCACCTAAACAAAACAACAACCAAAACAAAACAAAAAGTAAATTAGAACTTTATTTTTGTATATTATAATTCACAAATCGTTTTAAAGAATAATTAATTGTCAAGAAATATAACTCTAAAACATAAAAGACACCTCGAAAAATAAAAATAATTCCAGCGAATTCTTTCCTGAACACAACTTAAGAACTAATAAAATAAATGAGACAGCTAGCTAGTCCAACAACCTCGCACCTTAACACCTTATTAGTCACAATCCTCGCATTTCACAAAACTTTCAAGCTTCTGCACTTTAAAAAAGAAACGGCACATTAACTTAGTGAGAAAACTTCAAGGCAGAAAAATAAAAAGAGAGAAAATGAAAAAAGAGAAAATGAAAAGATAGAAAAACTTTCGCAAGCATAGTTAAGGGCACTCGAGATGAAATTAAAATGAACTATTGTTTACAGTACAAAGCGGGGTTGTAAAGCTTTTGTATCACGCTTGTAATGCAGAGAAATGAAATTAATTTTAATCGAGCTAGGGAAGTTGGTAACGACGATTATGAGTTTTGCGTCGAATGCAAAACTTGAAAATGACTCAATGCTTTGCTTTTGTTTTTCGGAGTTTAGAAGAGATTTTATTGGTACCAAGACATGTTGTATAAGCTTTATCCAACTAAATGTAAAGAAGATATACTGCAAGCTAGCCAGTCTTACCAAAGGGTATAGTGTAACCCATTAACTGGATTGTGAAAGTCAGATAGACCATCAACATCCAGAATGTTGCTCCACGTCAAAAACTGGTATTCAGCTGAATCAAAAATAGTTAGGAAAAGGCTAGGCAGATGATAATGAATTATTTTTAACTAATCTTTTCGATGAGTGACATAAACACTTGCAGATTCAAGCAAGAAAATCTCAGGTACAAATTAGATAAAAGATAAAGATAATTTTATTTGTCAAAAACATGTCTATGCATGCAAATTAAGCATGCAGGATGTCACAATTTTAATGTTTCGTGCGTACATGTTTCACCCGTATGGCGTACAAGTTTTTATAAAATTTACAAAAATAAAATAAAAAATTACAAAATAAAAAGTAAATTAGCAAAGGCACTTCATTCCAAGTACACAATGGTCTGTAAACAATAATATGTCAGTAGAATTAATCAAGCATAAAATGTAAAAAAATTAAGGAAAATATAAAATTAAAAATAAAGAAAATAAATCAAAAAATTCAAACAGTGTCATAATAACACTTGTCCGTTTATAAATCTCGCATCTTTTTTTTTTAAACAAATTTACCGGCAATGCTTTATAAGACTGTGGTCCTTAAATATTCTTACAAACATTTTATAAGTACCCACAAAACCCAAATGACCATTCAAACGATTATTACAACCGCTTACATTTCCTGAATCCCTGAAACTCCTATTTACCTCGTAAAACTAAAATGGCTGGCTACAGGTACAAAGTACATAGAATCTCGAGTGCTAACAATTAGTTTTGTTTGTTCTCTCTGTTTTCATATTTGCACTGGCCATTCTGCTGACCTCATTAAAGAGAACTTAGGAAGCGAAACCGCAACAACATGGGATTATTTTGTGTTTTGTAATTAGTTTAAGGTAATTACAGTGTGGAAATTGTTGGTCATATAAACATGAGATGGCAGAAGTTGGAGTGAGGCAAATTTTTACGTGTTCATTCGCAAACATCAATCAATTATTTTTTCGCTTAATCAAAAGTGTTAAGTTAAACAATTTAATAGTTTAGCTAATAATTAAATTATATTCTATTCTATTTAATTCTATTTATAGGGCTAGATTGTAATTAAATTAAGACTCATCCTATTGATGAAACTCGAAAAAAAAAAAATATTTTATGTGAGATTGCAAGTCTCCCTTCCTATAGAACAATTTTGGTTAAAAAATTGGCTTCTGTCAATTCCAGCGTATTTAATCCTTTGTTAGTTTATCCTAGACATGGTTTTTCTACAAAATGTCCAAGCTATGGTGGATTTTTTATCAGTTCGCATTCTTATGAATACAAACTTCATCGTCTTCTTCCCATTGAGATAGGCAGAAAATACAGAACGTCTCCTGCTACTCCTCCTTAAGACCCTTACGTAGGTGCTTTTACTTACTATAAGTCCATACAACATAATCACACAGTACTACGCACCTGATCTTTCTTATGAATCATCTGCCATATCTACTTATAAATCCATTTAGGAAAAACAATATAGTAAGACTTTTTATCTTCCCAAATATATCACAATATCGGTTAACATATTCATGAACGTATAAAATAAATATCTACCTAGACCAAACCATATTTTTCGAAACCAAAAACAGAGCCACAACAGGAAATATAATATCTCAACGTAAAACATTCTGAAACACCGAAATAAAACACTTTTACGACAAAAATGTCGCCCACTCATAACTCTAGAATATAAAAGCAAAGTTTTACAAGCTTTTAGACCATTTTGATTGCTAAAACATTTGGTGTGCTCCTGAAATAGATGCTACCTCCTTTTCTCTCTTACCAAAGTACTGTTACGCAAAATTGCTTCTTATTTTAAGAAAAATTAAAGTCGTTTCAGTTGTCTAGTTGAGTTGTTTATTGAAGAAGCCTAAAAGTCTGACAACCAGTCTTACCAAGTAGTATCCTGTAATTGGGTTGAGAAGGTCAGATATGCATTCTTTTCATGTGAAATACTGGTATCAAGCTGCATCCGGTTAGACTGGAAGCCGACCTCAACATAATTGGGTAAAGGCTGGCAGTTGATGATGAGCGTCTAGAAAGATTAACTTAGGATCTGTTTCGTCATCTAGGTATTTGTTTTTGTTTTTTTTTTTTGGGTGGGAAATCATCAAATAACTTCTCCCGCTCTGGGTGGAGCAGGAGGGCGTGTCAGACTTTTACTGACTAAAACCCACCCGTGTTCCTTCAGTAGCCCGTATGCCAGGGGCTGTGGTATCTCTTTCGAACAAACCCGCACCCCTGGCAGATCTAGGTATTTGGATCAGTCCACATTTTAATCTCATATTCATTTTGGAGTTATTTACAGATTTTCTGTGCATTCAGTGATAATCCTTTTTTTGTTTTTATAAACAGGTTTTTTTTATTATTATTGCAATACATAAAAAAATCTCTGAATTCCAAATTTATGTTCTTGCTTTCAAATAGTTCTTGTGATTGTCAAGTTCCTGTGAAATCAAACCCAAAATTCCACAATTCCCAAGGAAAATTACTGTCAGGAGCATTATAACCCAACCATACCGCCAGATATTTATAGGCCGCACCCTCAACTTTGACAAACAGCCGACAAAATGGTTATAACCGGACTGGCCGAGAGCTGGCCAACCGTGACACGTACCTTCACTCAAATGTGCAATAACTTGGTGCGTGTGGTTAACGTTTGTCCCTAAACTTTCTCATTATATTTCGGAGTTGGATATTTCTGGTTTAAGTAGTTAAGTAATTTGTGTGGGTTTTGAGTGTAGATCAAGATTTGTACCAAGTAGATATTCTATTAAAATGCCTGGTATATTGGTCATGTTGGGGTGTATTCCTACTTGTAGGTATAGTATTGTTAACGCGGCAAAATGTCTTTGAGATTTTCAATATGGAATTTTTCAGTTTGCAATATGGATGTGTGCCTGCTTGATGGTAATAGGCTCGCCCCTTATTACCTGGGACGTAAACATAACACGTGGATGTACTAATAGACCACCAAACACCTTTAGAATACAGGCGTATTTTTATGAATGTTTTAATGTAGAAGAAAATGAGGAGTGCCCAGCGTATTAATTACCATCAGTTAATAAGTTCAAAAACACCTTTTATGAGCCATTTAAAGCTCAAATATAATTTAATTTTAGCGCGTTCGGCGTATATACACTCTCATGCTCTTTCAATAAAATTTATCAAATGATTATATTCAATTAAGTTGAGTGCTAACGCACTTTGACATTAAGAAAATTAACAAAGTTAATGTTTTATCGATACATTCCCCTGCTTTTAAATTAGGGTAGGTTGTGACGTTGGCTTCTCCCCTCCTACTTATGTCAAAATTCATTGAAACAGTGAGAGACATTTTGGAGTAATTATTTTCTTAAGGCATGTCTTGCCCATGCTCTTTGAGAGAAATTAGCAGCCAACCATTGACATAATTTTGCTTTGATCTCTCTCGTCTTTTGTAAAAGTCAAGAATTAAGTAAAAGTCAGTGAGCGACAAAGGTCGATGCTCATTTCGATATTTCGATTATTTTGTGACCAAAAATCCTCATTGTGCCTCGGTATATAACATTATATTATATTAATATTTATAAAATTATTTTTACTCTTCAACCATTTTTGTATATGTTAAGTATGGATGCGAGAGCGTAACACATACGGCTTTGCAATTTATAAACGCAAGTATGCGTTTACAAAGTGCAAAGCCGTATTTGTTACGCTGCAGTGCGTGTTAGTAAACCCGCACTGCAGGCTTAGGCATGGCATGACGCTTTCTATTTCTACTCTACCGTAGAATAGAAATCGCTTGTCTACATTTCTCGGTTCAATACTGTCAACTGTCTACAAGGGAACGTCACTTTTGTCTACTCTTCCGTCGACAAAACGCTTCTCTATGGCTCTCGTGCTAAGCCTGCTGGGCCCGTTGGTGAATTATGGCCTACTCCTTCTCACTGAGAGAAGGCCTGTGTCCCAGCAGTGAGAACATTATAGGCTGGTTTTGATGATACTTGTCACGATCGCGAATCATACTTTGTTCAACATACGGACACAGATCTGCAAATTGCAAAAAAACGTAAGGAAATTTGAATATCGCGGGCTCCCTTAGCGCATTTCTTTTTTTTGTGAGTATGGGAAATCATCAAATAACTTCTCCCGCTCTGGGCGTGTTAGACTTTTACTGCCAAAAACCCACCCGTGTTCCTTCAGTAGCCTGTGTGCCAGGGGCCACGGTATCTCTTTCGATCAACCCGCACCCCTGCCAGGCATAGGCCCTTGCGGTTCCCACCAGTTGGTGCTGACATCTCTTTGAGGCCTGCGTGGAACACAACGCGGTTTCGACCCGAGGTTGGTCCTTACCGGACAGAGAGCTACCCATTACAGCGCATCCCCTTAATCTTTTTTGAAACTTTGGATACATAGTGTTAATAGCTTACTTTTGTTCCTAACTAGAATCTGTATTTCCTGTAAAAAATTGAAGCTCAGCTTCTCTCCGCAAAAGCCAATACTTTTTAGGAAAAAACCCTCTCCAAAATCAAAATCAAAATCAAAATCAAAAGTCATTTATTCAAACTAGGCTGGTGTCAGCACTTTTTGAACGTCAAAAATTACAAAAGACAGTCCCCCAAAAACGCCCACCCTTCGACACTTCCTAGTGCTTTAGCTGGGAAGAAGAAGTGGCGCAACAAACTCCCCAGCAGCACAGCTGTCTGTTTTGTTAGAAGAACTTGATTTTATACAATGGTAGGTTACAGAATATCGAAATTGAAATTAGTTCTAGATATAATAGATCCATTATCGGGGTCGCTAGCTAGCTACATCTTGCAATTTAACTCATTATTAAAAATAAAAAACAATGAGTAGATTATGTCAACACTAAGTAAATTGAAATGAATTTATATAGTCAAATAAAAAAAAAAACAAACAATTATGTTAATAAAGATATGACCTGTCAGTAGGCAAGGAAACTCTGGTGAAAGAACACAAACATTGTCTTGAGTTAATCACAGCGACCAACTATTCTTATCGTTTAAGTAGTCGTTGATAGAATAGTATGCCTTTGCGCAAAGGTTGGATTTTACTTTAGCTTTAAACGCATTAAAATTCAAATCTAGCACAGAAGAGGGAAGCTTGTTATAAAAGGCTATACCAAGACCAATAAATGAGTTATGAACCTTATGAAGCCGGTGAAAGGGAGCACGTAGTTTGTCCTTATTTCTAGTATTAATATTATGAAAATCACTGTTTTTAGTGTACAAGTGTATGTTTTGCCTTATATATAAGATGTTGGCCAAGATGAATTGCGATGCCACGGTGAGTATACCAATATCTTTAAAAAAATCTCTAAGAGAAACTCTAGCACCTAGTTGATAAATTGCTCGAACAGCTCGTTTTTGAAGAACAAAAATATTTTGAATATCTGCGGCTTTGCCCCACAGCAGAATGCCGTAGGACATAATGCTATGAAAATAACCAAAATAGACTAACCGCGCTGTGTCAACGTCAGTGTATTGTCTTACTTTCCTGACGGCGTAGGCGGCCGAACTGAGCCTTCCCGCTAGGCTTGATATATGTGAACCCCACTGAAGTTTGGCATCTACTGTTATGCCTAGGAAAACTGCAGAGTCTACAGTTTCAAGTACCTCATTATCTACGACGATGTTCGGTCCTAGATTCCTAACATTCGGTAAGGCGAACTTTATACATTTAGTTTTCTTGGCATTGAGAACTAGGTTATTTGTTGTAAACCAATCCGTAACCATTGCGAGTGCACTGTTTACGTCGTCAAAATCTTGTCTATTCCTATCTACTTTAAATATGAGAGAGGTATCATCAGCAAACAGTACGATGTCACAGATACCCTTTAAATAGAATGGTAAGTCATTAATATATACTAAGAACAAGAATGGACCCAGTATTGAGCCTTGAGGTACACCTAATTTAACTGGTAGCCCGGAGGATTTTACACCATTAACATCTACACATTGATGCCTATTTTGCAAATAAGAACTTAATACGTTGAGTGCTTCGTTTTGAACACCGTAATGACGTAGTTTACGCAAAAGCGTGTCATGGTGCACGCAATCAAAGGCTTTGGAGAGATCACAGAAAACTCCAATAGCATTTTGCGAGTTCTCCCATGCGTCAAAAATGTGTTTCAGCAGAGCAACACCTGCATCGGTAGTCGAACGACCTTTTGTAAAGCCATACTGTTCATCGTGAAGGAGTTTATTTAAATTAAAATGTCTTAGCAACTGCTTTAGTATCAGCTTTTCAAATATTTTACTAAAAGCCGGTAAAATAGAAATAGGCCTGAAATTGCCAATGTTATTTTTGTTGCCCGATTTAAATAAAGGTATGACTTTACTACTCTTCATAAGGTCAGGAAAAGATCCTAAATCAACACATTTATTAAAAGTAATAGCTAGATAGGGGGCTACGATATCGATTATATTACTTAAAAGTTTAATGGAGATGCCCCAGTAATCACCAGTGTTTTTAGACTTAAGTGTGTTAAAAATATTAACTACTTCACGAGGCGTTACATGTTCGAAACTAAATAAACGACTACATTTGGGCACACTACTATGCAAAAGGTTTTCAGCTTTAGACGGGGATGAATTTAAAGAGTGAGTCGTAGTTATAGGTATGTTTGCAAAAAATTCATTAAATGCCTCAGCTACGTCAGCAGCTTTATCAACTAATTTGTTGTTGACCATAATCTCTAATTGTTTTTCTTGTTTAACTGATTTACCCGTTTCACTGTTAATAATTTTCCATGTGGTTTTTACTTTATTATTAGAATACAAAACTACGCCATAATAGGCTTTGGCGCTTGGAGTTCGTAAAATCGTACAATTCGAAGCAAAAAGGTTGGGTCAAGAGTGCATTTACGTTCACTGGGTGACTTGGCAACGATACAACCCGGAAAGCGACGTTGAAGCTAACCTTTATAGATTTGCCTTTTGCATCTCAAATTGCTGGCTGATGACAAAGTAGCCTTTTGAATTTTGTAAGTCTAAGAGTGATCTGTTTTGGAAATTAGAATGATTTAGATATTTTTTTTGTTGAAGCTACACAGACTTACTTCAAAGAATGTTACTGTGCAAGTTTGTATGATAAAGAAGTCAATTAATATGTATTGAGGAGACACATTTTTCGAACATAATAATATGAAGCAATGTCTTAGAATGTAAAATGCGTCAGGTTCTGATTGATCGTGTTACGTAATTAGGGTTCTGGATTCATGATCATTTGTAATAAATCGTCAGCACTATTGTTATAAACCGTCTGTGTGAATCATTCACTGCTTGCTCTAGAAACCTTGCCAGAATCGAATGCCTTGCTTGTAAATACAGTAGTTAGTTAAAAATATCAGCAGTAAAAGCATTTAGGAGATTCATTAAATCCTGTTATCCAAGTGTTATCCTGTCATTTTCGAATGACCATTGATAATCAGCGCTGTAAGGAAGCCTTCTTGTCACAGCCACGATGTTCATCTGCCAACCATTTCTGTTCTGTGCTTGTGATTATAAATCTATTTTGTTTTTATTTTTCTATTTTATTAGAGTAACAAAAATTAATTATACGCGTTTCTGTGACAAATAAACCAATTTTTCTTTCTTTCTTATAAGTGGACCAGTTGGATTATATAACATGTTTGCCTCCCCCATGACTTCTTTAGCCTTCTAACATCGGTTTCTTTGTCACCAGGTACCCGTGTCGGTGACCCCGAGGAGTTGCTGGCCATCGACGAGATCTTCTGCACAGGTCGCAAAGACCCTCTCTGGATCGGTTCCATCAAGTCCAACCTGGGACACAGCGAGCCTGCCTCCGGTCTCTGCTCTATTGCTAAGGTAAATATTATTTCTTTCACATTCAAGAAATATTATTCCTACTAATATATTATTATTTTACTGATAGCGTTAATTTAATTCTACGCCGGAAAGACCCATAGTATTTTGTTTAAAACATGCTCTATACCTGACAATTTAGGATTCTTTTGAAATTAGCTGATTCACTCTTCTTCTTTGAGTGTCGATAGCAATCCCGGGATTTGCGTCCATCACGTACTCATGTAGTGTGTAGACAACAGGACATGCTAGACACGATATTAGGGACCCCATTTTTTGTGGCACAGCACCACATTTACACTCTAATCATCTGTAAATCTCCACCTGAGCAAGTTTTATTTGCTTTAGCCTTTAGCCTTTAGCATGAGTCGAAAGTATCGCTGATTCAATTACAAGACAGAAATTTTAAAAATATACAACAAAGCATACAAATCATTTCCCAAACGCCATTTTTTTATTCGATTTTCAACGTAATTCCTTAGAATTTTTAATCCGAATAAAATCATTATCTGCTACCGAAGTTAATTCTGTTAAAACGCCCAGAGGATTACCCTCTTCAGATCTGCAGCGTATTCCCTCCGGTATTCAGTAAATGCCCTCAATCCTGATTCCTGAGAAAACTGTCGCGTCGTAATTAATGTTATCTTGCTAGCAAGTTACTTCATAATTTATGTGGATGTCTTCTCAAATGTATGCTGGTACCTTATCGTGTTTGTTATGTAAGTAGGACAGTTGTTTCGTACTGAGTTGCAATGGCTGGGGTATCGAAATAACGGTTCTTTGATGTTGTTGAGGCGTTAAAATAACGTATTCTGTTGGTTTTGTATGTTTTTTTTACAATTTACTGATTCTTTTAACAATGATTAAGAGCAAAAATGGTGATTAAGATGACACGGTAAACGCATGTCCTTAATGAGTACTGAAAAAAGTGAAAAGTCTATTCTATTCCTATTTTTTTCTATGGCAATGGTGCCGATGTCGACAATTCTGCCAATGTCAGATGGGTAGAGAAAACGTGTGGAGGAAAGAAAAAAAAACGCAAACTCGGTTGATTTGACAGCTGGATGACAGTTGACGTCGATGACATTGGCACTGCCACATTGGTGTGCCGCGGCGTGAACAGTTGTTTTGGGTTTGGGATAGTTTTATTTAGTTTTTAGTTTTATTTTTTCTGCGAAACCGATGAAAACGCTGTTACAAAACGCTGTTCTACACGTCAAAGTTAAGTTATGATTTAAAACTGGATGAAATGTGTTTCAAATAATTCTGACGTCTTATTTACCGATGGACCCTCTTATTTATAAACGTTGCATAAAGTTAAGAGATGTTTAAACCTACGTCAAAAATTTATATTTTTGACGTAGGTTTAAACATTAGTTTGCTCTCTTAGTTAAGTAGTTATTAGCATTTTTTATTAGCAGTTTAACCGTATGGTTAAACAGACGCTAATCACTACTTAACTTCAAACAACGTTACTAAATAAGGGGGCATAAGTCACTAAGTCAAAGTAGATTTATTTAGTGCAAATAAGAAAATAATCCTTAAGATACTTTTAAAATGACTTTCGTTTGTTCTTCACTTTTCAATCAAACATCAACAATAAATAATCCACACACATTTTTGGCAAATAGTCTGTCATGTCCCTATGTGTACGTGTATATATGTCATTTTGTGTATCTAGAATGCTACCGACACTGTTTGTTATCATACAAGTATAATATTATACCTAGATACTGATTACATCACTCTGTTTTGAGCTTTAATTAACACAAGCAATATGGAGCAGAAATACGTCATCTCCGTCAATTAAGACGGCATGTAATGACATCACGAGCTCGTGTGGTTATGCACATTTTGTGAATATTGAGGCGACATGACGGGTTGACATTTTAAATTCCATGTCTAAAAAGCTGCTCATTAAAAGTACTTAGTAGGCATAGTTTTTCAGTCAGTAGGTTGGCTCTTCTGTGGGTTTCCTCTGACTATAAAAGCACTACACCCTTTTAGGGAAGCTTGAAAAAACGTGTAGGTAACAGAAAACTATCATATGAGTCATGATAGTTCTTTTTTAACGGACTCCAAAAAACCGAGGAGGTTCTAAATTCGAATGTGCTCTTTTTTAGGTATACATACATACTCAGCCTATTACGTTCCCACTGCTGGGACACAGGCGTCCTCTCCGCGAGAGGGAGTGGGCCGTAATCCACCACGCGATCCCGGTGCGGGTTGGTAGATGTCACATGTCTTCCAATTTTTGGTTCTAGGACATGCCGGTTTCCTCACGATGTTTTCCTTCACCGTTTGAGAGCAGTGGTGATTAAATTATTTACACAAAGCGTACAGCTCGTAAGTCGCGGCCGTTACCACTGGGCCACCACTGCTCTTTTTATGTATGTTACCTCAGAACTCGGTCATTCATAATTGATTTGAAAAAATATTATTTTGTTTAAAATGGTAATGGGTAGTGATGTACCGACTAGTCGGCCATATTTGTAGTCAGCGACTAGTCGGCGAAAATTTAAAAGACGGTGATTGAAATGAAATTGAAATCTTCACTGTTATTAGGTTTTATCATAGAATCAGTTTAACAGTTAGAAATACTACAGTCAGTCGTCAGTCAGTTTTATAGTTAGTTACTAGAATAGGATAGGAAGGAATAGGAACCCTTCGTTTGGTCCAATAAATTAATTGAACTTAGATACAGAAATGAAATACCTAAAGTAAAATTAAGGTATGCCATTTTGAACATTGCCGATGTAACCCGAACTCAACCGACAGCATAAATCGGCTTGGCCAACTAATCGGCCATTTTGCAGCCGACTAGTCGGCTAGTCAGCTCATCTCTAGCAATGGGTATACCCATCCTTATTTGCTAGTCTCATATACCTTTGGTCAAATTGTGATCAGTTTGAAAGTGAGTTTGGGAAGTTTTGACTAAAACGTATTTTTCGCACTAAATGTACTACATATATTGATGATGTTCTAATAATAATAAAAACTTTCTGCGATTTTTATTTACTTAGCTAAAAGGTATACGAATTTGTGTGGTAGGTACCACAAATAAACAGTAAAAAATAAAAAACTTAATAACAAAGTGAAAAATAACTGTAATTTCGGAAGTCGGTGTCTTTGGTTTTGTATTTTCGTTTTTTAGCACCGACTTCCGAAATATTTTTTTAGGTTTTTTTTCTAAGTGGGTTGTTTTTTTTTTTTGTTTCCTAAAACTCGCTTTTTCGAAAACGGCCCATATCTACTTTCAGTTCACTACAGGTACTTTTTATCGAAACTTCTCTTTATCGTCCTTAGGGCTGAGGCTTCCTTTATGAACCTGTTCTAACATCCCCATTCTTTTCAGATGTGCATCGCCTACAGTACCGGCTACCTACCCCCGAACTTGAACTACCACGTGGCTCGAGAGGGAGTAGAAGCCTTCGCTAAGAATAGGTTGCAGGTGGTGACTGACAAGACCCCCTGGTCCAGGGGCATGTCTGGAGTCAACAGTTTTGGTTTCGGAGGCGCTAACGCCCATGCTCTGTTGAAGGATGTCGCGAGAGTCAAGGTAAGAATGAACGATCAAAAATTAATAGGAACTTTTCTCTTTTAGTATTACGAACTAATTTTATGAAAAATAGTCATTGTCATCGTCTTCGTCCGCGTGGAGATCGGGTCCCCACGGGAAAGCACTACCGGGATAAAAAATATCGTATGTCCTAACAATAGACTGAGTTACTATTGCTTTTATAGTACGGATGCCTCAGGCATACGACGATAAACACATTAGACGGTCAGCCAGGTAGCATACTGCCCTGCCCCCTAATAACATAACACTCTATCAGTCACAATCTGAATCATTTCGAAGGAAGTTGCTAACCCATATGCATCATTTGTTCAAAAATTTACCTGCTCAACAACGTAAATAACGCAATAAATGTTTTCTGCTCAACAACGTAAATAACGCAATAAATTTTGTCTGCTCAGCAACGTAAATAACGCAATAAAATTATTGTCTGCTCAGCAAAGTAAAGAACACAATAAATGTTGTCTGCTCAGCAACGTAAATAACGCTATTAACGTTGTCTGCTCAACAATGTAAATAACTCAATAAATGTTCTCTGCTCAACAACGTTTAACTCAATAAATGGTGTCTGCTCAACAACGTCCATAACGCAATAAATGTTCTCTGCTCAATAACGTAACACAAAAAAATTGTCGAACTATCAAAATGAAAGCCATTCTTACCGTTAGTGTGTCACGCAACTACCCCGCGGGGTAGTACTATCGAGATAAAAAGATATAGATCCTATGTCCTAAGCCAGGACATAGTCTATCTGTTTGCAAAATTTCACCCAAATCCGTTTAGCCAGTTTAGCGTGAAAGCGTTGCAAACAAACTCACTTTCGAATTTATACTATTAAAGTTAGGATTCTATGATCACTAATGAAAAGAAATGTCATATTATATTAATCAGACAACACAGATAGGTACCAAGGTCTTTCCCCATTATTACGGCACAAAAAAAAAGGTCATCATTCAAAGTCACGTATTACGGCCCACTCCTTCTCACGCCGTATGCCTGTGTCCCAGTAAGAGCATTATAGGCTGATTATGATTTTGACACACCAGGAAAGAAGAATTTGACACGTGACCAAAAAAAGAAAAACCATTATTTCGTCAGACATTTTTGTGTTTGACAAGGATCACCTTCTAAAATTAATGTTAATCACCTATCTACGTTACACAAAATGAAAGAATAATATAATTCTAAAACACAGCAAAGCTATTATCCAGTTGGAATATTAATAGACGTAGTTATTATCTATTATACAAAACAAATTGTTCTGTCCATCAACTCGGTATCAATCTCCCTTTGAAGCCGCAATAATTAATTCTATCAAATGAAGCTAATTTTCATCAAGTTCAAAAAGTTAACGAAGTTCTGTCTGATTTTCAACCTATCGATTATGTCCGCCTATTGTTTTCATTTCCGAAACATCAAATAAAATTACTTCCTAAAATGTTATTAATAGAATCTGGCAATATTTTTGTTTGAAATATTGAGTGGATTAATTTTATTTTAACATGGGTAAGTACTTGTTTGGTATCCCTATTTTCTGGTTCAGTTGATTTGGTATCCTATTTTAATCGTGGTTAACTTTGAAGATCGTGAAAACATAACTTTCATGTGATCCGTTATACATTCAGGAATACGTAGGTTTAGTCCGATATATTCATTGTACTTATATCTAACAGACTGACATTTTCAACTGTCTGGATCATACGTAATCAACCTATAAAGTTCCCACTGCTGGGACACAGGCCTCTTTGTGAGAAAGAGTTGGCTGTAATCCACCACGAGGGCCCAGTGCGGGTTGGTAGATGTCACATGACTTAAATTTTTTGGTTCTGAGACATGGCGCTTTCCTCACGATGTTTTCCTTCACCGTTTTGAGAGCAGTGGTAATGAAATAAATTACACAAAGTAAAGCGCCTGGCTGGCTTCAAATCCACGTCCTATAAACTCTTAATTCGAAGCGGATACCACTAGTCCTCCACCACTACTGTCAGTATAATCAAATACAATTCTTTGACGGTTCTATGAAATGCCCATAATTAATTATTTCTTTGACTTTATCTGCCGCTAAATAACAATAGCTGCACGGGTCGGTCGCCAGGTTAAGCTACGCTTGCCGCGGTTGGGCCGTGGATGGGTGACCATCTTTACATACCAAAAACCCTCCGTGCCTCGGAAAGCACGTTAAGCCGTTGGTCCCGGCTGTCATATGTGGATCTTTGACATTCGTTACGGGTCGTCAGAAGCCCGAAAGTCTGACAACCAGTCTTACCAAGGGGTGTCGTATTACCCAGTAACTGGGTTGTGGAGGTCAGATAGGCAGTCGCTCCATGTAAAATACTGGTATTCAGCTGCATCCGGTTAGACTGGAAGCCGACCCCAACATAGTTTGGAAAAGGCTGGGCAGATGATGATGACTTTGTCTACCACAGTAGCCTTAGTACTTCCAGGTGCAAGTAAGTAGGTAATAAAATCTTTGAACCCTATCACGTATCCTAGTTAACCATCTTCTCACCACTAGGTCAACAACGGCATACCATTCGACGACCTACCCCGCCTGGTCTGCGCGTCAGGCCGCACGGAGTCAGCAGTTGCCAGGATCCTGGATGACCTAGAGTCCAGGACTGTGGACGCTGAGATGGTCCGTTTACTCCACGCTATTCATGATGATGATATTGCTGGGCATGTTGTTAGGGGATACACGCTTTTGGGTAAGTTAAAAATACTTTGGCAATATTTTAAGGGTTTAGAGCATTTTGTGGGGCAGTTTCTAAGCTAGATATGTAAGAAAATGGCTCTTGTTCAAAATCAAAATCAAAAGTCATTTATTCAAACTAGGCTGAGAGTCAGCACTTTTCGAACGTCAAAAAAAAAAAAAAACATAAGACAGTCCCCCCAAAACGCCCACCCTTCGACACTTCCTAGTGCTTTAGCTGGGAAGAAGAAGTGGCGCAACAAACTCCCCAGCAGCACAGCTGTCTGTTCAGTTAGAAGAACTTGATACTGTACAATACAATAGTAAAAAATAAAATGATTTAAAGAGTCTAATAAAATAAACAATTAAGTATATGAATGTAATTCATACAACCTGTCAGTAGGTAAGCTAATTCTGGTGAAAGAACACAAACATTGTCTTGAGTTAATCACAGCGACCAACTATTCTTATCGTTTAAGTAGTCGTTAATAGAATAGTATGCCTTAGAACAAAGGTTGGATTTTACTTTGGCTTTAAACGCACTAAAATGTAAATCTAACAAAGAAGAGGGAAGCTTGTTATAAAAGGTTATACCAAGCCCAACAAATGAGTTATGAACCTTATGAAGCCGGTGAAAGGGAGCACGTAGTTTATCCTTATTTCTAGTATTTATATTATGAATATCACTGTTTTTAGTGTATAAGTGTATATTTTGCCTAATATATAAGATGTTAGCGAATATGAATTGCGATGCCACCGTGAGAATACCGATATCTTTAAAAAAATCTCTTAGGGACACTCTAGCACCCAGTTGGTAAATTGCTCGAACAGCTCGCTTTTGAAGAACAAAAATATTTTGAATATCAGCGGCTTTGCCCCACAACAGAATGCCGTAGGACATAACGCTATGAAAATAACTGAAATAAACTAACCGAGCTGTTTCAACGTCAGTGTACTGTCTTACTTTTCTAACGGCATAGGCGGCCGAACTGAGCCTTCCCGCTAGGCTTGATATGTGTGAGCCCCACTGAAGTTTAGCATCTACTGTTATGCCCAAAAAAACTGTCGAGTCTACGGTTTCAAGCACCTCTTTATCTAACACGATGTTTGGACCAAGATTTCTAACATTCGGTAAGGCGAATTTTACACACTTTGTCTTCTTGGCATTAAGTACTAGGTTATTTGCCGTAAACCAATCCGTAAGCATTGAGAGTGCACTGTTTACGTCGTCAAAATCTTGTCTATTCCTGTCTACTTTAAAAATAAGAGAAGTGTCATCTGCAAACAGAACAACATCACAAATACCCTTTAAATAGAATGGTAAGTCATTGATATTAACTAAAAACAAGAATGGGCCGAGTATTGAGCCTTGAGGCACACCTAACTGAACAGGTAGCCCGGAAGATTTTACACCATTACTTTCTACACATTGGAACCTACTATGTAAATAAGAATTTATTACGTTTAAAGCTTCGTTATCGACACCATAATAACGCAGTTTACGCAAAAGCGTTTCATGGTGCACGCAATCAAAGGCTTTGGAGAGATCACAGAAAACTCCAATAGCATTTTGCGAGTTCTCCCATGCGTTAAATATGTGTTTCAACAAAGCAACACCCGCATCTGTAGTCGAACGACCCTTTGTAAAGCCATATTGTTCCTCATGAAGGAGGCTATTTAAATTAAAATGTCTTAGCAACTGCTTGAGTATTAATTTTTCAAAAAATTTACTAAATGCCGGTAATATAGAAATAGGCCTAAAATTGCCCACGTTATTTTTATTACCCGATTTAAATAATGGTATGACTTTACTAATCTTCATGAGGTCAGGAAAAGTTCCCGAGTCAACACATTTATTAAAAGTAACAGCAAGATAGGGGGCTACGATGTCGATTATATTACTTAAAAGTTTAATAGAGATGCCCCAGTAATCCCCAGTGTTTTTTGATTTAAGTGTATTAAAAATATTTACTACATCACGAGGCGTTACATGTTCGAAACTTAATAAGCTACTACATTTGGGCACACTACTATGCAAAAGGTTTTCAGCTTTAGACGGGGACGAATTTAAGGTGTGAGTCGTAGTTAAAGGTATATTGGCAAAAAACTCATTAAAAGCCTCAGCTATGTCAGCAGCTTCATTAAGTAATGTGTTGTTGACCATAATCTCTAGTTGTTTTTCCTGTTTAACCGATTTACCCGTTTCATTGTTAATAATTTTCCATGTGGTTTTTATTTTATTATTAGATTTTTTTATAGTATCGCTTAAAAATTTAGATTTAGCAAAAGCACAGATCTTTTTAAATAATTTTGAATAATTTCTGACATACTCCAGGAAAGGAGTATCAAACCTGTATTTTTTCAAACCATACAGCTCGTATAGTGTCGCTCTACTTTTATAAATACCTGGTGTGGCCCATTGGTTGAAGCCGACGGAGGTGCCATTAATGTCAATGGTTTTGGTTTTGAAAGTAGACTGGTATTCTTTATGCACTATATCAAAAAGGGCTCCATAGATTTCATTAGGATGCTCATGTTCTATTAAAGATGGTGTAATCCTACGAGATATATTATTTTTAAATTTGTTGCAACGACTAGCTGTATATGGCCTGCATTCTATTTTATGCGGCTTTTTGTGTAAGAATAAAGGGAAGCTAGCTAATAAACCACAGTGGTCGGACGTTAAGTCAGTTAAAACTAATTTATTTTTGGCATCGCAATCACTAAAAATATTATCAAGGCATGTTGACGAAGATGCCGTGATCCTAGTAGGTTCATAAAACAAGTTAATTAAATTAAAAGACCTAAATAGATTAAGTAGTCTAATACTTAATGGAGTAACATCTAAAATATTAATATTAAAATCTCCACACAAAATTATACTTTTATTACTTGATTTTAACTTGTTGAGTAAATCCTCCATTACCAATTCGAAACGAATGAAATCTCCAGATGGGGGTCGATAAACGCATACTATGACGTATCGCTCGAGTTCAACACAAGACAACTCAATAGTGCGCTCAATAGAAAGATTAACTAAATCTAAACGTTGTTTACATTTCAACTTGTTTGAAACAAGGACTAAAGAACCACCACGAATAGCAGTTTTCCTTACAAAAGCACTTTGCACGGTAAAAAAATCATCATTGATCAACACTACTTCATGTTCCTTCAACCAGTGTTCAGTCAAACATAACACCTGAACATCATAGTTTTCTAGAAATAAACTTAACTCTAGCTCTTTGCCGGACAGACCCTGCATATTTTGATGTACCACATTCAAAACATGCGGCTTTCCCGTTGTCGCACCTAGTAGTTTAAACTACTAGGTGTATCAATAGTGGCGTTAGTACCACTACTAACAGTAATCGATGGTACACTACAGGTACCAGTGTTAAGGTGTAAATTGTATGCTAAAAGATTAACAATTTGTCTCCTACAACTAGGTGGTAAATACAAAGTATAATTTGTCAGTTTGTAATCAGTAATAAATTGATTACAATCAAAATATAGAATGGCGTCACTGTTGACGTGATAGGTTGTCTTGTCAACAAAGTTAGTAAATCACGACTCTCTAGAATATTCCGGACAATTATAATAGACCACGAAATCGTCGATGGCGGTAATCAAATGCTCTGGCGCGAGTATTAATTAAAGTAAGAACGCATTGTCTCCCAAATAAACGAAAATTTTCCAACTGGTAAAATTTGATCTTGAAATATCAGTAGGATCTCCAACTTAATTGGTTTATTGTTAAAGTAATCAGGAGGAGTTGTAGTTTGAAAACTTATATTAATTGAAATACTAATTATCTTTCTCCCAATGTATTATTTCTGCCCTACCGAAATGTTTTTGAAAACCCCCGTTTTAAGGGAAGCTTATGTTAAGCACAGAGCAAAGTGACTGTTATAGTTGCTTTACACATGGTCCAAAATCACTAGAAACTTCACAAGAGACTCACTATTTGACATATATGGGACTGCATGGTAACCTGGGATCTTCTTTTCAGGATCAACCCCCACGAAGAGCGTATCCCTGGCGCGTGAGATCCAGTACTTCTCAGGAGTTCGCCGTCCAGTATGGTTTGTGTACTCTGGCATGGGCTCGCAATGGGCGGGTATGGGCAAGGAGCTGATGAGGATCCCGGTCTTCGCTGCTGCTATTGAGAAGTAAGTAAAAAGGCAAACATAATGGTTATGCAGCTCGGTAAGGGCTAGAACAGACCTTATACTTTTCGCATAGCGTGAGGCAATTTTTAGTATCGGCGACCGAACGCATAGCCGCAGATGCTTGAAGTAGGAATTGCGTCTGCTATGTTCCTAGGATAGGTTCTTAAATGTGTTAGCGAAAAGTGGTTGACCGAATCCAGCTCTCAGCTTAAGCATTTTTTCAGGACTAAAAGCGTACGATGTATTATTAATCCTACTAGTGAAATATGATTGTGATTCATCAGATGGTCCGGTTTTCGGAATACCTTTCTAAAACTAATATGACACAATTCCAACTGTCGATAGTCGATACCACTAGGCCAACACTGCTCTCGACACCACTGGGATAATCGCAAAATCATTTTCTCAAGACCTATGTAACTCCCAAAAGACTCCATTCTGCACATAACGTAACAAATGATGAGCTTCTGCATGAAATGCAATTAAGAGAGCTCTTGCATGCGTTGGAAGTTGCGAGTCAACGCTGATGCAATTACCATCTGCGCTCACTAATCCGTTAAATATAATCAAATAACTTCCTTTGGTTCGGTTTTAGAACTTACGATAGTATGCACACGAGGGAACAAAGGAATACCTTAGTTAGTTACCTTAGCTTATTTTCAACTATTCGAAAATTTGTGTTTTGTACCGGAGTTCTCTGTTGTGTTTTGACGGATTTTTATCGTTGTGCAAGTTTCGTTTCCGGCCATTCCTATTGTATATTTATTTCGTGTGCCGAACCGAATTTTAATAGTACCTAACGAGTTCACGTTGGACCACGCACAGTGAAGGGTTTCGCAATTAGGATGAATATTTTCGCATGCACAGTATTGATTTGATTGACGTGCATACGTGTCTTTTATAAGGTCTACTTACATTACACACACCTACATAAATAAACATTTCATTTCACGATTTTGCTGACTGCAAAAATAAGTTTGTATAACATAGTATTATATTTCTCGTAAATATTGTGTAATAAAATTTCTACTTGTTTATCTGTAATTTAAATGAGTAATATAATACTCTTTATTATATTACATTATTAAAGAATTATTCTATTCGATTACTGTGGTTGTAACATAAAACAACCCATATCATATCACACAAAGTATATTAGAAACACACGCTTAAGTGCATAAAAAAAAGAATGTTCAAAATCGGACTACTCTGAAAAAAGATATGCGTGGTCATACATAAAAAAAAAAAAAATACGCGTCGACTTAAGAACCTCCTCCGTTTTTAAAAACCACGGTCTTATGTTGTACCAAATGGGTAGAACAGAAGAGTCGTCACGACCATAAGAGAACAGTCGCTGAAGAGTTTCACCTGTACCTATGGCTTTTCATCGCCCATCTTCATTGCATAATTTGAAACAAATTGAACCCTTCAGTGTCTAGTAACTGAACTAACTCCTAAATTCCTCACCCAGGTGCCACAAAGCTCTTGCACCTAAAGGCGTGAATCTGACGAAGATCATCACTGACGCAGACCCCAAGATCTACGATGACATTCTTAACTCCTTCATCGGTATCGCAGCCGTACAGGTTGGTCTCACCGATGTCCTCAAGACTATTGGCGTTGAACCTGATCACATCATTGGTAAGTTTGACCTTTTACAATACTTATGTGTCATCATCATGCCTAGCCTTTTCCCAACAATGTTGGGGTCAGCCTCCTGTCTAACAATTAGCGCGAGCGATTGCCTATCTGGCTTCTACACCCTGGTTATTGGGTAATGCGATACCCCTTAGTAAGCCTGGTTGTCAGACTTTCGGTCTTCTGATGACCGTAATGACTGTCAAAGATTCAAGAATGAAAACCTGGACCAATAACTTAAAGTGCTTTCCGATGCACGGGGGGTTTCGGTCACCCATCCATAGACTGACCGTGGCAATCGTAGTTTAATCTCGATCATCCCGTGGGACTGTTTTTACACGACCCACACAATACAAAACAAAACACTTATTTTTATGAATTCAAAATATTGCTCCAAATATCTTCAAAGGAAAGTTTAACCTTTTAAATAAATACCTAGTTGTTTGTTGGAAAAAGGAGAATTTTTCGATGTAAAAAACTGTCGGACACTTTCAGTGATATTTTCCAGAAAATTAAACTTTCACCTTGAGAGCGCTTCTAATTTATAGCGGTTTTTTTTTTTAAATAGTTTCATTACTTTTATTTTTAGGCACATTTACGCACCTAAATGTAGCGGAAGCTTGGATAGCTTCGTCGCTGTAGACTTTGCGAGACGATTTCTTTCTAAATCTCTTATGTCATATAATATTGTGTTTACTTTTGTCGGGTGTATGTATAACAGTACTGTGTGGTGCCGCACGTAAAGAATAGCATCATCCCATCTCTTACCGTGGGTGTCGTAGGAAGCGACTAAGGGATTGGGCTAGACTAGAGAATGGGCAGCAGCGTTCTCTATGCATTTTACCACCATACTGCGATAGCCAACCCGCCTGCCAAGCGTGGCGATTATGGCAAGCCCCTCAAATTGGTGGAGGCCTATGTCCAGCAGTGGACGGCTTCCGGCTGAAATGATGAATAATGATGTAAAACAGTTAACAATTCACTTTGTGCTTTATGTCTTCTTTGTTTAAGTTTAAAACGTTTTAACAGGTCACAGCGTCGGTGAGCTTGGTTGCGCGTACGCCGATGGCTGCTTGACCGCTGAGGAGATGATTCTATCAGCATACAGCAGAGGTCTTGCCTCCATCGAGACGTCCTTCATCAAGGGATCCATGGCAGCAATAGGTCTTGGATATAGTCAGGTAATTGGAGACAATTATGATCTTATCTATACAGGGTGTAACCATGGATTCAGTAATGTAATTGATTCTGAAACCCTGCGTTGCAAGCTTTAGTCGGTTATAAATAAAAATACATCTGCTGTTTCATAGAAAAGTGCAATGTTCACGAGTAAAAAGTCACAAACAGGTAAAAATTTGAAGACTGGGGCTTAGAATCATGTACTGCATTTAAATTCAAAACCTCAGATAACGAGTTTTGGAAACACCAACTGACGCAATTCAAACTTTGTCATATCATACATGAAAGTTTAAATTACATTGCAACTAATTTTTTCATGACCTTTTTACCACGACCGGTCAATCAAAATCAACTTAGTCTATACAGGGCACGTGTTTCCCTTACAAACGCTTCCGAGAACGAAGACAGGTGATAGGGCTGATTCTCTGGGCAGTGATTCTCGATACAGTACCATCAAAACACCTACTTTTTTAAAAATATTTTCATAATTGTGCGCTGTGAGAACAGTTAAATGAACTATTATTCGAGATTAAACACATTTAAAAACGACCCCAAATACGGGCGGCGGCTTTAGGTTTGAGCATCCTTTGTAAAGCGCCGCCAAAATAAAATAAGTAGAAACATTACAGAAACGTCAAACGTATTAAATTGATGCAAAATATTTTTTTTTAAGGCGAAACGATATTGGTATCCGTTTGCATTTAGGTATATATAACCTTCTTTCTGGCTTCGGAAGCGTTCCCCTTACACCCTGTATTACGCTAAAGTAAATTATAAAAGAGGAAATACACAAAAAATCTTAGATCGAAAAAACGTGTGTCTCGAAATTCTTATGCAGTTAAACCTTTTAACGTTTGCTTTGTGTCCGTTTTCTTTGCCTATTCAAAAAAATGTGTCTGTATGACAACCAGTTAAGAACAAATCAAGATACCCATCTTAAATATCATATTTCTCGAATAAAATAATTATCCTTTGCACTAACGTACACACAGCTCCACAGAAAACTCACCCCCAAAAAGGCATGATTGTCGCCTTTGTAGGGGATGAGTTTTCTGTGGAGCTGTGTGTACTATAGCAATAGTAATGCACCGTCTATGTGGCGTCAACTTTGTATCATCCAACGCCACGACAACCTTCATTATACTCCATTCTTGGTTTTTCTAGATCAAAACCATGTGCCCCCCTGAGATCGAGGTAGCCTGCCACAACGGCCCCGACTCCAGCACCATCTCAGGACCTGCTGACATCATGAAGAACTTCGTCGCCAAACTTAGTGCACAAGGCATCTTCGCCAAAGAGGTGCCATGCTCCAACATCGCTTACCATTCCCGTTATATCTCTGAAGCTGGTAAGAAATATTTGATAGCATAATGTTATGGCTGTGCTCCTCAAGGGGTAGGTAGAGGTGTTTAGTACGTACACCGCGCCGTGCACGGAGGCCATAGATATGAAAAAGAAGACGGACACGACTTGGTGGTCCTTGCTGGCGCGGCGTGGCAATTCCGTGCTCTGTGACCTAATCCAATTGGCACCCTATACCTATTGATATATGAGGAAAACAGAAGGCGAGCCTATTGGTTTTAATGATGCAAATCCAATTTAATACTAAGGACATTTTAATGGTAAATCCCAAAAACGTTTAACTTGACTCGGGGATCGAAAACATTCAGGACTTTACGCTCAGCAGTCCCCAATAGCAAAGCAATTCGAAACCAATCGAATATTTTCATTAATTAGTATTTCCGGGTTAAGATGAAGTGTCAAAACGTCACCAAGAGCTTTATCGTTAAGTAAATATAAATTCTAAGTAACAAATTTATTTGTAAGACCAGGATTTGTGCTGATAATAAAGTTATTAACGTCTGAAAAGTTATAGAAACTTTTCATTTTGAAGTCAAACTTTTGTTTATTATCCTTGTCTCTAATTTGTTGATATGAAACGGTAACTCCAATTACAAATAATGAAGTTTTCAAACTTGATGGTCCAAATATTTGTTATTTGTAATATCTGGTGATGAAAATTTATAATTTGTGTACGGACGGGAAATATTTTCGTCCAATGATTCTCCTATGATTTGTCACAACTTCATACGATTTTTAAATTCTATAATATTTTAGGCCCAACCCTGCTGAAGTACCTGAGGCAGGTCATCAAGGACCCCAAGCCTCGCTCAGAAAAGTGGGTGTCCACCTCTCTGCCTCAAGCACAATGGAAAGACCCCAAGGCTGCACTATCTTCAGCTGAATACCACACCAACAATTTGCTGGTAAGTTCTGTCAGCCTTTTTCTGACTATGTTGGGGTCGGCTTCTAATCTAACCAGATACAGCTGAATAATAGTATTAACATAAAGAGACTGCCTATCTGACCTCTATACCTAGTTGCTTGGTTACTTGATACCCCTTAATAATAAATTGCGTGCAAGAGCGTTTTCTTCAAAATAATATTTTCGGTAAAAATACAGTAGCTCTTTGTAGACTATAAAAACATTTTTCTTTGAAACAATTAGAATAGTCTAGACTGACAGCGGATCCCTAAGAGAATTGTTTAGTAGACGATGATTTAGACATAGGAGGTACTATCGAGGAAACTTACATCTGACCAATTTGAAAACAAAATCTCGTGCACACAATGTCTACATCTGTTAGCAAGCGTTACTATAGCGGCTGAGCGCTGCAACCAATAATAGTCCTTACGGTGTATAGATATTAGTTTCCTCGATAGTGCCTATTACATAACTTTAACTTTAATTTGATCATGGAACCTAAGTATTGTTATGTTTACTTTTGTAAAGTCCTCTTTTGTCGTCGTTTTGTTTTGTTATTAACGAAATATTTTAGTTCAGGCGAAACTACCGGTTCCAACTTTCGATCGCTTGATCTAAAGGACAATGTGAGAAAGTGATCCGAGAATCGTCATTAATTCCGATTATTTTATACAAGATGTAATTTAAAATTTGTCATTTAGACTCAGCGTTAGCTAACCACTAGTAAACACACAGAAACTATGTGCACTTGCATCCATTTCTACACAAATCATCTGTAAGATGTCTTCGTTTGAAAAAACCTCTGTATGTAGGTTCCACGAACGAGTGCTTGGTTGTTACTAACTGGTCCATTTTCAACAGAGCCCAGTCCTCTTCGAAGAGACAGCCCGCCTGATCCACCCGAACGCGATCACCATCGAGATCGCGCCGCATGGCCTCCTGCAGGCAATCCTGCGCAGGTCGCTGAAGAAGGACGTCATCAATATTCCACTAACGCAGAGGAACCACAAGGACAATGTACAAGTTATGTTTACGGCGTTCGGAAAGTGAGTTGAGAGAATGGTCATTTGATTTAGTCCTCAAGAGTAAATTCTCTTTTTTGGCTGGAAGTAGAAATCTTTTTATCGTGCGTTTTATTGGTGCAAAAATTTCTAAATACACTGGCACTATTTCTGCAAGTAGTAACATCGTATTTATTCCACAGACTGTACGAGTCAGGTCTGAACCCGCACCTCGCCAACATCTACCCACACGTGCCATTCCCCGTGTCACAGGGAACACCCATGATTTCTCATCTCGTCGAGTGGGAACATAGCGAAGATTGGTAAGTATCTAGACAAAATGTTAAGTTTACTGACCAAAACGATCTTAAAAAGTTTTAAAACCCAAAACGTTTCTTTCTATCTTCAACTTTTTCCCTCATCAGCCAAGACCATTTTATAAAAAATAAAAAAAAATTGACGTAGACCACAGACAGCATGTTTTACGTAATTATGCTCACTAACAGTTATTCTTTTAACGTCGAATTGTATTTTAGACTACCTAAATATTTAATTAGTCTAGGAAAATAACAAATTAATTGTCATTCAGTTTGCCACTTAAAAGATAAGAAAAACCTGAAGATATTTAAACGCAACCGCCAGACATCTCGACCTAATTTTAGTCTTAAAATTATTCCTAACATTGAAACACGTTCCAAGGCAAAGCTACCAGAAAAGCCACTGCCTACGCAGCCAAAACTTCAGTTCCAATAAAGACCCGGTTATATTAATCGCCGCCCATCCGTCAGTTGGCCACAAACAAATCGTTGGGGTGTGATCTATGGTAGCCACTTTGTAGTAACTTCAATATACCGGGACGTTAACGGCTATTATTCAAAAAATTCTGGCCAGTTCCATTTTTGATATGATTGATGAACTCGCGATTGGTGCAATGCAGAAGGAATTAAAAATGGTTATGGTGCATTTTGTGCGGCGTTCGGGATTTGAAAGGTTAGAAAGTGTCAGGTTTTTCTTGTAATTATGACGGAAAACGATGTGTCCTATTTCAGATGCAAATTCTTTTGTAAATTCTTTTATGCAAACTCATTGTAGGATTTAATTTATTAAGAGCGTTCATCCGGTGTGGGCCGGCAACGTCGCATTTCAAGTGGTTTTTCGCGATTATTTTAAGTTTAAATCAAAATATTATTTGTTTTTTAGCCAAGCACTAGCTCGTTCGTATTTATAAATTTGTATGATACTTTTTATAGTTATTTTCTGTTTGCAGTACTTACGATAAAATGTGTTCGTAAAAGTAAATTCTAAAAATAATTATCAATATCAACGATATAGTACTTTGCTGAAAAAAAAAAAATGTACTATGATTCACATTTAATGAAATAATTACGAAAAGACCAGTTGCGGGATGAACGCTCTTAAATACTAGAGACACGGGCTGAAGACACTTTTTCATTCGATTCTTCACCGCTGTATTATCGTTTACTTTACTCAAGTACCATCTAACGAATTTTTTTAAACACTAAAATTACTCTTTGATATTGAACTCACTGGAATTCTATTCTGTAACAAAGAACACTACATTCCTTACCCAATTTGTAGAGAAAGACCTCTTTTGAAAATGTTTCAAGATTATTTTCTTCACAAACAAAATTTTGTGTGTTGTTTTCTTACAATATATTTAATTCCTCAAGAGTTAAACACAATCTATTTGATGGATTATCGACTTGAATATATCTTAGCCAAGCTCAAACACTTGTTGAAAGTAAATGTAGATTCAACAGCAAGTTTTAGTGTTGAATCGATAGCTTGTGTATTGAGAATAGATTGGTAATAGTTTCAATACGAGGCTAATCTAAAGTTGGATGTAATAAGTTCTTTCTTTGTTACCCTGAGTAACTACGGTAATCTTTCTATAAGAATAAGCGCACCATTATCGACCGTATCTTCGCTTACCATATCAGTGGCCTATGTAATAAAACAGAAAGCGGACAATCTTAAAATCCGAAAAGTCAGTCAAACAAAAAAAAAAAAATTGCAAAATTGGACAAAATAATATAAGAAAGGTAAAATGTAGTCGCACAAAATTAGGTAGCACAGATAGACATAGCTCAAAATCGAAATATCAATAGAATCTGGCTTAGTGCGTAAAATATAGTAAAAATCAATTTTATCGGTAGAGTAGTACGTAATAATATTATTTACATAAATAGACGATATCATAGCAGTCTAAGTAGTCTGTTTTCAAAGTAAAATAGGCTCTTAGCTTTAACTAAATACACCGAGAAATTTTAATGGTTGTTTTCTCGCAGCGAAATGGTTTTGTCTTGGTATTAAAATCGTTTTATAAACAAATAAAATATTTAAAAAAAACGGCAGATTAACAAATGTGTAAAATCACCACGTGCAAGAGTTTATTTTGCTTTGAACATTTATGGATCGCTGTTTTCTTTGTCGGCGGCGCGTGCGGTTCGAGTAGTACCTACAAGTCACTTCTAGCACAAAATACAGAGAGTACAGAAGGCAATCTACATACAAAGTGCGCTCGAGCAACGCACACATAGACACCGCTCACGGAAACGATATCTTGGACCGGTTGGGACCAGTGCTAGTGCGAGTGCCATCCCCTGAGCAACAAAAAAAGTTACTATAACTGTTCAGTGGACGGTTGTTTAAATTCAACATTAAACTGTAGATTGTCTTTTTTTAAGCTACCAGTTGTTGAGTTGACCAGAGAGGTGAGTACTACTACTACTAGGTATTTGCTCGTGTTTCGATGGTTCGTTTTAACGTAACACAGAATACCTAGTTAGTTGTGGGTAAGCGAAAATTACATTGTGGCCTTGTAGTATTTTAACAGTTTATATTAGGTATTTATTGTAGTACTTATAAGCTAAAAAATACGCTTCCTCATTATAAATACTTAAGATAGAGCTGCAGCCGGCCGGGCTATCCGCGTAGCCGCCCGCCGCCGATCGTAACTATTAGAGTTGAGATTAATTGTGATCATACCGAAGAACTAAATACGAGTGCCACTACCACGATAGTTTTTTGTGCATAAGCCAAAGTTGACAACCCTAGCGCGATCGCCGAGCGTAGGTATGAAAATCGAAGTACATACATGTCATTGCCTTCTGTACTCTCTTTATTTTGTGCTTCTAGTGTTAGTATTGATTCTCACGTTTTCGAGTTTATGAATATTTAATAAAATAAAAAATAAATGTATTTTTTTACTTTAACTCTATGCTTTGAAAAAACTCTTTATGGCAAATTGTTCTGCCGCGGAAAAACGACCATTTAAATTTCACGGTGTATAACTTTTGGCATAAAAACAGTTTGATTATATCTGTGTATACGGAGAGTTTATAATGTAACATTTTGTCTCCAGGTACGTAACATCATACAAGGCCCAAGAAAAGATGAAGTCTGGTGAGAGGACCGTCAGGATGTCAATTGTTGATGAGGACTGCGAGTACATGGCTGGACACGTTGTTGACAGTAAGTAGAATGGTCACCATAGAAATATAAATCTATGATGGTCACAGACTATGAATTGATGACCGCTCGTACGTATGCTCGGTCGATGCTCGGACGTAAAAAAATGGCGACGAGATTTAACGCGCAGTAATTTTCAACTTTCGGTGTTCAGTCGAGCATTGAGAATGCAACAGAGTGCGACCACGTCGAAAAAACAGGCAGTTTGATTTTCAAGTGCACTGGTTGAAGATACAGCGTGAAAAAATACTGCCGCGATATTTTTACCTCCGTGTAAACATGGAATTGCTATCATCATGTATGAACCTATGTGTCTCCACATGATCTGACCAAGATTATGTCTGGACTTTAAAAGAGACTGTGACCTCTGAATTTGTTTCGGCCTTTCATCTCCGAGTAGTCGGATAGGAAACCGACCTCATCTAGTTTAAAATATATGACTGACGTGAAAAAGTGTTTGTACAAACCTACTTACAGAAATAAAATCATTTATCATTTGATCAGTATTGTCATGATATACCTCCGTTACAGAAAAGTATATAATATGTGTATGAAAAGTAAGATATCAGTCTATGGATTTTAAATTTCAATACCACCCTTTTCATTGCAAATATAAGACAAGTGCGTAACCTGATTTCTTACCAGAGATTCAACTCAAAAACCGTCAATGCTCTTTCTGCCATGTTGTTTTTGTCAGCTTCCGTGGTCCAACAATTCAACATAATATTTTACTTTCTCTTTTCCACCTTAGGCCGTAACTTATACCCTGCAACCGGATACCTAGTCCTGGTCTGGGAGACCCTCGGTATGATGATGGGAGAGCTCTACACTGAAGTGTCAGTGGTCTTCGAGAACGTGCGCTTCCAGAGGGCCACCAACATTCCCAAAGAAGGAAACCTTGAGTTTATCATTATGATCCAGAAAGGCAGTGGTAACTTTGAGGTGAGAAATTGATGCAGTTTTTGATTTTATGACCTGAATCGCCAACTCCTGACTAATCAATAGTTTACTGATACTTTAATAATTTACTGACTTACAGTAAATTTTTGATTACGGCATTAAGGCTGAAATTGGACTGGGCAGGTCACGTAAGACGTATGTACACGCAGTGACTACCCCAATCTGTCAAATTTCTTTGATAGATTTTCAACTTTATCATTTAAGCATAAGGTTCATTTTCAATTGGGAAAAATTGACAGATTGGGGTAGCTTGATGTGCTGGCGTCTGTACCTATATATTCAAAATCGGGCACTTTTTAAAACAATGGTGTTTCTCTGCGGTAGAGTAAAAAAAATATCTACGTTCCTAATTTCTACTAAAAGTGTTACTCTTCTTACTTAGTAAAAACGACTTCCATTTTTACCTAGATCGTAGAAAGCGGTGCCTCAATCGTGACGGGTCGCATCTACGCCAAGAAGAATGTCGGTCAGGACTACCGAGTGCTTCCGAACTTGCCCGAAGTCACCGGTCCCGGCATCAAGCATATGCTCACCAAGGACTTCTACAAGGAACTGCGTCTTAGAGGATACCAGTACAGGTAAATATAACATATTTTTTACTGCCAAAGAGGTGGATGACAGATTAAAAAAAAAACACGTTCTTAAATTCCGTTACATTATACAGGATTAAATTAATTAAAATAGCTGGCAGTACTTTTTTCACGTGTTGTGGTATCGTTATCGAAAACGAAGGAAATAAAACTACTGTACTCGTAATGGATAGTTAGTTATGGTTTTTGCAAATTCGTAAAAAAATTAAATTACAAAAAAAAAAAGTTTCATTCGTTTTCGATATAAAGTAATGCCAGTTAATTTAATTTGACCCTGTATAGATTAATACAGGTGAAGCTAATAAAAGTGTCTTAAAAAAAGAAGAAATATAACGATAGCCAACAGTCATCATCATCATCATTTTAGCCGTAAGACGTCCACTGCGACGAACATAGGCCTCCCCAATTTGGAGGGGTTTGCCATAATCGCCACGCTTGGCAGGCGGGTTGGCGATTGCAGTATGGTGGTAAAATGCATAGAGAACGCTGCAGCCCATTCTCTAGTAAGTCCCTTAGTCGCCTCCTACGACACCCACGAGAAGAAATGGGATGGTGGTATTCTTTACGTCTGGTACCACACGGCGACCGCAACAACAGTAGTTCTAAGATATTATACACCAGATAAAACAAGAAGTGGTTTGTAATCGCAAACACATACAAACAAAGCAAATTAATTAAAAGCTTCTAAAGAAGATTTTTAAAGGGTTTACTTCGCTTCATTGCAAATTAATGAACGTTGAAGCGGACGTGGGGTCTGACATTAAATCATAGCATAACAAGTTAATTTATTTATTTATTTATTTATTCTTCAGAAAGCTTACAGTCTAATATCTACTTAAAAAAATAATATAAATTTAGCGCTTACAGTTGCCATTTACAAGCTTCCACAAATTAAAAACTATGTACCTAAAGTTATAAGAAAAAAAAGATCAGACAAAAATAAAATAAAATCTTCTCACAACAAATAAACATAACAAATTATTCTTTCTAAATATTAAAAAAAATAAAAACAAATTCACAAAATGTATACTTATAAACTATTAAAATTAAGTGAAGTCTTATCTGGGTTACTTAGATGCTTACATGTTTTGTATTTAAGTTTTACTATTTCTTTGAATAAAACACAAATAAGAACTACTTATGTGCTCTCTCGGTATTAATTTAGTCAAAACCGTAAGACATACTTCAACTTGTGTCTTAATTTTAATAGAAACACGAAATATCTTTCAAGTTATGCTAAGGTACCAATTAGAAGCTAGAAGGTTAGTGTTGGAAATTACTAATCCTAGGATACCTTCGTTAACTTTTAGCTTACTTATCATTGTATTTTAACAAGACTGAGTACTTAAGCTGAAGACTTCATTTATTCATATTTTATGTACCTA
The DNA here is from genome assembly GCA_949987655.1 of Polymixis flavicincta. Taxonomy (NCBI): domain Eukaryota; kingdom Metazoa; phylum Arthropoda; class Insecta; order Lepidoptera; family Noctuidae; genus Polymixis; species Polymixis flavicincta. The sequence continues at coordinate 11,159,801 of OX465190.1, read as the reverse complement.
CCTACTAAGAGTTTAAGACCAAATATTTGCATTAAGTAATTCTTGTAACGCTTAGATCAAGTACAGCACTAGCATATTCGTCTAACTTTCACATATAAATTTGTTAGTTTATATAGATATTATCAACGACGAAATAGAGAGTTCTAAATTAATCATTTTAACACGGTAACAGAAAAAAAAAACTAAAAAAAATACAACCGACTTCCGGAAAAACACTACAAAGTGAAAAATAACTTTAATTTCGGAAGGCGGTGACAAAAAATTCAAATACATATCCAAAGTCACCGACTTCCGAAATTATTTTTCACTTTGTAGTGTTTTTCCGGAAGTTGGTTGTATTTTTTTTTTTGTTTTTATTTTTCACTTTTTCTTATTTCAACATCCTTGAGGTCAAAACAATGCATATTTATGCGATAGCAGCAATCGCGGTTGATTTGCTGTCATTTTTTGAAGAGTTCCGTTGTCTGTCTCAGAAACGCATCACCAGATCTCTAAGAAATTTAAATGGGACCATTTTGGAATAAACCCTTTTCGAACCAAAAAAGAATTTTGTAAATCGGTCTTTATATGATGGAGTTATGCCCGAACTCCTTCTTTTGAAGTCGGTTAAAAACTAAGCATTTCAAAAGTGTATTGCCATAGAAACCGGCCCTGTGTTTTTTATCCACCGATTTCTTGTAGGGAGCCATATTTGATTGGATAAAAGCAAAACATCATCATCATCTATCTAACATTTTCCCTATCTTCGGGTTGGCTTCTAGTCTTACCGACAGCAGCTGAATACCACTATAAAATACATTTTACCTTTATCCTATCACAATTTCTTACTCTTTCCTCTTCCAACAGCGGTCTCTTCCGTGGCGTCCTCGGTTGCAACGTCGAGGGTACCCGTGGTCGTCTCTCCTGGGTCAACAACTGGGTCACCTTCATGGACTGCATGCTGCAAATGAAGATCATCGGTCAGGATACCAGGGGACTGTTCGTTCCCACCCGGATCGAGAAGCTCTCCATCGATGCCACTATGCACTACAACGCAATCTCTAAAATGAACCCTGATTCTACCAGGAATTCGTTTGAGATCCGCGTGTATCCTGATGTTGATGTTATCAGGTGTGGATTTAGTTTTATATCTTCTTTTAATTTTAAACTGTTCTTTAATTTATGGAATCATTCAAAAAATTCACTCATTTCTTCAAATTCATTTTTTTTTATCCTACTGTTCCTACTAATAGAATGTGAAAGTTTGTTACTAAATCACGGAAAAACTACCTAACAGATTGGAATGAAATTTGGCACACAAATGTATATTATATCCCGAAATACCACATAGGATACTTTTTATCTCGGTAGTACGTTCCCATGGTATTGTAAAGGTATGAGGAACAGGGTGTAAGTTCACTCATAGATACCTATGTTGGTTAAGGAGGATCCTCCGACCAGACGGGTATTGTGTCTGGTGGGCAACTGCGCGACAGTTGATGTCGGGATTTTTGTATATGCTCGAGTGTCGTGGTAAACTCTGACTGCGCGATGGAGAATTTCTTAGAATCGTTCACCTGTGGTATTGTAGATGGCGCCACTTCCCATTTTGCGTTTTTCGATATTTTTTGCGAAGTATTTATTTTTTGTAGTGCCGCTACAGTATAATTTCCGACCCACACGCGGGCGAAGCAGCTGGATAATAATTAATTTCTCTGTTTTATAATTTGTATGGATTGGTTTTTTATCTGAAATAAACTGATTAACAATAATAATAAAAAAACTAGTAAGAATTAAAGTCAATCACTGAAGCATGACTGATATAACAGCTAATTTTGATTATTTTCCTCCTATATATAAAGAAGGGATTAGTTCCTTTCGCATAACACTGAAGGGCGCCCATAACTCTGTGTAAAATGATCCTTTCAACTGCTTACCAACAATAATGATCTTTCCCGAAATAAGGCAACAAACAATTCCCAAAATAACAAGTAACAAACAAATTGCGTTAAACTAAACAAGGATATTTGTATTACCGTCCAATTAATCTTACGATAAACGAAATTACAAAGGGCGGTATAAATTTTAAGGCCTTGAACTTGCGAGTACGAATAAGACAAGCTATCGGTAAAATTCTGATTTCGTAAAAGAAAATGGGACTTTCGTGATAAAAATAGTAATACGGAGATGTACGGTTTTATCAGTGCCATCTTGTAATAGTAGTTAATGCATTGAACTGAAAAAAGCGGCTAGACATCGTCTAATTTAAAACTGCACTCCTCGCTACTGCTGGTTGCATACACATTTGAAATATTTGTATAGATATTTTTTCGAAGGGGCGTACAGTAAAAAAATATATTTATTTATTCATTGGAGAACCAACAGCTATAATAGCAACATAACAGTTGTGTATGAAACATTAAGCCAATTACAGGGTCTCACGCATAAAAACAGAAAAAAGTAGTAGAAATCTTATGATCACAAACAGCACGATAGAGAAGAAAATAATATTTATAAGGTACAATAAGCAATACGCGCTTTTGAAAAAGTCAGTGTTCAACCGAGTACGTACAGAATAGGTTTTGGTGGTAAAGGGGCCAAATGAGAACTTTTTACAAAGAATATTGAAGTCTTAACTCGCTCGCACTATGTATGATGCCTGTTGTGGGAAGAGGAAAAAGAAACGAAGATAGGTGGATTAAACCTAACTGATCTCTGAGGGACGTTGAAACGCAGTTTGTGCAGATCATTTTTTGTCCTTAATAAATAAGGATAGTCGATCTCGTTAGATATAATTTTTAAAAGAAAAGTACAATTAGACGATATTAACTCGAGTTCTTTTATCTAAAATGCAGCATATTAAAAACAATTTAAATCTATTTAATACTTATGCTTACATTCCACTCTTGCACACCTAACTGGCCAAGGTAAGTTAGCTGGTAGCTGGGTTAGTGGCAACCTTACTGCAAACAGCTACTGTAAGTTCTAGAACTCGTCGTGACGACACGAGTGGATAAACCGCAGCGCGCTATATTATGCCTTCATACTTTAAAGCCCCAAGTAATTACCTCTTCTGCTTCGCGACAACCCTTATAAATTAAGTGTTTAATCAACCCTTTATTGGGCGACTGTTCAATGTATTGAATGTATTGATATCCGTGTATAGTGGCTAGGAATTTACACGATTTAATATTATTTGTTTGTTACTGGATTTATATATTTCTTACGTTACCTACACGGATTTCAAAAATAATACGTTAGTAAGGATTGTAATGACTAGTTTGTAGAAAACATAACAAGAACTAGATAGCAAGTAGGAACGAGAACGAGAGACAACGGTAGTATTCCATGAATAGATAGTGACCACAGGGTTAGTTTTAGTGAGGTAAAAACCTCATACTCCCGGTCTTATCCCCAAAACCTGGGCGACTTTTGAAGGTTTCTCCCCGAAAACGAAAAAAAAAAACCGTTCGCACGTGAAATTAAAAATGAATCTGCAGAGTTAACAAGCAGTTTTGTTCATAGTTTCTTCTAAAATCTACCGAAAAAAACATCTGAAAGTGATATAGAAACACACTCACATCATACATACACTCCGGACACACACACACTCTCTCCACATACACACTAACACTCATCACAATGTCGTACATACACTCATCACATGCACACATAGTTTTGGTTATCTCTTATTAGTTTTAGTGAATTATTTAGTATTCGTTTTAGAGTTTTTTTTTTTTAAACCATTGCTCTTGTTTACTTATCTTCATAATTTCATATAATCTGTCGAAAGAGACTAGATCCTGTGACACAGGGTATCTTAGTGCGGGTTCCAGTGTCACATCTCAATATTGTAACACTATTTTTGAATAGTCAATAAACAAACTATAATAATAATATTGCGGATGTTGGCGTTGAAACCTGGCCTCGATAAATCTAAGGCAAAGTTATTTGAAGACCAAAACCTACCTCAAAAATTACAATCACGTACAAATTGTTTACGACCTGTTTACACAGACTTCACTCTCTTGGGATGAGAAATTAAATATTTAGTTATGTAGCAACCAGCCTCTATTTTATACCTTCGTCTTTCATTGGGCACGAGAAATAGTTTTTCATATATCTATTCCCAGGAGATCATCTCAATTTTCTAGTACAAATATTGGAATCTGAACCTAACGTAAAAAAAAAAATACTGAACTTGGAGAAAAATAAAGTGCTTCAGAGAATGAAGATTTTTTTCGTTGTCTTTCGAATGATCTGCCTTCAGTATAATTCTATTAAAAATAAAAACTTTTTATTAACTTATATTTGTCACAATACAGGGTAGTTTTTATCCAGTGCGCAAACTGTAACCATGAATTCAGCATACCATTCTAGAACCCCTACCGCAGAAATTTTTCCTCGATTATAAAAACAAAAATCTGCTGTTTCATAGAAAAGTGCAATACCTACACGGTCAAAATGTATGGAACAGCTGATTTTTATTTTAATAACCGGTGAAAAAATTCTGCGGTAGGGGGTCTAAAATGATATGCTGAATTCATGGTTACAATTTGCGCACTGCATAAAAAAATTTCCTGTATGTGTTAGTAGTATAATTTTTGTTTGGCTTCTTTTTTTACTGTATTTGACTTCAAGAGGATGCGCAAAGTCATATTAGCAAAAAATACGGCTTCACAGAATTAAAATCATTAAAATCGTCGAAACAACCTTCTAAAGTATAATATAGACATACTTGTTACGGCCGCGAATCATATTTTGCTCATCATACAATCCCCATTTTAACAATCCAACAATATTAATTACGTAATAACGTTGTCGAGCAAAAGAATTAGACAACGTAGTACGGACGTAAAAATATCGCGGCGCTATTTAATTGCTGGCTGGAAATTCAACTCTCAGTGTTACACTGAGCATTCAGAATCAGAGTGCATCTCAACGCTTCGAAAAACACACTGGTTAATTTTCTAGTCTCGGCCCTAATAAGCAGTTCGTTGAAGATTCAGTGTGCGATAAAAATCCATCGCGATATTTTTACGTGCGAACGTGCTCATAATCAGACAAATAACGCAAAACATTAACGATTTTATTTTGTAATCCTTTGAATTGTGATAGAATTTGTTTGCAATTGAGATGCACACACGACATATCACCATCATAATTTCAGCCGAAAGACGTCCACTGCTGGACATAGACCTCCTCCAGGCTTCTCCACTTCGACCGGTCTTGTGCTTCCCATATCCAGCGGATTCCCGCGGCCTTCGCAAGGTCATCGGTCCACCTTGTAGGAGGCCTTCCCAGTCTACGTTTTCCTGTTCTGCGAGCACCCACTCCCACTGCCACTTAAGTTTGGCAATTCTTGGGGCTATTTCGGCATATTAATCAACTCGTTACCCATTTATCATCATCATCATCGTCATCATTTCCATCCCGACTTCGCCCACTGTTGGGCAAAGGCTTCTCTGTTCTTGTGCCAATCCCCACGCTGGTCTCATCTTATAACCCTTGCATAATCAGTCTAAATTATAGACTCTATAATGTTCCCACTGCTGACACACAGGCCATAATCCACCCTGCGGGCCCAGTGTGGGTTGGTAGACGTCAAATATCTTCGAATTTTTGGTTCTAGGACATGCCAGTTTCCTCACGACATTTTCCTTCACCGTTTTGAAAGCGGTGGTGATGCTATAATTTACAAAAAATATAGCGCCCGTCATGGTCTAAACCTACGACCTAGAAAAACTCGTAAGTCGCAACCATTAACTCTAGGCCACCACTGATCTATAACCCATTAATCTCCCATAAATTCCTAGGGTATTGTGTCAATAACATAATTTACCTATCAAATTGTGCTAACTATTGGGCAAACATCAACAGATTTAAACGGTGCCAATATAAACGGGCACAAACACACTTAGCATTTATAATTTATTTAGGATCGGTTTAACAAACCCGCACAGATACCATCCAATTTATCGGCAGGACGTGGTAGGATTTAAAGATGTGAATAACTAGCAAAGACCCGTTTATTTGACTTAATCTAATTTAACTTTTGGATACAAGAGCAGGTCACCAGATAATTGAAGGTATCACAGTAATCTATCCAAAGGCAATGTTTAATTGTTTGATTTTTTCGGGTCGTGGGGCTTTTGGGACCGGGACCGCGGTGCCGTATGCCACCTTTAAATACAATAATTATGTTGAGTATCCTTTTGGGACCACAAAGAAAAATAAGTTAAAGTACAGCTACCAAAAAAGCTGATATAATATTTTGATCAACTGTTGCATGAATATTATCAGAACCGGTACAAAATAAGGGTTAAAAAAATTAGGTAAAATTTTGAAATAAAGTAATTATTAATCGTTCATAAAAATATTTTATTTGTATAATTTCTAAACCAAGACATAACTTCTTTCATTTTATTTGTAGTCCCAAAAGACTACTAAAATTAATTATTGTATTTAAAGGGGGCATCCGGGACCGCGGTCCCCGTCCCAAATTCCCCACGCCCAATTCTTTCATGCCCAATGAACTTTTAATGCATAAATCAGCATATAATGTTTCCACTGCTGAAAGACAGGCCTCTACTCGATGAGAGGGAATGGGTCGTAATCCACCACGCAGCACCAGCGCGGGCTGGTGGATGTCACGTGGTCTTTGATGCTGGTTTCCTCACGATGTTTTCCTTTACCGTATTGAGAGCATTGGTGATCAAGCACATCAAGCTACTCCAAACTGTAAAATTTTCACAATTGAACATGAATTTTAAACATCTATCTATATATAAAAAGCAAAGTAATGACTGACTGACTGACTCATCAACGCCCAGCTGAAACCCTTGGAACTAGGAAGCTGAAATTTTGTACAGAGGTTCCTTTTATAATGGAGACAAGGAATAAGGAAGGATTTTTTTGAAATTCGACCCCTAAGTGAGTTAAACAGGGGATGAAAGTTACGCGCGGGCGAAGGCTCTAGCAAAAGATGGTAAGTAATAAACTTGAAAATATATCAAAACAAAAAAAAAACAGATTGGGGTAGCTTGATGTGATGGCATCTGCTGTACGTAACGAACCTTCTTGGGTTCGAACTCACGACCTACATGTCCTAAGTAGAGGCCGATATATTCGAGCCAACTTTTTTTAAATAATTGTACATCATAGTATAAGTTGTAGTGTTAGCTTGTATATGGTAGGTATTTAATTACCTGCCTAGATTTATTTATTTATTATTATTTATTTAAAATTTATTTGTTAGAATATTGTTGTTATATTTAGAAGTTACTGATTTATCATCATTCTAAGATAAAGTTGTTATAGAACCTAGGTTCAACTAACTTAAAATTGGATTCCCTTTCAATGTCGATGACCCACATGGATGATTTCAACTCAACGTATTAAACTCGGAAACAAGTACTTCCCAAGCAGACGAAAAATATAAAGTTATTCCAACTTTTTCCCAAATAAGTTTCGTAAGTAATCATCTTTCAGGCAGCGATTCAATATTTTATCGTGTTTACAGCCAGCAATATTCTGCTCTTACAGTATATTGAAATCCTAGGAAGCTTCGATTAAGAATATATAATACTAGCTTTTATCCCCTGTTTAACTCCCTCAGGGGTTGAATTTCAAAAAATCGTTCCTTAATCCTTGTCTATATTATAAAGGGAACCTCTGTGCAAAATTTCAGCATTCTAGGTGCAAGGGTTTGGGCTGGGCGTTGATGAGTCAGTCAGTCAGGACTTTTCTATTTATTTATACTATAGATTATTAATATAACATTAATATTTAGAGTTTGTTTCGCCTTGAAAATTTGGCTCTAATTTTGCAAGAACAAAAACAAAATACGCACCAATTACTTACATATTTTTTCAAACCCATTGCTTTCATTTTAAGTTTTATTACACAACTAGCTTTGCCAGTGGCTTCACCTCCGTGGAAGTCAGAAATTATCCCACGGGAACGTCCTACCGGCACCAAAAGGTATCCTAAATGTTAATCCAGATAATAAACTGTATGTGTGCCAAATTTCAACGACATTTTTTCGACCGTTTTTGCGTGATTGAGCAACAAACATCCAAAGATCCAAAACATACAAACTTTCACATGTATAATATTAGTTCGGATATTTTTTTTCTACTTCTTCAAATGTAGGTATCTAGAGTATTCTCGATCGCAGAACTCAAGTAGTTAATTCAATTGTTTTTGTTCAGGGCTGGTGGAGTCGAGGTCCGTGGGCTCCATGCTACCCCGATCACCAAGAGGCTGCCTCTTGGAGTGCCTGTGCTTGAGAAGAACGAGTTCATTGCCAACTTCGGAAATTCCAAGATGAAGGTGAGGAATATTACTACTTCAATTATGTCTAAACATCGAGCTTTTCACGCAGGTATAAGTAACACAGACGACAGTCACTATGCCATCAATTAAGGTAGGGTGTTGGCATCTCTTATGTAAAAATAATGCTTGAGGTTCAACTTTAAAACCTCCCCAAAATTAATCGAAACTCTATTGCGTGCACTGACTGAACAAGTCCAAAAAATCTGTGTGATTATTTTCTCAAAAGACCAGTTCAAACACCAGTACATGGTCTTACCACGATCTGACCAAGATTATATCTGGACTTCAAGAGACTGTGACTGAGTTTGTTTCGGCGTTTCTTCTCAGAGTAGTTAGATAGGAAAAGCGTTTGTACAAACCTTCTTCCAGATTTTTATTGAAGTGAAAACTTCTTTAGATGCGTTGACCACTTTTTGGAGGAACAAAAATCACGGAACTTGCGTCATCGTCACCGAACGCTTTCCATGAGCTATGTGTATACTGTGTATAAATGGGTAAACGAGCACACGGATGATTCGCACGTTGATGTAATTTGGAAAAGTCCCTTTCTTTCACTAGGAAATTTTAATTCTTTTATTCCTTTCTTTCCTTACGTATTTTTATCGTAAAATCTGTGCTGTTTCCTTTAATGGCTGAAGTCGATCGCTAGTTTATCATTTTTACCGAGAGCAATCAGGACCCATGGACCCAATGTGTAATCCTGTATTGATGATTGAAAAATACACACGTAATTGTTCAAGGTTTCACTTCTGTCGGCACTCCCGAAGTGCCATTGTTTTTTTTAATCATAGAAATATATATAAAACTTCCCAAATCAATCTATATATTAAAACTTTCACCTTTTACCAGATTGAAGACATCCTCCGTGCCAATATCCAACTGGTTCTCGAAAACATTCAAACCTACAAAGTCAAGAGCATAGAATTAGTCGACGAAGAGTACAAGAAGAACGGACTGGAACCACTTCTGGAAACGATTGGAGAGATGCTTGGAGACCTGCCCTTGGTGCAAGCTGAGCTTCTCATGATATCCGAAGAGCCTATTGAAGTGCCTTCCAACATTACAGTTGAGAACAAGAAACTGACTGGCGAGAGTAATACCATCCTGTTTGTAGGTGCTAATCTTCTAAGCAGGCCTGAGGTAAGAAAACATTAATAATTTAAATGATAGACAAAATACTTTTCGAAGAAACAGTTACTTAGTGAAAATTAAATTTGAAAGGAAGGAATCACATTCAGCCTCATTATTATAGCCTTGAATTCATCGCCCCAAATGACTTAGATAAAACTTAAAATAGAAATCGAATACATAAACCTGTTGACTCCTTACAAAAATTGAGTGAGACATATTTGTATTAACTAATCGTATTATTCCTTCAATCAGATCCTCACACAAGCTGCCGGCACCCTACGTGACAAATGTTTCCTCATCAGTCGCGAAAAGGAACGTCCCGACCCCAAGTTGTACTCCGATCAATACGACATCGTCACCATCCATGACACCGGGGTCGAATACCTGGTTCTCTTCCGCAAACGCGTTGGAGCTCGCCCCGCCAAGTTCGTCAGAATCCTCGCTTCAGATCTTAGCTTCGCATGGATCGACAAAGTCAAGGAGGAACTCAAAGAAGGCCAGAAACTGGTCCTTTATACCCAAGATGAGCACATCAACGGTCTTTTGGGATTAGTCAACTGTTTGAGGAAGGAACCTGGTGGCGAGATCGTGTATGGTCTACTTATTTCTGACCCGTCTGCACCTCCGTTCAACCCTGACTTGGAATTCTATGAGGAACAGCTGGATAAGGATTTGGCACTCAATGTTTACCAGGATGTAAGTACTTATAAAATTTATAAAACAATCATAAAAAATTGTCACGTGCTTTTAATCTCTGACAAATAATTTACAAAGTAATTATAAATCAATCGTAAGCCAATGTGCCACTAGACAGTGACGATACCTACAATTCATTCGTTTTCTGAGATATTTTGCATTCAAAGAGATAGCGAAGTAAAATCAACAACAGGCTTAATTAAATTCAACGATGTGATAAATTGATACACGAACATATCGAGTTGAATCGATATGCCAATCTGAGACATTATTTTGCATAACCGAGGGAGACTCGATTATGCAAAATGCTACGGGAAAGTAAAAAAAATAACTTTTGCTGCTTTCTTATGAACTGTATTCACTACATAAGTTACACAAATAAAAATGATTTGATTTCCTTCATTCTAGCTTAAATTATTCGCTTTTATTTTAATATACGCCACAATTACGGAATTTTGCTCATAATTTGAATCGCTAGTTCTCGGAATCGGAAATTGATTGCTCAGCAAATTGAATACCAACTTAATTTGTTCGTATTTTCAAATTACAACTGTCATGGTCTGACAATTGTATGAAGTAGCTATAGCACAGCAAATTGAGATTTATGGTGTCAATTTGCTTTTCACTGAGTGTAAAGTTTGATGCACGTCAGTCTTTTAAACATTGTGTCTGCTTCAATATTACTTTTTCTTTTTACTAGACTATTTTCATGCTCTCTTCTTCATCTTAGGGTCAATGGGGTACCTACCGTCATCTTCTCCTGGGTGACCTGGAGACCGTCCGTGCCAACCACGCCTACGTCAACACCCTGACAATCGGAGATCTGTCCTCATTGAGATGGGTGGAAGGACCCATCAGGGAGAACCAAGAGTTCAAGGACCAGGAAAAAGTGCTTGTTAACGTAAGTACTGTTTTTTTTTAAATGGAATTCTATATTCTAGGCTATGTATTCTACTTTGAGTAGCAAATGTCATAACCACTGCCCACAAAACGGTGAAGGAAAACATCGTGAGGAATCCGACATGTCCTAGACACCAAGAATTCGAAGACATGTGTCATCTACCAACCCCCACTGAGTCTGTATGGTAGATTACAGTCCACTCCCTGTCGAAGAGAGTACGCCGAGACTCAACCGAGTTATGTCGATTCTAGAAAGTAAAGTTTTGGTCGTTTCTTTGGAGAAGCCTACTGTGAGAAATAATAATGTCTTTTTAGGGTAGGTAGCTTATTTTAGAAATGTATGCTTACGTAAAAAACCTTCTTCACCCAGGTGTACTGCTCGGCTCTCAACTTCCGTGACGTCATGACAGCTACTGGTCGTGTGACAGTGGACGCCGTCGCTCGCGGTCGACTTGCGCAGGAGTGCGTGCAGGGTTTCGAGGTTGTCGGAAAGACTCCCAAGTATGCTATATTGTTTACGAAAAAACTTAAAGAGGCTTTTAACTATGGAAAAAAATGGTTTCACTTCAAGTTTGATTATCCATAACCAATTATTTAATTAAGTCAAACTACTCACCAGGTGGTGAGTAGTTTGACTTAATTAAATAATAACTACTCCGCTAACTAAGCAACATTTTTGGCAAAATATTTCTTCAGTAAGTGACACGTGAAAAGGTTAATTGCCATTCCAAGAGAGTTGGCGATATATCAGTAAATCCCTTGCAACGAAACCACTTTTCGCCAAATGTGCTTAAAGCCTATTTGCCAACCTTGGACAAAATCAATGGTCTTACCAAACCACCTTTGTTTTACTCCTTTAATTCTCATTATCACGCTTCTACAAGTATATGCCTCGTGTACTTACTGGTCGCAAGCGCAGTTGCGCTTGAGGTTCTAGGTTAGATTCCCAAGCCGGGCAAAATGTTATTGGATTGTTCTGTTTGGAATTTCTCAGTAGCTAATAGCTAGTCTGAAAGTTGGTAGTGTGACACTCCCGTGGCTCGAAAAGCATAATATAAACCCATTGGTTGTACGCCAGATGTTTACATTATGAGTCCTTTTACAGTGGTTCCCGCGTCATGGGTATGATCCGTAACCGTGGTTTGGCTAACTTGGCTGAAGGAGACAAGGCTCTGCTGTGGGCCGTCCCTGATGAGTGGACCTTCGAGGAAGCTGCCAGCATACCAGTTGCTTACGGAACTGTCTACTATGCCATAGTGAGTCATGAATTGTTTTTATTTCTTCTGCTATACTGTTATGGAAGTACAATTGTGCTTATCAGTATTGTTATTCCTTTTTTTATCTATGAAGATAAAATATGCATGCAACAACAAGCAGCATATGAATGCTGTTATAATCAAACCCTTCCCAATATTAGCGCAGTCCATAAAATCGAAATGACTTGGAATCAGTAAGCAGTTCGGAAAATGGTAGGTACAGCATAACGAGATTGATACTATTGCTGTAGAAAAATATTAATTTCACAATCGTCACAAAACCCTTATCCCATGCCTAAGCCGCATGTAAGACTAATATTTTACTATTACCTACACAAGTGAACTAGTCCGTTGCTTTTCCTTCATATACAAATAATTTCTTGGAAAATTTTGAGTCCTTGGATCTGTACTTACTCTCGTTGTTAATTAAACCCTCCTTGTGTCCAGGTCATGGTAGGCCAGATCCAACGTGGTGAGTCCATCCTTATCCACGCTGGTTCGGGAGGAGTGGGCCAGGCGGCCATCAACGTGGCCCTACACTATGGCTGCGAGGTCTTCACCACTGTGGGTACCGCTGAGAAGAGGGCCTTCATCAAAAAGCTGTTCCCGCAGCTTAAAGGTTGGTTTTGTAGAATCTAATTTGTTTATCTTCAACTTCGATCTTTTCCCTTATATAAAAAGTAGCAAATAATCTTGTAATTATTGAAAATATTTTTTTTGGACAGTTCATATATTATAGGCAGTTGCGAATTACTATAGTAATTTTTAGTTCTTTCAATTTTTGCTCATTCAGATAGTCACATCTTGTCAATTTATAATTATTTTTGTTCGTTTCATATACAATCATCATAATCATCATCATCATCAACGTCTAGAATTCCACTGCTAGACACGTCTTCTCTCATCGCACGTATATGTATTAACTCGATCCTCGGCAATTCTCATTCAGCTGCAACAATCCTTGCAGAGAGTGCAAGGATTGTTGCGTCACCTAGCCTTAGGGCCTACATACCCTACATTTCTAATACACTGTTCACTGCATATTGTTTCACTGTTTCATGAGTAATAACATTACAGACAGTCACATCGGTAACTCTCGTGACGCGTCGTTCGAGGACATGATCCGTCGTGAGACCAACGGCAAGGGAGTCGACATGGTGCTCAACTCCTTGTCAGACGAGAAACTTCAGGTAAACTTAAAATAAAAAACAGCTCAAACTAATACTATATATTTTAACGTATTCAAAAATGCATAGTTTGCTCACTGAAACAACATATTTACCACAAACATTTAAATTCATTTTCTTTGGTTCTTTTTTCTCCAACAGGCCTCCGTTCGTTGCTTAGCCTACCGTGGTCGGTTCCTCGAGATCGGAAAGTTCGATATTAGTAACAACACGCCCATCGGAATGTACTTCTTCTTGAAAGAGACCTCGTTCCACGGCATCATGTTGGATTACATCTTCGACCAGACCTTCAGTTTCAGGAAGGTTTGTACGGCCACTATGTTCATAAATATTTTTCTTAATTGCATCATTTTTTGGAAATTCATTTTCTATAATTTTGTTTTCTCTTTTATTATTTGTAACTTCCGATGCTAGCTTAATTACTTTTTGTATTATTTTCTTGTCATCGTGACACGTTTGAGTCAAATCAATGTCTTTGACAGAATGTTTTTTACTGAAAATAGCATAGAATTAGAATGTACTGTATTCGACTACTATAGGAAAATCACTTTAAAACTCTTTTAACCCATTAACCAGACATTTTTCCTTTTTATTTATTAATCACCAACCTTATCAATGTCATGTTAGACAACCTTTTTTGATTTCTTCTCATTAAACACAGCGCCTGCAAGACTTGCTGCTGAGTGGTATTGAGAACGGTGCCGTCAGACCTCTGACGTACTGTACGTTTGCGGCCAATGAGGTGGAGACCGCTTTCCGTTACATGGCGGCCGGTAAACACATCGGAAAGGTAAACTATTACGTGTATATTTTTATGAACTTCTTATATTTCTGGGAAAAATGTTACGTGTTTCTTGCGGGTCACGCCTAGCTTAGTGCAGGATATCTGGAAATTGCACATAGAAAACTAAAAAAAATACTGTAATACATTTTATTCTTTAATCAGGGCAGAGACGAAAGATTAAATTTATAGACCGCATTTCGACGTTACCTTATTGAATTCATCATATTTGCTTAATTTACACCAGGCGAGATCGAGGTCAAGAGCTTGTGAAAACGCGAATATTATTGTAAAGCATTCCTGTACATTATTCAAATGAAGTGATTACTTCTTTCGCTTATGAGAATTATTGACATGACGATAAGGTTCATATTCGTATCGCTTCGTTAAAACTTAGTATAGTCAAATTACGATCTGGGAATCTAGCCCCGGAACTTAATGTATCACCGGAAAAAAACCTTTCTAAGTGTACCTAGGCACTATGCGGTTTCTGGCTGACCGCAATCAAAAATATGTACGAGAAAGCAGTTTTTATCCGCACTGCGATGCGGCTGCCGGCCGACCGCCCGGTCATTCGGAGCGCTGCGGCCCGACTGACGGCCAGCCGGACGGTTGCTAATGTTGCTATACACACTAAGCAGATAGTGCTAGTTTGCGAAAGCCCGCCATTGACGGTGTACGTGTTCACCAAGAAGCTTATATATAAAAGTGGAGGCATTACTCTAAATACCTAAATGAAGACGAATGTGGGCTAGCGCTCTCTTTCTAAATACATACATAAGAAAGAGAAAACAAATATCACTGTCTCGTTCTTATGTATGTATTTAGAAAGAGAGCGTTAGGCCACAGGTTGTGTTACTTTTTTATTTGGAGTGTGGCCTCCACTTTTACCTACAAGCTTCTTGGTGTTCACCGACGTTCGCACATTTTATTGATTGCAACAGATAATTAACTAAAGATTTTGATACAGAAAAAAATATAATTGAGATTCAAAATAGGCCTTAGGTTTTATATAAGACAGTAAATATAATAAATAGCTGCGACTCCTTCGACGTCCATCTTAGAAATGAGTCGATCCAACCGCAAACCACGACGGTTTCGTTCCGGTTACGGTTGCGGCTACTCGCCACCCGGCTAACCCCAAGTGCGTAGGTACCCTATACAATTCATGTCAAATATTTTTTTTGTAACGATGGGTTCGTGGTTGCTTTAATTGGGTACGACCGTCTATTTTGTTTCTTACATAATATGTTGGGTCTAACTATCCATGTAAAATACTGGTATCCAGCTGCATCTGGTAAGACTGGAAGCCGACCCAAACATGGTTGGGCAAAGACTAATGTCTATCTTATGGTTGAATAACAGGTAATCATCAAGATCCGTGATGAGGAGCGTAGCAGCCATCCAGTGAAAACCGTCGTCACACCAATGGATGCCGTGCCTAGGTAAGTGCGCTCAAATGATGATACTTTTCAAAACTATGCAATATACAGACCCGTTTTGTCCTTTTTGCCTTGATTATACTAATCTATCTACTCCTCCAGGTACATCTGTCACGAAGATCACGTATACGTCGTGACTGGAGGTCTGGGAGGCTTCGGTCTGGAACTGGCTGACTGGCTCATCATGAGAGGCGGCAGGAAGATCCTCCTCACCTCCCGCAGAGGCATCACCAATGGATACCAATCCTCCAGGCTTAGGTTTGTGATTGGCTACTGATTTTCTTTATTTGCTGTAATTGACTTCAGTGGTGATGATCTCTTAATTGGTCAGATTTCTTTGCACGAATTATGTATGTATTGCATAGATGAACCTGAGATCCATAAAGAACTGGTAGACAGTTGTTGTTGTGGCATTATGGAGTTCCCCTCTCTTTCGCTCATAACCGAGCAACAGTCAGTTGTATACATATTTTTACGATCGTGAATCACAATTTTATCAATTTCAACTTGATATTGATCTTCAAATTGAAATTTGCGGGTTTCCTTGGCGTTTTACATCCAACAAAATAAGGTTTTCTTTTCTCCTATAGGGCATGGGCAGCATACGGTGCTGATGTCCAAATCTCGACGCATGACGTCACCACCGAGGCTGGATGCGAACAGATGCTCCAGATGGCACTCAACATGGGACCTGTGGACGCTATCTTCAACCTGGCTGTGATCCTCAAGGACTCCATCTTCCAGAACCAGACTCCTGAGAGCTTCAAGATCTCCTACGGACCTAAAGCGATGTCTACTGTGCATTTGGATAAACTGTCGAGGAAAATGTGCCCTAATTTGAAGTAAGTGGAAAATATATTTCTGTTTATTTTTTTGATAGCTCATTTCAATAGATACCGACAGTATCTATTGAAAAGAGCTAGTGTATAGTGTGTAGTAGCTTAGTGTATAAATGATTAATGGCGACCGGGCACCCATCTACCAAGCGGTAAGGTTTAACTCTCATATGTACAGGAAAGCGGTAGGTGTACCATTATATCTACACCACATCCCACGATAAAAAATTAAGGACCATAAAATATTATCCCGTACTTAATAAAATCTGCTCTCAAATTTATTTTATGATAGCAACATTGAAGTATCTCAGTGAAGTAGATTATTGAACAAGTTTTACGACTGAAGTTTCTCCCCGGGAGTTCAATTATAGTGTCCAGAATTTATTTATTAATCCCTTGTGTAAGCAAAAACAAAGGGTGGTATTTACAAACTTGATGCGTTGGTTTCTGGGACTTTCTGAAATATAACTCCTCAACAGTAATATAATAGGTACAATTTTCTTTTGTTTTACGACGGTAAGGTTTAGATCGTTTACTGAGGCTTTTCGTACTGTATATAAACTTTTTTAAAGTACGGTACGATAACTTTCTACTTTGATTAAATTATTTAGGATTGTTATTTATTATGTAATGAACATTGAAAACTTCCGAAATGTCTTCAGCGTGTTCATCTTTCTTAGTCTAAGCAGCTGGTCTAACTTATTTAACCGACTTCAAAAAGAAGGAGGTTATCAATTCGACATGTTTATTTATATATACTTTTTATGTATGTTCGGGCATAACTCCGTCGTAAATTGACGGATTTGCAAAATTATTTTTTTCTTCGAAAGGGGTTTACTCCGAAATGGTCCCATTAAAATTTCATATAGATCTGATGAAGCGTTTCGAAGACAGACAACGGAACTCTTCAAAAAATTACAGCAAATCAACCGCGAATGTTGCTATCGCATAAGAATGCATTGTTTTGACCCCAAGGATGATGAAATTTCGAATTGGTGGTAGGTAACTAAAAAGTGAAAAATAAATACTTTTTTCAAAAAAATAACAACCGACTTCCAAAAAAAACACTACAAAGTGCAAAATAACTTTAATTTCGGAAGACAAGTCGGTTGTTATTTTTTTGAAAAAAGTTTATATTTAGCTTCTTTTTTTAGGCTTTGAATAGCCTTTCTTGATTGAATATTTTATTAAAATTATATAAATTAATCTGTAAATATACTCCGCACTCAGGTAGGGCGAAGTAAAGAAAACCTGCTCATGTGGAGATTCACAGATGACTCCGTCCTGGAGTGTAAATGTGGTGCTGCCCCACAATGGGGCACTTAATATTTTGTCCAGCATGTCTTGTTATTTGCACGCTACAGGAGTGAATGGACGCTGCTGAAAGTGCCAAGCTCGTAGCCAAATTCTGAGCTGTATTTAGATTGCTATCGATACTCTGATTAGAACAATTACGCTGAATATGAGTGAAGATTCCTACTTTTCCCTTATATGTCAGGGGTCTTCATGGTTTGAGGTCTTTTTTAGATCTCCTCTCCACGTTAGGCATAGTACTAAGATGGTGGCTTACAGTATTCTCCTATTCTTTTTTAGGGACTTCGTGATCTTCTCATCCGTCTCCTGCGGTCGTGGTAACGCCGGCCAGACCAACTACGGTCTCTCCAACTCCGTGATGGAGAGGATCTGCGAATGGAGGAAGAAACTCGGCTATCCAGCCTTAGCCGTGCAGTGGGGAGCTGTTGGTGATGTGAGTATTATATTGTTATCTTGTTTCTATTAGAAATGTATAAGTCTATACTCGAAGAAGAGCTAACGCGACGACTATTAAGTCATTATTATTTAACTAGTTTATAAAATCTAGCTCTATTGAAGTCTTCTGTTCTTAAAGTTGCGACTCTATCTATATATATATCTCGTCTTTTTTTTTTACTGCAGTTAAAAAAAAAAGTAATATCCAGGATTATTTTCTTGCCTTTGTTGGGCAGTAACGAGATCATCAGGTTTTCAGATGTCTGCCTGTTGACTGAACAAAACTTTTGTCTTAAGCAAAATGAAAAAATACACCAAATACTGCAACACGAAAGGCTCTTTCTTGTTGGGTAACGAATACTAAATCATCCATCTTGCGGCAGACCGCGGCAGTGCTGGCTAACTTTTTAAATATATACTTCACATGGAATGAACTATCGCAACACTCCTACCATTGAAGACATTACTAAACATAAAAGACGTTATGCTGATCGTCTAGCCTTCCACCCAAATTCTATAGCTGTTAAATTGCTGTACAGAAGCGAACCAATCAGTGCTGTCAATCGACTTCGAGAGGTCAAGTGTTCTAAAGAGATTGCAATGGCCCCTTTGCTTGTAACGTCAACTATATTCACGCAACCAAACTGACTATGTTCAGAAAGCACTGATGGCAGTTTTCGAAAAAAAAAAAAACTATTAGGTCCATCAATTCACGGACTCATCCAGCTAGAATACCTTCTTTTTTTTTGTAGCATATACTGTCCCACTGCTTGACAAAGGACTCGAACCAGGCCTTACAATACCCTTCTGTTATCGAAAAAAACAAAAACTAATCTTAATCTAATCCCACAGGTCGGTCTCGTAGCCGACATGCAGGACGATGACGTCCAGCTCGAGATCGGTGGAACCCTCCAGCAGAGGATATCTTCCTGTTTGTCTGCCCTCGACAAATTCATGAAGCAAGACGCAGCTATCGTGTCATCCATCGTCGTGGCTGAGAAGAAGGCTGGCGGATCCGGATGTGGCAACATTGTGGATGCTGTTGCGCAGATTATGGGTGAGTTGGTCAACGCTGGACTGCTTTGTTGGTTTAGTGGTCGCAAGCGCTACTGCTGAACATGAGGCCTTGAATTCGATTTCTAGATCGGGCATAGACTTATTGTATGTCTGAATGTTCTCAGTAGCAGAGTGAGCGGAGTTTGGATATATGTCCCGTTTATGGCACTAGACTTGCCCCTATTACATTGGACTTAAACATAACTAGTGAATTGTAGAGTGCAAAACATCACACAAGTAATTTTCAGTAACGCCATAGTTGGCTATAGTTTGACCAATACCGCTATATCGCGCCTTAGGTATGTGCGCGGCGGGACGAGGGAGCAGTGCAGGCCGCTGATTCGTCAGTGCAAGCCGCTCATTCGTCAGTGCAAGCCGCTCATTCGTCAGTGCAAGCCGCTCATTCGTCAGTGCAAGCCGCTCATTCGTCAGTGCAAGCCGCTCATTCGTCCGTCCCGTCCCCCGCCTCTCCGTGCTTACCTAAGGCGCGGTACAGCGGTATCGGTCAAGCTATAGCCCACGTGGAGACGCGTCTTTTGAGCTAGTATCAAATAAAACACGCCATCTGTCGCTCAAACTGTCAAATTCAAATGAAGTTTCAAATTCAATAATTAAGTTATGTGGGTAATGGTAGTTTCCAATTAAATTACAACCAGCTGTTAACAACAGCCAAGCAACTTAGCTGTTGTTAACATTGTCGTATCATTACACAATGATAACAATACGGTTAGGGCCTAACCATTAACATGAATATAATCTGTTAGAAGATTAGTTACATGCGAATAATTCCATTGATACGATAATAGTACCTAATACTATGATAATCTTGATTATACTCGGCGGAGTATTTACAGTTCTGCATTAATGGAAATTGGTTACTTAACTAGTCTTAGTAATTACATTTAGCTCTCAAATTGGGAATTTTATGTTCGCAGTATTGAATATTTTTAAATCGAACACCATAATCAGCCTTTAATGTGCCCACTGCTGGCACACAGGCCTCTTCTCTGTGCGAGGGAATGGACCTTTAATCCACCACGCGGGCCCATTACGGGATGGTAGAAGTCAAAATGTCTTTGAATTTTTGAAAGCGTAGCAGTCTTGAAAGCTAGAAATGAATTCTGGGCTCTAACTTACGAGGTACAAACTCGTAAGTCGCTACGTCTAGGGCACTACTGCTCATTCAACCAACTAACATCGAACAACTGTGCCTTAAATTTAATACTTGCGATTTTTTCTCCTTTGCTATAGTATCTAACAATTGTTTCCATTATACATATTTATATTCCGAACAAGACAGACTAGAATTAGAGGCAACAATAAAATACTGTTTTCTTTTTTCTGAATATAAGGTAGTTAGAATGTCAACATCTTTTGCTTCGTTATATATTGGAGATTTTCTCGATTCTGTACAAGCATGAATCTGTGTGGGAGCGAGTTTATTTTTTATTGAGTGTGGGAAATCATCAAATAACTTCTCACGCGCTGGGTGGAACAAGAGGGTGTGTCAGACTTTTACTGACTAAAACCCACCCGTGTTCCCTCAGTTGCCTGTGGTACCAGGGGCCACGGTATCTCTTTCGAACAACCCGCAACCCTGGCAGGGCGGGAGCGTGGCCTGGCGATTTATCGGATATATCTGCTTCCTATCTTCATTTTTACATAGCTTTCAACTACAGCCACGTTTCTACGCACACAGCAACTTTAACTATTTCATTTCTTAATTCATCATCTATGTTCTCCACCAGGTATCAAGGACCTGAAGACTGTGTCCCAACAAGTGTCCCTGGCTGAGCTGGGTATGGACAGTATGATGGCTGTGGAGATCAAGCAGACCCTGGAGAGAGAGTTCGAGATCTTCCTCACTGCCCAGGACATCAGGACATTGACGTTCGCTAGGTAAGAAATACACCACTGCTCCACGTCATTCTGCGTATTAAATTCAACACGGGGTCTGGATTTGTGCCTAATTGATGGCAATAGGTTTGCACCATATTCCATGGGACTTAAACATAACTGGCGAAGTGTGGACTGCATAACATCATGCCTGTAATCCTCGACGGATTAGGCAGAGGTGTACCTATTAGCACGTACACCCACATTTTCATCATCATCATTTCAGCCGAGACGTCCACTGCTGGACATAGGCCTCCCCCAGGATTTGGGGGGTTTTGCCATAATCGCCACGCTTGGCAGGCGGGTTGGCGATCCCACCCACCCAAATTTTGCTAGACTTGTTTTAAGTCCTATGCAGCAGCAGGCCAAACTCTTGTTCTGGGATATACATTTACGATTATGAAATTTTTAAAGTTGTCATCTACAGGGTACATTTTAAACCAGTGCGCAAACTGTAACTATGAATTCAGAATATCATTCTAGACCCCTAGCGTAGAAAGTTTTCGTCGGTTTTACAAAAAAGAATCAGCTGTTTCATAGAAAAGTGCAATATACATACGCGGTCAAAATGCATGGAACAACAGTTTTTTTTTGTTTAACCAACGAAAAATTTCTACGCTAGGGGGTCTACAATTATATGCTCAATTCATGGTTACAGTTTGCGCACTGGTTAAAAATTTACCCTGTAGATGACAACTTAAAAAAAATCATAACCGTAACTATAAATGACCAGACCGTAAATATATATCCTAAACAAATAAATATAATTGAAGTGTCTGTTTGCAATGTCATAATAACAGCTTTTTACTAACTGCATATGAAAGTATATATGGTACTTATGTATGTATGTCGGTCTGTTTGTTCCGGCTACCTGCTCTCCGAAACAACTGGACCGATTTTGACGGGAATTTTACTGGCAGATAGCTAATGCTGTTGATTAGCTTTTGTCCTGGTAGCATATTCCCGTGGGCTATCTTCCGGCAAGAACGTTGGTAAAGCCGCGAGCACAACTAGTCACAAATTAAGTGACAAAAAATAAAAAAACACGAAATATGTCGCTCAAACTGTCGAATAATAAACTCTTTACCTTTCAAAACACCGGAAAAATTTTGCAATACCACTATAAACAAACTTGAAATAACATTTTGTGCCCGAAACAACTCGCTTTTCCAAAAAG
Source organism: Polymixis flavicincta (assembly GCA_949987655.1). Lineage (NCBI taxonomy): Eukaryota > Metazoa > Arthropoda > Insecta > Lepidoptera > Noctuidae > Polymixis > Polymixis flavicincta. The sequence goes on along the minus strand of OX465190.1, from coordinate 11,137,378 downwards.
CTTTTCAGAAAAAAGAACTAGCCAAAGAAAATAATACAAAAACTCTTTCTAGTACAGTCGCCAGCAGGTCAAGCTATTCCAAACTGTAAAATTTTCCCAATTGAACATAAACCTTATTTCTTTGTTATAAAGTTGAAAAACTATCAAAGAAATTTGACAGATTGGGGTAGCTTGACAAAGAAAAAATCCCGAAGCAGATGTGTGTCGAATTGTATTTTCATTTTGTTCATATTTTCTGAGATCTCGAATATTTTATAACGGCCTTTGAGGTAACATACTTTTGCCGCAAATTAGATAAAAGATCCTATTTCCACATAATTTTACTCAATTTTCGCTTTTATTTTAAAACGCCATTGTTCTTGTTCGTGATCTTGATTACCTGTGATGTCGGATTTTGATCTTTGAGTAGTAGGTAACTAATTAACGTCAAAGCGTCAATCACAGGCTTATCTTTAGTCGATCTTCCTTTTATCTTCTCATGATCCTCACTCGAAGTCAAAACGTGATTACAGATGGAAATCCTAATTCTGTCGTCAATTCTTTATAATATTAATTGACTTTTTATTTGACGACTGGTGGAATCGAAGAGGAGTTTTAGCAAATTGGTACTATTTTTCATACTAATTGGGCCTGCTCTTGACCTCAATCACGCCTGATGAGAAGCGATTTAAGAAGTCTATTATGCATCGAGCGTGAAGATGTCTGTTCACTGTTGTTTTGAAGGAAGACGGGTTAAATGTATAAAAATGAAGAGAACGCAGACGCAGGCAGAGAGTTCCACACTTTGGCTGTACGCATAATAAATGTGGAGGAGAAGCGCTTAGTACGACTGGTCGGGATATCAGCCAAGTGCGGATGGTACCCTGTAGAGCGTCTGGTATTCCGGTAGTAAAAAGGTGATGGTGGGATCAGATGCTCTTTTGCACAAGCTTCTACGCACAGTAATTTTGATCCTATTTACGCCCACATTGCCTTGCGGGGCATAAACGTCTAACGCGCCAAAGAGGTATTACTTGCACAACCCGACTACACCCACAACAGTGGGTATAGTCGGGCTTTGTAAGTCTATGCTCGTTGTAGAAAATCCCAAACGAAAATGAACCTAACACTCGCATTACCCCCCCCCCGAGTGGGTTCCCGAATTGTCGTTGCGGGGGGGCTCAGTAACCGTGGATTCCGGCCACGGTGAAGCCAAGAGGAACCCAAAGGTGGGGCCAAAAAGTAGGTTGCGGTGAGGTGCACCGCAACTGAGGTGGGCCGCGATGTCGAATGGGAGGCATCGCGGCTGAGGGTTACGGGCTGCGGTAGAGGAGGAGTGCCGGTGCTTCTGAGCAGCGCTCTTCCCTTCCGTGGCCTGGACGAGGTCGCCACCGTTTGATGGCGGACGCGGTGGGGCCGCAGGGGAAGAGGAGTGTCGGTATAGCGTCAGCCGCTCTCCCTATCCCCTGCGGCCGAAAAGTGGTAGACGGGACGGCGCGTTGTGTTCCACACGCGTGCCGTCAAAGATGTCAGCAACCACAGGTGGGGTCCGCAAGGGCCGATGCCTGCCAGGGGTGTGGGTTTGTTCGAAAGAGATACCACAGCCCCTGGCATACGGGCTACTGAGGGAACACGGGTGGGTTTTAGTCAGTAAAAGTCTGACACGCCCTCCTGCTCTACTCAGCAGGAGAAGTTATTTGATGATTTCCCAACCAAAAAAAAAAAATACGAGCAAAAATCTTATCCGTCAATATTCAACTCAGCTAGCCGTCTACTGACGGAGATAGCATTAATAACTCACGGTTTACCACTTTCTGCATCTAATCAGTGCCAGCTGGCTTTGAGGATCGTTCGTCATCTAACTGGGGTCTACAAACTATCCATACCTACATGAATCTACATAATCAGTCTATAATTTTCGCATTGCTAGGACACAGGCCTCCTCTTCACCACGCGAGCCCAGTGCGTTTTGAAGATGTCACATGTCTTCAAAATTTTAGTTTTAGGAAACGGTCTCCTCACTATGTTTTCCTTCACCGTTTCAAAGCGGTGGTGCTCTCAAGATCAGTGGTGATGAGTCTAACTGAAAATTATCTTCTTCCACCAGACTGGTAGAACTAACAGCACAACGTGAAGCCGCCGCGTCAACGTCGGCGTCTCGTCCCGCCAACGTCGAGGGAGCTGCCGGTCTTAGGGTGCTCATGAGGAACTTCGGAGACGAGAACACCGTTTCTGAGCCCCTCATATACATGCCTACCATGGTCAGCGATGCTGTTGAGGTAAGATTATCAACTTAAAAAAATGTTGTTTTGTTTTAAAATATTGATGTTTTATCAAGACATAAAAACCGTGCAAAGTAGGAACGGATTGAATTGTCGGTACAGAAAGTACCATAGATATTTACGACGCAATAATAGAGCGGCCGCATTGTCCGTGGTGATTACGGTGTCTACGCTTTCCATTATAAATCCTGATTTTAATAATATCTATCGAAGCAAAATGCGTTTAGTTACATAACTTTTAGTGAACAGTGTAATAGGTAGAAAAGTACATGTAGAAGTTCCAGATAACAGCGAATAGTACAAATTCAACTTAGATTCACAGTAAAATTTATTTGCTCAAGGAAACACAACAAACCTAGCGAACGATCGTTGCTGTTTATTCTCGAATAGCTAGTTTCAACACTTTCCACTCAGACTGCGAAGTTTTCTAATAGATCATTCAATAAGAAACTGGATCGTACTCGCGAAACTCGTGATAAATGCGATACATCTCTCGGGTGCAAGTTCACTACAACTTTCTCGACAGAAACAGCTTCTGAAGATCCTTTCAGTTCTAAAAATAGTTCCGTTTCTTTAGTCGAAAAAATTATCAATAGAATGCAATTTTGTGAATGTTCCTTGTTCATTAATTTGTTATTATTTACTAGCTATTGCCAGCGGCTTTTCCCGCGTAGAGGTCGAAAACTATCCCACAGGATTATACTACCGAGATAAAAACTGTAATAAACTATGTGTATGCCAAATTTCATCCAAATCCGTTCAGCCGTTTTTGCGTGATTGAGTAACAAACATCTAAAAATCCAAACATACAAACTTTCACATAACCGTCCTTCCGACCTCGCCGCCGAGGTCCTCGCGCCTCGCGAAGACTCCTGAGTAACGATCAGACCCCCGACCGTCCCTTTCTCGTTGATGCGACCTCACAGGGGGTGCCCTCAGCGTGCAGTCGCTTTAGGTTAAGTAGGTTTATGCCCTGGCTGGAGGCTTTTAGTATCACTAAAAACCTTCACAGGACAGCCCGGTTAAGCAGTCACGGCCTCTCAAGGTCAACTGCGAGATGCCATACATACAAAAAAAAAAACTTTCACATTTACAATTATACGTAGTAGGAAGTTCACACTTACTAGATAAGTGTTTGCATCATTCCTTTCAAACCGGGGTTTGTTCTTGGGTCCACTTGCAAATGCATACAGCGATAATCTTCTTTTTATTCATTTAATTAAAAAACTTCTAACGGACCTCTGTAAGTTGGCTTCGACTCATCGTACACCTTACAAAGATCCAGGATCCCAGGGTCCCGAAAAATGTCAAAGACCAGTCTGGAATCCAGAACTTTGCTAAACTTTTATATATATCTAAAATCGTATTTCTCATTTCTAGGGTGATGAGGCTATCCACGTGATGGAGCGCGTCTTGTTCATGCTGCCAGGATTGGAAGGTTGTGCAGCAGTCCTGGAACCGCTCTGCAGAAGACTGAAGATCAAGGTCTGCGTGCTGCAACTCGGAGTGGAACACAGGGATGAGACGATGGACCAGATGGTTGATAGGTTGCACCAGGTGAGGGTTTTATTCGTAGTTGATAGGTTGGTTAACAGGGCGATGGTTTAGCTGAGGGAAAGTGGATGCCTATAGATGCTTAAAGATCCCACCACCACAACTCTATTCCGCACCACACAGCACACTGTAGCAATCAAAGGGGCAATATTACTTAGCCTCCATTGTCCATCCACCCGTCCGTCTGTCAGCGGGTATCTTATGATCCGTAATAGATATACAGTTGAAATTGAAACAGAATATCTATTTCGTTGCCGCTATAACAACAAATGATAAAATAATGATAAAATTTAAAGGGGGCCGGTCTCCATTCAAGAAATAATTTTGCCTTGTGGTACGGAACCTCACGTGTGCGAATCCGACTCGCGCTTGGCCGGTTTTACAATTTTCGATTGTATTGTCGTTTGACTTAAAAGTAAATTATTATTTTTATTGAGTTTTACAGTTGCAGACTATAAATATCTTTCATAGGGTTCACTTTGTTTTACATCCATTAGCGGCTGAGGTATTTTATACAATGTAATTTTTTATGCGTTTTTAATATTCTCTCTAATATGTCACTCATCATTTTAACGCAACGGGACACAACGGGCATAATTCGAAATGTATGTCACCGTAAGATGGTGAACACCATTAGTGTATAATCTATCTCGCGAGATCATAAACTTTCGATTATAAACTGCAAAAACCATTTACAATTTAACGCATAACGATATTTTATAATTTGTCCATCAAATTGTGAGCTGGCATTAAGGCGGATAGTACCTTCCGCTATTACTAAATAGTCAAGTAACTGCCACTAACTTGGAAGTAGCGCTCGCCAGCCGCTGCCGCGGCACCGCTCGCTTCGCTCGCTCGGCTCGCGCGCGGTTTGTCGCAGTTCTAATCTAACCTATTCGGTAAACCGTATGGTGCAATTCACAATTTATCGACAGTTTATAATCTCGTTTATAGATTATAAACTAACGGTGTTCACAATCATACGGTGACACATACAACAATAAATTAACGGGACAGCGGGAAGTAATTTTAATTTATTTGTTTAAATTCCCTTTGTACCCTTTAACGGGGAAATGGCCAACGGGAAACGAGAAATTACGAGGAATCCTACACGGTAATATTCAAAGTATCGAATGAGTGACTACATTGTATACCTATTCATTTTGTTCTAAGGAGTGATTTCAGTCTGACCAATTCAGGGACTTCAAGTCTTTTGAATTATTTTTCATTTAATGTGCGATTATTACTGGCGCTTACAGAGCGTGATTCATTATAATGGTCTCAATAAAATTAATTTGTCTATTTATCATTTAGAATTTAACTATATTTTCTCTTCCAGACGGTGATCTCAAGACTGGCGCCTGGTGCTCCGTTCTGGCTGCTTGGATACAGTTTCGGTACTCTCCTTGTCTTGGAGTTGGCTTCGAGACTGGAGAAGGAAGGTAAGCAGTTCTTTCACAGCACTTTCATAATACCTTGCATAGTAAAGAATCAGTTTAAATTTATTCAAAAAGATGTATAATTTCTGAGCATTATCATATTGTTTTCTTGGACTGACGGTAAATTATAATGTCATTTAGCAATTATTTTTTATGAAGCCTAGTAAAGAAGAACTTAGTCAGCGAAACCATTACCTACTATAGTAAACTCTTCACCACGTTTTGTGCCTGAAGCAGCTCAAACTGAACTACCAATCTTTTCCAGGTTTCAACGGTACAGTATTCTGCTTGGACGGTGCCCCTGACTTCCTCTACGCGGTCCTGACCATGACCATTAGCTTCAAGAACGACCTGCAACTGCAGAACAACCTCCTTTGTCACACCGTCGACATCATAGCCCCCAACAATGACGTCACCAAAGACCTGATGGACAAACTCAATGAAATTGAGTCCTATGAAGAAAGAGTCGCCCTCACGATTAAATCCTCCCCAATACAGAGCAAGTACTCCGATAAATTCATTGCCAATATTGCCAGAGTCAGCTTTGACAGACTTAAAGCAGTCCTCAACTTCAATCCTAAGGCTTTCACTAAACTACAGTCTCCTGTCATTCTTCTCCGTCCCAAGGAAAACCCTGCTTATGTCGTTGTTGACGAGAACTACGGTCTTGATAAGTATACCGAGAACACAGTCACTGTTCACTATCTGGAAGGCAACCATGTCAGTATAATTGAGAATAAGGACTGTGCTAATATCATCAACAAGGTTGTAGTCGAAAATGAAGGCCAGAAAGGAAAGGCCACGGAAAATATTGTGACAAGCATTGTTGAGAACGCTAGGGAAGTCAAAGCCTAGATCCTAACAGTTTTTTTTTACTTTTTGTATCCGATTTTTATAAAAGAGTATTTTTAATTATATTAACTTATTTAAGGTAAGGGATAACGATTTAATTAATGTTTTAATTTATTGTTGTGTATAAAAATAATAATAAAAAATGGCCGTATTTTAATAAATATAATATTCTTACTTAGTAACTGATAGATGTAGTTAGATAATAAACGTCGTAGGACACCAGTACCAAACAAATATTCACTAAGTAACTATTAACTATTACTTAAGGGGTCAAGTAAGTTTAACTTAAACTTAAAGTAATTTAAATGTAACGGAGGGGAATAGTTGAAAAGGGAATTTTATAAATCGGTAGGCATTTGTACTAATTTGTAAGTAATAAATTATTGTTTTAACCGTTTAAGCAAGGGGTTTTTGTACATGGGAAAATTCAATATATTAATTTTAATGATATTTCGTTGTTTTACTGTACCCCATGATCTCCTAACAAGTTATGAAAACCTGGTACTTCAAAGGCATAAAGCGTTTTCTAGTTGACACAACTATGTCAGGTATGCTCCTACTGAATTTTGCCATCCTGGTACATCGAATGCATAAAGTGTTTTCTAGCTGACACAACTATGTCAGGTGTGCTCCTACAGAGTTATGAAATGCTAGAAAACGCTTTATGTCTTCGAAGTACCAGTTTCGAAGGCATAAAGCGTTTTCTAGCTGACACCAATCTGGACAAGGCACAGCAGATCTTTGATAGTTTGATTGAGTGCTTCATATTATTCTCGTTTGTGTGCGAGACATTGTGCATTTCTCGTTTGTGTGCGAGCCATTGTGCATTCATCCCATAGGTATATTATGAACTAGCTGCACGTCCCGGCTTCGCATGGGTGAGACCCAATGTTTTTTCATTCGACCGTTTTTCAGGTTAATATTAGGTCTTTACCTATGAAATTGCCGTTCTGCAGTACTGGCCATTTCAAATCAAAATAATTTTTGTTTGGCTAAGAATTCTAATTTCAAATTAATTTTATTTTAAAAACATGGATTTTTTTTTCTAAAAGTAGTCATTTCTTTATTGATTAGTGTTACATTTTCATCGCATTTCAATCTTTTTCGTCATCATGGATACGTTAAAAATTCGAGTAATTATGGAATATGAGTACCGTCGTGGCAGCAACGCGGCACAAGCGGCACGCAACATCAACGACGTTTACGGAGCTAACACTACAAACCAACGCACCACCTGTTATTGGTTTGCTCGCTTCCGTTCTGGAAATTTCGACCTGAAAAATGAACCTCGCGGTCGTCCGAAGACTTTGGTCGACAATGACGAATTAAAGGCGATTGTGGAAGCTGATGATACACAATCTACGGCTGAATTAGCAGCAGCTTTCGACGTTAGCGTCAAAACAATATTGGTCCATTTGCGTCAAATTGGCAAGGTAAAAAAGCTTGACAAATGGGTGCCCCACGAACTCAATGATCATTGTTACGCATTGTTACCTGCGATGAAAAATGGATTCTGTTTGATAACCGTAAGCGCTCAGCAAGTTGGTTGGATCCTGGTTCAGCACCTAAACAATGCCCTAAACGAAAACTTACCCCTAGAAAAGTGATGGTCACTGTTTGGTGGTCTAGCGCCGGTGTGATTCATCACAGCTTCTTACCAAACGGGGTGAGCATTACTGCAGATGTGTACTGTGAAGAACTGAACACAATGATGGAGAAGCTGGCGCATCTCCAACCAGCATTGGTCAATCGCTCGTCTCCGCTGCTCCTGCACGACAACGCGCGACCTCATACTGCACAGCAGACGGTCTCCAAGTTGCAAGAACTGGGGTTGGAAGCTCTCCGTCATCCGCCCTACTCACCAGACCTTGCGCCTACAGACTACTACTTTTTCCAGAATTTGGATAACTTCTTGGCGGGAAAAAAATTTAATACCCGAAAGGCAGTACAAAATGCCTTTGAAGAATTTGTTGCCTCCCGTCCAGCTGATTTCTTTAAGAAGGGCATCAATAAACTGCCACTGCGATGGCAAAGATGCATTGATTGCATGGGTGATTACTTCGATTAATACAAATAAAAAATTCATGAAAAAAAATCGTTTAAATTTTTTCATACAAAACGGCAATTTCATAGGTAAAGACCTATTATTAATGATTACTACAAGATAATACAAACAAAAGGCAAAAATTACAATCAATATTACGTTATAAGTATTTGCATTTAAACTTTTCTATCTGTCTACTTAGTGGCAACACGATGTGGAGTCTCATTAAGTATTTAATTTAATGGAGCTGACTGCACCGCTGGATTACGTACGGTTGAGGTGCCCAATATGAATGTTGTAATGTATGTGTGGATGGATGTAGGCTGTTATGTTTTACGGAGAGAAAATGGGGGCCGTTCCGTCGGTGCTTCTGATGAACACAGCACTACAGACTACTACTTTTTCCAGAATTTGGATAACTTCTTGGCGGGAAAAAAATGTAATACCCGAGAGGCAGTACAAAATGCCTTTGAAGAATTTGTTGCCTCCCGTCCAGCTGATTTCTTTAAGAAGGGCATCAATAAACTGCCACTGCGATGGCAAAGATGCATTGATTGCATGGGTGATTACTTCGATTAATACAAATAAAAAATTCATGAAAAAAATTCGTTTCAATTTTTTCATACAAAACGGCAATTTCATAGGTAAAGACCTATTATTAGCCTATGACACTCGCAAATAACGTATAAAGTGTTTTCTAGCTAACACACCTATGTTAGATGAGCTCCTACCGTGTCATGATAACCTGGTACTTCGAAGGCAAAAAAGCGTTTTCTAAATGGTTAAAATCGGTTCAGTAGTTTCGGAGCCTATTCAATGCAAAGTATGCAAACAAACAAAAAACAATCAAATCTTTCCTCTTTATTGAACCGACGAAAAAACGGAGGAGGTTACTAAATTCGACGCGTATTTAATTTTTTATTTTTTTATGTATGACCACGCATATCTTTTTACAGAGTAGTTCGATTTTGGATAGATTTTTTTATTGGAAAGGCTATAATTTCGAAGTTAGTCCCATATAAATTTCGAAAAAAAAAACCAACCCTAAGGGTAGGAAAACAGGGGATGATTGATTGTTTACTCACAGATTTTAATACCGAGTTGTGTATTACAAAAAGTAATAATAATTAAGCATGTAGTAATTAGTAGATTATAGCCCCAAAAAATTGTAAAATAAAAACTTTTTAACAAAAAACTTAAACCGCCGAAAAAACTGAAAAGAAAAAAATAATAAACCTGCTGTGTTTAACCTTAATTACTAAGTTCGGAAGTCGGTGACTTTGGAAATGTATTTTAATTTTATGTCACCGCCTATATAATTTTTTTCTTTTCAGTTTTTTCGGCGGTTAAAACTTTTGTTAAAAAGTTTTTAATATTAGTTAGATGAAAAAGGAAATGTGGGAAATTTGCCCAGAGTCGGACAATACAACCAAAAAAAATGGAAACAACCTGATTAATTAATGAAACGGCATAAATATTGGGGCGCGATCAAAGCGGCTAACCGGATTGAAACCAGGATTTGACGTTGGCACTGAACTCGAAGCCATGAAGTTAGCGACTGTCTGACAGATTTTTTAATGTGGTGGTGTTTTGCTAATAAACAAGCTACATTTAACTTACAATATTATGTAACAGTTAATCTCCGCCGATGATTGCCTCATGTAGTTATAATATGTGGTTTAGGCCTTGTAGACTGTAAATTTGTAGACCATTTTCTATTTCACTTGTTGAAAGACGTACACTGTCCTCCCATACCTATTTACATTGTAATTTGAAACCATTATTATAGCCAATTATTTTTAAAAGATTATCCGTGGAGTTACTGCCGGGTATGTTCCATAGAAAACAACCAATTGGAACCGTGCTCCCAGCTTCGGACGTTCCATAAGTGCCCATGTGTGCTTATGTAAAACTAGCTTTTGCCAGCGGCTTCACCCGCGCGGAAGTTTCATCCCCTATTTAACTCCCTTAGGGGGTGAATTTCGAAAAACACTTCCTTATTCCTTGTCTACATTATCAAGGAAACCTCTGTGCAAAATTTCAGCTTTCTAGGTTCAAGGGTTTGGGCTGCTGAGTCAGTCAGTCAGTCAGTCAGGACTTTTCTTTTTATTTATATAGATATTAAATATTTTGCTTTTATTTTATTTGGTGCTGTCCCATAAACAACGGGACACTTACTATCTTGTCCAGCGTGTCCTGTTGTCTGCTCGCTACAGGAGTTGATGTACCTACGCTGGTGAATATGCTCGTAGCTAAATTCTGGGCTGACTGTATTTCAATTGCTATCGACACGCTAAGAAGAATAATTGCCTCGTTGGTTGCAAGCGGCACTGTTGAGCACGAGGACGTGGGTTCGATTCCATTCCATTGTGGGTTATTGGGTTTTTCTTTGGGATTTTCTCAGTCGCAAATGCAGACTCCGGGCTGCTGCCCGGAATCTGTATTTGCGCCCGTGTGTTAGTAATAGACTGGCCACATGGGACTTACACATAATTAGTAAAATGTAGATGTTGTGCACTGTACAGTCACAGTCCCTGTACAGAGTATACGCTTACCAACATTAAAAAAGGATTTTCCCCTCTTGGACTGATTGTAATTTTATTTTATTATGAAATAGTAGATTGTATGATAAGGTACCAAATAGTTATTTGTGCAACAAGAGAGCAAAGTCGTTTTTTGCTGCAAGTGCTGATTTTGAATCCTGAGTGTGGCGAGGGATTCAAAGGCACGAGATGCAAAAAACTTTGCTCTCGTGTAACACACATAATTTTTCACTTCAGCAGCGAGAACACTTTTATTGAAACTAGAAATAAATATTTACAGGTTAAATAACAGTTTTATTTGCAATAAATACTTACTTATTTTCGTTTAAATATAACAATAAATTAAAAATTCAATAAACTACAATATAAGACATAATTATCGTTTTTCTAAATTTCTTTAGTTAGTACGAAATTCCGAACGTGTTTGTCTTTGAGATCGAATTCAAAATCGGAACTTCGTCTGGGGGCTGGTCTTTGTCTCTCTCTCTTTCTAATGGCGGGAAACAGATAGAGTGCGAATGTTTCGAATTGTATGATTAACACAAGGCTGAATAAGATAAGATATTCGCGGCTTCTGAAAACAAAAATTAAAAAGTTACTTTGTCTCACTCAGGGCTGATTTTACCAAAGTCAGATATCTTATATCCATAGAGTAAAATTTAGGTACGTCTGACAATTCTACAATGGAAGATCTGTCAAAAATTCAAAATGTATTATCAGGATAAGACTTATTCTAAGTATAAAAGTTTGGTGAAATTCGCCTTAAGTCGCATTTTGCTCACTGATTTCAGGCAGCAAAACCTACATGTTTGAGCTACTGAAGTGAAAAAATATTTTTGCTCTCCAGTCATATACATATTCTACTTTTCATCTCCATCTATGAAAAAATAAATAAGAGACGCTTTTAAATAATTAATGAATAAGTTTAATAAAAATAAAAATAAACTTGAACGTAAAAAGGTCAATAACAAAGGATTTCGCAGGTCCTGTATTAAGTTTTGTATGACGTTATTAGCTTCTATTTTTATTGTTTTAAGAGTTAATGCACTATCACTTTCAGAACTCGACATTTCTATGTCGAGTAATTAGGTACGGACTTTGTATTTTGCAAAACAATGAGTTCTCTCATTGTTTTGCAAAATACAAAGTCCGTACCTAATTACAAGAACAGGGAAGTAAATCGCGCTCTTTTGTTTTTTTTTTAGTTACTGCGCCTCCCCGCACCTTACAGCCAACACTTACAGCCAGTAATAATTTATACAATCATTTGCGTTCGATTTCAATGAACGATTCATGTTCCAAATTCAAATCTCATTACTGCCCACTAAAAGGTCTAGTGGAGAAAAGAGCTACTTTGCTTTCGCTTATAGAGGAACTAAACGACACTTTTCGAATAGAAGGGATGAAAATAATATTTTGGGACCAACACTAAATGAATGCCTGATTTTCTCAAGGCTGCAATCGATATTTAAGAGAAAATCGCTTTTGCATTTGGCTATATGTAAGTATACATTTTACTGCTCGCGACTGACACCTCTGGCAGTGTTTAATACCCGCTGCTCTCATGGCCCCAAGCTAACTGATTTTATTCTGTCATACCGACGTAGTCAGAATCAGAATCATTCATCATTAAATCGTCCGCGTGAATCTGTCACATTTATACATTTCCATTCACTCTATTTTATACCAAATATTCTTTGGTAAAGCAGTTTGTTTTTGGCTATAGGGGTGAATAAAATTATGTCATAGAAATGAATAAAGGAATGGAATCAATAATGGCACAAACATTGTGGAAACGATTTGCCTATAATTTTTTTTTAGATAAATAGGTGTTCTGCGAAATATACTATATTTAATTAAATTTGCTATATTTAATTCTTCTTAGGATAATTTGAACAAAGATCAAATTCTGCGAATGTATAATGAAGATACTTAGCTACTTCAGCTTACTTTTATACTAATATAATTTTATTTATTTTCAACAAGTCGATTATAATTTTATTAAATAAAAGCCTATATAATATGGAAACTGACCCCAGCAGAAAAAAGTTAGGCAGACAACGATGATAACCAGTAAGATTTTTCGTTTATCATTTTACAACCAAAACAAATTATAAAGACTACTTAGGCTACAAAACTCGTGCAAAATGGTACTAACGAGTCGTGAGTTTGAATCAAGCCAGTCGCTTTATTTTGTACTAGCTTTTGCCCGCGGCTCCGCCCGCGTGGATGTCGGTTATCGCGTAAAAAAGTAGCCTATGTCCTTACCCATATCCCAGGCTATATCTCGGCCAAATTTCATGACGATCGGTTCAGCGGTTAAGGCGTGAAAGCGTAACGGACAGACAGACAGACAGACAGAGTTACTTTCGCATTTATAATATTAGTAGGGATGTCATCACCACTGCTCTCAAAACGGTGAAGGAAACATTATGAGGAAACCGGCATGTCCTAGAACTAAAAATTACAAGACATAAAAAATGACATCTACCAACTCGCACTGGGCCCGCGTAATGAATTACGGCCCACATCCTCACACCGAGAGGAGGCTTGCTTCCCAGCAGTGGGAAAATTATAAGGTGATTATGTAAAATAATTTTAACAACTCGCACAAAAAAAAAAGGTATAAAAGCGGACTTAATGCCTTACGCATTCTCTACCAGTCAACCAAGGGTGGTGAAGAGATTTGATGGCAGGTGTTTTGGTTGAGAGGACCAATAATAATAATAAAAAACAATATAAATTACAACATAAAGAATATTGAATAAGATTGGTACATAAATAAGTTATAAACTTATAATACACATACAAACATACATATCGACTTTTATTTATATACTTATAAAAACAGAGATTGCTACGTTTGTTTCTTTTTGTAAATGTTTCACCAGTGGCCAACTTACACTTACAAAGACTTGTCGAAAACAAGTTTTACCACCGTTGTCCCCATATCGATAGCCCACACATGGCCACAACACATGCGATGAATATCTCCTTCCCCGTGCTTGTCAAGACGATGAAAAGCAACTTACTTCCGTCTGCTAATAATAACAGATTGTCATCATCAATCCGTGTGCCAAGACTGCTGAGCAATTTCCTCTTTGAGCAATGTAGGAAATGTAGGAAGCGATCATTAGGAGGGCCATTTTCAGTAATCACAGTTACTTACGGACTTATGTTAGATTACGTTATTTATTCATTAGTGCATTTTATACAAAAAAATACGTTTATTTGGCAACAGTAAGTGTTAAGTACCTATACCTATGTCTATGGTCATGTGGTGTGGAAAAAGAATAATATAAAGTTATCAAGGTAGTTCTATAGAACATAACATGGCTCACGTAAAATAAATATTGTAAACCTCAAATAATTGTTTCTCTAACAGTATGCCCTCAGCTATATCATAAAAGTAAGCACATAAAGAAACATAATATGGTACTTTATCAAACTTATTCGCCAATATGTGTAGAATACGCCACTTATTTTTCTTCCTTTGATACTTTTCGAGCTCATTTTAAAAACGTTATGCTTATAAATACCATGAAAGCATATCTAGCAAAACGATTTATATTGACTTAAATAAAATCTAAACCTTCGATAAAAAATCCCAATTCTTGCCGTGGGTGTCGTAGAAGGCGACTAAGGGACTTACTAGAGAATGGGCAGCAGCGTTCTCTATGCATTTTACCACCATACTGCGATCGCCAACCCGCCTGCCAAGCGTGGCGATTATGGCAATTCCCTCCCCGTTTGGAGGAGGCTTATGTCCAACAGTGGACGTCTTTCGGCTGAAATGATGATGATGATGATTCGATAAAAACGCATGCGTTCACACCTGAATCACGTCTAATACAAATTTCCGCGTAAGTAGGTACCTGCTAATATTCCAGCTTCATGCATGTTACGTGTATGTATGTAGATATGTCTATTCAAAGAATAGTACGACTTTTGATCTCCAGAATTCCTACAAATAGCATCCTAATGTGATTGTAACCAAAGAGGTCCACATGAGACGCGCTGCAATGCGGCGGAGTCGTTTCGCTTTTGTTTTGTTTCCGAGTACAGCGAGGCAACAGCACCACGGCTTTTTGGTTATCCATATTGTATGAAACGCAGTGCTGGTAAACAAAACAAAAGCATAGCGACAGCCTATAGAGCTCAGAGGGGCAATTCTACTAATTTTAAAAACGTTCACAGTCTGATCTGTGTCAATCTGTCAAAAATACCTCGATTTTTCATACATTTTTGACATTTGCTTGTCGCTGAGATGACACTGCGACTAGATTTTGAACGGTTTTAATTACGAGAATTGGCCTTCAGGATGATTTTATTTTAGAGCAAAGTAATATAGTAAAAAAGGGGGTACTCAGTTTGACTTGTATGTTTGTCCGCGATTATCTCGCGTTTGGCTGAACCGATTTTGATGCGGTTTTCAGAAAAGTATTTGTTACATTTAGGAGAAGGTTTTCTTACGTGCTGCTTCTCACACGGACAGCTTTACGTCACTTGCTACTAACATCAGCGCCCTAACTGCAAAACATATTATCAATCAGAAACTGAATATTTTTTAAAGATATTGCTAATCCATTGCTTTATATGTTGGAAAATATTGCCTTAACAACAACGTAAATACAGTGAAACCTGGTTAAATGGGACCTGGATAAGTGAGAAACCTCTATTATTGAGAACTACAATGAGGTCCCGGCACTTTTTCATCGAATTACCTCTGTTAATGGGACTTTTCGAACTTGGTTAAATGAGATTTGATTTCTAGGATTTTTTCGATGTTTACCTCTATTATTGGGACTCTGGAGCTCAATTCCCTTTATAAGTGAGACAATTTATCAGGTTGGGACAGGTTACGACACGATTGTTTATAAACATTTGAATTTCTTTCACAAAATTTCCACCTTTATAAATGGAATAACGGTACATTTCGACCTCTATAAGCGGGCCCTCTGTAAATGAGACAACTAAATTTTAAACCTGTCTAATTGGAAAACTGGATAAATGAAAACCTCTTTAAATGGTACAAAATCCTTGGTCCCTTGAGATCTCAATTAACCAGGTTTCACTGTAATACAATGAATGTTGTTGAACTTTCAAAATATCTGCCTTCCCACTGTTAATGCGTTACGCAATTACACCGCAGCAGGCTCAGCATGACGCTTTCTATTTCTACTCTACTGGAGAATAGATATCGCTTCTCTACATTTCTCGGTATAAAACTGTCTTACTGTCTATATGGAAACGTCATTTATGTCTACTCTTCCGACGACACAACGCTTGTCTACGGTTCTGCAAAGCCGGCTGGTCCAGACCTGTAACTCAGTAGCTGCGGTGTACGATATACCGCTTGACCATACGTCCCGCTTTGGGCGGAACAGTCCTGCTTTCGGGCTGACTGTCCTAATGTCCCCAGCGAGAGCTAAAACGTCCCGCTTTTGCAAACCGACCAAATGTTTAAACCTATATATGATACTGCGGTGTCGGATACGACAGTATCTACCGTAAAATATGATGGCTATAAGTATGAGTTGTGTGGATTTAAAAGTCGGATCAGTGACCGTTGTAGCTATAAGAAAAATGTTCTTAGAAAAAGGTACACCGTACACCGGTACACGGTCGCCACTCCCGATTCTTTCAGCCCTATCAGAATCAGCCATCTCTGTTCTGCGAGCATTGTGCCCTATGTGATCGATCCTTGTGAAATCGACGAAAATATTCACAGGAGGACCAAGGTAACCGACACAGCACGCAGAATTGCCAAACTTAAGTGGCAAGAGGATGACAATAGAAAATTATCCACCAAAGTCTATGTAAGAAATACGTATGTAGTACCTCAAATGATCCCAACAAACTAACATATGTTATTGTTAGTTCCACATAACACATGTATTAAGTCTCGCATAATAAATCAACAATGTTTGACAGAGCGGACGTGCCATAAATACACGATCCTTTGTGATTGGACGCGGCACATAGAAGGATGGATGTGGCAACACTGTGTCAATGTTGTAATACGTAATAATAAATCATGGTTTAGTAGAATATTTGGGATTTTGGGCATGATGTATTTAGAGTTATAGATAGTTTGGCCTTGGGTAAAAAGAACCTGTAGACCTTTTTAGATATTTACGCAATACAAATACCTACGCCTACCTATGGAATTCAGAAGGCTCAGTGTATGGGTATTATTTAATATTCCTAATCTATTTTTATTGATGAAGTTGCGTAGTTACTTCTCAGTAATCTTTGACAAAAGAAGTACGTATGTATAATATATCAACCTTTAGCCTGGATGGAAGACTTAATAATGCTCTTATATAAAATGTCGTTGAATGACATTTTATTTGAGATGTGGCGTTTTAGTTACATCTACCATTACTTTCAGGGGATCTTTTAAATTAAAACCACCATTGTGGGACCACCATACACCATCACATGGAGGGCGGCACCGTGTCTTCTTAAAATACCACTCTAGAACCCTCTATATGAATGCCTTGCTGGGGCACATTCCTGCGGAGACTGTAAAAGGCTGAAGAGTTAAAGCAGCGTACCCTGCGAAAAGAGGTGTTGCCTGAAAAAAATTGTGTCCTGTGTATAGTCATGCCCATTCACACCTGATTACAATTCGACATCCATACCATTTCTTCCTGTGGGTGTCATAGAAGGCGACTATGGGACTTACTAGAGAATGGGCAGCAGCGTTCTCTATGCATTTTACCACCATACTGCGATCGCCAACCCGCCTGCCAAGCGTGGCGATTATGGCAAAGCCTCCCTTTTAGGGGATGCCTATGTCCAGCAGTGGACGTCTTTCGGCTGAAATGATGATGATGATCCTTCGGTACCGAATCCAACATTAATCAATGTTACTGTAGGAGTCGTAACGCTGTGTTCACAAATCCAAAACCCAACTATTTTGTCAACAAAAATCAAATGAAAACCGCAATTTTTCACAAAATCTGTTTGCTGTCGGGTGCAAGGCAAATAAGGTTATCAAAATGTGTCATTTTTGATATAGCCTGTCGAGTGATTTTGAGTAGTTGTGTTAGAGTCTACTTGGATGGATAATGAATCTAGCCTAGCACTCCTCCATACAATACTTGCAGCCAAGTGACTGTAGTTCCCGGTTTCTGGAACCAGATATTGCAATCATTCTGCTTAGCCTTTTATTCCTGGCGGCTCCAAACGAAAAAGCAATACAATAATATATATAATATTAAATAAAATCTTTCCCATGAGCTCCAAAAATTTTTAAAAACAATTGCACATTTTTTTACAGTAAAATTAATTTATTATTCAACAAACAAAGAAAGTAATCTGGTAATATCGAACTTCCCGTCCTCAACCCCGCGCCTTAGTTTACTGTTCTGTCCATTTAATAGCAAAATACGATAGTCGACATTGCACCCGTCCAATTGCTACATGTGTATGCCAATTCTCAGAACTATTCAAACATTTTAATAGTTATTCTGCTATTCGGGAAACGAATCCAAAAAAGCAAAGATTATAAAAATTGGTTCAGCCGTTCTTTAATTATGTGGTGTTGTAACTAACTCGACTTGCAATTTGTTTTTTGTTGACCTTACGCAATTTGGTTTGAGCCGCTGGGAAAATGTTTAGTATTTTATTATGATTGAGAATCAATGTATGGAAAAAAAATGTTTGGAGAACAATTGATTTGGAACTCCTGGGAAAAAACCGTATCAATTATTTTCAATGACTATTTAATTAGCCTATTTAATTATCAGGAGGAACATCGCTTAATTAAGTGTTTTGCACAGAATGTCCATAAAATATTAATTGAAATTATAAGGAGTTACGTACACATGTATAGTGAACATATCAAATTTTCGTTTAATGTTGTAACTTCTTAGCGTGTCGATGGAAAAAATAACACGAAAAAAATTAAAGTTTTTAAATTAGTTTGGTATTATGTAAAAAATATACATTTATTTTAGATAAGCTCATAAATTAATGAAAATTACTCATTTTGAGTCATGAACACACATAAAACATAATACTGGGTAGTTGTGTAAAATGGTTCAATTCTGCATTTAAGTCATGCAAACATCAAAATAGTTCCCCACATCACTCATAACCTACTGTTCAATTCCAAATCTTCCTTTTGTCTTCCCCGTATCTAAATGTAGTTTCATAACTTGCGGGCTCCATGGGGGCCCGTAAATTATACTTAGGGTGACGCCACTAACTATCCTGAAAGCTCGCCGGCAAGTTTCAGGAAACTTCACTTTGGTTTTTTTTTTGGTGCTCTTGGTGCTCAAACGGGATTACTTCTAAATGATTGCTTACAATTTACTGTTAGAATGTACTGTTACTACTGTAAGAGCAGTGGTGGCCCAGTGGTAACGGCCGCGACTTACGAGTTGTAGGTCGTGCGTTCGAACCCAGCCAGGCGTATTACTTTGTGTACATAATAGGGTATTTTTCAATTTGATAAAAACTATTTTAATTTGAAGATTGGGACAATATATTTAACAAAAAAATATAAATAAAATTATTTACATCCATTTTCTCCATTGAAAACGATTAAAATCAAATTTCTTTTTCGTTGTTTTGAATTTACCGCCAAAACGCTCCTTACGATGACTTTTTATCACGTGACATCGTGACGTCAGCTTTGTGTAAACAGCACCAGTACAAATACTTAGTTTGGCGCAGTTTTAGAAGCATTTGTGCACAGAGGCACCGCACACCAGTGATTTCACTTTCTATTCATAAAAAAATCACACCCACTTGTTTACTTACTAACTACTTTAGTTTACACAAAGTTGACGTCACGTGATAAAAAGTCATCGTAGGGAGTGTTTGGGCGGTAAATTCAAAACAACGAAAAATAAATTTGGTTTAAATTGTTTTTACTTGAGAAAATGGATATAAATCAATTTACTTTTATTTTTCTGTTACATATTTCGTCCCAATCTTCAAATTAGAATAGTTTTTAATAAATTGGAAAATGCCCTATTTCATCACCACTGCTCTCAAACGGCGAAGGAAAACATCGTGAGGAAACCGGCATGTCCTGGAAACAAAAATTCTAAGACAAGTGACATCTACCAACCAGCACTGGGCCCGCTAGGTGGATTACAGCCCACTCCTTCTCACGGAGAAGAGGCCTGTGTCCCAGCAGTGGGAATGTTATAGGTTGAGTATGTATGAATGTATGTATGTGTTAGAATGTATTGTTTTGTTAGGGTAGGTGGATATGGCAATACGTCTACAATATATGAAAACACTGGTAATGCTAATGCATAGAAGTATTTAGGAACTCAAATAAATCTTGACATCCCGTAATCCAAGTTCAAGTTGCATTGCCATATATAGATTTTTTTAATTAGATATGTGATAAATAAATGCTTTATAAAACATATCCTTTATATCCAAATAGTGATTCTTTGTAACAAACGAATTAGTACCTAGTATGGGCCGACTATGGTTTTTGCAAATCTTTGACAAGCTTATAGTGACTACATTATTGGATATATTTTATTAGATCTTTGGATGCAGACTGGGAATGTTAATAAATACAAGGAGTTTAATTTATTGAAGTGTGTGACATCTACCAACCCGCACTGGGCCCGCGTGGTGGATTACGGCCCAATCCTTCTCACCGAGAGGAGGCCTGTGACCCAGCAGTGGGAACATTATAGGGTGATGATGATGATGACTAAACGCCGACAGACACTACGCGGACAGACTGAACACCGACATGACTTTACTTCGACGGGACATCACGTCATGAATTTTTGTTTGTGTTCATTATTTAAACATCCTATTCAAACCTACAATAATAATTAATGCAATTAAATCGGAACAAGTCTACGTCTTCAAGAGAATTCAGTTACATTCAGATTCAGTAGTTAGTCGAGTTTTCGTCGACAAATATAAAGGACGCTCGTTCCTTTTACTTTGGATGAAGTTTTAGTAGTTCTTGTATTAATTGCGTTGTCACAACTTGAGCTACGGTTAGCAGAGTAAAATGTCCCACGGTGTCAATTAAAGTGAATAATTATTAAAATATTAGCTTTTGCCAGCAGCTTCGTTCGTGTGGATGTCTAAAATTATCCTACGAGTACGTACGAGTATATAGTCCTCCAGACCGTATTTCGTCCATGGAGGCCAATCTCAACGGAGACTAGCCTTTGGCGCGGAAGATAGGTATTATAGTGCACAAGTGTGTGCGCAGACACAGGGGCACTCCCTCTTCCCTTACTCCCATAGTCCGATGGGACGGCAATCCGACACGAACGGAGAGATAGGCACGGGGGTATCACACCACCAACTCCCAAACTCCGGGCTGTTACCTACCAATAACACTTTGACCGACCTGGGAATCGAGCCCAAGACCCCACGCTCAGCAGTCGCGCCACGAGCCCAACGGGGTAGATAAACGGGATAATTTTTATCCCGTTAGTATTTTCCCGTGGCATAATATTGGACCTACACACAGGCGAAACCACTGACAAAAGCTAGTACGAAATAAAGAAAGAAATAAAAATGATTTATTGTGACTCGCACAGGAAAATCACATACTAAACCATAGAAATATAAACTTAAATCTATGTACTAAACTAAACACACAATCCGAAAAAAATTATTAAAAACAAATTATAAAAATATATATATATTAAAATTAAACAGAAAGTCCTGCACGAGGCCAAAAGGCTCCTACCTCATCATGATACTCCGACATTTAAAAAGTGTAAAAGAAAGAAAGGAAGCTTCTTAAAATAAATAAAAGAAAAAAACACCGTCTCAATGCGAGTCCACTTCGAATCGACACAAAGAATCACAGTTCTGTTTAAATTTAATAAAAACTTTTAACCCTCGGGAAATATTGTTTTTAACGAACCAACTCCAATTTCACAATTTTATTGTTTCAATTGGAGTTCGCTAAAACAGAAAAGAAACTTATGTGGTCCGAGACGGAGTATAAAAATAATATTTTGTCTAAAACACCCGCTTGTGAAGTCTTTTATGCATTGAATCTACCTACATGCATAAAACGCTTAGGTACTCTTTTTCCTTAAGTGAGCAAGCAGAAACTACAGATCGTTAGGAAAGTAGAAACAATAAAGACCTTTAATGCCTCGGGCATGAGATTGATATTAGTATTAAGTTTAATATAGTCAACCTCTTAAAATAAAAATTTTTGATCTAAAAGTTTTTGATCTAAAGTAATTACACTTTTTACCCGACTGCGCCAGAAGGAGGGTTATGTTTTTCGAGTATATGTATGTATGTATGTATATTTCTTTGGCATGCTCTGTACCCTAAACGGGTTGCTCGATTTCAGTTTGGGAGGTGCCGTTAGATTAGTCCTAATTGTGAGAGGGACGCTGCATATATTAAAATTGAAAAAAAAAAAAAAAAACGGTTTTTGGATTTTTGGTGTCTTAAGTTAATTTTATTTTATTTAAAAAGGTTTTAGCCGTTTCCATTCCGTTTGAAATCATTTCAGCCGAAAGATGTCCACTACTGGACGTAGGCCTCCCCCTTCCGTTTGACGCATTGATAATGATCACAGTCCTCCCAACAACCACTGCCATGAATGAATTAAAGAGAAATGGGAAATTATCTCCCTAATTTTCACGATTGGTAGACAGATCCGTAATATAAGTTTTTTTAATGATGGGACATCCTCTTAAAATTTAACTTTCTACAGATTTTACCGTTAATTTCAGGCGAGAAAATTCTATGATATGTATAGGGAATATTTTCTTAATTCCGGAGGTACCTATAGGCATTTCCCGAGCGCTGTGTGATGTGAAACACTAAATTCCTGTCCGTTGCCTTTGACCGCGGCTCGCTGGGACGCACTCGAAATTACACGCGGTCTGAAACAACCCCACATTATTAAAATTGAGCCATTACTTTGGGAATGTTCCTAATTTATCTGAAGGTTAATTTCGGCATTAGGTCAAAACAATTTGACTTTCTAATTCGTATTTTAGGCGTGAAAAAGACAAACCTACCACATAAATAATACTTATAATAACAAATAATAAAATGAAATGATTTCATCATGTTATAGTAATCGTAAAACAGCTAAAATCATACTTTTGCATCATATGAAATATATGATGCAATAATATAAAATTATATTTTATACTAGCTTCCACCCACGGCTTCGCCCGCGTGGAAGTCGGAAATTATCCAGCGGGAACGTACCACCGGGATAAAAAGTAACCTATGTATTAATCTAGGTTATAATTTATATGTGTGCCAAATTTCATCGAAATCCATTCAGTTGTTTTTGCGTGAAAGAGTAACAATAATCCACACATACAAACTTTCACGTTTATTAATTAGTAAGGATGATGTAAATGGAATTCAATCAACTAAACAAATACCTACCCTAAAAATAATTCCACTGAGCCGTGCATTTTTTTTTAAATGTTGATAATACTGCAAAATTACTTTTAATTTGGTGGTCATATACAACATTATTTATAGTTTATGCGAAATCTGAATCTAGTTTGTTCAGAATAAGGAACTGAATCGATTCCAATACTTTTTACACCATGTTATATTTTTTACCAAAAAAAAAAAAATTTTTGTTATTACCATTTTTACAAAACAATTGCCATACGGTTAGGTACCTACTGCCTAATTATTATCAATGAGCACAGACCACGCTGGACGCGCGGGTGGCGCATGGGGCCTATGGTGATCATGTTTCTGTAGACAACTTGGTAACGTAACAAGGTTATAACTTTGTGATTTTTCATGATACAGCTTTGAAATTTTGTACATAGATTCTTTACATAAGAATACTAGACACGTGTTTCGGGTTTGGCATATACTAAAAATAAGCTTGTATAAATTATACCTACTCCTTTTCCATCGTATACATTCATACATCTGGTGATTCCCGAAGTAAATCAGTAATAAGGTCACTATATATGTCCTTCTAGGGCATCGCTTCGCAGCGTTTCTACGATCATATTTTGCACATGCACCTTAAGCCAGTGGTTCCCAAAGTTGACTGGACCGCGAGCCACCTAACATAATTCCAAATTCGGGACTCACCTCGTGGCTGCCATGGAGAAAAGAAGGGGCATAACTAGGTATGAATGAAGTACTGTTCATATAAGAAAAAAACGTTCAGTAAGAATCGAAAATAATTAATTTACAAGGAGAGCTATTTCAAAGAGAAAGATGTTGAAAGAGGTGTAATTGCAGTTCCTCTTTTTTTTTTGTAGACTTTCTTGAAGTACCATAGGTTTCTTGACATGGATAAATAAAACTGCAGAGTTTCAAGACAATGCTGCGAGTGAAGTGTAAAGATGTGTTGCGTGGGCGGCGCGCGGCGATAGAATGAACGCCGGGACTACGCGCGCCTTATATTTATAATGTTCGCCGCTAGGCGGGCGTTGTTAGAAATGTGCAGTGTAGGGAAGGCAGCACTTTATTTTCATAAATCACTTAAAACTAGACAGAATGCCGAGAAACATAAAAACTTATAGCTTATATTATTCTAGTCTTATGATAACAATTTTATACTTTAGTAATCCTAGATTCTAATAAGTTTCTGGTATACTTTCAGTTTACAACAGGTTTTCATGTATTTAACTCTAGATGCCTAGCTTTGCATGCCTATAATTTATTACATAAGGAACTTAACACATAGGACTAAATCTGTTTAAATAACTAGGGCTAATTTTTACATTTTACTTAAATATCTAAAGCTGTTATTTACAGATGTATTTGTTTCCAATTTTTTGTTTGCAAGGATAGTTGTCAGCAAACTGAGACCCAGTATTTCGCTGCTTGTGATCGAATACATTTTTAACTGACGTATCTTGTGGTAAATCAATGAGCTCTTCACTTGGACGTATCTCCCTATTTTTCAAAGTCCATCCAATATTCGCTCGCGACACACCACTGGGTCGCGACCCATAGTTTAGGAAATGCTGCCATAGACACTATAGCACCTCAAAAAGCTAAACACAACTAATACGAAAACGCCACTTCTCCCCTAAAATAAACCTACAACAATACACCATACCTTCCAATCTCCTGCACAGTAATTAGTTCCAGTCAGCCGCTTCCATTGTACTGTGTTCCTATTCTCACCGTGGTTAAACTTCCCCTGTTCTAAACTTGTGCTTCAGACTGCCATAACAGAGCCACTGATTATTGTCATTATTCTCTTAATTGGCTCGTAAATAGGCTCAGTTAGGATAATAAGGTGTTAATAATGTTTTAAATGGTGTAACAGTGTCTATTTTTATGGATATATTGAGATAAGTAAAGCTATTAGTTAAGGTTTTAATACTCTTGGGGCAGATTTTTCAATATTTACAAATTAGAGGATTATATCCAAGATATAAGAATGCTTGGAAACATGCTGGCCCTGCTCCATATGACAATCTAGAGTCTAGACAAAATCAAACTGGTTGCTAATTGAATTGTATGGTGAATTATATTTATGACATTAATATACACTCAGTGATTACTTTAACTCACATAATATAGGACACTATTGCTTTAAACAGTGTTATTATTAAGCACAATAGCGTCCTCTAGTCAAAGTCAGGTCATTTCTCTTAACTTTTTCAGACTATAGTGAATTGCTACAGCAAGCAGTTTGAGTACTATATCCGGCCCAAATGTCCTCTCTTTAGTATTGTTCGACTAATCAGTTCTGAGTTGAGCTAAACGATTACTTACAAGGGAGTTTCGCTCGCGGTGCACCTCCCTCGCCTACATATTTAGTTCAAACGCGAAAGAAGCTATGTGCACACGAGCTGCACGCGCGCCCCACTCGAGCCTTGCCGGAGTTGCACTAGAGCGGCGCACCAAACGTAGGCTGTAACCGCACGCGAGCAACACACGCACAATTCGCAAGCGGCTCGCGTATTCGCCAGGTCTGGACACACCCTAAAAGTGATTGCCATATACTATTTACAGCATAAACAATTTCATTTAATGTCACTTGACTGCCTCGTTGATGTAGTGGTCGCAAGCGCTACTGGTAAACAAGTCCTGGTGGAGATTCCCGGGTCGGGCAAAGTGTTATTGAGTTTTCTATCTGAAATTGCTCTGTAGTAGCCCGGATACTAGATTTTGTGCCCGGTTGATGGCAATAGGCGAGCCTATATCTTAGGATATAGGCTCGCCTATTGCCGACTTACTCCGAACATGGGATTTAAACAAAAGTGGTGAAATGTGGGTGTCCTATTAATATACCTCTGTCCGACCCTTTAGAGAAACAAGCCGTGATATTTTGTTTTGTTATTTCATTTCATTTGTCCCTTCTGATTAACATAATTAGGTTTACTGCGCTGATCAGTGTATTGAATTAAGTAACTATGGTAATAGCTATAAATTGAAATGGCCTTCGAAATGGCATTACTTAGCAGCAGACGTGACAAGAATAAGAATACAGGTACCTATTGAAAAATAAAGTACAGTACAACTTTCATAAGTATTTAGTTAGAAGCTGATATTTTGACATTACAAACAGACACTATCACGGAGAGAAGGCCTGTGTCCCAGCCGTGGGAACGTTATAGGCTGAGTATGTATGTATGTAAACAGACACTTCAATTATATTTATTCGTGGGTATGTAAAAATAAAAGAAAGAAATACAACTAAAACAAACAGTACAACTATTTTGTTAATATCCCTCGGGAATCATTGCATTTCCAAATACCTATAGAAACGAACTATCCTACTTTTTTTTTAATAAATTACATTAAGTTAAAAGAGTATTAACTACTCTATACAACGTGTTGTTTTGCATCCTCGTCAAATTTCAGGAGGCTGTTCTGAAAGACATAAATAATGAAATAAAATTACGATACTTGCTCACTAATGAATACATACTTGTTTTTTTAGTTATTTAAGTTTAACAGTATTTCAGAAAACACCTCTTTCAAAGAACAGAATCGCCCCGTTCCGTATGCAGTAGGCAGTGTCGCACGACTATATCGCTGTGTGTTCCAGTGCGGTATCACACGGGCCGCGTTTTAACATACGTGTCCGAAAAAAAAAAAATGACAAACGCCGATATCCGAAAATATGGAAAAAAAAAACTACTTATTTTATTAAGGATTCGTGTCGAGAATCATTAGCATAGTTACCTCCTTGAATTTGACGAGGATGCAAAAAACACGTTGTATAATTCCAATTCGATTGAGAGCGTCCGGTCTGCACTAAGTACAAAAAGCAACTGATAGAAATCCAACAACTGACGAAACACGATGTTTGCCGAGGGACGTTTAGAAAATAGTTGTGCTGTAGGTAAGTAGGTAGGTAGGTACTGATATCACGCTATCAAAATCCTATCTCGTCTGGGCCGAATAAAAGTTGTCTTTCGGCCAAACGGCAAACTACCCAAACGGTTTTAACATAAACTTTAAAGGCAAGATTCACAGCCCACCGATTGCTTAGTAAAGAAGTTGCGGATGAATTTCAACATTATATATATGGCTTTAATGTTTAAATTCGAATGTGAATCTTGGTGAAATTCGGTTCTAAGAATTTGAAAATTATGCGTATAAAAATATGGTTCATATTCGTGTAGAAAGAACGCTTACTTAAAGTGTGATCTGAGAATTTTGGTCTATGAGAACAATATCTTCCTACCGAAAACTCAGTTCTGAAAATCAAGTAAACGTTCAAAATCTTAAAACAATCCCTTTTTACTGTCCCTATCAGAATTTACCCTTAAAATTACGGCGCAAGAGCTTTCTAAAAATTTCTCTAAAACGTTTCAAAAGCCGAATTTCGGTTCTCCCCTCTTATCAGGCCGAAATAAATGGAAGGTGTGCCAATATACATGCAAATTCGGGGTAGACGGACAAATTGTGTTAGGGACGACCGCCAGGCGGCGCTGGGGTGGACGACAATCTAGTTTGAAAGACTTAGACAACTGTTTACTGAAGATACTGTGACTTTGTTTACTGGTGTGCAGGGAATATTGAGTGTTTTGTTTTTAACCGACTTCAAGAAGAAGTAGGTTATCAAATCGACATATTTATATATATTTTTATCTGTGTTCGGGCATAACTCCGTCATTTATAGACGGATTTGAAAAATTCTTCTTTTTTTTTTCGAAAGGATTTTATACCGAAATGGTCCGGAACCGAAATTTCATGTAGATCTGGTGATGTGTTTCGGAAACAGACAATGGAACTCTTCAAAAAATTGCAGCAAGTCAACCGCGATTGCTGCTATCGCATAAATACATTGTTTTGCCCAAGGATGATGAAATTTCGAATTGGCGTGGGGTAGGCACTATAGCTAAAAAGTGAAAAATAAAAACTTTGATTGATGATTTGATTTAAAAAAGTCACTGTCTTCCGAAATTAAAGTTATTTTTCACTTTGTAGTGTTTTTTCGGAAGTCGGTTGTTTTTTTTTTTTGGAAAAAGTTTTTGTTTGTGTTTTGTTGGTAAGCGGAGGTAGTAATAGAAAGAGGGGCACGTGGCTAAGTCATAAAAGCCGCATGGTTCGATCGAAGGTTAAAAAACCAAAAAAAAAACCGTGGCAAGCGTAGTAACGCTTGCCACGGTTTTTTTTTTGGTTGGGAAATCATCAAATAACTTCTCCCGCTCTGGGTGGAGCAGGAGGGCGTGTCAGACTTACTGACTAAAACCCACCCGTGTTCCTTCAGTAGCCCGTATGCCAGGGGCTGTGGTGTCTCTTTCGAACAAACCCGCACCCCTGGCAGGCATCGGCCCTTGCGGGCCCCATCATTTTTTGTGCTGACATCTCTTTGAGGCGCGCGTGGAACACAACGCGCCGTTGACTTGGGCTTGGTCCTTACCGGACAGCGAGCTGCCCATTACTCACCGTCCGCAAGCCCATGCCTACGGTGGCCGGAAATCGGCCTGGGATTCCCGACGCCCAGGGCGTCTCCGTATCCTGCGGCGGCTGGGGTCGCGAGGGCGCATATGCTGCCTCTCCCTCACGTGCGCCGCCTCCTTCTTCGCGAGCATTACTGCTTCGCTGAAGGAGGTGACGGCTCCCCATGCCTTCTCGCTCCGTACCATGGCCTGGACCAGGGCCGGACGCGAGAGATCGCCGCCGCCGATCACATCCACGAGCACACGGCGGTGCTCCGCCCAAGCCGGGCAGACCGCCACCGTGTGCTCCACCGTGTCCTCAGGGCGATCTTCGCAGTGGAAACACCCGGGTGTTTCCTCCCGCCCTATCCGAAACAGGAATCTCCCGAAACAACCGTGTCCGGTGAGGACCTGCGTACGCTTGCCACGGTCAGTTCGTGAATGGGTCCCATCCATTACATACCGAGACCCGTGGCTCGGCGGCAAGTTAAGCGGCTGGACCCGATGTTATTTTTAGATGTGTGACAATCCGTACTGCGGTAGTCAGAAGCTCGAAAGTCTGGCCACCAGTCTGACCCAGTAACTGGGTTTTGGAGGTTAGATAGGGCATAGCTCCACGTAAATATTTAATTATTTAAACAAATCTAAGACAGCATCTTGGAAGCAACCTGTAATTAAAGTAGCGTAGGGTTATTTGCCGGGGTCACGGAGCATATGGATGGCGAATTGAAGGAAAGAGATAGTGCCCTATGTTAGTGAGCGGCGCAGGAGATACGAGTTTAAGAATTATTTAATCTTATTATAATTTTATGATAACTACCCACTAGCCTTACCCGTCCCGTGTGTTAAATAAAATCTCTTGTAGCTTAAAACCGTCTACTCTAGATATAAACCATATAAAAATTCATATTTAGTTACCATGCCATAGTCCATACTAGCTTTTGCCAGCGACTACGCCCGCGTAGAACGTACTAGCAGGATAAAAAGAACTCTAGGTGTTAAACCAGTTTATAATCTATCTGTGTGTCAAATTTCATCTAAATCTGTTAAGTAATTTTACAGTAACAAACATCCAAACTTTCCCATTTATAATATTTGTCGGACAATGGTACCTATACTCAAGAGTGTTCTGTTCTCTACACTCTCCTACAGTGTAACAAACCGCAATATGTCAATTACTTTGCAGTTATCCTGTTACAGCACATTAACCCATTAATGGCTCGTCTGTATATCACGTCTCGTTACTCTATTAGCTATTAAGTCTTCTGTGTTGTTTCTTTGTTAAAGCGAGGTAATGTTCCTTCATTTTAATACTTAATTTAGGTAATTTATATTTTGTTTAGTGCTTTGTAACTGCTTACAGAAGCCAGCATCGCCGTAGTTCGTCAGAATTTTTTAGTGTAAATTTTTCGAATAGTCGTTGCTTAGAATCTATAAATAAATGTTCAATAGTGTCCTCTTCACTTTTTGTTAATTGTGTCTTAAATTCGGCATCTTTCTCTCGAAGCGAAACGTCTGACGTGAAAAATGAATTCTGGTGAAATTAAAGAAGTAGATAAATATTAATTCCTATAAACTCGTAACTAGCACTTCGCCTGAAACTTTGACAGCATTGATTTCGTATTTTCCCCTACACACAATTTAACACCCCCACCGGCACCGGTAGGATCACTAATCTATGAGCCAAGTGTGACAAAACATCCCCCAACACCATTAGTTTTGAAATGAAAATGAAATGAAAATGAAAATATTTATTTGTCCCGAATCAGTTACATTCATTATAAATGAGACAACCCCAATAAGTAATTGATAATACTTGCTCGCTCTTTCCCTTAATATTAACAATATTGAGACGATTGCTTACAGTATAAGTTGACAAAAAAAAAACAACAAAAAACAAAAACTACATTCATGAAGAAAACCAAAACATTATAATTTTTTTTTTTTTTTTTTTTTAATAACCTTTAATTACTTATAAACTAAGTTTTAGCTCTTTGTGTAACTGTAGCTGTGTGACGTGAACCTGTACGTGCGTCTTATTTTTAAGCGGGATTTGTGTTGTTGAGTGTGCATGTCTGTGTTTGTGTGAGAATATGACATGTGTTTGTGTGTGTGGATGTGTAGGTAAGCGTAGGTCTTTTTTGTAGTGCCGATGTGTACGAAGCGCAATTGATAAATTGAACTTGGTGAGTACTCGTCATGATACAACAGAAATAACCAAAAAACATTTTTTTTTTTTTTTTTTTTTTTTTAACCAAGTTAACTAAAACTTGCTCAGTTTCCTCGTATGTTAAGGATTTTAGCCACTCTGTTATTACCTTTTTGCATACGTGTGAAACCTCATGGTGGAACCCTACTTTTAGGTTTATTTTATTGTAAATATATGCTGACTGGGTTGCATACTGACGCCGTGCAAAAGCAGTTCGGACCCTTGGGGAGTATGCCACTGTATATCTTCGTCTTTTCTCCTGACTCTTTTCTTTAAATGGAATAGATTTTTGTAAGTACAGGGTTGTATTTAGGTAATATAGTTTTCTTACTGAAAGTAATCCACTGATTCGGTAAAGATCGACTGTGGGGAATCGGTATGGTTTATAGTACATGACTTTTATAAGTGACCTTTGGGCTCTTTCTAACTCAAGGAATTTAGTTTTAGCGGCTCCTCCCCAGACTGGTAAACAGTATGTAACAACTGATTGCGTGAGCGCAATATAGATGCTATTTAAAGTCCTAGGAGGCATCACATATCTGCGATTTTTAAAAATCCATATAAATTTGCGCACCCGTGACGTGACAATCTCAATATGATTTAGATTAACCTCTTTCTGTCCACAACAACATTTGTGATGAGAAATTAAATAAATTTTTATGTTATGTTTTTATGTTTTAATCTCAATATGAGAATGCCAAGTTAAACACTCGTCAACTATAACTCCCAGGTATCTTGTGGATGTTACATGTTTAATGGCTTGACAATTACAATTTTGGTCCAAGTAGTTCTCACACGTGTGGATTCGAAGTCTAAAGTTAAGACCTGGTTTAGACCTTATACTGGGAGAAAAACACATGTAGTTTGTTTTAGGAACACTGAGGGTTAGTAGATTGTCTTTGAGCCACCTATCTATAGCAGCTAATCCTTGCTCGGCATTATGGCACGCAGTTTCCCACGTTTCCCCATGGTAGACAATGGCAGTATCGTCCGCGTAGATTTTCCCACCACCGCTTCGTTGGTTGCAGAGTTCGTTAATATACACTAGAAACAGTGGTGGGCCAAGGACCGATCCCTGCGGGACTCCAAAAACAATGTTTTCCTCCCCACTATACGAGTTACCTATTTTAACTTGCTGTCTTCTACCTCGGAGGTAACTATCAAAGAGGGAGAGAGCCCTTCCTCTTATCCCTATATCCTCAAGTCTCTGCACAAGGATGGGGACAGATACGGTGTCAAAAGCCTTTTTCAGGTCTAGGAACACCGTAATGCATTTATGGCCTTTGTCCACCTTGTCAGTGATTTCAGATGTCAAAGCAATGACCGCATCCTGGGTTGACCGTCCCTGTCTAAAACCGTACTGTGAATCCGAAATAATGTTGTATTTATTTAAGTAGCTAGCTAGTCTTTTATTTAATATTTTTTCTATTATTTTCGAAAGGGACGATAAGACAGATATTGGCCGATAGTTGTTGACATCGCTCTTGTCCCCATCCTTGTGCACAGGCGTAATTGTAGAACGTTTTAGCGCGTCTGAAAATATTCCCGTTTCGAAACACAGATTAGTTAACTGGCTGATAAGCGGGACAACAAGTTCTCGAGATAATTTCAGGAAACCCACGGGTATGTGATCCCACCCCGAGGCACTCCCTGAGTCAAGCGAATCAAGTATACTATCTACTTCCGCCGGATCTGTCTCCAGCAAGACGAACGAACTTACTTGAGATAGTGAAGTTAAGTTAGTGACATGTCTAGATACTTGTCCAGTTAGAGTTATTATTTCTTCTGCAAGAGTTTTTCCAATAGTTACGAAGAATTGGTTTACATGGTTTAATGAGTCGAGGGGTCGTGGTTTAATATGCATTAGGTGGGTACTAGACACCCTGGGTTTTTTGTAGTGGGTGATATCGTTAATTGTACGCCAGAGTAGTTTAGGGTTTTTTAACGAATTTGATATCTGTTCCTTATTATATTGTCGTTTGAGTTTCTTAATAAGATTAGCACAATATGTGCGAAAACGCTTGTACGTTATGGCCAAGATAACGTTAAGAGGGTCTTTCCTCTTTTGTAGCTGTAATTTATTTCGAAACCTTATACATCTTAGGGCACCCACAGATATCCAGGGCTTTAAGGTTCGTTTGGAGCTAGACACTGAGATAACTATGGTATTTTGAAGGAGAGATGTCCTAATCACGTCAATCAACGCGTTAGCCAGAATATTTGGATCTCTGTGTACGCTAAGAAAAGATATATCTGTGTCTACAAGGTGCTTATAGGCGTTCTTCCAGTTTGTTAATGTTTTATGTTTGGCACAAGTCTTGCTTTGGTAGGTGTGGATTTTTAGCGTGACAACTAAATTAAAGCAACGGCACTTTATGACATCTATGTATACCTGTGACAGCTTACAAATTATAAAATACAGCTTACCCATACTCTCAATAAACTACAGTTCTATCGGTACGTTGTCATGGTGGCCCGTTCCGTCCGTTTGTGTATGTGTGTGTGTGTGTGCGTGTGCGAGTGTGGGTGAGTGTGTGTGTGTGTGTATGGAAACTCATAAAAACGACACAAGACCTCATACAGTGTTGCCATATTTAAATATACGTGAGTTCCTAGTGAATATTCTCAGATGTTTGCAGATCCTACCAAAACAACATATAAATTACGTCACAGTAAGATTAGACCTTGGTGAATATTAATTTAGGGCAAAAGTCAAACTCGGGTCATTTTATTTTTCTTTTCAGACTGCAGTGTTAAGGGTACTACAGCAATCAGTTTGAATACTACATGCGGCCTACCACAAATGTCCTTACTTTTGTATTGTTAGTTGAACCGTTCTGAGTTGAGCTGAATGATTACTGACAATAGTACCGTTTTGTCGACGGAAGAGTACGTAAAAATGACGTTCCGTGAAGTCAGTAGAAAGTTTACTGTCACTGTCACAACAGTCAGTTGTCAGTGTGATTTTGACAGTTTGGGATGTAAAACCTTCTTCTAAAATAGTCTACAAAGATCGTTAGAAACGAAAGGCAAAATGACAGATTGTAAAATAATTTCTACGGTGCGATATGAAAAATGGAGAAACGAAATCTCACTTTTGTACAAAAAAAGCTGTGTATCCAAAGTCAAAGTCAAAGCATTTATTTCAATTAGGCACTTAAAAGGCACTTTTGAACGTCAATATTTACATTAAAATATAATTGATTCGAGTCGCCCATTCCAAAATGTAGTTTCGTATGGAGAAGAACGGGCAAGAAACTCCACCGTTACTCTTTTAAAATGTTTTAAATACAATTTAACAAAGTACATTCATTATTTATAATTATGTGAGAAAAACGATGCACCCAGAATAAAATTACTACCATACCAAAATAGGCAAAATTAAAAAAAAATGCTATTGAAGCAATACAGATAAATTAATTTTATGATGGATACATGGTGCTCACATATTTACAAATATTGTAAGAGTAAATATACGATTTTTCTAGAATATTAACAAGTAATAAGTCAGTGTGTGAGTTAATCAATGTCATAAATATAATTATTTATACAATTCAATTAGCAACCAGTTTGATTTTGTCTAGATCCTTCGTAAAAACAGAACGCGGTAAGCTAAGCCTGCAGGTTTGTATACTCAATATGTGTGGTTATTTCCTCAAAATACCACTTTAGACAGTACATATTACCTCAATGCTTCAGACACCAATTTATATAGTCTTCACATGATTTCACCAAGATTATGTCGAGACTTTAAAAGAGACTGTGTGACCTCTGAGTTTGTTTCGCCCTTTCTTTCAGAGCATTCAGACACGAAACGCCGACCTCATATAGTTTTTAAAATATGATTGACGTGTAAAAGTTTTTGTAAATTACAGACGCCAGCACATAAAGCTACACCAATTTGTCAAATTTCTTTGATAGATTTTTAACTTTATGACATAAGCATAAATGTTCTATTGCTATTGGGGTAGCTTGATGAGCTGGCGTCTGTACAAACCTACTTACAGAAATAAAATTCATTAACATATTTCATAAACGTGAAGTTCCCAGTGGTATCGACCCCAACATGCGAGTTGTAGGTCAAAAATTCGAACCCAGGCAAGCACTTCACTTTGATATTTCATTTCATCACCACTGCTCTCAAAACGGTGAAGGAAAACATCGTGAGGAAACCGGCATCTCAGATTATAAAACAAAGGCAGATAGATCGCGCAGAACACCCAAGAGTAAAAAAACAAATACTAAAGCCTCGCGTTATATACAATACGACGCTTTAGTATTTGGTTTTTTGGCTTCACTCTTAGTGTTCCGCGCGGTCTATCTGCCTTTGTATTATAATCTGAGACCATGTCCTAAAACCAAAAAATTCGAAGACATGTGACATCCACCAAAACGCACTGGGCCCGCGTGGTGGATTATGGCCCACTTCCTCCCATTGAGAGGAGGCCTGTGTCCCAGCAGTAGGAAAAGTATAGGCTGTATTATTGATAGGGCATCTATAATATTTAAGAATAACTTGGCTTTGGTAGAGGTGCACCTACACTGCGTCCCTACTTAAGCAAGTTTCAACATAATAGTTAAGTGATGGTCGTTCCGTGATTATGTTAAATGGTTATTAATGGATCACACACATGGTGCGCTGATGTATGGCTCTAAATTAGTTACACAGTGACGTCAAAAGCCCCAGGACTGATGTGCGTCGATTATGCTGGGGTTTTGTTGTAAGTTTAATTGATTTTTAAGTTGTATTTAAGTTTAAAGCTATAATGCATGTTTCTATTTATTTAGATAACCGTTGGGTATGAAACGTTGTTAGTAATATTATTTAACTTGATTGCTTATATCAGGGGTTCCTACCTTATTTTGTTTACTGCCCACTTTGAGAATAAATTATTTTTAGCAGTCCCATTTTTTCACCTACATAAAAACCACTTTAACTTCAAATTAAATTAATTATTGTGAGCTATATTAGCGGAGATTGAGTGGAATTAGCGGGTCTCATACTGCCCCCCTTTAGGCCTGCAGCGCCCACAAGGGGGCGTTATCGCCCACTTTGGGAAAGGCTGACTTATATCGATGAGAAAAACATATGGAATGGAAAGGAAGGAAACCAAAAACTAAACGAAGACCAACCAAAATGAAAACTAGATACATCTATTTTGAGGTCAGCTTCCAGTCTAACTGGATCCAGCTGAATACTGACCAGTATTTTACACTAGATTCCGCCCGTGGCTTCGCTCGTGTGGACGTCGGAAATTATCGCGCGGGAACGTACTACCGAGATAAAAGTATTATATGTGTTAATATAGGTTTATAATCTATCTGTGTGCGAAATTTCATCCAAATCCATTCAGCAGTTTTTGCGTGAAAGAGTAACAAATACCCATACATACAAACTTTCGCGTTCATAACATTATACAGGGTGTAACAGAAACATTACTGCTATCCTTAAGCACTAAAGATAACAGCCAGTATAGAATCACTATACATCGTTTTTGCTCAAAATAAAATGCTCTAGGAATTGATACCAAATTTTCAGTTTCATATCAAAATCAAAATCAAAAGTCATTCATTCAAACTAGGCTGAGAGTCAGCACTTTTCGAACGTCAAAATTACATAAGACAGTCCCCCAAAAACGCCCACCCTTCGACACTTCCTAGTGCTTTAGCTGGGAAGAAGAAGTGGCGCAACAAACTCCCCAGCAGCACAGCTGTCTGATAAGTTGGAAGAACTTGATTCTATACAGTAATAGGTAAGTAATTAAATTTCATCAAAAAATGGACATTTCATTCATAAATAAAAAAAAAAATGGTTTATACAGTCAAATAAAATAAACAATGCTATGGAGTAACTCATATGATGATGATGTTTTCTCTTAATTCCGGACAATTCCCATCCCTGTGGCGTATGGCCTATGTCCGCCCACTCCCTAAAATTTCAAATCCCTCCCTGCCCAGTCACTTTCGACCCATTTCCATTCTCCCGTTCCTGTCTAAAGTGCTTGAGGCCTGTGTACACAAGCAGTTTACGGGGTTTGTTCACCGGAACAACCTTGTTAGCTCTTTTCAGTCTGGATTCAGGCCTGGGCACAGTACATCCTCCGCTCTCCTTAAAGTGACTGGTGACATTAGAGAAGCCATGGAGGATACCAAGGTTACCGTTTTGGTATTAATTGATTTCTCTAATGCCTTTAACGCTGTCAGCCACGATATTCTTCTTTCTATCCTCTCTCATCTTATGGTTTCGCCCAAGGCTCTGGAATGGTTCTCTTCTTATCTTCGGGGACGTCAACAGTCGGTTCGCGTTGATGAGAGTTCGTCGAGTTGGCGTGATCTGGATGCTGGTGTCCCACAAGGCGGTATTCTTTCTCCATTATTATTCTCCATCTTCATTAATTTTATAACTCACTGTCTTCGGTGTTCGTATCATCTTTATGCTGATGATCTTCAACTGTATACAGCTGAGCGGGTAGAAGGTTTATCAGACGCTATAGCAGATGTAAATCGAGATTTGGATTCAATCAAAAAGTGGTCTGATAGTTTTGGGGTGTCAGTAAACCCCTCAAAGTGTCAGGCCATTTTAATTGGAAGCTTGCGCATGATGGGTAGGGTGACGCTTAGCTCTCTTCCTCCACTTATTTTCAATGGTACCGTCATACCCATTACCCCTACTGTGAAAGATCTCGGTTTGCATCTTGACTCGACGCTGAGCTGGCAACGCCAGGTCTCTAGTGTTGGTCAAAGAGTCAACGGCACTCTGCGATCCCTGTATCGTCTGAGGAACTTTTTGCCCGCTAAGACGAAGGCCATGCTTGTGCAGACTTTGATTTTCCCTATCATCGACTATGGTGACGTGTGCTACTTCGATTTGAATGCGGTTTTGCTGGATAAGCTCGACAGACTGCTCAATAATTGTATCCGTTTCATTTTCAACCTCAGGAAATATGACCATGTGTCGAGCTATAGGTCTGAGCTCAAATGGATGCCCATTCGCCAAAGAAGAGGTTTGCGCGCTTTGACTACGCTTTTCTCCCTTCTCAACTCTCCTACTCCTCCTTCTTATCTTGTGACTCATTTCCAATATTTATGTTCTTCTCACAATAAGAATCTGCGTTCTGCTAACAACCTTCTTCTACTCTGTCCTTCTCATACTTCTGACTTTGTTCATTCCTCCTTTCATATTCAGTCCATTCTTCTTTGGAATGCGCTTCCTCTCGAAATCAGGACGGCCACCAGTCGGTATGCATTTAAGCGGAAGTTGCAGAGGTATTTTCTTAACAAATAGTGTAGAGTAATCTCAATATCTCTTTTCCTTGAATTTGTATATTTATATATATGTTAGAAGTATATATTGTAGTAGATATGTATGCGTGTATATGTATTATATGATTATATGTTTATAACCAATTTATGTATCAATCTTTTTTGTATAGCATAATGATATATTTTATGGTTCTTTTTTTAATCATTGTTCCTTTCCTCCAAAGCACCTGCCATCTAATCTCTTCACCACCCATGGTTGACTGGTAGAGAATGCCTAAGGCATTAAGTCCGCCTTTGTACCTTTTTGTGTGCGAGAAGTTTAAATAAATAAATAAATATGATACTTAAATTCAAATCATACTCGTAACAAACGTGTCACCGTACTACGTAGGTCAATAACTTTCCACGTTACTTGCCAATTTCACGATAAATCTCTTTCGAGTGATGTTTTTATTTCAATTTGAGAAGTTCGGTTTCTGGTATTAATGTATTTAAAATGCTCATAACTTCCGAACATGTAGAGATAGGATTTAAAAACCCTTCCAATGTCGTTTGATATCATCCAAAGAAGCCGTGCCCTTGGTATGTATATAGGTACCCTTTCCGTTACACGTTGTATATTGAGTAAGAAAGTAAAGATGGAGTGACTGCCTCCACAACTCAGTTAGTTGCGTAGTACTGCGCTGTTGCGTTGAGAAATTACTGATTGTCAAACTTTTGGGCTTCTTCGGGTTCAAAGATCCAAAAATGACAACGGAACGGAACGGTCTCTCCGTTTCGTTCCGTTGCCATTCTTGGATTTTTCTCGGTATGTATAGATGGTATCCACGGACTGACCGCAGCAATCATAGCCTAACCCGATCGATCGACTCGTGAATAGTGATGTGCCGTTCCCGGGAATGTTCCCAAAGTGGGAATGTTCCCAAAAGAATCTTTCCAGTGCCCGGGAATTTTCCCAATTGCTGGGAACGTGTCGGTGAAACCACGTAGAATTATAATAAAAGTAAAAATATACTAACATACAAAGTTACTGGTAAGATTTAGTAAGTAAGTAGATTTGACTTGTAATGAGTACTCATTTAGTAACTTGTCGTTCATTGTATTAATTTTAGAAAGAGGTAAATAAAAATTTCGAATGTAGGAGACTAGGAGGTTTAGAGATTCATCATCATCATCATCGTCATTTCAGCCGAAAGACGTACACTGCTGGACATAGGCCTCCCGCAAGCTCCGCCACTTCAACCGGTTCTGTGCTTCCCACATCCAGCGGACTCCTGCGGCCCTCACAAGGTCATCGGTCCACCTTGTGGGAGGCCTTCCAACTTTACGTCTTTCGGTACGCGGTCGCCACTCCAAAACTTTTCAGCCCCATCGGCCATCTGTTCTGCGAGCAATGTGCCCTGCCCACTGCCACTTAAGTTTGGCAATTCTTCGGACTATGTTGGTTACCTTGGTTCTCCTGCGGATCTCTTCATTCCTGATTCGATCATGCAGGGAAACTCCAAGCATAGCCCCCTCCATCGCCCTTTAGGTGACTTTAAGCCTTTTATGAGGCCCATTGTGAGCGACCACGTTTCGGTTTCATATGTCATCACTGGCAACACGCACTGGTCAAAGACTTTCGTATTGAGACATTGCGGTATGTGGGACGAGAAGATATTGCGAAGCTTCCCGAACGCTGCCCAGCCGAGTCGGATTCGACGATTGACCTCTTTCTCGAAGTTGGACCTACCTAACTGGACAGTTTATCCTAGATAAACGTACTCGTCCACAACTTTCAGTGCAGCTCCTCTGACCGTTACGAGAGTGGGTGTTACATGGGCATTGGAAATGACCTTTGTCTTGTCCATGTTCATCCTCCATGGTCTCAGCCATGACAACTATATCATCGGCAAACCGAAGGTGAGTGATGTACTCGCCATTGATGTTGATGCCAGCCCCTTTTCAGTCCAGAACCTTGAAGACATCCTCCAGTGCAGCGGTGAAGAGTTTCGGAGAGATAACGTCTCCCTTTCTTACACCTCGCTGCAGAAGGATAGGTTTCGAGGTCCGGTCCTGGAGTCGGACTGACATGGTGGCGTTTTCGTACAGACACTTCAACACCGCCATGTACCGATAGTCTATCTGGTACCGTTGGAGGGACTGCAGTACAGCCCACGTCGCGATCGAATCAAAGGCTTTTTAGTAGTCCACAAACTCTTAACAGAGAGGCAGATTATACTCTTCGGTCTTCTGTATAACCTGCCGCAGCGTATGTGTGTGGTCTACTGTGCTAATGCCTTTACGGAACCCGGCTTGTTCGGGAGGCTGGAAGTCATCAAACCTGCGCGCTAGACGGTTTGTGATGACTTCGGAGAACAGCTGGTAGACATGGCATAGAAGTGAGATGGGCCTACAATTCTTATGAAAGGCATTGTCACCCTTCTTAAAGAAAAGTACCAGCACACCTCTGTTCCATGCCTGTGGCGTTTTGCCCTCGAGTATGACGGAATCAAACAGCTTCTGGAGGGCCTTAAGAACGGGTTTCCCGCCGGCCTTTAGGAGTTCAGCTGTGATTCTGTCATCACCCGGCGCCTTGTTGTTTTTAAAGCTGCTTCTCGTACAAGCTGACGTCCGGGATGTCTTCAGTATACTGTCGGATCAATCTAGCTCTTGGGTCGTTTGCCAGATTCGTAACGGGGTTTCTTGTTGACTTGTATAACTGTCCATAGAATCTCGCAATCTCTCTCAACAGCTCAGGCTTGGTGGATACGATCCTGCCTTCATCGGTCTTCAGTTTCGTAAGCTGACTCTGCCCAATAGACAGATCCCTAGCAAAGACCTTGGAGCCTTTATTTCGTTCTATTGCGTCTTTAATACATTCTCTATTAAAGCGGCGGAGGTCGCTTTTCAAGGACTTAGAGATATGTCTGTTAAACTGCCGGTACTCAAGCGCATCGTCTGAAGACTGCAGGACCATCTCGCGCCTCTCCTTCATGAGCTGCAAAGTAGGATCAGAGAGCCTCTTATTTTTATTGATACGATGGGCCTTGAAAAACTTAGACCCGACCGTATGGACAGTTTCCACGAACCCATCGTTACCCGCAACCCGTCATTCAGAGATTATGTACAATACTTTGAAACGTTATTTAAATAGACTGGTAGAATACATTATTCTTTTCTTTTTTTTTGTGTTTTATCTTGCAATCAGTTTTTTAAAAACTATGAGCAGATGATTTGTAGGAAGGTCTGGCAGGGAATAGTTATTCCTCATCAGGAGCAACTTTCATATGAATAACGAAGCTCTCTCCAACTTATCCAATTGTAGGATGTTGCGTCTTTTAAGTCTGCTGACACAACCTGGTATTGTGAGTTGAGTGGCCAATTTGTTGGGATGTCTCTACAGTCTGGATTGTTTGTTACGCCGACCCGGTTAGGTGGAGCCATAAATCATGCACAAAGGATAAGTAAATAACATTTCTCAAAATTAGCATCACACCTGCACAGTTAAAAGGATAGTTTTTTTGTTGTCAGTTTAACTCTCAAACTACATCAATTAACTGCCGAAAATTCTCAGTAACACATTGTGGGTGTAAAAGATATGCATTTAATTTCTATCTTTTATTATATTAAACATGCGATAAGAAACCTAATAGGTATAAAAATTTAAAAAACGAAAAAATCTTTAATTTTTGAGTTAGTGTTCCCACTAACTGGGAATGTTCCCGGGCACATGGGAACATTCCCGTTGGGAAGTTACTGGGAACGGGAATTTTCCCACGGCACATCACTACTCGTGAGTCTGTTATTACTTAGCACAAGCCACCCAAAAACGACCTTTATTGCTATGACGCAAATGCGCTGTAAATATCAAAGCGTTACAACTAATGTACGGTCAACACTACGTAAGGCCTTGTTTAGAACCTTTATCTCGAAATCCATAAATAACTCATTGTTGGTAAACCAATATGAAACCTAAACTACACATACTTGAGGCTATATCCAGAAACATTCTTCCCGATTTATCCATTTCTAGGAAATACGTTCATACACAACGTAATATTAGCGGCTTCAGACGCAAAGTTCTCGCCAGTCCTGTCGACCACTCGACAGACGATATTGCCTCTAACCATCGTCCACAATGAGGTTCGAACAAATAATATTCTTGGAAAAAATGGGTTCAAACGGACCATAATAGATTAGGATTTTATGATAGCTGCCAAACAAGTGACTTGGTCAAATAATAAATGAATTTTTAACCGACGAAAAAACGGAGGAGGTTCTCAAGTCGACGCGTATATGTTTTCTTTTTTTGTGTATTAGAAAGAAAGAAAGAAAGAAAGAAAAATGTATTTATTTGTCACAGAAACACGTACATATAAAAAAAATTAAATAACATATTAATAAAATAAAATAAAAAACATAACAACACAAATATTTTCATAAAGAACATAAATATTCGCAGCTGCATGCCGTGACTGTGACAAGAAGGCTTCCACTCAGCATGATGCTGTGCTATGGGACCCACAGCACAGCGCTGATTTTCAGTGGTCACCCGAAAACAAGGTACGAAAATCAAGCCAGGATTTTTACAAATTAGGTAAAACAAGTAACAAAGTAAAATAATTATAATAAACAGTACACACAAATTGATATTACCCTACAACAAATGTTATAAAATGCTATAGTAGCCACCAAAAATGCACCAAATGTACCGCGTTCTGTCTCGCTCCTACACACACCTTCACGTCGGCGCGGCGGCGGCGGCGGCGTCGTCGCCCGCGCGCGCGCACACCATAAAATACTTTGTTGCATTTATTTAGGTGCATTTCCTTACCGCGCCTATGAGCGTGATGACGTACTGTGAATCCATGCCATGAGTCATCGGGCTCACTGCTCGCGCACCGCGGCGCCGCTCCCGGCTCGGCGCTCGCGTCCTGCGTGATCACGAGTCCAGTGTAGCGTCTCGGATCATAAACTGCGTTTGTAAGTGGCTATACGTCGCATACACCGCGACGCAACCGACGCATTGCCCATCACGCCATCGAGTGATCACCAAACCAAACACGATGTCGCCTCGAGCCGCTTGGATATTGATGTACTTTGCCCATAGATGATAAACCTTATGTGAGTATAATTTATTTGTATTACCACGCATAACTTTTGTTCACAGTAGTCCAATTTTGATTATTCTTTTTAATTGAAAAGGGTATACTCCGAAGTTGGTCCCAGATAAATTTCGAGAAAAAAAAAACCAACCCTTAGGGCCCTCGCCCACGGCGACTTTTTGTAGCGATGCTGTCGCGCGTTTCGTAAACGCGCGGCAGCATCGCTACTACCGCGTGTTAGTCGCACTTGCAACGCTCTACAGAAGCGATGCCAACGCGTTACTAACGTGCTACAGCATCGCGACTGTATCGATGCAAACGCGCGACTGTGTCGGACGCCATCGGGGAGAGAACGGAGGGAGGGTGGCGCGTGAGTGGAGAACCGACCATCAGTGCAACACAGACAGGTCGAGAGCTGCTTACGTAAAAACAACACCACAGACAACGTGGCTAATGTTGGCTAAACGGAGTCCATCTTACAACTATAGCGATCGCAGGTATTTTTGTGCCGTTACTGAATCGCGTTTGTATCGCGACAGAAGCGCGACAGTATCGCGTTTGCATCGCGACTGAATCTGGGCCCGTGGGCGAGGGCACACAGCTAGCGACAGCTTCGCGACTGTATCGATGCGGACGCGCGACAGCATCGCTACTGCATCGCTACAAAAAGTCGCCATGAGCAAGGGGCCTAAGGATAGGAAAACAGGGGATG
The DNA here is from genome assembly GCA_949987655.1 of Polymixis flavicincta. Taxonomy (NCBI): domain Eukaryota; kingdom Metazoa; phylum Arthropoda; class Insecta; order Lepidoptera; family Noctuidae; genus Polymixis; species Polymixis flavicincta. The sequence goes on along the minus strand of OX465190.1, from coordinate 11,093,589 downwards.
ATTGATTGTTTACTCACAGATTTTAATACTGAGTTGTGTATTACAAAAAGTAATCAAAAATTAAGCATGAAGTAATTAGTAGATTATAGCCGCAAAAAATTATGAAATAAAAACTTTATAACAAATAAATTTAATCGCTGAAAAAACTGAAAAGCAAAAATAATAAACCTGCTTTGTTTAACCTTAATAACTAAGTTCGGAAGTCGGTGACTGTGGATATGTATTTTAATTTTATGTCACCGCCTTCCAAACTTAGTTATTAAGGTTAAACATTTTTTCGCCGGGTATACAAAAAAAAACAGCTGTTCCATACATTTTGACCGCGTAGGTATTGCAATTTTCTATGAAACAGCTGATTTTTTTTTTGGTTAACCGGCGAAAAATTTCTGAGCTAGGGGTTCTAGAATGATATGCTGAATTCATGGTTACAATTTGCGCACTGGATAAAAACTTACCCTGTATTATTTACTTCATAATAAGGTAAACGGGCTGCACAACACGGTGCATCTCAGCGTTCTTCAACACGCTTTCGCGCTTGTAATGAAATTATACCTTTTCGTGTTGTAAATAAATTAGATATTCTGTTGCTATCTTAAGATAGCTGCGCGCAGTTTTTAAAAATTGCGCGCAGCGTCGTGTCTCGGTGAAAATTGACCCTTAGTTTTTGATCCAGAATTGTATATATTTTTTTTTTTTTTTAAGAGTTCAGCGGGTATTTAGAAAACAGCGGTTTGGTTTCGCCCACATGAAGGTCGAAAATTATCCCACGAGAATGTATTGCTGGAATAATAAGTCCTGTGTTTTTAACTAGGTGCCAAATTTCATGCAAATCCTGTCCAATATTTGCGTGATTGAGTAAAAAACATCCAGGATATCTACATAATGACAACTTTTCAGGTGAACTGTTTACCTATTTACCTAATTAGCTACCTATTGATACAAAATCTACGAGTATATCCACGACTCGAAGGTCTAATAGACGCATGACCGATTGCGGAACATGATGCCACGGGTTTTTTTTTTGGGTGGGAAATCATCAAATAACTTCTCCCGCTCTGGGTGGAGCAGGAGGGCGTGTCAGACTTTAACTGACTAAAACCCACCCGTGTTCCTTCAGTAGCCCTTAAGCCAGGGGCTGTGGTGTCTCTTTCGAACAAACCCGCACCCCTGGCAGGCATCGGCCCTTGCCGGCCCCATCATTTTTTGTGCTGACATCTCTTTGAGGCGCGCGTGGAACACAACGCGCCGTCGACTTGGGCTTGGTCCTTACCGGACAGCGAGCTACCCTTTACTCGCCGTCCGCAAGCCCATGCCTACGGTGGCCGGAAATCGGCCTGGGATTCCCGACGCCCAGGGCGTCTCCGTATCCTGCGGCGGCTAGGGTCGCGAGGGCGCATAAGCTTCCTCTCCCTCATGTGCGCCGCCTCCCTCTTCGCTAGCATCACTGCTTCGCTGAAGGAGGTGACGGCTCCCCATGCCCTCTCGCTCCGTACCATGGCCTGGACCAGGGCCGGACGCGAGAGATCGCCGCCGCCGATCGCCTCCACGAGGACACGGCGGTGCTCTGCCCAAGCAGGGCAGACCGCCACCGTGTGCTCCACCGTGTCCTCAGGGCGATCTTCGCAGTGGAAATACGCGGGCGTTTCCTCCCGCCCTATCCGAAACAGGAACCTCCCGAAACAACCGTGTCCGGTGAGGACCTGCGTCCGCCTGAGGACGCCATGCCGCCTCTCAAACCACTCCTCAAAGAGGGGACTTACCGCCGCAATCGTGGCGTGCCCAGCACTGGGTTGCGACAATCGCTCTCTCCATGTCACCATGAGATCCCGCCGGAGCTCTGTCCGCTGTGCCGCGATTTCCTGCGGCAGCGAACTTACGCCCCGTGATGCCACGGGTTTGAGTTCCAATTCACGCGAATGTCATTTGACTTTTGCCATTAGAAATTCCTTAGTATAGCCCGGAGTCTGGATCTGTGGCTAGTTATTAGCAATGGTCGAGTTTGGGACATGACCGTAATCATGTAGGTACACAGAAATCCTATACAATACGGGATCAGCTTATACTGGAAAGGTATAGCTTGTGTGTAGCCGTGCGTACCTCGTTGGTCTAGTGGTCGCAAGCGCTACTGCTGACCAGGAAGTCCTGGGTTCGAATCCCAGGCAGGGCAAAGTGTTATTAGGTTTTTCTTTCTGACATTTCGCAGGTAGCAGCCCGTAGTTTGCAGTTGTGCCCGGTTGACGGGAATAAGCTCACCCTCTATTATATGGGACTTACACTTACTGGGTGGGTGTACTGTAGGTACACTTCTGCCCAAACCCTTCGTGAAAACAAGGCGTGATGTTATGTTGCACCTGCAAATTGTGGGTAGCGGGCTTATCATTACGCTTTGTATTTCTACGAAGAATAGACAGTGCTTTTTCAATACAAAGTGACATTTCGTTCCTACATTTTTGCTTTTTGTTTCTTACGATATTTGTCTAGGTCCTTATAAATGTAGACTATTTCAGAAGAATATTTCTTCCCAAACTGTCAAAATCACACTGACAACAAAACTTTCTACTCGACGGCCACAAAGTATATACGATTATCTACAAAATCATGATTCGTTTAGAACCCATAACTGTGTTAATGAATAGAAAAACATATCTTATCCTATTCTACATCATTTATTTAATAGTCATGTCTATTCTTCCGTCGACAAATCTGTGCTCGTGCTAAGCCTGCTGGTAAAGAAAGAAAGAAAAAAAAAAACCTTTGTTGGCATTTTAACATTAATAACAAACCATAAATTATTTAAAAAGAAAAGAAAAAAAAAACAGAAAATAATGCCAAAAGGGCTTCAGCTCTGCACACGGGCTCAGCATAATGTGAGATCGCAACACAGTATGCACCACTTGACGCTGATTTTCAGCTGCAACCCACGAGTACCATACGCTAGAATAATAAACACCTAGTGAAGTGTGACCACACTTTCCTTCCCCCCCGAGTGGGTTCCGTGGTTTCCCAGCCACGGTGAAGCGAAGAGGAACCCAAAGGTGGAGCCGCTCGTCAGGGCTTTTGCCTGCAAGCCGATGAGGTAGCGGCCAAAAAGTAGGTTGCAGTGAGGTGCACCGCAACTGAGGTGGGCCGCGATGTCGAATGGGAGGCATCGCGGCTGAGGGTTACGGGCTGCGGCAAAGGAGGAGTGCCGGTGCTTCTGAGCAGCGCTCTTCCCTTCCTTGGGCTGGACGGGGCTGCCACCGTTTGATGGCGGACGCGGTGGGGCCGCAGGGGAAGAGTGTCGGTATAGCATTGGCCGCTCTTCCTATCCCCTACGGCCGAAAAATGGTAGACGGGACGGTGCGTTGTGTTCCACGCGCGCCGTCAGAGATGTCAGCAACACTGGTGGGGTCCGCAAGGGCCAATGCCTGCCAGGGGCGCGGGTTGTTCGAAAGAGACACCGTCGCCCCTGGCACACAGGCAACTGAGGGAACACGGGTGGTTGTTGGTCAGTAAAAGTCTGACACGCCCTCCTGCTCTCTACCCAGAGCGGGAGAAGTCATTTGATGATTTACCACCCTCCAAAAAAAAAAAAAACACTCCTTTCTTCAACTTCTATTACTTCATCCTACCCCTTCAGTGAATATAGGCGTTATGTTATGAATGCTTCTATTAAATTCCACACAATATCATCTAAACCTCTTATAATTGAACCCACACAAGTTCACACAACCTACCTATATCCTGGTGCCCCACAACAATAAAAGCGGTTGATTGAAATATCTATATTTCGGCAAATGATGAGAGTTTGTATGTTCGGTTTTTTGTTACTCAATCCCGCAAAAACAGCTGTACAGATTAAGACGAAAGTAAGCAAACAGATAGCTAGTTTATTACATTTTGGATTAACTTCAGTTAAGGCGGAGATTTCTTGAAAACGGTCAAAAAGGTGGTTTTTAAAATCAGTGTACCTATTCTCTTTACCCATATATAATGTTGAAAGAAAAAAAATATAAATATATTTTCAAGTATTTTTTGCATAGTGATCGAACTCAAAACATAATTAAACATACTTTAATGCATCAAAAAAAAAAATCAAAGTAACCTCTTAATTATCTTTAAAAGAAGTTTATCCCTTCAAATTATACCATAAAATTAACAAAATAGCCTGATTATGTTTTAGGATAATTTTATCCCGGTAGTATGTTCCCGTGGCATAATTTCCGGCCTCTATGCGGGTGAAGCCGCATTCAAAAGATAGTAAAGAAATATGGCGTCGTATCACAATAGGGAAGTATTGGTGCGTGTAAACAAGTGGCTTCTTCAAATAATTGCTTCGTATTCGGGAAATAAGAGTGGAAGTTGTGATATTATTATTTTTGATGAGCAATTCAGGATTTTGTCGGTTCTGTGGGTTATTGCGTAACACACGAATAGTAGGAATGGGTTTTCGAACATAAGAACGAAGGATTAAATATTCTTCAAAATGATCCACATTAGGCAATTAGGGTGCTGCACGAGCACCGTTATGTCGACGGAAGACTGGACAAAAATGACGTTGCGTGTGGAGAGTAGGTACCTACTTAAGGGGACACTTTGCGCGGGCTCGAACTTCCTGGTGGACCTGGCTAAAAATCACGTTGTCTCACCAGGCTTCGTATCCGACAGAGATAGTATCAGTGGTGAGCAGTTAGACGCTAGTCTACATGCACAACGTTATTGAGTGAGATGCAGGAGCATTTTTGGAAAAAAATCGCGAAAAAATTCAATTAAAAAAAGTCCTTCAGAAGATCGGGTTTTATGAAAAAACCACTGCATAAATCAATGACGAATAAAGTTTATTGAATTTATTGTTAATTGAACTTTGTCGGTACCGTATTGGTTTTCGAGATTTTACACTCCTTTTATTACTTAAACACGCTCAAAGTTAGGTTAAATTAGCAAGAAAAACGAATCTTTGTTGGCTCATAACTTTTTAATGGCTTTTTATTTTAGTATTCTGTTTCCGTACAGACAATAATAATAACGAGACAAAACCATACCATGTTTTATTTTTGATGTACATAGTCAAACAGTGGAGTAAAACCCTCCCGAAGTTTGTATGGAAAAAATGTGGACAAGTGTCACCTTAAGTATTCTACTTACTGTCTTTAGCATGGCGATTACGAAACCAAATAATCTTCACTACCTTCGACAATAATTGTCAGTTGTCTGTGTGATTTTGACAATTTGGAATAGAAAACTTTCTTCTGAAGTAGTCTACATAAAAAAGTACATACCTATATACTCGTAATAACCGAAAGACAAAATGACAGATTGTCGAAGGATTTCTACGGTGTGATGTTTGTGACATTGTGTTTGTCACATTTTTATGAACGGAAAATGTCTGACTTCGAGCATAACACTTTCTATTTTAAATAAAAATGTTTAGTTGTTTAGATATTGTTTGATTTTGTTGTCAATAATGAAGCAATGAAATGTCACTTTATATAGAAAGAGCTGTGTCTATTCTTCGCAGAAATAGAAAACGTCATTTTAAGTCTACTGGAAGTCGATGATATTTTCCGTTTATGAAAATGTAACGACTCAGGACAGACAGCCTTTACCAGAAGTTATCATCGTATGAGTGGTTCAGTAGCTTCACCAGGATTGTGATCTGAATACAGCGTAAGTTTTTATCCAGTGCGCAAATTGTAACCATGAATTCAGCATATCATTCTAGAACCCCTAGTGCAGACATTTTTCGCCGGTTATGCAAAAAAAATCTGCTCTTTCATAGAAAAGTGCAATAGCTACGCGGTCAAAATGTATGGAATAGCTGATTTTTTTTTGTATATCCAGCGAAAAATTTCTGCACTACACACTACAACAATTTGCGCACTGGATAAAAAGTTTTCCTGTATAGCAGTTCGTCATGGACGCGGTACGACAGCTCCCCTGACATCCTCTCCGTCATCAGAAGACAGCAGCCATACAGTCGATGCGATGCTCTGCTATAGTGATTGTCACCAGCTAATGACACCCTTCTCGGTGGTTCCAGTAGCTTCGTAACTTACATAACTAGACGATATTGCTGTATACAAAAATATGTTACTAAATAGATACTGCGTTATTCACCAACTTCACAAAAATGAAGAGGATCTCTTTTTTAAAACATTTGTTAACTAAGAACTCCGCATATATAAACTGATTTGAAAATGTCTTCTAGGTTTGAAAGGGTGTACTTACCAAGTGGTCCCATTTAAATTTGGTCAAATCCAGATTAATTAGTGGTTTTTGAAGTAGCTTCAATAATACGTATTTTTCACTTCGTTTATTTCGATGATGTTGTAATGATTTCTTGTCACTTTAATTTACTTAGCAAGTGAAGGTGTGTAACTAAAGAGTAAAAATTTAAAATGCATTTTTTAAAACAACCGCTTTTTAAAAAGAACACTCCAATGTGATGAACAACTTTAATTACTAACGGAAATCGGTAGCACAAAAACGAAAATACAAAATCAAAGATACCGACTTCCGTAATTAGATTTTCAAATTGTAGTGTTTTTATTTTAAAGTTCGAGTAAAGTTGTTTTTCACTTTGTTTTTACTTTAATCTGCTTTGAATATTGTTTTTACTCACTTCGTGTAAAGTAAATAGTTTTGTAGTGCGGTATATTTGTCACTCATAATGTGGTCAATTTCGAAATAGCGAAACTATTTTTTTTTACTAGGTGCTAATTCAATTGTAAATAGGGCTTTATCATTTAATTTAGTACCTAGTAAAACGTAGGGGCTCGTGCCTAAATTATAGATAACAACCGCATAGTATTAATAAAGTTAGTTATGTAAAAATTTATACAGAAGAATTGGACACTTACGACAAAATATTGCCTTCACCGTCCTTTCCAGTATCCTGAAACCCTACCTGATCCACTTACTGAACAAATCTGTCCGTCACAGTTAAGAGGCTCGATTGAAGAACCCTTTTTTATTGTTTTGGGCTCAATACTATTACCAACTACTACCCTGCTTGGGTTTCAAATACCTATGGGTATAGCGGTAAATAATATGGACATGTAAACTACGAATGGGTAATATTAAAATAGCTTACAAATTAATTTGCGTAAAAAATAATTGTTAGGCAAATTAACTAAGTCTTTGATATTAAGGTGACACTTGTCCACATTTTTTCCATACAAACTTCGGGAGGGTTTTTTTTTTTTTTTGGGTGGGAAATCATCAAATAACTTCTCCCGCTCTGGGAGGAGCAGGAGGGCGTGTCAGACTTTTACTGACTAAAATCCACCCGTGTTCCTTCAGTAGCCCGTATGCCAGGGGCTGTGGTATCTCTTTCAAACGAACCCGCCCCCTGACAGGCATCGGCCCTTGCGGGCCCCATCATTTTTGTGCTGACATCTCTTTGAGGCGCGCGTGGAACACAACGCGCCGTCGACTTGGGCTTGGTCCTTACCGGACAGCGAGCTACCCATTACTCGCCGTCCGCAAGCCCATGCCTACGGTGGCCGGAAATACTCCACTGTTTGACTATGTACATCAAAAATTAAACATGGTATGGTTTTGTCTCATTATCAATATTGTCTGTACGGAAACAGAATACTAAAATAAAAAGCCATTAAAAAGTTATGAGCCAACAAAGATTCGTTTTTCTTGCTAATTGAACCTAACTTTGGGCGTATTTAAGTACTAAAAGCAGTGTAAAATCTCGAAAACCAAGTCGGTACCGACAAAGTTCAAGCCTCAATGAGATGCCAGCAACAACTGTTGCGGTCTACAAGACCCGATGCCTGTCAGAGGTGCGAGTTGTTCGAAAGAGATACCGTGGCCCCTGGCACACAGGCTACTGAAGGAACACGGGTGGGTTTTAGTCTGTAAAAGTCTGACACGCCCTCCTGCTCCGCCCAGAGCGGGAGAAGTTATTTGATGATTTCCCAGCCAAAGAAAAAATCCATCTGTTATAACACTTTCAGTTGTTGCTTCTTCTATGAATAAATAAATGAATATATTAGGTTAACTTAACCGAAAGTTAAAGGATAGGATTTCTGAGTTGTGTCGTATTGTGGTGTGTTAGCTCCTTACATCATGTAAATTTCCAAGCAGAGTAGCAAGGTACTTAAGCATCTTATAATGACGCCCATGGGGGTGGAACGCACCCCATTAAGGGATGAAACGTGACCACACATACATAACGAATAGGTATCAAGAAATAAACAGAATGTCACTTCATAATGAGTTTATTTAACATTATTATGTACATAAGTCGTTAAGATATGTATTCACAAACTATTAATAATTATTAATTAAGTAGTATTATCAAAATTAATTCTAAAGTTACAAAATCATTAAAACTTTGACACTAACCTCTTTTGGGTAAAAATAAAATATTTTGTTAAATGCAAAAAAAAAAAACATTTTGCTCGACATGGTTATCGAACCCAACCTTTCGTAGCCGTGTTCTACACTTGAGGCAATTACTATTGATAATAAAAAAATTACAACTACTACCCAAAGATTTAAATCGCTAGATTCGCCCTAACATTACTGAGTCATGCAAAAAGGTGTCCATACTGAGAAGAATATGTTACACATGATTAAATAAGTAGCGCTTCCATGACAAGTCAAGTCACTGCATCATTGTGTGTTAGAAGAGGTGTAAAATGAAACAGGGGCTCTCTCTAAGTCTCTAACGCCGTGTCCTATATGCAATTCAACGCGATCGCGAAGCGAAGCGGCGCGAATGGAACAAACATTTGTTACTCGACGCCGCATCTCACCGACTTGCGGTTGGTTACGTAGGTTACCGCAATAGTGTATCAATTGTTTATTCCGTTCGCGCCGCTTCGCTTCGCGATCACGTTCACGTTTGACACCGCGTACGCTCGAAATCCGTAGTTTCGGTCGGAGTTACGCTAGGTTCCAACTCCATATCACCAATCGACATAAGATTAGTTCGGGGCCTGAACTAGCAATGAATGACATCACGATTTGACAGTTGTCCTGAGTCCCGTTTTGTTTTTGCTCGGTCGAAAAAGTTAACTAATCGGGAGTAGAGTTCATTCCAAAGTATCGAACTGCTTTCGGATGGGCCCGTATCTTCGTTGATGGACTTAGAGAGTAGGCCCCCAGAAACGCGACTATATTTTGACGGCGTAGGGCGCATCTAACGATATAATTTTTTGCCAATATCTACATGAGAAGTTATTTTATTTACATGCTACATTGAGCTTACAAGACAAGTCTTATTAAAATGCAATCGTGACTGTTTTCATAATCATCCGTCGTACGATATTTCTTACAAATTAATAAATGCATTGGAACATTATATTCGACTGCCCACCATGATAATATTTCACTCAACTCAAATTCAAAATTATTTAGTCTCAAATAGAGAAATAGAATGATTATAGACAGTATTTTTGCTTTTACTGAAATAATTATATTAGTTCCAAAATAATCTAAACTTATTCCAAATTACTATTCATTCGTCAAACAAATCTAAATAAAGGCTTATCCGCACTAGGACACTGATCTTGCAGCACATGTTAGTCGACGAACACGCAGACGTAATAGATTCGCGGCGAAATTATTTCGTGCACTGGAATGTCTACTCTCGGTATTGCACCAAGTAAATTCAGAATCCAACAAACTCCATCACAACGCGTCGAAAATAAAAGTGTATTTTACAGTTCTATTTCCAACACTCGATCCTAAGCAGGGCCTGAATTCACTATGATCACTTAACGATTCCTTACTCGTAACCACGTCAATCACAAACGAAATCTGCTAATATCGTATTAATGATATCGAAAAATTGTCTAGGAACATACAGAATATGACATTACGATTCCTCACCGTTACATAGGTTTTAAAAAAAAACTATAGGTACTGACGTTGTTTGAACGTAGTAACATTCCGCGGAGAATCATTATAACGATACAGAATTGGGGCCCAGTGCGCGTAAAAATCTCACCGCAAAAACATGTGTCAAGTTGCACAATATATGTATAAGTCGAACAGTGACGATTGGCCAAATTTCAACCTTAAAACCATAGGCATTAGGAAAAGGTGGTCAACCGCTGCTCTCCGCGGTTGTTCCTACATTACGTTGTCCCCTAGAGCGGAAAAGTCATACATTTACATACATATTAGCAATAATATCACCTCTAAACGAATATAAAGTGTGGGTTTGCGCAACAGTCGCTCCGTTTGTCGGGGTTTTGTGCCGCCTTCACCCATTTCCCGTGGCAGTGCGGGGCGACTAGAGCGTAGAAGCGTGTCGCATGTCCCGCGACACCGTGCCCGCTGCAGCGCCATTTTAAATCCCGTCGGAGGGCTGCCGTCTCGCAGAGAACGCATACCGTCGCGCCTGGGGGAATGAAGAGACAGATTAGAAACTAAAAAAAAGAAACATTAAAACACAAAATCACGCCTGTAATCCTCGAAGGGCAAGGCAGAGGTAGAGGCAGAGGGAGTAGTATTACATCCATATTTTACCGGTTAGGTTAGGGGATACCCCAATGAGCCTATTGCCATCATCTGGGTACGAATCCAGACTCCAGGCTGCTACTGACAAATTTCAAATGGCAAAAACCCAGTAAACATTGGCCCGACCCGGGAATCGAACCCAGAATGCTCATGCTTCGCAATAGCTCTTGCGTAGCTGCGACCACTAGACCATCGAGGAATTCAAGAAGTAAGAGCTGTTCTGGAGTTTATAGATGATTTTAAACTACAAACTTCTTGTTTTTTACGGTTTCATAGCTTTTGTATTGAAATATGTGAAACAGCCGAATTCCGGAATACTTATTACAGTTTAAAGCTTGCAGATCAACACTTGAACGATCTAATCAATTGCAGTCCAATACTAAAAAGCAATGGCATATCCTTACGACACACAGTTCTCGACTTATCTCATCCATTATATCTTAATCGTAATTTACATAACGATAACTCAAAGGTTTATACAACTCAAAAGGTTTCTACTGCTTTTAATTAAGCGAGTAACTTAATTTTTCCTTTCCAAAAAAACTAACCACGCCGTCTTTTCATTAATTCAATAGTTGAAGCTCAAAATGCACTCAAGAGAAAACTTTTACAACCTTTATACAACACGAGCTCCGGAAATTCCAGATTGGTTTCCCACTTTTCAATTTTCTCGTCGTTAACTTCACACAAAGAATAACATACCTTCTCTCAAAGACTTATAGTCGGAATCCGTGTGGCAGGCCTTCGATACCTTGGTGACCTCGAACTGGGCACAGTACCTGTACAAAAGAACGTGGAAATGAAACATAAGGGTACAAATAACAGTTATAAAACGTTTTGGAAAAATATCGGTTCGATTCCGTACAGGAAATTAGCATGAGGATCGATTTGTGCTTATTCTGTGATCAAATGTATGACAAATGCTTTTGTAGGCTTTCGAAATGGATTCGGTATTTCGGAAGAATAAATCCGGACATGAAACCAATATTCCAGTTCTTTTTCAATCAGTAATTTTCCTAGTAAAAATCCCATTAAAGTAAGGTCGATTTTCGTAATTTGTTTTGATTTCTACAAAAAAAAATCAATCTTGCTTATTTTCTACATCTTTTACATCAGTACTTCTAGTAAATGGCCACTAAAATGATGGCAATCTATGAGTAACGTTTTATTACATTATTCCTAGTATAATATCGAATATTAAGTAATACTTTAGGGGGAAGCGCCAGGTTAGCAAGCGATTTTTTTTTTTTAAAACGACATTTTTCGAAATTCTTGGTTCATTTAATTCCATTGAATTATATTTTCATGAAATATTCATTTACTGCGATGAAATGAACTTAAAAGGTTGTATTTATTATTATAATTCTAAAAATTCATTCGTGTTCGGATCGCAAATCATTTGTTAATCTACGAGTCTATACAACCTGTCAGTGATCTACAAATGACAAAAAGTTAGAAAATTTGTATCAATCGGGCTACCTATCGCATCCACATACACTTCAGCCGTAAGACGTCCACTACTGGACATAGACCTCCCCCAAAAGGGGTTTTGCCACAATAGCTTGGCAGGCGGGTTGCGATCGCAGTATGGTGGTAAAATTCATAAAGAATGCTGCTGCCCATTCTCTATCGCTTCCACACAATATATATATTTTTGAGGGGCTTATGGCTAAGTAATATTGGCTGCACGGGTCGATAGATCAGGTTAGGCTACACTTGCCGCGGTTGGTCCATGGTTGGGTGACCATCTCAACATACCGATACTCCTCCGTGCAGCAAATTTACAACGAGCAGTAATGCGATACCCCTTGATAAGGCTTGATAAGACCCGTTCTACACATTCCGTCCACATAGTTGCCTTGCCATGAAAATAGAACAGACGAAACAAACGAATTTCTACGCAGATAAAACAGAATGCACAAACATAGTTCTAAATGCATACCAATCAGTTTGTGCTATTTGGTTGGTAGAGCCACAGCGCTTCTCATTTCCTGTTGTCATGTCAATAGCTGGGAGATATCGATCCTATATAGTCATTGTGTCTGACTGACCGAACTGTATCTGAGCCAGTTATCGTTCTACCACAATGTAGCTGTCTTGCAAACAGTACCCGGCGATAATTATTGCACATCGACCTTTGGAAAGAGACAATCGGCTAATTTCGGCTTTGTAGAGCGTTATCTCTGTCGCACACTGCCTGATTGACTTTTTGTCAGTTGTTGTTCAAGTGCGATAGAGTGCGGTCACGTCCAGTTCAAAATATATATTTAGAGTTGTTAACACCCCCAAATTTAAATAATTTAAAGTTAGATGGCATCTGTGGCATTGGTGTTTAGGGCATTTTATTTTACCGCAACCTAAAGCCATCACTTATAGAAAACTTGATGTATTTTATACAAAGAGTTTCATACGGTGTACCACAGGGGAGTGTCTTGGGACCTCCTCTATTTCTCTTATATATAAATGACTTGCCACGACAGACACCACAACCCATGGTACTATTTGCAGACGATAATACAGTGATTGTTAAGTGTACCAATAAAGAAAACTACGAAAGGGAAATTAATGAAACGTTAGAAACAGTTATAGAATGGCTTGATACAAACAACTTAATAATAAATCTAAAAAAGACAAAAGTAATGCATTTCTACCAACGGATACGCGCTGATGATATTAATGTTAGTTATAATGTTCAAAAAGTGGAAACACTTGTGTAGCGAAATTTCTAGGCATCCTGATTGACAACAATTTGACTTGGAAACAGCATGCCGATGACATATGTAAGAAGTTAAATAAATCAGCCTACGTACTATTTAACCTGTCACACAAAGTTAGCAGTGATACACTTCTACTAGCTTATCATGGGCTGGTTGCATCAGTGTTAAGATTTGGAGTCATATTTTGGGGTAACTGTAGTGAGAGGGAGGAGATTTTTAAAGCCCAGAAACGGTGTATTAGATCTATGTCAAACCTTAAATGCACAGACAGCTGTGAACCTGTGTTTTGGTCTCTGAGGCTGCTAACTTTTCCATGCTTGTACTTATTGGAGGTGGCAATTTTTGTAAAACCCAACATATACTTATTTCCGTCACTTGCCAATATAAGAACACGTAAAGGTCCCCTGAGATCCCAATACAAGAACTTGCTACATTCGGGTAATTACAAAACAGCACTGTTGAGGAAAAGTATGACTATGGGACCTGTCATTTATAATAAAATACCTCATAGTTTTAAGGATTATTCAATAAACATTTTTAAATCTAAGATTACTGCACTACTATTAGACAAATGTTATTACTCAGTTAAAGACTTTTTAAATGATATTTTATCCTGATAATGATTGTTATAATTATTTAATTACAAATTTAACCAATTATGACATATGTACCTGAGACTATAATAATATTAATAGACTTAACTTTAATTTCTGTTTTGTTTTGCTGACATAATTTAATTTGCATGAATAGTTTAATTTATGTACCTAATAATTTGCACGCCGTAAGGTAGACTAGCCGATCTCATTAATTCATGTACAACATCTTATGCCTGTATCTACATTCATAGGAAATAAAGTTCTGATTCTGAAAGAATTATCAAAAGAAGCAAACCATAACTGTTTTAACAGCTCCTAATAGATACCGGACTGTTTGTATTTCGTGCGACAGAGATAACGCTCTACGAAGCCGAAATTAGTCGATTGTCTCTTTCCAAAGGTCGATGTGCAATATTTATCGCCGGGTACTGTTCATTGGGGTAATGATTGACATTGGTAGCTCGGAATAACCAGCTTGAGATAACCCGACTATCTCACTCGTCTAACACTAGATACGAATACGTACAGTTACCCAAAACTTCAACACAAAAAAAAAATACATGCATCGCGAAAAATTACTGTAATTTCGGAAGTCGGTGTTTTTGGTTTTTACCACAGACTTCCGAAAACACAGTTATTTTTCTCTTTGTGTCTTTATTTTTGTTTTGGAAGTCAGTTGTTTCAAGAAAAATACAACCGAATTGAGAAATTCCTTTTTGAAAGTCGGTTGGTTTGTTCTGCCAGTTCATCATCAGCACTGGCAGCCCTGTTCTACACACTTCTATCATAAGCCTCCTCCCTTTTGTGCCATGCTTCTTTGGTTTATGCGAATCTCGAAACTGATTACATACTATGTCTTTTTTTTTGGGTGGTAAATCATCAAATAACTTCTCCAGCTCTGGGTGGAGCAGGAGGGTGTGTCAGACTTTTACTGACTAAAACCCACCCGTGTTCCTTCAGTAGCCCGTATGCCAGGGGCTGTGGTATCTCTTTCGAACAAACCCGCACCCCTGGCAGGATTATTTACTATGTTCAATTGTCAATTGAATTTATCAGTTTTTACTTAGATCATAAAAGCAGTCGTGTCAAACACTACCACTTCCTTAGTGCCCAAATAAAGGTCGTTTGTTATAATTTCTTATTGCGAAATGTGTTTTGTATTTGGCCCACTAGAATACATTTTGTAGGCCCCCCTGTTATCGAAAATCGAATCACCTCTGATTGAAATAGTGTCGTAAAACGGGCCTTATTGATCCAAAAATTCTCAGTAGTTCGTTCAAAGTAACTAGTGAGCACAATAGTACATTATGGTACAAGTGTATAAGGTTGGTGATTACCGCTGAGGCGCCATTGAGACCCGAGCCGTCAGGCGAGGGTCTTAAGAGAGCCGAGGACGGTAATCATCAATAGACACGTGTATCATACGACGTTTTTCAACACACTTGTGAAGAAAATAATACTAAAAAATCATTTTGTCCTTGGAGTTTTTAGGTAGTAAACTTTCCATAACGTTAAGGGCTTCACATCTTATATCGGGCGGTGTTACAACATAAATAATTTTCTTCATAACTAGTACTTGTAGTTATTTTAATGAATAAATAACTATAATTTCAAGAGTGAAAACGAGTTGAGTTTTTTTTTTGCCAATGGCGGGAAAAATTAATCAGTTTTCCAATGCGCGCGCATCTAACAATGGCGATCGGCCTTATACTAAGGCCGCATTCCGAATTAAAAAAATAACGCTGTGAGCGCTCACATCGATATTTTGCGTTCCGAGTTAGATATCACGATTCTGACAGCTAAGAACCGTCATTTTTGTCATCAATACGGAACACTCGTGATCGCGATAAAAGTGTTCACTCAACGTTAAAACATATATTCACCATATCAAACTTGTATACACCACACATTTTTTCTTCTTAGATAGTAGCACTATTTCAAATAAATCTAAATTAACTAAAGATTCGATGTGACTTAAAACAAAACAGCACAACTGTCATTTTTGACAAGATGGGGCATGTCATGACGTCATTTATGACGATTCGCGGGACGTCGTGTGTGAGCGCGGTCAAATCGATATTATTGTAACTCGGAACGTGGCCTTAGAGAATGACGTTTCTTTTTTTTTTGCTTTTCGCGGATAGGGCTTATTAAGCCACGTACAAAATGGGGAATTCAAAATTTTCTTTATTACAGAAAAAAACAAAAGTTATATTTGAGTGAAAATTTTATTTATTAAAAACGTACAAGTTGAAATTATCTATTTAATTACGAAGTTGCATGAAATGAGCAAGCAGTAGGTATATTAATCTATTTGTACTATTGAGCACGACCTTTTTTGTATCGAAACTTTTTAAGAACAAAGCAACTCAAACAATAAAAAAAGCCATAACTCACTAGTGAATAATAGTAATGAAAAAGTCACAGTTTGATAATAGGTGTCATTATGTTCCTAATTGCGGTGAAATTAGAACCATTTTATGAGCAAGTGTGTTGAAAAGGTTATTTTTAAAAGTTTTATAATAATTTATCGAATTCCTTAAATCACTTCTTATATGATTATCTTTTACAGCATTTCAATGAATATTTTTTACGGAGAGTTTTTTTTTTTTTATAAATTAGACCATGGCAACAATTAGTTTAACAAAAAAAAATACAATAGAAATGATGTATGTACCATCCACATTTAATAAATTACATTGTAAAAGTAATTTATTTCAGATCACAAAACGGATGTTTTCAGTCACACATCATGTTTTGTTTATTCAGTTTCGAAGAACAAAGGGTTTTCAGATAAAATATTGTTTCATTTGTCCTAACATGTTTTGAATGAACATTGTTTGAAATGAACAATGTTTTACTTCTAATTTGCCATTTTAAAGCTATCATTGTATAAATGATCTGGTCCTTTTGGAAAGTAAATTTTTCGGCATAATGACCATGCTTTAGAAACCTGACTGAACTGCCATCCTGACCTTTAAAAGTCTATCGATTCATTCATAAATGTGTCATCATCATCATCATTTCACCCGAAAGACGTCCACTGCTGGACATAGGCCTCCCCCAGGCTCCTCCACTTCGACCGGTCTTGTGCTTCCCACATCCAGCGGATTCCCGCGCCCTTCACAATGTCATCGGTCCACCTTGTGGGAGACCTTCCCACTCTACGTCTTCCGGTACGCAGTCGCCACTCCAAAACCTTTGGGCCCCATTGGCCATCTGTTCTGCGAGCAATGTGCCATAATTGTGTAAGCCTTTTGTTTTTCTTTTGACATTTCATTTCTTTCTATACTCAATATTATCATCATCTGCCTAGTTTTTTCCCAACTAATATATTTTGGGGTCGGCTTCCAGTCAAACCAGATGCAGCTGAATACCAGTATTTTACACGGAGCGACTGCATTCTACAACCCAGTTACTGGGTAACATACTTGTTGTAGACGAGGAGGTATTCCTCGAAGCGCCACCATCCCGAGGCGCACCCAATGAGGCGCTCCGAGGAGTGGAGGGGGAGCGCCTCATTGGGTGCGCCTCGGAATGGTGGCGTTTCGAGGAATACCTCCTCGTCACTGTCCCTAAAGGTTCATTAGAAAACCAGCGTCAGACACCATCAGTCTGTCTGGCATTAATGCTGAAATGAACCTTTTTGGCGCAGCCGTGAGGCACACACTGTTACAGTTATTTATTTTCACTTTATTTTTTATTGTATTTTGTGTTTCACGAACTGTGTCCAAATAAACGGTATTCTTTCTTTCTTTCTTTTCTTTCTTTGTCAGACTTTCAGGCTTCTGACGACCCAAAACGGCTGTTAAAGAATCCAATCCACGAATGATACCCGGGACGCAACGTATTTTCCGAGGCACGGAGGGGTTTTAGTATGTAAAGACCTGTTTGGTCACCCATCCATGGACCAATGGCGGCAAGCGTAGCTTAATCTGTTTGATCGACCCGTGCAGTTGTTTTTACTTAGCCACAAGCCCCTCTATACTCAATATTATAAATAAAAAAATTACACTATATGTCTGGCACTAAACTGATAATTATGATGGATATAAGTAGCACGACTTAGAGAAGGATATAATAAATGTACTACTTTCATTCGTGCATATTTGAATTACAAAATTTTAATAAAAACCACGCACTTCATGCCGCGGTCAATAGCTAGCAAAAGTAATAATTTACCCAGTTTTACTTAGTCCATTCTACTGAGGACTCTGACGTACTAAGATTTAAATTTATTTATTTCCTTATCAACTTTATTATACCCTAAAGTTTTCATTGATTTAAATTATACCTTATTATGTTTGTAACTTACTCTCTGTGTGAGTTCGATTCAGGGTCGTCAGGGTTGCGCAAACGCAGGTTTTTGCGGATGTCCACAGTTTCGTTGGAGTGGCGGCTCACTGACAGGCCACCAGGTAGGAGCATAGCAGTCTCATCTGTAGAAAAACATTGGATGAACTGACGTCAATACTTTCAGATGCTTCCAGATCCTAGTGGACCTTGTTATTGCTTTAAAACCCGAAGGTTTAAAGTCACTTGCTGGTAATAAATGGTGAAGATCTATTTGACCGTTAGATAGTTTCAACTAGAGGTCGGCCGACTGTGACTTTGGCCGACTATACGGCTGTAAAATGGCCGACTAATCGGCCAGCTAGTCAGCCAAGCCGATCATTGCTTTGGTCACGCCATCACACGTGAACGGCTGGACCAATTTTGCAAATTCTTTTTTTTTTGTTTTTGTTATTGTCAGGAGAAGGTGCTTATGAAAGACACAATTAAGAAAGTTGCGCGTAACATTACAAAATTTAAGAAAACTCACCGACCATATTATCTTTTCTAATATGCCAATTCAATATTCATAGTTAAGACAGGAAAACGTCTGTCGGGTTAGCTAGTACTACCTTGGCATAAAATATCTCGCCTCGTTTCGAAGAAGCGTGATGAGCCATGCTCATGCCTTCTCCAGCTGAGAAGAGGCATTTGCTGTGCAGTGGGCTTGTATTATTATTATTTAGCTAAAAATGTTTTTTTTAGCTCTTTACCTAGTTTAGCATATGTAGGTAGGTATAGAAATATCCATACCTACATATTCTAAATTAAATCTACTAAACGAAACAATAGATTGTATGTTTTCACTATCATAGAATTTGTTTCAGAAGATTTTTGTATACAGGGTAAGTTTTTATCCAGTGCGCAAATTTTAACCATGAATTCAGCATATCATTCTAGACCCCATACCGCAGAAATTTTTCACCGGTTATACAAACAAAAAACAGCTGTTTCATAGAAAAGTGCAATACCTACGCGGTCAAAATGTATGGAACAGCTGATTTTTTTTTTGTATAACCAGCGAAAAATTTCTGCGGTATGGGGTCTAGAATGATATGCTGAATTCACGGTTAAAATTTGCGCACTGGATAAAAACTTTTCCTGTATGTCACCGTATGATTGTGAACACTGTTAGTTTATAGTCTATCTCGCAAGATCATAAACTGTCGATAAATTATGTGCTGCTTACCGACCGAATAGGTTAGAATAAGTTAAAATTGTGACCAACTGCGCGCGAGCCGAGCAAGCAAAGCGAGCGGTGCTGCAGCAGCGGCCGGCGAGCGCTACTTCCAAGTTAGTGGCAGTAACTTGACTATTTCTCAAGATACTAACTAACTGTCTTGAGTTCACAATTTGACGGTGTCACTTCGATAGATCTACCGAAAAATAATGCGTTAAATTGTAAGCACTTAAGCAGTATGTTACGGTTCACAATCTTTCGACAGTTCACAATCTCGCGAGATAGATTATAATGTAACGGTATTTACAATTTTACGGTGCCATATATATATATTAGACGTAGCACAGAAATCTCGACGTTTGGACTTGCCGCCCCAGCAACAAACAAGAATCTTTTGGAGCGTAAACATAAACGACCATTTTGTTTTTTTCAATACAAAATGGTCGTTTACGGGTGCAACGATAGCTGCTCGGTAGCAGCTATCGTTGCACCCTTGTAGTCCAGGGGCGAGTTCACTAGTACAATATAAACCCTTACCTCTCAAAGGAACATCGCTGTCAGCGGAGCAGCCCCGATGTTCCTGGCAAGCTCGCCGCTGCTTCAACGATGAACAATGGCGGCCACCGTGTGCAGGAGCTTGGATCACTTGTCGAGTACGCATCATGCTGCCAGACCCGCAGTTCGTGTCGCAGTCCGACCACGGACCCCAGCCGGAGACCACGCAGTCTATTACTGAGGACAAAGAGAAAATATCTATGGTTAATTTATGGCATATGGGACGCGCCACGCGCGCGCTTCACTTGGGTCGCTATCTCTAAGTCCGTCAACAAAGTTACGGGCCCATTCGAAAGTAGTTCCGTCCGTCCGTTCGAAATTTTTAAGCGACTTCCAAAACTTCGAAAGGAGAAGGTAATATGTTCCACTGTACGCATTTTTTTATGTATGTTCCTCGATTTCTCCCCCATTTGTGGACCGATTCTTAATTTTTTATTTTATTTGAAAGAGTATACTCCTGAGATGGTCCCATTGGCACCAAGTCAGGATTTGATGATGGAATCCCAGGGAAATCGAGGGCAACCCTCAAATTTTGTAGGTTTTTCATATATTTTCTAAAGCTATTGAAACATTTGCGTATGGTCATCATCATCTCATGACGCTGAGCTGATGAAGGAAGGTCCCCAACTCTTTAACGGTTAGGAGTTATTTGGAGGTTTGGGCATAACTCCGTCATAAGACCGATTTGCAAAATTTTTTTTTTGTTCGAAATGGGTTTAGTTCGAAATGGTCCCATTTTTTCATATAGATCAAATGATGCGTTTCGGAGACAGGCAACGGAACTCTTCGAAAAATTACAGCAAATTAACCGAGATCGCTGCTATAGCATAAATATGCATTGTTTTGACCCCAAGGATGATGAAATTTCGAATTGGTGTGGGGTAGGTAGGTACTATAACTAAAAAGTGAAAAAATAAAAAAAAACTACCGACTTCCAAAAAATACTAGAAAGCGAAAAATAACTTTAATTTCGGAAGGCGGTGACAAGAAATTAATAAAATACATATCCAAAGTCACCGATTCCGAAATTAAAGTTATTTTTCGCTTTCTAGTATTTTTTGGAAGCCGGTTGTTTTTTTTTTTTTAGTTTTTTTATCCCTCAAAACAAGTGACGAATAAAAATTTCGAACTGACCAAGAAACATCGGGAGTGGTGACAGCTGTCAAATCGAGTTACTTACAATGAATGACTTTATTGTAAGTTCGGGGCCGAACTAATCTTATGTCAGTTAGTACGGAGTACGAAACCCATCATTTCAGCCGAATCTACGGATTTCGGGCTTAGGGAGTAGACCCTCTGTTTCCGTCCGTCACCCCGCTAGTCGTGTTGATTCGTGGCAAGCCTTAAACAAAACAAAACAAAACTACTGTTGCTTGAACGACACGGACACAGAGTGTCATGTCATCCTGTTTATGAATGACCACGTGAACTGAACGTCAAGTTTTAGTCGTTAACTTGAGTATCATCTCATTTATTAAAGTCATAATAAAACTTGATCAATCCCCTGCTTAAGACTTGTAATATCACCTGAGTCCGCTGAAATTCGATGGATCATTAATTACAGTCGGTCCAGATGCTAACTAAACTTTATAAACCTCTCTCTCTCAGAAAAAGTTTGCGTTTTGTTGTTTTTTTATACACCGATAAATTTTAATGGATGTTTTCCCGCGGCAGAACAACTTGCCATAAGGAGTACTTTCGAAGTATAGAGTAAAAGTAAAAAAGATATTTTGTTTTAAAATAATAAAAAAAGTATTCATACAATCGAAAACGTGAGAATCAATAGTGACACTAGAGGTAAATTGTTGTGACAATGGTTAATCTGCCATTTTTTGTTTCTAATATTTTATTTCTTTATAAAACGATTGTATTACCAAGACAAAACCATTTCGCTGCGGAATAACAACCATCTCTCAAGTCCGGCTAATGAGACACAATTTATTTTCTATTGTATCGTACCCTATCGGGTGCCGGAGCTTGACCGGTTATAATTTCACGGTTTGTGTTCAATGTTTTTTTAAAGGCATGAGGAACAGGATGTAAAGTTTACTCAACCTCCTTAGAAAAGGGATGATTCTCCGACCCGACGGGTGTCGTATCTGGTGGCCAATTCCCCCATAATTTGATGTCGTGTCGACATCGTATTGATACTAGTTGCGCGGTAAACTCTGCTTGCGTGATGCAGGATTTTGCGTGACGTCATTATGATGCGTAGTTTTATTCTGGCTTACAGTGAACGGGGAACTAGTACGGTAGAGTTTTTAAATGAAAGCTGATCCTCAAAAATATGTCATAAGAAAATTGATTTGCAGATAAAGAAGAGGTTTACTACGCGTGATGGTCTGAAAATACACTATCATCTTGTTTTTATGGCCTCTTAAAGTTCTAGCTACACTGAAACGAATCCCGCGAGGGATGTGGGGCGCGACACGCGTGTCACGCGACTGCGCCCGTCAATTTCACTTCATCATACTGATTACGAATTACCAAACTTAAGTGGCAGTTGGCAGGACACATTGCTCGCAGAACAGATGGCCGCTGGGGCCGAAAGGTTCTGGAGTGGCGACCGCGTACCGGAAGACGTAGAGTGGGAAGACCTCCCACAAGGTGGACCGATGACCTTGTGAAGGCCGCGGGTATCCGCTGGATGTGGGAAGCACAAGACCGGTTGAAGTGGCAGAGCCTGGGGGAGGTCTATGTCCAGCAGTGGACGCCTTTCGGCTGAAATGATGATGATGATGATGATGATACTGATTTAAAATGCACGTGACTAAACGCGCCTTTTTGGACACCTCCATCCTCCAAAAAAGTTAGTTGACACAACTAGCGTGACCGAATTTCGCCGCGCAAACGGCGCGAGTGAATTTAGCCTCGGAACCCGCGCGAGCAAACTTCGCCCCGCAACCCGCGCGAGCAAACTTCGCCCCGCAACCCGCGCGAACGAATTTCACCCCAAACACCGTACGCGCGAATTTTGCACCGCGCCCCACGCGATGGAATTTCACCCCGTATCCCGCGTAGGCTAATTTCACCCCGAATCCCAGCGCGAGCGAATTTTACTCCGCGCGGGCGAATTTCATCGAACAATGTTCTGCTCAACAGCGCAAATAACGCAATAAATGTTGCTGACAGTCACAATTAAAGCCATTGCTACCTACTGTTAGTATTTTACGCAAAACAATTTTTCGAACATTTGAAGCAATGGATTATATTATTTTTTTCGAGTATATGATGCAATGGATTATAAATATTCTTCAAAATTGTTCAAAATATGATTGAAAGTGAGTTACGTAGTAAGGGTGATGGAATAACATCTGCAGACTTAGCATGACGCTTTCTATTTCTACTCTACCGTAGAATAGAAATCGGTTGTCTACATTTCTCGGTTCAAAAACTGTCAACTGTCTACACAGAAACGTCATTTTTTGTCTACTCTTCCGTCGACAAAACGCTTCTCGATGTAAGTATGTCAAAATAAGAACCGTCAACTTCTAAATCTCCACGTAGGTATTACGGCAACAAACCACTCACCTAAATAGTAATTTTCCTAGAAACCTAAGTTCTATCCTCCTACGTATTACTGAAACTGTTTCAATTACCTTCATGGCTCCATGTCGTTTAGGTACAAAGTTGTGTAGGTGTCTCTCTAGGGTAGAAACACTACAGGACTTATTTATACACCAATTTGCACGCGTGGTCTCCTTGCCAGGTCAATGCCCTCAGCAGTAGGCCACCAGGCTTGTGGTATTTATAAAGTTTAATAATGTTGGCTTCGTTAATCACTTTACTATATTGTTGGGAGAATATAAAGGTATATTTTTTACTTCCAAGATGATTACATTTTTTCAAGATATATAAACGACCTTATTATCTACAATATCTAGGTACAATCATCCAATGAAATAAGTAACCAGTCTCGTCGGAAATAGATAGTGTAAGTTTAGTAAAATTTATTTTAATTATAATGAAACAAAACAGTTCATTTATCAAATTAAAAATAATTCGAAAACCGTATGGGTCGCTCTTTTGGTGTCCGTATATATAAATAAATTTTGGGTTATATTTTGGAATACGAAACATAGATAGTGTAAATTTGATAAAATTTATTTTAATTATAATGAAACAAAACAGTTCATTTATCAAATTAAAAATAATTCGAAAACCGTATGGGTCGCTCTTTTGGTGTCCGTACATATACAGGCGTATCAATACTTTATGAGGATATCACTTTTGAATCTTGCGTAATGGTAACGTTTGCACTCTCGTGACTACTACAAAATTACGTTCAGTATTCCAAAATATAACCCAAAATTAATATACAGGGTGTGGCGTAAATAGTGTTCCACCGTTAAGGATTCGATACACCAAATAATTTACTATAACATATTTAAAAAAATACCATTTTTACCCAAGGATTCGGTTTTTTTTTTTTTTTTTGTTTTATAAGTATTTACGAAATTTCTACCTTGTAACCAATGAAAAAATTGAAAAAAATGGTTTTTGTTGAATTGTAATTGTAATTTCAATAAAAAACACTTTTTTAACAAGAAAGATTTTTTAAGGTAGAAATTTCGTAAATACTTATAAAACAAAAAGTAAATATTTTTGGAATCCTTGGCTAAAAATTGTATTTTTAAAATATGTTATAGTAAATTATGTGGTATATCGAATATTTAACGGTGGACCACTATTTACGCCACACCCTGTATATTAATTTTGGGTTATATTTTTGAATACTGAACGTAATTTTGTAGTAGTCACGAGAGTGCAAACGTTACCATTACGCAAGATTCAAAAGTGATATCCTCATAAAGTATTGATAGAATTCTTACAATTAGATAGTGATAGGAACATGACATTTGTTGTAGTTCATGATCCACCCGCTGGAAATCTCACACCTGAACATGAGTTATCTTGGCTTTCTTGGAAGTCTTTAAATAGACTTCGGACTCACGTAGGCCGAAGTAAAGAAAATCTGCTCAGGTGGAGATTCACAGATGACTCCGCCCTGGACTGTGAATGTGGTGCTGTCCCACCAACAATGGGGCACTTAATATCTTATCCAGCATGTCCTGCTGTCTGCATGCTACAGGAGCTGATGGACGCTGCTGAAAGTGCTAAGTCGTAGCAAAATTCTGGACTATTTAGATTACTATCGACAGTCGCCACGCTAAGAAGAAGTTGTAATTTTTTCAACCAAACCGTCAAATTCTTTCTGTTTCATTTAACAAATAAAAGCCACGTTCCAACTCACTAGCAACACACGAACCAACAATATGAAAAATCTAAAACTGTATTCCTTTGAAAATAATATTAACTGAAAAATATTCGCGTACCGTGTGAAGTGTCCTTTAGAAAGGCACTGTGGTGAAACTAAATCGACAAATAAAATACAGACCACATGAATCCATTTAGTAGAAATTTCAGCAAAAATGTACCAGGCTTTATTTATAGTGGGTCCGAAAAATCATTGGCTCGGGCAATTTGACAATAAGGCCCGGGGCTATTGAGTGGGGGCCATGGATTGGAAACATTGGCTATATTTGCGAGTGGCGGCTATATTTTACTGTTTCTGTATACAATTGATCAATGTCGGCTTTTTTATTTTGTTTTTGGTTATACATGGTGTTATAGAATGAACGCAAGACCTGCACCCTAATTGCGTAACTCACGATTCATCATAATCTGTATCGTTTTGAAACGGATTGTTAAACCATTGCTTCATATGTTCGAAAAATGTGTCTGTTCGACAACATAAATAACGCAATGAATATTGTTTAACTGTGAAGACGAAACCAATTATGATCAATCGTGAGTTACGCAATTAGGGTGCTGAAACTAGTTAGTTCCTAATTGACTACTGAATCAATTTCAATAATTTTTAAAGGGGTATTTTTTTTTTCAAGTATTATGTAATTTGCCATAAGTACCGCTGATTAAGTCTAAGAAAATTCAGTCTTATTTCAAGGGTATAAGACTAAATATTAAATACATAAGGTTACGCTAGTGTCATTTTTTTTTTGCAGTAGCAGTTAGCTTTAATAAAAATAAGATTTGGTCATTGTAATATGCTTTTAACTCGATACTCTAATTGAAGTGTATGCTGTCTTGCGATGATTAGGTATGTTACAAGTTGTATTTGGCAAAATTTGTTTTTCATGGAAATTCAAATGAAATCAAAATATTTTATTTCATATAAACCTGCATGGGCACTTATGAAACGGCAGAAGCTAGGTGCAAATTGTTTTTGGACTGTAAAACTACAGACGATTTATTAAAAAAACTGAGATTTTTAGGTATACAAAGTTACGATTTTTACAAGCTGAAGAGCTGCAGATTTCCTAGCACAAGAAAAGTAAGTAGCTTATATGCTCCGTCTCCGCGGCACAAACTTTTCGTGAGCCAGACATCACGAGAATCGACTAGATTATTTAATGTTTGTGGTGACAGCTTGAAATGGTTTAAATAATGAAGAAACGATTCCATGACTGGTTGAGATACAACGCATAGACTGATGAAGAGAAAAGATGAATTTTCAATATCTGCTTCTAATGTTGGTTCCGTTTGGTGCCGGACGTAAAGAATAGCACCATCCCATTTCTTCCCGTGGGTGTCGTAGAAGGCGACTAAGGGGCTTACCAGAGAATGGGCAGCAGCGTTCTCTATGCATTTTACCACCATACTGCGATCGCTAACCCGCCTGCCAAGCGTGGCGATTATGGCAATCCCCTCCCCGTGTGCAGGAGGCCTATGTCCAGCAGTTGACGTGTTTCGGCTAAAATGATGATGATGATGAATGTAATTGGTGCATGCTAAAATTCCGCAAGTAAGTTATTAACTAAAGAAGTGACAAAAACAAAAAAATAGTTAAGTTTCATTTTACTTTTGTTGCAAATAACTTCTTACAAACCAATTTTAAAACTAGCAACCTATAATTGCGTAAGACACGATCAATTACAATCTGATTAATTTGAAGTATATTTACATATTTAAAAGGTACACCAACGACTTATTCACTAGAAATATTGACATAATCAAAATAACATTTGGATTGAGTTATGGTGAATTTGTCACTTACAGGCGTACACAGGACTTACTTAAAAAATAGCACCTTAAATATACGTTTTAACAATATTCTTTACTCTTATTGAGGATAGAGATCTTAATTAGAAACGAGGTCAAAACATTGAATAAAAAACGAAATCATAACCGAAATAAGAATAACAAAATTGTACTTAAAGTATATTGTTAAGCCATTTTGCTTCATTTTTCCAATTAACTACTGCATCGCTTTCTGTAACTTTTAGTATGGGTATTATTTTCCCCCTTTATTTACAAACGTTGCTTAAAGTTAAGTTAACGACTCTATTAGCATTCATTTTTCGTTTAGTCCACTCTCGACCCTTCAACCCCCAATAATTAATGTGTCCACTGGACCCCTGACAATAGTTTATTCTCGACCCTTAGAGGTCGAGAGTGGATTTTATTTTCAAGCTAAGTTTTAGTTTCCTTTCGACCCCCAAAGTAGTATGTACCTTACTGTTTGAAAATATTAATTTTAGGTATTTACCAAACTAGGGGTCGAAAGTGGACGAGGTATGCATGTCCTTTGTATGAAAATCCAATCTCACCCTCTGGGGGTCGAGTGTGAACTATGTTTAAGGGTTGAGAGGAAACAAATGAACAAATCTTTTTTAGGGGTCGATCTCTTGTTTGAAAAATGTATCTGCTCAAAATTATTGTTTAACTGTCATAGTGAAACCCTTTCCTACTATTAATGAGTTACGAATTTACCCCACTGCTATAAACTTCCTATCCAAAATCTATGAAACAAATCCTAAACAGAAATTGAATACAATATACCCACAAAGTTCTGTACACAATCCGTGGCGATCACCTGTTCACGACAACTCGCACTAACCGCACTTCTCGGTTAGCACTGTAGTTTGTAGTAGCTTACACCAACTCGAACAGTCGTTACGGAATCGAATCCCAGCCTGACTTGCCACTGCAAGTTTTAAAGCCAAAACTTTGCGCTCGGATTTCTCAACGGGCAAATACGAGTAGTATCTGAACTGGAGTGTAAGTTTCGTCGCAAAAAGGTATTGTAAGAGTTCAGAAAAACGAGGTAAAAGACTGATAAATTATTTAATTGTAAAATTCACAATGTAGTACAGACACCAGCAGGTCAAGCTATCCCAAACTGTCAAATTTTCCCAATTGAACATGAACCTTATTCCATTGTGAAAAAGTTGAAAAACTATCAAAGAAATTTGACAGATTGGGGTAGCTTGATGTGCTGGCCTCTGTACAATAGAAGGTAGATGTTAAGCCGTCGGTGACTGCGAGAAAAGCGAATGGATGCCTCGGTGCATGCCAGCAAGGCGCGACGCCCGCGCTCACTATCTTCGCAGTTGTCAACTTCATGACAGTTTTCGAGCGCCATCTATTGCCTTACAGTATATTTATGATATTTCGCTACGGTTACCTAAACTTTTCCAATTTACCTACTTTTTGTAAAAGTATGAAATTGGCGGGCACTTACTTCATCATCAAATGAAAGCCGAAAGACGTCCTCTGCTGGACAAGCCTTTCCCCAAACTCCCACTTCGACCAATTCTATGCTTCTCGCATCCATCCGATTCCTGCGGCCTACACAAGGTCAGCCGTCAACTTTGTGAGAAGCCTTCCAACTCTACGTCTTTCAGTTCACAGTCGCTACTTCATAAACTTTCAACTCCGTTGACCATCTGTTCTGCGAGCCTGCCACTAAAGTTTGACAATTGCTTAAGTTTATCTTGATAATTCATGCGTGGAATAAATGAAATATTAATCAAAAGCGCACTACAACGTGTTATAATCTCCAATCCAGTACGGAGAGACCCCAGGTTCTCACGCCTTCCATATTATTAAAAATTTCCACGATATCCAATGCAGAATATCGGGCATAGTTATTATGATATCTTCACATAACTCATTTATAGTATTTATTAGTTCCGTGTCGTGACGGATGTGAAAGAATAGCACCGTCACATTTCTTCCCGTAGGTGTCGTAGAAGGCGACTAAGGGACTGACTAGTGAATGGGCAGCAGCGTTCTTTATGCATTTTACCCCCATATCGCGATCGCCAACCCACCTGTCAAGCGTGGCGATTATGACAAACCCCCTCTTTTGGGGGAGGCCTATGTCCAGCAGTGGACGTCTTTTAGCTGAAATGATGATGATGAGTATTTATTAGCGCACTTTACTTGTGGTTACCAAGTGTACAAGCACGCAGTGAATGTGTGTGTAAGCGCAGGAGCTCTCGGTACTGTCCGAAACAATGGCTAAGTCAGAAGTGTGTATGAGTGTCATGATTGTGCTGACGCTACTCATCTTCACGCTCACATTTATAGCGTTCGTACAGAAGCCAGCACATTAAGCTACCTTAAGGCGACACTTTGCGCGGGCTCGACCTCACTGGTGGGCCTGGCTAAAAATCACGTTGTCTCACCAGGCTTCGTATCCGACGGAGATAGTATCAGTGGTGAGCAGTTAGACGCTAGTCTACATGCACAACGTTATTGAGTGACATGCAGGAGCATTTTTGGAAAAAAAATCGCGAAAAAATTAAGAAAAGTCCTTCAGAAGATCGGATTTTCTGAAAAAACCACTGCATAAATCAATGACGAATAAAGTTTATTGAATTTATTGTTAATTGAACTTTGTCGGTACCGTCTTGGTTTTCGAGATTTTACACTCCTTTTATTACTTAAACACGCTCAAAGTTAGGTTAAATTAGCAAGAAAAACGATTCTTTGTTGGCTCATAACATTTTAATGGCTTTTTATTTTAGTATTCTGCTTCCGTGCAGACAATAATAATAACGAGACAAAACCATACCATGTTTTATTTTTGATGTACATAGTCAAACAGTGGAGTAAAACCCTCCCGAAGTTTGTATGGAAAAAATGTGGACAAGTGTCACCTTAATCTATCTGTCAAATTTCTTTAGTAGTTTTTCAACTTTATAAGAAACGAATAAGGTTCATGTTCAATTGGGAAAATTTTACAGTTTGGGATAGCTTGATGTGCCGACGTATGTACACTTGGTACCACAAGTAAATTACGCGTCGCAAAAGTAATGTATAAAGGTACTATATCTATTCAATATGGCCCTTTCTATTGGTACTTACAGACCCAGGCGTTAATATGACAAATCGAGTTCACAATCGCGTGGCCGCTGTCACACAATTTGATTGATAAGCTGATTTTTTTTCTAAAATTTCAATGTGCCATATTTACTGCTGGGTGCGGTAATGTTCCGAACTGTCATGTCATCAATAAAGGAACGACCCACCTGCGCAGGGGTGTGAATTTAAACTCCAGTCTATCGATTTATTGGAAGGTTGGCGCCACCAATATAACGCTAGCAATAAATTAGAAGCTATATAACAAGCTTTAGGGCTCACATTTGATACCCAGTTCACTCCACCTAAGCACCAATTTGCCGCGTCATTTACTTTAGGCCTTCGCCTCACTTCTACATAAATCACAACAAAGATTTATGGATATAAAACAATTTTACATTATTAAATAAGCAATATATTCAAAAATGTCGTTACGAGGCCTGAGAATGTCGAACACTTGTACCGAGCGGGGTTAATGGCCTATAAAATGGCCTTAAGAGGCCATTTATCATGAACGAGTGGCACTACGTTCGCGGGTGTCTATTGCAAATTTATTGACATTCGTAGGAGCACGGAATACCTGAGTCGATCGTTTGGACTGCATTTTCGATGACTCAATTTCCTAGTCTAGGCATAAATTGGGATTTATTGGTGCTCAACTGGGGAACGTAGGATGTGACAGTTTAGAAGCCTATAAAGCATTTTAGATTCGTTCGGGAAAGTATTTTTGCGTCGCTATAAACGGCCTTACACTATTACCAATTCATTTGTCGAAACAGAGCGGGCGAGCCGAATTGTGTGAAAATAAACCACTGGGGTTACCGTTTCTGTTTCTATTGGTATACGTGTTTTCTACAATCGGTAGGTATAAAGACGAAATGGTTAAGTGGTTAACACTTCGTTTTATACATTCCGGCTTATTACCCACTTTCGGGTGGATTCATCCTTTTGCATAGGTTGCTTGTTTTTTATTAGGTAAGTTAGATAAAACATTATCTAGTACAATTTGTCTACAATGGACAGACAGCCAAGTTTATTATACCCAAGTTATATGTATGTGTGTACAGTCACGAGCATTAATAACACAGCCAAATTCAAAAGCGATTTTCTCTAAAATAACTATTGCAACCTTGAGGTAATCTAGGTATTTCAATATAGTGTGAGTTCCAAAATATTATTATCATAATAACATTTAATTATAATCAGTAGGTACAAGAGGAGAAAATCACTTTCAAACATTGGTAACCGTATACTACTGTATACGCTTACCAATGTTTGAAAGTGATTTTCTGCTCGTGACTGTACTTATATGGTCATTCCAATTATTTTAGTTAACTTCATCGTTTCAGCCAAAAGACGTCCACTGCTGAACATAGGCCTCCCCCAATTTGGGGGGTTTGCCATAATCGCCACGCTTGGCAGGCGGGTTGGCGATCGCAGTATGGTGGTAAAATGCATAGAGAACGCTGCTGCCCATTCTCTAGTAAGTCCCTTAGTCGCCTCCTACGACACCCATGGGAAGAGATGGGATGGTTCCCTGTGGTGCCGGAAGTAAAGATTTAACTTACATTTCGTTAAAAAGAAACCCAAAAACCGCAGCTGATGTCCAAACTAAACTTTTTTCAGTTTCAATACGGTATAAATACGCTCTAACAGTGCTTAAAAAGTTCCTCATCAAAGTTCAACTGCTGGATTAAATGTTTCTCTTTCATTTCCTTTCGCCTTGTTTGTTGATCAAACATAGTTATCTGAAACTTTCGTTTGCAATCGAGCGTGATGATGGGTTTTAAATCAAACATTGTTAACATTGTTAAATGTGAAACTTCTTAATACCTACATTATTCTAACAACCGAATTAACATGCATCAATTTATTATTTACTAGTGACACCCTGCTTCGCACGGTTTTTAAGACTTGAAAATAAAAACATTCTCTCGACATTTATTGTATTTATGCAATAAACTTTCTAGAATAAATTATCCAAATGATAGTGTTAATTGCATCAAAATCCGTTGATGGGTTTAGAAGTACAACGCGGTCATACAGACACACGAAAAGCGACTATTGATTTATCTAAATTCTAAATTCTATAAAAGTTTTAATTTTTGTTTGTTACGCTTTCACGCTAAAACAGCTGAATTGATTTGGATGGCACATGGGATATGATGGGATGGGTTAGTTTTATGCCGATTTTTAAAAGGGGTCGAGACATACGCGGATGACATTTCGCTACATATATATATAGCTAGTAATATTCATAGAAGACTTAATTTCACTAAAATACTACGGTAGAATCGTATCAAAACCAGTACCTACTAATAACTATGGGCAATAATTATAAAAGGGCCATATTCAGAAACTCTTCAACATATCGTATAAGTTTTAAAGGTTCTTTCTTACCACCATAACTAGTTGAACAATTTTCAAGACATCGAATGTTACGTAAGTACTACATACAGTACCTAACATTCGATGTATATCTGTGAATTGACCAGTAACCTACCAGTAGCCTACATCATGATTGCACTGTACGAGTATCTACACAAGACACCGAACCTATTGCAATCCATTTCGATCCTACTGCATTACTTGATCTGCTATTGCTCGAGATATATCTTCTTCTGTAGATAGGTACGTTTATTACCTTCTATTATGCTATTCCGAACTCGGTATGCCAAAGGTTAACCGATTCTAACGTCAAATACTGAAGCAAATTATATGAATATAGTTGGTGGATATAGGCAAATCTATATTGCAGGCTCAAAGCGGTTGTGTCCCAAAAATGACAATCTGAAGTCTGAACACGATGTTGTAAGTCGGATGGATGGAATTTAGATATTGTACGCAAACACTTATTCAAAGGTACCTACCTATGAACCCTTCGGACCAAAAGTCAAATATTCAAACTAGGCTGAACGCCAGCCATTTTTAAACGTCAAAATTGCATGAGACCGTCCCACAAAACCCCACCCTTCACCACTTCCTAGTGTTTGCTTGGAAGAAGAAGTGGCGCAAAAGACTCTACAGCGACACAGCTGTCTGTAAAGTTAGAAGAACTGATTCTATACAATAGCACTACATAGACGAAACATGAAGTTAAGTTACTTGCTATATGACAGCTGACACGCGCCAATTTATCAACATAACTTTGAAAACTATTCATACTGTAGGAAAAATAATAAAAACGTAAACAGAAAACACATAAATTCTTGTACCCAGATGAATCCAATGCTTAAAAGCTCTAAGATTACGACTTGTTCCATCCAACGTCTCGTACGAAGTAAGAAATCTTCTTAAATCTTTTTTTGCCTAAAATATTTATAATATTCGTACCGAGTTTGTATATCTACGTAATAAGAGGCGTGAGTAAAAATACACCGTATGATACATTTGTATATCAATGATATGATACGGTATGTTTGTTAGAATCGAATGCTTTCATTAAATAATGGAGGAAGGAGTAGTCACAACACAGATCCATCTGTATTGTTTTTTTTTTTTTGGCTTTTGGCTTCGCACGGTTTGTGCATTTAGCCAGTGTCAAGTAATTTTACTTTTCAATCAAGTAAATGGTCCGATATCAGACACGATGTTACAAAAAAGTCATAGTCAGTCAAGTCAAAGTTAAGTCTAAGTATTGTAAAGCGGTAGTAACTTTACAAAAACCTATTAGCAGTTTTTGGGGGGAACACGAAAAGTCCACGTTAGTCACTTATTTTCACCTTCACTACACTTTTGTGCACTCACACGTAACCAAATTGAATAATTCACTACCAAAATTACTCGTATACAATTTAATTCGCTATTTCACGAAATTACATGAAAATGAAAATTCGTGCGACATGTTCCAACGCGATCCCGCCAAAAACTCTCCATTTGTATTGTCTTTGGTCCCTGGCCCTGACCTCATCAAGCAACGGATTTTTTCACAACTTTACTGCTTGAACACGAGCCTTTTGGCTACTTGATATCTATGCATTTTATGTGTATATTTTTTACATGTGCGTTGTGTTTGCGCAGAATAAACAGTTCTTCTTTGTTTTTTTCACGACAGGCCTGAATCGAAAACCAGTTCATGAATACGCGGTCTATATTCAGCTGTTTAATAATGATGAGGCTGACACAAAGCTGCCAGCTTGAAATGAAGGACAATAGGGATTCTGTGGCCGTTGGAGCGAGGCGTTATATCAGTTCGGAACTGACCCAATTCCGAAGACGGAATTCGGGCAAGCCTCGAAGTGAAATTGACAAATTATTGTGTAACGCTGTTACTTAGCATTGCGAAGTAAATTCCTAAAAGAAAGTAAGCTTGATATATGTACGCAGCTACGTGGAAATCTTACGAATTAAGTAAGTTTTCTCTCTTTCGTACGCAACATCAAAATTGAATTATTAGCCCGTGTAGATGTCAAAAATGATCTCAAGGGAACCTTCCATCGGGGTAAAAAGTATTCTATGTGTCAATCCAGAATATTTATAAACTATCTGTGTGCCAAATTATCGAAATCCGTTCAGCTGTTTTTGCGTGATTGAGTATAAAACATTCAAGTTTAAACATTTATAATACCTATTAGTGATATTAGTAGAATTGGCTTCAAACTTTTCGTTTGATACACATGGCTACACACCAAGCTATACATTACTAGTTTAACCGGTAAAAGCCCTGACAGTTAAATATTTGCAATATTTGCGCTTGCGTCGGATCCATATAGATCCACTTGGCAGCTGTCAGGGCTTTTATCTGAGTTGATCTCATATTATATAGGATTTCCGTACAGTGCGATATCAGCGTAAACTGGAAATGTATAGCTTGATGTGTAGCCGTGTGTAAAAAAATTACAAAGACAAGTAACTATCTACCTACCTTTCCTATTACTTGAAAACTTTGTATAAAGTTCTTATAAAAGTAAATAATGTACAAGGCATCGTTTCGCTAGTGATCTTCGTCGCTAAGTTATAAATAAAAGATTTATCTTCAACCTGCGTTCATAAGCATTACACACATAAAATGGCAACGCCTTTAATTTTGACACTTCAGCCACGTTCATTACGTTTTTATTATTAAACAGTTATATTTAGCTCGCCCTGTTTGTTTTTTTGGGTCAATTTTGTACTTGAAATTTTACCCCCTTCCTGTTGGCAGATTGATCTGATAGTTGGTACACACCTTTAGTTTTGATAACAATACAATTTAATTTAATCAGTATCATTGCAAATCCAAGATGGCCACCGCTACAAAATGGCGGGTTATATATTTTTTCACAACCCCCTCAATATGGGTATCAAATGAAAGGGCTTGATTATTAAAATACTGTACACTATGAAAAAAAAAAACGAAATAGAATGAGAAATATTAAGTATCGAAATAAAAACTAAAAACTTGAAAATGAAATAAATAAAAAAAGTAAGTTAAACGGTTATAATGAAAATAATGATGTAGATAATGTACTAATAATAAAAGGTAAAAATAATTCGGTAGGACCAGACAAAAAAATAATCGTGAACGCGTGAAATTTCTATCAACAGTCAACCGCTCGTATGCTATTTACATATTGACTCAGGTTACGCTACGCCCCACGATTTTATTGTTTTGTCTGATCATTGCCCTAGACTGATGAGAAAAAGTGGTGTATAAAAAAGTGGTGGTCTGGTACCTAGGACAAACCGAATTATTTTTAGCTTTTAGTACATTATCTACATCATTATTTACTTTATCACAGTTTGAGTATATTTTCTTTTACGTTTATTTGCGAAGCTAGATGCAGCTCCACCATGAATTGTAATTGTAAGTATGTTATTATATTTATTTGTAGCTTTTTGATTTTATTTATCTTCTAAGTAATAAAATATATAAAATTGTTTCTAACCCAAATGGAGTCCGGTCTAAAATAAAAGTTTAAAATTCCCCCTTTTGAATATAGGTACATGTGCTTAAATACATACATAGGTACTCAGCCTATAAACGTTCCCACTGCTGGGACACAGGCATCCTCTCCGTGAGAGGGAGTGGGCCGAAATCCACCACGCGGGCCCAGTGCGGGTTGTTAAATGTCACATGTCTTCGAATTTTGGGTTCCAGGACATGCCGGTTTCCTCACGATGTTTTCCTTTGCCGTTTGAGAGCAGTGGTGATGAAATAATTTACACAAAGTAATGCACCTGGCTGGGTTCGAACGCACGACCTACAACTCGTGAGTCGCGGCCGTTATCACTGGGCCACCACTGCTCTGCACTGTGCCTATACCTGTACCTACTACATATTATTATTAGTATTTCAAGACTGTTAGCTTTTAGCTTTAATTACGCAAATATTATCATGGGAAATAATATTTGCGTAATTAAAGCTAACAGTCTCGAATAAAAATTCTTAGAAAGTAACAACTGTAAGAATCTTGTAGGAAGATACCTATCTACTCGTAAAAAGACACCATACAACTTTAATTCCTCTTCTACTGCAGGAAACAAATGAAATCCGAATTGGAGTAGAAACAAATTCGCTGTACGAAATCTTGGATAGCGCAGAGGAACTGCGAGACAACCACAAAATGGGATTTGAATTCAGTTGACCGAGTTACATAAAAAGCGAATATGTAATTTCTGCTACAATGTGTGGTCAGTACGGGAGCTAGGGTCTTAAGATTATTAACAGCTGCACGTGTCGATCGATAAGGTTAAGCTACGCTTACCACGGTTGGTTCATGGATGGGTGACCATTCATCACATATTATCGACACTCCTGCATGCCTCGGAATGCTCGTTAAGCCATTGGTTGTGGTTCTCAATCTATGATTGACAAGCGGGACCAATGGCTCATTGGATTATCATTCATCTGGAATCATCATCATCATCATCTGCCTAGCCTTTTCCCAACTATGTTGGGGTCGGCTTCCAGTCCATTTTGGAACCGTGCACCTAGCGTCTGACGTTTCATAAGTGCCCATGCAGGTTTATATGAAATAAAAATATTTTGATTTTGATTTTTGAGTCTAACCGGATGCAGCTGAATACCAGTATTTTATATGGAGCGACTGCCTATCTGACCTCCACAACCCAGTTACTGGGTTACACGATACCCCTTCGTAAGACTGGTTGTCAGACTTTCGGGCTTCTGACGACCAGTAACGACTGTCAAAGATCCACAAATGACAGCCGGGACCAACGGCTTAACGTGCTTTCCGAGGCACGGAGGGGTCTTGGTATGTAAAGATGGTCACCCATCCACGGACCAACCGCGGCAAGCGTAGCTTAACCTGGCCGATCGACCCGTGCAGCTATTGTTATTCGTTCATCTGGAATCCCAAGCCAAGAAAAACCCAATCTTGTATTCTGTTACAATAAGAATCGTCTTATTTTCCTGTCGCGTCGGTGTAAAGTAACTTTGTGGTAATCATCAGAGGCCTTAGTGTGAGTTTCAAGTTTGAAAAACAAAATCAAAAGTCATTTATTCAATCTAGGCTGAGAGTCAGCACTTTTTAAACGTCAAAATTAAATAAGACAGTCCCCCAAAACGCCCACCCTTCACCACTTGCTAGTGCTTTAGCGGGGCAGAAGAAGAAGTAGAATAAATTTGGCACTCCGATTGGCCCTGGATTGGCGACGGATCAATAGGAGCGCCAAATGCGTTTGATCGAGATGGTTAAATGAAACTAACACTACGGCCACGCCCGGGTGTTTCCACTGCGAAGATCGCCCTGAGGACACGGTGGAGCACACGGCGGCCGTGTCCTCGTGGAGGCGATCGGCGGCGGCGATCTCTCGCGTCCGGCCCTGGTCCAGGCCATGGTACGGAGCGAGAGGGCATGGGGAGCCGACACCTCCTTCAGCGAAGCAGTGATGCTCGTGAAGAGGGAGGCGGCGCACGTGAGGGAGAGACAGCATATGCGCCCTCGCGACCCCAGCCGCCGCAGGATACGGAGACGCCCTGGGCGTCGGGAATCCCAGGCCGATTTCCGGCCACCGTAGGCATGGGCTTGCGGACGGCGAGTAATGGGTAGCTCGCTGTCCGGTAAGGACCAAGCCCAAGTCGACGGCGCGTTGTGTTCCACGCGCGCCTCAAAGAGATGTCAGCACAAAAAGTGATGGGACCCGCAAGGGTCGATGCCTGCCAGGGGTGCGGGTTTGTTCGAAAGAGACACCACAGCCCCTGGCTTAAGGGCTACTGAAGGAACACGGGTGGGTTTTAGTCAGTAAAAGTCTGACACGCCCTCCTGCTCCACCCAGAGCGGGAGAAGTTATTTGATGATTTCCCACCCAAAAAAAAAAAAAAAAAAAAAACACTAGGGCCACAATTCTTTTAGGTCAAGCATGATGATAACAGATGGTGATATTATTAAGATAAATTTAGAATTCACTCTTAATGAAGTTTTTTATGAAAATACTTTACGTACACTTTAGTAAACTACCAATCGTTTGAGCTTAAAATAACAACTTAAGTTCCTGTTTTTTATCAGTGTTAATCTACGTAGGTAATTCATATTAGTGTCTCAACCCAAAAACTCAGACTGTGCCACTAAGTAAACCTACGT
Source organism: Polymixis flavicincta (assembly GCA_949987655.1). Classification (NCBI taxonomy): domain Eukaryota; kingdom Metazoa; phylum Arthropoda; class Insecta; order Lepidoptera; family Noctuidae; genus Polymixis; species Polymixis flavicincta. The sequence goes on along the minus strand of OX465190.1, from coordinate 11,055,050 downwards.
ATGGGTACAATATAATTAAGAAATGTCTCAATACACCTTTATGAAATTCATACCATTGTTTGCGTTAGCTCCATGTAATGTGCCATTAGCCGCATCATATCAATTAATTTGCTGTGCAAACACCTTGCCACTAATATCTTAATAGACATTGAAGAGCATATAGAATATACATAATTATAGTGGTGTGGACTGTAGAGTATCATAGAGCTCAACAGTATTGTATTTTAGAACTCAACAGTATTGTATCTTAGAGCTCAACACACACTTGATTATTGATTGATTAAGTAATCATTAATACATATTTATACGCTCATGGTTGATGTTGATGACAATATGGACGGTAAAGTTCAACAATACTGTCATATAATCTGAATTTCAGAAGAACGATATTTTATAAAAATAGGAAGTAGGTAGCGTACCTACACGTAAGTGTGAAAGCTGCACAAGGGTCATTTGGCGAGTGGCAAAATCGTAACTCACGCTGCCATCATGTTTTTTTCAATACATTTCACAAAACAAATGCACAATGTTTTCCAACTATGTTGGGGTCAGCTTCCAGTCTAACCGGTTGCATCTAATCTCCACAACCCAGTCACTGAGAAATACGATACTCTTGGTTAGACTGGATGTCAGGCTATCGGGCTTCTGACGACCCGTAACGACTTTCAAAGATCTACGAATGATAGCCGGGACCAACGGTTTATCTGCTTTCTGAGGCACATAAGGGTCTTGTTATGTAAAGATTGTCACCCATCCATGGACCAACCGCGGCAAGCGCGCCTGTTATTACTTCAGATCAGATCCTTGTAGCAGTGTACAATTTAATTTAATAGAATGGCAACTTGTACGCTTGTAGGCAAACATGTTTTTATTATGTTAGCTTCCTACTTGTAGCATGCATAGGCTACATTACGCTTCGGACATGATGAAAGCTCAAAATTCACGCTGATTTCATCAGAAAAACTGTCAAATGGCAGTCTTGAAATGATACTATTCAAATCAATATATGTTTTTTTTTTACGTGTAACGTTTAAGGCTAAAAACATGTTAGATTTTAATTTCGCTTGGATTGTTTTCGTGATATGAAAGTTTAAATATTTTCACCTATAGTCCGAATTGGATCCTCGCAAATGATACCGCTGTTCTGTTTCGTAAGTAAGTTTTACAATAAAAAAAAATTTTTTGGATGTCATAAAGTATTATTGAACATGCATGAGTCAGTTCCTCATTAATTAGGTACACTTATAAACTGAGTTATTTTTAGAAATAGGCATCCCGTCCAAGAATTAATAGCTCTACAACGACAACTAAGGAGCAAACCAGAAAGTTTTAAGTTCAAAGAATGAACAAAGGACAGTCCGAATAAGCGAACTACCCCACTTAGCCATCAATCCACGTACTTAATTAACTTTCTCATTAATCCAACTGAACACAGTCGAGGATTTGAATAAGAGATTGCATAAAACGACACTCGACAATTAGCAATGTAAATAAGGCCTTTACTTGCACACGGGCAACTTTTAGAGCGATAATAATAGTTGCCGAAGACGGTGCTGATAGATAGATATCGGTTGGTTAATCGGTTGGAGGACACTGAACCAGACACAATAGAAGTTTTGTTGTTATTACGTTCGGGGCATTTAGTGTACCACAAAGTGTTAATTTTCTTAAGTATAATGTCTATAAAATCGATTGCGTAATTGCTACACCATCATCATTATTCTCCTACACTAATACCAACTTATTTTCAGTAGTTTTCAACAGTAGTACTTTTCTTCTTTACATCTTTATCAGTAGAACTGTGTTTACTTCCAAACATGTAAACTTTCCCCCCCGAGTGGGTTCCCGCATTGTCGTTGCGGGGCCCCCCCCTCAGTAACCGTGGATTCCAGCCACGGTGAAGCCAAGAGGAACCCAAAGGTGGGGCCGCTCGTCAGGGCTTTTGCCTTCAAGCCATTGACGTAGCGGCCAAAAAGTAGGTTGCGGTGAGGTGCACCGCAACTGAGGTGGGCCGCGATATCGAATGGGAGGCATCGCGGCTGAGGGTTACGGGCTGCGGTAGAGGAGGAGTGCCGGTGCTTCTGAGCAGCGGTCTTCCCTTCCGTAGCCTGGACGGGGCCGCCACCGTTTGATGGCGGACGCGGTGGGGCCGCAGGAGAAGAGGAGTGTCGGTATAGCGTCAGCCGGTCTCCCTATCCCCTGCGGCCGAAAAGTGGTAGACGGGACGGCGCGTTGTGTTCCACACGCGCGCCATCAAAGATGTCAGCAACCACTGATGGGGTCCGCAAGGGCCGATGTCTGCCAGGGGTGCGGGTTTGTTCGAAAGAGATACCACAGCCCCTGGCATACGGGCTACTGAGGGAACACGGGTGGGTTTTAGTCAGTAAAAGTCTGACACGCCCCCCTGCTCTACTCAGCAGGAGAAGACACATGATGATTTCCCACACAAAAAAAAAAAAAAAAACTTTCACACAATCCATGCATATATTTTTTGACCTGCCTCTTTTCTTAAAGCTCTTAATTGCTGCACAATCGATTCAGTAATTAAAATCGAGTTTGTTAAGAGCATTCATTCCACGCGGGCTGGCAACAACGCATTTATAGTAGTTTTTCGTGATTATTTCATTAAAAACAAACAAAAGTACAAATTTTTTCAGCCAAGCACTAGATATTCTGTATTTATGATTATTTTTAACATTTACTCTTTAATAAAAATATTTAATCATACTAAATAATGTAAACAGAAAATAATTGACGGTATGTCGATTTTTGTAATTAAATAGCAAAATCACTGCAAAAAAAAATAGCATATAAACAAAAAAATACCAATGATCTAGTGCATGGCTGAAAAACATGTTTACTTTTGTTTGTATTTAATGAAATAATCGCGAAAAACTGCTATAAATACGCCGTTGCCAACCCACGTGGGATGAATGCTCTTAAGAGAAAAATGGCACGGGCCACCACTTCTAAATTACACTCGGCAATTTGGTGCTAGATTTTCAATGGACTTTTAAACACGTCACTTATTTCGTAGTTCTTCTGAATCTTCGACAATAGTAACCTGTACTCGATCAAGCTTTGGTTAATCTATAAGAAAACGGTGAGTGGTCATCCAATATGGGGTTCCTAATACAAAGCGTTTTTTTTGACACCTTTTAATGTCAAAATCGGGTGAAATTGTATTATAAATATATCACGATGACCCTTATAATATGACGGACCCGCTTTCCTAGGAAACCAAAGCATTGCATGTACTTCAATGTTTAGGCGTTATTCTATTTATTTACGTTTTCAAGCAATTAATTGTTGCTCGGCTAGTTGTTCGTCTGCTCGCCCTTTAAGTGATGTCCTTAGGCTTGTTCCTCTTTGGGCCTCAAGATTAAAGCCTTTTAATTAGAAGAGAATGTTTCGGCTTAATGGGTTGAATGTTTGTCTTGTTGTCGCAATGTTTGTTGAAACTAAACGAGCCTTAGTTAATGTTCGTAAAGAACATCGTCTTTATTCAGAGAAAGACGAACTGAAATGTTACTTATCTTGCGGTTTCAACACTGTTATGAATATTAGAATAGAATAGAATTTTGCAATTTATATAGGTAATACACAATAGTTGTTATTTAATACATCAAAGGTCAGTGGAGGAGCAATGGTGGCCAAGTGGTAACGGCCGCGACTTACGAGTTGTAGGTCGTGAGTCCGAACCCAGCCAGGCGCTTTACTTTGTGTAAATTATTTCATTACCACTGCTCTCAAAACGGTGAAGGAAAACATCGTGAGGAAACCGGCATGTCCTAGAACAAAAAATTCGAAGACATGTGACATCTACCAACCCGCACTGGGCCTGCGTGGTGGATTACGTCCCAATCCCTCTCATAGAGAGGAGGCCTGTGTCCCAGCAGTGGGAATATTATAGGCTGATGATGATGATCAAAGGTCAGCCATATTTTACCATTTGGCATGCAAACATTCACATTATTTATGCAAGTTGTACTAACATATTATTTCTACAAGGTTATAATAAAAATGATGATGATATGAATGATGATAAAAAAAATACAATTAATAACTTCCTTCTTTTTGAAGTCGATTAAAAATCACCTACCCATGCAGAGCGTGGTAACTTATTATCCGTCTTTACAATGCAACTTGCGACTGCCGAGGTTGACCGCGGCATCGCCCACGTGGATGTTGGAAATCCCACGGGAACGTGCTTCAAGGACAAAACGTCAATGTTACTCTTTATAACATCAGCCATCTGCCAGCGAAGTTCCCATCAAAAACGAGCAAGACGTTTCGGAGATCAGCCGGAACAAACAGACAAGAAAAACACTTCCATTTTTTTTTTAATAATATGTATACACGTTCTTAAGCATTTGATACAAAGCTGTTTGTCAGAACATTAGAAACAGACACTTCAATTTAATTTAATTGTACCTATCTATAGAATATATAGGAGCCCAGCCCCAGACATTGCTATGTGCTTTCAACGATACGCGTGTGGTTGTGTCTGTGGTACTACTCATCCCCCAGGGTAATGAAGCTTGATGCTACGGCGCAAAGTAAATTATTTCCACATGAAATTACGCAACATACGCGTTGTAGCTTTCCTTCATATAATAATTATAAATTGTACATTCATTTTGTAAATAAGTTGTAATGGTGGAGTATGTTAAATGTAAAGAAAAATAAAAGTCTACTATAAAATTGTTTCAGATAGTAAAATATATACCTATAAGCGTTATTTTTTTTTAAATTGCTTTGATAAATTTCATAAACGGAATATGTATAACTTATATAAGCTTTTATTTACTTACACCTGTCCGGTGTCTGTCTGTCTGGTCTATAATTACATCTGGCAAGTTAAATTTGACCCACTTAAGAGTGTAAGTCCTACTTACACGTAAAAAAGAAAAAATCAAGTTCTATGTTTACGTAGGTTCTATTTAGTTCGTTTTTTTTTCAGTTTATGAAAAACGTGTTATAAAAAAAAAAAATCGTAGGAGTTTGAAGCCTAAAAAAATGATTTCAAAAGGTACGTGTAAAATGAAGGTAGGTACATATCTACCAAAATAATAAAGCAAAATACAGTCAAATAAAACCCAAAAGTAACCCAACCCTATTTATCATTCCAGTCAATATCCTACCTAACATAAAAACAGGAAACACGTACACCAATTAAACCAAAAAAAAAAACACATTCAATCATACCGACATAATCATAAAAACAGGGAAAATGTATGTCATCAATCAAATTAATGTCCTGGAAAAAAAAGACGAGCAAAAAATGCCCAAAATTAAAAAAAAGTACAAAATAAGAACGTGTTCCGATAACAAATCTTTTTTTATTTAAAAAACAACTCAAATGTTATGTATATCAATGACATCATACCCCTGCTATAAATGTCACACTCCTACCCATATGTCGATTGGTTTAGAGTCAGCATAGCATGCCTTCTTCCACCACACATGTCTATGAGCATTAATTCAGTATTAATCACCTTACTAGCTTAATTACTGTAGATTTGTAGAAAATGTTCTATTTTAATAAGTGCCTGTACTGTACTTGTTGACAGGTCTACACTGTCCTCCCATGCCTATTATCACTGTAATTTGAAAACATTGTAGAAGCCAATTATTTAACCGTAGAAAACGACCAGTTGTAACCGTGCACCTAGCTTCTGAATTTTCATAAGTGCCATATAGATTTATGTATAATAATTATATAGTTTTATTTTACCATCTCCACTTATCCATCGTTTCTGTGGTCTTGTTGTATTTTATAAAAATACTGGCTGACCCGTGCCCACTTCCTTGGGCGGTAAACATTTTTACTTGTGATGAAATAATGAATGTGGTTTTTTTTTTTTTTTTTTTTTTTTGGGTGGGAAATCATCAAATGACTTCTCCTGCTGAGTAGAGCAGGAGGGCGTGTCAGACTTTTACTGACTAAAACCCACCCGTGTTCCCTCAGTAGCCCGTATGCCAGGGGCTGTGGTATCTCTTTCGAACAAACCCGCACCCCTGGCAGGCATCGGCCCTTGCGGACCCCACCTGTGGTTGCTGACATCTTTGACGGCGCGCGTGTGGAACACAACGCGCCGTCCCGTCTACCACTTTTCGGCCGCAGGGGATAGGCAGAGCGGCTGACGCTATACCGACACTCCTCTTCCCCTGCGGCCCCACCGCGTCCGCCATCAAACGGTGGCGGCCCCGTCCAGGCCACGGAAGGGAAGAGCGCTGCTCAGAAGCACCGGCACTCCTCCTCTGCCGCAGCCTGTAACCCTCAGCCGCGATGCCTCCCATTCGACATCGCGGCCCACCTCAGTTGCGGTGCACCTCACCACAACCTACTTTTTGGCCGCTACGTCGTTGGCTTGAAGGTAAAAGCCCTGACGAGCGGCCCCACCTTTGGGTTCCTCTTGGCTTCACCGTGGGTGGGAGACCACGGTTACTGAGCCCCCCCGCAACGACAATGCGAGAACCCACTCGGGGGGGATAATGAATGTGGTTCGGTTAGTACTGAGTTTGTGATATAAAAGTTAGACATATGCCGTCGCTGACTTATTTTTAGGCATTATACTTGTTCTAGAACTCAATCATGTGTCCGTAAGAAAAGTTTTCGTTCGACCGTTTTTTTTTCGACTTACTTTGCAAATCCGACTACCACGAAGAATTATTTTCATTTTTCGAGTTAATATTTAGCCTATGACACTCACAAATAACCTGGCTTTTTTATTGGTAAAAGAATTTTCACAATCGGTTCAGTATTACGTATAGTATGCACACATCAAAAAAAGTTTGTGACTAGGCTAAGCTGATATAATTTTTTTAATTGAACTTTATCAAGAAAAAAATCTCTGCTGTGTTTTCTTCAAATAGAAATAGAACAACTGTTTGAAATTAAAAAAATTAAACTATTATTTTTTTTTTGGTAATTAATCATAATGTAATTGTAACAAATAAAGAAAAAGACTGTTTAACCAAACTTCAAAAATTATTTATTAATAAAAGGTTTATATTAAATACGATATAACTCCTCCCCTGGCTCGAACACATGCGGAGATCCTCCTGGTCATGCTGAGAATCAAGTTATTCAGCATTTCTTGGGGTAACCTGTCCCATTTTTGAATAGCGGCTACCCTGACTTGCATCGCGTCTTGTGTCAAACGACACGCGCGTGCGTCACTTGTTTTCGTCCGTCGCTCCGCAGTCGTTGTCGCAAGACGCAGTTCGCTTGTGCTCGTGACCACGGGGTAAGCGGTATGCCACATTCCGGTACTCAACATTTTCCTCACAACACTTTCGTTATTCCACCGCATCACATGCCCATACCATAACAACCGATTTCCTCTCCACTTTTAGACTTCCCTTGCATACTCATTCCAGGTTTAATTTCACAAGTATTTTTTAATTTAGCAACGAATTAGGGTCCGAAAGGGCGTATAACTCTCCGAGCGAGATTGGGGTCCCGACAAAACTTCAATTAACTTGAATAATTAGAGAGAACCGGGCTTTGGAGAGAGGCGGTTTATACCTTAGTTGGGTAAATAAAGGATACTTTTTTATGTAAACAACGAGAAAGAATTGGTGATTAATTGAGCAGTTTATTAAGAGGTTTTGAGATCGTTAGGTAAATTGCATGCACAGTCTCCGTGTAGGTTCTGAAGCATTGCAATTCGAATAAGGGTAAAAGATATGATTAATTTCGTGTCATTATAACTCGTCTCGTAATTAATAACATCTTCATCATCTCAGCTTGTAATTATCCACGGCTGGGTATACGAGTTTTCACCATTCTTCTCAGTTCCCTGCGTCTCTCGTCCATGTGTTTCCTGCGATTTTGACGATATCACAGTAATTTATAACGCAGATGTTGAATTGATGTAATGGTACTAATTATCTGTGATAAATGATGATGATGATGATGATGATATACAAAAGAAAAGAATCATAAGGCATGAAAAAATTCGTCCAATTAATTTTTATGTGGAATATTTAAATTGCCAATTAAATGACACAACTAGCCAATTAAATGACATAACTATAGACACTTGGAAAACTCAATAAATTGTTACCAGTCAACGAACGGTCACTACAAATCTAATTTAATTTAAAAAAAAAACAATAGTAGGTACCGTGGATCGGGGTTACTTTAATCAATATTGAACTTTGAAGGTTCATATCTCTTAAATTAATGGTTATAAAAAAATACAAAAAATATCAAATAATCGTTTTTTTATAACTCTCGATTCCTGTAATAATACGTGAATAAATATTACTTTATAACGAGAAAAAAATTAAACTGTCTGATCAAAGTTATACGTACGATGTAGGGTTACTTTGATACCCCCTATTTTATTGCGTAGTTACAAAGTAACCCCAATTATAATGCCAATACAATTTCAAAAATCAAAATCTGCCAACACGAAAAATATTTAATTTTTTTAATTAAAAATTGTTGGCGAATTCCTCGGGAAACGATTTAACAGTTCTTCAGTGTTGCTTAGCTAGAAAAAAAAACTACCATGTTTCGTTTCATTTTACGCAATTAGCGATTTTATATGAAATGGAAGTTTTGATCAAACTCGTCCCGCGAATCAATGTAACCCCGGTCAACCGGTACTCAGTATGGCCACCGATATTAAGGTGTACACCGAATTTTTGGCGGTAACAAACCAACGGTTTGGTTAGTAAAGTCTTCTTGCCCATTCTTCTCCATACGAAACTACGTTTTGGGAGGGGCGACTAGAAATAATTTTGACGTTCAAAAGTGACTTTTATATGCCTATTTGAAATAAATGCTTGGACTTGAACTTAAATTTCCACAATCGATAACAGGTTCCTTATCGCCCGTTATGCTCTGACAGTCTGCATATTGGTGAGTTAGAGCTGTAAAATTTTGAAGACCACGACGCTTTTGCTTTGGTATGTGTATTAACAAACATAGGGTCAAGTAAATTACTGGCGTATAGACATGCGGGTTGTGCGTCAGCTGTATTCGTCCTTTTTTTCGTTTAATTACTCTCAGATGATGTTAATTTACTTCATTGTGCCTGTTATTATATATTTTACTAACTGCGCCCGCGGCTTCGCCCACTTGGACGCAAGAAATTATCCCATGCGAATGTGTTATCGAGACAAAAAGTAGCCTATTTTACTTCTTACAATATCACCTATCTGCCAGTGAAAGTCCCGTCAAAATCAGTCCAGCCGTTTTGGAGATTATCTGGAAAAAAAGACAGACACAGACGATTTTTTTTTAAATATATTTTTTGTTATAGGTTCCTACCGTTTGTACTTTCGTATGTATTATGCCTCAATTTTATTTATTTACATCGATGCATAGATATTATTTACAGCGAAAGTAACTTGATTCCAACCGGGTAGGTACCTAATGCACGACACCTCTCGACTTTTTTTTAATGAATTGATGATATTATTTAATTAGATACCTACCCTTGAATTTTTATTTTTTTGGTAAATATAATGACTAACTAACTAAATATACAAATAAATACAAAAAATCCTTTCGTTTTAAGAGTTTTCGATACATAAATCCTCAGTAGTCCGATCTGCACTTAAGCCTGTTGATAGCAATAGGCTCGACTGTTTTTGTAATATCTGTATAAATTATGATGATAATGATACGTCTCTGCCTACCCCATCGGCGAATACTGTCATAATGTTATGCCTAAACGCTTAAAATAACCCATAACTACCCCACAGTTAAGTTAACCGTGAATATTACCCGCTTTGTTCCGTTATGAGATACTTAATAGACTGTTAGTGTGCTCATGAAATTTTAATATGCAGATATGGCCGGAAAATGGTCCATGTACAAAATAGACCATGCCGCGACCGCTATAAAATACATAGCAAGATAATACTGCAAGACTAGTTAGTACCTAGTTTATTTAAAAAAATGAACTGCGTACATAAATCAAGTGGGGATGACAATTCGATAGTAAATTTAATGAAAACACAGGTACCTACAGCTTAGGAGTATTTAAAGTCATCAATTTTTTTCCAAATATAATTGTAGTGAGATAAAAGCTGTAATTACAGCAACATGGGTCAATTTATCAGGTTAAGCTACGCTTGCCGCGGATGGTCAGTGGATGGGTTACTATTTTTACATATCAAGACCCCACCGTGCCTCGGAAACGGAAAGCAAGTTAAGCATACGCTGATCTTTTACAGTCGTTACGGGTCGTCAGAAGCCCGAAAGTCTGAGAACTAATCTTACAAGGAAATATCGTATTATCCAGTAGTTACCGACAGTCGTTACGGGCAGAATCCTTTTAAATTTTTAAGCATTTTAATACGAGTAAAACGTGGGCCGACTAGTCGTCGGTTTTAGCCGACTAGTCGGTACATCACTAATAGGTACTTTCATAGGCAACTCGCACTAACGTAATAGTGCTTGTAGTTTTGTATTTATCTAATAAAGCTAGTGTACTTTTTCGTTAACTTTTAGTTGTTTCCGTAACGTTTTATTCAAAACGTGCCGGTTGACCTACGAACATCTGAAATTATTCACCTACAAATAAATTAACTTCGTGCGATACGACTAATAAGCCTTTGTTTAAAACAAAACCTCTTATAAATAAGCTCGACATTTACAAACGACTTATACTTAAATAAAATCTCCGTTAATTTAATGTGAATTAAGTAGACTGTTACACCATAAATATTATCTTCAATTTCTCTGTATTATTTCAAAGGAAATATAATAATAACTCGAGCGAGAGACGTTGGTTGAGAAAACATTTGTTACACATAGCTTCTCAAACACTACTGAAGTACTCACGTTAAATTAATCCTTCTTTTCTTCTTCCTAGCACACCTTGTTAACACAGGTGAAATAATTCAGTATCCTAACTAATATTGAAAAATAAATGCGAAAGTACGTTTGTTTGTTACCTTTTCACGCGTAAACCACAGAACCGATCATCATAAAATTTTGCAAATACGTTGTCAGGTGTACAGAAACGGAAATAGGGTACATTTCATCCCGAAAAAAAAAATTATAAAAAAAAAAAAAAAAAAATTAATGACGATCGGTTCCGCGGTTTAGGCATGAAAGCGTGACAGACAGACAGACAGAGTTACTTTCGTATTTATAAAATTAAGGAAGGATAGCCGAATTCTAAAGCGATTTTCTCCAAAATAACGATTGCAACCTTGAGATAACTTAGGTATTCATTAAAGTCTGGGTTCCAAAATATAATTTTCATAATAACATAAAATTACAATCAGTACAAGAGGAGAAAATCACTTATGTGCCTGCGACTCTACTCATAGAACGTCCACATTTCGTCAGTTGTATTTTTAAGCCCCATGACATATGGCCATATGGCGATTTCTTTGGCATAAAAATCAATATGCCTAACCCTTTCCCAACTATATTGGGGTCAGTTTCCAGTCTAACCGGTTGCAGCTGAATACCAGTATATTAGATGGAGCGACTGCCTATCTGACCTCCACAAACCAGTAACTGGGTAAAACGATACCCATTGGTAAGTCAGGCCTTCACTGTCCTCCCATATCTATTAACATTGTAAAAGCCAATTATTTTTAATAGAGTAACCGTGGAGTTTCTTGCCGGCTCGTCTCAATAGGCAGCAAACAATTGGAATCGTGCACCTGTGCAGTGGGCAGGGCACATGGCTCGCAGAACAGATGGCCGATGGGATCGGAAGGTTCTAGAGTGGCGACCACGTACCGGAAGACGTAAAGTTGGAGGGCCTCCCACAAGGTGGACCGATGACCTTGTGAGGGCCGCAGGAGTCCGCTGGATGCGGGAAGCACAGAACCGGTCGAAGTGGCGGAGCTTGCAGAGGCCTATGTCCAACAGTGGACGTCTTTTGGCTGAAATGATAATGATGATGATGACCTAGCGTCTGACATTCCATAAGTGACTTGGGTCGGGGAGCCCGGGTCGACGGCACGTTGTGTTCCACTCGCGCTGCAAAGAGATGTCAGCACCAACTAGTAGGGTCCTCTAGGGCCGATGCCTGCCAGGGGTACGGGTTGTTCGAAAGAGATACCGTGGCCCCTGGCACACAGGCAACTGAGGGAACATGTGTAGGTTTTAGTCGTTAAAAGTCTAACACACCCTCCTGCTCTACCCAGAGCAGAAGTTATTTGATTATTTCACACCCTCAAAAAAAAATATCCACCAGTCTACAAGACAATGACAGAGTTTGTAACTAAAACCTTATTTTACTCACATTTGCAGGCACTCCCACCATTACCCGGATTTCTAGGAGGACATCAAAACAAATGAGGATCATTGCATTGCATGAACCCGACTACCCGCGCTACCCGGCCATAAGACCAGAATATACGGCATAATGAAACAGTATAAAACGCTCGTGTAGGTTAGTATGCGTCATTTTTATTATGTTATGGCTGTCTTAGGGGAATGGGGTGTTTAGACCCGTATACTGTAAGGATGAATAGACATGAATCTTGTTTTAGAACTTGCCTTGAGTATATATAACTGTTTTAATAAATTGAGGCTCAACGTAACTTCATCATCATCTTAATTTCAGCCGAAAGACGTCCACTGCTGGACATAGGCCTCCCCCAATCTCCTCCATTTCGACCGGTTCTGCGCTTCTCGCATCCAGCGGATTCCTGCGGCCTTCACAAGGTCATCGGTCCATCTTGTGGGAGGCCTTCCAACGCTACGTCTTCCGGTACGCAGTCGCCACTCCAAAACCTTTCGGCCTTATCGGCCATCTGTTCTCCGAGCAATTTGCCCTGCCCACTGCCACTTAAGTTTGGCAATTCTTCGGGCTATGTCGGTTGCGTAACTTCCCTTACTATCAACTCAGCCTATCGTAGTCCATTGCTGGACATAGGGTTCTCCCAGGTGGCGCGACCACACCCTGTCCTCCGCCTTCCGCATCCAGTCTGTCGTAGCCACCTTCGGACTTCAATAACAAAACTAACATTTTACTATTAAGTATATCGCTCTAGCTAGATAGAAGGGAATAAACTTGTAGCAGTTTTTTGCATCTATTTCCAATGTTTATTGTATGGTTGGCAAAGACGAGAGCTACTATAGATATACGGAGTTAATGTTCTTTAATTGTCCTGTTAATTCGTACGTCTATGTCTTCATTAAAACCGACAATAGCAGGAAAAGCTTCGGGGTGAGAAGTTGATTAAATTACTACTTCTGTCCGTCGTGTCGGCCGCTCTGAGGTCAGAATTTATCTCCCTGGCGCACTAGCGAGATAAAAACAATCTTCGCGCCAAATTTCACCCACATCTGTTCAGCCATCTATGCGTGATTGAGTACCAAACATCCAAAAACTTTCACATTTATAATATTACTACCTTTTGCAAGCGGCTCCGCCCGCGTGGATGTCGGTTATCGCGTAAAAAAGTAGTATTTCCTTCTCCATATTCCAGGATATACCTATATCTGCCAAATTTCATGACGATCGGTTCAGCGCTTTAGGCGTGAAAACGTGACAGACAGAGCTACTTTCGCATTTAGAATATTAGTAGGGATTAGTAGGGATTAAAGTAGGATTTGTCTGTTAATAATGGTTTTGTCTACTAAGGGCGCATTCCGTATTAGAAAACTAGCGCTGTGAGCGCTCACATCGATATTTTGCGTTCCGAGTTAGTTATCACGATTCTGACAGTTAAGAACCGTCATTTTTGTCATCAATACGAAACGCTCGTGATCGTGATAAAAGTGCTCACTCAACGTTAAAACATATTTTCACCATATTAGACATGTCTAAACCTCACATTTCTTCTTCTTGAATAGAAGCACTATTTCAAATAAATCAAAGTTAGTTAAAGATACGATGCGAATCAAAACGAAACAGCCCAACTTTCATATCTGACAGCGCTCACGGTGATAATGGCGGGTGTGAGCGCGCTCAAATCGATATTATCGTATCTCGGAACGTGGGGTAAATTACCGCCACAAATGGGCATTTACAGTTCCTCAAAACACTTGACGCGTTTATATTCTTATCCGACAAACGTCCTCAAAAAGCCCAAGACAACTCAAAGAGAACAATATCAATGGCATCAAAGAAAAACATAGAAAAAAAAAACAAAGCTTTTTATCTCCGAAGTACGCCAAAGAAAAGAAAGAAATATTTGAATTGTAGATGCGACAATGGCCTTTAAAAATTTAATTTTCGTATTGTCGTATTTTACCCTTAAGCATTAAGAGGCAGCTTAACTTTATGGGCGTGAACATGTAAATGCAGTGGGACAGGGGTTTTTTCTCTTTCATTGAAATATGGTAATGACGGTTTGCGGAAATTATGAGGCGATAATGAGACGTAATAATAACGACAATAGACTCATTGTTAGATGAGAAGAAGGCTCTTTAATAAAGTTATTTGGTTAGACATGGAACAATGGTTTTTTTTTAAAAGCTGCTTACACTTTTGTGACATTTCATCGGACCGGATGCCGTGACTACGACAAATACGCGTAGCGATCATTGCAAAGCTATCATTGTATAAATAATCTGGTCCTTTTGGAACATAAATTTTTCGGCCTAATGACCATGCTTTAGAAACCTGACTGAACTGCCATCCTGACCTTTAAAAGTCTATCGATCCATTCATAATTGTGTCATCATCATCATCATTTCAGCCGAAAGACGTCCACTGCTGGACATAGGCCTCCCCCAGGCTCCTACACTTCGACCGGTCTTGTGTTTCCCACATCCAGCGGATTCCTCCGGCCTTCTCAAGGTCATCGGTCCACCTTGTGGGAGGCGTACCTACTCTACGTCTTCCGGTACGCGGTCGCCACTCCAGAACCTTTCGGCCCCATCGGCCATCTGTTCTGCGAGCAATGTGGAAGTATTTATTGTTAAAAAACTACACACAGACGAATTGAGAACCTCGTCCTTTTTGGAGTCGGTTAAAAGCGATTTATTCCGACCCCTCATGATAATATTCAATGTTTTAACCCTGTCCGCATTAATTTTAAATAGGTTTAATCCGTAGATCTGTTACAGTCGTTACGGGTAGTCTATCCGAAAGTCAGATAACCAGTCTTACTAAGGGGTATCGTGTTACCCAGTAACTGGGGTGTGGAGGTCAGACAGTCGCTCCATGTTCAATACTAGTATTCAACTGCATCTGTCATCGACCCCAACATAGTTGGGAAAAGGCTAGGTAGAAGAAGAGAGACAGTAAACAACGACGGTGATATAAAAAAAAAGTTAAAAAAGTTACTGAAATTTAAGTTAGCAAAGTCTTTGAAAGACATACATTAAAAGTCACCCCTCGATCCGAGGTCATGGCAATTGCCACATCGTCGTAACATCGAGACCAATTATAATAAAACAGTTGTATTGTAAAAAATATTAATTCATCTATGTGAACAAGTTTTTTTTTATAAAACATTACATGTAAGGTAGATAATTTTTATAAATTTGTAATCTCACGTTTGCTACGTTACAGAAAAAACAACACTATCATAAAACATAAAACTACAATAACACAAAATGTATCTCTAAAATGCACATTCTTTATCATACACATGCACTTTCATACCGCTTTAATCTCTAGAGAGAATAGGTACAAACTTCACCGCTACGTCGCCGTCGGCGGCTACGTGCTACACGCTACGAGCCTACGAGCGCTACACGTTTCGTAGCCTCTTCCATATTCATTCATCTTTACATATGGCCACGCCTGTTGAATACTGGAGACTCCAACTTTCGGAAAGTTACCGATATTGTAGGTGTCTGTTTGTCTTCACGGGGTGTGCTCTTTTGGTGAATGTTTTTACCACGGGAATAAGATTTTTCTTTTTTTATGAGTGGCGTGTTTCCATCTGCCCAGATCGACGTAGGTACATCTGACGAGAAATTTGTAGCCTAATACGTTTTTCCCAGTGTTTTTATGTCGGTGGAGTTTCTGGCCCGGTCTTCTTCACGGCAACCTATTACGCCTTGGAAGGGGTAACTAGCTTCATTTTTAACCCCCGACGCAAAAACGACGGGGTGTTATAAGTTTGACGTGTCTGTGTGTGTGTGTGTGTGTGTGTGTGTGTGTGTGTGTGTGGGTGTGTGTCTGAGGCAACGTAGCTCCCGAACGGATGAACCGATTTTGATTTAGTTTTTTTTGTTTGAAAGGTGTATTAGTCGGGAGTGTTCTTAGATATGTTTCATCAAAATCGGTTCAGCCGTTTGAAGATTATCAGCTCTTTTCTGGTTGAAAAAGGGATTTTAGCCTCTTCCATGGGTCTGATAAACTCTAAATTTGGGATTCTATTACTTCAATGATATTAGACGAAAAAAAAAACCTTGAACTGATGCTGGAGCAACACCTGGAATTTCCAGGAAACATAAGTTATTCACCAACAAACAGCAGAAGTATCGCGTTTGGGCTCATTGAAAAGGTCTCAATGAATAGATTATAGATAAATGGTGATTTAAGGGAGACATTAAGTTTAAAAAGCAAGAAATAAAAATTAAATTTAAAATTTAAAAAACCCCCGACCCAACGTTTGACCGTCCCCCGACTTGACAATGCCGTGATCAAAATATTACGTTCAAATTAAAAGGCCTATGAACATTATTTTTACTTTTTAGAGTTTTAGTTTGGGTCGGGGGTTTTCTAAATTTTAAATTTAATTTTTTCTAAGTAAGTAAAGCTTTATTTGCCAAAATGTAGGTGTACAAAGTAGTATGTCTGTAGTGTGTATGTATGTGTGTATGTAACTGACCCAACCCTTGACAGTATAAAAGTAATTGGTAAATTTGAAAAACATCAAGTCTGGTTAAGCGGCCGACAACCTCATAGGTTGACCCGCGAGAGTACAATCCCAAAAAAAAAATTCGAGAAAGTTTGATATTTTTTACATCATACTTAATCTAGTACCCGGGCTGTCTATTGTAATATTTAACGATCAAAACGTGCTGATCCTTACTGTAACTTGAATAAATGAATTCTAATTTATTTTATCTGAGCACATCGCTCCCGAAGTTCTAACCTAAGATGGATACCCTAAATAAGGTAGATTTTATTTATTTATTTGATGATGAAGTACAAAAAACAAACAGCCGTATACTTACTGTAAAGCAAAAAAAAAAAAATTACGTCTTTTTAACCGACTTATAAAAGAAGGAGGTTATCAATTCGACATGTTTTTTAAATGTTTTTTTTATGTATGTTTGGACATTACTCCGTCGTATATAGACGGATTTGCAAAATTCTTTTTTGTTCGAAAGTGGTTTATTCCGAAATGGTCCCATTAAAATTTCATAAATGGATCTGATGATGCGTTTCGGAGACCGACAACGGAGCTCTTCAAAAAATTACAGTAAATCAACCGCGAATGCTGCTATCGCATAAATGTACATTGTTTTGAGCCCAAGGATGAAATTTTGAATTGGTGTGGGGTAGGTAACTAAAAAGTGAAAAATAAAAACTCTTTTCAAAAAAACAACAATCGACTTCCAAAAAAACACATCCAAAGTCACCGACTTCCGAAATTAAAGTTATTGTGCACTTTGTAGTGTTTTTTTGGAAGACGGTTGTTATATATTTTTTTAAGTTTTTTAGCTTGATATTATCCTATTAACCATTATGATGTCGGCTATCATTTGTGGATCTTGGACGGTAGTTACGTCAAAGTCTGACAACAAGGCTTACCAAAAAAAAAGAGGACGTATCTTATTTCCCAGTTACTGGGTCGTGGACAGCCGACAGGTATTCGCTTTATGAACACTACTGGTATTTAGCTACATCCAGTTAGACTGGAAGCCGACCTCAACATAGTTAAGAAAAGGCTAGTCAGATGTTGATTATCTTATTAAACAACAAGCTTCTGCCCGCAACTTTGTCTGCGTGGACTTTGATAAAAGTATCCTATTCACTGATCCACGATCTACGAGTATGTGTGTGCTAAATTTCAGCCAAATCCGTTCACCCGTTTTTGCGAGATTGAGGAACAAACATTCTAACTGTCAAATTTATTATGTTCGACTAGCTTCCGCCCGCGGCTTCGCCCACGTGGAAGTCGTTTACCCCGCGGGAACGTACTACCGAGATAAAAAGTATCCTATGTATTAATCTAGGTTATAATCTATCTGTGTGCCAAATTTTATGCAAATCCGTTCTGCCGTTTTTGCGTAATTGGGTAACAAAAATCCAATCATCTTCACAAACTTTTACATTTATAATATTACGGACTACCCTTTTTTACCCCTTTAGGGGGTAGAAAAGTAGATTTTCGAAAAACTGTGATACACGTTATTCTTTATATTTGATTTTAGACATAAATACTGAGTTTCGAGTTAATCAGACAGCGCGTTAAAATTCTTCCATACAAACTTTGACGCCCCCAAATCCCCCTTTAGGTGGTAGTTTAGAAAAACAATATATTACCAAGTTTATAATTTACTTAGATAAATATTTGTGCCTTTCAAGCTAATTAACTCAAGGAATAAGATTTTACATAGAAACAAAATACCCCCTTTTCACCCCCTTAAAGGTCGAATTTCCAAAAACCCCTTCTTAGTTCTCCCCTACATTATAACAGGAAGCCGTGTGCAAAATTTCACGTTCCTAGTCCTAGCAGTTTCGGCTGTGCGTTGATTGATCAGTCAGTCAGTTTCTCCTTTTTAACCGACTTCAAAAAGAAGGAGGTTATCAATTCGACATGTTTATATTTTTTTATTTTTTATGTATGTTCGGGCATAACTCCGTCGTTTATAGACGGATTTGCAAAATTGTGTTTTTGTTCGAAAGGGCTTTACTCCGAAATGGTCCCATTAAAATTTCATATAGATCTGATGATGCGTTTCGGAGACAGACAACGGAACTCTTCAAAAAATTACAGCAAACCAACCGGGAATGTTGCTATCGCATAAATATGCATTGATGATGGATGATGAAAGGATGATGAAATTTCGAATTAGTGTGGGGTAGGTAACTAAAAAGTGAAAATTAAAAACTTTTTTCGAAAAAACTACAACCGACTTCCAAAAACAACACTACAAAGCTCAAAATAACTTTAATTTCGAAAGGCGGTGACAAATAATTAAAATACACATCCAAAGTCACCGACTTCCGAAATTAAAGTTATTTTGAGCTTTGTAGTGTTGTTTTTGGAAGTCGGTTGTAGTTTTTTTCGAAAAAAGTTTTTATATATAGATTATGACACCTAGTTCAAATTGTTTTTTACAATATCAAGGAGGTACTTACAATACAGGTTAAATAATATAACCCCTCGTTCACATTAAACCCTCGAACGTCAGGTCAAATCGGATAAAACATAAAACCAATCCCCATTTATTATTCAATGACATTTTCCAATACATTAAATTCGGTCAGCGATTATTGGGTAGTAATAATATTATTTAAATGAATGTAATGTCTCTGTTGTGAGTGAGTGAACGAAATGAGCGAGAAAATAGTGTTGTGTACAATTGAATAGGTTTCTGGGTTCGATGGGTATTGCGGGCTTCAAGCTTGCCGTACCTAATTAGTTTTGGTCTTGGTCCCTGGTTGTTTCGGCCTTGAGATTTTGTAGTATTCTAATAGTAAACTAAATGACCTCGTTGGTCTAGTGAGGTCATAAGGTTCAATTCACAGGTCGAGCAAAATGTTGCTGGGTTTGATGTCCAGTTGATGCCAATAGGCTTGCCCCTTACGTTACTGGCAAAATGCGGGTGTACTATAAAGTGTAAAATTTTAACCAGTACGCAAACTGTAACCAACAATTCAGAATAACATTTTAGACGTTCATATCATTCTAGCGTAGAATTTCTTTCTCGGTTATACAAAAAAACTATCTGCTGTTTCATAGAAAAGTGCAATAATACCTACGCGTCATAATGAAACAGCAGATTTTTTTTTTTTTGTATTACTGACAAAAAATATCTACGCTAGGGGGATCTAGAATGATAATGCTGCATTCATGGTTACAGTTTGCGTACTCGTTAAAATTTTATCTATACTAAATATTTTAAAGGGGAAAGATTTTATTGTTTGTTTGTTTGCATTGAATAGGCTCCGAAACTACTGAACCGATTTCAAAAATTCTTTCACTGTTGGGAAACTACACTATCCCAGGCTGAAATAGGCTATATTTTATCCCCGTATTCCCACGGGAACGGGAACTACGCGAGTGAAACTGCGGAGCGCTGCTAGTCCTATATATGTAGATACACCTCTGCCCATCATTTTGAGGAAACAAGGCGTGATGTTGTCATACTTAATAATAAAACATGGATTGCATCGCAAACCTACATTCAGGCCAGATCAGTGGCAACCATAATTAATTTGGATACCTACCTAAAGTTAAGAAGTAGAGAGAGAGAGAGAGAGAGATAGACAGAGAGGGAGATAGTTGGAGATGGATACAAGATTTCAATACTATTCATGTTAATGTTTGCCAAAATGTCCATAATCCATTATTTAACTTCACGGTTAGTTAAATATGTATGTACACGTCGTCGAAACGACATGGTTTTTGATGACGACATACATAAATAGATTTTTTGTAAAATTAACTCTTCTCTCCTTAAATTTTTAATCCTACTAATATATATTTTTATCCCTACTATCCCTACTAATATTATAAATACGAAAGTAACTCTGCCTGTCAGTGTGTTACGCTTTCACGCCTAAACCGCTGTACCTATCTTCATGAAATTTAACAGGGATATAGTCTGGGATATGGAGAAGGACATAGGCTACTTTTTTACATAAAACGCTTTTTCCAGCGGCTTCGCTCGCCTGGACATCCACGCGAGCGAATCTGCTGGAAAAAGCTATTATTATAAATGTAAAAGTTTCGATATTTAGATGTGTGGATGTTTGTTCTTCAATCACGCTACAACGGCTGAACGGATTAGGCACACAGATATATTATAACACATAGAATACTTTTTTATTCCGGTAACATGTTCCTGTGGGATAATTTTCGCCTTCCGCGAGGGCGAACCCGCTGGCAAAAGCTAGTGTATATCGAAAACTTCACATACTATAGATAGAACTTAAATAGTTTTTTCTAATAAACTATACGCACCTTACTGACATCCTTCCCATCCATCTGAGTGACAAACCAAAGGACCCCAAAAGTCACTATGACTCAAATTCGGCAATCCAATCCAATTAGTCGATTAACAAGGGTCCTGCCAAGTTCCGCCCTGATTCCCTCCATTTCTAGACTTGAGATGATTCCACCCTTTGATGCTAATTACGGCAGGTGAGAGGTTTTGTCATCTTAAGGCACAAGAGGACTATACAGACGCGTAAATAGCTTTTGAAATGAATCACACCTCATGTACTTACTGTTCTGTATCTTGAGAAGAAATTGCGGTATGAAATTTGACTGTTAAATTGCCAAACGATTATAGGTATAACGGTCGCAACGGTACTGTTGAACATGACATCCTGGAGTATCCAGTACCCTAATTGAGTAAGGCACTATCAATCATAACCTGTACCATTTTAAAGTATATTGCTAATACATTGCTTCATGTGTTCGAAAAATGTGTTTACTCCACAACGTAAATACCGCAATGAATGTTGTTGAACTGTCATAATGAAAATCATTTCTAGTGATAATGTGTCATACAACTACCCCGTGGGTTGGACAAGGTTAATTGGTTTTTACATCAAGATTTTTTTGTTGCAGACTGTAGTTTGGTTCTGTGCCCGATTGATGTCAATAGGCTCGCCTCCTATTACCTAATTGTGACTTAAACATAACTGGTGAAATGTGTGTGCTATATGTAGCATACCTCTGTTTGTTTATGCTACGTTTATAAAGGTAATATTTTCTTCAGAAATTCCCGCTTCTTCAGAAATGCTGCTGCATACCATAAAAATGGCTCTAATACAGACGATACTTAATCGCATCCAGCTGACTCTGGACAGCTTTGCATTGTAAGTTGCTACTTCGTGAACGAATCCTGTAAACTTGACATGAGGCAAGAACCCACCTGTTTCAACTTTTAATTATTAGAATGGAATTAGTAGTTCATACACCACATAAATCTATAGAATAAATAAAAACAAAATGATTCGTTGGTAATCACTTTAAAAATAAAAACCCAAATCGGTGCAGCCATCGTCGAGTAATCGGGGATCATACATAAAAAAAAAAGTTTACGACGAATTAAGAACCTCCTCCACTTTAAAATCGGTTAAAAAGAACGACTGGGCCGATTTGCCTTTTTAAAATGCTCGTAATACTTAATCCTAATTAGGTTTTCATGAAGAGAAAAAGTGAATAGTTTCCCGGATTTCAAACTCAGGAAAATCCGAACATCATTTTTTGTATGAACTATTGAAATTCGAACATGACAACGTCTGTCGTGTAAGCTAGTTAACAGTTAAAAATATAGAAAATTAGCTTTTGCCAGCGGCTTCGCCCGCGCAGAACTTTCATCCCCTATTTAACTCACTTAGGGGTTAAATATCGAAAAATTCTTCCTTATCCTTGTCTACGTTATAAAGGAAACGGCTGTGCAAAATTTCAGCTTTGAAGGTCTAAGGGTTTGAGCTGGGCGTTGATGAGTCAGTCAGTCAGTCAGGACTTTTCTTTTTATTTATTTAGATTACTCTGGCGTCTGACCTACATGCAACAGAGCGTTCTGTCTTTTCTGCCTATCCCCATAGGGAAAAGGCGTTTATGTATGTGCGTATTTTAATTTTATTATAGGTTCTGAACTTTTTCATAAACTTGAATAATCGATCGATATACGTGTAGATCTTTCAATGCCCTGCGGGTCCTATACCATAATGGTTTCAGGATGCTGTTGAGGTTGCCTCGCTTTTGCAGTGCATCAGGTATGTTTGCTAAGGCCAAAACGGATTGTTTTAGGGCGATTGTTCGTAAGTGAGTGGCCTCCCTGATGCGCCGCGTGCGGGACAGCACCAACAGCCTTCTGAAACCATATTGGAAAGGGTTGATTGCCCGGTTGTGAGGCACTGGAATTCAGTTCCGTGGTGCCCTATGTAATGTGAAGTAGCTCAATTTATATTATGTTTAATTTAATAGCTCAATTATTTATAATTATTAATTTTACTAACATAGTTTTTAACAAGTTAAGGACTGCAATTTTTTTATTTTATTATTTAACGAGTATGAGTTGATAATAAGTTCTGAATTAAACTGATTAATAATAATAATACAGAATCATAATGAGACACATGAATTAATATGTAGATCACCAACTTCAACTACAAGTAGGTACTTTATTCATTTTAACATACAAACCATAAGATATTAGTCCTTGTAAACTAAAACGGCTTGTACATTTCACTTTTACATGTTCGCTTCCTGCTACAAAGAACAAACTGCACCCAAACTTTGTAAGTATTCAAGTATTTCCTTAGAAATATCCCGAGCGAGTTCACAACAGCGATTCAAGGGAATTTTCACAAATACCTCGCGTAGTTGGAAAATTGTGCATTGAGATTGAAAAGGTCCTTTCTACCGGCCAACGCTGCGATTGACCATAGATTGTGTAGTGAAACGGTAATTTCATTTATTGGTAACTAGTTTTTTGCAGCGGTTTGTCCGTATGGATGTAGTAAAATATCGCACGGGAACGTAGGTACTACATGGAGCGACTGCCTATCTGACCTCCACAACCCAGTTACTGGGTAATACGATACCCCTTGGTAAGACTGGTTGTCAGATGAAAAAAAATGCAAACGTGACCCGTCCTTGAAATTTTACTCTCAACTCTCGTCAAATTATCGAATCGGCGCCTACGAAGTTTCGCTTAAAAAACTAAGGATGTATTTCTGTAATTTATACTGCTTTGCCCACGTCCCGTATGTGTCGCCGGGCGTAAAAGAATAGCACCATCCCATTTCTTCCAGTGGGTGTCGAAGAAGGCGACTAAGGGACTGACTACAGAATGGGCAGCAGTGTTCTCTATGAATTTTACCACCATACTGCGATCGCCAACCCGCCTGCCTAAGCGTGGTGATTATGGCAAAACCCCCTATCCTGGGGGAGGCCTATGTCCAGCAGTGGACGTCTTTCGGCTGAAATGATTATGCTTTGCAATAGCCGCGCATTCCACATTTAGTTTCCTCTTTTTAACGTTAGAATCGCTTATTATTCGCAGTTTTTTCATCCTACTAATATTATAAAATGTGAAAGTTTGATGATTGATATTCAATCAAGCAAAAACAACTGCACAGATTTCAGTGAAATTTGGCACACAGATAGTTTATATCATCATCAGCCTTATAATGTTCCCACTGCTGGGACACAGGGATTGGGCCGTAATCCACCACGCGGGCCCAGTGCGGGTTGGTAGATGTCACATGTCTTCGAATTTTTGGTTCTAGGACATGCCAGTTTCCTCACGATGTTTTCCTTCACCGTTTTGAGAGCAGTGGTGATGAAATAATTTACACAAAGTAAAGCGCCTGTCTGGGTTCGAACTCACGACCTACAACTCGTAAGTCGCGGCCGTTACCACTTGGCCACCACTGCTCCTCGATAGTTTATAACCAAGCACTTATACGCAACTTTTCATCCCGGAAGGCCGTTACCGTGGGATAATTTTCGAAATCCACGCAAGCGAAGCCGCTCACAAAAGCTAGTTATAATATAACATTCTTATAATTATAAATTAAACCTAAATAGCAGTAACGTTCCTGAGATAAAACTCCTTAGGTAGGTACACATTTAAATGTAAACAAGTACTATACAAAAAATTGAAGCATCCTTTACGAAACCAGTGAGGTAAATATCGAGCTATTCAAAAATTTTGTGCTCAAAGGAAATACAATATACACCTACCTACATAGGGCATTGAGTAGTTTTTCAAGTAGCATCGATTGCTTCAGAAATGAATGCAATATTTAGAAGCTCCATTAAATATGGAGGCAAATAGCAACCCGGTATCGAGTTTTTATGAACTTTTGAAGCACTGCCTATATTTCCGTAAAAGCGTAATTTGATTTTAAGGTGAAATAAGTCCACATTTTTTCCATAAAAACTTCGGGAGGGTTTTACTCCACTATTCGAAAATGTACAGCAAAACTTAAACATGGCATGGTTTTATGTTGTTGGTACGGAAACAGAATACTAAAATAAAAGCCCTAAAAACTTCGATCAATATTAGCCTAAAAAAGATATGAGCCAACAAAGATTCGTTTTTCTTGATAATTTAACGTAACTTTAGACTTGTTTATGTAATAAAAGAAGTGTTAAATCTCCAAAACTAAGTCGGTACCGGCAAAGCTCAATTATCGAAAAGTTCAATAAACTTAATTGGTCATTGATTTATGCAGGTTTTTTCAGAAAACCCGATCTTCCGAAGGACTTTTCTTAATTTTTTACGCGCCTGTGTTACTCTGATCCTGCAGCTCACTTAATAATGTTGTGCGTGTAGACTAGCGTTTTCTAAACTATTATTTCGTTTCTATTTTTTAGTTCCGCTAACTATAAAAGCGTGATTTTTTTCGTTTTTTTTTCGACCAGCCTAATGGAATGAAATTATGCAATTGTCATAGGTCCTTGGTAAGTGTGCATGGTTTCAAATCAATTAAACGCTTTGAAGGAGTTGAAAATCACGTCCAAAGATTCCGTTACATAGATTCATAGATACATACGAAGCGAATAAAAGCGTGTTAAAAGCAAATAATCCTAATACCTATTATAATTGTGAAAGTATGGCTGTATATTACTCAATCACGCAAAATTGGCTGAACGGATTTGCGTGAAATTTGGCACACGTTTTAACACATCCGATATTTTTTATTCCAATACTAAGTAGGCATGGGATAACTTCTGAAATTCAAACTGATGAAGCCGCGGTTTCGACCACACAGGCACTCTACCAGTTAAGCAAATAACTATGAAATTCAAATAAAAAGTCCGCAATACAGCACAAAAAATTTGTAACGCTAACACAACATTTTAAAACAGAACAACTGATTCTCTCCCGTCTGCAAACTCTGCTTTGGTAAGATTCTAAAAATACTCAGCGCCTAACAATATTATCACAGCAATAACTCACATACAAGAGATTCTTCTCATAAAGTAATCATATTTCTTAACTTAACATACCGTGACATACTTTTAGAGCCTCATAAGTCAACAACAAACCGCTTTTGTGTCATAATTTCCTCGTAAAAATATTTTACACATTCTCTTGTTTCTAAAAGAAATTCCTTCATCACTAAAATTTTATAGAAGGTCCGCATTCCAAGATATTTTAAACAAGCGTTGCAAAATACAGAAAGCCTTTGTGGCTTTAGATTAAGGGGTGCGGGAGGTTAGGAAAAATTGTTAAGGAAATTGTTTTAAACATTAACCTTTATTTACTTTAGCCTTAAGCTTGCGGTTGCCCGCATATTTATAATCGTGTAGTCCAAAAAATCAGCCACTACTTTTTACAAACGCCTGAAAATAATTTCGCTTTGTGAGGGAACGCGTTATTCTTTTTGCAAGCTTTTATTTTGCGTTACAATTTCTGTCAGGCGTTTATGACGCATAGGTCGTGATATTCTATTTAAAGGCTCGCTTTTCAAGTTTTTCACATAGTCTATAGCAAGCTTTGAGTGTGAGACTGAATTTATATTACATTTTATGAAAAATATTCTAAAAGGAGGTATGAGGACACAGAGGAAAGACTGTTACAAGAGAAACAGAAAAGGCATTTTAATTGGCGTAACTGCATTTTCCTGTATGTCTCGTTATTGTTTAGTTTATAGCTACTATGCACTCGTTCTTATGTAAATGAAGCACTATATACTTTACGAGACATTCATTATAAGGTAGGTATGCAATTAAATTGCACTATTTAGTAAATAATCTGACTGCCTCAAGGGCTGAGTAACAATAGTCGCACGGATCGATCGATCAGGTTAAGCTACGCTTGCCGCGGTTGGTCCGTGGATGGGTGACCATCTTAACATACCAAGACCCCTCCGTGCCTCGGAAAGCACGTTAAGCCGTTGGTCCCGGCTGTCATTTGTGGATCTTTGACAGTCGTTACTGGTCGTCAGAAGCCCGAAAGTCTGACAACCAGTCTTACCAAGGGGTATCGTATTACCCAGTAACGGGGTTGTGGAGGTCAGATAGGCAGTCGCTCCATGTAAAATACTGGTATTCAGCTGCATACGGTTAGACTGGAAGCCGACCCCAACATAGTTGGGAAAAAGCTAGGCAGATGAATCTGACTGCCTCGTTGGTATAGTAGTCGCAAGCATGAGGTCCGATTCGATTCCCAGGTCAGGCTAAATGTTATTGGGATTTTCTATCTGTAATTTCTTAGTAGGATCCCGGATTCGGAATTTGTACCCGGTTGTGATTGAATGGCAATAGGCTCGCCCCCTATTACACGGGACTTAAACACAACTGGCGAAATGTGGGTGTACTATATAGGTACACCGGGTACACCTCTAGCCAACCCTTTGATGAAACAAGGGGTGATGTTATGTAAACACTAAATTAAGTCCTACCTTCTACAATACACTAAATTGATTGATGAATACGACCTGATAGGTCGCGCAGGAGTTGAGGACCTAATGCCCATACAAGCCAGCCACCGTACTACGTCACTCTAATCCAAGGGATTACCTACAGGTGTACAATAATACACTACTGCCGACAGTGTATTATTAAATCGCCAGCAAATCCCATCTCTCAGGCACGTAATTAAGTAACAAGATACATACTGCGTATGGGTGATAGTGTTATCAGCACAAAAGGTAGGTACAGAAGGTAAGGTCCGTTTCACGAGCGAAACCAGCAGCGAACACACATAGGGCCACCCTTCCTCTGGTGTGACGTATATTTTGCTATTTTAAATTAAACCTTATAATAATACGGATAGAAGTCGGTTTTATTCTAAAGTTTTTCGTTAGAGTTGAAATATACCGTTTTAGTACTTTAGATTTATGTACAGTGACGAAACGAAGCTTATGAAAAGATGTCACACGTTGTTGATGGCCCCCATGGACGCGTAGAGATCGTCTTATAACAAACTGCACGCCCCTCCAAGATTCTATACGTACAAATTTTTTAAATGTGTATGCAAATAACAGTGGACGGGCGTGCAGTTTTAAATAAGTCGATCTATATCTACGAACGACATTTTCATAATCCCCCATCAATAAGTCCCTTGCTGCTCTCCCCCAGCGATGCCCTAAGCCGAGATCTGTACCCCACCGAGGTGCCTCATGGTCACATTGTTTTTAAGTTTTTTTAGCCCTCTCTGGAGGCCTTTATTTCTTGAAGAACCAGCAAGAAAATCCGGTTAGAAAATAAAAAAAGTATTCTAATAAATGCCAGTTACTCGCTTCACGGGTGCGTGCGTTTTCGCTCATTGTGGAGCAAACCTTCTGTACCCATCTATTTTGCGGCATTATATTCAACATAGAAGCAAGTGTTGATTTATTAGAAGCTGATGGTCAACGGACAATGAGGTTCTGAATTATTACAGCGATGCAACCTCGTCCAATAAGCTGGGAACGCCTTTGAACTATGTGGGTAGAGGATTGGGGGATGATGTATAGTGAGTGAGGCTTTGGGTGGCTCTAATCCTCTGGGTGCTACATTATTTAGTGTATCGTCACTCTTGTTGGTGTCAAATGTGGTGGAAAGATTGTCGTTTACAGGATGGCAGGTACATCGACGCAAGAACTGATACAATGAATTCAGCACATCATTCTTGAACGCCTACCGTAGAAACTTTTCGACGGTAAAAAAAAATAATCTTCTGTTTCATAGAAAAGTGCAAAACCTATACGGTCAAAATGTGTTAACAGCAATTTTTAAATAACACTCGAAGCATTTCAACGCCAGGCGTTTCAGAATCATGAACTGAATCCTGAATCCTGTAACACTTTGCGCGTCGATGTCCCCTGCCATCGTGATCGTGTATAAGATTTTGGCAAATTATGAACGAGGTGGTGATCGATGTTCGTTGGTCTGAGAAGAGACTTTGTGCTGCAGTGGGATTAAACCGATTGTTGTAATCTAAGGCTGGTTAGCAAGAATAAACCGTTTACCCCGAAACGAATCAGTTGGAGTATACAGTTGGAAGCACGTCAATTGAAAAAAGAACAGTATGTAGCTAACAACTGGCCCCTTCTTTTTTTTATTTCGTTTTTAGGTTTGGCTTCGCATGGTTTGTGCATTTAGCCAGTGTCAAGTAATTTTACTTTTCAATCAAGTATATGGCCCGATATCGGGCACGAAATTACAAAAAAGTCATAGTCAGTCAAGTCAATGTTATTGTAAAGCGGTAGTAACTTTACAACAACCTATTAGGAGTTTTTGGGGGGAACACGAAAAGTCCACGTTAGTCACTTATTTTACCTTCACTACACTTGTGCACTCACACGTAACTAAATTGAATAATTCACTACCAAAATTATACAATTTAATTCGCTATTTCACAAAATTTCATGAAAATGAAAATTCGTGCGACATGTTGCAACGCGATCCCACCAAGAACTCTGGCCGCTTCTTGTTTTGAAAAAAATTAAGTTTATTTTTAAATTATTTTCTAAAAATATCGGCATTCGGTGCAATTTTTTAAATGGCTTGTCTTTCGACAAACTCTTCCTATAGACTCCGACATCATACATTGCAAATAGGTACATTAAAATCACTTAGCAATGGAAGCAATACACTGACCCAATGAGGACAACATTTTTGATTTCACGCTCCTTTTTTAATATCTATAAACCTTCAGTAGCCAGGTTTAGGTAGATAGAGAAGTCATTTATTTCCTTCAAACGTTAAGACAAATGTACACAATGACGGCTCCGTATAATTTTCGAGCTGTTCCCTGTTCCCCTCGGAAATTAAACGAGGATTAGCAGGAATTACGCCCGGAATTACCGGTGGAATTACGCGCGGAAATTAATAATGCAAGAAAACGCTTCCGACTGGACTTCCGATGTACGTTTCCGGTTCTCGACTGTATGCACGACTGGATTCAGGTAAACTTTACAGTATGTACTTATGAGGTTAAAATAGGACCGTCGAATGGACGTTTCAGGCGAAGAGATGGGAAATTAATAATGTACTCGTGTGTTTCCCTATCTTCATTTCAAGCGAGGTTTGGGTTTTCTAGCATTTTACGCACGAAGTTTTAAAATTATATTGATAACGAGCTTTTGCTAGCGGCTTCGCCCAGTCGGAGGCCAAAAATTATCGCTTGGGACTGTACCAGGATAAAAATATTATACAGGATAAGTTTTTAACCAGTGCGCAAACTGTAACCATGAATTCAGCATATCATTCTAGAAAGCGCAGAAATTTTTCGTCGGTTTTACAAAAAATTAAAATCTGCTGTTTCATAGAAAAGTGCAATACCTACGCGGTCAAAAGGTTTTGAACAGCTGATTTTTTTTGTACAACTGACAAAAACATTGTTTTGTATGTATTAATCCAGGTTATAAACTATCTGTGTGACTAACTTCATTCAAATCTGTTCAGCCGTTTTTGAGTTACAAACATCCAACTTCCACATTTATGATACTTTGACAACATTCCCTGCTAGATAGCCCAGTTGATCTATGATCTATTTTTACGTGAACTATTGTGAAGCAGGCCATTTATTTTTAGAAATAGGTGTATATTATAAAAATATGTTTTTCCGTTTACAGTTTAGAAGAAGCTAAGTATAAAAATTGCTCATGTCGGATGAAAACAGAAATCTGTCTGCTTGAACTGCTAACGATTAAACGAAACTATTAATTTATTTAACTTGATTTTTGATGTTAAGGCGGAGATTTCATGAAAGTGCTCAAAAAGGTGGTTTTTTTAAAGCAGAGTATCTCTTTAACCGTAAATAACTTTCGTAGCAAAAAAAATATATTATATTTTCAAGTCTTGCATACAGTGATGGAACTCAAAACATATAATACCAGTATTTTACATTGAGCGACTGCCTATCTAACTTCCGCAACCCAGTTACTGGGTAGTAACGATACGCCTGGTTAAGACTAGTTGTCAGACTTTCGGGCTTCTGACAACCCGTAACGACTGTCAAAGATCCACAAATGACAGCCGGGACCGACGGCTTAACGTGCTTTATGTTAAGATGGTCACCCATCCACGGACCAACGGCGACAAGCGTAGCTTAACCTGATCGATCGACCCGTGCAGCTAATATTACTTAGCCACAAGCCCCTCAAAAAAATATATTGTGTGGATGCGATAGAGAATAGGCAGCAGCGTTCACTATGTACTTTACCACCATACTGCGATCGCCAACCCGCCTGCCAAGCGTGGCGATTATGGCAAAACCCCTTTTGGGGGAGGCCTATGTCCAGTAGTGGACGTCTTTCGGCTGAAGTGTGTGTGGATGCGATAGTTAGCCCGCTAGATTCAAATTTTCTTACGTTTTTTGTCATTTGTAGATCACTGACAGGTTGTATATAGATTAACAAATTATTCGCGATCCGAACACGAATGAATTTAAAGAATTATACTAATAAATACAACCTTCTAAGTTCATTTAATCGCACCAAATGAATATTTCATGAAAATATTATTCAATGGAATTAAATGCATTAAGAATTTCAAAAGATTTCGTTTTTTCGCTATCGTGGCGCTTCCGCCTTAAGTACCTATTACCTAATATTCGATATTATACTAAGGAATAATGTAATAAAACGTTACTTAAAAATTCACAGCTTTCTATTCACACAATTTAAATGTGTAAGCAACAATCAATGGAGACTGCCTATTTGAGTTCCCACTTGTAACGGTGGAGTTTCTTGCCCATTCTTCTCCATACAAAACTACCTTTTGGAAGGGGCGACTAGAATCAATTCCATTAACGTCAATGTAAATGTTGACATTCTAAAAAGTGACATTTATGTGGCTATCCTACTAATCCCACTTAGTATTTTTGGATGTTTCGATGTTTCGATGCTTGTTACTCAATCACGCAAAAAGACTGAGCAGATTTGGATGAAATATGGCACACAGATAGTTTATTACCTGTATTACCACATATCGATTTGCCAAACTTAAGTAGCAGTGGGCAGGGCACATTGCTCGCAGAACAGATGGCCGATGGGGCCGAAAGGCCTATGTCCAGCAGTGGACGTCTTTCGGCTGAAATGATGATGATGATGATGATAACCACATAGGATATTTTCTATCCTAATTATAATAATATAATTTAATTAAAATTAAAAAAATTAAAATTAAATTAAAAAATTAAAAATTAAATTAGGATATTTTCTATCCCGGTAGAACGTTCCCGTGGTATAATTTCCGACCTCCACACCTCCTCCTAAACACAATAAATACCCCTTGGTAAGACTGGTTGTCAAGACTGAGAACCTAATTATCACATTAATGGACCATAACCCCTGACCTGTGTATGTGTTGACAGTGTCATATTAAGGCCCGGGTACTGTGTGCATAATTTTAGCTGACTGAGTGTTGCCTCTGTTCCCAAGATAATCTATGTCGTTATGTAGTGCCGCCTCTGTGTGTAAGGTAATCTGTGCTTCTATACTGAATAAACAGTGGACCGGCTGCTGTCCGCTTGTAAGTGAATGGATAGCGAAAATGGGTCATTGTGATGTCCCAAGATGGTATAGACTTATCTACGTCATATTTCAGAGCGTTCTGCAGTTTTGTTTATCAGCTACTGTTGGTATATGACCTCACTAAATTCCTGTCCCTGCCAGGCTATGCGGGTTGTTCTAAAGAGATCCCGTGGCCCCTGGTACACAGGCAACTGAGGGAACACGGGTGGGTTTTAGTCAGTAAAAGTCTGACACGCCCTTCTGCTCCACCCAAAGCGGGAGAATATATGGGAACCCTAGCAAATAAGAATGTCTTACTCATTCATCACTCATACTGGAACATCGACTTACTTATTCAGCATAATGGTGCTGACATGTCACGACACGTTACCACTGATGTGCTGGCTGTACAAGTTTATAATAACATTTTAGTTAGTACAGTCTATTCCCAGTCTTGGGGTGTGGAAATTGCTTGTTTTGGCACGGATTCCGTCATAAAAGGTCTTCGATAGCCATTTGAGGACGTGTCTATGTAACATACTGCTTAGAAAAATATTATTAAGTATCTTCTATTATCTACATATATATATAAAAGGAGAAACTGACTGACTGATCAATCAACGCACAGCCGAAACTACTAGGACTAGGAACGTGAAATTTTACACACGGCTTCCTTTTATAATGTAGGGGAGCACTAAGAACTGGTTTTTTTTAAATTCGACCTTTAAGGGGGCGAAAAGGGGGGATTTTGTTTGTATGAAAAATCTATTCCTTGAGTTAATAAGCTTGAAACTTGGCACAAATACTTATCTAAGTAAATTATAAAGTTTAATTATTGCTTTTCTAAACTACCCCCTAAAGAGGGATTGGGGGCTGTCAAAGTTTATATGGAAGAATTTTAATGCGCCGTCTGATTAACTCGAAACTCAGTATTTATACCTAGAACCAAAAATAAAGAATAACGTGTATCAGAGTTTTTCGAAAATCTACCCCTAAAGAGGTAAAGGGTAGTTAGTTTTTTAGATGATTTTACTGCGTGTCTTGATTAACTCGAAAATTGGTATTTATAACCTATAAGTCAAATAATGTAAAAGACGCGAAGACTTTTAATTTTATTACCCCTTTGAGGGTGAAAAGGGGGGTATAGTTTGTTTGAAGACTTTTCTGTGGAGAAGTAAATAATATACACATATACCTGAACCATATTACTTATTATAAACCTGAAACATGCTGAGGTGGTTTTGATTTTGTGATAGTGATCACATCACTTTATATTATTGACGTCAGAAGAGAAATATATATCCTACTAATATTATAAATATGAAAGTTGGTGAAGATGATTGGACCTTCTTACTCAATCATTCAAAAACAGCTGAACGGATTTGGAAGAAATTTGGCACACAGATATATTATAACATAGATTAACACACAGGATACTTTTATCCCGGTGGTACGTTCCCGGGGGATAATTTCTGACTTCCACGCGGGCGAAACTGTGGGTGGAAGCTAGCTATACACAATTAAATACGTAGGGCTCTATTAGGTTCTAGCTTTTTCGTGTAACTTTTTACGCAGCGCTCGCCGTAAAAGCTTTCAAAACGAACGAATATCATCGCAAATTAAAATTGTCTGTACATTTTACATATCTTAAAGCCTATGTCCATCTGACAGGTATAGTGTATCTTTCAAATGGTGAAAGAAAATGCAAAGTAGATTGATACCTTCACACATCAGAGTGCTGCCTACTAGTAAATTCAAGAGAACAATATTTGCTTGGCTTTTAGACAACTGTTTTTATTCAGTTCAAGAATTTTTTATTATAAATTTTAGACATTAAATTGTATTAGTATGTACTTAGTGTGTGAATTGACTTTTAATCTTAAGGCATTTGACATTTCGTTCATTTTTGATTTTTGTTTTAATTTATAAAACTTGACATTGTATAAAATAAATAATTAAGTACCCATTTTACATTAAAATAATTTACTTACATCTATTTCAAAAGGGACATTAATAATTGTACTATAATATTTCCACACCGGCAACGGTAGTATATGTGAAACTTTTTAATAATATTAAGATCTTAAACTCAGAAATAAATAAATAAATAAAATTGACTAAAAGTTTTGAGCCATATTTACGGCTCGGTACCATAAGATCTTCTGACACAAACATAGGCTACAACCTGCATTACGCTCACCCGTGTTTCGTAGTGATGAATAAGGGATACGTAGATATGCGACAAGCGACCTTGTTTGTAGGTCATTCGCACATGTAAATAAAATCGGGTGGCATGGCAGGGTACAGTTGTATTGATGGGGTGACTCTCGGAAAATCGGTAATGGAAAATATTGTTCATGTGTGTAGCATATGTTTTGCAGGAACATTTTTGTATTTATTTAGCAGTTTCTGTACTTACCTATCAAAAGGTTTAGTAGATACAGTCGAGTTCATAAATATATTGGCCCTTTCAGGATTCAAAAATATATGAACGTCAAAAAAGTTCATAATATTGTGACAACTATAAGCATCATTAAACTTTGGTCAAGATTTAGATTCATTAATAGGTATATGAATATGACTGCTTTTTCTCATAATTTTTCATATAATTGCATAATGCACAGCATATATGATTGAATCCTTCACATGAGGACATATTTTAAATATATAGGTTATTGAGCTATCCAACGCTCACAATATTTTGAATCCTTGACAGTGCCCATATATTAACGAACTCGACTGTACAGTCGGGTCGGCGGACTAAAGCACATAAGTCAAAAAATGTTTTAAAACATTACTCGATTTATGTTTTTTATATCGTCGCCAGATTCATGCGAATCAAAAGGACGCCACTTAGATTCGAGCCCGAACAAGCAAGAACATGACTTTAGTCTGCCGATGTATTTATTTATATGAATGATTTTGGTACAAATAAAAAATTATGCATTTTTTTTTATTTATGTGCTTTAGTCCGCCGATCCAACCAATAGAAAATACCAAATTAGATATAAAAAGATTTTGTTCATGCTCGGGAATGAGTTGTTCATACCAGGGATAGAGAAGGGCTCAATTTTAAAGAACTGGTATTCATCTTCATTTGTCTAGTCTTTTCCCTAGAACCAAGAACTAAAAAATTAAAGCATATAATTATACCAGCAGGATTTACTCGCATAAAACCCGATTCCGTCGGTTAATCAGGATAAAAACTATACTATGTCCTAATACAGCTCATGGTCTACCCATGTGCCAGATTTCATCTAAAACCGTTGAGCCATTTAGCGTGAAAGTATAACAAACAAACTTATAAAAAATCTAATCTTTTCTCCCTAGTCGCTGGCTCGAACTCACTAGTGAGCCTGGCTAAAAAGCACGCTGCCTCACCAGGCTTCGTGTCCGACAGAGGTAGTATCAGTGATAAGCAGTCGGACGCTAGTCTACACGCACACCGTTATTGAGTGAGCTGCAGGATCAGTTATAGTAAAACAGGAGCGTAAAAATTTAGAAAAGTCCTTCGGAAGATCAGGTTTTATGAAAAAACCACTGCATAAATCAATGACCAATAAAGTCTATTGAACTTTGTCGGTACTGACTTCGTTTTGGAGATTTTCCACTTTTTTAAACACACCCAAAGTTAGGTTAAATTATCAAGAAAAACGAATCTTTGTTGCCTCATAAGCATAACTTTTTAATGGTTTTTTATTTTAAATTTAGTATTCTATTTCCGTACAGACAATATTAATAATGAGACAAAACCATAACAACATTTAATTTTTTATGTACATTGTCAAACAATGGAGTGAAACCCTCCCGAAGTTTGTATGGAAAAAATGTGGACTAGATTCCTCTTAATATTATTGTTTATATAAAGTACTTGAAAATCTTAGTTACAAGAAATATGATCGTCTGTCTGTGCCTCATAGACAGCACCAATAAATCCATAGACCAAAATGTGTAACGTTAAACTATACTATACTTACTCGGATATTATTGCCTTTGCAAGTACGTTAGGTATGATATACCTACACCCTATATAACCTTTAGCTAAGCTTAATGGAAAATTAATTCACCAATGCAATTCACTCAATAACAACAACAAAGGCAAAAACCTATACAAATATAATATTTTCCGATCCCGCCTAAAACAAAGCAGGATCTTACCTCAGGCGGGCTTAGAGAAACCCTAGCTTAAGTTGACCCTTCATGTTTATGCCTTCAACTGCCTGCAAGGAAAAACCACAACAACAATATTAAAAGTACCTACATTTGATTCACAAAATAATATATGTTAATACATACAAGACAATGCGACGTGAGGTTTCGTTTTGAAACAGATTGTTAAACCATTGCTTCACATGTTCGAAAAATGTGTCTTCTCAACAACGTAACGCAATGAACATTGTTGAACTATCAAATTGATACAGATTATGATTAATCGTGAGTTACACAATTAGGGTGCAGGTTACTAAAAATTGTCTTCCGCTAGTTACAGTAGAAACAGTTTAAAAATTTCTCAAAATGTGTAAAATATAAGCAACTCTGACTGGCTGTTCATAACAAGGTCTGACTGCTCAGCATTCACCTGACGTACTACTAAATTTAAGGATCACACCGCCTGGAAGCTGTTTAAGGGACTATACAAACTTATTCAGCTCTGTTCAGCTCTATGACATGCGTAGGTACGTGTCCGTTCAGCCGCGGAAAGCTGAAAAGACTCCATAAAAAATCGTTGTTTTCTATGGACAAAATCTGAACAGAGCTGAATAAGTTTGAGTAGTCCCTAAAGCTCTCGCTACTAATTGTATTCATTGAAACTAAATATTCTAAGAATCGCAGTTTTGATGACTATTTAATTTTCCTACATTTAAGTAGTCATATTTTCATCCTTACGTTCTTTCCGGAAACTCAACCATCGGTCAACATACACTGGTCACTTAAAGCTTACCCCATTTTTTTGGCACATACCTCATATTTCAGTAAATCCGTGGAGTGTTGATTTAGGCGGATTTATTTATGCTGCCCCGGGCGAGGATGGGCAAGGATGGCTGTCACGGCTGGGAGATGTCCATTAAAGTGTCCCCCGCATTATTTTGATAGAACTGAGGTTTGATGACAAGAAATATCTATGTAGGGACAGAGCTACGTAGACAAACTTCGTATGTACGCGAGGGGATTTATTTCAGAAGGAGCGTGTAGACATCCGGGTTATGCGGTAGCTAGGCATACTTTATTATGTTCTAACATAAGTCCCATATTCTAATAGTACCTACATTACGATTGCTGTGACCTATGTAGTCTATTATTTAATTGAAAGGCGTGAAATTAGTGCCTTATCGTAGCGAGGGTGCAAAACGTATCCTATACTTACTACTTTTTAGCACGTTTGACATAAACCCGCACTTGAGTCACGATTTCACGATCACACGCTAAAACACAAAATCACTCAATGGCTACTATAACAGGACTATCTAACAACGGATAAATCTCATAACATACATCTAGTAAAAATAAAATCGCAAAATCCACGCACATATACCCACACATGCATGCACAAACACAAAAATGCACACGCACTCACACCTACACGTATATACACGAGTTCACACTCACATACACAACACACTATATATATGTAACACTTATTTCATAAAATAGCTCATGTAACATCGACACTGCTTCACTTGTTCCAAAATATCAATTCTTTACCCATATGGCTGAACCTTTATCTCTTAAGATACAGGTTAGACTTAGTTTAGGGGACAGAGTCTTTATAATTGTGCTTATAGTGTGACAAATGTAAAATGTGTAATCTACAATGCATACAGTGCAATGTGTTCTTGTTTTATGAAATAAATACTTTTGCTATTATTAATTTCTGTGTAAAATGAACTACTTAGAAGCGTGACATTAGTACGAAGGGGTAATCGCTTTATACACTATCAATAGGAATCGCTTTAATTTCTACAGTTCCACAACATTCATTGCGTTGTTGACCTTGCTAAGCAGACAAATTTTTCGAACATATGAAAGAATTGATTAGCAAGAAGCTTCAAAATGATTCAATTTCTGATTATTAGTGTGTTACATAATTAGGGAGCAGGGGTCCTACTCTAACTCCGGTAAAAAAATATACCTACAGGCCCGTCCGAAAGTAGTTCGATTCTTCAAAAAGAACCTACTCCCGAATAATTATCTTTTTAGGTCTCACAAAAACATATCGGGAGTACTGACAACTGTCCAATCGTATTGCAATTTATTCTTAGGTAGGGTCCCGAACTAATCTTATGTCCGTAAGTATACGGAGTAGGAACTGCCCGTAACTTCAGCCGAAACTACGGACTTCGTGCTTAGAGAGTTAAAGCCCCAGGTCACATAGTGCTATAATTTTAATTAAGACACAGTTTCCTTAATTGATTGCCAGGGTAACGTCAAGAATTGAAAGAAAATTATTTCGATAAAATTATGGGTGTCTTGCTGGTAAAACAAACGTAACATGTTATTATTATAATCCTCACGCCAGTATGTAATCTAATCCACATAAGGGTAAACAGAAGTTATGGGATCACTTACCTATTTTAATCCTAACGATGTTTATATACCCATTCAAAAGTTACCTATTCATTCAATATCAGATTTACACATCTCATTTACTTTTCTAGACATGTTTTTTGAAGATAATTATTTAAACACAGAGATTTTTTTTTTGCGTTTGAATCGGAAGTTCACTTCTACAAGGATTTCTTTTTGGTGCTTAAGGCTACGCTCTCAAAAAATGGTTGAAAACAGCATGCAGATGAAACCACTTTTCGTCGGCATTTACAAAGAAATTACACTTGAAAAAAAATAGTTAGTAATCTACATAATATGATACGTCATTTGGTTTAGCCATATCTTTTCTATGGGTATCAAATAATAAGAAAAATAAACACCAAATCACCTCCAAATCGTTGAGATGAAACCGTTTTACTCCTTCATTTTTTAACAAAAGAGTAAAAAAAAAAATCTACTGCTTTGCAATACAAAGGAAAATTATTTGATTTTGTTACTTTTACAAATATGCATTATTTTAGTTATAATAAATTAAAAATGCGACCGATTAAAGACTGCACGGCTACATCACCCCGCTCTCGCCTTCAGTTTAGTGCGCCCAAATGTTGAAGGTCCTTGGCGTGGATACAAGACTTAAATGACTCTCAAATGGGGCATTGTTAGTAAATATTTGTGCAATTGTTTTACAAAATTTTATTCAAAAAACTTGTATATGTAACAATATATATTTATGCACAAAAATATGGCATATAGCAGACATACATAATTCCATAAAGTATTATTAGCTACCATTCAACGTATACATACACAGACAGACAACTTCGTTCCATACTCAATGAATCATGGAGTTTTGACGTATTGTGATAAATGATGCCTCTATAACTAATAGTTTAACTTGACCGGTGACCAACCAGTTTGATGACCTCAAACTACAACTATGTATGGCGCCCGGACTTGGACCCTACTGACTTGTTTTATTTTTATGTTATCCTGTTTTAAATGTTTTTTCCTTGTAAGGAACGCGGCGGATTATCTTGAGACCAGTATTTTGACTACGGTTTTTTTTAACTGTGAATAGAAACTAGAAGCATGTTTAAAAGTTTATAGATCAGCTTTTGTACTGAGGGTTGGCATTTATTCAAAACGCGTTGTTTACCAAGAAATACATAGTATTACTGGAAGACGTAGCGTTGGACGGCCTCCCACAATATGGACCAATGATCTGATGAAGGCCGCAGGAATTCGCTGGATGCGGGTAGCGCAGATCCGGTCAAAGTGGCGGTGCTTATGGGCCTATGTTCAGCTGTGGACGTCTTTCGGCTTAAATGATGATGATGATGATAGAGCCCTGGGCGCAAAAGTGGGATACAGGTAAACGAGATAATTAGCTCTTTTAGCTTCTACACAGTATATTGTTACAGAGTCAATTACTAACACTACCGTTCTAATTAATATTCTGAATTTAGTCAGAAGGAACAGTATATAATACATTTGGGCCGAGTAAGTATTGAAGTTCGCGGTACGATGTTCGCCACACGTAAAAAGTGGTTTAAGTAAATGGTCTGAAGCACACCTTTAAATATGACCACACGCTGTATACTCATATGTACAGTCAGTAAAAGACGTAAGTAACCACGGTCGTCGGATATAGTTGAAGAGTTTAGTAAGAAACCGATGGATATTTTCGAATGTAATTTAATTTAATAAATGAACTGTTTATTGCTGTTTTTTTTTTTTAAATTAACTGAAATTTTACTAGAGAACATCCATCGGAAACTTACAAATTTTCAACTATATCCAACTACCCTAGTTACTTATCTCTTTTGGTGACCGTACATTAACCTTTAATAACCGAGCAACAACACGTTATGGGAGTTTTTGGCGGGATCGCGTTGGAACATGTCGCACG
Source organism: Polymixis flavicincta (assembly GCA_949987655.1). Taxonomy (NCBI): domain Eukaryota; kingdom Metazoa; phylum Arthropoda; class Insecta; order Lepidoptera; family Noctuidae; genus Polymixis; species Polymixis flavicincta. The sequence continues at coordinate 11,014,103 of OX465190.1, read as the reverse complement.
AATTTTCATTTTCATGAAATTTCGTGAAATAGCGAATTAAATTATATAATTTTGGTAGTGAATTATTCAATTTAGTTACGTGTGAGTGCACAAGTGTAGTGAAGGTGAAAATAAGTGACTAACGTGGACTTTTCATGTTCCTCCCAAAAACTCTTAATAGGTTGTTGTAAAGTTACTACCGCTTTATAACTTTGAATTAACTTTGACTTGACTGACTATGACTTTTATGTAACTTCGTACCTGATATCGGGCCATTTACTTCATTGAAAAGTAAAATTACTTGACACTGGCTAAATGCACAAACCGCGCGGAGCGCAAATCCAAAAAAAAAAAAACGCGTTAAAATGATACACACTGCAGATAATAATTACTATGTATGTACGTAGGTGTGATCATTAAATTAAAACTGTTCTACCGACAAAGTAAAGACCCGTGCTTTTCGTCCATTCGTCAACAGAGAACGTACTACGCAATTTAATTAAAAACAAACTTACGCCATTTACATAATAAATCAATTAAATTTTACATACAGAAAACATTAAAAAGAATATAAAATGGGTGCTATATTTCATGTCCTTTCAGCTAAATAACCATAATTTCTCATTTCACGTAGAACTAACTAACTAACAATGAAATAATACCAGGTGAATACACAACAGGTATATTTCATGTTCTCACTGAAAATACACGACAGTGTAGGTAAGTAAATTAAAATATTTAAAATAAGTCAAATGGCAAAAGCGCGATTTTTTTTTAAGCTGTGTCTTTATAAACTAGCAAACCGCCCCTGATTCACACGGATTTTACCACTTGACAAAACATAGATATTTTAAAGTGTTTGTTTGGTTGAACGCGCTAATCTCAGGAACTACTGGTTCGAATTGAAAAATCATTTTAGTGTTGGATAGCCCATTTATTGAGGACTAGCTTTTGCCAGCGGCGTCAAAGACTGCATTAATGGGAAAAAGCGTTTTCTGTATGGCTCCTAAAATTTATAATAAAATACCACAGTCTTATAAAGCATTGCCGGTAAATTTATTAAAAAAAAAGATGCGAGATTTAGTAACGGACAAGTGTTATTATGATTTATGGTTTGATGACTTTTTAAATGACACTATTTGTTTTTTTTTCTATTTCTTTATTTTTAATTTTATATTTTCCTTAAATTTTGTACATTTTATGTGTGATTAATTCTACTGACATATTTGTGTTTACTAACCATTGTGTAATTTTATTTTGTAATTTTTTATTTTTATTTTATTTTATTCTGTAAATTTTATAAATTTGTACGCCATACGGGTGAAACATGTGTACGTACGCACGAATCATTAATATTGTGACATCCTGCATGCTTAATTTGCATGTATACACATGTTTTTGACAAATAAAATTATCTTTTTCTTTATCTTTATCTTCGCCCGCGCAGAACTTTCATCCCCTATTTAACTCCCTTAGGGGTTGAATTTTCAAACATCCTTCCTTATTCCTTGTCTACATTATAAAGGGAACCTCTGTGCAAAATTTCAGCTTTCTAGGTACAAGAGTTTGGGCTGGGCGTTGATGAGTCAGTCAGTCAGTCAGTCAGTCAGGACCTCTCTTTTTATTTATATATAGAAGACTATAGGTTACATAACATCTCGCTAGAATCCTTAGGAACCGAACAAAAAGATTACGAATACGAAGTACTCGAGCAAGAAAGACGCGGACTGCACGGTGCAACCGCACATTCTGCGATTCAGCAGTTTGCGCCACACATTCATTTCAATCTCTACTAATATTATAATTGCGAAAGTAACTCTGTCTGTCTATCTGTCTCGCTTTCACGCCTAAACCGCTGAACCGATCGTCATGAAATTTGGCAGAGATACAGCCTGGGATTTAGAGAAGGACATAGGCTATTTTTTCTGCGATAACTGACATCCACGCGGGCGGACCCGCTGACAAAAGCTAGTTCATAATAATTAGATCAGTTCACGCTGAGCTATCAAGTCAGCCAGGCGTTCTCGTTACAGCCAACAAAGGCCGTGGCACTCACTTCATTGCCACACCATCAGTTCATTAAGCTCATTTTGCTTTAAGTACCTTTGGGACAATGTTTCAGTACTTTACTTTTTTTCATTCCATTCATCCCTTATCTAAAAGTAATGTACGGTCTACCAAGGGATCATACACGGACGAAGTCGCAGGCAGAAGCTAGTTTAGAATTAAGTTGAAGAGTTTGTAAGCTGAAGGGTTAGCCATAATCGCCACGCTTGGCAGGCGGGTTGGCGACCGCAGTATGGTGGTAAAACACATAGAGAACGCTGCTTCCCATTCTCTAGTAAGTCCCTTAGTCGCCTTCTACGACACCCACGGGGGAAGAAATGGGATGGTGCTATTCTTTAAGTCCGGCACCACACGGAACGAATGGAACGGAACGCCCGATCTGGGAATAGATAAAACATTTGAATATGTTGTGTTCGGAGTTTCCCTACGCGATCGAATCAGAAATGAAAAGATCCGCAGGAGAACCAAGGCAACTGACATAGCCCGAAGAATTGCCAAACTTAAGTGGCAGTGGGCAGGGCACATTGCCCGCAGGAGGCCGATGGGGCCGAAAGGTTCTGGAGTGGCGACCGCGTACCGGAAGACGTAGAGTAGGAAGGCCTCCCACAAGGTGGACCGATGACCTTGTGAACGCCGCGGGTATCCGCTGGATGTGGGAAGCACAAGACCGGTCGAAGTGGAGGAGCCTGGGGGAGGCCTATGTCCAGCAGTGGACGTCTTTCGGCTGAAATGATGATGATGATGATGATGATGATGATGTTGTGTTGAAGTACCTAGCACGGAGGTACCTACCTAGTGTATAAATAAACGTAGGTTAGGCATTGCATACTGTTTTTGCAGGAAAAAAGCTAAAAAAATGTCACCCTGGACAGGAGTTTAATATATTTTAGGGTTAAAATATGATTTAGGGATTACGCTGCCCAGGTGGTGTAAATTGTCTAGGTAACAAAAAAGGGATCGTGGTAGGTAAATATTTATACATAGAATGGTGTGGTGGGTGCGGTTAACAAACAACAGGGTGTAAGGGGAACGCTTCCGAAGCCAGAATGTAGGTTATTTACAACCTAAATGCAAACGGATACCAATAATTTTGAAAGATTATTGGTATCCGAATGACGCTTCTGTAATGTTTCTACTTATTTTATTTTGATGGCGCTTTACTAATGATGCCTAAACCTAAAGTCGCTACCTGGACTCGGGGTTGTTTGTAAATGTTTTGTCTCAAATAATGGTTCATTATACAGGAAAAGATTTTATGCAGTGCGCAAATTGTAACCATGAATTCAACATATCATTCTAGACCCCCTAGCGCAGAAATTTTTCGCCGGATATATTAGGTCTTTACCTATGAAATTGCCGTTCTGCAGTACTGGCCATTTCAAATCAAAATAATTTTTGTTTGGCTAAGAATTCTAATTTCAAATTAATTTTATTTTAAAAACATGGATTTTTTTTTCTAAAAGTAGTCATTTCTTTATTGATTAGTGTTACATTTTCATCGCATTTCAATCTTTTTCGTCATCATGGATACGTTAAAAATTCGAGTAATTATGGAATATGAGTACCGTCGTGGCAGCAACGCGGCACAAGCGGCACGCAACATCAACGACGTTTACGGAGCTAACACTACAAACCAACGCACCACCTGTTATTGGTTTGCTCGCTTCCGTTCTGGAAATTTCGACCTGAAAAATGAACCTCGCGGTCGTCCGAAGACTTTGGTCGACAATGACGAATTAAAGGCGATTGTGGAAGCTGATGATACACAATCTACGGCTGAATTAGCAGCAGCTTTCGACGTTAGCGTCAAAACAATATTGGTCCATTTGCGTCAAATTGGCAAGGTAAAAAAGCTTGACAAATGGGTGCCCCACGAACTCAATGATCGCCAGCGCGAAGTACGCGTCGAGACGTGCCTTGCACTGCTCAACAGACACACAAATGAAGGAATTTTGAACCGCATTGTTACCTGCGATGAAAAATGGATTCTGTTTGATAACCGTAAGCGCTCAGCAAGTTGGTTGGATCCTGGTTCAGCACCTAAACAATGCCCTAAACGAAAACTTACCCCTAGAAAAGTGATGGTCACTGTTTGGTGGTCTAGCGCCGGTGTGATTCATCACAGCTTCTTACCAAACGGGGTGAGCATTACTGCAGATGTGTGCTGTGAAGAACTGAACACAATGATGGAGAAGCTGGCGCATCTCCAACCAGCATTGGTCAATCGCTCGTCTCCGCTGCTCCTGCACGACAACGCGCGACCTCATACTGCACAGCAGACGGTCTCCAAGTTGCAAGAACTGGGGTTGGAAGCTCTCCGTCATCCGCCCTACTCACCAGACCTTGCGCCTACAGACTACTACTTTTTCCAGAATTTGGATAACTTCTTGGCGGGAAAAAAATTTAATACCCGAGAGGCAGTACAAAATGCCTTTGAAGAATTTTTTGCCTCCCGTCCAGCTGATTTCTTTAAGAAGGGCATCAATAAACTGCCACTGCGATGGCAAAGATGCATTGATTGCATGGGTGATTACTTCGATTAATACAAATAAAAAATTCATGAAAAAAATTCGTTTAAATTTTTTCATACAAAACGGCAATTTCATAGGTAAAGACCTATTACAAAAAGAAATCAGCTGCTCCATACATTTTGATCGCGTAGGTATTGCACTTTTCTATGAAACAGCATTTTTTTTTGTATAACCGGCGAAAAAATTCTGCGCTAAGCGTTCTAGAATGTTATGCTGAATTCATGGTTACAATTCGCGCACTGGATAAAAACTTACCCTGTATATAATAATAATAAAAATGTTTTCACAGCATAGTGTACAAAAAAAGCAAAAAAGTAATCTTTTGGTGGAGGTCTATGTCCAGCAGTGGACGTGTTTCGGTTGAAATGATGATGATGCTGATGATAGGGCAAAGTGTATTTGGGTATTTTCCTCAGGAATTACTCAATAGCAGCCCGTATTCTGAATTTGTGTCCATAGCATAATCAGCCAATAATGTGTGATGATGCCTAAACCTAAAGTCGCTACCTGGACTCGGGGTCGTTTGTAAATGTGTTTGTCTCAAATAATGGTTCATTATACAGGAAAAGTTTTTATGCAGTGCGCAAATTGTAACCATGAATTCAACATATCATTCTAGACCCCCTAGCGCAGAAATTTTTCGCCGGATATACAAAAAGAAATCAGCTGCTCCATACATTTTGATCGCGTAGGTATTGCACTTTTCTATGAAACAGCATTTTTTTTTTTTTTGTATAACCGGCGAAAAAATTCTGCGCTAAGCGTTCTAGAATGTTATGCTGAATTCATGGTTACAATTCGCGCACTGGATAAAAACTTACCCTGTATATAATAATAATAATAATGTTTTCACAGCATAGTGTACAAAAAAAGCAAAAAAGTAATCTTTTGGTGGAGGTCTATGTCCAGCAGTGGACGTGTTTCGGTTGAAATGATGATGATGCTGATGATAGGGCAAAGTGTATTTGGGTATTTTCCTCAGGAATTACTCAATAGCAGCCCGTATTCTGAATTTGTGTCCATAGCATAATCAGCCAATAATGTGTGATGATGCCTAAACCTAAAGTCGCTACCTGGACTCGGGGTCGTTTGTAAATGTGTTTGTCTCAAATAATGGTTCATTATACAGGAAAAGTTTTTATGCAGTGCGCAAATTGTAACCATGAATTCAACATATCATTCTAGACCCCCTAGCGCAGAAATTTTTCGCCGGATATACAAAAAGAAATCAGCTGCTCCATACATTTTGATCGCGTAGGTATTGCACTTTTCTATGAAACAGCATTTTTTTTTTTTTTGTATAACCGGCGAAAAAATTCTGCGCTAAGCGTTCTAGAATGTTATGCTGAATTCATGGTTACAATTCGCGCACTGGATAAAAACTTACCCTGTATATAATAATAATAATAATGTTTTCACAGCATAGTGTACAAAAAAAGCAAAAAAGTAATCTTTTGGTGGAGGTCTATGTCCAGCAGTGGACGTGTTTCGGTTGAAATGATGATGATGCTGATGATAGGGCAAAGTGTATTTGGGTATTTTCCTCAGGAATTACTCAATAGCAGCCCGTATTCTGAATTTGTGTCCATAGCATAATCAGCCAATAATGTTTTCACGGCTGGGGCACAGGCCTCCTCGAAATGAGTGACATTGGGCCAATAATCCACCACGCGGGCCCAGTGCGGATTGGTTGATGTCACATGTCTTTGAATTTCAGGTTCTAAATCAAGCCGGTTTTCGCACAATGTTTTCCTTCACCGTTTGAGAGCAGTGGTGATGAAATTGAATACACAAAGCAAAGTTCCTGCCTGGGTTCGAATCACGACCAACAACTTGTAAGTCAAAGCAGAAACCACTGGGCCACCACTTGTGCCCGGTTAATGGCAATAGGCTCGCCCCTTGTTACATGGGACTTCAACATTTCTGGCGAAATGCGGGTGTACTATACAGGGTAAGTTTTTATCCAGTGCGCAAATTGTAACCATGAATTCAGAATATTATTCTAGAACCCCTAGCGCAGAAATTTTACGCCTGTTGTACAAAAAAAATCAGCTGTTTCATAGAAAAGTGCAATACTTACGCGGTCAAAATGTATGGAACAGCTGATTTTTTTTTTGTGTATCTGGTGAAAAATTTCTGCGCTAGGGGTTCTAGAATAATATGCTGAATTCATGGTTACAATTTGCGCACTGGATAAAAACTTTTCCTGTAGTGCACCTCTGCCTTACCCTTCAGGAAATAAAAGCGTAATGTTATGTGTTGTTTTATTCAGACATATCTAAAAGTTGTTCACTAACAAGCTTTGAACTCCTAAATAATATGTGGGAACTAAAGTTAACACAGCGTGACAAAGTGTAAGGAATAAAACTAAACCACAGTGGGTCATTAGTTATCGCCGCAAGTGTAAGTGAGTAGAGCACATTACTCATTGGTGGTATGTGGCTTATATAAGTTCCTTTTACACTTTACACCACTTTACAAAACATGTAACTATGATTTATGATAAGTAACTTCAAAAGTTTGCAAAAAGTTGTGACTTACCTACGGATTTTAGAAGTTTTGGAGGTGTTTTAAATTTACAAGCGTTCAAATACTTACATATTATGGAGTCTATAATGAATAATTATTATATGTATTTTTGTTTCCCTACCTTTTTTTCTTCGATCTAAATAAACTAAACGTAGCATTGGCTAAATGCACAAAGCGAGTGAAACCAAAAATTAAATAAAACATAGTCAAGTACAGTTGGCGACATAAGTTGGTGATCATTTTAGAATTGTAATTACATAATAAATTTACCATTCTTGTTGTGACTTTTATCAAAATTATACTTACAAGAATTGAAAATATTATCTACTGTTCAATAAATACCTATGGATCTGCAAGTTTCTACTCTAAAATCTCTTCTGAAACTTGAGTAAGATAGTGTTAACCTAATTTTGTTGCTAACTTCAGAAAAAGCAAGCCAAAGCATGAACTATAACAAAATTACAAAGTTCTTGACTTCACAAAGTTTTTAAGCGCAATATTGTGCTTCCGTTGACAGTGGACATGGCCGTTTTTTTTTTATATTTTTAGTGTATCACACTACACCCAGGTATGAAAGTGTTGAGCTATTAAAAAAACGTTTTATTGAAGCTGTTAAATACACTTTTGATTCAAATTAGCTAGCATAAAACGTGCTTTAAATTACAAAACTAGGAACTGCTACAATCAATTCAAATATGTATTTCTGGAGTTAACGATTCGTATTCACCCAATTCGGGCGAGTAAATTCGAGCGAATCGACTATTGAGCCATTTATCCGCATGTCACACTCCTATCATAGATATTTAAATAAATAATTTTATAAATCTTTTTACTTTCTTAAAACAAAAGTAAAATAAAATAACATATAGCTTAAATACTCGGAACAATATTTAAGTTATTCACAGCCACGCGAATACACGATATACAGTCAATCCCTCAAATTTTGTGTTACCCATCATATTCCGGGCACGAACGACTAGGTACGCTGGAGTACAGTGATATTAAAAACATTATTAAAATGTAATCTCGTGTTCTCGTACTTGTTTTCTGTTTGTTGGTGGTACAGTGGCGTGGTAAAGTGTTTCGTGGTCAATGTGATTAAGTGTGGTGCGAATTTTAATAATTGTTTTAGCCGTTTTTGTGAGGGCTCAAGTTTTGTAGTTAGTGTATTATATTATAAAAGCATATTACACAATAGTTTTTTGGTCAAAGGCTGGAAATGAACTATTATTATTTATTTATTTTAGCGTTCTCCGTAAATTTTACATGAACTTTTACATACAAATGTGCTAATCCAATAATGAATTTCCAATACGAATGTAAAAAAAACACGCACAGATCATTCACAGGCTTTAAATTTCCAACCTTTTCCTCGCCTATATAAACAAAAATTCAACCCTCGTCTATACCAAGTTTTTTTTTTCAGTGAAACTAAACTGAGCCGTCATAACACCGGTGTATGCAAACGACCAGGATTTATATAAAAGGGAGTTGAGTCGAGCCCTATAAGAGAGGGGGGAGGAGAAAGGTCGGAGGCAAGGGTGGTGCAGGGCTCAGACTGTATTACCCGAGGATTAGTCTGTTATTACCTTGGCAAAATATTAAATGTACATTTTTTTAACGCGGCGCCAACCATATTTGTGGGCTTTCAGAACAGAATTACAGGAGTACTTTATGTATTAAATAAGTATGAATGGCGGGTTGCTGTATGTGGGGAAGGATATTGGTGATGCCTGAGACTAAAAGATTTATTTTATTAACGTTAAGGAAATAAGATAAGCATAATGTTTCGGTTTTTTCTTTACACAGCTGTGTCTTAATTATAACCATCTATAATTTTAGTAAACAATGTGGGGAGCAGAATACAACAACAAATTAAAAGACTGGCAATACTAATGCTTAAGAATATTCTGGAACTATCAAATAAATCCTAGCATGGAAATTTGGAAAGTAATTTTTCAAACAATCTTAATAGTTCTAATAGTAGTGATAGGCCGAATTTGGGTTTTGTCATCTTTGACGGGCTATAATGATTAAAACTTTGGATATATTTAATTGAAATTTCGTGTACTGACTGGGAGCGATATTAGATATACGCAGTTTAATTTATTGTCGTGTTATCGTCTCCACCTTAAGACCTCCTCTCATTTAGGAAAAAAACACGAATATAGATTACCAGAAGTTTATGAGCAAGTAGAACATCTTGGAAACATAAAGAAAAGCCTCTATCGGCTCATCATCGGTCACTCCGTTTGTTTTGGTTATTACATCGGAATCCAATCTTATGCCCACGGGATTGCTGTCAGCGATTGCAACAATGATGAAGGCGACGCTTAATGAGGCCAACCTAGTTGGGAGATCGATACTGATCTGGTTATAGAAAATAGGGAATGATACATCCGTGCGATTTAGGAGTTGGAGTATTTTTTAACCTGAACTAGGAAACTTCCTTACAAATGATGTTGTTGTAACCCAACTTAATTTAGGTTATGGCAATTTTTTTCTCTATGAAAGTCTGTCGAATGTACACTGAAATTGGAAACATACTCGTAAGGTGACATATTCTTAAAGGGCTTAACTTGGTGAACATGAGAATGAGCAGCATTTTCTTAAAATCAACCAATCAGGCTACGAACTAGTCAATAACCAACATGTTTGTTTTGATGTTTGCAATTTCATTTAAAAAAAAACATTTCTTCCAATGATTGCTGTACAATCATGTTGATCAGCAATCATTAAGATCATTACAACCACAGGCAACCACAGGATAGTCCGGTTTAGCAGTCACGACATCTCTAGTTCAACTGCGAGATGACATTCCCAAAAAAATAGACTGGCTCATAACTACACCGAGTCTTGATTCACTTCGACTGGTTCCCGCCATTCGTGGTGAACTTATACCTGGTAATGTGATAGTTAACTTACTACTGATGTACATGAGATAAGGTTTACATTATCTATTAAATAAATACTTACACTACAATTTCAAATACAATCTATACCGTGTACCTCTTAACATACCTAAGCCTATGTTAGTACTCACTCGAGATACAAGAAATCATTACAAATGGTCGAATTTTATTACCCTTTGTTGTCTATGTTTCGAATATTTGCAACTATGAACACCTGTTCACAAATTACACCTATACGATGTTTTGTTCAATCGTATTTGAGTATACTAGTGTCTAAAGATAATTACAGGGCAAGTTTGTGATCAATAATAACACGTAGGTAACGTTGTTGTAGTAAATAATAATGCATTAGCAACTTTTTTGCGAACAAAATTCCGCCTTGAGGAACTTTTTGCTGAAGATGTTTGTAATGCTATACCCTTAATTATTAACATTACGTACCTACATTATATTAGGGTTATATTTCGAACAGTCTAGCTTTAAAAAAAAAACTCAAATGATTACAATAATGAAATGGATTTTGTGCTCACCTGTACCCAGCAATTTTTCTTTAACACTTCAATCAACAAAATATTTATCGAGGCAAAAAGGTGTTTCTTTTTATAAAATTCTTACCTTACAAGTCTTCTATACAAAAAAAAACCACCGTCATTATTAATTTACTTCCTAAAAACGAATTTCGTTTACGAACTGCAATATCATAATCTCAAAGAATATTAAATAAATTCATGTTCTTTGAAACAGATTTATTATATTTAACCCTCGCGTATTGAAGAGTAGAGATTAAAAATTAATCATTCGTGGAATTTCGCGTAATTGGAACCGAATAAGGGAACGAAAGGGATTAAAAGGAGGATTTAAAAGGCTCGCGGGTTTATTTTTGTGTTTCGATTGTGGCCGACTGTACCTGTTTGTTTTTGCATGCCTTTGCCACAAATTCGTGGTCTGTGGTCGGGAATTAAGTACATTTGTATTATGAAAATAGGTTTGCTACATGTTTGCTTTGTTTATTTATTTCATTTACTCGTAGGTACTCCCACACGGAACGGGCTTAGGTAGCTTGATACCTCTTGTATTGTTAGTGTTTGTTCTGTTTTGATTTAATTTACCTTTCCTACTCGTATCGTAGTAAATTACAAATTGAATATCGACGGTGTTTTGTATAATGTTATTTTATTATTTACCTTCGATTTTCTATGATGCCTGTTTGTGTTGACGTTTGTCATCTGCATATCCCTTTCCCATCTTAGTTGGGGTCGCCTTCCAGTCTATATTTTTGACTAGACGCTATGGAATACCAGTATTTTACAAGGATCGACTGCTATCATGAATCCATTAGGTTTTTTTTTTGAAGTTGGGTTATCATCAAATAACTTCTCCCGCTCTGGGTGGGAGCAGGAGCCCATGTTAGACTTTTACTGACCAAAACCCACCTGTGTTCCCTCAGTTGCCTGTGTGCCAGGGGCCACGGTATCTCTTTCGAACAACCCGCACCCCTGGCAGAATCCATTGGGGTTGGAGGTGGACCAGTCGAGGTGGTTAGGTAACCACCACGACTTAAATCGAAAAGTAACCAACCCACATCTCCTTCCAGTTGTGTAATAAGGAGAATCAGCCAAGATCTCCTCAACGGAGAACGTCTCTGAACCCTACGACCACAAAGGGTTCAGGCATATGTACAGTATCTGGATGTACTGGATGACCAAGGAGTCTGAACATCTGCCCAGCCTCTGTACCAATAACAAGGGAGATGCTAATGGAATTCTTGAATTACTTAAGAAGGTAAGAGTGGTTATCAAGTTTTTTGGGCTTCTACTACTCGTAACCACTGTCAAAGGTCTAGGAATGATAGTCGAGGGGACCATTGGCTTGACGTTTTTCTCGAAGGACGGAGGGTTCTCGATATAATAATGGATGGACACCCATTTACACACACTCACAATGGGCCTTATCAGAAGGCATAAAGTCACCCAAAGGGCAATGGTTTCCCTACGCGATCGAATCAGAAATGAAGAGATCCGCAGGAGAACCAAGGCAACCGACATAGCCCGAAGAATTGCCAAACTTAAGTGGCAGTGGGCAGGGCACATTGCTCGCAGAACAGATGGCCGATGGGGCCGAAAGGTTCTGGAGTGGCGACCGCGTACCGGAAGACGTAGAGTGGGAAGGCCTCCCACAAGGTGGACCGATTACCTTGTGAAGGCCGCGGTTATCCGCTGGATGTGGGAAGCACAAGACCGGTCGAAGTGGAGGAGCCTGGGGGAGGCCTATGTCCAGCAGTGGACGTCTTTCGGCTGAAATGATGATGATGATGATGATGACCCATCTACAAACCCGGCAAGCGTCGCTTAGTTTTCAATCGACCCGTCCGGGTGTAATTATTTAGCCACGACACGACTTTATGTTGACTTTCAAAGGTGTATTTTAATGGCCTGCCTTACCCTTAACTGTGGCCCCTGGCACACAGGCAACTGAAGGAACACGGGTGGGTTTTAGTCAGTAGAAGTTTGACACGCCTCCCGCTCCACCCAGAGCGGTAGAAGTTATTTGATGATTTCCCAACCAAAAAATAATAAAATGCCCTGCCTGAATTATTATTTGACGTGTTGTATTTTAAAATGATTAATAACTAAAATTCATAATAATTTCAAGCTAAAACAGTTTATACCTAGGAAATTTTGTATCCCATATTCAGTCACAAAACTAGACTGAAATTGTAATTAACTAAAACAGTAATTATTTGAATGGACTAATTCTGTGGTTAGTTGGCATAATTACTTGTAGACCAAAACACTGTAGCTCGCATGTAGATAGTATCCAACTATGTACATGAGAAACATTATTTTGCACATTAGATACTTAATGTTCCCACGCGGGCCCAGTGCGGGTTGGTAGATGTCACATGTCTTAATTTTTTTGGTTCTAAGACATGCTTCTTCACGATTTTTGCCTTCACCGTTTTGAGAGCAATGACGGTGTAATTTACAATTATGACAAAGTGACCATCTGGTTTCGAATCTACGATCAACACCTCGTAAATAGTGGCCGTTACCACAAAGTATCGTAAATTAGTAAATTGCCTCATTTACGATATGGTGTTAAGATAGCTATTTATTTATGTGTGGGTTTTCTTCTAAGTAGCTTTAGTGTCACTGTAGTCCTATTGTCAGAGTATTTTTCTGATTTGCCTACCTAAGTCTTTGTAATTAATTAGCATTATCGATGAACAAAAACACAGAGTACCTACTGTTAATGAGCACGCAACACACTATCTACCAGTATTTCAGTTTAAACCAGCTAGTACTCTTTGACATCTGTCAGATAAGGAACAAACAGTCCTTTCCGTTACAAAACCAATAAAAAAGCGTTTAGTTCACTCTCGGCCCCTTGATCCCTAAAAATGATTTCTCTATTTGTTTCTTATCAACCCCTAAACATAGTTCACACTCGACCCCAAAAAAAAAACCCCAAAGGGTGAGACTGAATTTTCATTCTTCGACCACTTTCGACCCCTAGTTCGGTAAGTACCTAAAATTAATATTTTGGTACAGTAAGGTACAGACTACTTTGGGGGTCGAGAGGAAACTAAAAACTTGGCTGGAAAATAAAATCCACTCTCGACCTCCAAGGGTCGAGAATAACCCATAATCAGGGATCCAGTTGACACATTATTTATTGAGGGTCGAGGGGCCGAGAGTGGACTAAACGTAAAAAAGTTAGTTAAAAAACGTACCTCCACAAGTTTCCCGGAAATCAGGACAGCAGTCGCCCAGTTTCAAGCAGGCATGGTCACAATAGCATGGCTTGTCGGTCAAGTCTTCAATGATGGCGTTCTGATGCGCTTTCTGAATAACACATGAACTATCCCGCCCCGGACAACATAGGTTCGCGTCCCTACAATAATTCGCCCCGCAATGACCCGCCAAACACACTGCACTCGCGAAGCACAACCAATATCGAAGCATTTTGTTTCTTTTTACAATTTTTTCTAAAACAAACAACTAAACTTTTTTGAAAGAAACTTTTAAAACAAAGATGGCTGACGAAAAATTCCTTCGGGTGATCTTTAATTTTTCAAATTTGGATCCGCGTTGATAAGTGTCATTCCGAATTTGAATTTCTGCGAACCGCCAAATCTGTAACAATAAATAAATTACGTTAGAGTTGCGTTCGAGCGTAAACTTATTTTACCTTTTTCTAAACTTTTTTCTTTTGTTCAGGTTTCATCATGACCAATTTTAGAACAATTTTTTTTCTTGGTTATTGTTGCCTAGTCAACAATAACCAAGAAAAAAAATTGTTCTAAAATTCTTTCAAGTGATTCGATTTTCAAATCCTTGTATTATTGTTATTAGGTACAAGCATAATGCACTATACCTATTTAATACCTTTAAACGAGCAATCGTTGTAATATATATATATACATATACACAGGAAAAGTTTTTATCCAGTGCGCAAATATATCCGGCGTTAAATTTCTGCGCTAGGGGTTCTAGAATGATATGCTGAATTCATGTTTAAAATTTGCGCACTGGATAAAAACTTACCCTGTATTTATAATTTGAATCTCGGAAACGGCTCCAACGATTTTCATGAAATTTAGTATGCAGGGGTTTAGGGTAATAAATCGATCTAGCTAGGTTTCATTTTTAGAAAACATCAAACAAACAAAAAAAACCGAGCATAATCTGTATCTCGGAAACGGCTCCAACGATTTTCATGAAATTTAGTATGCAGGGGGTTTCGAGGGCGATAAATCGATCTAGCTAGGTTTCATTTTTAGAAAACGTCAAACAAAAATACCGAGCAACGCTCGGTCATCCAGATATTAATAAATGAAACAATAATTTATTCGTGTTAATTGTAAAGTTATTTTGTCCTTCTAAAACCGAAACAATACTTTGAAAAACCTAGAAAAATCAGTAGAAAATTAGATGGGTATAAATTGGTAGGTACATATTCAATGGTTCTAAGTTCTAACTTATTTATTTAAAGAAATAAAAATGCAGACTTAAATTTTAAAACGTAGGTAAAATTTTATTAAAAAGTAGAAAACATTAAAAGAAATATGTATACTCATTTATGAGAGCATAAAAAGACACTTTGGACTTGTGCCTCCTGTGAGGTTTGAACTCACGACCCCTGGTTTACGAGACCAGTGCTCTACCACTGAGCTAAAGAGGCTTGAGAGAGGAGGGCGAAATAGCTGTCCTATATCTACTTGAAACTTATAAATAAAAAGAATTACTTATAATTTTATATTTTAACCGCACCTTTTTTTTTCTCATATTGTCAAAAGTAATTCAAACACCAGATAAAATACGTGAACGAATTTACCGTCTAGAAAATAGGTAAGTAAGTACCTAAGTAGGTCATTAAATAACGAAAACCTAGAATAGCACAACAAAAACTAAAAATGTTGCCTTATTTTTAGCCTACCCTAGACTACACACTTACATCCTATGTAGGTACACCTATGTGAGTACAAACAGATAAAAAAGAAAACAAATAAGCTTCGCAACAAGTAAAGTTACCAGCAAAGAAAGTAAATAAGTAACTATTTGAAGTTGCTACTACCAACATAACAACAAAAGCCTTAAGATGACAAAAAAAAAACCATAGACATACGGGAGGCGGGGTTGTTGACCTCGGTGAACTTAACCGACTGGTTCACGTTAACTGATAAGTCAGGTTTAAGTTAAGGGGATCCGTTTAACTACTCTATTTTGATACTTAAATGGTGGTTTATAAGTTCGGTTAAGTTTTATTGAATGTTGAATAAAAGGCTTTTTAAACTTTTTAATGGTTTTTGATAAGAATTTTCGTGGTTGTTTTTTAATGACTAAAAGGCTTTTTGCGTGCCAGTTTATGGGTTTTCTTATCTTAGACTACTTAAATAAATCAAACCGAACTAATTTGCTCAAAAATTAATTACTTTTTATGTTACTTGACTTTTATTTGAAGCTAAAAAAAAAATGGCTACTTTTTCACACGATAATATTTCCATAAAAAATGTCGGTGGCTGCTAGCTAGAAACCACATCTAAAAATAGGTTTGTACTCACATATTTTTAAAGTGTTTTCTTCATATTTAATCCTATATACGCCTAACTAAACTCAATTTATTTTTGTGGGTTAGGTTAGGTTAGATCAATCGCGTTCGGCGCTCCGATTGGCTCTTCACCATTCCAGGGCCAATCGGAGCGCCGAACGTGGTCGAATCGTTAAGTCGAAATGGTCAAAAGAAACTCACACCAGGGCCTGTATTCACAATGACCACTTAACGTATAATTCAAAACAATAATTCCTTACTCGTAACCACGTCAATCACACACGAAATCTGCTAATAACGTACTTACTAATAATATCGACAAATTGTCTTAGAATATACAGAATAAGACATTTCGATTCCTTACCGTTACATTGGTTTCTTAAAAAAAACTATATTAACGTAGTTTGAACGTACTAAGATTCCTTGGGGAAACATTATAACAATACAGAATTAGGACCCAGGGCCTCTGAAGTTATATTATTCTGAAATAACTACACCTTAAACAGATAACAGAGTTTTATGATAATTACCGACATTAATATTATTTAAATTGATAACAACTTCTATCACCAGAACTTTAATACCTATAAGTTTAAGTAATGTATACATTTTTGTTTGCATTAAAACAAGAACTGCCAATTAACACTAAAATGAATAACTGGTCAGATCAGAAACGCTAGACGTGACTGTTGTCACCTGCCTAGCTTTTTCCCAACTATGTTGGGGTCAGCTTCCAGTCTAACCGGATGCAGTTGAATACCAGGCTTCTGATCACCCGTAACGACTTTCAAAGATCTAAGATTCACACCTAGAATCAACGGCCAAACATGCTTTTTAAGGTACAGAGAAGGTAATGGGGGTCACCTATCCACAAACCGACCTCGTCAAGTCGACCCGTGTGGGTGTTGCTATTTAGCCACGATATAAACAAGTCCATAGTTTGTCAGCGGAAATATGTCAATGCCCTTTTTTTTCCTTTTTTTTAGCGTGGGAAATCATCATATGACTTCTCCCGCTCTGGGTGGAGCAGGCGGGCGTGTCAGACTTTTACTGACTAAAACCCACCCGTGTTCTCTCAGTTGCCTGTGTGCCAGGGGTGACGGTATCTCTTTTGAACAACCCGCACCCCTGGCAGGCATCGGCCCTTGCAGACCCCACCAATTATTGCTGACATCCCTGACGGCGCGCGTGGAACACAACGCGCCGTTCCGCCTACCACTTTTCGGCTGCAGGGGATAGGGAGAGCGGCCAACGCTATACCGAAACTCCTCTTCCCCTGCGGCCCCACCGCGTCCGCCATCAAACGGTGGCGGCCCCGTCCAGGCCACGGAAGGGAAGAACGCTGCTCAGAAGCACCGGCAGTCCTCCTCTGCCGCAGCCAGTAACTCTCAGCCGCGATGCCTCCCATTCGACATCGCGGCCCACCTCAGTTGCGGTGCACCTCACCGCAACCTACTTTTTGGCCGCTACGTCGTCGGCTTTGAGGCAAAAGCCCTGACGAGCGGCCCCACCTTTGGGTTCCTCTTGGCTTCACCGTGGCTGGAATCCACGGTTACTGAGCCCCCCCCCGCAACGACAATGCGGGAACCCACTCGGGGGGGGCCTGCTACACTTAGGACAAGATAAGGTGCTTTGTTTGTAGTTGGCACTTTGCTGTCTTTTACCAAGTTTCCGTTCTCGTTATTAATTCCTATGACAATTCAAGCATATCGTAGAGGCTTTTAATATTTCGTTCGTGGCATAAAATACTTTCTTGTTTTTATATTGTCATAATTAGATATATTCTGCGTCAACCCCAACTACGGCAAAATTTTGTCATCGGAATCCGATTATCGCTCAAAATAAAATTTAAAAAACCCCCGACCCTAACAAAAAGTCTAAAAAGTATAAAAATAATAATATTTATAGGCCTTTTAAGATGAAGGTAATATTTTATCTATCTCTATCTCTATCTATATCCGCCATCAAACGGTGGCGGCCCCGTCCAGGCCACGGAAGGGAAGAACGCTGCTCAGAAGCACCGGCAGTCCTCCTCTGCCGCAGCCAGTAACTCTCAGCCGCGATGCCTCCCATTCGACATCGCGGCCCACCTCAGTTGCGGTGCACCTCACCGCAACCTATTTTTTGGCGCCTACATCATCGGCTTGGAGGCAAACGCCCTGACGAGCGGCCCCACCTTTGGGTTCCTCTTCGCTTCACCATGGGAGACCACGGCTACTGAGCCCCCTGCAACGACAATGCGGGAACCCACTCGGGGGGGAATGTGAATGCCCTTCAATTTCTTTTTGTTTAAGAAAATTGCATAAGTTAGCTGTAAGTTTCCCAAATAGCTTAATCAGCCTAAATAATGAACATTATTTGGGAGAGGATGCCTGTGTAGGCATCCTGTCTGTAAAAAGAAGTTGGGCGTAATGCACCACGCGGGCACATGCCGATTTCCAAACAATGATTTTCTTTACCGTTTCGAGAGCAGTGGTGATGAAATAATTTACACAAAGTAAAGTGCCAGTCTGGTTCAAACCCACTAACTACAACTCGTAAGTCACGGCCGTTATCACTGGGCCACTACTGCTCCCCGGACGAAATAAATAATACGTGTGCAATAATACTAATCTAACTAACTTCAACACTACGAGAATAAAGACTAAAAGGAATTATGCTCAGTGCCGACAAAAGAACATGGTAATTACTTAGGAGTGCTTAGACCGTGGAACTGCATAACGACCGTGCTAATGTGGTGTAAAGCGGGCTTAAGATGCCTTTGATTTCTTAGAAATGATGCTGTAGCACGTTTTTACTCATTTCCAAGCTACAAGAACTAAACCTTGGATAATCTAGTCGAGATTTTTTCCATATAAACTTCGGGAGTGTATTACTCCACTGTTCGACAATGTTAATCAAAAATTAAACATGATATGGTTTGTCTCATTATTAGTATTGTCGGTGCGGAAACAGAATACCTACTAAAATAAAAATAAAACCATTAAAAAGTTATGAGCCAACAAACATTGGTTTTTCTTGCTAATTTAACCTAACTTTGGGCGTGTCTAAGTAATAAAAGACGTGAAAAATCGTCAAAACCAAGTCGTTACCGACAAAGCTCAAATATCGAAAAGTTCAATATACTTTATCGGTCATTGATTCATGCAGTGGTTATTTTATAAAACCCGATTCCGAAAGACTTTTCCTAATTTTTTACGAGCCTGTTTTATTATAAATGACCCTGCATCTCATTCAATAACGTTGTGCGTGTAGACTAGCGTCTAACTGCTCATCACTGATACTACCTCTGTCGGACACGAATTGACACGATGTCTGGTAAGACAGCGTGCTTTTTAGCCAGGCCCATCAGTGAGTTCGAGCCCGCGACAAAATTAAAAATTGGTACAGCATAGCGTAGCGTCAGGGATGTGTGTTGAAGCACTCGTTGACTTCTTCTACACTGTGATGCGGAAGCGGTGCGCATCCTTGGTTAGTAGGGTACGGGGCAGCACCAACAGCATCCTGTCTATGGGTAGCAAGCAGGTTAGATTGTGCGTTCGTGGGCCACTGCTGCAAGGTATCGGCTGGGGCAGTCACCTTGCAACAGTGATATCACAGATTGTTATATTCTGTGTTAATGTTTAACTAACATATTTTGTAAGTTTTTGTTACCAACTACGAGTCTTAGTGTATGAAATTAAATAAATAATAATACCTAATAGCTATTCAGAACCATTCGATGAGCTTCCGTAGGATCGAACATCAAGCAATGTTATCGTAGAAGTCTTATAAACGCTGTTCACAAATCCAAATTTCGAAAATGTTGTCAGTTTAAATCAAATAGACGACTTCTATTCTTTCAAATGCTGTTTGCTGTCTGGGGCAAGGCACATCAGCGGGCTTAGCATGACGCTTTGTATTTCTTCGAAGAATAGACAGTGCTTTTTCAATACAAACTGACATTTCGTTCCTACATTTTTGTTATCGCACCGTAGATATCCTTCAACAATCTGTCATGTAGTCTTTCGTTTCTATCGATATTTGTCTAGGTCCTTGTAAACGTAGACTATTTCAGAAGATTATTTCTTCCCAACCTGTCAAAATCACACTGACAGCAAAACTTTCTACTCGACGGCCACAAAATGTTTACGATTTTCTACAAAATCATGATTCGTTTAGAACGCATAACTGTGTTAATGAATAGAAAAACATAGCTATGTTATCCTATTGTACATCATTTGTTTAATAGTCATGTCTATTCTTCCGTCGACAAATCGGTGCTCGTGCTAAGCCTGCAGCAGAATTATTACAAGAACCGTAGAGAAGCATTTTGTCGACTGAAGAGTAGACAAAAATTACGTTTCCGTGTAGACAATTGACAGCTTTTTACCGTAAATGTAGACAAGCGATTTATATCCTACGGTAGAGTAGAATAGAAGAATAGAAAGCGTCATGCTAAGCCTGCTGGTTATCGAAGTGTGTCGTTTTCGATAGAATAGCCTGTCGAATGCTTGTGAATAGCCTGTCGAATGCTTGTGAATAGCCTGTCGAATGCTTGTGAATAGATAAGCTGGTACCCTTTTTTGGCAACTTGATCTGGCTGGCTCTGTTCTGACCAAGATTGTCTGGCCTTTAAAAGAGACTTTGAGTTGATTTTGCCATTTCTTCTAAAGGGTAGTGTTGTGTCTACCTATTCCTAACAAATAAAATGGTAAAAATAGAGTTGACAGTTCAATTTAATAGGTAAGTAAAACAAAATAGTGATGATATAAAAGGGGTACCTGCCTAGAAATTACTCACTCAAGGGAGACGTGAGGAAAGTAGTAGGTAGAACCTGGTACTGGCGATGTTTGCAGTCCTGGTGTCAAAAAGTGCGATCCACCTAGTCCATATGTTTGAAATGCCACTCTAGGAGCCGGTTAACCTTTTCAAGGTAATATAATAATGTAAGAAAGTCGTATAAGGATACTAAAAAATATGATGTGGATGAATGAAAAAGAAGCGTTAGTACAGTATCAGTAATAAACAGATACTATAGTAGTCAGATAGGAAATGTCGAATTCATCTACCTTACCTTTTGTTACGACCGTAAAAGTGATTCTGATTCTTATCCAATTTATAGAATAAATAATTTTATTTCAATTGGCCTTAGGCTGTTTAGCGCGGTTAGAAATTTTGAATCTAAAACACCGCACGAACGTTAACGATGCAAAAGCAGTACGCAATTATCGTGGCAGGTGGCGATCTATAGTTTCTGCCTACTCCCATGGGAAGAAGGTGTGAACTTATAAATGTATCGTGGACATCCATATCTATACACCTTAAAGACTAATTTTGCTTGCAGCGCTCGGTAGGGGCGGTAGGGGGCGGTTAACAGATGTGGTCATCGTGTTCACGGGATTTTGTTTTCAAACTGTATAGATATGGATTTCTTCCATAGTACACACGGCTGCACATCGAGCAATACATTTCCAGTAGGCTGATCTTGGATTTCCGTACAGTGCGAGTTCAGCGTAAACTGGAAATGTATAGCTTGATGTGTAGCCGTGTGTACACAATATGTAACTGCGCACTAAAGTTGCACTTGCGAAGAGCAGAAAAATATAAATTCCTGGAATTTGCTACAGCCATCATACATCGATCAGTTTCATTTTAAATAAAACTACAAAAGCCTACTTCTACACATTCGAGCCAAAAAGAAAAATCGAATTCATATGTAACTTTTCCAGGTTCATATTCAAACAAAACCAAAAAGGTCAGAATTATGACTTAATTTTAGAGGCTCGTAAAACTTTTTTATGAAAAAAAAAAAATCTGGAAGCAATGGCATTCCGTTAACGAGTGAGGCAAACAATTGATTCGAGACAAACAATGGGAGAATTCGTTAGTCAAATAGGCAGTGCGATCCACGATCGAGTCGAGTTCAAATATGTGTCGTGTGTGGCGCTTTTTGACGGGATTTTTTTGTTTTTTATCCAGAGGACTGATCTTAGATACGAACGTAGCTATGCCTGGTGAGACAGCGTGCTTTTTAGTCAGACCCACCAGTGATTTCAAGCCCGCGACTAGATTCCCCTTAAGTTTAACGCTGAGGACATAAGATATGTTGTAAAAATAATTCTGTCTCTATCTCCGTGCTGAGAGAACATAGCGAGGACGCCGTAATTACACCAAGAGCTTATTAACTACAGAAGTAAAAATATAAGACAGAAACTTGCTGATGTTAAAAAAAAACTATCTATTAAATATCAATTAAGGAGCAAATCAAATAAGTATCAATTGGTAGCACTAGCCAGCTCCACACCTATGTAATGTATAGTAACCGACCTGTAGGTAGCCATTTTTCATTCATTCTTTACCAATCCACTTATATCAGCACCACAAAGTCAGCCCTCAAAAAAGAAACTCCCTAAAATGTTTAATTAAATTCCTGAACGTAACTTAACGGCCAAGTTAATAATGAAAATACTTAGTGTTGAGAAACCGCAGCTAAGTTCGAACTAAGTATGTAATGCTACGATAACAAATAACTTGAACGGTGGAAGTTTATTTCATTATGTGAGATTAAGATAGGTATGTTCCGTCCCTCCTGAATTATTAATCATAACATCGGGGAGTTTCCTGTGGGCTGCCGTGTGAGGGAGGAGCGGAAACCGGATTATAGCACCTAAGTATTACAAATTCGCACACTTTTTGTGCGTTCGTAAATTAACAGCGAAGCCAGCTTAGAGGATCGTGCTCTACGAAATTAACTAATAAATGCACACTATCTTTTTTTTTTCTTTTTTATCGTTGAATGCGCTGCTCTTGACCTCGATCACGCCTCCTGGAAAGCGTTTGATGATGTCTATGATAGAACGAGTGTGCCAAGATCATGTCTGTTCACTCTTGCTTTGAAGGATGATGGGTTAAATGTGAAAAGAAAGACAGACGCTGGCAGAGAGTTCCACTCCTTAGCTGTGCGCACAACTAATGTGGAGAAGAAGTGCTGAGTACGACTTTTCGAAGATCATATCTTTTTAACTAGTTATCAGAACCAAAACGAGGCTAGACAAGCCATTCTTATTTTAAAAATTCGAATTTTGAAATAATACAGTTAATCAGCACAGAACCCGTAATCCTGTCAGCCCAAATGCCAAAATTAGTACAAAAATATGGTGAAAAATTCTACATTAATTTGCATGATGAATTATGGTCGGTATTGATATTTATTTGATTACTGGCCTTAATTGGCAAAAGATAGGATCTGATTTTGTTTAAAAAATAATTTTGATACTTTTTTTAAAGACTTTATTTTATAACCACAGAGTATCATTAGGTACTAAAATCGCCAATCGTCTGTGACTTAACCCGCCATGTCCACCGAAGCGTGCTTAAATCTTAGCTTAAAGTTGTACGGTAACAACTTTAAGTTAAGACACAGGCACAACTTGATATGCCAACTCATTACACTTCATTAAGCAATGATTAACTTAACAACATGTTATGAACTTGTTAGGTAAGTATATACTTTGTTTCTCTCACAGCATTTAATGTTCTGGTAGAATATTTATTTTGTTGAAGTTTTAATGTGTGTCTGAAGAGCCGTAACAGTTTCTCTGCGTCGATCATCCCCTGGTCTAGTGCGGTGCGATTAAAACAGTGGCTTTTCAAATATCCCGTTCCAGCTGACTATGTTGAACCTGCAGAAAAACTGCCAGGGGGCCACCAATTGCCCAGCACCTTAAATTGCGTAACATACTATTAATCAGAATCTAAATTATTTTGAAGAATAATGCTAATCCATACATTCATAATGTTCGAAAAATGTTGTCTCCTTAGCAACGTAAACAACGCCATGAATGTCGTGGAACTGTCAAAATGAAAGCGATTGTTACTGATAGTGTGTTACGCAATCACTCTGGTTAGAATGTCGGTTAGCCGGATAGTCGGTTAATGCGTTAACTGACTAAGTGCGAATTTCACCAATGAAACTGAACGCGATCAGTACATCAAGAGCTGTCAGTATATTCATTGCTAAGGAATGTTGACACTGACAGCTCTTGAACGTGGTTAATATGTACTTACTGATCGCGTTCAGTTTCATTGGTGAAATTCGCCCAAAGAAGTGATTTTTAAATCAAATTAGTTCTGAGTACTTCCATAGATTACCTCTCTAAAACAAACAAATAATTTTATCTCTTTAAGACATTAGTTTGGAAGTTCCCGTTAATAAGTACATTGTTTATTTTCCCACCAGTAAGTATTTCCGTATTAATGATTAGGACAATCCACGATGTTTTTCTTGACCAATCATTATTATTTATAAAGTTTCTGGTTTCCGGAGAAAATCTATTTTTATTTTTCCTCTTACAGAGTTGGTCTTTCTCTATTCCTCCCAGCTGCCAAACTGAAGCTATGAAACTTATTCACAAATTGCCTTTATAAATGACGAAACGCCAACAACATATATTCGCCTTAATTGCCTTCGGTTTCCCCCAGGAACTCAATACAGGTGAATTAACAAAACGGCAGCAATCTATCCCCTTCCAAAGTTCTACGCCATCGAACACGAATTTCAATGCGGCGATATGAATCGATTCAATCGAGTCGACCGACTCGATTAATTTAATCGCAACTATTCGAATTTCGAACTAGTCGATCCAACTCAAGTGACAGGTATATATGGCGGGAATTCAATGGTCATAGACAATGAGTACGTCAGATTAAGATTGGAATTATTTTTAGATGTCAAATGAGAATCATAGCTTGTTGATTTCAGCTAACTAAAGCTTATAACTGTGTATTACCTTAGTATCGTATTCATTGATACACTCCATGATGTTAAAAAATCAACACATTTTTTTTTTCTTTTTCAGAAAAACAATGTCATGGCATTTTTCAAGAGCCAGAATTTTACAAGAGTCGCCAAAAAAATGGAGTTCAACATGGATGATCAACTTTAAAACAGTATTTGTTAAATGCATCTTGCGCCTATTTTTAACTTGATTACATTATATTGGTGGTCAGAGACTTCCTCCTATTGCCACTTTTTCTATAAACGTTGCTTAAAGTTAAGGGGAACCTAGTCGCGGGCTCGAACTCACTGGTGGCACTGGCTGAAAAGCACGCTGTCTCACCAGGCTTCGTGTCCGGCAGAGGTAGTACCCGTGATGAGCAGTTAGACGCTAGTGTACCCACACAACATTATTGAATGAGCTGCAGGATCAGTTAAAGTAAAACAGGCGCGTCAAAAATCAAGAAAAGTCCTTCGGAAGATCGGGTTTATTTATGTAGCGGTTTGAAAAGCCACTGCATAAATCAGTGACCAATAAAGTTTATTGAACTTTTCGATAATTGAACTATGACTGTATTGACTTAGTTTTGGAGATTTTACCCTTCTTTTATTATTTAAACACGCCCAAAGTTAGGTTAAATTAGCAAGAAAAATGAATCTCTGAGGCTCCTAACTTTTTAATGGTTTTTAATTTTAGTACCCTGTTTCCGTACAGACAATACTAATAATAAGCCAAAACCATACCATGTTTAATTTTTGTTTTACACTGTCGAACAGTGGAGTAATACACTCCTGAAGTTTGTATGGGAAAAATGTGGACTAGATTCACCTTAATTAATGATTGACATCCGCTAATCATTACTTAACTTTTAAAAAAGTTATTATCACTGTAGTTCTAAGTTTAATCATCCATTTTTGACGTTTAATCGTCTCTTAAGTTTTAGCAACGTTTATAAATAAACCCCAAATGTACCAACACGTGCTATTTAATTTAAGCCATAAAATACGTTCAGTTCATTTAAATAATTATACCATGTGCACGTTATATATCCAGTAGCTAGTACAAATGGCAAGTCCCCGGTCTACCATACGTTATGAAGA
This sequence comes from Polymixis flavicincta, assembly GCA_949987655.1. NCBI lineage: Eukaryota > Metazoa > Arthropoda > Insecta > Lepidoptera > Noctuidae > Polymixis > Polymixis flavicincta. Next base: position 10,988,175 of record OX465190.1, on the reverse strand, counting down.
TTGTGTTTCTAGTAGGACCGCAAGCCTCAGGGGGCTAACATTAGAGTATCATCGCTGCTTGTACGTGTTTCAGGGATAGTTCTCATTATTATTAAAGTTCTATGTTGGTATTATTATAGAAGGTACAGTCAACGATTTTTCTTTATTTTTTTTTTGGTTTTGGCTTCGCACGGTTTGTGCATTTAGCCAGTGTCAAGTAATTTTACTTTTCAATCAAGTAAATGGCCCGATATCAGGTACGAAGTTACAAAAAAGTCATAGTCAGTCGAGTCAAAGTTAAGTCAAAGTTATTGTAAAGCGGTAGTAACTTTACAGTTACCTATTAGCAGTTTTTGTGGGGAACACGAAAAGTCCACGTTAGTCACTTATTTTCACCTTCACTACACTTGTGCACTCACACGTAACTAAATTGAATAATTCTCTACCAAAATTATACAATTTAATTCGCTATTTCACGAAATTTCATGAAAATGAAAATCCGTGCGACGCGTTCCAACGCGATCCCGCCAAAAACTCAAAACGAAATTTATTGTTGATAGGTTGATAGATACCAACTTATATTCGAATCACAACTGTCATTCTTTGAGAAGAATGACAGTTGTGATTCGAGTTTTATGAACTGACTATAGCATATCAGCGTATTCAGCATTTTCTTTTTTTATATATTTCTATGGTAATCAGCCCATAAAGTTCCCACTGCTGGGGCACAGGCCTCCATTCAGCAAGACGGAATGGGCCGTAATCCACCTCGCGGGCCCAGGGCGGGTTGATAGATGGTGACATCTACCAACCCGCACTAGCATGTCCTAGAAGCAAATATTCGAAGACATAATGTGAATGTCTTCGAATTTTTGGATCTAGGACACGCCGGTTTCTTCTCTGTGCTTTCTTTCACCGTTTTTGAGAGCACCATTTTTAAATGTCGATGATGAATTTATCACGCCTAATTGTCCATTTAATAAACAATTAGTTTTCCAAACTGTAAATAACATATTTTATGACTGACAGTTACACTGCGTTTTTTGTATCGGAAAAAATATTTTTAGTGGTATTATTGTTTTAAATATTTTTGAAAAAGAATAGGATACAGTAGGTGTTAGCTAATGCATGAGATTATTTATGAATGAAAACAATCTAGGTAGTAAGTAAAGGTACTGTGAAATACAACGCGGAGATTAAAAAGTAGAAGATATTTTTTTTTACTCTTCTATTTAAAGCTGTTATTCTGACATGTAGAATAAACAGGAAGAGAGCAAATAGACATTAAACACGAACAAGCGACACCAAATCTAATATTACAAGCCGCACACGAGCGAAACCACAAAACGCTGTGTTTCATTTACGAATGATTTCATCCCAAATTACTTTTGCCAGTTTCAATTTGAGTTGTATTTCAATACCGCCTTACGTTCCTTTTCCTTTGATGAAAAAAATGCATGTAGATTACATGAATAGTAAGAAGAAACCATTCATTTTCTGGCTTAGTCCAAAGGTAGGTAATTTAATTTGCCTCAAAATTTCCGTAGGTCTTTACTGGGTTTTCAGGTAAATAAGTTTTCACCCAATCGCGGTCCATCGCGTAATTCAAATTTTCTTACGTTTTGTGTAATTTGCATGTTAGTGTCTGGCTGTATCCCCTTTACGCTAGCGTTTGTCCAGGGTACGGTAGAGGAAACGCCGCGACAACGCGACGCACGCGTTGTCGCAGCGTGGGCGCTGCGCATACGATCATTGAACGCCTACGCTGGACAAACGCTAGTGTATAGGGGCTCTAAAACAAAATATGACTCGCAACCGTAATACGTGTGAATTTACAGCCCTCTGAGTTCGTTTAATCCCCATTGAATGACTTTTTCATGAAATTGCGATTCAATGGGATTAAATGGAGTTTTAATTATTACAAAGGGTAGGCTCTGTATTGATGATTTTCCAGACGGCTAATTAGCTTTTATGTAGACATATGGCATCCTGACTCTGAAAATAAAAATCGTTTTCATCTATCAGCTTTAGTTTTTGAGATATGGCATATGTGATTAAAAAAAAAAAAAAAAAAAAAAAAACTATAAAATATATTTAAGTTTCGGAAGCCGCCAAAAATGATTTTTTTAATGATTGTCTTGCATGTGATACTTGTGGTAGATCTCGTTTCAAACTCCAGCAATAATCTGCCATCATATGCACATCCCATCTGCCCTTAATCATTCCTCCATGGTGCGAATTTCTTGATGGAATCCTTTCCTTGTTCATCACTAAAGTAGTCAAGATTTTAGGAAAGTGTTCTAGATGGGAGTGTAAATAATGAAGTTTTACGCTCATGGTACAACCAAGATCCTTCACCAAATTGTACTTGTACTTTAAAATAGTCGGTAGGGATACGCGATTTTTACGAAATCTGTCACCGATTTTCAATAAGAAAAGTGAAAAAAACTTCCGGAAAATTTTAATAAGTAAAATTTTGTAACTATGTGTAATCAGCCTATAACGTTCCCACTGCTGGGATACAGGCCTCCTCTCTGTGAGAGGGAGTGGGCAGTAATCCACCACGCGGGCCCAGTGCGGGTTGGTAGATGTCACATGTCTTCGAATTTTTGCTTCTAAGACATGCCGGTTTCCTCATGATGTTTTCCTTCACCGTTTTGAGAGCAGTAATGATGAAATAATTTACAGAAAGTAAAGCACCTGTCTGGGTTCGAACCTGCGCCCTATAATAACTAATTTTTAACCGACTTCAAAAAAGGAGGAGTCGGTGACAAAAAACATATCCAAAGACATCGATCGACTTCCGAAATTAAAGTTATTTTTCACTTTGTAGTGTTTTTACCGAAATCTGCTGTTTTTTTTTTTTTATTGTTTATAACAACACACCTGCAAATTGTACAAGAAAATTTTAACTTTGTGTGCTAGCTTTGCACATCCTGCGTAAGTAAATTTTAACTTTGTGTGCTAGCTTAGCACATCCTGCGTAAGCTGTCAGACTCTCACTAAAGGCCTGGGAAGATAATGAAAACACACTTGTTAATTAAACTTATGTCGGTGAACACGAGACAGTCCGTTCCACTACACAATCAAATTAAGTGCCCGACTGCCCAAGCACAATTCCACAACAAATTAATCTCCCAAAATCCCGAAAACCGACGCATAATTCATTAATTATAACTTTTAAAAGTAATTAGAGAGTATGTGCATGCGATTTGTATGTAAATCATCCAAGGTGCTTAACAAAGGGTTGTTAACGAAGTTAGAACAAAGTTATTTATGAATTGTATTACGTATTCAATTATGTCGAAGAGGTTGGGACCGGATACGGTGGGCAAAACGTTTTGTAAAATATGAGTGGGTTCTATGAACGTTACAATTTCATTTATTTCAAAGAAGTGTGGTAGAGTTACAATAAGTATGATTTTACAATTAAGGGTTAGATCGAATAAAAAAATATAACAAGTAACATAATTGAATCTGGCGTCCTAGCTAGGTAACATGGTAACCTTATTAAACTTCACCAGCCCATGTTCCCACAGGTGTACCGACGCCGGGGTGTAACTCCACTGCCGCGGAGATCGCGGCACAGCGGACCGAGCTCCGGGGGGATCTCATGGCGACATGGAGAATGCAATTGTCGCAACACAGTGCTGGACATGCCACGTTTGCGGCGGTAAGTCCCCTCTTTGAGAAATGGCTTGAGTGGCGCTACGGCACCCTCACCTTCAGCCTGACGCAGGTCCTCACCGGAAATGGTTGCTTCGGGAGGTTCCTGTTTTGGATAAGGCGGGAGGAAACGCCCGGGTGTTTCCACTGCAAAGATCGCCCTGAGGACACGGTGGAGGACTACCCGGCTTAGGCAGAGCACCGCCGTGTCCTCGTGGATGCAATCGGCGGCGGCGATCTCTCGCGTCCGGACCTGGACCATGGTACGGTGCGAGAGTGCATTGGTAGCCGTCACCTCCTTCTGCGAAGCAGTGATGCTCGCGAAGAGGGAGGCGACGCACGTGAGGGAGACGCAGTATATGCGCCCTCACGGCCCTAGCCTCCGCAGGAGACGCCCTGGGCGTCGGCAATGGCAAACTGATTCCCGGCAACCGTAGGCGCGGGTTTGCGGATGGCGAGTAATTGGTAGCTCGCTGTCCAGTTAAGACCAAGACCGGGTCGACGGCGCGTTGTGTTCACGCGCGCAGTAAAGAGATGTCAGCAACAACTGGTGCGGTCCACAAGGGCCGATGTCTGCCAGGGGTACAGGTTGTTCGAAATAGGCTGAGACACATAGGCAACTTAGGGAACACGGGTGAGTTTCAGTCAGTAAAAGTCTAACCCGCCCTCCTGCTCCACCCAGAGCGGGAGAAGTTATTAGATGATATCCCAATCTAAAATAAAAAGGTGATACTTGATTTTCTCAGCGGAACGATCCCATGGAACGTTCTATCGGTATAAAAAGTCTCTCTGGGTTATACACTACCTGTGTGTCAAATTTCATCCACATCCGTTTGGCGGTTCTTGCGGGATCGAGTAATAAACATATTAACTTTCACATAATTATTAGTAAGATAGTAGGATTTCGTACGCTATTACGGCCAAATTAAAGAACCAACTTTTATAAGATTTCACATAGAAGCATCTTATTACCTGGAAGCAGGAAAAAGGTACTTTAATTCCGGAAAATCAAAAACATTACGCGCGGCCGGAGGCAGCACAACCAGTAGGTAATATAACATGTAGCGAAGCCATATTGTTGATCTGCTAAATCCATGTAGTACGCATGACTGACAGTTAAAGGGTCCCAGTTTGTAACGAAATATTTTAACCCAAAATTTTCCTGAACACAAAAAAACATAGCATAAAATATATATTTCTACGAATAAAAACTAACGCAAACGCTGCATGCGTGCTAGTGAATGTTTTATAAAGCATTACCTACATTTTATTTTAACATTATGATTGTGTCAACTCAGAGCTACGCTTATGTGTCAGTTCCAGTTTTGCTGAGTTAAATACTGAAACTGGTGACTAAGTTTTTTCTTTGTTGTTAAAGCAAAACCTTAGCCTTTCAGTCACCATCCGAGAGTTTTGAATTATATTTCTAATCCATTTAATAAATTTGTCTGGTCAATAACGTAACTAACGTAATGAACGTGGCTGAACTATTAAATTGAAAGAAAATGTGTGGTAGTTTTTATAATTGACTAGTTTTGTAATTGATTCGTTTTTATAATTGACTAGTTTTTATAATTGACTACATTTTATAATTAACTAGTTTGTGTATGGCTTTCAATCAGTGAAAGAATTTTAGTGATCAGATGTAATTCCACAGATTACCTGTCACAAAGAATCTTACAATTTTGCGTCTTTATAGATATACTGCCTTGCCTAGTCTAGTCTTCCAGTAACTAATAGTAAGCGTGGATGCGGTCGACGATAATGCAAGTCTGCTAACCTTACCTAATCACTTGAGACCCACAATATTAGGAATATAGGGGTATGAGAAATCTGTTGGTCCACTCTCGGCCCCTCGACTCGACCCCTAAAAAAAGATTTGTTCCCTCTCAACCCTTAAACATAGTTCACACTCAATCCCCAGGGGTTGAGACTGAATTTTCATACAAAGTACGCCTGTCGTTTTGTATGAAAATTCAGTCTAAAGGGGTCGAAAGTGGACAAGGTGTGACAAAGTAGACAAGGTATAGTCATACCTTGTCCACTTTCGACTCCTAGTTCGGTAAGTACCTACAATTAATAATTTGGTACAGTAAGGTACAGACTACGTAGGGGGTCGACAGGAAACTAAAACTTGGCTGAAAAATAAAATCCATTCTCGACCCCCGAGGGTTCTCAAGGGTCGAGCATAAACTATAGTCAGGTACACATTATTTATTGGGGGTCGAGGGGTCGAGAGTGGACTAAACGTAAGAAACAGGGTGTAAAGTTCACTGATGCTCTATCAACTACCAGATGATTGATGTTGGGACTATTTGAGACGTTGTTTATTTAAGTATATGCTAGGTGCGCGGTAAACCCTGCTTGCGCGATGCAGGATTTTGCGTGACCTCATTGTGATGTGTAGCACGCATGTAGCATTGTAGATTAGAGGTGTGCGTTGCCGTTATTTAACGTAATCGGTTTCAGAAACTGCTTACGAGGCTGATAATCGTGTAACTAGTTTCGTGGTCAAAAATTTAACGATTATTTTACGTACGTAGTTCACAGTTGACATGACACTCACACAACGAACGGTGTACGCGTAAGCGTTTCGTTCGGTTTCGTTCAACAGATTGTTACTAAAATGATTATCGTTACGTAATACGACTCGCACAACGAGAGTAAAGAGTCCCTTCGGAATTGTAAACTGTTACAAATTCTTAATCATAACATAATATAAACGCAAAACCAACCAACGCCCTACTGTATACCAAAGTAACTAGTTACAAAAATAATCGGTTTTGAAACTAGTTACTCATATCCACGAAACTACGTATAACCTTTGCACCCAAAAGACGTTACGACCCACGTCTATTGTAGATCGGGCTACAGGAACTTTTTTTAAACCATCTTAAAAGATTACACATGAATTTCTTCCTCCAATAACTCTTTTTAATTACTTTACACTCGTAAGTGACCCAAATGGATAAAAATGACTATAAAACAGTATCCTTTGAGCCTTGGCTCATAAAGGTGTCGCCGTAAACTGGGCACAGAGGGCCCGCTAATGGAGAGGGATCCCAATAAAAGGAGCGGAGTTAAACGGAACTCGAAATGTGACTTTATTCGTTGGAAATGTGATGTTATAACTGTTTTAAAATAAAATGTTTATGAAATTATTGTCGTCTGATTTGGTTTAATGATAAGTTTGTTTTATGACTGTGTAGTGGTTCTGATAAACAGGGCTTTTTGCTTTTTTTTTTTTTAATCCGGTTTTCGAAATTCTAAGACAGAGGTGGTAGGGGAAGTACATGTAGGGGTAATCGTCGGAACTGCTGATCTGATTTTGAAAATTCTTTCGCTTGTGGGAAACTACAGTATTTTCGAGTGTCATAGACTATAAATTTGACGTTTTGAAGCGGACGAAATCATGGGCAGGATCTAGTAATTTAGAAATCGATTATCTAGAAGAGGCAACATATTGGAAAAGATGGATGCCAATGTTTCAATTTCGAACTTAGTAGTGTGTAGGGCTTATCCCTAACGCAGTACCTACCTATACCTTTCCATTTGCGTAGTCGAATAGGCGGAATAATGTAACCAAATTTCTATAAAAATAAAAATGTAACAACCCCCAAACCAAAGTCGGGGGACGACTAATTAAAATGCTAGGCCTCCTCTGTCGTTTTCATTGACTGCCCGACTTGACAACGCCTTGATCAAAATATCAACTTAAAAGGCCAGTAAATATTATTTTTTTTACTTTTTAGAGTTTTTGTTTGAGTCGGGGGGTTTTTAAATTTTTAATTTAACTTTTTTTCCTACTTTTTACACTTAATGTCTCGCTTAAATCTGCGCAGCGTGGCGTATGTTTCCCACAGTGAAGTTTGTTATTAATTTATCCTCATTCCTTGTCCTGATCACCATTTATCTATAACCTTATCATTGAGACCTTTTCAATGAGCCCAAACTCGATACTTCTGCTGTTTTTTGGTGAGTCACTTGGGTATCCTGGAAGTTCCAGGTGATGTTCCAGCAGCAGGTCACGGTTATTTCGTTGGTCTAATTGAAGTAATAGAATACCAAATTTTGACTTGATCAGACCCGTGGAAGATGCTCAAATCCCTTCATCAACCAGATAAGAGCTGAAAATCTTCAAACGGCTGAACCGATTTTGATGAAACATGTCTAAGAACACTCCCGACTAATTCATCTTTCAAACAAAATCAATATCGGTTCATTCGTTCGGGAGCTACGATGCCACAGACAGACACTCACGCACACACCCCGACACACAGACACGTCAAACTTATAACACCCGGTCGTTTTTGCGTTGGCGGTTAAAATATTCAAACCAATATAACGCATATAACAACTAAAATTGAAACGATCATTAAAATATATTCTGTGAATTGAACCGAATTCGAATGTCATATGAATATGGAGTTATGTTCACACATTAACATTGTAGTTGCAATGTTTTGAATCCATCGAGAGGAAAGTTTTAACTGTTAATTGCATTTTGAACAATTGCAGCTGAACCGGTTTGTCACGTACGATACTTACTAATTGAGATTCTATACATACATACATACATACTCAGCTTATTACGTTCCCACTGCTGGGACACAGGCCTCCTCTCCGTGAGAGGGAGTGGGCCGTAATGCACCACGCGGGCCCGGTGCGGGTTGGTAGATGTCAGATGTCTTTGAATTTTTGGTTCTAGGACATGCCGGTTTCCTTACGATGTTTTCCTTCACCGTTTGAGAGCAGTAGTGATGAAATTATTTACACAAAGTAATGCGCCTGGCTGGGTTCGAACGCACGACCTACAACTCGTAAGTCGCGGCCGTTACCACTGGGCCACCACTGCTCTCTATAGCGAGATGCTCTCTGCTGAGATTCTATAGCGATAAATAATTTTAATGTCATCAGTGAATCAGTGTTTTTCTGATAATTTTTGGAAGTTTTTAATAAGGGTATTATTTTCAGTGTTTTGTGTTGCTTTTACTAATACGTTGCGTTAAACTGATTACTTCTCCTGTATATACATAATAGCGCAAGGTACATATCCGTCTTGATATAGGTACCAGTTCACAATTTGACGGACAGATTATAAATTATCGAAAAATAGTGCGTTAAATTAGTAGTAAACAGTTTTTGCAGTTCACAATTTATCAACAGTTTATAATCTCGCTAGATAGATTATAAATCAATCAATCAATCTTTATTTGTGAACACAGGTATTACATTATAGGTCTTATGTTAACATTTTAGTCGGGCTCAATGTCCTACCAATGAAATTGGTGTACAAATATATTCGTTAGTCAATTATAATATAATATGATTATTAATAAATGATTATTTAATTACAATTTATTTTTACATGCATGTCAATGGTAAATTATAATGTAGCGGCACTACAAATAAAAATGTTTCGCAACAAATATCGAGAAACACAAAAAGAAAACTGGCGCCATCTACAATGCCACAGGCGAACTAAATGAGCAATTCTGCATCGCGCAATCAGAGTTTTCCACGACACTCGAACATTTATACAAAAAACCCGACATCAACTTTGGGGCAGTTACCCGCACCAGACACAACACCCGTCTGGTCGGAGGATCCTCCTTTACCATCATAGGTATGAGTGAACTTTACACCCTGTTCCTCATACCCCTAAAATAATAAAAGGTTAGCTAAGTCATATTTCACAACAAACGGTGTTCACAATCTTACGGTGACATATATACAACATCCCGGCATCAACTGTCGGGAAGTTGTCCACCATACACAACACCCGTCTGGTCGGGAGATCCTCCTTTTTCCATAGAGTACCTATGAGTGAGCTTGACACCCTGTTCCTCATACCTCTATACATAAACTAAGCAGTGGAAGTTAAGAGATGACCAGTCTCAACCAACGGCGCCCGTTCACGAACATGACGTGATAATACAAAGCAACTTCAGTATAAAATCAATGTACATAACTTCAGTAGGTATAAAATAATAGAAGTCGATCAAACACGCCCGCTATTCTTGTCCGTGTACTATAAATGTCAAGATATCAGTCGTCAGTCGTGTGTCGTGTCAGTATCGCCGTGTGAAAGGTTGAACGTTGACACTCAATCACTGATACATTCGGTGCGTTCTATTGTTTTTGTTCTCTTAGTTTTGTAGTTTGATGAACTTTCAACTTGTTGAGCTTAATACGTGCACTCTAAGTTCTTGCAAGGTCTCGGCCTAGTCTTTTTCTTAAGATGTTTGATTAATTCGAAATGTAGGTATACCATTGGTGCATCCCGTGCATTTCTACCTAACACGTTCTGAAATTATAGGTGTGATTTTATGTGTATTTTAACATATTTTTTTAAAAGTCCTGACTGACTGACTGACTCATTAACGCCCAACCCAAACCCTTGGACCTAGAAAGCTGAAATTTTGCACAGAGGTTCCCTTTATAATGTAAACAAGGAATAATGAAGAATTTTTCGAAATTCAACCCCTAAGGGAATTAATTATGGGATGAGTTTGAATGTATGTAAAATCGTCGTTTTTGTAGTTTAAACCATGAAAATTGGTGTTTATCATTCTGATTAAAAATTAAAAACCACGCGGGCGAAGCCGCGGGCTACAGATAGTTTATAATGCTTAAACAACAGTATGTCTTGTCAACATAGCCAGCCTATAATGTTCCCACTGCTGGGAAACATGGGCTGGGAAGCATGGCCCTTGCAGAAGGTGCTCTTACACGGGCAATTTTTTTTGCAATTATTGCTCGACAACACTAATGGATCAATCTGGATCAATTAAGTGGAGCAATCTACAGCAACAACAATAAATTGCGGATATGCTTCGGGAATATTGCTTCTGATTGCTCCATATATTTCATGTTGCCGAAAATCCAATCGATTTGGAAATTTTTGGTCTTTTTTCTTTCTATCTCGTTTGTACGTATAACCACGTCTCGTTTTTGCGAAAGGAACCGGCCGCCGGCGGAGGCGGCGGGGGGCGCGTATTGTCTAGTTTTTTGAGTTGCTAGATGTAGTCGTGACATCATAGTTGACGAGAATTGACCAGGTTGGAGCAATTTTAGTTGCACCTTTAGACTATTTATCCGACTTTCGGGCTTCTGACGATCCGTAACGACGGTCAACGATGCACGAATAAATACTGAGGCGCGCTTTCCGAAGCACGGACGAGCTTGGTATGTTAAAGTTGGTCACCCATCCACGAGCCAACCGCGGCAAGCGTAGCATAACCTGATCGATAGACACGTGCGGCTATTACTAAACAAACAAACTGTTCATTAATAGAGACCTATTTTTAAATCACTCATTTATCTGACTCAGAATTCCTAGTATGTAAATGGATTCGTCTCAAAACTGCTGATATGCAAGTTTGTACCATTCTAGGAAGTTATGATAACTGATAAGCTTAGAAGTCTTTAGGACATTGCCATTTTTTATAATTTTGCATGTATTCAGTGGCTACTTGGGCTCGCACTGGCGATTTTTTTTTTGCAGACTTGAACTTCGTCCCTCGGGATTGAGCCGAGAATCTATATAAGTAAAAAGAAAATTCCTGACTGACTGACTGACTAATCAACGCCCAGCCCAAACCCCCAAGGATTTGAGTGCAAAATTTTCGCTTTCTAGGTCCAAAGTCCAAACCTAGAAAGCGAAAATTTTGTGACATTATGTCAATGTAGACAAGGAACAAGGAAGGATTTTTCGAAATTCAACCCCTAAGGGAGTTAATTAAGGGATGAAAGTTCCGTGCGGGCGAAGCCGCTGTCAAAAGCTAGCATAGGATACAAAAGAGCGCGTCAAGAAAACACGCTATTTTGGATTTTCTACTCTCGACGCTAAGCAGAGCATTGAAATTCGAGTGCACGAAAAAAATCACCCGGGCAAAGCTGGGCATATATGTATTATGGTCGTGGCAACGCCACACAACACAGAGAAACGTTTAGAAAATATTAATTATCGTGTAGGTTCCAAAAATGTCATGTTAGCATTTATTTGCAGTATTTAGATTCCTTCTTATTTGTAGATATGATTTTTATCTTTTATTCTTCATTAATATAAGGGGTTTTTATCCACACGGATATGCCAACCCCATCGTACCTTTTTAACTAATAAATTCCAAGTATAATTATAATAATAAATGTGTATGTGAACAAGAATCATTGATTAGGTATCTGCCAGGGGTGCGGGTTGTTCGAAAGAGATACCGTGGCCCTGGCACACAGGCAACTGAGGGAACATGGGTGGGTTTTAGTCAGTAAAAGTCTGACAGCCCTCCTGCTCCACCCAGAGCGGGAGAAGTTATTTGATGATTTCCGACCCAAATAATAAAACCACACCACCTCTTTGCAATTGCTGATCTAGGATTTGCTAAAATATTCTGAGTTATCCTGACGACCAAAATTTTTAATTTAAATTCTATCTATCTATCTATATAAATAAAAAGAAAAGTCCTGACTGACTGACTGACTGACTCATCAACGCCCAGCCCAAACCCTTGGACCTAGAAAGCTCAAATTTTGCACAGAGGTTCGCTTTATAATGTAGACAAGGAATAAGGAAGGATTTTTCGAAATTCAACCCCTAAGGGAGTTAAATAGGGGATGAAAGTAACATGCGGGCGAAGCCGCTGGCAAAAGCTAGTGATCAATAATTCTCTTTCACTCTTGCTCTTTACACATTACATCAACAAATGTAAAATACAAACATCAGACCAATAGTCCCCAACACTTGACACATTTTGGACCTCATTTTTGTCGAACACTAAGGTAAGTTTGTCCATTATAGAGCTGGTAAGTAAAACGTGAGTTTATGCGACAGAAGACAAGACACAAAAAGATAAATAAAAAATGGATCACATTTCTCTCTTATCTATCTTATTCCTATAATGGTAACATCTGACCTTTGACATTCATTTGTTATATGCTAAGATAAAGGCAGACCAGTGATGTAGACAGCTTTGTCAATCTATGGTTTCATGTAAGAATGATGCTCAGTGTCCTTAATGAGGGAGTTGCGTTGGTGTATAGCAGCTGTACAAGAGTGTTCTGGCGCGTAAAATTTTGAACTAAAGCCGCCATCTTGTTTTAACGGTTCCTTAGGTACCTCAGAAGAAAAAAACGGAACCCTCATCGGATCGCTTCGATTTCCATCTGTCTGTCTGTACTATCCTACTTAATATTATAAATGTGAAATTTGGTATCTTTGGATATTTGTTACTCAATCACACAAAAACGGCTGAACAGATTTGAATCAAATTCGGCAAATACATAGTTTATAACCTGGACACGGCCGAAGCCGCTAGCAAAAGCTAGTATTGAATAATTATGTAGGTTTTCGGTCTCTTGAAACTCAAAAATCAACCGTCAAAGTCAAGAAACACAATTTAAAAATACAGCCATTTATGCGATATACGAAGGTCATTCAATAAATACTTAGCCTACAAAAAGTAAACGAAAATTTTGGAAAAGTGGCAATTTATTTTTCAACATAGTCTCCTTTTAGTTCGATACACTTAGCCCAGCGATGCTCCAACTTTTTTAACCCGTCCGAAAAATAGTTTTTGTCAAACTCTGCAAAATAGGCCTCCGTGGCGGCGATGACCTCCTCATTCGATCCATATCTATTCCCGGCGAGTGATTTTTTCAGATTAGGAAACAGAAAGAAGTCACAAGGGGCCAAATCTGGAGAATACGGTGGATGGGGCAGCAATTCGTAGCGTAATTCGACCAATTTGGCCATGGCAACGGCAGACGTGTGAACCGGTGCGTTGTCGTGGTGAAACAGCACTTTTTTTCTTCGCCAGATGGGGTCGTTTTTTCTTTAATTCGGCGTCGAATCGGCCCAATAAATCGGCATAGTAAAGCCCTGAATTGTACCCATCTCGAGGTAATCGATGTAGATCACACCTTGTGAATCCCAGAAAACGGTGGCCATAACTTTTCCGGCCGATTTTACAGTTTTCGCCTTCTTTGGAGCACGTTCCCCGGTCTGGATCCATTGTTTTGATTGCTCCTTGGTCTCTGGTGTGTACCAGTGGATCCAGGTTTCATCGACGGTCACAAAACGACGCAAAAACTCCGCTGGATTCCGCTTAAACAGCGCCAAACACGTCTCCGATGTGGTCTCACGGTTGCGCTTGTTTTCTGGTGTGAGTAAACGCGGCACCCATTGCGCCGACAGCTTTCTCATGCCGAGTTCCTCGCGAAGAATATGATGCACTGTTCCTTCTGAAATGCCTACAGTCTCAGCTAGCTCCCGAACCTTCAATCGGCGATCTGACAATACGAGATCATGGATTTTTTTAATGTTTTCCTCCGTAGCAGCTGTTTTCGGTGCACCTGGACGTGGTTCATCAAAAACCGACGTGCGGCCACGTGCAAACTCGTTGAACCAATTCTTGACGGTGGCCATCGATGGGGAAGTCACCGTACACAGCATCCAAGCGCTCTTTGATTTCGATGCGCGTTTTCCCTTCCAAAAATAGGAATCGAATCACCGAACGATATTGCTCTTTTTCCATTTTTGTAAAACCGATCGACACGTTCGCTTCCATAAGTTGTCAAATTAAAACAAATGAAGGGATTGGAATGAAAATTTGAAAAAAGAATTAAAAAAAGAATGTGCTACATTGTGGTAAAACTCTTTTGAAACTACAGCGCCCTCTGGCGATGAGGCTAGGTACTTATTGAATGCACCTCGTATTTTGATACTTATTGGCAAATAAATCAAAACCATGAAAATTGGCTAGAAGAGTTCGCTATGAATGAAACCCTTAACTATGGTACCATAAAATATTGTAAAATATGAGTTGTTGGCTAGAGGAGTAATGGAAGAACAAAAAAGATGGATGGACTGTGAAAGATTAAGTTAGTAGAAAAGGGTAGACTACCAAGACGACGACTAGCATTGAAGTATGCTTTGGTATTGTTCCTCAGATCGTTGAGCTCCTTAAGTTCTGAGTTGAACTGCATGATTACTGATAAATGCGTACACTGATTGGACAGGTCCACTCAATCTGTGTGGTTCTTTCCTCAAAACACCATTTCAGACACCAGTCCACATGGTCTTCACATAATCTGGCCAAGAATATGTCTGGGCTTTAAACGAGACTGTGACCTCTGAGATTTTTCGGCCTTTCTTCTCAGAGTAGCTAGATAGGAAACGCCAACCTCATCTAGTTTAAAAAATATAATTGACGTGTAAAAGTGATTGTACAAACTTACTTACAGAAATAAAATCATTTATGCTGGAAAAATACATGTTTTACCGACCGATCCCGAAATAAATAGAGATAACGGCAAGGCAAGAGAATGATGACGATTATAAATGTTAAATTCAAAGTATTTATTTCACTTTTTTATTTCATTAAGCACTTAAAAGGCACTTTTGAACGTCAACATTTATCACAATGATTGGGCAAAAACTAGTAAAGCAAAGCGAAATGACTCAAAAACAAAATGTCCATGCAAATACCTCCTAAATTATGCTCGCAATATCGAAGCACAATGCTCAAATCATACTTAAACCAATGCTCATTTCGATGTATCGATACAGTATCCAACTATCCAAATTACACATCGAATATTCGATTGAATCGCATAACCGGTGCAAATGCCTTTTGTATTCAATGAGCGGCTGTTTCGTTGTTGCTGACATTTTAAACAAGAGGGATTTTCAGGCCCTTTGTTATTTATTTGGGAATACTGAACTATTAATAACGTATTGAGTTGAAAGGATTATTAATTATTGTTGGTTTAAAATCGATATGTAGCTAGGCTATGCGACACGTGGCATAGTTCTTTTGTTTGATGCTTTGTTGGTTTTCGTTAGGTACTTATGTTTTATGTTATTACTGTTATTAGGGACAACAAACAGAAGTATAAATACAATAATCTCATCACTTAGTGAATAGGAGTAGCATATACCTACACTCCTAACGACGATATTAACCGGTAAACGCCCTGACAGCTAAATATTTGCGCTTGCGTCAGATCTATATAGGTCCACTTGGCAGCTGTCAGGGCTTTTTTACCTGTATTATACAAAATACCTAGCTGTTAAAGACAATATCGATTCAAAATAATCTAGTGTAATATATAGTTGCATTATTTATATAGTTTTTAACTATAATAAAATAATGGCCTGTTGGATTGCTAGCGTCGGATTTCCTGATATATTACCCCTATGGACAAATCTCCCGGTGTAGAATAAAATGTTTGCTATCCGGCTCGAAGGACCACAACAAGCATATAAAATAAAATGCTTGTTAATTTTTAGCAGTAGGTACTGCATTTCCAAAATAGTTATAATCAAATTACAAAAGAGCAAAAGCCCATGACATAGAGAAGATTCTAATAATATGTACCTAGTCAATTTATACCAGTAAAATATAAATGTTGCAAATGCAAATTATTTATGTTTAGATAATTTTTAAACACCCGGGGTTACTTCATAATTACTAATTTAAAATTTAATTTCTTTTTCTTTCTTATCTTTGGACTGCTTCGTAATAAAACAAAACGAAAAACGCTAGTATTCGTTTACAAATTTAGTTTAGTTCTTACAATAAAAAAAAAAACTTAAGTATGAACCACCATTCCAGGCATTCCTAATACCGGCAATACCTTATTATGTTTATTCCTAACCTATTGCCAACGTGAACCTGGAACGAAAACATTCCGTACTTTTTCTTTCATAGCTACCAGGTTTCCCTAAGTGGGGGTCCACCTATATATTTCCGTAATCCAAGCACAAATACAGCTGCGGACCTCATTTAAGAGGCTTAAGTATTTGACGTGTATTATTGTACGGTCAAGTCTTTTATATCTTCGTCTGTTTCTACTTCTTTTCTTTCTTTATCTACTCAGTACGTTTAATATCTTTTGAAAATACTGTATTGAGCAGACTACTGCATAGAAAACTTCATTTAATCATTTGATAGTAAAGATCGAAATAGCATACAGATTTGGCTCATGTACAGACGCCAGCACATCAAGCTACTCCAATCAAATTTTCCCAATTGAACATGAACCTTATCTTCACGTTGTAAAGTTCAAAATCTATCAAAGAAATTTGACAGATTGGGGTAGCTTGATGTGCTGGCGTCTGTACAACAGTATACAATTGGCTTGGCACTAAAACAAAATAATTTCATTCTTTATTCGATCTGTCATGTTAAAGAAGATGGCTGAATGTCAATCTTCAGTATTGACATTCATCATCATCATTTCAGCCAAAAGCCGTCCACAACTGGACATGGCTGCCCCAAGCATCGACACGGCCGGTTTTATGCCTCTCGCATAAATTCTAAAAGACGCATTGACTTTCATTGACGCAATAAACGAATGCTGAGTCGGCAAAGCAGATTTTATCGTGCTAAAATAACCCTTAAGGTGACGACTATATTGTGGCTGTGCCATCCTATATGTATAAAAAAGGGGTCAAGCACACATTTAATGGATCTGCATTTTTATGACATTTAGAGGTATGCATTCACTAAAGAGTACGAGTTAACGTACGATTTTTATGATAAACATAACCTGTGATTTTTAAGGGTTGAGTAGAGGTGAGCTCTCGTAAACCAACATCCCAAAAATAGTGGTATTGGATCTCGATTCCCGTTTGATGAGAGGATGGTAATCGCAAGTTTTTAAAATTTGTAAAATTACGATTTTTAGTTTAGTAGCTTTTGTTCGCGACTGCGGCTGCGGTCCAAAAAGTAGTTTATGTCCTTCTCCAGGTTACGGTCTATCATTGCGCCAAATTTCATCCAAATCCGTTCATCCGCTTAGCGTGAAAGCATAACAAACAAAATCAAATCAATAATTTAAGTAAAACATCGTTTAAAAAAAAATCTTTTGCGTGTTACCTTTAGCACAAAATCAGTGTAAACAATTGATGGTGAAATGTTTTTTTTTTTAAACTTTGGTTGAAAAATTAGCCTACGATTTTCGAAAAAATTGTAGTGACTCTGCTATTAACAACAAAAGTCACCCCCAATATCACTAATATTGACAAAATAATAATACGGTATTAAGTAATACGAAATCTACTTATTATCTTAATGAGGACTAAATTCATAGTCAACATGCGTAAGAACTACAATATTATGCATTCAAACCCAATGCTGGTAAACTTTTAATCAAACAACCAAAACAAAACCGAAAAAACCTTATTACATAAACAATTATAAATCCCGGAACAAAAAATACCAACACCATTAAAAGGTCGTCTTACGGCACTCGAGTTGACTCGAGTGAACCTCAAAGGGTTAAGAAAAAACCCGTCAATAAGAGCAGTTAACGTAATTGCTTTAGTTTTCGTCGAAGCGTGTGTGCTCAGCCTTATATTTATTGGTGAATATAACGGTACTTGGTAGAAACGGGTTGGTGTATTTATTTTAATTAGTGATGTTGTTTTTATGAGTATTTTGGTATATTTTTTTCTACTATAAAAGTCAAAGCATTTATTTCAAATAGGCACTTAGGCACTTTTGGACATCAACATTTACATTCAAATAGAATTGATTCTAGTCGCCCCATTCCAAAATGTAGTTTCGTATGGAGAAGAATGGGCAAGAAACTCCACCGTTACTCTTTTAAAATATTTCAAGTACACACGGCTACCTACACATTAAGCTATACATTTCCAGTCTACACTGATCTCGCACTGTACGGAAATCCTGTACAATGCGAGATCAGCTTATACAGAAAATGTATAGCTTGATGTGCAGCCGTGCGTAGGTACCTACTTGAAATATTTTAAAAGTGTAACGGTGGAGTTTCTTGCCCATTCTTCTCCATACGATACTACATTTTGGAAGGGGCGACAAGAATCAATTCTAAAAATACCCATGAAATGGGTGGCACATTGGTGGCAGGAACATCAACGTACACTATTTGGTGGTATTGGCTGATTACCATAGATACAATATTTACGTGATTTTGAACCTCGCTGCGTTGACATTTTTTTTTTAATTGCATATCCATACATTTTGACCGCGTAGTTATGGCACTTTTCTATGAAACCGCTGATTTATTTTTTGATAACCGTCGGGGCTCTAGAACCATGTGCTAAATATATTATTGTTCCAGTTTTTTTTTTTTTTAACGCACAGACTTTTATATCATAGCGGCTAAAACCACTGGCTAGTTGGCCCATTTTTTAATAGTATTAGGTAATATGCTTAAAAATTTAAAAGACGGTGATTGAAATGAAAATGAAATCTTCACTGTTTTTTTTTTACTATGCCTACAATCAGATTTACAGTTTACTTTCAGTGCAATCAGGAAATTAGGATATTAAGGAATAGGAACCCTTCGTTTGGTACATTAATTAATTGGACTTAGATCCAGAAATTAAATACCGAAAGTAAAATTAAATAATACTTTTGACAAAAAAGAAGAAACTCTATGGCAAACAATTGGCAATAAGTAGGTTTGCCGATGTCACCCGAACTAAACCGAAATCAATGTTGGGCTTGGCCGACTAGTCGGCTAGTCGGCCGAAGTCATAGGCCCATCTCTATAATTAATCCTATTTCATTGGAGATCGTTGTTGTTTGTTGCACATTTTATACAACTCTTTTCATAAGTTTTACTTATAAATTTTATGTAATTGTTACTTCTTCCGAATAAATAAAAATAATCCAATTTTCTAGCACCTTTATTAGTATACTTAACTTTATACAATTTAATTTTGAATACTTGTGTTAAGCGTTTGGGTACCAATGGTGTCTTATGACCTCTGTGCTGCCACTGACGATGAAGTGGAAGTGGCGAAGTATTGAGCCAACTAGTATTAATATAGTAAATAAACAATATAATTAATTATTAATAGAATAAACTTATTACACTGTTGTGCCATCGTCACGACGCAATTAAGTAAGTAGTTTTTTTTTGTGTCAGATTTTAGTAGGTATTAAAAGATTATTAGGACGTATAAATAATATCGCATAACGTCATAAACTATAACAATAACAGGATTTCTTTATCCAGCGAAAAAAACTCAGTCTCTTCACATACCCGCCCATGATGTGCCGCCGCGCCGGCGATATAAAAGCACATAAGGTAATAACAAACACACTTTATTTCACATAAAAAATGTATTTCAGGAACCAGTGAACGAAATACAAACTCAATTACAGTCCTCATCAGCAATGTTTAGGTACATGAAAAAGTAACGAGGCAATTTTGTCGTTCAAATATTTTCAGCCAGTTCTTTAGGCACGGCCATAGAATGAAAAATTTATAGAAGGGAACTTCCTTCTGCGATCGGGCATTTTTAGGTGAGCGCTCGAAGGTAGCCCGCTAAATTTATTTTTTTCTTTAGGTTTTTGTAATTTGAAGCAGATCGCGAAAACGCGAAACGCAACCAAAGTTTTTACCTATGTAGGTGGATGTTTGTTACCACGGAGAAAAGAAAGCAGTTTGTTACTCTTTCACGCTCAACTCCACACATGAATACTTCAATAAATTAAATTCGGTAAAATTAAATCTTGGGGCGCGTGAAACATATTTATTTACTCAGGTTACTTCTACGCCCCACGATTTTATTTTACCGATTTTTTTTTAGCTTTTAGTTAAACCCGTTTAACTTAGTTTTTTTTACTAATTTTTTTTTCAATTTTTTATTTCGTTACTTAATATTTCTCATTCTATTTCTTTTTTGTTTCATAGTGTACAATATTTTAATGGTCAAGCCCTTTCATTTGATACCCATATTGAGGGGGTTGTGAAAAAATATGTAATCCGCCATTTTGTAGCGGCGCCCATCTTGGATTTGCAATGATATTGATCTAGTGAAAGAGTAAAATTTCAAATACTGACCCAAACAAAAAAAATAAAGACAAACAGAGCAAGCTAAATAAAACTGTTTAAAAAAACTTTTTTCATAAAAATAACAACCGACTTCCAAAAAACACTACAAAGTGCAAAATAACTTTAATTTCGGAAGTCGGTGACTTTGGATGTGTATTTTAATTATTCGTCACCGCCATCCGAAATTAAAGTTATTTTGCACTTTGTAGTGTTTTTTGGAAGTCGGTTGTTATTTTTATGAAAAAAGTTTTTATTTTTCACTTTTTCGTTACCTACCTCACACCAATTCGAAATTTCATCATCCTTGGCGTCAAAACAATGCATATTTATGCGATAGCAACATTCGCGGTTGTTTTGCTGTAATTTTTTGAAGAGTTCCGTTGTCTGTCTCCGAAACGCATCATCAGTTTCTATATGAAATCAATGGGACCATTTCGGTGTAAACCCCTATCGAACAAAAAAAGAATTTTGCAAATCCGTCTATATACGACGGAGTTATGCCCGAACATACATAAAAAAAAAAAAAAAAAATACATGTCGAATTGATAACCTCCTTCTTTTTGAAGTCGGTTAAAAATAGCTGAGCGAGAACAAAGTTGACGTTTTATTGACACGCACACTTGACAATAGCCTTAGTCGGAATGGCCGGCCGGCATTCAGCCATAGACAAACACTAAGTGCCATGCGCGTGTACACCAATAAAACTTTTGATGGACTGTGTGAAAGATGATACGATGGCTTAGAAAGTATGGAATAAACAGACATGGTGCGCCTACCCCTAATAAATTGGGATAAGGGCAAGGGAATAATCATGAGGTAAGGTCTATCTGAACCCTAATTGCGTAACACACGATTAATAATAATCGGTTTCATTTTGACAGTTCAACAATATTCATTGCGTTATTTATGTTGCTGAGCAGACACATTTTTCGAATGTGTGAAGCAATGGTTCAGCAATCTGTTTCAAAACGAAACAGATTATGACTAATCGTGAGTTACGCGATGAGACCGTTTAGTTTAAATAATTTGCTGCAATTAGTAATACCTAATACCTATTAGCAGTAATCTCTATCACACCGGCTCGGCTAGCCCATCGTAGGCGATTGAAAGGCACGGTACATCCGTAGGTACCGTGTCATATTCGGTCAGATTAGACAGAAATTAAGGTAGATTCAACGATTTTTGCAATTACAATATATCACAGACGAGTGTGTCACTTAGGCGGATCTCACACTCCCACACGCCAGCTCCGGTGCGTAAGACACACGGTCTCGCGCGTGCTTTCTACATAAAAATTTAATAAAAAGAGGGACATTTGACTCCGTTTCCCGAACTCCGCTGCGCGGGATGCCCCGATGCGTTGTAGTGTGAGATCCACATAATTCCTTTTAATGATTGCGCAAGATTTTAAGCTGATTAGGGGTTAAACTTTCGTCAAACACTTTCAGAACTATATGCGCTCCGCGGTCAAGCACTAGTATTGTTGACCACCTGGGTTTCGGCATGGATTGCAGCCGTAGGGACCATTTCGACGGCTTCAGCGGTCGAACAAAAAATCCTAACTAATATTATAAATGCGTAAGTTTGTTGTTCCCTTTTCACGCCTAAACCACTGAACCGATCGTCAACGACATAGGGTAGCTTTCATCCCGAAAAAAAGTACTGTTTCCGAGGAAAACAACAATAACGTTTTTTTTTATAATAGATGACATAAGCCTCCCCCAAAAGCGGGGTTTTGCCATAATCGCCACGCTTGGCAGGCGGGTTGGCGATCGCAGTATGGTGGTAAAATGCATAGAGAACGCTGCTGCCCATTCTCTAGTAAGCGCCTTCTACGACACCCACGGCCACGCGAAGAAATGAGAATCGTGATTGAATTATATTATTATTTTATATATAATAGAAGTACAACCCAAATTGATTATTAATAAACTAATTTAACGCCAGCGAAGCCGCGGGCAAGAGCTAGTAACATATAAAATGTGGTGCAAGTGTTTACTATTACAAAGAACACGTGAATAAAATTGTGTCTTGCCCTTTACATAAATTAACCAATAAAATACCTGGTGCACCCGAATCGGGTTCAAATCTATTGTTATCTCATTAAATGTCCTAGACAGGAAAGACGTTATCGGAGTATCGTTACTTAGCATTTCATGAAAGTTATGTTATAACTATCAGCGCCCCGCGATTTTACTCGCGTAGTTCCCGTTTCCGTGGGAATACGGAGATAAAATATAACCTATGTTTACCGGGGATAGAGTGTAGCTTCCCAACAGCGAAATATTTTTTCAAAGCGGCTCAATAGTTTCGGAGCCTATTCAATGCAAACACACAAACAATCAAATCTTTCCTCTTTATTAATAGTATATAGATTAATTAGTAGCTAATAGGCTGGCTTGTTATGTGAATAAAGTATCACATACACTGATGAAAAAAATATTTATTCTAAATCGTGAATCCGCTTCTGTACGATTTTATTAGTCTCTGGCCCAACACACGGTTAAATAAGTAACGAAAATATATTGGAAAGATGTTAATCTTACCTAATATACATTTTGTACATATTTTAGCGGGATATTCTATATTTTGTTAGTAATAAATAAAAGAATAATCCGCCTGTAACCGCCTCACTGATTTCATAAAGTTGCAGAGTTTTGTTACAAAGAGAAGGAAAGAGAATTGTGACCATCACGTTTGTTCACTTTGTGTTGACGTTTTCAGTAACATAAAGTGACAACTGAATTAAGTTTCAACGCTCGGAAAATAATGTTCTATAACGTTAGTCAGTTACTCGTTTCTATGCTATTCGTTTCTACTAAATAATAAAAAGAACACATATACATAACATCACGTCTTGTTTCCTCTAAGGGTTGTTCAGAGGTGTTACTTAACACTCACATTTCGCCAGTTATGTTTAAGTCACGTGTAATAGGGACAGCCTATTGCCATCAGCGGGGCACAAATCCCGTCTCCAGGCTACTACTTAGAAATTCCTGATAGAAAAACCCAACAACGTAGCCCAACCTGGGAATCGAACCCCGGGACTCCTGCTCAGCAGTAGCACTGGCGTCCACTAGACCAACGGGGCAGTAATAAAAATAAATCTGTACAGGAAAAGTTTTTATTCTGTGCGCAAACTTTAACCATGAATTCAGCATGTCATCCTAGACCCCACAGTGCAGACATTTTTCGTCGGTTTTACAAAAAAGAAATAGCTGTTTCACAGAAAAGTGCAATACCTGCGCGGTCAAAATGTATGGAACAGCTGATTTTTTTTTTGTAGAACCGGTGAAACATTTCTGTGCTGGGGGTCTACAATGATATGCTGAATTCATGGTTAAAGTTTATGCACTGGATAAAAACTTATCCTGTATAAATAAAAAGAAAAGTCCTGACTGACAGACCCATCGACGCCCACATCCTTGGACCTAGAAAGCTGAAATTTTGCACAGAGGTTCTTTTTATAATGTAGACAAGGGATAAGGAAAGATTTTTTGAAATTTTACCCCTAAGGGAATTCAATAGGGGATGAAAATTCCGTGCGGGCAAGCTAGTCAATAATAAATTCAAGTAAAATAGAGAAAATTGACATTTTGTGACAAAACCGCCTTTGTAGATGTGCAAGTGTGCACTAAAAGACATTTCAACTTTTTATACCCTCTGTCTCTATGTTTTACCTATTGGTTATGATTTTGATTGACTGAAATATACTTTTGTTTTACTACGAAGAACAAGTGCCTTTTGATTTTGGTATTAAATAGTCTAAGTAGAATAAACTCGCAAAATTATGATTGGTAAAACGAACAATTAATTTTATTGCTCAAAACACTTAATACCAATTAAAAAGCCCATCTGAGGGAACAAACTGTCGCAACATAGTTGCTTCACTACAAGCAAGGCCTATCGTGTCACCCTTGCCCTCACTCCTCAGATACGCAGCCCAGTTTATTTCACGAACATTATTTTATCTATTAATAATGTGTCATTTTTCTTGTCCTCTAGTACATTGAACTCTTGAACGAATAATTAATTTTTGGCCGAATTGTTTGGTTTGTTAATTTGATGTGGCAACACTGGGTTTAGTGATGTTAGACAGCAGATGAAATTAGTTGAATTTAGATTGAAAGTTGGTTCCTCTACTGTACCATTTATTTTATCAATCAATAATATTAAAATTAATATCGCTCTTCGTATCTATCTGTGAGACTGTGTTGTTCTTTTAAACTACGCAACGGATTTTGATGCGATATTCACATAGAAATATAAAAAGCAGGATATTCATCATAATTTTAATAATATTTTTAGGAGATTTTATTCGGGAAGGTTTTTATTGACGCATGTTATTTTATTAATACCCATTAAACTTTATGAGAAAACAAATCTCACTGTTTTGTCAAGTGGTAAAAACTACGCGAAGCACCGGGGTCGCTAATTATATAATAATTACTATAAGTAAACCAAAATCGCATTTCGTGTCTATATCTATCTGATCGCGTTGTTCTTCTAAAGTACAAACAACAGAATTTAATGCGATTTTCACCATTATTTATATACTTTATTCCGTAAAGTTTATTTGTATTTGTTTTTAATATTAAACTTACTTAAACTAAAGTAATCTCAATGTTTTGTTAAGTTTTAAAAAGTGGTCGCTAGTACCTACCTACTTAAATTTTATGTTTTCAAATACGACAACAACAACACAACAACATTTCTAATTATTATCTATTCTCGGAAAAAGATCCATATTTGTGTCTAGAAGAACTTTAAAATTTTCTTAAAATATTCTCTTAGAGAGACCGGAATATTTTTAACACGCCCCGGAACACTTAAGTCTGTTTGAAGAGCAAAGAGCTCTATGAGAGAAACTAGCTATTTTAAAAAGATAAAATAATACTACTCGCGCCAAAAAAAAAACTCATCGGGTTGCCAGAAAAAATAAACTGTTCAGATTAGCATTTATATAGCTTCAAAAAATTACTTCTTTTTCGGATAATTAATTACTGATAGCCCGGTGACAAGCGAGTTAGGCAGTCGCTCCATTTAGGTAAAATACTGATGTTCAGCTGCATCCGGTTAGACTGGACGCTGACCTCAAAACACTTGAGAAAAGGCTAGGCTGATAGCCTGGTGACAAGTCCTGCTGGAACCTCGTCCGGAAGGAAGAGGGTTTGAGTCCTGCCGGCAGACTGCCGCGAGTCCTCCTGCAGCACGAAGTTTAGGCAGATAATTATGTGTCATTTTTTCTAGTCCTTCCTGCAGTACGGTGACCTTGGTTTTGAACTTGGTCGGTGCCTATTAAAATAAAACTCATTTGTTTATTTTCATACTTTTAATAATGATCTTATAAAAGTATTCGTATTTATCTCATAAATTACGAATTATTAGTTGCATTTGAAAAAAAAAACACAAAAAAAGAGCAAGTTCGGGGAAAATATGCGTCAAATCCACGCAAAACGGCAGTATAGCTCATTCAAGTATCTAGATAATATTATTTAAAGGAAAGGAACTATTTAAGAAACTATAAATCTGTGACAAATTGTGCCTGCATAGCTAACAATTAATAATTAAAATTTAAAAAACCCCCGACCTAAACAAAAACTCAAAAAAGTAAAAAATATTATTTATAGGCCTTTTAATTTTAACGTAATATTTTGATCAGGGCATTGTCAAGTCGGGGTACGGCTAGGCCTCTGTTTGGCGTTTTCATTGACCGTCCCCCGACTTGACAATGCCCTGATCAAAATATTACGTTAAAATTAAAAGGCCTATAAATAATATTTTTTACTTTTTTGAGTTTTTGTTTAGGTCGGGGGTTTTTTAAATTTTAAATTTAATTTTTATTTCTTGTTTTTTAAACTTAATGTCTCCCTTAAATCACCATTTATCTATAATCTATTCATTGAGACCTTTTCAATGAGCCCAAACACGACACTTCTGCTGTTTGTTGGTGAATAACTTGGGTTTCCTGGAAATTCCAGGTGTTGCTCCAGCATCAGTTCAAGGTTATTTTATTCGTCTAATATCATTGAAGTAATAGAATCCCAAATTTTGAGTTGATCAGAGGCTAAAATCCCTTTTTCAACCAGAAAAGAGCTGATAATCTTCAAACGGCTGAACCGATTTTGATGAAACATGTCTAAGAACACTTCCGACGAATACACCTTTCAAACAAAAAAAACTAAATCAAAATCGGTTCATCCGTTCGGGAGCTACGTTGCCTCAGACAGACACACACACACACACACACACACACACACACACACACAGACACGTCAAACTTATAACACCCCGTCGTTTTTGCGTCGGGGGTTAAAAAAGGCATAAGTCATTGAAGCAAAAAAAAAAACTTGATTACGCTGGAATACCAAAATGTGTCTTCCATGCGCTATTGTGTACTGATTGATAATCACTTGTGTTTATGCATCAATTCTTCTACAATGCTAAAGAGATAAAAATATTATATTTTTTACAATTTGAACTTTGTACTGCACCTATATCATTACATTACTGTGACTGAATGAAGTCGCGTCCTTCCGGAGACACTCAAAGTCCTGGCAGGACTCCGAGCGATCTATCATTAAAATTGTAGATAATTGTGTATTTTTGAACCCTATTTTTTGAGCGAATAAAAATCTATTCAATGTCTCTTTGGGTCACATTTCTTTTTACTTAAGCGTGAAGAATATATTATATATAACGACTTATGACCTATACATAACACGAATTATACATAACGACGATTCTATTTAAATTATAGGTACTAAAAATATAAATAAATGCTAAGTCAGGGAGCCCATAAAAGCCCTGGGCTTGTGGCTATTTAATAATAACCGCACGGGTCGATCAGGTTAAGCTATACTTGCCGCGGTTGGTCCATGGATGGGTGAACTCTTTGTATAGCAAGACTCCTCCGTGCCTCGGGAAGCACGATAAGCCGTTGGTCCCAGCTATCATATCTGGATTTTTGACAGTCGTTACGGGTCGTCAAAAACCCGAATCTGACAACCAGTCTTACCAAGGAGTATCGTAGTACTTAGTAACTGGGTTGTAGAGGTCACATTCGCAGTTGCTCTATGTAAAATACTGGTATTCAGCTGCATC
Organism: Polymixis flavicincta; assembly: GCA_949987655.1. Taxonomy (NCBI): domain Eukaryota; kingdom Metazoa; phylum Arthropoda; class Insecta; order Lepidoptera; family Noctuidae; genus Polymixis; species Polymixis flavicincta. The sequence goes on along the minus strand of OX465190.1, from coordinate 10,960,596 downwards.
CGGATAGACTGGAAGCCAACTCCAACATAGTTGGGAAAAGTATAGGCATAAGTGATGATGATGAGAGAGCCAATACATAAACAATCAGAAAAGAGCCAATTCATAAACCGTACGAGTAGGTACTGTTTATGTATTGGCTCTTTTCTAATTGTTTGCCCTTTTTCTCGCTACTACTTTTTGATGCAAACTAAAAGTGGCCAAAAAATATTTTATAAACACTATAAACCCTATGGAAATGATAAAGGTCCCAGTCTACTTCATATCATCATTATTAATCTTATTAGACCTAAGTCCTAAACTAAGTCTACAGTAATGTGGACCCTCTCATGTTAATCCCTAATAAACTTAAGCAGCTCCTTGATATCACGAGGCGTTTACGATGGTTTTAGAGTTTAGAGTTCATAACACTTAACTACTTTACACTCTAGACTCTAAAATGATAATATTATGCGAAGTGTTTAATTTTCACGTAAATGCTCTAAGAGCAAAGTTTTAGTATAATTATTTCTGCTGAAATACATCTTAAAAATAAGGTTTTAGAAATGTAGACTGTGCACGTCAGAACTTATACAGCAAAATGTTTTAGTTTAACAAAGAAAGTGTGTTCAGGCTAGGGTAATTTAGGAACAGTCACATGTGGTCATTCAGTGTAAATAATTGAAAGACTATGGCATCGGAACAGCCAAATGTCATGGCATCAGAGGGGCAATTCTACTAATTTTAAGAACGTTCACAGTCTGATCTCAGTGTCAATCTGTCAAAAATTCCTCGAGTTTCCATACATTTCTGACAAATTTTTGAAATTCGATTTTCGCTGAGATAACTCTTCGAACGTTTTTAATTACGAGAATTGGCTTTCAGAACAGCCAAATGTGAAAGTTCTCCACTCATAGTTCCATTACAAATTCTTCACACAGTTTTATGAAAGCAGCGTAGCAGCTACCAAGCTTATTCGCTAGTTTATAAACCCTTCATTGCTTACAATACTAGTAAAGCCAAAATTCCCCTAAACTATCTAAATAATCGATTTTATTGCTTTTAAATTGATTACGGCTTTTAAAAGTGTGGATTAAAAGAAAACTTCCGAAATTTAAGTTATTTTTCACTTTGTAGTGATATTTTGGGAGTGGATTGATGAATGAATTTCTTAGGAAAACGAAAAATATTGTTTTAAATTAGGGTCCTATTAAGCTTTGGACCTTATTTATAAACGTTGCTTAAAGTTAAGTAATGATTAGCGTCTGTTTAACCATACATTTTTGACGTTTAAAGATCATTTAACTTTAATCGTCGTTTATGAATCTAGCCCTTATTGTTTAGTTCAACGACTGTGGAAACGAAACCTACGTACTTAGAAAACTAGATAGATAGGTAGTTAGATATTGTCGTATCCATTTATGTTAAAGATCAAATGAAAATAAATTCAAAAATATTCGAAGAGATAAAATTATTTATAAATATTGTCTAGTAGTTTCTGAGTTTGTTGTTATTAAATTTCTTCACCTCTATTTGAACTCTCAATATCGTGGTATAGGTACCTAAATTAAAAACATTATACAGATTGTTAAAAATATAGAGTACTGTAAATCTTTTTTGGTGAATTCAACTTAGATCCAAAAAGTGAAAAAACCGACCAAGTGTGAGTCGGATTCGCATATGAAGGGTTCCTTACCACCGTGCAAATTTAACACTACAAAAAAAAACACGTTTCTAGTTAGGGGAACCCCCTATGTTTTAATTTATTAATTTTATTTTTTGTTATAGCGACAACAGAAATACACATTCTGGAAAAAAAACAACTGTCTATTACGGATCATGAGATACAGCCCGCTGACAGACAGATGGACGGAAGGACAACGGAGGCTTACTAATAGGTAGGTTCCCGTTAGTTACACTTCGGGTACGGAACCCTAAAAACTAAAGATTGTCCCTTCACTTGACGCAACACCTTTCATCGTCAAGTGCCCATATAAATAAAATAAACAAACCATCCAACCCAAACCGGAAATGACAAACAAAACCATAAAATACATTGTAACAATACCAACTAATTCCTGCCAACAACATGAAAAGCATTAGATAACCAAACAATTATTTAGAAAGGGCGACAACAACGGCCCACAACCGACGGGCCTCAACTTAGAATGAGAACTGTCTAGTCATTCCTAAAGAAAGGCCGTAGAATGGGCATAGCATAGAAAGGGCTGTAAAAACCCCACGTTGACACCTTTTGTTCATCTGTTTGTCTATTGTTCTGAAGAACTGGCCGCATTGTGCTTGCGTTTTAGAAAAATGGACCTCCTTATTGTTTTGAATTCGGAATTTGAATATTTGGAATTAGAAATGAGACATTTGTTATAGATATACAGGTTGTTAAATGTCTATAGATACAAGACTACCATACTGATTTCATGTAAAATTTATAATTGCCTGAAAATAGGATTTTTTTATAACTTTGATGTTGACTGACAATAATTAAGTGAACAACATTTGTCATTAAAAATTTCCATACATCTTAAATTATTAGCCTGCGTAGCCACCAGGAAACAATTTATGGAAGCGTTTTACCTACAGAAAATTGATAGTACAAACATTCAAAATTAACCTATAGTAAACCGAAAGCTCAAACTAAACTATTGTTTACCAAAAATAACGAAGTTTACCATTGTTCCAAAGTGGTTTTAATTTATAATAGAACTACCTCAATCTTGAACCAATTTGTCCTGACAAAGAAAAGGGTTTCTAATTGTAAACATTTACCAAATAGATATATTGTTTTACACCGAGCTAAACAGAGGAGAGTAATAATAAAGAAAAAGTAAAAAAAAAGAAAGAAGAAATACGAACTTAGAAACAGCTGTTATGTATCGGAACCTATCGAATTTGTAATAGAATTGAACACAGCACATAATATTTCCCTGTCATAATAAAAGTTGTAGATATGTGTAGTGATTGCTGTTAGAGTAATCAAAACACCTGTTCGTATTTTGCTTCGGTAGGTATGTACCGTTACATAAAGCTTGATTGGTTTCACCCTTACTCAGTTACTTCACACATTTAGGTTGGTTTATACTGCCGGAAAACGCATTCTTTCCGTGGTTATGCGAGTAAGTATACCATTCAAGCTCAGCGCACTTTACAGCCTCGTCGAACCGCAGCGCATTGTATTTCATACATAAAAGTGCAGTGCGGCCCGCCCCAGTAGTGTGCGATGGTTCATACAATACGTCAATGATGCAGGACGACTTTTGAAATACGGTGTGGACGCCCCAAATCTGCGTCAGCCTTTGAACAACATTCTGCTACTGTGTAGTACAGTCGCCAGCAGGTCAAGCTATCCCAAACTGTCAAATTTTCCCAATTGAACATAAACCTTATTCCTTTGCAATAAAGTTGAAAAACTATCAAAGAAATTTGACAGATTGGGGTAACTTGATGTGCTGGCCTCTGTACCTATGTAGTTAGTATCGAATTTGTGGCAGTGTCGTTCGTAAATAATTGTGCATTAAGTAGATACATACATCCTTTGATTAGACATTGTCAAATATCAACAAAGTTTATAAGGTAACATCGTTATTCCAAAATTTATATCTTCAAAATTGAAGTCGAACCGAAGGTGAAAAACCTAAAATTCAAATTATAGGAAATCCATTTGACATTGCCAGAATAGATCTATAATAGAACACAGACTGAAAATTAGAAAATATATTTACTTGAAGTAAAATCAATTCCTAAAGTTTGTCGACATAAAAGCTTGTCAAACGGTCTGCGTTTTGCTTTTACTAACAAGCGTTTAGCCTTTGAATGGCAAGTTCTAGGTAGACCCAGCGTGCTGGGTGAAAGAACCGAATAATGAAGCAGCCTGTATATACTATTTATAGTTATTACATTTTTAAATTGGAACGTTTGGAAGCCTGTGTGGTTCTATTTTTCATTTATGACAGAAATGGAACGATTTTTTTTCCACTCTACGGTATTTATTCGTTTAAAGGACGGTTAGGGAAATAATTTGTTTTTCGATTTGCTTGCCACCCAATAATAGGGTAATGAACTAAAAATTACAAAATAATACCTAGTCTTCATTATTAACTAATTTGATAAGTAGGTAGGCAAGAATAAAACACCAATCTGAGTACAATAAAAACCGAATAATTTCCTTATCTCCGAGGCATAAGTACCTACTACTTAAATGAAATGGGTCACAGTTTTAATAAACAAATAATGTTATTAACCAAATAATGAATTTGTTCGTTACACAACGAGATACCAATAAGAACATACCACCGACTTACGAGTTGAAGGTCGCGGGTTCGAACTGAGCCAGCCGCTTTAGTTTTTGTAAATAATTTCTTAACCACTGTTCTTAAGGTGACACTTGTCCATATTTTTTCCATACAAACTTCGGGAGGGTTTTACTATGTACATCAAAAATTAAACATGGTATGGTTTTGTCTCGTTATTATTATTGTCTGTACGGAAACAGAATACTAAAATAAAAAGCCATTAAAAAGTTATGAGCCAACAAAGATTCGTTTTTCTTGCAAATTTAACCTAACTTTGAGCGTGTTTAAGTATTTTAAGGAGTGTAAAATCTCGAAAACCAAGACGGTACCGACAAAGTTCAATTAACAATAAATTCAATAAACTTTATTGGTCATTGATTTATGCAGTGGTTTTTTCATAAAACCCGATCTTCTGAAAGACTTTTCTTAATTTTTTCGCGATTTTTTTGCCAAAAATGCTCCTGCATCTCACTCAATAACGTTGGGCGTGTAGACTAGCGTCTAACTGCTCACCACTGATGCTATCTCTGTCGGATACGAAGCCTGGTGAGACAGGGTGATTTTTAGCCAGGCCCACCAGTGAGTTCGAGCCCGCGCAAAGGGTCCCCTTAAGGAAAATATAGTGAAGAAACTAACATGTCCTAGAACCAAAAGTTCAAAGACGCGTGACATCTACCAACCCACGTGGTCGATTAAAGACGACTCGTAAAATGTACAGCATCGCGACATGTTTTTAATTTGTAAGTATGTGATTGAATTGACGTACACTCGATTATCATCTGCCTAGTCATTTGCCAGTGTTGGGGTCGGCTTCCAGTCTAACCGGATGCAGCTGAACCAGTATTTTTAACCGACTTCCAAAAAAGGAGGAGGTTATATGTTCCACTGTATGTTTGTTTTTAAATGTATGTTACTCGAATTCTCCCCCATTTGACGACCGATTATCAAAATTCTTTTTTATTTGAAAGAGTTTACTCCTGAGGTGGTCCCATTGGCACCAAGTCAGGATCCGATGACGGAATCCCAGGGAAATCGAGGGCAACCCTCAAATTTTATAGGTATTAACAATGTTTTTCATTTATTTTCTAAAGCTATTGAGACAACGTTAGTCTTCGAAAATTGACAGCAAATTAACCGAGATTGCTGCAATAGCATAAAAATGCACTGTTTTGACCCCAAGGATGATGAAATTTCGAATTGGTGTGGGATAGGTAGGTACTATAACCAAAAAGTGAAAAAAAAAACTTTTTTCCATGTAGCGACTGCCTATCTGATCTCCACAACCCAGTTACTGGGTAATACGATACCCCTTGGTGAGGCTGGTTATGAGACTTTCAGGCGTCTGACGACACATAAGGACTGTCAAAGATCCACGAATGAAAGCCGTGACTAACTGCATAACTTGCTTTTCGAGACACGGAGGGATCTTAGTATGTCAAGATGGTCACCCAGTTGCGGGACTGGCTGACCATCTTGACATACTAAGATCCCTCCAGTCCAGACTGGCTGTCGTATTACCCAATAACTTTGTTGTGGAGGTCAGATGCAGTCGCTATATGTAAAACTAGCTTTTGCCAGCGGCTTCGCCCGCGCGGAACTTTCATCCCCTATTTAAGTCCCTTAGGGGTTGAATTTCAAGAAATCCTTCCTTATTCCTTGTGTACATTATAAAGGGAACCTTTGTGCAAAATTTCAGCTTTCTAGGTCCAAGGGTTTGGGCTGGGCGTTGATGAGTCAGTCAGTCAGGACTTTTCTTTTTATTTATATAGATAGACTAGGTTCTGCCCGCAACTTCGACTGCGTAAAATTTTTTGCTCAACCGACCCAACCCGTCGCGTCGCATCGAATCGCCTGGCCGTGCGAGTACTTCGTATTCGTGACTTTCTTCTTTTTCTCGGCTCTAGCGTGATTTTATATAGCCTTCCTCTAAAAATGGGCTATCTAACACTGCAAGAATTTTTCAAATCGGACCAGTAGTTCCTGAGATTAGCGCGTTCAAGCGAACAAACTAACTCTTCAGCTTTATAATATTAGTGTAGAAGTGTATATACTGGTATTCAGGTGCATCCGGTGTGTCTGGAAGATGACCCAACATAGTTAAGAAAAGCCTAGACAGATGACAATATTGAAGTTTCAATAAATCTCAATACATATATAAAAAAATCGGGAGCGCCAAAGTTCACCTAAATTTTCAACTCCGATAATTGGAAATCCGAAAATGTTCTTCCTAACAACAATCACAATTCCTAACTACTCCGTCTCTAATGTTCATAATTCCGAAGCATTCAACTTCATAATGTCAGTAGCAATAAACATCTATTATACTTTTATTTGTTTCCCTATATTTTCTCAACATAACCATCTTTTATACTATTATTCATAGTGCCCCCAAGAAACGAATCGTTGCAAAATCGACTCCACGTAGTCTTGTTTGCCCTACCCCTAGAGTGTTATTTAAAATCGCGAAGGCGCGGAGGGGCGAGGCGGCCCGCGAGCTGAGGAGCAGGTGGTTTTAACGCCCGCCGCCGAGGCTGAGGCTGGCCGGCTATGCCGGCCAGCAAGCCGAAGCTACGGTGGTGAGCGTTAAACACATCTGCGACGAGCAGCTCGCGTGGGATCGCCGGAGCCGTGACAGAAACCATGCCTGGTGCATGTTGCATGCTGCATGCTTGCTTGCATGCTTGCATGTTGCATGCCTGCTGCATGCATGGTCATGGTAAATGTTTCTTTCTGAGTATGAGTGAAAATATTATGGTAATTATGTTTAGGGATAAAAGCGTTATGATAAAAAAACAGTAGGAGTTTAAATATATTTACATTAATGATATTATTAATTACAATTTTCGGAAACATGAGTGTTATGAACATCGCCGGTAGCACTACAAATAGTATGAATGAAAACTTTAGGATGAAATTTTTTAGGAAGAGTGATCATTCGGATTACAAATCGTTAGGAAGAACAATTTCGGGTAAAGAACTTTAGTTGAGCCAATATGGACCCAAATGAATCGCCGAAATGTATGTACGCGCATAACTTCCGAACGACTGCACCAAATTGGATGATTGTTTTTTTTTTATGTGTTCCTATTGTTAGGACAAGGTTTGTATAGTTAATGCCAATTCAACATTCATAGCCAAGACAGGACAACGTCTGTCGGGTCAGCTAGTATTTGTTTTTTTTTTATTTTTGTTTTATTTAAGTAATAGGTTTTTTTTTCTTTTCGGATCTTAAATAATTGCATCGAAGTTAATTAAAACAACCGTGAGCTGATTAAATTAAGAATAAACCCCCTTATTTATAAAACGCTGCTTAAAGTTAAGTAATGATTAGCGACTGATTAACCATACATTATATTATTACCATTACCATCAAAAAAAAAAAAAAAAAAAAAAAAAAAAAAAAAAAAAAAAAAAAAAAAAAAAAAAAAAAAAAAAAAAAACCATACATTATTGACGTTTAAACGTCTCGTAACTTTAATCATCGCTTATGAATACACCCCAATGATTATCCAGGGAAAGATACAAAGACTTTATTAAAACAAAGGTTTTTTAATTAACTACCGCAACAAAAGTTTGTATTTTAGTCATCATCATCATTTCAGCCGAAAGACGTTCACTGCTAGACATAGGCCTCCCCCAGGCTCGTCCACTACAACCGGTCTTGTGCTTTCCGCATCCAGCGGATTTTTCGGGGGGTTTTGCCATAATCGCCACGCTTGGCAGGCGGTTTGGCGATCGCAGTATGGTGATAAAATGCATAGAGAACGCTGCTGCGATTCTCTGTATTTTAGTTCGTTTAAAAAGAATCACGCTGCAATCAGCAACCACGTAACCAATCTAGGTGATCTGACCAAGATTATGTCTGAACTTTATAAGAGACTGTGACCTCTGAGTTTGTTTCGGCTTTTCTTGTCAGAGTAGTCAGATAGAAAACGCCGGCCTCGTCTAGTTTTTAAAATATTTAACGTTTAAAATTCTTTGTACCAACCTTCTTACAGAAATGAAGGACCTATTCAAGCGATTCTAAAAAAATATGAATATTAATGAAAGTATAAAATGATTAAAACCTTCTTGAAGATACAAAACTTGAGAAAACTCGTTGTAATTATATTGAGCTTTGAAAAACCAAGTCCGAGACATTGTTTTATTTGAGAAGAGAGACATTTATTGTCATTAATTAATTACTTAGTTGGTCTAGAATATTTTATTGCTCCGTTTCTTTAATTTTTCATCTGTTATTTCACTTTCAATCTTAATGTTTTAATTAGTTTAAGTTATTATAAAAATAAATGGTTAAACAGTAAAAAAATCCTTTTAAATACAAATTGTAAAGCTTTAGTAAGCTGTCAATCGTTTGTGTGTTACTTAAAAAATAGTTAGGTATAAATAGATCACAAACAGCTTTGTAAAAAATCTGAGTTCTTTTATTACCTACTTCTTTTTCTATCCCGTTCTTGTACTAATACCCCTAAATAATTTATAATTGCAAAGCCTCCAAAAACTTTCACTTGGGTATTTTTTTTCTTCCAACATTCTAATCCGAACGCAGAAAGACAGCCTTAATTTTCCATAAACAAACTTAAGAAACTTCAAATTCAATAGAATTAAAAAGAAAACATGACTACCACCATGTTCCAAAATATAATTTGAAAATGGAAACCCTTGAAAAATACCGCCAAAGAAAATCACCTTGATTCTAAATTTAAAAATATTATGAAAACAATAAAGGTCAACTTACATGCTCGATCACACAATCACAGTCACACAACCGCGTCGCGCGTAGCTCCCGACCCGACCGATACGTCCTCCCGACTCGACACACGGGGGAGGTATGAGATACCGACTGCCGCTCTGCCGGTTCTGCCGAATTTCCGTCTGTTTGCTGCCTCTTCAGACGGTACAGGAGGATCGCACCGTACATTACCATACAGCGATACCCACCGCGGTATAGGTACTGAAAATCCACGATTGGGTATTTTAGAACTCAAGTGGGAATGAAAATTAGTATTTTTAATGTAAATGACGAGCTTTTGAGTAAGTTTATGGTCGCGAAAGTCAATTTTATGAAAAGCCATAATTCTACGAGTATAATATACAGGGTGTTTGGCAGAACATTGAACATACGAAAATGATGGATAGGTGGGATCACCTGCTACTTACTCAGTCCTAATTTATTTGGCCCTGGCACCCTGGATATTTTTTTTAAATGCAAGTTGAAATTAAGATTTAAGTATTTTTTACATCTTTCTGTAAGTTTGAGGACTCATAACTTTTTTCTAGCTAACATCAGAATAAAGCAATAATTTTATAAAAATTTGCCAACATTAAAGATTTTTTTTTTACCCGTTTTTAATAAAAATTACACTTTAAAGTTAAGAAAGTGCTGAAAGTAGAAGAAAGAAAAAAAACTTTTTTTAATATTTACCCAGGGGGCCAGGGCCAAATAAATTAGGGCTGAGTAAGTAGCAGATGAGCCCACCTATCCACCATTTTCGTATGTTCGACGTTCTGCCAAACACCCTGTTTATTAATACGTGAATGCAGAAAGCTAATAATATGTTTGATTATATTTGATTTAAATTCCACTGGGCGACCACTAGTATTATAGATAAATGTATAATTATCAGGCACCTACATACAAAAGCCAGTTGCCAAAATCTAGTTTCTGACAGCGCACTTTAGCACTTTTTGTTGGGATTTTATCTTTATTTTTATTCTTTTGCTGTGTATTATGTGCCTTATAAGTCTGTGCTAAATAAATGTATTTATTTCTTTCTTTCCTTCACAGAAAATAACCAAGCTAAAAATAAGCTGTTTGTTTATAAATTCTGATTTCAACAAAGTACATGAATAAAAAGTTAAATGAAAAACACAAGGACATACCTCATTGTCAAAACGCGCGGTACCCATCTAATCTGTAGACACCCCAACATGTATAAGAGTGGTCGGCGTGGGGTGAACGACTCCTGATAAGATTGTGGTTGCCGGATGAGCAGCATTTGACAACAGGATTGATCACCCTAATTACTTCTGTTGTATTACGCCACGGCTCTTGGAAATATTAATATCTATTAATTATTTTGTAGGTGGAAGATACTTCATCTTAGAAGGTGAGCGTTCGGTGAAAATTAACACGAAAGAGCGTGGGTTTTCTTTTTCATTACGTTTTTTTTTTCAGTTGGAGGTCCTCTGTCCTTTTCATGACCTTGATTTTTAGAGTTATCAAGTAAGAAAATATTTGTATCTATATTTATAATTTTTTAGGACAAATGATCTCAAAGTTACCATATTCTGAAAAACTAAGAATTTAAGCACCAGAAAGTTAAAAGAAGATCATTTAGTAGAAAAGACGATCACCATTTGATGGTCATTATTCCCTAAAAAAAAAGTTGGCACTTTAAAGTATCGTGAGACATAATATAGTTGTTAATATGCGACTTTACCTAATTGTTTTGTATGCCGTCTGGCCGGACATAGTATGGACTAACATTAAATAACATCTGTTTAACTTTACCATAGGGTCACAAAATGAAGAAATGAATTGAATCGGCCTATAATCGATTCACACGAATTTACTCGCCAAAACGACAAAATAAAGAAAAATATCTACGCATTTCGCACGAAGTTAATTCACCTATTTGTGAGCGAATCGACAACTCCCGAAATACCTCAGGAAATTAGCACGTTTTAAATTGTATGCTATATTATATATTACATAAAATTCGAAAAGTAAAGAAAAAAAATTAGTTATGTCATTACAGAACAGATGGCCGATGGGGCCGAAAGGTTCTGGAGTGGCGACCGCGTACCGGAAGACGTAGAGTGGGAAGGCCTCCCACAAGGTGGACCGATGACCTTGCGAAGACCGCGGGTATCCGCTGGATGTGGGAAGCACAAGACCGGTCGAAGTGGAGGAGCCTGGGGGAGGCCTATGTCCAGCAGTGGACGTCTTTCGGCTGATATGATGATGATCATGTTATTACTTTAATATTAAAAATAGTTTTAAATAAGAGCAATTCAAGGTATCCTTCACAAGTACCACAGTGATTATGAAATGGGCTCCTAGTCTGTTGCTTCCTTATTCTGTGTCCTAACTACATGCTATGGTCAGAAACAAGAATTTCCTACATTCCGCTGACTACTACCTGCTTACATTCCGAGACATTCTGCTTATTTCGCAAAAAGCTCTGATAGAACACACCTTTATAGCTTCGGCTTTCGGCCAAAATTGGACGCCATAGACTGCGATGTGTTGGCCGAAATTAGAGAAACGAATAAGAAAAGGGGAAGGTAACACTGTGATAACAAAGGACACTTATTTACACGAGGTTTGAAAGAAACGAAAGAAATATTTGCTGATTTGTACGAATAAAGACAAGCATACCTATTCGTCATTTGAAATAGTGATCGAAAGATGAAAAAACTAGGTACCTACTTTAGAGATTATAGCCTATTTAGTGCTTACCTTTACGAATACGTAGAAACGTAGATAGCTGAATTATGAGGCATTTTTTTTTTTAAGAATTTGAGAAAGGAACATTAGGCGACAAATCGGCCATCAAGCCAATGTTACAAGATGAGAAATACTTAATACACGTAGTGTGAATTCTAGGAATATTGATTGAACTTTTATTATAACTGTTCTTTTGCCTCGTTGCAGTTGGTCTAGTGGTAGCAAGTGCTTTTGCTAAGTAAGTGATCCATAAAATATAGCCTATGTCACCCGGGGATAGTGTAGTTTCCCAACAGTGAAAGAATTTTTCAAATCGGTTCAGTAGTTTCGTTGCCTATTCTATGCAAACAAACAATAAAATCTTTCCTCTTTATAATATTAGTATAGATTTACTCAATGGAAATTCATTAATATACCTTTTTTTTTATATGATTAAGTCTGTCCGTGCTGGGCCACCCTTCAACCATGTCCTTTAAAATTAAAAATTTTAAAAAACCCCCGACATAAACAAAAACTCTAAAAAGTAAAAAATAATATTTATAGGCTTTTTAATTTGAACGTAATATTTTGATCAGGGCATTGTCAAGTCGGGGGACGGCTAGGCCTCTGTTTGGCGTTTTCATTGACCGTCCCCCGACTTGACAATATATTACGCCCTGATCAAAATATTACGTTCAAATTAAAAAGCCTATAAATATTATTTTTTACTTTTTAGAGTTTTTGTTTGGGTCGGGGGTTTTTTAAATTTTAAATTTAATTTTTATTTCTTGTTTTTTAAACTTAATGTCTCCATTAAATCACCATTTACCTATAATCTATTCATTGAGACTTTTTCAATGAGCCCAAACGCGATACTTCTGCTGTTTGTTGGTGAATAACTTGGGTTTCCTGGAAATTCCAGGTGTTGCTCCAGCATCAGTTCAAGGTTATTTTTTTCGTCTAATATCATTGAAGTAATAGAATCCCAAATTTTGAGTTGATCCGACCCATGGAAGAGGCTAAAATCCTTTTTTCAACCAGAAAAGAGCTGATAATCTACAAACGGCTGAACCGATTTTGATGAAACATGTCTAAGAACACTCCCGACTAATACACCTTTCAAACAAAAAAAACTAAATCAAAATCGGTTCATCCGTTCGGGAGCTACGTTGCCTCAGACAGACACACACACACACACACACAGACACGTCAAATTTATAACACCCCGTCGTTTTTGCGTCGGGGGTTAAAAATAAAAACCAACAGTACCTACCGCTGCTTGTGAAAAATAACAAAGTACTGTAGAGGTTGTTCAGTTCACGAGGAACCTCACGTACATACTGGCAGCCAATGATTAGGCTGTGTCTATCTATGTTCGAATAATCGGGAAGTTTTTATCTTTAGAATGTCAAATAATTTTACATAGGTTTTGTTGCGGACACTTCATTCTATTGACAGGCGCGACGCTGTAATAAGCTAATTTCTTAAATTAAAGGTGGAGTCCCACCAGTTAAAGATCATCAAGTATTTTATTTATAGATACCATAGTCCCTGGTACCTTGAGAACTCGGCAGAGTTCTCACAGTACCTATGAAATACCGAAACTTAAAAAAGAACTCATCTGAACTGCAAAGAACACACTTCATCAAAATCCCACAAAACTAACAGGCAATATTTCAAACAAACACAAAACCTGAAACTAAAATAAATAGCCCCATCTCTAAAACAATACCTAGCGTGCTTCAAAGACGTACATAAAAGCAAAAAAAACAAAAGAATTTGCTCTAGTTGTACACAATAAACCTTCACAGTACATTGTGTTAATGGCGACGAGCACTAGGAACAGCTGATAGACTTTTTGTTCGGGATTTAATTCGATTAGTTTTATGTTGGCTGTTGTGGTTACAGCTAACATGGAAGGAACGGAAGAAGAACGGAGAATGCGTTCTTGGCGCCGGTGTGGGCGCCTACATTGAGGCGCCAACCAGCTCGCAAGCTGAGGGCGTCCCATAGGGTCATGGCGATCAGGATGATCCGAGGATATCGCACGATATCCGGCGAGGCGGCGGGCCTCCTTGCCGGATTACCGCCATGGGATCTGGAGGCAAAGGTCCTCGCGCAAATGTGGGAGTGGCGCGAGGAGGCCAAACGCCGGGGCCTAACTCCGCGCTGCCGCGGGAAATCGCGGCACAGCGGACAGAGCTCCGGCGGGATCTCATGGTGACATGGAGAGAGCGATTGTCGCAACCCAGTGCTGGGCACGCCACGGTTGCGGCGGTAAGTCCCCTCTTTGAGGAGTGGTTTGAGAAGCGGCATGGCGTCCTCACCTTCCACCTGACGCAGGTCCTCACCGGACACGGTTGTTTCGGGAGGTTCCTGTTTCGGATAGGGCGGGAGGAAACGCCCGGGTGTTTCCACTGCGAAGATCGCCCTGAGGACACGATGGAGCACACGGTGGCGGTCTGCCCTGCTTGGGCGGAGCACCGCCGTGTCCTCGTGGAGGCGATCGGCGGCGGCGATCTCTCGCGTCCGGCCCTGGTCCAGGCCATGGTACGGAGCGAGAGGGCATGGGGAGCCGTCACCTCCTTCAGCGAAGCAGTGATGCTCGCGAAGAGGGAGGCGGCGCACGTGAGGGAGAGGCAGCATATGCGCCCTCGCGACCCTAGCCGCCGCAGGATACGGAGACGCCCTGGGCGTCGGGAATCCCAGGCCGATTTCCGGCCACCGTAGGCATGGGCTTGCGGACGGCGAGTAATGGATAGCTCGCTGTCCGGTAAGGACCAAGCCCAAGTCGACGGCGCGTTGTGTTCCACGCGCGCCTCAAAGAGATGTCAGCACAAAAAGTGATGGGGCCTGCAAGGGCCTTATTTTTCTGGGAGATACCACAACGTAAAATTTTACATCACCGCAAAATATTCCAAGCAAACGTAAACACGGCTACACATCAAGCTATACCTAATTCCATTTTACACTGATCTCGCACTGTACGGAAATCCTATACAATGCGAGATCAGCATATACTGGAACTGTGAAGTGTGTGTGTGTGCTTGATGTGTAGCCGTGTGTACAGAATTTTGGTAAATTCGCTTTTCTTAATTTTTCAGTTGGCATATTAAAAGCTAACTTCCACATATTGCACAACATTTCACCGTTCATCTTAATAACTTTATTTTAAAACAATTTGACTAATTACGTGAAAAGTCTCAATGGATACGGAATAAAAAACAACAATTGCCACGCATATTGAAGTTTTTCTTTTTTACTGCGATAGGTATTGTTAGTTATGTAAACAGCCAGTTATTTTATACCATTTTCTTATTTTCCGAATTGTTGATTTTATTAAAGTTTTGATTACGAAAAGGGGCCATAAGAACTTGTACGTTTCAAAAAACGAGGTCATTAAAATATTATTACCTTGCAATTCAACCTCTTTGCTTTTAAATGACATAACACTGGTCACTATCATAGATTAGAATAATGTCACTATCGGTAAAAATTATAGTAAATAATGCCATTAGCTTTCATGTCTTTCGTTTTTGGCAAATGGCTTTCTTTGTAAAGTTTTTCAATGAAATCAGTCAGTATTTGTAATTTTTGTAAGTAATTAAACCTGATCGCTTCCATAATCAGTCAAATTACGCATAGCATTACAAACTCATAATGAATAAGTAAAAAGTTAAGCGCTTATTACACTTGGCTGAATTTAGTCACCTAAATTCAGTCGTTGCTGAATTTAGTCAAGTGTAATCGCAATTAGCAAGCTAGCATCCATAGCTTTAAATGTTGCTTCTGAATTTAGACGACTAGTTAGATGACTAAATTCAGCCAAGTGTAATAAGCCCTTTAGCCGTGCAACTACCTTTTGTTAATGCTACGGCTGCAATGTCGCGATCCCTACTACTCCCCCCGCCCCCTCTCTACTGAACGATCCATTTTGACAGCATTTACACCGCAATCAGCTCTCTAACTCGTCCAACTATATTATTTATTATGGTACGCAATTGTGTACCTGCACGCTATTTTTATCTTTACACATTGCAATTCTTAGTTGAGAATACACATGGTAATAAAAATGCAACGTTCCACATTTATGATAGAAATAAAAATATTCGCCTATATTTAAAAAAAAAACAAAAAAACTACAGTTTCATAGAAATTTTTTTCTTCTGCCTTTGCTTCGCATACAAAGAAATATTGATATCTCTAAGGATATAATCATGGCTTCTAGTTATTAATTTAATTAATTAAGTTTTGTCCGTAATCATCAAAGCGGATTTAAGAAAAGGAAAGAAGGATTTTCACTATTAAAATATCAAATGCCAAGTTCTACATAAGGAGGTTAGCTTCATTATGGCTAAGCTTCAAATCATATATTTTACAAAGACTGGCTGTTTCTGCTAAAAACTTAAAACAATGCCATATAGTAAAGTAAAAAATAATAATTAAAAAAAAACACTAATGGCTTTCAATTTGTTTTCAACCGATAATGGCCAGTAACGTCATGTTGATGTACTTTTACAAAAAGGTTGCATTGTGCGGATTTATTTAAAAAAAAAATATTACATATCTACATACCTCCAAAAAATTATTAAAATGATTTTGAAACAATATAAAAATACTTATTCGAATCGAAAATACAAAAGACACAATCGGGGAAGTAAGAAAATGGTTAAAAAAACTTACTAGGCTGTATGTCTCAACAACAAAATCAACCAATTCAGTTCCAGAAAAAAGTGGGTAAATTGGCCAAATTGCATTATGCGCGATGCGCGGCAAATTGGCCATAGTTTTCTTCAGTCATTGAAACTTATTACGTAGCTCATCATGTTTAGAGATATAAACAGTGAGACACTAGGGTATGTGTGGAAGCTGGCTCATAACATACCTCCTGAAAACGACGACCAATCAAATCTACCAAAAATCTGGTAAGCTTGCTTGGTTATTTAGTGTTGGTGTCAATTTTTTTTCAGGGTTTAAAATAACACAATGGCATAATAAGCGCCAATTTTTGTTCGGATTTCGTAAATATCTGTTGGGTTTTAACAATCTCTGAACCGACTACTTTAAAAATTAAAAATAAAGTTTTTTTTTTTCAGCAACGAATTAAATTCGTGGGTTACAAGTGAATCTGACATGGCTACCAGAAGACTGTCACTTAGAACCTCGTCAAACCTCATTGCAGGCGCCGCAAAGCTGTACAAACAAAGCTTGAATAAGCTGTTTGATGGTGAGAAAATATTTTATTTCATATTGTAATGCTTTATCTCGAAATTATGTAGGTAGTCGATGCTGGGGAACTGAAAAACTCCGAAGACTTTTTATGTTTGCATTATTTAATGTGTTTGTTTGTTTGAGGGTGGGAAATCATCAAAAGACTTCTCTCGCTCTGGGTGGAGCCGAAGGGTGTGTCAGACTCTTACTGACTAAAACACACCCGTGTTCCCTCAGTTGCCTGTGTGCCAGGGGCGGCGGTATGTGTTTCGAACAACCCGCACCCCTGGCAGGCATCGGCCCTTGCGGCCCCACCAGTTGGTGCTGACATCTCTGACGGCGCGCATGGAACACAACGCGCCGTCCCGCCTACAACTTTTCGGCCGCAGGGGATAGGGAGAGCGGCCAACGCTATACCAACACTCCTCCCCTACTCCGCTGCCGTCCCACCGCGACCGCCATCAAACGGTGGCGGCCCCGTCCAGGCCATGGAAGGAAAGAGCGCTACTCAGAAGTACCGCTCCTCCTCCACCGCAGCCTGTAACCCTCAGCCGCGATGCCTCCCATTCGACATCGCGGCCCACCTCAGTTGCGGTGCACCTCACCGCAACCTACTTTGTGGCCGCTACGTCGTCGTCGGCTTGGAGGCAAAAGCCCTGACGAGCGGCCCCACCTTGGGGTTCCTCTTCGCTTCACCGTGGCTGGGAGAACACGGCTACTGAGCCCCCGCGCAACGACAATGCGGGAACCCACTGGGGGGATCATTTAATGTATTTAAATGTATGTTTTATTGAGAAAAAAAACTTAAGGCTTCCTCAGACAGGTGCGACGTAACAGCGTGACTCTTGTTCTACAATTCCCATGAAGTTTTATAGAAATTGTTCTACTTGAGTCGCATCGCGCCTCTTTGCAAACCGAAGAAAACCTTTGAACGTGAATCGTTTACGTCCGAAAAACCGCGAATTGGCAAACATAGATTAGAGCTCCCTCAGGCTAGGTGGAGTGGTGGTCTTTGCAGAGTGGCTAGTATCAGCTTAATAGGTGTGGCTTAGGATCAAGTTGAAGGGCTTACTATATGACAGGGCTACTTAATGTTAAATGTACTGTAATATGCTGCTGATGTTTGTTTTAGGTACTTTTTATATAGGTTCAGAATTATGTACTTAATCCATGCAGTGGCGTAACTAGGGTGAGGCAGGCAAGGCAAGAGCCCTGCATGGGCGCATATCGAAAGGGGCGCAAAAAGTCGCCAATAATTAAATTAAAAAACAAAAACATCAAGAAACCATTTCATACTGTTACCTACCTATATCTAAGAAATCTGAAGATCTACTTGAATATATTGTGCAGTACGAGGATGAAAGCGTATTTTCAACTCAGCCTATTTATATTCAAATTCTCTTAAAATCGCTTGCAATGCTGCAATTTATCTTTGTTATTGGTCAATACAGGTAATAGAACCTAGCAATGTGAAGATAATTTACGAAGGGGCGCAAATGTGATGCGTGCCCTAGGCGCCATTTTCTGTTGGTACGCCCCTGAATCCACAGGTCTATGTCACTGCCACCCTGTATATAGTTTATTTTTATTTAAATTTGTATTGCTATCATTGCTAGCAATAGCAAGTATTTGCTGAATGTGTAATATGCCATTGTTTGCATTTGCATTGCGGGTACCATGAGCTGGAACAAACGTACATCATCATCATCTGCTTAGCCTTTTCCCAACTATTTTGGGATCGGCTTCCAGTTTAACCAGATGCAGCTGAATATCAGTTTTATACATGGAGATACTGCCTATCTGACCTCCACGACCCGGTTACTGGGTAATAGGATATCCCTTTTTCTTGAGGGTGGGAAATCATCAAATAACTTCTCCCGCTCTGGGTGGAGCAGGAAGGCATGTCACACTTTTACTGGCTAAAACCCACCAGTGTACCCTCAGTTGCCTGTGTGCCAGGGGCCACGGTATCTCTTTCGAACAACCCCCTGGCAGGCATCGGCTCTTGCGAACCCCATCAGTTATAGGATACCCCTTGGTAAGACTAACTGAAATCAACTTAGGTACATATTTATGTCAATATTCATAGTCAATCGCTTTATAACCGTATGTTTTAATAATAGAAACCTTTTCACCAACAGATGTCATAAAAATGAACAAGGACATGATATACCGTCGTAAGCGAGAACGACTTGACAGCTCATGTAAGTTCATAATATTACACAACTTTATGCCCATTAGAAAACAGTTCTTTGACAGTTATATTACTTACTAGCTTTTGCCGGCGGCTTCGCCCGCGTGGAGATCGAACGTACTACCGGGGAAAAAAATACCCTATATGTTAATCCAATGCTATCTGTATGCCAAATTTCATGCAAATCCATTCAGAAGTTTTAGCGTGAAAGAATAAACAAACATCCATAACCTAGATTAACACATAACATTTCATCCTGGTGGTACGTTCCTGTGGGATAATTCCGACGTACACGCGGGCGAAACCGCGGACAGAAACTAGTTTATAATATTAGTGGGAAGAAGGATGAAAGCAACCTTACAGGTGACCACCGAGCCGAATTAACCCACCACCACACGGAGGACATTCCAGATGTCGACCAGTGCGAGATAAGGGCGGCTCTCGAGCAGCTTAAGAATAACAAGGCACCGGGTGATGACGGAATAACGACAGAGGTCCTCAAAGCGAGCGGGTCCTAAGAGAGCTAGCGAGTCTCTTCAATTCCATCATCCAAGAGGGTACAACGCCCGAGGCGTGGAGCAGAGGTGCGGTGGTTCTGTTCTTCAAAAAAGGTGACAAAACCTTGCTGAAGAACTATAGACCCATCTCACTTCTGAGCCACGTCTACAAGTTGTTCTCGAGGGTCGTCACGAATCGTCTCGCCAGAAGACTTGACAAGTTCCAGCCGCCAGAACAAGCCGGTTTTCGAAAAGGCTTCAGTACCGTAGACCACATCCATACTGTTCGGCAAATAGTACAGAAGACTGAAGAGTACAATCAACCGCTGTGTATGTCATTTGTGGACTACGAGAAAGCCTTCGACTCCATCGAAATATGGGCAGTTCTGGCCTCGCTGCAACGATGTCGAATTGACTGGCGCTATATCGAGATGATGAGATATTTGTATGACGCTGCTACAATGACTGTCCAGATCCAAGATAAGGAAACAAGCCCCATCCAACTCCTCAGAGGGGTGCCACAGGGGGATGTTATATCCCAGAAACTGTTCACCAACGCGTTGGAGGACATCTTTGAGACGTTTTTTTTTTTTGCTGGGAAATCCTCAAATAACTTCTCCCGCTTTGGATGTCAGACTTTTACTGAATAAAACTCACCCGTATTCTCTCAGTAGCCTGGGCGGTATCTCTTTCGAGCAACCCGCACCCCTGGCAGATCTTTAAGGGGACGCTTTGCGCGGGCTCGAACTCACTGGTGGGCCTGGCTAAAAATCACCCTGTCTCACCAGGCTTCGTATCCGACAGAGATAGCATCAGTGGTGAGCAGTTAGACGCTAGTCTACACGCACAACGTTATTGAGTGAGATGCAGGAGCATTTTTGGCAAAAAAATCGCGAAAAAATTAAGAAAAGTCCTTCAGAAGATCGGGTTTTATGAAAAAACCACTGCATAAATCAATGACCAATAAAGTTTATTGAATTTATTGTTAATTGAACTTTGTCGGTACCGTCTTGGTTTTCGAGATTTTACACTCCTTAAAATACTTAAACACGCTCAAAGTTAGGTTAAATTTGCAAGAAAAACGAATCTTTGTTGGCTCATAACTTTTTAATGGCTTTTTATTTTAGTATTCTGTTTCCGTACAGACAATAATAATAACGAGACAAAACCATACCATGTTTAATTTTTGATGTTACATAGTCAAAGAGTGGAGTAAAACCCTCCCGAAGTTTGTATGGAAAAAATATGGACAAGTGTCACCTTAAGACGTAAGCTTAAGCGGAGCTTCTCGACGGGTTGGCCTCGGCATGAATTTGGACGAAAGTCATGTGCAATTCTCACGTCTTGCCGAGTCCAATCTACATCGAAGGGTCGCTTTTCGAAGTTGTGAAGGAGTATGTTTAGCTAGGACAAGTCATCCAGCCCGGTAGACAAATCTTTGAGAAAGAAGCCGACAGGAGGATCCGGTTGGGTTGGGCAGCGTTTGGGAAATTACGTCAAGTCTTTTCGTCGCCAATTCCGCAATGCTTGAAGACTAAGGTCTTCAACAAGTGCGTCCTGCCCGTGATGAAACGTATACGGTGCCGAAACGTGGACACTGACAATTGGGCTGGGAGAGGCCTATGTCCAGCAGTGGACTACGATAGGCTGAGTTGATGCTGTGTGGGTGGAGCAAAAAGCTTTACTATAATTACTAGTGTAATTCGTAAATTCAGTCCATCAAAACTAAGCTACTACCTACATTAAATTATAGTTTACGTTGAACTGAATTTCCTGACTGAGTGAATATATTGTATCTTCACAACTTGATTGTTCCGTGTGGTGCCGGGCGTAAAAGAATAGCATCATCCCATTTCTTCCCGTGGGTGTCGTAGAAGGCGACTAAGGGACTAAATAGAGAATGGGCAGCAGCGTTCTCTATGCATTTTACCACCTTACTGCGATCGCCAACCCGCCTGCCAAGCGTGGCGTTTATGACAAAACCCCCCCGGAGCCTGGGGGAGGCCTATGTCCAGCCAATGGACGTCTTTCGGCTGAAATGATGATGATGATGAACATGATATGAAAACATTTTTTTTTTTTTGACGATGGTATGTCATCAAATAACTTCTCCCGCTCTGGGTGGAGCGAGAGGGCGTGTCAGACTTTTACTGACTCAAACCCACTCGTGTTCTCACAGTAGCGTGTGTGCCAGGGGCCACGGTATCTCTTTCGAACAACCCGCACCCCTGGCAGGCATCGGCCCTTGCGAACCCCACCAATGATCATCTTCAGCTTAACTCCATAACGACAATCAGGGCGCCGCGGCACCCTGAAGTTCAGGTCTGATACTTAAAGAGTACGTAAAGGTCAAATGTTCGTCATCACAACTCAAGAACATTGATCGATGTAGTTAGTACAAATGGGCGGGTTAGTTGCCCAGTCGTAAGGTTTATTGGCACCTAACCCGACAGTAATTTTATGCGATTACAATTAGAAGATCTATAAAGAAGTTTTTAAGCGTAGGCAAACTTTCTCTACCTGAATACGGGGCTTTTGGCTACTCTCTACGTGTGCATTTTATGTATCTTTTTTTGTAGTGTGCACAATAAACAATTTTTCTTTCTTTATTTTAAGGGTTCCGAACCTTAAAAGGAAAAAAAGAAACCCTTATATGATCACTCTCTTGTCCGTCTTGTCCGGAAGTACCCTATAGGTTTTGGGTCGAAAACCTATGTGGTAGTTCCTGTTGACGTAGAATCACGAAATTTGCCAAAAAGCAAGGTTTGACAGCAAAAATTGAGGAAAAATTCCAAAAATTAAAATGTTGAAAATTAAGGTACTCGTAGATTTTGCTACTTACAAGTTTTCGCGAAAATCTAAATTTGCCCATATCTTTTATATTATGGCGGTATAATGGGTAGGTTCGGAACCCTCGACGCACGAGTTCGACTCGCACTTGAACGGTTTTCTTTTTCAAGATTATGTATAGATTTAGATAATCCGATCTCTCATGGTATTGCAAGGTGTACGTTACCCTAGCAAGAAAGTGTCTCCTAGAGTTATATGAGTAGAACGTATAATGTGTGCCTTATCTGCTGTAAATGTGCCCCCACATAAAAAATGTGTGCCCCCTGTCGTTTTGGAGAAAAACGGAAAAAACTATTCTTGCTGGAGTAACGTTTTTCTAGCAGGAAAATTCTAAACGAATGATCGGAGAGAGAAAAATTGTGCATGGCCAGAGAGCTTATATGTGTGCCAAAATGTGCCCCCAAAAATAAAATCTGTGCCCCTTCAGGTTTTCGAGATATTGCATTTCCTGCTGGAGTAACGTTTTGATGAATCGTATATCTCTAAAACCATTGCATGTGCCCCTGTAGAATAAACATACACGAGTAGCTCTTAAGGGGCACACCTTAGTGCCCTAATTAGATTTAAGAAAATATTTATCGTTTTCAAGTTATCGCGGTTTTATGAAAACCCGAAAAAACATCGCAGCGCCTAAATGAGACAAGGCACAAGTTCGCTGAAAACTGTATTCGGTCCTTCTTGACGCTATTAATAACCATACAAAGTTTCAAAACTGTTCATGCATGCGTTTTTGAATAATCTTGCAAAAAGTCAAAACGATGGTGTCTTAACTTTGACGGCAAAATACAAGGAACCGGCTCAATCCCAGATGTGTAGGTGTGAACCAAAATTGTGTGCCTTTAGTCAAAAATATATGGTGAAAATATTCAGCTTAGAATGTTTCGCATTAAGTTAATATTAACAAAAAACCAAAATATGTAAGCAACGGCTGGTTATCCGACCGAATTTGAATGACTACTAAAAAGCGACGGATTCATACATATCGATGACCTTCTTTACTTTACTCACTAACCGGATGTGCCTTTATTTTATTACTTATTACTTTTCTACTTCAGTGTACTCACTGAAGTAGAAAAGTAATAAGTAATAAAATAAAGTTGTTATTGGATTATATTCTAGTAGCTGTTTCTATTATATTTATTGATAAGCCATAGGTTAGATAAATTAACAGTAAGTTTTTCATCAGTAAGGGGAATGCTCCAACCAGCCCGCGAAATTCAAAGTTTCTTGCGTTTTTTGTAATTTGCAGGCCAGTGCTAGGTTGTGTGTTGATTAAAATATTATTCGCGGCTGTAAGACGTATGTAGTTACAGAATTATAAGCATCAAAATCACCAATACAACCCTCCAAGTTCATAAAGGCGTAGGAACAAAAAAAAAAAACAGAAAAAGTCATCCCTACAGCTTTATGAACTTAGAGCGTAGTATTGATGATTTTGATGATTATAATTAAGTGATTTTTTATGATGCCAATTTACTAATTATATGTTAAACTTAGATGAAAAACTGATCTGTGTTTTAAATAATAACGACTACACAACGTGCAAATAATTTATAATATTTATAGGGAGGAAATTTAATCTGTGATTTGATGCAATACTTACTTTATGAATTAAAATTAAGGGAATAAATATAGTAATTTCCACATCAACAAGCTGGTTCATTTAATATAGTCACAAGGTGCATTTAATATATATTTTTAATTAGCCCCCAAAACTTTTGAACGCGACTGTACGGACAACAGCTTAGGTATAATACGTCCAATAAAGAAGGTCATCGATATGTATGAATCCGTCGCTTTTTAGTAGTCATTGGAATTTGGTCGGATAACCAGCCGTTGTTTACATTTTTTGTTTTTTTGTTAATATTAACTTAATGCGAAACATTCCAAGCTGAATATTTTCACCATATATTTTTGACTAAAGGCACACAATTTTGGTTCACACCTACACATCTGGGATTGAGCCGGTTCCTTGTATTTTGCCGTCAAAGTTAAGACACCATCGTTTTGACTTTTAGCAAGATTACTCAAAAACGCATGCATGAACAGTTTTGAAACTTTGTATGGTTATTAATAGCGTCAAGAAGGACCGAATACAGTTTTCAGCGAACTTGTGCCTTGTCTCATTTAGGCGCTGCGATGTTTTTTCGGGTTTTCATAAAACCGCGATAACTTGAAAACTATAAATATTTTCTTAAATCTAATTAGGGCACTAAGGTGTGCCCCCCCCCCGAGTGGGTTCCCGCACCCCCCCGAGTGGGTTCCCGCATTGTCGTTGCGGGGGGGCTTAGTAACCGTGGTCTCCCATCCACGGTGAAGCCAAGAGGAACCCAACGGTGGGGCCGCTCGTCAGGGCTTTTGCCTCAAAGCCATTGACGTAGCGGCCAAAAAGTAGGTTGCGGTGAGGTGCACCGCAACTGAGGTGGGCCGCGATGTCGAATGGGAGGCATCGCGGCTGAAGGTTACAGGCTGCGGTAGAGGAGGAGTGCCGGTGCTTCTGAGCAGCGCTCTTCCCTTCCGTGGCCTGGACGGGGCCGCCACCGTTTGATGGCGGACGCGGTGGGGCCGCAGGGGAAGAGGAGTGTCGGTATAGCGTCAGCCGCTCTCCCTATCCTCTGCGGCCGAAAAGTGGTAGACGGGACGGCGCGTTGTGTTCCTCACGCGCGCCGTCAAAGATGTCAGCAACCACTGGTGGGGTCCGCAAGGGCCGATGCCTGCCAGGGGTGCGGGTTTGTTCGAAAGAGATACCACGGCCCCTGGCATACGGGCTACTGAGGGAACACGGGTGGGTTTTAGTCAGTAAAAGTCTGACACGCCCTCCTGCTCTACTCAGCAGGAGAAGTCATTTGATGATTTCCCACCCAAAAAAAAAAAAAAAAAAAAAAAGGTGTGCCCCTTAAGAGCTACTCGTGTATGTTTATTCTACAGGGGCACATGCAATAGTTTTAGAGATATACGATTCATCAAAACGTTACTCCAGCAGGAAATGCAATATCTCGAAAACCTGAAGGGGCACAGATTTTATTTTTGGGGGCACATTTTGGCACACATATAAGCTCTCTGGCCATGCAAAATTTTTCTCTCTCCGATCATTCATTTAGAATTTTCCTGCTAGAAAAACGTTACCCCAGCAAGAATCGTTTTTTCCGTTTTTCTCCAAAACGACAAGGGGCACACATTTTTTATGTGGGGGCACATTTACAGCAGATAAGGCACACATTATACGTTCTACTCATATAACTCTAGGAGACACTTTCTTGCTAGGGTAACGTACACTATTGCAAGCCCTATAATGCGAGATCCAGCAACTTAATTTGCTAAAAGGTGGATCGTATCGTCGACACATCGTTTGTACGTTGCTCCGTGTGACAATTTCCCTTTTGTAGAAACTGTTTGGAAAACCATTCAACAATTATCAAACCAGTGTCCAGTGTTTTGCTGCTTTCAAATTAAAAAGTTACGTTATCTCTAGACTCGGTCATATTTTTCAGCTTCAGAAAGTTCTGATGCGACGGAATCCATGGACGAAGTCCCCGAAGAAATGAAACAACCAGCTCCGGATAGATTTGCAGGTCAGTAAGATAACCTATCAATCACAATAGCTTTTAAATAAACATATCATCAAGTATGGTAAATAGGCAAAAGATTAAATTTCTCAGAAATTCTATTTATTAAGTATTTCCTTAAAATAAATCTTTGTCAATGCCTGCGAGTTGTATGGTCGACCTCGTAAACGTTTTATCACCCTAACATTGAATGCCACTGGGTAGTAATAAAAATGACAATCTATTTTTCTATGCTACTGTGACATAGTTTATGCGCTTTCACCACCAATCGCTTAATACATTAACGCTAATCATACGTAAATAGGTAATACGTTTAGCTTTACACAGACGCAGAGTCAAGTTTTATACAAAACATCACTCCGTTTCTGCTATCTTCAAACGATTTTCAGAATCACAACAATATTTTAAATTCTTTTAGCGTTAAATTTATTTAGCAATTTCTGGTGCGAGTGGGCTTTGATAAAGTTTAAATTTACTTACCAGGATTTTTTTCAAAAGTGGCAAAGCAATAACGAGGTCGACTATACGACGCACATAAGAAATAATCTTTGTAACATCAAAGAATGAAGCAGTAAGCTCGTACCATATTATTAGCTAAATGAGGCAGAATTCTGTCATTTCCATGTTCCATTTATTTATTTATTTAATACTTCACGCACAGAAATGTACAGCCGCGGACTGTTCCATTGTCACAAGTAATGATGCAATATATCCTTTCGTTTTTGTGGCGATGACGAAAATGTGTGCAAGTAATTTTCTTTTATGTCATCTTAATGCGTATGTAAAAGCTTTAAAATCAATATTTAGAGTTGACCCCCACTGCACAATGCATCAAAAACATTATAGCACAAAAAGCTTTACTATAATTAGTGTAATTAGTAAATTCAGTCCATCAAAACCAAGCTACTACCTACATTAAATTATAGTTTACGTTGAACTGAATTTCCTAACTGAGTGAATATACTGTATCTTCACAACTTGATATGAAAACCATATTTGTTTTTGACGGTGGGAAATCATCAAATAGCTTCTCCCGCTTTGGGTGGAGCGAGAGGGCGTGTCAGACTTTTGCTGACTAAAACACACCCGTGTTCCTTCAGTTGCCAAGGGCCACGGTATCTCTTTCGAACAACCCGCACCCCTGGCAGGCATCGGCCCTTGCGGATCCCACCAGTTGGTGCTGACATCTCTTTGATTAACACAAGCGCGTCAAACACAACGCGTCGTCGACCCGGGCTTGGTCCTTACCGGACAGCGAGCTACACATTACTCGCCATCCACAAGCCCGCGCCTACGGTAGCCGGGAAACAGCCTGGTATTCCCGACGCCCAGGGCGTCTCCTGCGACTAGGGCCGTGGGGGCGCCTGCGAGCATTACTGCTTCGCAGAAGGATTTGACAGCTACCCATGCACTCTCGCTATGTACCATGGCTTGGACCACGGCTGGACGCGAGAGATCGCCGCTGCCGATCGCATCCACAAGGACACGGCGGTGCTCCGCCCAAGCCGGGTAGATCTCCACCGTATGCTCCACTGTGTCCTCGGGGCGATCTACGCAATGTAAACACCTGAACGTTTCCTCCCGCCTTTTCCAAAACAGGAACCTCCCGAAACAACCGTGACCGGTGAGGATCTGCATCAGGCGGAAGGTGAGGACGCCATGGCGCCTCTCAATCCACTCTTTAAAGAGGGGACTTACCGCCGCAATTGTGGCGTGCCCCTGTCAAAAGCTTAGACAGAATTTTTACTTTCAGATTCGTCATTTTCGCCGTCAAAGCGACGCAGAACATATCCTATAGTAAAAGTAAAACCAAGGATTACGATGAGTAGATCTTTAAATTACAACAGACTTAGTAACGTTACAAATCCAGATGAAGAAACTAATAATGGTCACTGTTCTGCTTATGAAAATTTAGTCACAGAACACGTGGGAACAACTGCCAAAAGCAGTAGCGATATGAATCAGGAAAATGGTGTGGTGAGTATTTTATACTTTCACGATTACGTTTAACTAGAGATTATTAGGTAAGTGAACAAATGAAAAGTTGGTGATGGTGCACAAGAATTGTGGTTATCTACCGCTCTGCCGACCCTTTGGCATATATAAATATACGCGTAGCAGACACGTCAAGCTTAACGTAACCCCTACCTTTTTAAAAATATTTTCATGATGAGTAAGATGTGACAGACTTACTGGATGTGTCATGGCATTGCGCTCTTCACAGAGAGACAAATCTAAAAAGACTCTGTCAGTAATTTCACAAATACTTTTGCCCTCCAAAGCAAAACTCAGGAATACTGCAAGGTAGTATAAATCGGCAATAGAAGGAGGCAACGTTTTTTTTATTTTTATTTATTTACTTAGACAAACCAAAGCATTTTTTTTGCAACGATTGTTTCTCAAGCTTTTCTAGGTTAGTCAATAGATTTTAGTTACTTAATATTGCAATGTTGAACATTTAAAAACTCGTTTACAGGAAGACCCTTTTTCAGAAGAAAACACAGAAAGCCAACGCAAAGACGAAGGCGTCCAAAAGTCTCCCATATTGACTAGCAGACATAGAGAGAAGACAGGCAGAATGAGGGCGAATAAAGGCACAAATATCAGCAATCCTATAGACCTAGATGGATTTGACAAGAATCTCCCGTTTGGTTACATTCTCATTCATGAAACCTATGACTCCAGGGTGCCTAGCAAAATCATATTTACTTCTTTAAATAGAAATGTTATCAACCTTATTTAATTTAGATATTTAGGAACCAATATGACACATAAACATTAGGGCTTGCTTTCACCGCTAATCCTACGTTTAGCGCTAAATGAATTTAAAACATCGTACTGTTCCTGACAATTCTTTGAAGTTGACGGGGTTAGGACGATGTCGAGAGGTAGCAGCTGAAGATCAGCGCTGTTTTCGATAGGTTCGTCCAAACTCACAGTATTTTGCTGAGCAACGACCTGTGTTCATTTTCTTTGCTCCTGACCATCAAGTAATGGACAAGGTGACAAACTTTTTTTTTTTTGTTGAATACAAGCCATTTTGAGAGCAGTGGTGGCCCAGTGGTAACGGCCGTGACTTACGAGTTGTAGGTCGTGCGTTCGAACCCAGCCAGGCGCATTACTTTGTGTAAATAATTTCATCTCCACTGCTCTCAAAACGGTGAAGGAAAACATCGTGAGAAAACCGGCATGTCCTAGAACCAAAAATTCGAAGACATGTTACATCTACCAAACCGCACTGGGCCCGCGTGGTGGATTACGGTCCACTCCCTCTCACTGAGAGAAGGCCTGTGTCCCAGCAGTGGGAATGTTTATAGGCTGAGTATGTCTTATTTTTTTTTGTAAAATAAATTATTGCGTTTTGTTTGTGAAGAAACTCACTGACACTTTTTCTTTTTTTCCTTTTTTCATGTTTTTAACATATTTAACGTTAAATGTATTAACTGAGTGGTGGTGCAAGAAAGCCTTAGAAAAAGTTCAGCTTTATAGAACCTCGTCTCTCTCGTTCAAAGCTGTGTGTGCTCTTTTCTGAAGCTCGATGAGTCACATTGAGGCCCGAATAATGTTTATTCTTCTACTACTTTTTCAGTACTGTTATGGATAACTATATTTTTTAATTTTGTTCTTTTTTTGTATTTCTGCGGTCATAACTTAACGACGTTATGAGACTTAAACATTAATTTGATGTTCGATAAAAGTATTTCCTACCTATCAAATATTTTTGTTTTTCAATTTAGAAGGGTTTTTTTTTTCTATCAATTTTATTTAAGAAGTATTTTTTCATTATTTCATGTTTTCTTCTTGTAACTCGTCAGTTGTTCTGTTTACTTGACATGAAGAGTAACTATATAATTTGAAGTGTATAAAATGTGATTCTATATTAGCATAAAAATGTATACTTCCATATTTCATTACCCAAATAAATTAAATCAATTCTTCATTCTCGTACTTTTTCTAAAACTATTTCAAAAATCCTCAATCCATACAATTCACATTCAGAAAAAAAATACTGATTTAGTTGAACAAACACAATACTGTTACATAAAACTATAATTTCTTTTCCGCCACAATTGACAATCGAGAGCAATATTCTCCAGTGATCTCAAAGAGCAAATATTCAAGTTGAATAATGATTTCAAAATACATTCATCCCGGTAGAATTTTATTGAACAGTGGTTTACTACGACTGCCCCGGGTAATACAACTCCATGTTCAAGTAAAAAGTCAAATGAAAACTGCTGGACAGAGCTACAAAGCACAAACGAAGATGTTGCATTTTGCTGGAAGAGATTGATCCTACTTAATATTATAAATGTGAAAGTTTGGATGTTTGATACTCAATCACGCTAAAACGTCTAAACAGATAGTTTGTAACCAGCACCCTAATTGCGTCTGTAACTCACGATTAATCATGATCGATTTGATTTTGACAGTTCAACAATATTCATTGCGTTATTTACGTTGCTGAGCAGACACATTTTTCGAACATATGAAGCAATGGTTTAGCAATCCGTTTCAAAACGAAACAGATTATGATTAACCGTGAGTTACGCAATTAGGGTGCTGGACCACATAGGATACGTTTATTCCGGGTCCCGTGAGATAATTTTGGATCTCCACGCGGGCGAAAGCTAGTATTTAAAATATAACGTGCAAACCTTGAACGTACTGTCTGTATTTATCTTAGTCTTTTCTAGGTTTTTGCGTTCAGCCCTTGGAAGAAGTGCCAGGGTATCCCGCAATTTCAATTTAGAGGTCAGTGTCACGTAGATTGAATTGATTAAATGAACTTGAAGGGTAGAATTGTTGAGTTTAATTATTATAATTCTGGAAAGCTAATCCGCGAAAACTACTTTAATCGACTTACCTACAACCTGACACTGAACTGAAAATTGCAGAAAACGTAAGAAACTTTTTAATTTCGCGGATTACATTAGCACATCCACCTTATGTTGAAATCTACTTTCAAACAGCGATTACCCAATAAAAGGTTCATCTGCATTCATCTCTATTAACATTTATTGTCAAGTTTTTGGGGTTCCGACTTCTAGACCTCGAGGAAAACAGTGCTCTTCGAGGCACTAATGGGAATCAAGGAGCAATGAATGGCCCCATACCAAGATCATCTGGCTTATTGTCGTTGTAACCTACTTAAACTAACAACATTCAATTTTGGAAACAGCTTATGCTCAGTCATACTACTCATTCATTCTAATATCAAATTCACGCTCTCAATAAATTTCCTGCCACTTCCAGTCTTCACCAACATCTTTTCCACTACCAACAGCACTTATTGCGAATGCAATAAAGTCTACATTCGTGTGTTACAAACACGAGTTTTTCTAATTTCCCTTGAACTTTTTGCAAGTCGTTTCACATGCCACTTGCAAGGATCGTCTTTATGCAGTTTTTTCGGAAACTAATAGACTCATCGAGTTGGAATTGATAATGGAAGTATTGGATGTAACTTTTTTTATTATTTTTGTTCTGTCAATGTTGGATCGGGGATAAAAGAAAAATGTTACTATAGAATTTTAGTTTATTGGCTCATTTGAGATGTGTGCCTATGCTGTGCATTCAGTGTGGTGGTATAACCTCCATTTTGTTTTTTTGTTTAATTAATGTGTGAGAATTATATTGTATACTAGAAGTCCACTCTAAAATAAAAAAAATCCAGTATATCTTATAATAATAAGTTAAACTTTGTGACATTAATCTCTAAAATAAGTATAAAAAAGCTAAATACTTGTCTATGATAGGACTAAGGATGTTTTTTTTTTTAATGTTCCTAAAGTTACATCCATCCTATTCATTACATAAAACCTCACTCAAACAGTTATTCCTACTTCACACACGTTTTCAATTCAAAAGAAAACTCTGAAATATTCAGACCTCTTGAAAGGTTTCCCACATTTCTTTGCCCTCCACTTATATCATTCGTTAGAGACGAACTCAGAGTAAGAACTAACAGAAAGACCATATAAAAGTACTCCGTGGGGAGACCTCTAAGTTTATGTCACTTTGTTCACCGAAGACTAAAAGCCGAGACCCATAAAAAGATAAAAACGTTACATTGCTACAAGGATCTATGGCTTATTCATCGGTTCGCACGAATATACTCGCCGCGGGCGATTCGACCCAATTTTTTTTTTTCTGTAGGCGATCCCGCACGATGTTAATTGATTTTTGGGCGAATCGACGACTCCAGAAATTCGTATTACCTACGTATTTGGCACATTTTTATTTTTTTTATTTTTCTTGCTATTTCGAGAAAATCAAACGATGTTATTATTATACTTTATTGGATAAAAGGCAAAACGTGCCGCGCTATTGGTAGATATTTTGTGCAATTGTTTTTTAAAACGTTATTCTCTTTGGCAAAAGCTTTAAGGCTTGTGCATCGCGTCGCGCCTGTTTGAAGAAGTCTTTAGTCTTGTCAATGTCGCAGAGCTGTAGTTTAACTGCTCTTCTATAGAACGTGATACGTAACGTTATCTTATGCCACACTATCGCATTGGATTGCAGATCTGTAATGGTAGTGTAGGTAAGATTTGCTTAAATAAAAAACAAAAAAATAAAAAATCCTAAGTTTACTTAACTAAACTAGAATTGCCTGAAAATATGTAAATTTTCTTAGGTCACTGGTGACAAAAGGTCTAAGATCAAAATTTCAGCAATACGCGTAAAACTATAGCATACTCAGTCTTCCTCACAGGATGTGTCGTTAGAAAGAAAAGGACGTACATATTGCAGTCGTTTTCTTTATAACCTTCTCTGTTATTTATTCGTCTGTGGAGTCGAGAGCTTTGCAAGATCCATGCTACCATAGCCTACTAGACGTCAAGTAACTCAGTGCTGCCACCTAGTGGCGACTTCGTTCCGGTGGTTACCTTAGAGTAATGGCTGGTTACTTGAGCATCTGAGAGCGTCGTTAGGATAAGTCTGTCGAGGTCTCGAATTTATGGGTTATGTTATGACGTAGCCGAGAGGTGGATGGTAAAGTAAATAAGTTGAGTGAGGTTAAGTGTACCTACTTCTAAAATAAAAATAGCTGGTTCTAACTACAGAGGACCGACATCCTTTCTTTACAAACTGTATTTAACTAAATTAATAGAAAACAATTTCATTCGAAAACATTCATTGGTTTCTTACTAAACTGCAACTATTTCCGACATCCTGGCTACGTTTCTCTTTTAGTAACTGTACATACTACACGTATCTCTATAAAGTATTGCGAGATTCCAAAGTATTTTATAATTTTTACACATTATTTACATATTTATTGAAGTAGCACCTACACAGATAGATATTATTTGAAGTAAAGAAATTCTCACAAGAACATACTACTTCAATAAAGTATTGTGACACTGACGAAGAATTTTATCATTTTATCACAGTATTTATTTATTTCAGTAGGTACCTCTACCCAGATCGGTAGTTATTATTTAAAGGAAATAAATTATACAGTATAACTTTTTCCAAGCAACCAAGTATAATATTTCCGCATTACAATCCGATTCACAGTCGTAAAACAAAGAACTATAACACAACAAAATGAATTTTCATAATTAATTATTTTAACGAGGTCTTACTCTCTCATTAACCCTTGTCAAAAACAAAAGCCGCCGTAAATACCTAAAAAAACAAATATACAATTCAAAATTAGAATTGGCATTTTTAAGCTAACGAAGGCTGAAGTAAATAATGGCCGCTTCCGTATGACGTTTCTCTGACAGCTGTCAGTCTCGGTGTCTCGTTGTAAGCTTACGCTTTTCACGGTATATCAACAGTCCACCTGTTTAAGGTCGGTGTCAATCCATGCTTGAGGAATTAACAAAAAAAAATCTAATTTCAAAATTTTAAATAATCATGTTTCTTTATCTACCAAGACCTTTCGTGCCTTGGAATTGGAAAGTACGCAAAGCCGTAAATCTTTGACAGTCAGAAGTCTGACGGCCAGCCTTACCAAGGAGTATCGCGTTACCCAGTATCTGGGTTGCGGAGACTAGATAGGCAGTCGCTCCATGTTCGCTGTATCTGCCGGTTCCTACCTAAAAGATTTCCCAGTTACCTATTAGGATATAAGTAGAACGACACTCCTAACATGAATTACTTTATCGTATTTTTCTAACTATCACACCACTTCACTCCGGTATCACCGGATGCCGACCTACCTCTGTCGTGTGGTCGAGGCCTATTTGACGGACAGGGCCGTCATCTACCCCGGTCACCTCGGAGAGTGGAACCGGCGAGAGATGTCGTGCGGTGTCCCACAGGGATCGGTCCTGGGACCGTATCTGTGGGACATCGGGTACGACTGGGTGCTGCGCGCCGACCTCCCTGGCGGCGTCAGTGTAGTCTGCTACGCTGACGACACGCTGGTCCTGGCGCAAGGGAGGTCGTACCAGGCGGCGGCCGACTTAGGGACACAAGGGGTTGCGACAATCGTCGATAGGATCCGGCAACTGGGACTCGAGGTGGCATTGCACAAGTCCGAGGCCATGTGGTTTCATGGTCCTCGGAATGCGCCACCGACGGGTTCCCAGATTACGGTGGGAGGGGTTCACATCGGCGTCGAGTCGACGATGAAGTACCTGGGACTCGTCCTCGACAGCCGGTGGAACTTCGCGGAGCATTTCCGCCGTTTGGCTCCCAGACTGGAGCGGGCCGGGGCTGCGTTGAAGCGGCTCTTGCCCAATCTAGGGGGGCCAAACGCCTCCTGCCGGAGGCTCTACGCGGGGATCGTGCGGTCCATGGCCCTATACGGGACGCCGGTGTGGGCGCCTACATTGAGGCGCCAACCAGCTCGCAAGTTGAGGGCGTCCCATAGGGTCATGGCGATCAGAATGATCCGAGGATATCGCACGATCTCCGACGAGGCGGCGGGCCTCCTTGCCGGATTACCGCCATGGGATCTGGAGGCAAAGGTCCTCGCGCAAATATGGGAGTGGCGCGAGGAGGCCAAACGCCGGGGCGTAAGTCCGCTGCCGCGGGAAATCGCGGCACAGCGGACAGAGCTCCGGCGGGATCTCATGGTGACATGGAGAGAGCGATTGTCGCAACCCAGTGCTGGGCACGCCACGATTGCGGCGGTAAGTCCCCTCTTTGAGGAGTGGTTTGAGAGGCGGCATGGCGTCCTCACCTTCCGCCTGACGCAGGTCCTCACCGGACACGGTTGTTTCGGGAGGTTCCTGTTTCGGATAGGGCGGGAGGAAACGCCCGGGTGTTTCCACTGCGAAGATCGCCCTGAGGACACGGTGGAGCACACGGTGGCGGTCTGCCCTGCTTGGGCGGAGCACCGCCGTGTCCTCGTGGAGACGATCGGCGGCGGCGATCTCTCGCGTCCGGCCCTGGTCCAGGCCATGGTACGGAGCGAGAGGGCATGGGGAGCCGTCACCTCCTTCAGCGAAGCAGTGATGCTCGCGAAGAGGGAGGCGGCGCACGTGAGGGAGAGGCAGCATATGCGCCCTCGCGACCCCAGCCGCCGCAGGATACGGAGACGCCCTGGGCGTCGGGAATCCCAGGCCGATTTCCGGCCACCGTAGGCATGGGCTTGCGGACGGCGAGTAATGGGTAGCTCGCTGTCCGGTAAGGACCAAGCCCAAGTCGACGGCGCGTTGTGTTCCACGCGCGCCTCAAAGAGATGTCAGCACAAACAGTGATGGGACCCGCAAGGGTCGATGCCTGCCAGGGGTGCGGGTTTGTTCGAAAGAGACACCACAGCCCCTGGCTTAAGGGCTACTGAAGGAACACGGGTGGGTTTTAGTCAGTAAAAGTCTGACACGCCCTCCTGCTCCACCCAGAGCGGGAGAAGTTATTTGATGATTTCCCACCCAAAAAAAAAAAAAAAAAAAAAAAAAAACTATCACACCACTTTAATCAATTTCACACGCACAGAACACATTTAAATAAAAATATACACGCAACCATAAATTTCATAATAGCCTCATGTCATTACAATGTACATTTGCACGAAAGAAAGTAAATTGTCTCCTTGAAAGGCGTCAAATGACTTAGATACCATGTTCATTTTTCGTCATTTGTGTGATGTATGTAACAGCTTCTTTCCTGCCGATGAAAGGTTTCCAACATGGAGGAAGGAATCATAAAAAATTGGTGTGAACCCTTTTCATAGAACATGCCATCGATATGCATTTCTACTCTGAGAAAATAAGTATTGTGTTCGGTTTGACATGGGAGAAACGGGCACAACCTGTTAATATTATTATTAATTTAATATAGTCTTCGGACCGAAAGGATTAGACTAAAGGAGTTACCCGAACCTTATCATAGATTTTCGCAGTGATAACTAAACCTCTGAATTTATACGGATAGAGCTACTTCGCGTCCATTCGTAGTTTTCACGAATTTACTATAACAAATTACCAAAATAAATAAGCAAAATGCAAAATTGAGTCGTGGTAAACAACAATCAAAAATGTTGCTACCTTTTTCCTACATTCGTACATTCGAATGAAACAACATTGCACTTTCAAAGCTCTCCAAACAAAAGAATAAAACGCAAACCGAAGTTAATAAATAAGAAATTCAGACAACAGTTTTATCAACTAATTTGATGTCATTGTATGCTGGCTGGACCGGATGCAGAATGCTATCATTACGCCCCAATACCCACGGGGATGTCCGTCCGCCGTGGAAAAATGCCTGCCTTTTTATAGAAATCCATGTTATTTACTGGGGGTACGAGACGTGGCTGCTTATCACACCGTCGTGTCCTGTGGCAAGCTGATGGACGCCAGCAGGAATCGAAAGCGAGTGGTGATACGGCAATTTAGAATTCAGAATTCTGTCTTCGAGCCAAAATCCTTAAAAATCAGACGTTATCGTTCTGTCATGATGAAATGGTCACTTACTAACTTATAAAAGAAATATACTTTTCTATCATCATCATCCTAGCCTTAACCTAACGATGTTGCGGTCAACTTCCAGTCTAACCATATTCAGCTGAATACCTCGAGCGACTGCTTATCTGACCTCCACAACCCAGTTAATAACCCCTTGGTAAGACTGGTTGTCAAACTTTCGGGCTTCTGACGACCCGTAAGATCCACGAATGTCCTTTTTATCACACATAGGTATTTCAATAAAAATAAAATAATATTCGAATAGGAAAATTACTCACATCGGTGTGACAGCCGCCCGGAAAACACAAGTACGTCTTCTGACAATGCATTGTTGTTGAAATACGAATAAAAATACATCATCCGAGCTCGCATGTACTGTGTAGAGATATTTGTATGGAGGCACAACTTTGTCACTCCGAGCGGCCATTGTGGAATTTGTGGCACATTTTAATATTTCAAATAAACTATGATGTAGCGAAAGGGTATTTTCTATTGTCAATTTATCTTTTAGGTCGTAGAGGCTGAATGAAAATTGTTATTTCTGTGGATATGAATGTGGTATTATAATTATTCATGTGCCGATGGGCTACTGTAAGCAATTAAATGTCCTAATACTGGCAAATTTGAACAAATTATAGCCGTGAAATAAAATTGACATCTTTTTAAGTAAAACTGTCAAAAATTCAAATTTGCGTTCTGTTCTATGGCAACTTGAGGGGCGTTATTGTTTTCGTTTTATCGTTTCTAGATATTTGGTGTATCATGTAAAAACATGAACTCTAGTCCACGTGGGCTACAATTTATATTAGATTTAGTAAACAAACATAGTATCTTGTTTCGAGAACAATAATAAACCAATCCAGATAAAATAATTATTTAAATGTTTATCAGAATCGAGTTAAA
The DNA here is from genome assembly GCA_949987655.1 of Polymixis flavicincta. Classification (NCBI taxonomy): domain Eukaryota; kingdom Metazoa; phylum Arthropoda; class Insecta; order Lepidoptera; family Noctuidae; genus Polymixis; species Polymixis flavicincta. The sequence continues at coordinate 10,922,795 of OX465190.1, read as the reverse complement.
TAGTTAGCGAATACAACAATTACATTTTGCGTAGAAAGATATTTATGTACAGTTTAGACACAATGAGAATAGAAACGAACTTTTAAACTTATTTGTGGTGTACATACTTAAACATTTAATAAATTGTGTTGAAGATGAAATTATTAGCATACGGCATTGTATTTTTAGTCTGAAAGTGACACCGGCGACTGAAAAATTATGCGGAAATCGGTTGTCATGGTATGGGCATGTGATGCGGACGAGTGACAAAAATATCGAGACGATAGTTTTGATTATGAATGTCGATGGCTGTAAGATCCTGCCAGGGGTGCGGGTTTCTTCGAAAGAGATACCACAGCCCCTGGCATACGGGCTACTGAGGGAACACGGGTGGGTTTTAGCCAGTAAAAGTCTGACACGCCCTCCTGCTCCACCCAGAGCGGGAGAAGTTATTTGATGATTTCCCACGCAAAAAAAAATTGCTGTAAGATTAGGGAAAACCAAAGAATAAGAAACTAAGGATGGACTTTGTCACACAGTCTGTGTGCAAGAAGAGATGGCTAGACAAAGGAAAAAGGAAATGTTGCGCAAACCCCATAGAATTTGAGATAAGTATAGGAGAATGATGACGTCGACGTTATTTGTATTTTTAGATTAACTTACTTCCTAATTACAAGCAGTGGTACCAATCTCTGTAGCAATATTTTTAAAGTCTAGGGGTGTCACAATTTGAAGGGTTTGTGCTCTAAGTAACAATCGCTGCATGCGTTCATCGATCAGGTTAAGCTACGCTTGCCGCGGTTGGTCCGTGGATGGGTGACCGTCTTTACATACCAAGAGCCCACCGTGCCTCGGAAAGTACGTTAAGCCGTTGGTCCCGGCTGTCATTTGTGGATCTTTGACAGTCGGTACGAGTCGTCAGAAGCCCGAAAGTCTGACAACCATTCTTACCTAGGGGTATCGTATTACCCAGCAACTGGGTTGTGGAGGTCAGATAGTCAGTCGCTCCATGTAAAATACTGGTATTCAGCTGCATCTGATTAGACTGGAAGCCGACCCTAACAATTTAGAACCGTGCACCTAGCTTCTGACGTTTCATAAGTGCCCATGCAAGTTTATATGAAAAAATATATATTTTGATTTGATTTGATTTGATTTGAACATAGTTGGGAAAAGGCTAGGCAGATTATGATGGGTGTCACAATTTACGCAATAATAAATCAAGAACCTATACTTCAAATAAATACCAAATGCTCATCAGGATTATTACTGTATTCTGAACAAATAGGCAGATTATTAGCAGATCCGATGGGGTCTGTAGTATTATCAATCATTGACGATCAACAGGCTTATCACGTGCTGGACGAGGCTGGAATATTGATAAGGAGGTATTTTGTATAGCTAAAATATTATCACGGCACACCCCAGGGGTAAGAGCAGACGGAATGATGTTATACTCAGCTTATTGGCAACACTGTCGGAATAATATTAGGGCTTTGATTTTAGTTATTGATTAGTAGTTTAGTTCTGAAAAAATGGAGCTACACGTTAAATCGTTTTTAATATGAAAAAATATTTTTACCGCTTTTAGTTAGGACACGGGATAAAGCTCTTTAAATCAAAATCCAATGTTTATAAATCACAGTGAGACGGGCCCGAAAGTCGGACCGTACCCACGTGCCCCATTATGTCACGATATGTCCCGTAGGTACTACACGACAATGTGTACATAGCTTTGGACTGAAATGCCAATGTTAACTGTGTAGACGTAAGTAGATACTTCTATAAAGCACTTACGCACACCCCCAACACTCTATTCAAACGTATCTAGTATCTACATCTTTAAATCTATTTCTATGTATTCAGAGTACATTTTTAACCAGTGCCCAAATGAAATCAGCTTTTCCATACATTATGACCGCGTAGGTATTGCACTTTTCTATGAAACAGCTGATTTATTTTTGTATAACCGACTAAAAATTTCTAGGCTAGGGGGTCTAGAATGATATGCTGAATTCATGGTTACAGTTTGCGCACTGGTTAAAATTTTATACTGTATTTATAAACTAGCTTTTGCCCATGGATTCGTCCACGTGGATTTCGGAAATAATCCCAAGGGAATGTGCTACCAGGACAAAATGTAGCCTTCGTCCTTCTTTCACTAAATTTTATCAACATCGTTCAGTGGTTAAGGCGTGAATAGGTAGGTAACAAAAAGACAGGCCAGAAATACTTTCGAATTTATAATCTAAGTATTCAGGATTAAAGTCGCTTTTCTTGTTTATCTGTGAGACCGCCTTGTTCTTCTAAACTAGGCGATGGATTTTCATGCGATTTCCACCATCATTTAGACAAATGATTCTGGAAGGTTCATTTGTATCATAAAGAAATATTGATATTTTGTCAAGCCGTAAAAACCATGCAAAGCTGGAGTGGGTATCTGTCGGTGGGTGTGTTCAAAATATTTTTCTACTATTTGTGGTTAAAGTATATTTATTTTACTCAAAAGATATTCACTACAAATTTCACAAAAGTCTGACACGCCCTCCCGCTCCGCCCAGAGCGGGAGAAGTTATTTGATGATTTCCTACCCTCTATGGTTCGATCTCGTCTACAGCTCAAGAATCTGTCGCCATTGGACTATGTATAAACAACCCTAGTTTTAGTATATGCAAAACCCGAAACATATGTCTAGTATTTTATCTAAAGAAACTATGTACAAAATTTTAAAACTGTATCATGAAAAAACACAAAGTTATAAGCTTGTTATGTTACCTAGTTGTCTACACAAACATGGTCACCACGCGGCACCCCGCGCCACCCGTGCGTTCATCGTGTGCTCATTGATAATAATTAGACAGTACGTACTTAACCGTACGGCGATTGTATTGTAATTAACTGGTGATAACATTTTCCATCACTGCTGCAAAACTTTTTTGGGAACAAATATTGGAATCGATTCAGTTACTTATTATGAGCAAACTATATTCAGGTTACGGATATACAAAAACTAATGTTGTCTTCAATTTATTCCCGTATAGCCGAACCATCAATCAACTTCGACGCTACCTGCTGCTTCCAATTTTTCCTGTAGGTACAGAGAAATAAATTTACATAAAATAACACCAGCTGTTAGTCTATGTAAATTCTTGCTCTTTTACTGAAAAAGAAGATGGTTATTATAAATACGATTAAAAACGACTAATTTTGCAGATAGGTACTGGAAAATTGTAGCGGTAGATATTTTCTGCTTTGAAGTCGGAAGCTCACACCTGTTTAGGTAAAGTATGGACAAGTTTTTAACCGACTATGACCAAGCGAAAAGAGGTTTATGATTTTAACAGGCTTCGTATGTATGTTCATCTGTTCTTTCATAACTCCTAAACTAGTCGTATAGGCGGCTTGGCCTCTGGCGTTCCTCCCTACCAAACCCATTCGGCCAACCTGCTGAAAATCTCGCTGCAGAAGTCTCTAAATATACTCGTACTTCGGACTCAGGTAGGCCGAAGCAAAGAAAATCTGCTCAGGTGGACACACACAGACACATAGATGACTCAACTTAGGAGTGTAAATGTGCTGTGTCCCACAAACAATGAATCACTTAATGTCTTGTCCAGCGTGTCCTGCCGTCTGCACGCCACAGGAGTTGATGTACGCTGCTGAAAGTGCCAAGCTCGTAGCAAAATTCTGTGCTGACTGTAATTAGGTTGCTATCGACACGCTAAGAAGAAGAAGAGTCGTACTGTGACACTCGAGGTATCGTTGGAATTGTCGTGTTGTTCCACGGGTTATTCATAAGCTACGTTGTCACATAATTCCAATAAGGTGGCTTATAACTGATGTAAACTGACACTGAGAATATTATAATTATGGTGTTTGATATCTAATCAAAAGTCTTTAGGAGTACAAAACATGAAGTTTAAAATTGTCCGTGGTTTCTGGCGAAGAAATTTCACAGCAAGCATTGGCAGGTTTTTTTTGAGGTTGTGAAATCAAATAACTTCTCCCGCTCTGGGTGGAGCAAGAGGGCGTCAGACTTTACTGACTAAAACCCACCCGTGTTCCCTCAGTTGCTTGTTTGCCAGAGGCCACGGCACCTCTTTCAAACAACCCGCACCCCTGGCGCATCGGCCGTTGCGGGCCCCACTAGTTGGTGCTGACATGTCTTTGAGGCGCGCGTGGAATACAACGCGCCGTCGACTCGGGCTTGGTCCTTACCTGACAGCGAGCTGCCCATTACTCGCCGTCCGCAAGCCCATGCCTACGGTGGCCAGGAATCAGCCTGGGGGCATTAGCAGGGTTTTTTTTTTTTTTTTTTTTGGGTGGGAAATCATCAAATGACTTCTCCTGCTGAGTAGAGCAGGAGGGCGTGTCAGACTTTTACTGACTAAAACCCACCCGTGTTCCCTCAGTAGCCCGTATGCCAGGGGCCGTGGTATCTCTTTCGAACAAACCCGCACCCCTGGCAGGCATCGGCCCTTGCGGACCCCACCAGTGGTTGCTGACATCTTTGACGGCGCGCGTGAGGAACACAACGCGCCGTCCCGTCTACCACTTTTCGGCCGCAGAGGATAGGGAGAGCGGCTGACGCTATACCGACACTCCTCTTCCCCTGCGGCCCCACCGCGTCCGCCATCAAACGGTGGCGGCCCCGTCCAGGCCACGGAAGGGAAGAGCGCTGCTCAGAAGCACCGGCACTCCTCCTCTACCGCAGCCTGTAACCCTCAGCCGCGATGCCTCCCATTCGACATCGCGGCCCACCTCAGTTGCGGTGCACCTCACCGCAACCTACTTTTTGGCCGCTACGTCAATGGCTTTGAGGCAAAAGCCCTGACGAGCGGCCCCACCGTTGGGTTCCTCTTGGCTTCACCGTGGATGGGAGACCACGGTTACTAAGCCCCCCCGCAACGACAATGCGGGAACCCACTCGGGGGGGGGCATTAGCAGGGTTAAGGTAGCATTGTAATTAAAACAATCAAGCAATTTTTCTTTAAACCAATTATTCCTTAGTTACAAAACCCATGACCATGAAAATTAATGCCGCGATTTTCCAAACAGAATACGCATACCACAGCACCATTTCGGTCTGCCACTACACAGAATACATAAGCCACACACTCCAACACAGGAGGCCATCGTCCCACAAAAAGCAAAACTTTAGCGAATCGCCGGAAAAAAAGATTATATTTCGAGAACTGAACTCGAAACTGCCACTGACGGTGAAATGTGAACGTGGAACTTTCTGTACGCTTTTATTTTTCACAAAAGTCCAAAGCAAAAAACTGTACGGTACTGTTTTGTGAGCATTTTATTTTCAACTGCGGAAATTTGTTCCACACAAATCTAAGTTGTTGTGTTGTTGCTTACCTACATGATGGGTCGTCCGATTTGTTTGCTTGTATGGTAGATATGCTTGCTTTTGCCAGCTTTTTAATAAGTTTTCTCTCTTCCTGTCGCAACATAAAAATGGAATTATTTATAGCCATCGTAGGTGTAGACAATTATCCCACGGGAACGTACGAGTACCACCGGGATAAAAAATATTGATCCAGCTTAAAAAGTATCTGTTTTTGGTTACCTTATTAGGGTATTTTCCAATTTATTAAAAACTATTTTAAATTGAACATTGGGACGAGATATTTAACAGGAAAATAAATATAAATTGATATACATCCATTTTCTCAATTAAAAACCATTCAAATTAAATTTATTTTTCGTTGTTTTTGAATTTACTGCCAAAACGGTCCTTACGATGACATTTTTATCACGTGACCACACGTGACTTCAGATATGTGTAAACGGCAACGGTAAAAATACTTTGTGTGGCGCAGTTTTAGAAGTATTTGTGCACAGAGTTCCGTGTGGTGCCGGACGTAAATTAATGAATGAGACAGCGTGATTTTTAGCCAGGCCCACCAGTGAGTTCGAGCCCACGCAAAGTGTGCCCTTAATAAACTGTATCCACCAGTTAAAAATGACAGCCATTTATTAGACGCAGTGGTGCCAGCACGGAAATAAAACATTAATATCAGTCTGTAATCGATTAGATCATCAATAGGGTATTTTCCATTCATAAAAAAACTATTTTAATTTGAAGATTGGGACGCAATATGTAACAGAAAAATTAAAATAAATTGATCCATTAAAAACGATTTAAAACAAACACATTTTTCATTGTTTTTAATTTACCGCCCAAAACTCTCCTTACGATGAGTTTTTATCACGTGACCACATGTTACGTCAACTATGTGTATACTAAAGTAGTTGTAAACAAGTGAATGTCGAATTTATAATTAACAAGATTTTTTATGGATAGAAAGTGGTATTACCAGTATGCCGTGCCTCTGTGCACATCATCATCATCATTTCAACCGAAAAACGTCCACTGCTGGACATAGGCCTCCCCCAAAAGGCCATTATCGCCACGCTTGGCAGGCGGGTTGGCGATCGCAGTATGGTGGTAAAATGCATAGAGAATGCTGATGCCCGTTCTCTAGTATGTCCCTTCGTCGCCTTCTACGACACCCACGGGAAGAAATGGGATGGTGCTATTCTTTTACGCCCGGCGACACATAGTATAGATTGTTATACAGTAACTGGGTTATGGAGGTTAGATATATCTTTTTATTTATGTATCTGTCCGTGACATCTCAGCGAGCCCTATCAGAATACCAGCGCTGCGACACTGTTTAATTAAAATGTCGCGGCATCATGCTGAGATAGTGGCCTTTTGGCCTCGTACAGGACCTTGTTTTTTTTTACTTTTTTTTTAAATATAAATCTAATTTTAATTTTAATAAGTACCTAGCGTAGCGTTGTAGTGTTTTAGTGTTTAATTTTATTGTGTTGTAGTTATGTTTGTGAAATTCCTGTGCGAGTCTAATAAATACTTTTTCTTTCTTTCTTTAGATATGCAGTCGCTGCATGTAAAATACTAATATCCATCTGCATCCGGTGAAATTGGAAGCCGACAAAAATACAACATTGAAACTTTATTCAATAACGTTGCTTAGATACGAGACGTGTAACGTCATAAGAAAAGTGTTGCCAAAATTCAATAACATTTTTCTCGACCTGGAAATCTAATCTGGGGTCGCTTGCGATCACTAGACTAACGAGGCAGCATTACATAACTTAAAGCAACATAAACCCCTAGTACTTGTCTTTATAAATTACCTATTCTGTCATTTAATTTGAAAAACATACCAACTGACATAAATATAGCGACTAGAAACAATTTGTCACCCATATTTACAATCTAATTCACTGTTGGACGTTGACGAAGGATTTTATTGAAACAAACAACGCCGGCTAAAAAACTATTTGGATATAAATTTATTGTTTCTGACAATATTTCAGTTGTATGCGACAATACAGGACCGTACTGTGTACAGTAGCACATCAAGTTATCCCAAACTGTAAAAAAATTCCAATTGATCGTGAACCTTATTTTTTGAAATAAATTTGAAAAACGATCAAAGAAATTTGACAGATTGGGGTGGTTGCCTTGAAACTATCTTAATCGTCGATTTAAAAAACACGGATATGTTTTCGTAATGTCTGTCTGTGTAACCGCGTTGTCCTTCTAAACTATGCTACGGATTGTGATGCGGTTTTCACTATAATTTAGGGAATTTATTTCGGAAGGTTCGTGTGTATATGTAGATAATATATCAATATTAAATTTACTTAATACTATATTTTAATAAATAAATCTTAATGTTTATTCAAGTCGTGAAAACCGTGAACAGCAGGGGCGGGTCGCTAGAGTAATAATAAATATTATGCCCGAACATACATAAAAAAATATATAGATAAAAATGTCGAATTGATAACCTCCTTCTTTTTGAAGTCGGTTTAAAAAATACGTAAGGTACTTTAAAAGAGAATCCAATGAACATTAAAAACATTAACCTGTGTAAAACTATCGATAAACTGTAATTATCATAATTAGTTATGTTTGCATGTTGGTTATTGTTTACCTGGTTACATAAAGAAATAATGCCAGCTTATTACTGCCCCATCGAAGTGTAAAAGCTCTTTTTACACACTAGCACTGATAAAAACGCTTGCTAAACACGGGTTGGCTATTTTAGATTTATATTAATTACTAGCTGTTGCCCGCGGTTTCACCCGGGTGGAGGTTGAAAATAATTACACGGGAACGTACTACCGGGATGATTTATCTGTATAGATATTAATAAAAATAAATAACATTTATAAATTAAAAGTAGCCTAAGTTACTCCTTATTACATCAGCTATCTGCCAGTGAAAATCCATTCAAAATCGATCCAGCCGTTTCAGAGATTAGCCGGAACAAACAGACAGACAGACAAAAATTAAAAAAAAAATTATTTTGGTATATGTACCGTGTATACATGCATATGCATTTAGTAAAAAGCGGCCATTTTATTCGCTCAAGATCGGCTAATGAGACAACTGATTTTCTATTGTAATGGAGCCCCAAGGCTCCGCGCCGATGTCAACCGATTAATACAACAAACAGACACTCCAATTTTATTTATCTCCACGCGAGCACCCGCTGGCAAAAGCTATCTACACAGATAGCTTTTGCCAGCGGGTGCTCGCGTGGAGTACGGAAACTATTCCACGGGAACAAACTACCGGGATAAAAAGTATCCTATGTGTTAATCCATGTTATAAGAGATCTGTGTGCTAAACACAGATAGGTGCTAAATTTCAACCAAATCCTTTCGCCCGCTTCCTTTCATTCCTTCACCGAAGTCAGTGACGTCCAAGATAAACTCAAAAAGTAGGTACCTACATATAAATTAAAAAACACTTGTTTTTACCTACGGTTAGTGCACTTGTCGTCCTCAGTTCATCCCTGTCACCATTTTATAGCTCAGCTCGTCGTTCGCAGAGTCCACGCGGGATTTATTTGTCATCCGTTTGGAAATACGCGAACGCATCCATTCGTGGCGGGCAGCTGTCAGTCGCCGCGCGTGCCAATGGCTACCAATCAGTTAAATTGAAGACAGTATTTAAAATGCGCGTTGCCTGATGCTCTGACTGTGAAATGCGAACTCACTCGTGGAAAATTTCGGGCTTCTGGTTTTAAGAAAATAAGAACCAACCATGGCTCTGGTTTTATGAAAAGTAGGTTCATACATTTGTCCTGTGAGATAAAGTATTTCACCTACTTATTTTCCATTTTAGTAACAGAAAACTTATTCCGGGATTGAATAAAAATCTACTCTGAAAGAGGAGATAATTTATGATAGTAGTAGGTCATTTACAACAGTCTCTTTGATAAAACCTATCAGTCTATTTACTCTTTCATTCTTGTCATCTTTATAATTATGCTACCTAGTGTCTACCTAGCTTCAACTTCGATTTGTGTTTGACAGTTCAAAAGTGCCTGTAAAAGGTTTAAGAGCATTCATCCCACGTGGGTTGGCAACGGCGTATTTATAGCAGTTTTTCGCGATTATTTCATTAAATACAAACAAAAGTAAACATGTTTTTCAGCCATGTTTTCCATTGGTATTTTTTTGTTTGTATGCTATTTTTTTGCAGTGTTTTTGCTATTTAATTACAAAAATCGACATACCGTCAATTATTTTCTGTTTGCATTATTTAGTATGATTAAATATTTTTATTAAAGAGTAAATGTTAAAAATAATCATAAATACAGAATATCTAGTGCTTGGCTGAAAAAAAATTGTACTTTTGTTTGTATTTAATGAAATAATCACGAAAAACTACTATAAATGCGTTGTTGCCAGCCCGCGTGGAATGAATGCTCTTAATTGAAATAAATGCTTCGAGTTTGAGTCTAGCCTCCTTCGATTAGGTCATGAGTTTTGATGTCTCGAGTCGACGTATGTCTAGCCAACCTAAAACTAGGTTTCCTATACCGTAGACAAAAAGATAAGCCCGTCAGTAATGGTATGGAGATAGACTGGTCCGCCCAGTGCGGCAAACCGCGGGCATAAAATATCGTGACTCGAGAGGGCTCTTTTAATCGGTTGAAGGACATATAACGAAACATAGTAAAAGTTTTATTGTTACCTTATGGTGGGCGTTAGTGTCCCGCAAAGTGCTAAAATCCAAAACAAAAAAATAAAGGCTTATTTACCCACCGCAATTCGTTAATAAATATTTCGTTGCATTCGCGACACACATGTGTCATTCGCGTGAATTTCTGAACACATCGAAGCGTGGTCGCAGCTGTCAAACGCCCCTTGCGCCAAAATGCCTGCCCGTCACTGTTCCCCAAATTGATATTGGATTATATCCATGAATGCGTGTTGCATCATTTCCACATTTACTATTGCTGTAGTATTTCAAATATAGAAATAAATTCAGCATTTCTGTTTTATACTAAAATTGTTTTCCGTTTTTTTCGGGTTTTCGGGGTATTAATTGTCCTTTTGTAACTAAAATGTGTAGATTGCGGTTCCTTACTACATATGTACTGTTTACTTACTCACTCTCAATAGATTTCCCACTGAATACACGACACACCCGCAACACATATCTACCTAATTTTATTATTACACTAAACTACATAAATAGGTACCCATTTTAGTAACCAACCAACGATAAACAATAGGTTAGTCAATCTATTTCCTTCCCTGGTACCTCATTAACAGCATATCTATGTGAAAGTCTATTAACTGCTCTCAATGTTCTTTTTATTTTTACAATGCTGACATATTCTCGTCATTATTTGACATTATACATCAATTTTAATATCAACTATTTTTTAGTGATTGTCATGTTAATCATGTCACTATGTTTAATTAGGTTCATTTTATTTATGTAGATTATTTTACATATTGTGAATGGGAGAACGTTGTAGGCCTTACAGACTGTAGATTTGTAGACGATTTTCTATTCTGGATTTGTCTAAGTTCCTGGTACTTGTTGACAGGCCTGCACTGTCCTCCCATACATTTTATATCTGAAAACATTGTTAAAGCCAATCATTTTTAAAAGAGTAACCGTGGAGTTTCTTGCCGGCTCTTCTCCATAGGAAACAACATTTTGGAACCTAGCTTCTGACGTTTCATAAGTGCCCATGCAGGTTTATATGAAATAAAAATATTTTGATTTGATTTGATTTGATTTATGAAAGAAAGGCGAGTTCACATCAAAATGACGGTGGCGAAACTGCCATTATTTTAAAAACAATTTTAAATCTGGAAGCCTATTGAAACTCCAAAATGGCGTCTGCGGTCAGCCGGATTTAGTAGTGATGAATGAACTCGTTCCCAAAATAGACGACGCTACGTTAGAAGCGTCGAATGGAAAATACATGTCAGCCGCAATGGGGTAAGGCTTCCCTTTTTTTTTTTTTCAAAAAACGTATATTGAATTCCAGTTTACATGACTATCGAAACACAAATTTTCGTTGATGTTGTTTTTCGAAACCGTTTTAAAGTGATGTATTTTCTCACGCCACCCGTTTTTGTTGGTTTTCGTGCAGTTCCAAAATTTGAGTAAAATGTACTACCTACCAATGTTTATTTGACCGATATCTAGATAGTAGTACTAGCATGCAAAGAGTCTAGGTCAGTTACTTAACCCTACAAAACATACTGGACCCGTTATAAATCGTGTAAGTATTTCAAGATGAGTGGTTGCCGATCCGTTACTCACCGTCAGCAAGCAAACACCTAGGTACTAGTTAAGAGTAGTGGAGCCATTTTAATTTTTATTTGACACTGTTTTCGAATTTCTCGTAGGTCTCATTCTGCCTCGCAAAACGGTGAAGGAAAATATCGTGAGGAAAAGCTGGAAAAGAGTGGCTTGTGCTAGAACAAAAATATCGAATATTTTTTTTTTTTTATTTATTTATTGGCATCATAAAAGTACAACCATTAGGCATTTTTAACATTTGGTAGGTAAACACGCAAAATAATTAGGTTCCTGCACTTAACTAAACAATAATGTGCTATTATATTATGATTCTCATCTTACTGACGTCTTAGGATTGTTGTTTGTTAAGTACTTACGTTACTTTATAATTACTTCGTCCGTGTTTAAGCACTCATCACTCACAAATAATGACTACACTGATATTGTTATTTAGGTTGTAGCTATGCATATGTGATCCGCCAACCCGCACAGGGCTTGCAATTATAGCCCACTCCTTCTCACAGAGAGGAGGCCCTTGTCCCAGCAGTGGGAACGTTATAGGCTGATTATGCTTATGCTTTTGCTCATTTTGACTTTTTTGAAAACGAGGCCGAAATCTAACAGAGACATAATGGAATTTGGCAGTAGTTTTACACCCACTCAAGCCTACACAAGAACCCAATTTTTCACTACAAAAGTTTCTCATGGGTATCGTTTTGATCTCCCAAAAACTGTAACAGGGTAACACATATACCATATCAGACCTATTTCACGTGCCACGCTTTTGACAATCCCATTTACCACAGCATTTACAGGTTAGAGCCAGCGATATTTCAAACTAAGCGGTGCTTTTCTTATCCTGAATCTGGGCCCGAAGTGGCGGGAAATTGGTAGCATTATTCCAAATCAGGTAAGACGGCCACCAGGCGGCCGCTGAATGAGGTGGAAATTGCTGAAAAATTGTCGAAAGTGTGCGATCTGGGGTAAAGTAACTTTACTTTGTGTATTTTTTATAGGTTTCATTGAAACTTAATGGGATTTAGAAGGGTGAAATATGGTGAAAATATATTTACTGAATTGTGAGAGGATTAGTCTTACATGTGTTAAATTATAAGCCACGAGGAAAATGCTCGTATGAAATAGTAAGTATTTACTATTTCAAGCAGCTTTTGAAGGTCAATAGCGTCAGTCCCTTTATTAGGATAGGCCGTCCATTCGCGTTAGAATTTTTGAAAACGGGGAAGTCTTTGCCCAGCTGTGGGCCATAACAAAGGCTCAATAAAAACATAGCCGCTTTTGCAAGCTGCTATCCTTATTTCCTTACTAATATTATAAATGCGAAAGTAAATCTGTCTGTCAGTCTGTCTGCTACGCTTTCACGCACAAACCTCTGAACCGATCGTCATTAAAATTGGCAGAAATTTAGCCTGGGACATGGGGAAGGCCAAAGGCTACTTTTATACGCGAAAACCGAAATGGAGGCGGGTGGAGCCGTGGGCAAAAGCTAGTAGGTTATGAGATAGATTGTATGATCCGTCATTATACGGCGCGGTCCGTTTGCATACTGTCGTCGTTATGTATAATTCCTAGAATTCATCATTATACCTTTATTGGCGAATTCTAGGCTGCATTCTACACTAACATTTAACGACCATAAAAAACAGAAACCACCCATTCGTACCAGAAAAAATATCGCATAATATAAAAAGAGAAATAATTTCAATACACTATACAGGTGATCAATGAGCAGGAAAGAAGGCGAAGACTCAATTGGAAAAATATACCATATTTATGATAGATAAACGTGTACCTTCCGTGAATGAAGACGTCACGAAATTGTACGGAAATGAAACACTTTCACTGTCACGTCTCGTTATCATTCGTTCGTTTTTCGTTCTTCATAAGAAGGTTTCACCTTTATTCGTTGAAGGGTTTGGGTCTATTATAACAGGCGTACGAGTTGATCTGTCATGCCGCTAGTGCATACCACGACCCCTCCGTGCTGTGGAAAGCACGCCTGTCAAAATTAAGTTTAATTGAATTTATCATTATTTTTGTCCAGAATTTTATTCTTCCACCTTTTAATAATCTCTAATAATTAATTAATCTTTTAATAATTATCTTTGAAATCTGCTGCATAGCTTTTACACCAAGAAAATTAAAAAAAGAAAAAATAGTAGATTTTACAACAAGTGCACAAAACAAACTATTTTTATCCGAGACTTTACTTTTTTCTTTTTTAGTAATGTCGAGGATAAAAATGGTTTTGTGGACGAGTTATAAACTCTGCTTTTCACTTCGATTGCGAGGAAATAAAACAGTAGTATAATATAACATTTCTTTAAAAATTCAAAGTAAAATTAGAACAGTTTTGAATACTGAAGGAACGAAAAAAGAACAAGAGCTGTTTTCCGCCGCTTTATTTTTTTTTTATTCTTACGACATTGATATTAGGCTGCAGACCTATACAGCCTACTATTAAATTAATTTTGTAATAATAATTTTCTTAAATCAACTAACCTACCGTACTTGAATTAAAATTTTAATATCTATTATATCTTAAAAAACACATAAGGCAAATAAATTAAAGTAAATATTATATAATAACAAATTCTATCTATGAACTTCTTATTGCATTTGGCTGTATGGCTCATTTTCTTTGCCTTAATATAATACATTTATGAGTAGATACGTTAATGCCCTTGTGCACAAAATTCGATTTTGTGCAGCCTATACCCTGCACAAAGAAGCACTTTCAGAGCATGAGAAGTGAAAAATATTTTTAAAGTAACTTATTATTGAGACGCTGCCGTTTAACTGCAATTATTCTCACAAAAAACGAGGAAACTAGTATAAAATTTTTTTTGGAACGAAGTTCCTTATCGCGCGTTGCCTAAGGGGGCTAGACAGAGAAAATTAAGACCAAAGGTTGCGTTTGCGTTGCGTTGATGGTTGTTGTTGTTTTGTTATTGTGTGTGTTGTTGTTGCGAGTAGCGACTGGCGAGTTGCGAGTGGCGAGTGTCGAGTGGCGAGTTGCGAGTGTCGAGTGGCGAGTTGCGAGTCGCGAGTGGCGATTGGCGAGTTACGAGTGGCGAGTTGCGAGTGGCGAGTTGCGAGTGGCGAGTTGCGAGTGGCGAGTTGCGAGTGGCGACTTGCGAGTGGCGAGTTGCGAGTGTCGAGTAAAGAGTGGCGAGTGGCGAGTGGCGAGTAGCGAGTGGCGAGTTGCGACTGGCGAGTGGCGACTTGCGACTGGCGAGTTGCGAGTTACGAGTGGCGAGTGGCGAGTGGCGAGTGGCGAGTAGCGAGTGGCGAGTGGCGAGTTACGAGTGGCGAGTAGCGAATGGCGAGTTGCGAGTGGCAAGTTGCGAGTGGCGAGTTGCGAGTGGCGACTTGCGAGTGGCAAGTCTCGAGTTACGAGTGGCGAGTTGCCAGTTGCGAGTGGCGAGTGGCGAGTTATGTGGCGAGTGGCGAGGGTGGAGTGGCGAGTGGCGACTTGCGAGTGGCGAGTTGCAAGTGTCGAGTAAAGAGTGGCGAGTGGCGAGTAGCGAGTGGCGAGTAGCAAGTGGCGAGTGGCGAGTTACGAGTGGCGAGTTACGAGTGGCGAGTTACGAGTGGCGAGTAGCGAATGGCGAGTTGCGAGTGGCAAGTTGCGAGTGGCGAGTGGCGAGTAGCGAATGGCGAGTTGCGAGTGGCAAGTTGCGAGTGGCGAGTGGCGAGTTACGAGTGGCGAGTTACGAGTGGCGAGTGTCGAGTGGCAAGTTGCGAGTTACGAGTGGTGAGTGGCGAGTTAAAAGTGGCAAGTTGCGAGTTAAGAGTGGCGAGTTGTGAGTGGCGAGTTGCGAGTGGCGAGTTGCGAGTGGCGAGTGGCGAGTTGCGAGTGCCGAGTAAAGAGTGGCGAGTGGCGAGTAGCGAATGGCGAGTTGCGACTGGCGAGTGGCGACTTGCGATTGGCGAGTTGCGAGTTGCGAGTGGCAAGTCTCGAGTTACGAGTGGCGAGTTGCGAGTTGCGAGTGGCGGGTGGCGAGTTAAGTGGCGATTTGCGAGTTAAGAGTGGTGGAGTGGTGAGTTGCGAATGGCGAGTTGCGAGTGGCGACTTGCGAGTGGCGACTTGCGAGTGGCGAGTTGCGAGTGTCGAGTAAAGAGGGGCGAGTGGCGAGTTGCGAGTGGCGAGTTGCGAGTGGCGAGTTGCGAGTGGCGAGTTGCGAGTGGCGAGTGGCGAGTTGCGAGTGTCGAGTAAAGAGTGGCGACATGCGAGTGGCGAGTTGCGACTGGCGAGTGGCGACTTGCGAGTGGCGAGTTACGAGTGGCGAGTTACGAGTGGCGAGTAGCGAATGGCGAGTTGCGAGTGGCAAGTTGCGAGTGGCGAGTGGCGAGTTACGAGTGGCGAGTTACGAGTGGCGAGTTGCGAGTGGCGAGTTGCGAGTGGCGAGTTGCGAGTTACGAATGACGAGTGGCAAGTTACGAGTTAAGAGTGGCGAGTTGCGAGTGGCGAGTGGTGAGTGGCGAGTTGCGAGTGTCGAGTAAAGAGGGGCGAGTGGCGAGTTGCGAGTGGCGAGTTGCGAGTGGCGAGTTGCGAGTGGCGAGTGGCGAGTTGCGAGTGTCGAGTAAAGAGTGGCGACATGCGAGTGGCGAGTTGCGACTGGCGAGTGGCGACTTGCGATTGGCGAGTTGCGAGTTACGAGTGGCAAGTTGCGAGTGTCAAGTAAAGAGTGACGAGTGGCGACTTGCGATTGGCGAGTTGCGAGTAGCGAGTGGCGAGTGGCGAGTTACGAGTGGCGAGTTACGAGTGGCGAGTTGCGAGTGGCTAGTTGCGAGTTACGACTGGCGACTGGCGAGTTGCGAGTTACGAGTGGCAAGTTGCGAGTTACGAGTGGTGAGTGGCGAGTTAAGAGTGGCAAGTTGCGAGTTAAGAGTGGCGAGTTGCGAGTGGCAAGTCTCGAGTTACGAGTGGCGAGTTGCGAGTTGCGAGTGGCGGGTGGCGAGTTAAGTGGCGATTTGCGAGTTAAGAGTGGTGGAGTGGTGAGTTGCGAATGGCGAGTTGCGAGTGGCGACTTGCGAGTGGCGACTTGCGAGTGGCGAGTTGCGAGTGTCGAGTAAAGAGGGGCGAGTGGCGAGTTGCGAGTGGCGAGTTGCGAGTGGCAAGTTACGAGTTAAGAGTGGCGAGTTGCGAGTGGCGAGTGGTGAGTGGCGAGTTGCGAGTGTCGAGTAAAGAGGGGCGAGTGGCGAGTTGCGAGTGGCGAGTTGCGAGTGGCGAGTTGCGAGTGGCGAGTTGCGAGTGGCGAGTGGCGAGTTGCGAGTGTCGAGTAAAGAGTGGCGACATGCGAGTGGCGAGTTGCGACTGGCGAGTGGCGACTTGCGAGTGGCGAGTTACGAGTGGCGAGTTACGAGTGGCGAGTAGCGAATGGCGAGTTGCGAGTGGCAAGTTGCGAGTGGCGAGTTACGAGTGGCGAGTTACGAGTGGCGAGTTGCGAGTGGCGAGTTGCGAGTGGCGACTTGCGAGTGGCGAGTTGCAAGTGTCGAGTAAAGAGTGGCGAGTGGCGAGTAGCGAGTGGCGAGTGGCGAGTTAAGAGTGGCAAGTTGCGAGTGTCGAGTAAAGAGTGGTGAGTGGCGAGTAACGAGTGGCGAGTTGCGACTGGCGAGTGGCGACTTGCGATTGGCGAGTTGCGAGTTACGAGTGGCAAGTTGCGAGTGTCAAGTAAAGAGTGACGAGTGGCGACTTGCGATTGGCGAGTTGCGACTGGCGAGTGGCGAGTTACGAGTTAAGAGTGGCGAGTTGCGAGTGGCGACTGGTGAGTGGCGAGTTACGAGTGGTGAGTTGCGAGTGTCGAGTAAAGAGTGGCGAGTGGCGAGAAGCGAGTGGCGAGTTGCGACTGGCGAGTGGCGACTTGCGAGTGGCGAGTTCAGACTGGCGACTTGCGATTGGCGAGTTGCGAGTGGCGAGTTGCGAGTGGCGAGTTGCGAGTGGCGTGTTGCGAGTGGCGAGTGGCGAGTTGCGAGTGGCGAGTGGCGAATGGCGAGTGGCGAGTTGCGAGTTACGAGTGGCGAGTGGCGAGTTGCGAGTAGCGAGTGGCGAGTTAAGAGTGGCGAGTTTGTACTAATTAATCGAAAGACGAAGATCGAGAGAGGCCTTGACACCTCTCAAGTTTTTTTTATTTTTAATTTTTAATGCAATTTTCTTTGCTTTGCTCAGCTAAGTAGTTACTTTCTATCTAGTTTTTCGTCTTTGTTTGCTTACTTCTCTCAAAACTGGATTTTGATTCTTTTTTCACCGTTACTAATTAAACCAGGTTTATTTATTGATATTTAACCATTTATGTACAGAGGCCAGCACATCAAGCTACCCCAATTTGTCAAATTTCTTTAATAGTTTTTCAACTTTAACACAAAGGTATAAGGTTCATGTTCAACTGGGAAAATTTGGCAGTTTAGGATAGCTTGACCTGCTGACGTACACACATAATTATCTAAAAAGACAAGAAAAAAAAACAGAAAAATAGGTATAGAGGTGTTGCATACACAACACATATTTAATTTAGATATAGAACCGAAACCTCAATGTTTTAGATCGTTACTAGCATACTAGCATAGGCCAGCAGCTTCGCCCGCGTAGAGTTCAGAAATTCCACGAAACCCACCTCGGAACGGAACCATCTGTTTGTCAAATTTCATCCAAATCCATTCAGCCGTTTTTGAATCTAGTAACAAACATTCAAACATATTCATATTGGTCACTACTTAATAATTATTGTTCCGTGTGGTTCGGGACGTAAAGAATAGCACCATCCCATCTCTTCCCGCTGGTGTCGTAGGAAGCCACTAAGTTACTAGAGAATAGGCAGCAGCGTTTGCAGCGAGAATGGGCACGCATTTTACCACCATACTGCGATCGCCAACCTGCCCGCCAAGCGTGGCGATTATGTCCCCTCAAATTGAGTCAGGCCTATGTCCAGCAGTGGACATCTTCCGGCTGAAAAGATGAAGATGAAGATGACTACTTAATAATATTCCATTTTCCACAAAGAAAACACAAATAAGATATCTAAAAACCCACTTGTCTCTAAAAACTACTTCCTCTCTTTCCTCCGAAGAGACGAACTCAAGAGATAAGGGTCACATCCTCTTATTAAGGGAGTCTCACGTCACATAGGCACCCCGTTATCAATGTACGTCGTTCTGGCGTATCGAAGTGTAAATTATGATTGATAGGGGAGATTACCACCCCGTATGCCATTCAGGGGTATCACTGAACAGTTGAAGTATTTATCTTCCGTATTTTGGAGCAATAGTTTTGAAATATCGAATTCGTGGCTAGGTCGGTCGTAGGACCTTGGATGGGCGACCATCTTTTCATACCGAGACCGCTCCGTGCCTCGGAAAAGCTCCCATTTGAAATTCATGTATTTTTGATAGTCATTACGGGTCGTCAGTAGCCCGAAAGTCTGACAACCAGGGCCTGAATTCACTATGACCACGACTCGACCACACCAATCACCGACTCGTAACCACGTCAATCACACACGAAATCTGCTAATATCGTATTAATAATATGGAAAATTTGTCTTGGAACATACAGAATATGACATTTCGATTCCTTACCGACACATTGGTTTCTAAAAACACGATATTGAACATAGTAAGATTCCGCGGGGAATCATTATAACCATATTGAATTGAATTGAATTGTAGAACAATTCTCATGAAATTTTCATTAAAAAAATTCTACGTGGTTTGCGTCGCGCTGTCGTTTCGTTTCCTTCCATAGAGAGTGCACAGGTAGAATAATGTTGCCAGACAATCATAATAATTATCCAGATAATCTTATTTTAAATCATTTTCCCAAGAAAGTTGGCTAACCCTGTACCTACGTCCGTTATGACACGAGCGAGGCACTATAGTGGCGCACTTGTGTCGCGGTTGATCATAAAGATTAGGCTTAACCCTCCGATGCTACCATATACTAGAGGTGCGACACTATCTTATGGAGCTTTGTGAAAAATATGATGTCAGTTTTATGTCGACGTTATTTACGTAGGTAGGGGAGCGAGGGGCTTGTTGTAACAGTTTTCATTAAAACCAATATATCTTGAGATCTATTGATTAAATTTATACTAAATAAAGATGGATACTGTAACTCTTCCTCTACCAAATCAAGTAAAAATAATACCATAACTATTGGGCATTATTTTAGAATCAATTATTTTCTAGAAGAAGTGCGGTGTTACAACTCACCTCGTGCTTGGGGCAAGTTGTAACGTCTATCGGGGCAAGTAGTAACGACAAAAAACACGACAATAATCTAATCATTTATTCTTTGTTTATTTTTGATTGTAGCTACTTACCTCTAATATTGAAGTAAGGTATAAGATAACAAATTTCAGTCCAAGTCAAACCAAATTTTATCACAAGATAGTGCCTAATTTAGTCACAAAATCACTTATTTGTTTTTCAGCCTACGTCATACAACGAATGAGGACTGTGGCAGTAGCATACTTTGCCTCAATCCCTATCATGTACGGACTGGGTGAGGAGGAAGAAACCTGTAACTTCCTGACCAACACACACTGTCCCGTGGATCGTGACGACATCCTTCTGTACACGCTCAACATGCCCATCGAGGACGTCTTACCTGAGGTAAGTAAAAGGAAGAGTGACTCGAGAAAGAAGTTCAAAAATACCTCTGAAACAAGGATAAATGAATGAATGATATATTTATTTGCAAGAATATAGGGAGCTAAAATAAGTTCTTTGGGTTGAACTACCCATTTTCGACATTTTAGCCGTGCAAATATTCAGGTTTAAACCTTGTTATAGGTACGTAGAGCATGCAGTACACATTTAATAATTAGCAGTATAGTCTAATAATAAAAAAATCTGTTAATTTAAAATAGAGATTTACATTTAAAATAACGATCAATATGTTATGATTAATATGATGTCATAATTATGATAATGATGATGATGTTACCCTCGGATGGGATGGGATGCAGAGATACCCTCTCAGAAACAAATTTTACATCGAGCTAGTTTTTTTTTTTGTAAAGGTCTACTTGTATATTTTAAATGATCGTGAATGTAACTTCACGTACTTTACCCCCATACGCGCTCTAGGTATTTACAAGCTTGTTTGATTAATTACAGGGAACTCAGTTGCCCTTCGAGATCAGGATCATGGATGACAACAACCTACGCGTGATGTGCATCAGAGTGCAAGTTCGTATCGTGCCACCTGTCAACAAATTAGGAGCTGAGACATTGACTGTTGAAGTGTAAAACATAACCAGAAAAATGTGATTATTTTGTTAATTAAAAGCTCTGCTGAAGCCTATTTTGGTGTTTATTTTATTAGTCATGGTGCACACTATACGACATGAGAATACGATAGCTGGGCGACTAGACAGGCTGCGGCGGAAGATTTTCAAATTTCCCTATATTTCCTTCAAAGCACTTGGCGTCGAGTTGCAGAGTCACTTGCGTCCGTAAAACTGATCACCTATGACAAAGAGACACGCATACGTAGATGTTGCTCTGAAAGTTTAGGGGTACAGGCTTTTTTTTTGGGTGGGAAATCATCAAATAACTTCTCCGGCTCTGGGTGGAGCAGGAGGGCGTGTCAGACTTTTACTTACTAAAACTCACCCGTGTACCCTCAGTAACCTGTGTGCCAGGGCCGGCGGTATCTCTTTCGAACAATCCCGCACCCCTGGCAGGCATCGGCCCTTGCAGGCCCCATCGGCTTGTGCTGACATCTCTTTGAGGCGCGCGTGGAACACAACGCGCCGTCGACCTGGGCTTGGTCCTTACCGGACAGCGAGCTACCCATTACTCGCCGTCCGCCGTCCGCCCACGCCTACGGTGGCCGGAAATCAGCCTGGGATTCTCGACAACCAGGGCGTCCTGCTCCCTCACGTGCGCCGCCGAAGAGGGTTCGCGAGCATTACTGCTTCGCAGTTGAGAAGGAGGTGACGGCTACCCATGCACTCTCGCTTCGTACCATGGCCTGGACAAGGCCGGACGCGAGAGATTGCCGCTGCCGATCGCCTCGACGAGGACACGGCGGTGCTCCGCCCAAGCCGGGCAGACCTCCACCGTATGCTCCACCGTGTCCTCAGGGCGATCTTCGAAATGGAAACACCCGGGCGTTTCCTCCCGCCTTATGCGAAACAGGAACCTCCCGAAACAGCCGTGTCCGGTGAGGACCTGCGTCAGGCGGAAGGTGAGGACGCCATGCCGCCTCTCAAGCCACTTCTCAAAGAGGGAACTTACCGCCGCAATCGTGGCGTGCCCATAGTGGGACAGGCTTAGGTAGCCCGAAGGTCGTGTTATGGGATTAAGCAGCTCCAGTACTCTCGACACATGTGTTTTAAAAGGAAGCAGCGCAGTAGCAATGTTCGACCTTACTGCGTCAGCTGACGGCCTTTCCACAACTACCCCTAACTGATTGTTGTTCTCGTACTTTTCGTTATTTAAACAATCACCTAGTCTTTTCATTCATTGTACAGAGGCCAGCACATCAAGCTATCCCAATCTGTCAAATTTCTTTGATAATTTTTCAACTTTATCACAAAGGAATAAGGTTCATGTTCAATTGGGAAAATTTGACAGTTTGGGATAGGTTGACCTGCTGGCGTCCGTACCATAACTTTAATTTACGTAAAAAAAAATAAGTTCATGTGAGCAGGTGACACATAGTCTCCCCTCCACAATGCACCTGACGGTTCTTCAGCTTAGTAAGATGTCAATTATTTAAAACAGAAGTATCAGCCGGCGTGCCTACTATTCATCATCATCAGCCTATAATGTTCCCACTGCTGGGACACAGGCCTCCTCTCTGTGAGAGGGATTGGGCCGTAATCCACCACGCGGGCCCAGTGCGGGTTGGTAGATGTCACATGTCTTCGAATTTTTGGTTTTAGGACATGCCGGTTTCCTCACGATGTTTTCCTTCACCGTTTTGAGAGCAGTGGTGATGAAATAATTTACAAAAAAGTAAAGCGCCTGCCTGGGTTCTAACTGACGACCCACACGTAAGTCGCAGCCGTTACCACTTGGCCACCACTGCTCTCTACACCTACGCCTACTATTACTATTTAGTTTTCTTTTTTACCACTTTAGCTGCCTTCCAGTCCCACACGCACCGCGGTTGCCTCAGCTGACACTTGGTTCACTAATTAGTCATTCGAGAATTGAGATCTGTTGAAAAAGACGGTAATCGATCGGCGTAAAATCACTATCTAAAATGCAACGCTACCTCCAGGTCTATTATACTGAATAGGTACCTTAATTGATTGACCGTAGTGTACAGCTACATGTCGCAGCTGAATTGAAGAATCCACTGCAGTACAAAACGGCTAGCCGCTTTACGAAACAGCTAGTTGAGGTTTAGCAAGATTATCACGATATACGACCATCAAATACGACAGTTGATAACCCATACTCAAACATACTGTAAGGACGGTTTGCTTTCTCAATTGTGACGCAATGTAGCGTCGTCATTTTGTACCTAAACGGCCAACTGTGTAACTGCCGCCGCCACTAAATATAATTAATCGTTAATTCCCAATGTTACTTTTCACGGCAGCAATACCACGACAGCAGTATAACGCCGCCATCTTGTCTTATCACCACAATTTCTGAGAAAATTTCACATTTTTTTCCAAATAAACGTAGAATCAAGTTGAGGGGTTGTTCCGAAAGTAAGCCGATAGAAATGGAGTTGTATGAAACCCTAGCCTAGGTATTAAATATATCTAATCTAACGAAAGACTAATCCAAATGATCATGCCCAATTAAAGTACAATAAACGATTTAATCAGGGTTTCACATGAGGTAAAGTCAGATTATTCGCAAACTTTTCACCAAGTCCAAGTAAAGTACCTATTAACCTACTTATCCAGCTTCGGTAACTATAAATAGCTGAAAGGTAAGTGACTCATGATATTCAATCGGTTTCATTAGATTAGATATACATAATTAAATTTTCTACCTACCAGACGTAAGAGCTTATTACAACTCTTTCCTACTGGCTGATACAATAAATTTTACTATTTTGTTAAAAAACTCTGACTTCCCATAATACAATTCTTACTAATATTATAAATGCGAAAGTACGTAACTCTGTCTGTCTGTCTATCACGCTTTCACGCCTAAACCGCTGAACCGATTGTCATGAAATTTGGCAGAGATATAGCCTGGGATATGGAGAAGGACATAGGCTACTTTTTACGCGATAACCGACATCCACGCGGGCGGAGCCGCTGGCAAAAGCTAATAGCCTATAAAAATAAAATTAGCAAACAATATGTTTTTGTTTTTATGAGGTTCTGTTAAAATAGCTAAGGAATTTATGCTAATGCTGTATTATTTGGATCACCAAATAAATCTAGAATAATTATAAAATACTTTCAGTTAACTAGTTAGTTATCCTTGTTATTTCTCATATTCATTTAAACTTTCTGTATATTCATAAAAAAAAGTTCTGTAAATGGTGGCAAAAATTAGTTTTTAATATTTAGGTACCTTTTGCCTTTACTGTTTTTTTCTGGAAGTCGATTGTATTATTTGTAAAATGGTTTTCCCGGATAGCCAACTCATTAAGTTTTACTTCCGGGATATTAGTGTTATCAGTAAATCTCAACTCACCACGTGTGTAGTCATTGACTCTGTTATCAACGCAGGTGTCCTCAATATTTCGCTGATAAGGATTCAGGTATTTAGGATATGAACTGTTCTTAGTCACACAGCGAATGTGTGGTGAATTGGGTACTCCCATAAGCTGGCCGTCGGCGTCAGTGGACTCTTCGCCACTCATCATGTGCATACAGTATCAATATGGCTGGCTGGCTCTTGCTACCCCTTCAAGTTTTGGTCCCACACTCCCTCTTACAAAGAGGAGGCCTGAAGGCCAATTCTCGTAATTAAAAACGTTCGCAGTGTCATCTCGGCGATAATCGAATTTCAAAAATTTGACATAAATGTATAAGAATTTTTGACAGATTGACACTGAGATCAGACTGTGAACGTTCTTAAAATTACCAGAATGTTACTCAGATGTGTTCCAGAAGAGGCTTATTATGACAGGTCAAATTAGCTTAAAGGAGCCGCTGCCTTACATACCACTCGCTTACGTCGTCTCTACGGGTCTTCCGAAGTTGATTTGTTACTTCAAATGCCGCCAGGAGCCGATTTCGAAGCATGGTCATTAAATAAAAAACAGCAAAAACGACGGGGTGTTTTTTTTTTTTGTGTTTTGTCTTCACACGGTTTGATTGTAAAGCGGTAGTAACTTTACAAAAACCTATTAGCAGTTTTTGGGGGGAACACGAAAAGTCCACGTTAGTCACTTATTTTCACCTTCACTACACTTTTAAGCACTCACACGTAACTAAATTGAATAATTCACTACCAAAATTATACAATTTAATTCGCTATTTCACGAAATTTCATGAAAATGATAATTCGTGCGACATATTCGGCAAAAACGACGGCGTGTTATAAGTTTGACGTGTGTGTGTTCTCGATTTAAAATTTAAAAAAATCCCCGACATAAACAAAAACTATAAAAAGAAAAAAAAATGGCCATTAAAGTTGTAGGTAATATTTTGATCAAGGCATTGTCAAGTCGGGGGACTGTCAATGAAAGAGGCAAACAGAAGTGGCCTTTTCATTAGACGTCCCCCGAATCATGTGCCGTCCCTGCCACCCTCTGGTTTAGGATGTTTTATGTGGAATTAATTATGATATAGGTAGGTACTCGTTCGATCGATGACTATGACGGCCGATTTGGACAGCTATGACGGCAAGGGTAAGGTAAGTTAATGACCGAGTGGCATCCAGTACAAACACTGGAGGAATACCTATGTGTTGACCTACGCAGGCGCCGACAGGAGCGGATGACATTGTTGCCATCACGGGTAGAACCTGAATAAGGCTGGCACAGAAGCGAGGGGATTGAATGAATGAATGAATGTCTTTATTTGCCAGAAACGTGGTACATAATAGTACGTTATGGTACAAGTGTATAACGTTGGTGATTACCGCTGAGGTGCCATTGAGGCCCGACCCGCTAGGCGAGGGTCTTAAGAGAGTCGAGGACGGTAATCATCAATAGACACGTGTATCATACGATGTTTTTCAACACACTTGTGAAGAAAATAATACTAAAAAAATATTTTGTCCTTGGAGTTTTAGGTAGTAAACTTTCCATAACGTTAAGGGCTTCACATCTTATATCGGGCGGTGTTACAACATAAATAACTTTCTTCATAACTAGTACTTGTAGTCATTTTAATGAATAAATAACTATAATTTTAACAGTGAAAACGAGTTGAGATTTTTTTCTTTTGCCAATGGCGGGAATGTAATCAGTTTTCCAATGCGCGCGCATCTAACAATGGCGATCGGCCTTTTACTAACGCCGCATTCCGAATTAGAAAAATAACGCTATGAGCGCTCACATCGATATTTTGCGTTCCGAGTTAGATATCACGATTCTGACAGCTAAGAACCGTCATTTTTGTCATCAATACGGAACGTTCGTGATCGCGATAAAAGTGTTCACTCAACGTTAAAACATATATTCACCATATTAAACTTGTATACACCACACATTTTTTTCTTCTTAGATAGTAGCACTATTTCAAATAAATCTAAATTAACTAAAGATTCGATGTGACTTAAAACAAAACAGCACAACTGTCATTTTTGAAATTGACAGTTGTGCATTGTCAGTGAAAGTTTTATTCATTAAAAACGTACAAGTTGAAATTATCTATTTAATTACGAAGTTGCATGAAATGATCAAGCATATAAATAAATTTATATACCTATGTATATTAATTTATTTTTTGTACTATTGAGCACGACCTTTTTTGTATCGAAACTTTTTAAGAACAAAGCAAATCAAACAATAAAAAAAAATCTATAACTCACTTGTGAATAATAGTAATGAAAAAGTCACAGTTTGATAATAGGTGTCATTTTGTGCCTAATTTCGGTGAAATTAGAGCCATTTTATGAGCAAGTGAAAAGGATATTAATTATATATTTGGCACAAGAAAATATAGGCATATGTCCAATAGTGCGTGAAGTTGGGCTGTAGGTGAAGTAATAACCAAACCTGTTTTTTTTTTTTGTTTTTATCCTACGATTACGCTGTGAATCACAACAAAACAGCAGCTGTGAACAGTACCTAATTGATTTTTATCATCGATTTTAACGTATTTAACTTTTTTTTACACACGTGCTGATAACGATTTTCATTTAAATATATGACAATCGTTCTAATTAATCAGTCAGTCACAACCGAGAGAGTCAAAATGTTTCGTGCTGTGGTATTGTTTTGTGCCGTGCTGGCTCTGACCAAAGGGCAGACCACTCAAGTTAGCCAGTGTGAGTAACTAACTATAATAATAAATAAATCTGGGAAGTTTGTTGCGCCACTGCTTCTAAAGCTAAAGCACGCAAGCAAGTGGTGAATGGTCTTATGTAATTTTGACGTTCAAAAAGTCCAGATAATTAGCCTCTTTTGAATAGCTTTAAATTTTGATTTTAACATACTACGTGAGATTAATTTTGCTTGACTTTAGTTGTTTGATGGATAAACGAATATTAGTATGTTTAATTGTCGTTTGAGCTGCAATCATCGATCGTGCTTTTTGGGTGTTTGTTGCGCCAATTCTTCTTTCCAGCTAAAGCACTAGGAAGTGGTGAAGGGCAGGCATTTTGGAGGACTATCTAATGTATTTTTGACGTTCAAAAAGTGCTGACTCTCAGCCTAGTTTGAACAAATGATTTTTGATTTTTGAATTATTATTATTTCTTTAATGTTTTTGTACTGTGAAACTGTGTGATATTTGTGTGACTGTGGCACGAGACAGATATGCCTACCCTTCTTTTATTACTCCGTGGATATACCTACTCTTATAATTTGTAAATCCGTATAATTTGTATAAACATGATTTGATTTGATGACTACACGATCAGTGATCGAGACGACACGCGACGCCCAACGTGTAGCAAACCGAAAATCGTGACATTTTAACTTTTCTTTTTAATTCAGGCCTTGGTAGCTCTCCCGGTCCCCTGCCGATCAACGCGTACATAGCAGGCTGCGAGACACCGCCGTGCCACTTGCCACAGCGGCAGGATGCCGTCGTCCAAATCGTCTTCAGAGCACGTAAGTACCTACTTTGTTTTTAACAAGATCACAGAACATGACTCAACTAAAACAAAAAAGAGGAAAGTACGGAAGGAAGAAGGAGTTTAGAAATACCTCGTTTTTGTAATGAATCGGGGTATTCAAACTAGTCTAATTGAATTAATAATTATTTTCGTTTAGCTATAACTTTTCACTGGCACTTTTTATGTGGGGTGTCTTTAAAACAATCTTGTAATAATTACACTTACAATTACTCTTTATAATAATTAAGTAATATTAATAGACTCAAATATTGTAATCGTAGTAGTGGGGAGCAAACCCCACATATATTTGCCCAGTGTCCTTTTAAATGGGCCATTAAGGGAAAGGAGGTAGCCATTTTATTGAAGTTAGGTACAAGATAACTAATTATAATCTAAGTCAAACCTAATTTTGACATAACAGAATCGGCTAATTTCGTGATTTTTTTTTCAGCCTATGTCATACACCAGATGAGAACTGTGGCAATTGCATACTTAGGAATCCCCATCCCATATAGCCTCGGCGAGAAGGCAGTGACCTGTAACTTCCTGACTAACACACACTGTCCCGTGGATCGTGACGAAGTTATTCATTACACGCTCAACATGCTCATCGAGGATTTCATGCCTGCAGTAAGTAAAAGAAAGGAAGTTAGTCGCAATTGAAGTCTAAAAATGTCTCTGAAACAAGGATGGAAAGATACACTCACAGAAACCTCTCGAAATCGAGCCAGCTTTTGTCTAAAGGACTACTTATAGATTTTAAATGGTCGTGATTTTAATTTACAATTACAGCAGCCTATTTTTCAGTTAGGTCAGGTATGTTTTCCGCCTTACGCCCTGTATTCATAGGTTTGTTTGCTTGATTACAGGGAACTCAGTTGCCCATCGAGTTCAGGATCATGGATGACAGCAACAACGCCGTCATGTGCATCAGAGTGCAAATTCTTGTCGTGCCACCGGTCAACACATTCGGAGCTCAGAACGCAACATTGACTGTTGAAGTATAACTGTATAAGTGTATATACTTTCTGCGGAAGTGTGATTTTCGTGTTAATTAAATGTTCACTAAAGCCTATTTCGGTGTTTATTTTATTTGGCATGACTCTAGTTGCAAAACCGTTTCAAACAGTTTAAAATTACGACCACGGTTCTTCGCTGTCTATGTTCTGAACACGGACATCGAAGCGCGTTGAATACTCAAAGAAAATGATAATTTCCTGTATGACGTCTGTCGTAACGACAAGTCACAAACGCAAACGACAACATCTAGTCGTAGCAACATAACACACAGTTTGCGCTACAACTTTCTGCTTAACTGCTTTAATCTTCCTTTGCAAGCGAAATAGAAACACAATAATTGTTTCTTATGATAGGTATGACCCAAAGTCCTTTCATTGATTGGTCGTGAATACCAACAATGACGCACCTGAAATATATAATAAGGAGTCAGAAGTGCAGTCTGTAGTACACACAGCGTCAGTATGTGCTAACCGCTCAAGTTTTAAAATGTTACACTGCTACAACATTGAATTCGTTACGAATAATCTAAAGAATACTTCAAAAAGAGTTCATTTTTTCTTCTTCGATTCGAACCATCGCTTCATCGAACGTCGGCACACTCATACCGGTAGTTTGACGAACTAGCCAGCGAGCCCATACGAATTGCGATGAAATTGTTATTTACTATCATACGATCTTTTAGGTCTCTGTGTAATCGATAGACTATGTTATTTGAGGGTATCCATTAATTTAACTTTGTCGTGTCTACCTATTGCCAACAAATAAAATGATAAAAATAGAGTAGACAGTTCAATTTAATAAGAGAGTAAAACAAAATAGTGGAGTTATAAAAAGAGGTACCTGCCTAGAAATTACGCACTCAAGGATGGTAAGGAAAGTAGTAGGTAAAACTTGATAATGGCGATGTCTTCAGTTCTGGTGTCAAATAGTGCGATCCACTTAACTTGATAATGGCTTCAGGCCAAGTCTGCAGTTTCGTTTTCAAATAGTGCGATCCACTTAGTCCATATATTTGAAATGCCACTCCAGGAGCTGGTCCACCTATTCAAGGTCATATTTAGAGAACTTCGCTAGTAACCGTTGTGATTTGCTGTCTTGGCAATCGCGCAACATTGATGCAATTATGAATATAACGTGTTCTTCATGTTGATAGAATATGATTTTCTTCAATCCGACCCTCCCAATGCCATCTGCTCAGTCCCTGAATTATTTTCAGCTTAGAAATCTTTTACAACTTGACTTCTCTCGTGTCATCCCTCATTTTTTTTTCCACAGAATACTTTTTTGTTTTTTTTTCTATCAAATCCTTTCTTTTTCGTTTTTCTCGCAGCCATAGCCGGTCTAGTTGGTCAAGACGTATCAAACCTCCTTGATAAAAGCCGAGATTGCGTTTAAGAATCTTAAAATTATAATTTAGAATTCCGTTATTTAGTAGACAACGTTATAAGGTATAAAAAACCAAATTTAGGCCATCCAAAACGAGATAAAATTATTTTTAGTAAATACAATCATATTGCAACCTTCCTTGAATTTATACTGCATAGATAATTAGAAGAATAAGTAGACATCAGTTTGACACGTTTGACTGAAATGTCGTAACAATAATATTTTTATGTAAAATGATGGAAAATTGTAATGTAAAATCAGGTAAATCAATATAGACAAATCGTTTAAGACCGATTCGCAGAGTACTAATACAGAAAATAAAGTGCATAATATAATAATGTTAGAAAGTGGTAAAAGGATACTAAAACAAAGATGATAATTATGGATGAATGAAAAGAAAGCATAAGTAATAAACAGATACGAGTACTATAACTTACTTACCCTCAAGTTATATCTACAATCTACAAAGTTTGATGTATACGTTCACTTTAAACGTCTGTATGCAGATATGACATAAAAGATCACGTGACATCTAGCATCTTTCAATCTAAAATATTTCTAGCGCTTCCTATTTTTTTAACCGACGAAAAAACGGAGGAGGTGACGCGTATTTTTTTTTTTATGTATGACCACGCATATCTTTTTACAGAGTAGTTCGATTTTGATAATTCTTTTTTTATTAGAAAGGGTATACCCCGAAATTGGTCCCATATAATGTTTGGAAAAAAAAATCTAACCCTAAGGGTAGGGAAACAGGGATGATTGATTGTTTACTCACTGATTGTAATGTAAAACCACGCATAACTGCTTACAGAGTAGTCCGATTTTGATAATTCTTCGGTCGGTCTTAATTAATCGGTGACTTTGGAAATGTATTTTAATTTTATGTCACCGCCTTCCGAACTTAGTTATTAAGGTTAAACACAGCATGTTTATTATTTTTTTCTTTGCAGTTTTTTCGGCGGTTTAATTTTTTTGTAAAAAAAGTTTTTTTTCGTTTGTGTTTTATAGATATCACTTGTCTAGGGACCCGGCGGTCTTGAAACCTCCGGTCTAATTATACATTGAATATCCTCCCATAACTGTTAATCATATTCTGTAAAACAATTCTGTAATTATAATAAAATATTTTTTGCAAAATACAAAAGTAACTTGGGCCCAGCACGGATTTGAACGCATACGTTTTTTGGATGGGTAACCACTTAGGTAAAGGAGCTACGAGAAGGATTACTTATTGCATAACGCGTGGTCCAGGCCGTACCTACATCTGAGTATATAAGTGATGTATCAACACAGAACAGAATTTCTGTGACAGACTTTATGTGACATTTCTATTTTCAATAATTTTGTTTCTAAATAGTAATACATATTAGTATGTATTTTGCTTAGTAGCCCGACTCAGAGTATTTCTCTAAAATGAAGAAGGGGTGCTCCTTCTTTGTTTCAGAGAAATACTCGGTGGGTGAAAAGATATGAAGAAGAGGGTTAGCTTTGCTCTTCGAAAGAAAAGTGGAGGACCCCTCATAAAAGAGGCGCAGCGACAGCACATGGTCAGCGAATATGAAACAAGGTTTCATACAAACAGGACATTCTGCCAAAATTATTCGACACATCTTTACGTGCACCGTGCACAACACGCAGAAGGTTTGCAGCATCGAAAACCAGGTCAAAAACCATATTTAACGGAAAAACATTAACATTAAGTTATAAATTACAATTATTTATTGATTTTAGTAATATTCAAATAACATTGTGTCACACGTAATATGGATTATTTTGTGGTTTATTTTCAATCTTCGTTTCGTAATGAAAATTAATACTTACCTAAGCTATAACCGCAATAAGTCCTATTAAATACGATTTGTAAACTTTGAGGTTTGAGATAGAACGATTTATAACTGAGTCATTTAATTGTATTGTGAAAACGAGTCTGCATTTGTTATATTTGCGTGGGTAGGTTTGCGTAGTTTGGCTAGTTGTGGTTTCTTCAGTGTACCCACACACAGTAGTAATTACAGCTCAATATTGTACCTGCATGGGCACTTTTGAAACCTCAGAAGCTAGGTGTACGGTTCCAAATTGTTGTTTCCTATGGAGAAGAGCCGGCAAGAAACTCCACGGTTACTCTTTTAAAAATAATTGGCTTCAACAATGTTTTCAAATTACAGAGATAAAATGTATGGGAGGACAGTGCAGGCCTGTCAATAAGTATCAGGTACTTAGACGAACACAGAATAGAAAATCGTCTACAAATCTACAGTCTGTAAGGCCCACAACGTTCTCTCATTCACAATATGTAAAATAATCTACATAAATAAAATGAAACCTATTTAAACATAGTGACATGATTTCCATGACAATCACAAAAAATTGTCGATATTAAAATTGATGTATAATTCATAAAATTATAACGAATAAACATTTAGGAATAACTTGTTAAAAAATATTTTTCTTAATCATTTATTTCAATAACAATATAAGTAATAAAAAATATATTACATTATTATTCTCATTTAAAAAATTATCGAATAATAAAAGAACAGAGTAAGATTAAAGATTACTGTTGAAAAGAAAAATAAAATTCTCATGTCGAGATTTTAACCCAAACCTACGTGTTACAGAATACGAAACGACACGCTACCAGCTGTCGGCACTTGAATTATAGCATTGCATATGTAAGCTATAGAGCCCTTTATACCAGGAGACTTTTATTTTTGGTAATATGCGTTATTGTTTATTACTTTGCCTATGTATGTATCAAGTCCATCCGACGAAACAGACAGCTGTGCTGCTGGGGAGTTTGTTGCGCCACTTCTTCTTCCCAGCTAAAGCACTAAGACGTGTCGAAGGGTGGGCGGTTTTGGGGGACTGTCTTATGTATTTTGAAGTTCGAAAAGTGCTGATTCTCAGCCTAATTTTAATAAATGTTTTTGATTTTGATTTTGACATGAGAACGTGAATTTTAGCAATAGTATGAACCGACTAAGCTCATAAGTAATTATGTACTCTGCGCGACGGTATGCGTTTTGTTTCATTCGACGCCAGTATGTGAGTTCTGAGGTGAGCGTTCTGTGTTGATATTTCACTTATACACACAAATGTAGGTACGGCCTGGACCGCGCGATATAGCAATAAATAATACTTCTCGTACTGATTACCCATCCAAAATAAATGTGCGTTCAAATCCGTGCTAGGCCCAAGTAACTTTTTGTATTTTGCAAAAAATATTTCATTATTATGACTGTATTGTTTATCCGAATATGATTAAACATTTATGGGAGGATATTCAATGTCTAATTAGACCGAAGGTTTTGGGGTCTCTAGACAAGTGACATCCATAAAACCTAAACGATAAAATAGGGAGCGCTAGAAATATTTTAGATTGACAGACACTTAATGTCACGTGATCTGTCACGTCGTCTCTGCATACATACTTTCTAAGTGTTCGTATACATCAAACGTAGATTGTAGATATAACTTGAAGGTAGGGATTAATTATATAAAGAAAACGTAAGTAAGTTAAATTAATGGATACCCTCAAATAACATTGTCTATCGATTAGACAGAGACCTAAAACATCGTACGACAGTAAATAACAATTTCATCAAGATTTCATCGCAATTCGCATGGGCTCGTTGGCTAGTTCGTCAAACTACCGGTATGAGTGTGACGACGTTCGATGAAGCGATGGTTCGAATCCAAGAAGAAATAATGATTCTTTCTTTTTTTGAAGTATTATATTCTTTAGATTATTCGTAACGAATTCAATGTTTTAGCAGTGTAACATTTTAAAACTTGAGGGGTAGCACATACTGACGCTGTGTGTACTACAGACTGCACTTCTGACTCCTTATTGAACATTTCAGGTGCGTCATTGTTGGTATTCACGATCATTCAATGAAAGGACTTTAGGTCATACCTATCATAAGAAACAATTATTGTGTTTCTATTTCGCTTGCAAAGGAAGATTAAAGCAGTTAAGCAGAAAGTTGTAGCGCAAACTGTGTGTTTTGTTGCTACGACTAGACGTTGTCGTTTGCGAGACGTCATACAGGAAATTATCATTTTCTTTGAGTATTCAACGCGCTTCGATGTCCGTGTTCAGAACATAGACAGCGAAGAACCATGGTCGTGATTTTAAACTGTTTGTAACGGTTTTGCAACTAGAGTCATGCCAAATAAAATAAACACCGAAATTGGCTTAAGTGAACATTTAATTAACACGAAAATCACACTTCCGCAGTAAGTATATTTTATACTTCAACAGTCAATGTTGCGTTCTGAGCTCCGAATGTGTTGACCGGTGGCACGACAAGAATTTGCACTCTGATGCACATGACGGCGTAGTTGCTGTCATCCATGATCCTGAACTCGATGGGCAACTGAGTTCCCTGTAATCAAGCAAACAAACCTATGAATACAGGGCGTAAGGGGGAAAACATACCTGACCTAACTGAAGAACAGGCTGCTGTAATTGTAAATTAAAATCACGACCATTTAAAATCTGTAAGTAGTCCTTTAGACAAAAGCTGGCTCGATTTCGAGAGATTTCTGTGAGGGTATCATTCCATCCTTGTTTCAGAGATATTTTGAAACTTCAATTGCGACTAACTTCCTTTCTTTTACTTACTACAGGCATGAAATCCTCGATGGGCATGTTGAGCGTGTACTGAATGACTTCATCACGATCCACGGGACAGTATGCGTTAGTCAGGAAGTTACAGGTCACTGCCTTCTCGCCGAGGCTATATGGGATGGGGATTCCTAAGTATGCAATTGCCACAGTTCTCATCCAGTGTATGACGTAGGCTGAAAAACAAATAAGTCACGAAATTAGCCGACACTCTTATGTTAAAGTTTGGTTTGACTTAGATTAAAATTAGGTACCTAACTTCAATAATAGGGCTACCTACTGTCCCATAAGGGCCCATTTAAAACGACACTTGGCAAAAATATATGGGGCTTGCTCCTCACCACTAACGAGTACAATAGCCTATTCATATTACGTAATAATTATAAAGAGTAATTGTAAGAGTAATTATTAAAAGATTAATTGTTTTAAAGACACCCCACATAAAAAAGTGCCAGTGAAACGGTAATAAATTATTAATTCAATTAGATTAGTTAAAATACCCCGATTAATTACAAAAACGAGGTATTTCTACTTAACTCCTTCTTTCTTCAGTACTTTCCTCTTTTTTTGTTTTTAGTTGAGTCATGTCCTGTGATCTTCTTAAAAACAAAGTACTTACGTGTTCTGAAGACGATTTTGATGACGGCATCCTGTCCTTGTGGCAAGTGGCACGGCTGTGTCTCGCAGCCTGCTATGTACGCGTTGATCGGCAGGGGACCGGGAGAGCTACCAACGCCTGAATGAAAAAGAAAAGTTAAAATCTCACGGTTGTCGGTTCGCTACACGTTGGGCGTCGCGTGTCGTCTCGATCACTGATCATGTAGTCATCAAATCAAATCATGTGTATACAGATTATAAGGAGTTACAAATTATAAGAGTTGGTTTAACCACGGAGTAATGAAAGAAGGGTAGGTAAATCTGTCTCGTGCCACAGTAAGGGGCACACAAATATTACACAGTGCCACAGTACACAATTTTAAAAGAAACAATAGTAATTCATATCGATCAATCAATCAATTATTAATGAATTATCAATGCTGCAATCATCGTGCTTTTAAAAGCACGATCAATGATTGCAGCTCAAACGGCAATTAAACAAACTTGTGTACGTTTATCCATCAAACAACGAAAGTCAAGCAAAATTAATCTCACGTAGTATGTTAAAATCAAAATTAAAATTCATTTATTCAAAATAGGTTTAATAACAACACTTTTTGAACGACAAAATTACATAAGACAGTTCGCTACTTCACCACTTGCCTGCGTGCTTTAGCTTTAGAAGCAGTGGCGCAACAAACTTCCCAGATTTATTTATTATTATAGTTAGTTACTCACACTGGCTAACTTGAGTGGTCTGCCCTTTGGTCAGAGCCAGCACGGCACAAAACAATACCACAGCACGAAACATTTTGACTCTCGCTATTGTGACTGACTGATTAATTAGAACGATTGTCATATATTTAAATGAAAATCGTTATCAGCACGTGTGTAAAAAAACTACGTTAAAATCGATGATAAAAATCAATTACTTTTCACAGCTGCTATTTTGTTGTGATTCACAGCGTAATCGTGGGATTAAAAATTAAAAAGAACAGGTTTGGTTTGGTTATTACGTCATCTACAGCCCAACTTCACCCACTGCTGGAAATAGGCCTATATTTTCTCCCCCGCCGCCGCCGCGTTTTTTTTTGCCTCGCTCCTGTGCTAGCCTCATACAGGTTCTACCCGCGATGGAATTAATGTCATCCGCTCCTGTTGGCGCCGGCGCAGGTCAACACATAGGTATTCCTCCAGTCCTTGTACTGGACGCCACTCGGTCACTGCCTTGCCTTACCTTTGCCGTCACAGCTATCCAAATCCGCCGTCATCATCATCGATCGTTATCAACGAGTACCTATATCACAATAAATTCCACATAAGAAATCCTAAACCAGAGGGTGGCAGGGACAGCACATGATTCTTGCGTACACGAAACAAGCGTAGAAATTTTTCGTTGGTTATAGCCAATTTTTTTTATTGCCTACGATTATTTTCGATACCTATTTGATGTATTTAAATCCATTTGCATACAAACAACGCATTCACGAACGGCTTAGTCACTATCCGAAACAGGAACCTCCCGAAACAAACGCGTCCGGTGAAGACCTGCGTCAGGCGGAAGGTGAGGACGCCGTGCCGCCTCTCAAGCCATTCCTCAAAGAGGGGACTTACCGCCGCAATTGTGACGTGCCCAGCACTGGGTTGCGACAATCGCACTCTCCACGTCGTCATGAGATCCCGCCGGAGTTCTGTCCGCTGTGCCGCGATTTCCCGCGGCAGCGGAGTTACGCCCCGGCGACGGTACCCCTGGGCTAGCAAACCTTAATAAGGTTACCATGTAACCTAGCTAGAACGCCAGATTCAATTGTGTCGAAAATTTCTGACATTCGACAAAATGTCCATCTGTTATGACAATTTAGTCTATACTACAGTGGTGCCGATTCTGTTGTACACCGAACTAAACTAACTAAACTATAACTAAAATTCCTTACTTTTTACTATGAGAATCTAAACGCTATTCTGCAAAAAAATATCTCTAAATTTAAAAACTATTTTGACACAACTAATATCGAATTTGACAATCGCGACTCGCACGTGGTATGTTTTGGCTTCGCAACGTGGTACATGTTTGCCCTACCCCGTGTTTTTTTTTAGAGCCAGCAGCGCGCTGGGGTCGGCAGCCTCAACGTGATTTATATGGAATTTTCACTTTTTTCATGGAAAATATGAAAAATTATTATCCACATGTTGAGTTTTAGAGGTGTTTGGGGCTTTATAAAGGGGGTCGAAATTTTCATTATGTTTGCGATAGGACACACCGTTTTCGAGGTATAAGCAAAAGAAAAGAAAAAAAATACAGTATTTTTTTTAATTTTATTCCACACCTATTTAATCGCGATTAAAAATAGTCAGATTTAGTAAGACACCAAAATTTTAGGTTGAATAGATTAATGAAATTGACAACAACAGAATAGCAAAATTACCATTTTCACTAAACTAATAATTCAGTGCAATCTTAGTGCTGTCAAACTAAATATAGTTAAAGTTGTGTCACTTTAGTCAATTTCAGAATAGGAAATCGTCGTTTGACAGGAATAAACTAAATTTTGGTGATTTTTGTGACAACAGAATCGGCACCATTATCTACTAATTTGTTTGCATTGAATAGGCTCCGAAACTACTGAACCGATTTGAAAAATTCTTTCACTGTTGGGAAACTACACTACGCCCAGGTGACATAGGCTTTATTTTATCCCCGTATTCCCACGGGAACGAGAACTACTCGTCGGAAACCGCGGAGCACTGCTACTGTTTAATAAAAACAAATTTGAAAACTTTTTCCGGATATATTGCCACCTGACCCCTGTCAAGAGAAGCTGTTTATCAAACATAAATATGTTAAAATTGTAACGACAAGTCGGCATATTTGTAGATTTTCCACCGTTTCTGGGGTAAGCAAATTGTTATTTAACCAAATCATAATCCTGCCAGGGGTGCGGGTTGTTCGAAAGAGATACCGTGGCCCCTGGCACATAAGCAACTGAAGGAACACGGGTGGATTTTAGTTAATAAAAATCTGACACGACTTTCCACTCCACCCAGAGCGGGAGAAGTTATTTGATGATTACCCATCCTCAAAAAATAAAATAAATAATTCATAATTTCTTTAACGCTTAGTTTTTATTGCACACTCCCAAATAAATGTCAATAATTAGCTACGTATGTAGCTAGTACGGTGTGGTACCACACTAGGAACGAATTTTATTCGACCCTGACACTGTTACACATTACTTTTGTAAGAACCGCTTATCGTGTGTAACAATCGAAATGACTTGTATTTTTACCGACCCTAGTTTTACGATGTTTTCGAAACAATAGATACTTATGCAGAATGAACGCACGGGAGCGGCATGCCCACGTTTCATGAACAGCAGTACGGTTTCACCAAAGGGTGTTGTACCACTGACGCTGGTGTCACCCTAATAAAGAACATTTTTAACGCGTGGGAAGAAGCAAAAGATGCTAATGGAATCTTTTGTAACCTCTCCAAGGCGTTCGATTGCGTAAACCATGAGACACTTCTGCTGAAACTGGAGCACTATGGGATTAGAAATACAGCTCTAGATTTACTAAGATGATACCTGAAAGACAGAAAAGTTAAAGTTTCAAGTAAACGGCATAAACTCACTAGGGGCTGAAATGGCAATGGGCGTTCCCCAAGGTTCAATATTGGGTCCATTCCTCTTTTTAGTTTGCATTTATGATTTATCGTATTTACTTCTAAATCAACCGAAGATGGTGGTGGTGTGGGATGGTTATTTGCAGATGACACATCATTGATATTTAAAATAGACCGACGTACACAAAATCTTGACGACGTGAATAACTCTATTCTTCAGGTCCAAGATTGGTTTACGGTAAATAATTTGGTACTAAATGCCACAAAAACCAAATGCATTCGATTTTAATTACCAAATGTTAGAAGTAGTGAATGGTGACATCATATTGAATGGAGAAAAACTGGAATTTGGTAATCAAACGGTGTTCCTGGGAATCACGGTAGACGACAAACTACAATGGGGACTTCATATAATATCTCTTGCGGGGCGGCTAAGCTCGGCCGCTTATGCTGTTAGAAAGATCAGACAGTTAACAGATGTAGAAACAAAATATTTTATTTCACATAAACCTGCATGGGCACTTATGAAACGTCAGAAGCTAGGTGCACGGTTCCAAATTGTCGCTTCCTATGGAGAAGAGCCGGCAAGAAACTCCACGGTTGCTCTTTAAAAAATAATTGGCTTTAACAATGTTTTCAAATTGCAGTGATAATAGGTATGGGAGGACAGTGCAGGCCTGTCAATAAGTACCTGGTACTTAGAGGTATGAAAATACAGAATAGAAAATCGTCTACAAATCTAGTCTGTAAGGCCTACAACGTTCTCTCATTCACAATATGTAAAAATAATCTAGATAAATAAAATGAACCTATTTAAACCAACTGACATGATTTCAATGACAATCACTAAAAATTTGTCGATATTATAATTGATGTATAAAGGTGCCGATTCTGTTGTTACATCCACCGAACTAAACTATAACTAAAATTCCTTACTTTTGACTATGAGAATCTTAACGCTATTCTGCAAAAAAACATCTCCAAATTTAAAAACAATTTTGACACAACTAAAATCGAATTTGACAATCGCGACTCGCACTTGGTATGTTTTGGCTTCGCAACGTGGTACATGTTTGCCCTACCCCGTGTTTTTTTTTAGAGCCATAGGCGAGCAGGGTCGACATGATTTATATAGAATTTTCACTTTTTGCATAAAAATATGAAAAAATATTACCCACATGTATTTTTTTAAAGGGGGTCGAAATTTTCATTATTTTTGCGATAGGACACAACCATTTTCGAGATATAAGCAAAAGAAAAGAAAAAAAATACAGTAGTTACTATTTTTGCACCAGAAGTCGAGGTGTCGGTGTGAATTTTAGTTCTTGAAAACTAATAGTTAGATACGAAATGCTGACCACATCTAGTTTAAAAAAATATGATTGACGTGTAAAAGTGTTTGTAAAAACCTACTTACAGAAATAAAATCATTTATCATTTATCTAACGACCCGTAACTAGTGCCAAAGATTCGCGAATGACAGCCGGGACCAACGGCTTAGCGTGCTTTCCGAGGCACGGAGGGGTTTTGATATGTAAAGATGGTCTGGGAATGTTTTAGGTATTCTATACATTGCCTAGGTATTGTATAAAATACCGGATCATACAGTTTGCCGGTAACATATTTACATATTTCCTTATTATTTTTCATATACATTTAAACCTTCTGAATAAGTTCTGTAAATGATGGTGAAAACGGCATCAAAATTCGTTGCATAATTTAGAAGAACAACGCGATCAGACAGACACACGGAAAGCGACTTCAGTCACTACATATTATGAAAACTTAAAAAAAAACCCGTCTTCCGAAAAAACACTACAAAGCATCGGTTGTTTTTCTTAGGAAAAAGTTTGAAAGAATGTTTTTCACTTTTAGAGTAAGCTTGTGGCTAAGTAACAATAGCTACACGGGTTGATCGATCAGATTAAGCTACACTTGCCGCGGTTGGTCCGTGGACGGGTGACCATCTTTACATACCAAGACTCCGAAAAAAGCACATCAAAAAGCACGCAAAGCCACACACATAAAGCACAAAAAAAGAAGCACGTTAAGCCGTTGGTCCCGGCTGTCATTTGTGGATCTTTGACATTCGTTACGGGTCGTCAGAAGCCAGAAAGTCTAACAACCAGTCTTACCAAGGGGTATCGTATTGCCCAGTAACTGGGTTGTGTAGGTCAGATAGGCAGTCGCTCCATATAAAATACTGGTATTCAACTGCTTCCGGTTAGACTGGAAGCCGACCCCAACATAGTTGGGAAAACGCTAGGCAGATGATGAGTTGTAGTACCTGCCCCACACCAATTCAAAATTTCATCATCCTTGGTCAAAATAATGCATATTTATGCGATAACAGCAATCGCGGTTGATTTGCTGTCATTTTTTGAAGAGTTCCGTTGTTTGTCTTCAAAACGCATCATCAGTTCTACAGGGTTTTTTTTTTTTTTTTGGGTGGGATATCAGATAACTTCTCCCGCTCTGGGTGGAGCAGGACGGCGTGTCAGACTTTTACTGACTAAAACCCACCCGTGTTCCTTCAGTAGCCCGTATGCCAGGGGCTGTGGTGTCTCTTTCGAACAAACCCGCACCCCTGGCAGGCATCGACCCTTGCGGGTCCCATCACTTTTTGTGCTGACATCTCTTTGAGGCGCGTGTGGAACACAACGCGCCGTCGACTTGGGCTTGGTCCTTACCGGACAGCGAGCTACCCATTACTCGCCGTCCGCAAACCCATGCCTACGGTGGCCGGAAATCGGCCTGGGATTCCCGACGCCCAGGGCGTCTGTTCTACAGGGTAAGTTTTTATCCAGTGCGCAAACTGTAACCATGAATTCAGCATATCATTCTAGACCCCCTACCGCAGAAATGTTTGGCCGGTCATACAAAAAAAAAAAAAAATCTGCTGAACGGATTTTCATGCGGTTTTCACCAATAGACAGAGTGATTCATAAGGAAAGTTTAGATGTACAATTTGCTAAGGTTTTGTGTAAATAGATTAACGCGGGCGAAATCACTGGCAAAAGCTTGTTTATCATATTTAGGTACCTTTTGCCTTTTTTTTTCAGTTTTTACTGTTTTTCCGGAAGTCGATTATATTTTTTGTAATAAGGTTTTTCCGGATAGCCAACTCATTAATTGTTAGTTCCGTGATATTAGTGTTATCAGTCAATCTCAACTCACCACGTGTGGAGTCGTTGCCTCTGTTATCAACGCAGGTGTCCTCGATATTTCGCTGATAAGGTTTCAGATGTTTAGGAACTGGATTGGTCTTTGTCACACAGCGCATGTGTGGTGAATTGGGTATTCCCATAAGCTGGCCGTCGGCGTCGGTAGACTCTTCGCCGCTCATCATGTGCATACAGCACAAATCTGGCTGGCTGGCTGGCTCTAGCTACCCTTTCAAGTTTTGGACCATTTGCGGGTCTACATGAGGTCAAAGAGAGCAGTGGTAGCCCAGCGGTAACAGCCGCGACTTACCTACGAATTGTAGGATGTTGGTTCGAAACGTGTATTTAAATTATTTCATCACCACTGCTATCAAAACGATGAGCGAAAACATCGTGAGGAAACTAACATGTCCCGAAAACCAAAAAAACGAAGACATGTGAAATCTGCCATCCCGCATTGGGCAACGTGTTGGATTACGGCCCACTCCCTCTCACAGAGAAGAGGCCTGTGTTCCAGAAGAGGCTGATTATGAGAGGTCAAATTAGCTTAGAGGAGCCGCCGCCTTACATACCACTCGCTTACGTCGTCTCTACGGATATCCCGAAGTTGATTTGTTACTTCAAATGCCGTGAGAAGCGGATTTCGAAGCATGGTCATAACAATATATCGATCCTCTCGAAACCTGCGAAGACTCGCTGCACTGTAGAAAGTGACGCGCCTATTGTTCTTGATGCACTTCACTGACTTCTGCCTTCTTCTAACATTGTTATGATACGTGTAAATTTTTCTAGTGTTGGCAACATGATAGTAATTCAATAATGATTCTGAAAGACACAATGACCGCCTTTAATCATTTTGATTTGACAGATGGAAAACAAAAATGAGAAAACAAGCAAAAAAAAACAACCCCGAATTGAATTCATTTCAAAATTAGAAGTTTCTGAACGGAAAAGTTTGCATGTTTGGATGTATGAATGTTTGTTACTCTTTCACGTAAAAACTACTGAATGAATTTGGATGAAATTTGGCACACAAATAGATTATAACCTAGATTAACATATGGAATACTTTTTATCCTGGTATTACGCTCCCGCGGGATAATTTACGACTTCCACGTGGGCGAAGCCGCGGGTGAAAGCTAGTAATATTATAAATGTGAAAGTTTCGATGTTTGTTACTCAATCACGCGGAAACAGCTGAACGGATTTGTATGAAATTTCGCATACAGATAGACTATAACCTGGATTAACACATAG
Organism: Polymixis flavicincta; assembly: GCA_949987655.1. Lineage (NCBI taxonomy): Eukaryota > Metazoa > Arthropoda > Insecta > Lepidoptera > Noctuidae > Polymixis > Polymixis flavicincta. The sequence goes on along the minus strand of OX465190.1, from coordinate 10,879,350 downwards.
GATTTTTTATCTCGGTTTTAGGTTCCTGTGGGGTAATTTCCGACCTTCGCGCGGTTGCAAAATTCACCAGCGTGAACTCCGCTCACTGACGCAGTCATAAGATCGTCAAATGCACAAGTAACATCATATGCAGCGTAGGATGGTAGATGAGCCAATGGTGCCGATTCTGTTGTCACAAAATTCTCTAAACTTAGTTCACTCAAAATTTAGTTTATTCCTGTCAAACGACGATTTCCTATTCTGAAATTGACTAAAGTGACACAACTTAACTATATTTTGGTTTGACAGTACTGAGATTGCACTGAATTATTAGTTAACTAAATCTGACTATTTTTAATCGCGATTAAATAGGTGTGGAATAAAATTAGTTGTCAAGAACTAAAATTCACACCGACACTTCGACTTCTGGTGCAAAAATAATACTACTGTATTTATTTTTATTTTCTTTTGCTTATATCTCGAAAATGGTGTGTCCTATCGCAAAAATAATGAAAATTTCGACCCCCTTTACGAAGCCCGAAACACCTCTAAAACTCAACATGTGGGTAATAATTTTTCATATTTTCCATGAAAAAAGTGAAAATTCCTGATAAGTCACGTCGAGGCTGCCACCGTTGCGCGCCGCTGGCTCTAAAAAAATCACGGGGTAGGGCAAACAAGTACCACGTTTCGAAGCCAAAACATACCACGAGCGAGTCGCAATTGTCAAATTCGATTTTAGTTGTGTCAAAATTGCTAGATATTTGTTTGCAGAATAGCGTTAAGATTCTCATAGTCAAAAGTAAGGAATTTTAGTTATAGTTTAGTTCGGTGTACAACAGAATCGGCACCATTGTCTGTGGCAAGGTGCCGCATACGCACTAAACATCCAAGCCGTCCGTAAACCCGTTGTTTCTATGCAAACGGATAATACTTGAAATATCGAAAAAAATCGTAGGCCATAAAAGGAAATCTTTACCTAAGGTGTTTCGTGTACGCAAGAATCATGTGCTGTCCCTGCCACCCTCTGGCTTAGGATTTCTTATGTGGAATTTATTATAATATAGGCATTCGTTGGTAACGATCGATGACGATGACGGCGGATTTGGATAACTGTGAGGCAGCGACCGAGTGGCATCCAGTACAAAGACTGGAGGAATGCCTATGTGTTGATCTGCGCCGGCGCCGACTGGAGTGGACGACATTGTTGCCATCGCAGGTACAACCTATATGAGGCTGGCTTTTTTTTTTTTTGTGTACCTGTGGCATCTCGCAGTTGACCTTGAGAGGCCGTGACTGCTCAACCGGACTTTACTGTGAAGGTTTTTAGGAATCTAAAACCCTCCAGCCAGGGCGTAAACCTACTTAAACCTAAAACGACTGCGCACTGAGGGCACCCCCTGTACTGGGGTACGAACCTCGGCTCAGGGAGTCGCTGGCGGGGGGGGGGGGGGGGGGGCAGCTAGTACTACTATCAGGGACAGGCTGGATCAAGATATTTTCATGATTATTAGACGGGGAATTTAAAGCTACTGGCTCAGCTGCGGCGCGAGCTGGCGCATCAACGAGCAAGGGACGGTCGGGGGTCTGATCGTTACTCGGAGGGGGTCTTCGCGGGGCGCGAGGACCTCGGCGGCGAGGTCGGAAGGACGGTCGTTTGTGTTTGTGTGCTGTACTGGTGGCCCTATTCTTTTCTTGCAGAACAGTGATGGGGTCGTCTGGGTCGGAAAGGATGAGGCTGGCACAGGAGCGAGGGGATTTATACTAGAAAATATAGGCCTATGTCCAACAGTGGGTGAAGTTGGGCTGTAAATGACGTAATAACCAAACCAAACCTGTTTTTTTAACTCGTTTTTATATTAGCTTCACCTGTATGTTTGCATCCGACTCCTTTTTTTTTTGTTTTTTTTTTTTTTTTGGGTGGGATTTCGAACAAACCCGCACCCCTGGCAGACATCGGCCCTTGCGGACCCCACCAGTGGTTGCTGACATCTTTGACGGCGCGCGTGTGGAACACAACGCGCCGTCCCGTCTACCACTTTTCGGCCGCAGGGGATAGGGAGAGCGGCTGACGCTATACCGACACTCCTCTTCCCCTGCGGCCCCACCGCGTCCGCCATCAAACGGTGGCGGCCCCGTGCAGGCCACGGAAGGGAAGAGCGCTGCTCAGCAGCACCGGCACTCCTCCTCTACCGCAGCCCGTAACCCTCAGCCGCGATGCCTCCCATTCGACATCGCGGCCCACCTCAGTTGCGGTGCACCTCATCGCAACCTACTTTTTGGCCGCTACGTCAATGGCTTGAAGGCAAAAGCCCTGACGAGCGGCCCCACCTTTGGGTTCCTCTTGGCTTCACCGTAGCTGGAATCCACGGTTACTGAGCCCCCCCGCAACGACAATGCGGGAACCCACTCGGGGTGGAACCGACTCCTTTGAACTTATTTTGACCCACTTCAAACGATCAGATTTCATTTAAACTTTGTAGACTTATCGATATGACCCATGACAATTCAATTTGATCCTTGTAAAAAAAAATGTCCCGTGTGGTGTCCGGGCATAACAGAATAGCACCATCCCATTTCTTCCAGTGGGTGTAGTAGGAGGCGACTAAGGAACTTACTAGAGAATGGGCAGCAGCGTTCTCTAAGCATTTTACCACCATACTGCGATCGCAAACCCGCCTGCCAAGCGTGGCAATTATGGCGAATCCCCCCCTTTTGGGGGAGGCATATGATGATGAAAAAAAAATTTAAGAAAATAAAAAACTGAAAAATCACGCTTTTGTAGTCAGCAAAACTAAAAAAATTAAAATAAATGATAGATTAAATAAAAAAATCTGAATAAAACGCTAAAAAAGCAGACATTATTTTCTGCTTCTTTGTTGGCTTTTAAAAGCGTGTTTTTTAGTTTTTATTTAATCAATATTTTTTGTTTTTAATCCTACGATTACGCTGTGAATCACAACAAAATAGCAGCTGTGAACAGTAATTGATTTTTATCATCGATTTTAACGTATTTAAATATTTTTACACACTTGCTGATAACGATTTTCGTTTAAATATATGACAATCGTTCTAATTCATCAGTCAGTCACAATAGCGAGAGTCAAAATGTTTCGTGCTGTGGTATTGTTTTGTGCCGTGCTGGCTCTGACCAAAGGGCAGACCACTCAAGTTAGCCAGTGTGAGTAACTAACTATAATAAAAAATAAATCTGGGAAGTTTGTTGCGCCACTGCTTCTAAAGCTAAAGCACGCAAGCAAGTGGTGAAGTAGCGAACTGTCTTATGTAATTTTGTCGTTCAAAAAGTGTTGTTATCAAACCTATTTTGAATAAATGAATTTTAATTTTGATTTTAACATACTACGTGAGATTAATTTTGCTTGACTTTAGTTGTTTGATGGATAAACAAACACAAGTTTGTTTACTTGGCGTTTGAGCTGCGATCAGGTGATCGTGCTTTTGGGGAGTTTGTTGCACCACTTCTTCTTCCCAGCTAAAGCACTAGGAAGTGGTGAAGGGCAGGCATTTTGTAGGACTATCTTATGTAATTTCGACGTTCAAAAAGTGCTGATTCTCAGCCTAGTTTGAACAAATGATTTTTGAATTATTATTATTTCTTTAATATATTTGTACTGTGGCACATTGTAATATTTGTGTGACTGTAGCCCGAGACAGATATGCCTACCCTTCTTTCATTACTCCGTGGATATACCTACTCTTATAATTTGTAAATCCCTATAATCTGTATACACATGATTTGATTTGATGACTACACCATCAGTGATCGAGACGACACGCGACGCCCAACGTGTAGCGAACCGACAACCGTGAGATTTTAACTTTTCTTTTTCATTCAGGCGTTGGTAGCTCTCCCGGTCCCCTGCCGATCAACGCGTACATAGCAGGCTGCGAGACACCGCCGTGCCACTTGCCACAGCGGCAGGATGCCGTCATCAAAATCGTCTTCAGAGCACGTAAGTATCTACTTTGTTTTTAACAAGATCACAGAACATGACTCAACTAAAAACAAAAAAGACCATATTACGAAAGGAAGAAGGAGTTAAGTAGAAATACCTCGTTTTTGTAAGTAATCGGGGTATTCAAACTAGTCTAATTGAATTAATAATCATTTTCGTTTAGCTATAACTTTTCACCGGCACATTTTTATGTGGGGTGTCTATAAAACAATCTTAAAATAATTACTCTTACAAATACTCTTTATAATAATTACGTAATAATAATAGACTCAAAAATTGTACTCGTAGTAGTGGGGAGCAAGCCCCATATATATTTGCCGTGTCCTTTTAAATGGGAACTTAAGGGAAAGTAGTAGTAGTAGCCCTATTATTGAATTTAGGTACAAGATACGTAATTTTAATCTAAGTCAAACCTAATTTTGACATAACAGAGTCGGCTAATTTCGTGATTTTTTTTCAGCCTATGTCATACACCAGATGAGAACTGTGGCAATTGCATACTTAGGAATCCCCATCCCATATAGCCTCGGCGAGAAGGCAGTGACCTGTAACTTCCTGACTAACACATACTGTCCCGTGGATCGTGATGAAGTCATTCAGTACACGCTCAACATGCCCATCGAGGATTTCATGCCCGTAGTAAGTAAAAGAAAAGAAGTTAGTCGCAATTGAAGTCTAAAAATGTCTCTGAAACAAGGATGGAAAGATACCCTCACAGAAACCTCTCGAAATCGAGCCAGATTTTGTCTAAAGGACTACGTATAGATTTTAAATGGTCGTGATTTTAATTTAAAATTATAGCAGCCCATTCTCCAGTTAGATTTTTTCCCCTTACGCCATGTATTCATAGGTTTGTTTGCTTAATTACAGGGAACTAACTTGCCCATCGAGTTCAGGATCATGGATGACAACAACAACGCCGTCATGTGCATCAGAGTCCAAGTTCTTGTTGTGCCACCGGTCAACAGATTCGGAGCTCAGAACGCAACATTGACTGTTGAAGTATAAAATATACTTACTGCGGAAGTGTGATTTTCTTGTTAATTATATGTTCTACTGAAACCAATTTCGGTGTTTTTTTATTATGCATGACTCTAGTTGCAAAGCCGTTTTAAACAGTTTAAAATTACGACCACAGTTCATCGCTGCCGATGTTCTGAATATGTACATCGAAGCGCGTTGAATACTCAAAGAAAATTATCGTTTCCTGCATGACGTCTTTCGTAACGACAATTCACAAAAGCAAACGACAACTCTGTGTCTAATTGCAGCAACATAACACACAGTTTGCGCCACAACTTACTGCTAAACTGTATCCATAGAAATATAAAAAGCAGGAGAAGTGGCAAGGGGGCGTGTCTGTGTCCGCGCGCCATGATCAGAATGATCATGCCTAAAGCAAATGGCCGTCTCCGCGAACTAGTGTGCTTTCGACCGTTGTCGTGATAAATTATAAGAATGCCATGTTGTTCAGTGGTTTCTTGTAAAAACCAAAGCCAAAACAAAAATTTTGTGAATCGTGGAATCACTTACCATAAATAAGTACAATTATTTTTCTATCTTTGTCTTTAAAATCATGAAAAACAAGAAATCGAAAAAAAAATCTTGCGTTTACTATGTTATCCTTGTTTCAGGGATATTTTTGGACTTCAATTGCGACTATCTTCTTTTCTTTTACTTACTGCAGGCATGAAATCCTCGATGGGCATATTGAGCGTGTACTGAATGACTTCGTCACGAACCACAGGACAGTATGTGTTAGTCAGGAAGTTACAGGTCTCTGCCTTCTTGCCGAGGTTGTACGAGAAGGGGAATTCTAAGTATGCTATTGCCACAGTTCTCATCCGGTGTATGACGTAGGCTGAAAAATAAATAATTGACGAAATTAGCCGACTCTGTTATCTTAAAATTTAGTTTTTGGCTTAGATTAAAATTAGGTATCTTGTTCCTAACTTCAATATTAGGGCTACCTGCTTTCCCTTAAGAGCCCATTTAAAAGGACACTGGGCAAAAATACATGAGACTTGCTCTCCACCACTAAACAGTACCATATTACGCAAAGAGTAATTGTTTTAAAGACACCCTCCATAAAAAAGCCAGTAAAATGGTATAGCGAATCCAAAATGATTTTATTAATTCAACTAGTCCAGCTAGAAAGACCTCATTTTTTAAATTAATCGATAGCTCGATTAATTTAAAAAATGAGGTCTTTCTACTTAACTACTTCCTCCTTCCGTACTTTCCTCTTTTTTTGTTTTTAGTTGAGTCACGTTTTGAGATCTTGTTAAAAACCAAGTACTTGCGTGCTCTGAAGATGATATGGATTACGGCATCCTGCCCCTGTGGCAAGTGGCAAGGCTGTGTCTCGCAGCCTGCTATGTACGCGTTGATCAGCAGAGGATCGACAGAGCTACCACTGCCTGAATAAAATAGGAAAGTTAAAATCACACGGTTACGGCTTGCTACAATATGTAGTCATTAAATCAAACCACGTATATACAGATTATAGGGTGTTACAAATTATAAGGATATCAATGTGTCCTGCCACAGTAAGTGGCAAACAAATATTACAATGTGGCGTACAAAAATATTCAAGAAAGAATAAAAATTATAAGCATAATCGATGATTGCAGCTCAAACGACACTAACGTATTACAGAACCTCACTCAAGACTCAAGCATTACTTAAAACGAGTTTACCGAAACTAACGTCTTTAGCTAACGTCTTTCAAAAAAACACTACAGAGTATCGGTTGTTTTTCTTGGGAAAAAGTTTATGTTTTTCACTTTCTAGTTAGAGTAAGCTTGTGGCTAAGTAACAATAGCTGCACGGGTCGATGGATAAGATTAATCTACGCTTGCCGCGGTTGGTCCATGGATGGGTGACCATCTTTACATACCAAGACCCCGAAAAAAGCACATCAAAAAACACGCAAAGCCACACACATAAAGCACAAAAACAAGAAGCACGTTAAGCCGTTGGTCCCGACTGTCATTTGTGGATCTTTGACAGTCGTTACGGGTCGTCCGCAGCCCGAAAGTCTGACAACTAGTCTTACCACCAATTCGAAATGTCATCATCCTTGGTCAAAATAATGCATATTTATACGATAACAGCAATCGCGGTTGATTTGCTTCGCGTCTGTCTGTCTGTAGAATAGTCCCGACAAAACCCCGGAACCGAAAGTACCGGGAAATCCCGGAAAATTTCGTCGTTTTAGGAACCGGGATTTTCAAAACATAATCCCGGTTCTTTCGGTACTTGCGGGACAAGATATTTTGCATTTAGAATATATGAATACAGACAACATCAACTGCCGGACACATCAATATTAACATATTTGCAAAACCCTGAAATGTGCCTCTGTAACGCACATGAAGAAGATTTGTTAATGTTTACCCGGCCAAGTAGTGACGAAACGTGCAGGAATATAGTGTCACTGCTAAGGCGTCCTCTAGGACTTTACTGTATTTTTTCGGAAACAGTTCAATTGCCGTCAGATTCAGATGAAGACATAGAAAGTGAAGCTGAATCAAAAAAAGAAGAGTTTAATGCAGAGCTTAAAAACTGCTTGTAAAATAACAAGAATGAAACACAGTGACAATCTTAATACGAATGTTAGGATCGAAATGGCCCGTTTTAAGAACGTATGGGATCGTGGCCGTTATCCGCCGCAGGCTTTCGACTTTTATAAATTCCGCTGAAAAGTGTAGCGCCGGAAAGAGTTTTACTCCTGCTAGGTATCTTTCCAATCAAATAAGATCACGTTTAAGTGATAAGAGTTTGGACGCTCTTATATTTTTGAGATCATTAAATAGGCAGGAGAGAATGGCTCTAAAAATAAATAAAGAGCAACCTAGATTATTGATCGTCTAAATTGTAAGTACCTCACTAATATAAATATTGGTCTGGGCAAGTATTCCAAATTTGTATTATGTTAGAGGATGAATCTTTTCATTTATACTGTTGTAAGGATGAATATCTATGTTTAAGTTTTGTAAAATTGAAGCTTAAAGTTATATTTTTGTTCTATTTCTTCTAAAATTTAAAATTAGAGACAAGTTTATTCAAATAATTTCTGGATTGAACATATTCTACATCAAAACATTGTTGATATAATTAAATACTCTAAGCTGCTACACTTATTTACCAATATTTCTCTTACTTCCTCCGTTTCAACACTTTCGACTCTTTTATCTTATAGGCTTACTTAAATTATCGAAAGTACCGGGAATCCCGGTTCTTTAGCCAGAAGGTACCGAAAATCCCGGTTCTTTAAAACAGAATCGGTTCTGCATTCCCTAGTCTGTATTTCCGCGATTAACACACAAACTGCTGAACGGATTTTCATGCGGTTTTCACCAATAGACAGAGTGATTCATGAGGAAACTTTTTTTTTTTTGGGTGGGAAATCATCAAATAACTTCTCCCGCTCTGGGTGGAGCAGGAGGGCGTGTCAGACTTTTACTGACTAAAACCCACCCGTGTTTCTTCAGTAGCCCTTAAGCCAGGGGCTGTGGTGTCTCTTTCGAACAAACCCGCACCCCTGGCAGGCATCGACCCTTGCGGGTCCCATCACTTTTTGTGCTGACATCTCTTTGAGGCGCGCGTGGAACACAACGCGCCGTCATGAGGAAACTTTAGATGTATAATTTGTTAAGGTTTTGTGTAAATTGGTTAATGCGGGCGAAGCCACTGGCAAAAGCTAGTTTATCATATTTAGGTACCTTTTGGTTTTTTTTTCAGTTTTTACTGTCTTTTCCGGAAGTCGATTATATTTTTTGGAAAAATGTTTTTCCGGGTAGCCAACTCATTAATTGTTAGTTCCGGGATATTAGTGTTATCAGTAATCTCAACCACTTGTGGAGTCGTTGACTCTGTTATCAAAGCAGGTGTCCTCGATATTTCGCTGATAAGGTTTCAGGTGTTCAGGAACTGGACTGGTCTTAGTCACACAGCGCATGTGTGGTGAATTGGGTATTCCCATAAGCTGGCCGTCGGCGTCGGTAGACTCTTAGCCACTCATAATTTGCATAGAGCAACAAAATGCACTGCACTGTAGAAAGTGACGCGCCTATTAATGCACTTCACTGACTTTCTGCCTTCTTCTAACATTGATATGATACGTGTACATTTTTCTGGTGTTGGCGACATGATAGTAATTCAATACTGATTCTGAAAGAAACAAAGCCATTTTAATCATTTTGATTTGACAGATTGAAAAAAAAAATTAAAAAATGAGCAAAAAAAAATAACCCCGAATTGAATTCATTTCAAAATTAGAAGTTTCAAATTTTTTTTAAAGGGAAGTTTGTATGTTTGGATGTATGGATGCTTGTTACTCTTTCACGCAAAAACTACTGAATGAATTTGGATGAAATTTGGCACACAGATAGATTATAACCTTGATTAACATATAGGATACTTTTTATTCCGGTAGTACGCTCCCGCGGGATAATTTACGACTTCCACGCGGGCGAAGCCGCGGGTGAGCCATTGTCTGTGGGAAGGTGCCGCATACGCACTTGATATCCAAGCCGTGAACCCGTTCTATGCAAACGGATAATACTTGAAATATAGGTATTCGATGACGATGACGGCAGATTTGGATAGCTGTGACGACATGGCAGTGACCGAGTGGCATCCAGTACAAGGACTGGAGGAATACCTCTATGTGTTGACCTACGCCGGCGCTGACAGGAGCAGACGACATTGTTGCCATCGCAGGTAGAACCTTAAGAGGCTGACATAGGACCGAGGGGATTTACATTAGAAAATAAAGGCCTATGTCCAACAGTGGGTGAAGTTGGGCTGTAGATGGCGTAATAACCACACCAAACCTATTTTTTTAGCACGCTTTAATATTAGCTTCACCTGTATGTTTGTGAGCATATTTGTAACCGACACCTTTGGACTTATTTTGACCCACTTCAAACGGTCAGATTTCATTTAAACTTTGTCGACTTATCGATATGACCCATGACAATTCAATAATTTCATAAATTTGTGCCTTAATGTAAAAAAAAAAAAAAACTGAAAAATCACGCTTTTGCAGACAGCAGAACTAAAAAATTTAAAATAAATGGTAGATTAAATTAAAAAATCTGAATAAAAAGCTAAAAAGCAGAAATTATTTTCTGTTATTTTTGTTTGATTTTTAAAGCGTGTTTTTTTCATATTTTAATTTTTTTGTTTTTAATCCCACGATTACGCTGTGAATCACAACATAATAGCAGCTGTGAACAGTAACTGATTTTATCATCGATTCTAACGTATTTAATTTTTTTTTACACACGTGCTGATAACGATTTTCGTTTAAATATATGACAATCGTTCTAATTCATCAGTCAGTCACAATCACAACTAAGGGAGTCAAAATGTTTCGTGCTGTGGTATTGTTTTGTGCCGTGCTGGCTCTGACCAAAGGGCAGACCACTCATGTTAGCCAGTGTGAGTAACTAACTATATCTATTCATTAATAAATCTGGGAAGTTTGTTGCGCCACTGCTTCTAAAGCTAAAGCACGCAAGTGGTGCAGGGCGAGCATTTTGCGGAACTATCTTATGTAATTTTGACGTTCAAACAGTGATAATTAGCCTATTTTGAATAAATGACATTTAATTTTGATTTTAACATACATACGTGAGATTATTTTTTCTTGACTTTAGTTGTTTGATGGATAAACGAACACAAGTTTGTTTAATTGGCGTTTGAGCTGCAATCAGGCGATCGTGCTTTTGGGGAGTTTGTTGCACCACTTCTTCTTCCCAGCTAAAGCACTAGGAAGTGGTGAACGGCAGGCATTTTGGAGGACTATCTTATTTAATTTTGACGTTCAAAAAGTGCTGACTCTGCCTAGTTTGAACAAATGATTTTTGATTTATTATTTGTTCTTTAATATTTTTGTACTGTGGCACTGTGTAATATTTGTGTGACTGTAGCCCGAGACAGATATGCCTACTCTTCTTTCATTACTCCTTGGATATACCAACTCTTATAATTTGTAAATCCCTATAATCTGTATACACATGATTTGATTTGATGACTACACGATCAGTGATCGAGACTACACGCGACGCCCAACGTGTAGCGAACCGACAACCGTGACATTTTAACTTTTCTTTTTCATTCAGGCCTTGGTAGCTCTCCCGGTCCCCTGCCGATCAACGCGTACATAGCAGGCTGCGAGACACAGCCGTGCCACTTGCCACAGCGGCAGGATGCCGTCATCGACATCGTCTTCAGAGCACGTAAGTACCTACTTTGTTTTTAACAAGATCACAGAACATGACTCAACTAAAACAAAAAAGCGGAAAGTACGGAAGGGAGAAGGAGTTTAGAAATACCTCGTTTTTGTAATTAATCGGGGTATTCAAACTAGTCTAATTAAATTAATAATCATTTTCGTTTAGCTTTTTACTGGCACTTTTTTATGTGGGGTGTCTTTATAACAAATAATATTATATAATAAGTACTCTTACAATTAGGTACTCTTTATAATAATTACGTAAAATAAAATAAAAAATTGACTATTGTACCCGTTAGTTGATGGGGAGCAAGCCTCATATATTTTTGCCTAGTGTCCTTTTAAAAGGGCCCTTAAGGAAAAGTCGGTAACGCTATTATTGAAGATACGTACAGGATACCTAATTTTAATCTAAGTCAAACCAAATTTTTACACAAGAGAGGCGGCTAATTTCCTAACTTATTTATTTTTTCAGCCTACGTCATACACCGGATGAGAACTGTGGCAATTGCATACTATGGAATCCCCATCCTGCACAACCTCGGCGAGAAAGCAGTGACCTGTAACTTCCTTACTAACACATACTGTCCCGTGGTTCGTGACGAAGTTATTCAGTACACGCTCAACATGCCCATCGAGGATTTCATGCCTGCAGTAAGTAAAAAAAACTTTTTAACAAAAAAATTCAACCGCCGAAAAAACTGAAAAGAAAAAAATAATAAACCTGCTGTGTTTAACCTTAATAACTAAGTTCGGAAGTCAATGACTTTGGAAATGTATTTTAATTATATGTCACCGCCTTCCGAACTTAGTCATTAAGGTTAAACACAGCAGGCTTTTTTTTTTTCAGTTTTTTCGGCCGTTGAATTTTTTTTGTTAAAAAGTTTTTATTTTACAATTTTTTGTGGCTATAATCTACTAATTACTACATGCTTAATTTTTTATTACTTTTTGTAAAACACAACTCGGTATTAAAATCTGTGAGTAAACAATCAATCATCCCCTGTTTTCCTACCCTTAGTCTTGGTTTTTTTTTTTTGAAATTTATATGAGACCAAGTTCGAGGTACACCCTTTCCAGTAAAAAGAATTATCAAAATCGAACTACTCTGTAAAAAGATATGCGTGGTCATACATAAAAATGAAAAAAATATACGCGTCGAATTGAGTAACCTCCTCCGTTTTTTCGTCGGTTAAAAAGAAGTTAGTCGCAATTTAAGTCTAAAAATATCTCTGAAACAAGGATGGAATGATACCCTCACAGAAGCCTCTGGAAATCGAGCCAGCTTCTGTCTAAAGGACTACGTTTAGATTTTAAATATTAGTCGTAATTTTAACCAAATTTAAAAAATACCTAATCTAACTAGAGTTAGGTTATGTATTTTTCCCCCTTACGCCCTGTATTCATAGGTTTGTTTGCTTAATTACAGGGAACTGGCTTGCCCATCGAGTTCAGGATCATGGATGACAACAACAACGCCGTCATGTGCATCAGAGTGCAAGTTCTTGTCGTGCCACCGGTCAACACATTCGGAGCTCAGAACGCAACATTGACTGTTGAAGTATAAAATATACTTACTGCGGAAGTGTGATTTTCTTGTTAATTAAATGTTCTACTGAAGCCAATTTCGGTGTTTATTTTATTAGGCATGACTCGAGTTGCAAAGCTGTTTTAAAAAGTTTAAAATTACGACCATAGTTCATCGCTGCTGATGTTCTGAATATTTACATCGAAGCGCGTTGAATACTCAAAGAAAATTATCGTTTCCTGCATGACGTCTGTCGTAACGACAAATCACAAACACAAACGACAACTCTGTGTCTAGTTGCAGCAACATAACACACAGTTTGCGCCACAACTTACTGCTAAACTGTATCAATTTTCCTTTGCAAGCTAAAGAGAAACACAATAAAGTCCCTTCATTGATTGATCGTAAATACCAACAATGACGCACCTGAAATGTACAATAAGGAATCAGAAGTGCAGTCTGTAGTACACACAGCGTCAGTATGTGCTAACCGCTCAAGTTTTAAAATGTTACAATGCTACAACATTGAATTCGTTACGAATAATCTAAAGATTACTTCAAAAAAAGTTCATTGTTTCTTCTTGGATTCGAACCATCGCATCACCGAACGTCGTCATACTGTTGTAATTTACTATCTTCCGATCTTTTAGGTCTCTGTCTAATCGATAAACTATTTTATTTGAGGATATCTATTAATTTAACTTACTTACGTTTTCTTTATAAAATTAATCCCTACCCTCAAGTTATTTCTACAATCTACAACGTTTGTTGTATACGAACACTTAAAACGTACTTAAATGTATGCAGAGACGACATAACAGATCACGTGACATTTAGTATCTGTCAATATAAAATATTTCTAGCGCCTCCTATTTTTAACCGACGAAAAAACGGAGGAGGTTACTCAATTCGACGCGCATATTTTTTTTTTAATTTATGACCACGCATAACTTTTTCCAGAGTAGTCCGATTTTGATAATTCTTTTTTTATTGGAAAGGGTATAATACCTCGAAGTTGGTCCCATATAGATTTCGAAGAAAAATTCCAACCCTAAGGGTAGGAAAACAGGGGATGATTGGTTGTTAACTCACAGATTTAATACTGAGTTGTGTATTACAAAAAGTAATCAAAAATTAAGCATGTAGTTATTAGTAGATTATAGCCACAAAAAAAAAAAAATAACTAACTTCGGAAGTCGGTGACTTTGGATATGTATTTAATTATATGTCACCGCCTTCTGAACTTATTATTGGGGTTGGACAAAGCAACTTTATTATTTTTTATTTTTAGGTTTTTCGGTGGTTTAATTTTTTTATTAAAAAGTTTTTATCGTTTGCATTTTCTGGATGTCACTTTTCTAGGGATCCATAAATGTCAATCATATTCAGTAAAACAATACCTACAGTAATTATAATAAAATGTTTTTTGCAAAATACAAAAAGTAACACGGGCATAGCACGGATTTGAACGCACATGTCTTTTTTAGCTAAGTGTACGAGAAGGATTATTTATTTGCGATAACGCGCGGTCCAGGCCATACCTACATCTGTGTGTCTAAGTGATGTATCAACACAGAACGCACACCTCAGCACTCAGACACTGGCGTCGAATGAAACAAAAAACATACCGTCGCACAGAGTCGGTACTACGTAATTGGGTGGCCCCTAATCTACTGAAACCATAAACTTATATGATGAAAACGGCTTAAAATATTTTGTGGAGTGGCTTGCGGACGGCGAGTAATGGGTAGCTCGCTGTCCGGTTAGGACCAAGCCCGGGTCGACAGCGCGTTGTATTCCAAGCGCGCCTCAAAGAGATGTCAGCACCAACTGGTGGGGCTCGCAAGGGCCGATGACTGCCAGGGAAACGGGTTGTTCGAAAGAGATACCGTGGCCCTTGGCACACAGGCAACTGAGGGAACACGGGTGGGTTTTAGTCAGTAAAAGTCTGACACGCCCTCCTGCTCCACTCAGAGCCGCTACACTGATGCCGCTAGGGAGGTCGGCGTACAGCACCAGTTGTACCCGATGTCCCACAGATACGGCCCCAGGACCGATCATCACTCGCCAGTTCCACTCTCCTTGGTGACCGGGGTAGATGACGGCCCTGTCCGTCAAGTATCCGGAATATATGCCTTAGTTTCGTATTATCATTATCAGTGTCCTAGAGCCAAGTGGGCCAAACCTGCACCCTAATTGCGTAACTCACGATTCATCATAATCTGTATCGTTTTGAAACGGATTGTTAAACCATTACTTCATATGTTCGAAAAATGTGTCTGTTCGACAACATAAATAACGCAATGAATATTGTTTAACTGTGAAGACGAAACCAATTATGATCAATCGTAAGTTACGCAATTAGGGTGCTGTTTCTACTTTATATAAGTGGGGCAACGTTTAAAAAAAAAACATTACTGAATAAAACAAATCATAAATGTGTACTATTTGCCGATGATATTTCCATTATTGTTATATCCGATAGAAAAAAATACACGGTTAGTGATGAATAGAAAAACAAACAAAAGAGTTGGACGTAGGAACCACCGGGGTAACCTACTGGCTAGTTTTATGGAGAAGGAAAGCCTCTTTATGTTGAACTCCTCCAAAAAACGAGAGTACAGGAAGTGGACCTGGCAGACCCCTGATGGAGCAACTAAAAATGAGTTTGACTTCATCATGTCAACGAAGAAGCAAGTATTCAATGATGTCTCTGTGATCAACGCGGTGAAAACTGGTAGTGATCACCGTTTGGTAAGAAGCACATTGAATCTCAATATCAAGCTGGAAAGATCTCGGCTGATGAAGTCTACGCTCCGTCCAGCACCGATCCAAGTCCAAAACCCCGAGAGCTTTCAACTCGAACTTCAGAATCGTTTTGAGTGTCTGGGGAGCTCTGTGGACGATTTTAACGATGGCTTCGTGGAAACTGTCCATACGGTCGGGTCTAAGTTTTCAAGACCCGTCGTACTAATGGCAAAAAGAAGGAGAGGCACGAAATGATCCTGCAGTCTTCAGACGATGCGCTTGTCAGAATATGTGGCTAGATATAAATTTATAAGCGTGTATATGTAAAACTAATATCAAGGTTTGAATGTCAGAATGGTTATTGCTTATTTACTGTATATGAATGTCCTTATGAATATAGTGTGTGTACGGAAATTAGCGGGGTTTAGAATAAAAATGCAGCGGGCACAAGTTACGTGTATGAATTTTTATTTGTAATGGTAACCATAACAATTAACAATTTATATGATACTTAACAAAAGGTGATAGTTTAGCACGGATGCATTACTTATTGCGAAAACAATTGCGCAGGCGCTCCAACATGCCCCCGGGCGTTGAAAGTCATGCTTTCAAACAGACTCCGATTCTGAAATTACGGGTAGTGGGCATATCCTGTTGAAGGCCCTCCTGATGACTCCATTTGAAGTACGAATATCCGCTACACGGGCTATTCCGTCAGAACCTGGGTGGACAGCAACAATTCTTCCTAGTCTCTACTTCAGGGGTGGGAAATTGTCCTCTTTAATAACCACCAGGGAATCCTTCTTCCAGCCATCCTGACATGAACGCCACTTCGTCCGCTGCTGCAACTCCGCAACAAACTCCTTACTCCATCTAGTCCAGAAATGCTGGCGGAGGTGCTCAATGCGTTGATAACGACTGAGATGGGTTGTATCTTGATCCGCGTAACTTTTCTGCGGCAACGAAGTGAGTGGCCGGCCGACGAGAAAGTGACCTGGCGTCAGTGGATTGCAATACGCAGGTCTGAGGACAGCGGCGTTAGTGGGCGTGAATTTAATATTGCCTCAATTTGGGCTAATGTGGTGTTAAGTTCTTCGAAAGTTAATTTACAACGTCCCAACACTCGCTGGAAGTGATATTTTGCGTATTTGACACCCGCCTCCCAGAGACCGCCAAAATGTGAAGTATACGCGAGAATGAAGTGGAAGTTAATTCCATCATTAGCGATACTTCCGCTCAAAGACTCGGAATTCGTTTTTAAGAACTTTGATAGCTCGTTATACGCACAAACAAATTAAGTACCATTATAGGAATCTATGGGGACGGGTTTTCCCCTTCGCGAAATAAACCCCATCATCATCATCATTTCAGCCGAAAGACGTCCACTGCTGGATATAGGCCTCCCCCAGAATGGGGGGTTTTGCCATAATCGCCACGCTTGGCAGGCGGGTTGGCGATCGCAGTATGGTGGTAAAATGCATAGAGAACGCTGCTGCCCATTCTCTAGTAAGTCCCTTAGTCGCCTTATACGACACCCACTGGAAGAAATGGGATGGTGCTATTCTTTTACGCCCGGCTACACGTACGGGACAATATTGCAAATAAACCTATATTACGCTAATAAATAACTATGACTAGTCAAGTCACCCACCAGCTCCAAAAGCACAGCCTTTGTGGTTGAAACAGATAAAAATTGCTACATACACCTTGACGAGTCTACATCCACGACCTTGACGACAAGCACTCATAATAGGACCTGCAATCAACGCCAGTGCTTTCAAACGGATACCCTCCTGGAAGAAGGCGCTGTCACGGCACGTTGCCCATCAATGGAGTAACCACCTTACCCTGCATACGTCGGCACAGAACGCATCTATGATAGCAGGATTTACCTAAATTTCGACCTCATTAGGCCAATAGGATTCTCTTATCGATGCTAACAATAGCTGATTGCCTGCGTGCATTAAACCTTTTGTGTTCAAAATCAAATAATAATTTAGTGAAACTATGAGTGGTCTGTAAAATTATAGGGTGCCGTTTATTGTAATTAAAATCAGAATTATCGAGACGTCCTCCGACGACCGACACGCATTAGATTGTTTTCATCTAAATATACATTAAATTTTAATAGGACGCTCCTTTTTGGTAAACTTTGTTTATTCAAAAGTAATTTATGTTCCGGAAATTATTCTTGTTGACTTTAATAAATTAAAATATTTTAATTCTTCATTAGATAAATATGTACTAGCGGACGATTGGCGTTTATATAATTTGATGAATCGCAAAACAAAAGCCATGGAACGTAAAATTCTTAAATACTTCGAAAAACGTTTAAAATCTATAACTAAAACCTTATCGATAGTGTCAAGAACAACACTTAATGATACATCAGGTCGAGTTTCAGGGAGTGAGCCTAATTCTATACATTTAAATTGAGAAGGCCAACTACGTGAGTCTTGTTGGAGAAAGTCAGGACCCGACCACCACATGTCCAAACCCTGCAGATGACGACTATCTACGCCATGAGATATTAGGTCTGCTGGGTTTTTTTATCGGTTAGGACGTGCCTCCAGGTACAGTGACCTGCCTGATCTAAGATTTCAGCGACGCGATTGCGTACAAATGGCTGAAGCCTTGAAAGTAGTATCTGTAGCAACACCTTCTCATACAAATGAGCTCCCACAACCACGCCACACAACTCCAACCTGGGAATTGTGGTAGGTTTGATTGGCGCCACTCGACTTTTGGACATAAGTAACCGAACAATGCATTCACCTTCGTCATTAATACTACGTACACACCATAAGCGCGGTCAGACGCGTCCGTGAATATTATGGAGTTCCAACTCCCGGTATGAATGACACACAACAATTCGAGGAATACTTAAATTAATTTCAGTAGGCAATGGCTCATCAAGAAACCTCAAGAAACCATCTTCGGAAGAACAATTATTAATTTTGGTAAAATTGCATCTAACGTTACTAGATACATACATACATACTCAGCCTATAAACGTTCCCACTGCTGGGACACAGACCTCCTCTCAATGAGAGGGAGTGGGCCGTAATCTACCACGCGGGCCCAGTGCAGGTTGGTAGATGTCACATGTCTTCGAATTTTTGGTTCTAGGACATGCCGGTTTCCTCACGATGTTTTCCTTCACCGTTTGAGAGCAGTGGTGATTAAATTATTTCCACAAAGTAATGCGCCTGGCTGGGTCCGAACGCACGACCTACCACTCGTAAGTCGCGGCCGTTACCACTGGGCCACCACTGCTCTCACTCTCACTAGATACCAATGCAACGTAATTACGACTAATCGAACTGGAAACAATCCAGCCTGGTTTCACACAAAATTGGCTTATCATTGCCTAACTTTATTCTTTGTGAACCTAACGAGTCCCAGAAGACATCAGCACCGATTAAAATATCGACATCAGCGGGCTTGTAAAAAGTAGGGTCTGCTAAACAGATATCAGAGGGAACGTTCAGCGAAGAAATATTTACCTCACGGCATGGGACATCACTGGTTATTGATCGGTAAACGAAACAAAAAAGTTCAGTATTAACACTATTGTGCAATGACGTCACGTTAATGCGACACGTTTTACCTACGTGAGAAGTCACGTTATTGATGAAAAATATCGATCTATCGACCTGCCTAGTCTCTAAATTTTAATGTCGACATAGTCTTTCCGTCACGAAGCACGATGTTCCTACTACCGCTGTCAAGAACCGCACGAACAACATGTTCTCGACCATTACGATCATATAATTTAATTAAAGCGGTTGACAATAACACATGATTCACACTTCTGTGTCATGTGACGTTAGCCGACAACGTAACATTATTTGTCTCAGCCACCGAAGAAGCCGACTGTGGTGACAAGTTATCAGACGAGTTATTATTACATTGTGCAATAGGTTTAAAATCAGCGATATGAATTAACGTATCATGTCTGCGTTTACAAAGCTTACAACCTGACCTTTTACAATGGTTCGCGAAATGACCCGAACGAAAGCAATTATAACAAACCTTAAAACTTGGCAGCATTTTAATATGTGCTTTATTACTTAGTGCGAGAAACTGCGCACACTCACCTAAATTATGGTCACCCTTGCATTTGGGACAGACCTTAGTACCTGACTCTGAAGTAGAATTACTACCACTTTAAACGCTAACCATAGACTTCAGCCTAGTTCCTGATTTTTACTAGATTGAGGCGAGACAACTCCAAAGTTTCAACTAGCTCGGCGCGCTCACGTAATGTATGAATTTAAGGTGACACTTGTCCACATTTTTTCCATACAAACTTCGGGAGGGTTTTACTCCACTGGTTGACTATGTCCATCAAAAATTAAACATGGTATAGTTTTGTCTCATCATCAATATTGTCTGTACGGAAACAGAATATTAAAATAAAAAGCCATTAAAAAGTTATGAGCCAACAAAGATTCGTTTTACTTGCTAACTGAACCTAACTTTGGGCGTGTTGAAGTAATAAAAGCAGTATAAAATCTCGAAAACCAAGTCGGTACCGACAAAGCTTTATTATCGAAAAGTTCAATAAACTTAATTGGTCATTGATTTATGCAGTGGTTTTTTCAGAAAACACGATCTTCCGAAGGACATTTCTTCATTTTTTACGCGCCTGTTTACCATAACTGATCCTGTAGCTCACTCAATAATGTCGGGCGTGTAGACTAGCGTCTAACTGCTTATCACGGGTATTACCTCTATCAGACACGAAGCCTGGTGAGACAGCGTGATTTTTAGCCAGGCCCATCAGTGAGTTCGAGCCCGCGACTAGTGTACCCTTAAGGAATGCAAATGCATCGAAGGTAATCTTGCTGTCTTTGTCTACGCGACCTTTGCACTCCTCCCACTCAAGGCACGTTCTGCTGTCCAACTTGCGAGTAAAAATGTAAATTAAAAGAGTATCCCAATACTTAACGGGCAGCGGAGTTACGCCCCGGCGTTTGGCCTCCTCGCGCCACTCCCACATTTGCGCGAGGACCTTTGCCTCCAGATCCCATGGCGGTAATCCGGCAAGGAGGCCCGCCGCCTCGCCGGAGATCGTGCGATATCCTCGGATCATCCTGATCGCCATGACCCTATGGGACGCCCTCAGCTTGCGAGCTGGTTGGCGCCTCAATGTAGGCGCCCACACCGGCGCCCCGTATAGGGCCATGGACCGCACGATCCCCGCGTAGAGCCTCCGGCAGGAGGCGTTTGGCCCCCCTAGATTGGGCAAGAGCCGCTTCAACGCAGCCCCGGCCCGCTCCAGTCTGGGAGCCAAACGGCGGAAATGCTCCGCGAAGTTCCATCGGCTGTCGAGGACGAGTCCCAGGTACTTCATGGTCGACTCGACGCCGATGTGAACCCCTCCCACCGTTATCTGGGAACCCGTCGGTGAAGAAAGGCGAGTTCACATCAATATGACGAAGGCGATACTGCCATTATTTTAAAAACAATTTTAAATCTGGAAGCCTATTGAAACTCCAAAATGGCGTCTGCGGTCAGCCGGATTTAGTAGTGATGAATGAACTCGTTCCCAAAATAGACGACGCTACGTTAGAAGCGACGAATGGAAAATACATGTCAGCCGCAATGGGGTAAGGCTTTCCTTTTTTTTTTTCAAAAAACGTATATTGAATTCCAGTTTACATGACTATCGAAACACAAATTTTCGTTGATGTTGTTTTTCGAAACCGTTTTAAAGTGATGTATTTTCTCACGTCACCCGTTTTTGTTGGTTTTCGTGCACCACCAAAATTTGAGTGAAATATACTACCTACCAATATTTATTTGACCGATATCTAGATAGTAGTACTAGCATGCAAAGAGACTAGGTCACTTACCTAACCCTACAAAACATACTGGACCCGTTTTAAATCGTTTAAGTATTTCAAGATGAGTACTTGCCGATCCGTTACTGTCAGCAAGCAAACACCTAGGTAATAGTTAAGAGTAGTGGAGCCATTTTAATTTTTATTTGACACTGTTTTCGAATTTCTCGTTAATAGGTCTCATTCTGCCTCGCAAAATGGTGAAAGAAAATATCGTGAGGAAAATGGCTTGTGCTAGAACAAAACAATAAAATATATGTGATCCGCCAACCCGCACAGGGCTAGCAATTATAGCCCACTCCTTCTCACAGAGAGGAGGCCTTTGTCCCAGCAGTGGGAACGTTATATGCTGATTATGCTTATGCTTTTGCTCATTTTGACTTTTTTGAAAACGAGGCCGAAATCTAACAGAGACATAATGGAATTTGGCAGTAGTTTTACATCCACTCAAGCCTACACAAGAACCCAATTTTTCACTACAAAAGTTTCTCATGGGTATCGTTTTGATCTCCCAAAAACTGTAACAGGGTAACACATACCTATACCATTTCAGCCCTATTTCACGTGCCCCGCTTTTGACAATCCCATTTACGACAGCATTTACAGGTTAGAGCCAGCGATATTTCAAACTAAGCGGTGCTTTTCTTATCCTGAATCTGGGCCCGAAGTGGCGGGAAATTGGTAGCATTATTCCAAATCAGGTAAGACGGCCACCAGCCGGCCGCTGAATGAGGTGGAAATTGCTGAAAAATTGTCGAAAGTGTGCGATCTGGGGTAAAGTAACTTTACTTTGTGTATTTTTTACAGGTTTCATTGAAACTTAATGGGATTTAGAAGGGTGAAATATGGTGATAATATATTTACTGAATTGTGAGAGGATTAGTCTTACATGTGTTAAATTATAAGCCACGAGGAAAATGGAGCTTTTGAAGGCCAATAGGCCGTCCATTCGCGTTAGAATTTTTGAAAACGGGGAAGTCTTTGCCCAGCTGTGGGCCATAACAAAGGCTCAATAAAAATTTCACGCATAAACCTCTGAACCGATCGTCATTAAAATTGGCAGTTTAGCCTGAGACATGGCGAAGGACACAGGCTATAAAAATACGTGAAAACCGAAATGGAGGCGGGTGGAGCCGCGGGCAAAAGCTAGTAGGATAGATAGATTGTATGATCCGTCATTATACGGCGCGGTCCGCTTGCATACGGTCGTCGTTATGTATAATTCCTAGAATTCATCATTATATCTTTGTTGGCGAATTCTAAGCTGCATTCGACATATACACTAACATTTAACGACCTTAAAGAACAGGTAAAACATTTATTCGTACCAGAAAAAATATCGCATAATATAAAAAGAGAAATAATTTCAACACACTATACAGGTGATCAATGAGCAGGAAAGAAGGCGAAGACTCAATTGGAAAAATAATACCATATTTATGATAGATAAACGTGTACCTTCCGTGAATGAAGACGTCACGAAATTGTAAGGAAATGAAACACTTTGGTGAACATTTGGTATATTTTAGGTCATCTCTCGTTATCATTCATTTATGAAGGGTTCACCTTTATTCGTTGAAGGGTTTGGGTCTATTATAACAGGCGTACGAGTTGATCTGTCATGCCGCTAGTGGCCCGTGACATGTTTACAAACCACGACCCCTCCGTGCTTTGGAAAGCACGTTAAGTCGTTGTTGGTCCCAGCTGTCAAAATAGTTTAATTTAATTTATCATTATTTTTGTCCACAATTTTATGAGGCCTACGCATAATGAATTGTCCATACAAACGTAATACCTAAATCATTTTCAACTTGAGCATATTTCCACCATATCATGGTGATTTTTGGATTCAGACAGTATTTTTCTAGGCTCGTTGGGGTTTTTTTTTCCAAAATACTTACCTAAAATGAAGTTTAAGCGAATTGAATTTCGCACATTTTTACAGCGTAAATGATGAGAGAGATGATCGCGGAGGAAATTTTCTATGAAACAGCAGATTTTTTTTGGTGACCGACGAGTAATTTCTAGGTTAGGGCGCTTTGAACCATGTGCTGAATTCATCGTAACAGTTTGCGCGTCGATGTCCCTGCCACCTTATAAGGAATAAAATGACAACCTCTCATGTTTAAATGAGAGGTTGTCATTTTCAATCATGTATCTCAACCAATCATGTACCCCCCTCGAGTGGGTTCCCGCATTGTCGTTGCGGGGGGGCTTAGTAACCGTGGTCTCCCATCCACGGTGAAGCCAAGAGGAACCCAACGGTGGGGCCGCTCGTCAGGGCTTTTGCCTTCAAGCCATTGACGTAGCGGCCAAAAAGTAGGTTGCGGTGAGGTGCACCGCAACTGAGGTGGGCCGCGATGTCGAATGGGAGGCATCGCGGCTGAGGGTTACGGGCTGCGGTAGAGGAGGAGTGCCGGTGCTTCTGAGCAGCGCTCTTCCCTTCCGTGGCCTGGACGGGGCCGCCACCGGTTGATGGCGGACGCGGTGGGGCCGCAGGGGAAGAGGAGTGTCGGTATAGCGTCGGCCGCTCTCCCTATCCTCTGCGGCCGAAAAGTGGTAGACGGGACGGTGCGTTGTGTTCCTCACGCGCGCCGTCAAAGATGTCAGCAACCACTGGTGGGGTCCGCAAGGGCCGATGCCTGCCAGGGGTGCGGGTTTGTTCGAAAGAGATACCACGGCCCCTGGCATACGGGCTACTGAGGGAACATGGGTGGGTTTTAGTCAGTAAAAGTCTGACACGCCCTCCTGCTCTACTCAGCAGGAGAAGTCATTTGATGATTTCCCACCCAAAAAAAAAAAAAAAAACCAATCATGTACTGAATGCATGGTTCCAGTTTGCGCGTGAATGTCCCTGCCACATGTTTTTTTGTTCATTATGCCAGTCCTTTTGACGTCCATACTACAAAAATAATATACTTTATTTTTAACCGACGAAAAAACGGAGGAGAAAAAACGGAGGAGGTTACTCGCGAGTGTCGAGTAAAGAGTGGCGAGTGGCGAGTAGCGAGTGGCGAGTTGCGACTGGCGAGTGGCGAGTAGCGAGTGGCGAGTTGCGAGTGGCGAGTTGCGACTAGCGAGTGGCGACTTTCGAATGGCGAGTTGCGAGTGGCGAATGGCGAGTTGCGACTGGCGAGTGGTGAGTTGCGAATGGCGAGTTGCGAGTGGCGAGTTGCGAGTGGCGAGTTGCGAGTGGCGAGTTGCGAGTGGCGAGTTGCGAGTGGCGAGTTGCGAGTGGCGAGTTGCGTGTGGCAAGTTGCGAGTGGCGAGTTGCGAATGGCGAGTTGCGACTGGCGAGAGGCGAGTTGCGAATGGCGAGTTGCGAGTTGCAAATGGCGAGTTGCGAGTTGCGAGTGGCGAGTTCTGAGTGACGACTGGCGAGTGGCGAGTTGCGAATGGCGAATTGCGACTGGCGAGTGGCGAGTTGCGACTGGCGAGTGGTGAGTTGCGAATGGCGAGTTGCAAGTGGCGAGTTGCGAGTGGCGAGTTGCGAGTGGCGAGTTGCGAGTGGCAAGTTGCGTGTGGCAAGTTGCGAGTGGCGAGTTGCGAATGGCGAGTTGCGACTGGCGAGAGGCGAGTTGCGAATGGCGAGTTGCGAGTTGCAAATGGCGAGTTGCGAGTTGCGAGTTGCGAGTGGCGAGTTCTGAGTGACGACTGGCAAGTGGCGAGTTGCGAATGGCGAGTTGCGACTGGCGACTGGCGAGAGGCGAGTTGCGAATGGCGAGTTGCGAGTTGAGAATGGCGAGTTGCGAGTGGCGAGTTGCGAGTGGCGAGTTGTGAGTGGCGAGTTGCGAGTGGCGAGTTGCGAGTGGCGAGTTGCGAGTGGCGAGTTGCGAGTGGCGAGTTGCGAATGGCGAGTTGCGAGTTGCGACTTGCAAGTTGCGAGTGGCGAGTGGTGAGTTGCGAGTTGCGAGTTCTGAGTGGCGAGTAGCGAGTGGCGAGTGGCGAGTAGTGAGTGGCGAGTGGCGAGTGGCAAGTTGCTAGTGGCGAGTTGCGAATGGCGAGTTGCGAATGGCGAGTTGCGGCTGGCGAATGGCGAGTTGCGAATGGCGAGTTGCGAGTGGCGAGTTGCGAGTTAAGAGTGGCAAGTGGCGAGTTGCGAATGGCGAGTGGCGAGTTGAGAATGGCGAGTTGCGAGTGGCGAGTTGCGAGTGGCGAGTTGCGAGTGGCGAGTTGCGAGTGGCGAGTTGCGAGTGGCGAGTTGCGAGTGGCGAGTTGCGAGTGGCGAGTTGCGAGTGGCGAGTTGCGAGTGGCGAGTTGCGAGTGGCGAGTTGCGAGTGGCGAGTTGCGAGTGGCGAGTTGCGAGTGGCGAGTTGCGAATGGCGAGTTGCGAGTTGCGACTTGCAAGTTGCGAGTGGCGAGTGGTGAGTTGCGAGTGGCGAGTGGCGAGTGGCGAGTTGCGAGTGGCTAGTGGCGAGTGGCCAGTTGCGAGTGGCGAGTTGCGAGTGGCGAGTTACGAGTTGCGACTGGCGAGTGGCGAGTTGCGAATGGCGAGTTGCGGCTGGTGAGTGGCGAGTAGCGAATGGCGAGTTGCGAGTGGCGAGTTGTGAGTGGCGAGTTAAGAGTGGCGAGTTGTGAGTGGCGAGTTAAGAGTGGAAAGTGGCGAGTGGCGAGTGGCGAGTTGCGAGTGGCGAGTAGCGAGTGGCGAGTTACGAGTGGCGAGTTGCGAGTGGCGAGTTACGATTGGCGAGTGGCGAGGTACTAGTTGCGAGTGGCGAGTTGCGAGTAACGAGTGGCGAGTTAAGAGTAGCGAGTGGCGAGTTAAGAGTGGCGAGTTGCGAGTTAAGAGTGGCGAGTTGCGAGTTAAGATTGGCGAGTGGCAAGTTGCGTGGCGAGTTGCGAGTTGGGAGTGGCGAGTGGCGAGTTGCGAGTGGTGAGTTGCGAGTTACGAATGGCGAGTGGCGAGTTACGAGTGCCGAGTTGCGAGTTAAAGAGTGGCGGAGTGGCGAGTTGCGAATGGCGAGTTGCGAGTGGCGAATTGCGAGTTACGAGTGGTGAGTGGCGAGTTGCGAGTACCGAGTGGCGAGTTAAGAGTGGCGAGTTTGTACTAATTAATCGAAAGGAACTTCATTCCATCCGGGTGTCCCTTGACACCTCTCAAGTTCTTTTTATTTTTAATTTTTAATGCAATTTTCTTTGCTTTGTGAGGCTAAGTAGTTACTTTCTTTATAGTAACTACTTAGCCTCACAAAGCAAAGAAAATTCCTCATCATTACTTCTCTCAAAACTGGATTTTGATTCTTTTTTCACCGTTTCAACCATTTATGTTTTACAGAGGCCAGCACATCAAGCTACCCCAATTTGTCAAATTTCTTTAATCGTTTTTCACTTTATCACAAAGGAAAAACAGAAAAATTGGTATCATATTTAATTTAGATATAGAACAGAAATCTCAATGTTTTAGATCGTAATATTTATATACTAGCATTGGCCAGCGGCTTCGCCCGCGTAGAGTTCAGAAATCCACGGAAACGTACTACCGGAACAAAAAGTATCCTATGTGTAATATATCTAATATTAGTAGGATAGATTTGTATGGGTCACTACTTAATAATTATTGTTCCGTGTGGTTCCGGACGTAAAGAATAGCACCATACCATCTCTTCCCGTAGGTGTCGTATGAAGCCACTAAGTTACTAGAGAACGGCATGCATTTTACCACCATACTGCGCTCGCCAACCCGCCCGCAATGCGTGGCGATTATGGCAAGCCCCCTCCCCCAAATTGAGAGAGGCCTATGTCCAGCAGTGGACATCTACCGGCTGAAAAGATGAAGATGAAGGATGACTGCTTAATAATATTCAATTTTCCACAAACAATACACAAATAAGATATCTAAAATCCCACTTGTCTCTAAAAACTACTTCCTCTCTTTCCTCCGAAGAGACGAACTCAAGAGATAAGGGTCACATCCTCTTATTAAGGGAGCCTCACGTCACATAGGCACCCCGTTATCAATGTACGTCGTTCTGGCGTATCGAAAGTGTAAATTATAATTGATGGGGCAGATTACCACGCCGTATGCCATTCAGGGGTATCACTGAAAAGTTGAAGTATTTATCTTCCGTATTTTGGAGCAATAGTTTTCAAATATCGAATTCGTGGCTAGGTCGGTCGTAGGACCTTGGATGGGCGACCATCTTTTCATACCGAGACCGCTCCGTGCCTCGGAAAAGCTCCCATTTGAAATTCATGGATTTTTGATAGTCATTACCGGTCTTCAGTAGCCCGAAAGTCTGACAACCAGAGCCTGAATTCACTATGACCACTTAACGTTTCCTTACTCGTAACCACGTCAATCACACACGAAATCTGCTAATATCGTATTAATAATATGGAAAATTTGTCTTGGATCATACAGAATATGACATTTCGATTCCTTACCGTCACATTGGTTTCTAAAAACACGATATTGAACATAGTAAGATTCCGCGGGGAATCATTATAACCATATTGAATTGAATTGAATTGTAGAACAATTCTCACGAAATTTTCATTAAAAAAATTCTACGTGGTTTGCGTCGCGCTGTCGTTTCGTTTCCTTCCATAGAGAGTGCACAGGTACAGTAATGTTGCCAGCCAACCATAATAATTATCCAGATAATCTTATTTTAAATCATTTTCTCAAGAAAGTTGGCTAACCCTGTACCTACGTCCGTTATGACACGAGCGAGGCACTATAGTGGCGCACTTGTGTCGCGGTTGATCATAAAGATTAGGCTTAACCCTCCGATGCTACCATATACTAGAGGTGCGACACTATCTTATGGAGCTTTGTGAAAAATATGATGTCAGTTTTATGTCGACGTTATTTACGTAGGTAGGGGAGCGAGGGGCTTGTTGTAACAGTTTTCATTAAAACTAATATATCTTGAGATCTATTGATTAAATGTATACCAAATAAAGATGGATACTGTAACTCTTCCTCTACCAAATCAAGTAAAAATAATACCATAACTTTTGGTCATTATTTTACAATCAATTATTTTCTAGAAGAAGTGCGGTGTTACAACTCACCTCGTGCTTGGGGCAAATTGTAACATCTACCGGGGCAAGTAGTAACGACAAAAAAAAAAAAACTTTTAATCATTTATTCTTTGTTTATTTTTGGCAATATTGACATCTTACTAAAGTAAGTATTATGTAATTCATATCAAAAATCAACTCAAATACACTTTTTCAGTAATCAACACTTAAAAATTAAGTAATTAACAGTTTTATTTAGTTAAACGCTACTTATAATCATCATGGCACTTTTAAATCGGGTACATATTACAATACCGACATTTCATAATAACTATGACTGAAATACCGACGTCCGAAACATCGAAGTTCAAAATACCGAAAGTTTGAAATACCGATAGCCGTTATATCGAAACATGAAATACCGATGTCCAAATGCCCGAAAGGATGAAACCCCGAATGGACGAAATCCCGAATGGACGAAACACCGATGCATGAAATCCCGAAGAGCGGCAACGTAATTCCCGCTTTTACTCATAGATGGCACTACAACACAGTTATTGCGGTGAGATCGCCAGTAATCTTTAAATTTACATAATTCTGTATCTTAGTTTTTTTTTGTTTTATATGTTATTCGTATCATACATAGAAGCTATTATGTTAATTTCCTTTTTAATACACTTAGGTAAGTTCATTACATATTTTTTTTTTAATCATACCTGCAATCTACCGCAGAAATGTTTTCACCATTGTCTAATTATCTAGTCGCAGGCAAATTGTAGGATTCATCATATTGAACTGGGTGAAATAGGTTAGGTTAGGTTAGAACAGTGACCAACCGCGCGTGAGCCGAGCCAGCGAAGCGAGCGGTGCCGCGGCAGCGGCCGGCGAACGCTACTTCCAAGTAGCTCGCAGATTTATTTATTTTAAAGCGCCTGCCTGGGTTCGAACTGACGACCCACACGTAAGTCGCAGCCGTTACCACTTGGCCACCACTGCTCTCTCCACCTACGCCTACTATTACTAATAGGTCTTTACCTATGAAATTGCCGTTCTGCAGTACTGGCCATTTCAAATCAAAATAATTTTTGTTTGGCTAAGAATTCTAATTTCAAATTAATTTTATTTTAAAAACATGGATTTTTTTTTCTAAAAGTAGTCATTTCTTTATTGATTAGTGTTACATTTTCATCGCATTTCAATCTTTTTCGTCATCATGGAAACGTTAAAAATTCGAGTAATTATGGAATATGAGTACCGTCGTGGCAGCAACGCGGCACAAGCGGCACGCAACATCAACGACGTTTACGGAGCTAACACTACAAACCAACGCACCACCTGTTATTGGTTTGCTCGCTTCCGTTCTGGAAATTTCGACCTGAAAAATGAACCTCGCGGTCGTCCGAAGACTTTGGTCGACAATGACGAATTAAAGGCGATTGTGGAAGCTGATGATACACAATCTACGGCTGAATTAGCAGCAGCTTTCGACGTTAGCGTCAAAACAATATGGGTCCATTTGCGTCAAATTGGCAAGGTAAAAAAGCTTGACAAATGGGTGCCCCACGAACTCAATGATCGCCAGCGCGAAGTACGCGTCGAGACGTGCCTTGCACTGCTCAACAGACACACAAATGAAGGAATTTTGAACCGCATTGTTACCTGCGATGAAAAATGGATTCTGTTTGATAACCGTAAGCGCTCAGCAAGTTGGTTGGATCCTGGTTCAGCACCTAAACAATGCCCTAAACGAAAACTTACCCCTAGAAAAGTGATGGTCACTGTTTGGTGGTCTAGCGCCGGTGTGATTCATCACAGCTTCTTACCAAACGGGGTGAGCATTACTGCAGATGTGTACTGTGAAGAACTGAACACAATGATGGAGAAGCTGGCGCATCTCCAACCAGCATTGGTCAATCGCTCGTCTCCGCTGCTCCTGCACGACAACGCGCGACCTCATACTGCACAGCAGACGGTCTCCAAGTTGCAAGAACTGGGGTTGGAAGCTCTCCGTCATCCGCCCTACTCACCAGACCTTGCGCCTACAGACTACTACTTTTTCCAGAATTTGGATAACTTCTTGGCGGGAAAAAAATTTAATACCCGAGAGGCAGTACAAAATGCCTTTGAAGAATTTGTTGCCTCCCGTCCAGCTGATTTCTTTAAGAAGGGCATCAATAAACTGCCACTGCGATGGCAAAGATGCATTGATTGCATGGGTGATTACTTCGATTAATACAAATAAAAAATTCATGAAAAAAATTCGTTTAAATTTTTTCATACAAAACGGCAATTTCATAGGTAAAGACCTAATATTTAGTTTTCTTTTTTTACCACTTTAGCTGCCTTCCAGTTCCACACGCACCGCGGTTGCCTCAGCTGACACTTGGTTCAGTCATTCGAGAATTGAGATCTATTGAAAAAGACGGTAATCGATCGGCGTAAAATCACTATCTAAAATGCAACGCTACCTCCAGGTCTATTATACTGAATAGGTACCTTAATTGATTGACCGTATTGTACAGCTACATGTCGCAGCTGAATTGAAGAATCCACTGCAGTACAAAACGGCTAGCCGCCTTACGAAACAGCTAGTTGAGGCTCAGCAAGATTATTACGATATACGACCATCAAATACGACAGTTGATAACCCATACTCAATCATACAGGGGCCTAAGTCTACTAATTTATAAACGTTACAATGGTCTCTCAATGGTGTGTTTTTGACAGTTTTTGTATGGCAAATCTGTCAAAAACTTACCATTGAGAGACCATTGTGACGTTTATAAATTAGTAGACTTAGGCCCCTGTAAGGACGGTTTGCTTTCTCAATTGTGACGCAATGTAGCGTCGTCATTTTGTACCTAAACGGCCAACTGTGTAACTGCCGCCGCCACTAAATATAATTAATCGTTAATTCCCAATGTTACTTTTCACAGCAGCAATACCACGACAGCAGTATAACGCCGCCATCTTGTCTTATCACCACAATTTCTGAGAAAATTTCACATTTTTTTCCAAATAAACGTAGAATCAAGTTGAGGGGTTGTTCCGACCCCCCCGAGTGGGTTCCCGCATTGTCGTTGCGGGGGGGCTCAGTAACCCTGGATGCCGGCCACGGTGAAGCCAAGAGGAACCCAAAGGTGGGGCCGCTCGTCAGGGCTTTTGCCTCAAAGCCGACGACGTAGCGGCCAAAAAGTAGGTTGCGGTGAGGTGCACCGCAACTGAGGTGGGCCGCGATGTCGAATGGGAGGCATCGCGGCTGAGGGTTACGGGCTGCGGTAGAGGAGGGGTGCCGGTGCTTCTGAGCAGCGCTCTTCCCTTCCGTGGCCTGGACGGGGCCGCCACCGTTTGATGGCGGACGCGGTGGGGCCGCAGGGGAAGAGGAGTGTCGGTATAGCGTTAGCCGCTCTCCCTATCCTCTGCGGCCGAAAAGTGGTAGACGGGACGGCGCGTTGTGTTCCACACGCGCGCCGTCAAAGATGTCAGCAACCACCGATGGGGTCCGCAAGGGCCGTTGCCTGCCAGGGGTGCGGGTTTGTTCGAAAGAGATACCACGGCCCCTGGCATACGGGCTACTGAGGGAACACGGGTGGGTTTTAGTCAGTAAAAGTCTGACACGCCCTCCTGCTCTACTCAGCAGGAGAAGTCATTTGATGATTTCCCACCCAAAAAAAAAAAAAAAAAAAAAAAGGGGTTGTTCCGAAAGTAAGCCGATAGAAATGGAGTTGTATGAAACCCTAGCCACTGGTATTAAATATATCAGCTAATCTAACGAAAAACTAATCCAAATGATCATGCCCAATTAAAGTACAATGAACGATTTAATCAGGGTTTCACATGAGGTAAAGTCAGATTATTCGCCAACTTTTCACCAAGTCCAAGTAAAGTACCTATTAACCTACTTATCCAGGTTCGGTAACTATAAATAGCTGAAAGGTAAGTGACTCATGATATTCAATCGGTTTCATTAGATTAGATATACATAATTAAATTTTCTACCTACCAGACGCAAGGGCTTATTACAACTCTTTCCTACTGGCTGATACAATAAATTTTACTATTTTGTTAAAAAACTCTGACTTCCCATAATACAATTCCTACTAATATTATAAATGCGAAAGTACGTAACTCTGTCTGTCTGTCTATCACGCTTTCACGCCTAAACCGCTGAACCGATTGTCATGAAATTTGGCAGAGATTTAGCCTGGGATATGGAGAAGGACATAGGCTACTTTTTACGCGATAACCGACATCCACGCGGGCGGAGCCGCTGGCAAAAGCTAATAGCCTATAAAAATAAAATTAGCAAATAATACGTTTTTGTTTTTATGAGGTTCTGTTAAAATGGCTAAGGAATTTATGCTAATGCTGTATTATTTGGATCACCAAATAAATCTAGAATAATTATAAAATACTTACAGTTAACTCAGTATACGTATATCCTTGTTATTTCTCATATTCATTTAAACTTTCTGTATATTCATAAAAAAAAGTTCTGTAAATGGTGGCAAAAATTAGTTTTTAATATTTAGGTACCTTTTGCCTTTACTGTTTTTTTCTGGAAGTCGATTGTATAATTTGTAAAATGGTTTTCCCGGATAGCCAACTCATTAAGTTTTAGTTCCGGGATATTAGTGTTATCAGTAAACCTCAACTCACCACGTGTGTAGTCATTGACTCTGTTATCAACGCAGGTGTCCTCAATATTTCGCTGATAAGGATTCAGGTATTTAGGATATGAACTGTTCTTAGTCACACAGCGAATGTGTGGTGAATTGGGTACTCCCATAAGCTGGCCGTCGGCGTCAGTGGACTCTTCGCCACTCATCATGTGCATACAGTATCAATATGGCTGGCTGGCTCTTGCTACCCCTTCAAGTTTTGGTCCCACACTCCCTCTTACAAAGAGGAGGCCTGAAGGCCAATTCTCGTAATTAAAAACGTTCGCAGTGTCATCTCGGCGATAATCGAATTTCAAAAATTTGACATAAATGTATAAGAATTTTTGACAGATTGACACTGAGATCAGACTGTGAACGTTCTTAAAATTACCAGAATTGCCCCTCTGATGTGTTCCAGAAGAGGCTTATTATGACAGGTCAAATTAGCTTAAAGGAGCCGCTGCCTTACATACCACTCGCTTACGTCGTCTCTACGGGTCTTCCGAAGTTGATTTGTTACTTCAAATGCCGCCAGGAGCCGATTTCGAAGCATGGTCATTAAATAAAAAACAGCAAAAACGACGGGGTGTTTTTTTTTTTGTGTTTTGTCTTCACACGGTTTGTGCATTTAGCCAGTGTCAAGTAATTTTACTTTTCAATCAAGTAAATGGTCCGATATCAGACACGATGTTACAAAAAAGTCATAGTCAGTCAAGTCAAAGTTAAGTCTAAGTATTGTAAAGCGGTAGTAACTTTACAAAAACCTATTAGCAGTTTTTGGGGGGAACACGAAAAGTCCACGTTAGTCACTTATTTTCACCTTCACTACACTTTTGTGAACTCACACGTAACTAAATTGAATAATTCACTACCAAAATAATACAATTTAATTCGCTATTTCACGAAATTTCATGAAAATGATAATTCGTGCGACATATTCCAATGCGATCCCGCCAAAAAACGACGGCGTGTTATAAGTTTGACGTGTGTGTGTTCTCGATTTAAAATTTAAAAAAATCCCCGACATAAACAAAAACTATAAAAAGAAAAAAAAATGGCCATTAAAGTTGTAGGTAATATTTTGATCAAGGCATTGTCAAGTCGGGGGACTGTCAATGAAAGAGGCAAACAGAAGTGGCCTTTTCATTAGACGTCCCCCGAATCATGTGCCGTCCCTGCCACCCTCTGGTTTAGGATGTTTTATGTGGAATTAATTATGATATAGGTAGGTACTCGTTCGATCGAAGACTATGACGGCCGATTTGGACAGCTATGACGGCAAGGGTAAGGTAAGTTAATGACCGAGTGGCATCCAGTACAAACACTGGAGGAATACCTATGTGTTGACCTACGCAGGCGCCGACAGGAGCGGATGACATTGTTGCCATCACGGGTAGAACCTGAATAAGGCTGGCACAGAAGCGAGGGGATTGAATGAATGAATGAATGTCTTTATTTGCCAGAAACGTGGTACATAATAGTACGTTATGGTACAAGTGTATAACGTTGGTGATTACCGCTGAGGCGCCATTGAGACCCGACCCGCTAGGCGAGGGTCTTAAGAGAGCCGAGGACGGTAATCGTCAATAGACACGTGTTCATACGATGTTTTTCAACACACTTGTGAAGAAAATAATAATCGCGCGCATCTAACAATGGCGATCGGCCTTATACTAACGCCGCATTCCGAATTAGAAAAATAGCGCTATGAGTGCTCACATCGATATTTTGCGTTCCGAGTTAGATATCACGATTCTGACAGCTAAGAACCGTCATTTTTGTCATCAATACGGAACGTTCGTGATCGCGATAAAAGTGTTCACTCAACGTTAAAACATAATTCACCATATTAAACTTGTATACACCACACATTTTTTTCTTCTTAGATAGTAGCACTATTTCAAATAAATCTAAATTAACTAAAGATTAGATGTGACTTAAAACAAAACAGCACAACTGTCATTTTTGACAAGATCGCTAATGTCATGACGTCATCTATGACGATTCGCGGGACGTCGTGAGCGCGATCAAATCGATATTATTGTAACTCGGAACGTGGCCTAAAAGAACGACGTTTCTTTTTTTTCTTTTCACGGATAGGGTTTTAGCCACGTACAAAATGGGGAATTCAAAGTTTTCTTTATTACAGAAAAAAACAAAAGTTATATTTCAGTGAAAGTTTTATTCATTAAAAACGTACAAGTTGAAAGTATCTATTTAATTACGAAGTTGCATGAAATGATCAAGCATATAAATATATTAATATACCTATGTATATTAATTTATTTTTTGTACTATTGAGCACGACCTTTTTTGTATCGAAACTTTTTAAGAACAAAGCAAATCAAACAATAAAAAATAGCTATAACTCACTTGTGAACAATAGTAATGAAAAAGTCACAGTTTGATAATAGGTGTCATTTTGTGCCTAATTTCGGTGAAATTAGAGCCATTTTATGAGCAAGTGTGTTGAAAAGGATATTAATTATATATTTGGCACAAGAAAATATAGGCATATGTCCAATAGTGCGTGAAGTTGGGCTGTAGGTAAAGTAATAACCAAACCAAACCTGTTTTTTTTTTTTGTTTTTATCCTACGATTACGCTGTGAATCACAACAAAACAGCATCTGTGAACAGTACCTAATTGATTTTTATCATCGATTCTAACGTATTTAACTTTTTTTTACACACGTGCTGATAACGATTTTCGTTTAAATATATGACAATCGTTCTAATTCATCAGTCAGTCACAATAGCGAGAGTCAAAATGTTTCGTGCTGTGGTATTGTTTTGTGCCGTGCTGGCTCTGACCAAAGGGCAAACCACTCAAGTTACCCGGTGTGAGTAACTAACTATATTCATTAATAAATCTGGGAAGATTGTTGCGCCACTGCTTCTAAAGCTGCTAAAGCACGCAAGTGGTGCAGGGCGAGCATTTTGCGGAACTGTCTTATGTAATTTTGACGCTCAAACAGTGATAATTAGCCTATTTTGAATAAATTTTAATAGACTTTTAATTTTGATTTTAACATACTACGTGAGATTAATTTTGCTTGACTTTAGTTGTTTGATGGATAAACGAATATTAGTTTGTTTAATTGTCGTTTGAGCTGCAATCATCGATCGTTCTTTTTGGGTGTTTGTTGCGCCACTTCTTCTTCCCAGCTAAAGCACTAGGAAGTGGTGAAGGGCAGGCATTTTGGAGGACTATCTAATGTAATTTTGATGTTCAAAAAGTGCTGACTCTCAGCCTAGTTTGAACAAATGATTTTTGAATTATTATTATTTCTTTAATGTTTTTGTACTGTGGCACTGTGTAATATTTGTGTGACTGTGGCACGAGACAGATATGCCTACCCTTCTTTTATTACTCCGTGGATATACCTACTCTTATAATTTGTAAATCACTATAATCTGTATAAACATGATTTGATTTGATGACTACACGATCAGGGATCGAAACGACACGCGACGCCCAACGTGTAGCAAACCGAAAACCGTGACATTTTAACTTTTCTTTTTAATTCAGGCCTTGGTAGCTCTCCCGGTCCCCTGCCGATCAACGCGTACATAGCAGGCTGCGAGACACCGCCGTGCCACTTGCCACAGCGGCAGGATGCCGTCGTCCAAATCGTCTTCAGAGCACGTAAGTACCTACTTTGTTTTTAACAAGATCACAGAACATGACTAAACTAAAACAAAAAAGACGAAAGTACGGAAGGAAGAAGGAGTTTAGAAATACCTCGTTTTTGTAATTAATCGGGGTATTCAAACTAGTCTAATTAAATTAATAATCATTTTCGTTGAGCTATAACTTATTACTGGCACTTTTTTGTGGGGTGTCTTTATAACAATTAATCTCATATAATAATTACTCTTACAATTAGGTACTCTTTATAATAATTACGTAAAATAAAATGAAAAATGGACTATTGTACCCGTTAGTTGATGGGGAGCAAGCCTCATATATTTTTGCCTAGTGTCCTTTTAAATTGGCCCTTAAGGAAAAGTCGGTAACGCTATTATTGAAGTTAGGTACAGGATACCTAATTTAAACTAAGTCAAACCAAATTTTTACACAAGAGAGGCGGCTAATTTCCTACCTTATTTATTTTTTCAGCCTACGTCATACACCGGATGAGAACTGTGGCAATTGCATACTATGGAATCCCCATCCCGTACAACCTCGGAGAGAAGGCAGTGACCTGTAACTTCCTGACTAACACATACTGTCCCGTGGTTCGTGACGAAGTCATTCAGTACACGCTCAACATGCCCATCGAGGATTTCATGCCTGCAGTAAGTAAAAAAAGAAGTTAGTCGCAATTTAAGTCTAAAAATATCTCTGAAACAAGGATGGAATGATACCCTCACAGAAACCTCTGGAAATCGAGCCAGCTTTTGTCTAAAGGACTACGTTTAGATTTTAAATATTAAGTAGTAGTTTAACGAATTTTTTTTTTTGTCTCAATTACAGGGAACTAACTTGCCCATCGAGTTCAGGATCATGGATGACAACAACAACGCCGTCATGTGCATCAGAGTGCAAGTTCTTGTTGTGCCACCGGTCAACACATTCGGAGCTCAGAACGCAACATTGACTGTTGAAGTATAAAATATACTTACTGCGGAAGTGTGATTTTCTTGTTAATTAAATGTTCTACTGAAGCCAATTTTATTAGACATGACTCTAGTTGCAAAACCGTTTTAAACAGTTTAAAATTACGACCACAAATTCTTCGCTGCCGATGTTCTGAATATGAACATCGAAGCGCGTTGAATAATAAAAGAAAAATTATCGTTTCCTGCATGACGTCTGTCGTAACGACAAGTCACAAACGGAAACGACAACTCTGTGTCCAGTCGCAGCAACATAACACACAGTTTGCGCTACAACTATACTGCTAAACTGCTATGAATCTTCCTTTGCAAGCTAAAGAGAAACACAATAAAGTCCCTTCATTGATTGATCGTGAATACCAACAATGACGCACCTGAAATGTACAATAAGGAATCAGAAGTGCAGTCTGTAGTACACACAGCGTCAGTGCTCAAGTTTTAAAATGGTACACTACTACAACATTGAATACGTTGCGAATTATCTAAAGAATACTTCAAAAAAGTTCATTGTTTCGTCTTGGATTCGAACCATCGCATCACCGAACGTCGACATACTCATACGCCGATATATACGAATTGCGATGAAATTGTTATTTACTATCGTCCAATCTTTTAGGTCTCTGTCTAATCGATAAACTACGTTATTTGAGGATATCTATTAATTTAACTTACTTACGTTTTCTTTATAAAATTAATCCCTACCCTCAAGTTATATCTACAATCTACAACGTTTGTTGTCAACCGTACCGGCACTCGTGCGGGCTGGTTGTGTTTTTGTCGCGTATCGGATTGCTATCCCCACTGCGCGAATCGTTGTTTACGCACTATCACGCGTTATAAGGTAAACGCAGGTATTAACGACCCCCCTAAGGCAATTTTAAAATCAACCATATTTTTTTAGTATACTGGTTCCTCTAAAGCTTAATAGTTTCATTTTATATGCTAGTGTTATGTATAAAAAAATATTTACTGAATAAAATACATTTAATTAAAGGATTATCTTGGAAAAAATAATTTACAATGTGACTTAGTCGATTGTTGCAATTACCGATCCATAAAAACGGCTGTGAAGCTATTAACGATTTTTATGCAGCTATTTCCGATCGTGTATAAAAGGAGGCCTTTTTTCAGCAATGGAATGTATATAAGCTAGTAATGATGATGATTACCGATCTTAATAAAATAAAACAACATAAAAATGCAAATACTTATTCGTATTTTTTTATTATCGTTATTTTTAATAAAACAAATTAGTACTTCTTAGTAATACCTATGAACTAAATAATTATAAACTTTTAAATTAATCAACATAGTACTATTAATACACATATATGTTTTAATATAAGGATTTCAAACTCTAGGATATTTCCTTATGCTATTGAGATCATAATCATTTTTGCTTCGGCGAGTTGTGTTTCACTGTATACTTTTTGCCGCTTTTGTGGCTCCATACTTCTGGAAAAAAATTTAATTGTATGTTTTATGTTGCTTTAGCCAAGAAGCCATTTATTAATAGGTACCTGTTATGTCATAAAAGTAGGTGACAAACTAAATAATCTAAATACGATCGGTAATAGCTTCTTATAGTGGCTATTGCCGACCCTCATGGGTCGGTAATAAAGTATGTAAGTATAAACAAAAATTGTATTACCGACTCATAAAAATATTGTTATTTTAATTCAATTGACCTTCGGACTATAAAATAGATTATAATTGATTAATGTCACAAAAAATGTGAACATATGCACACTGTTTTAAACACATAAACAATTATTTATTACTGTAACTATTCAATATCGATCCTCGAAAAATATCATAACTTTGGTTAAGTTGACTACGATATAAGGTAAAAACTAGACAAAAAAGTTTAGTCGCTAATAGATTTTGATAAAGACTGATAGCTTAGATTTAAACTGGTCCATAAACATTCTTGTGTTAGTGTGATTTAGTAACATAAAAAAAAAAAAAACGAAAAGTAACGTTGCTGCAATTGCCGACTTATGGGTCGTTGATAGCTGCCACGACTAAAACTGATGAAGCTAACACCATCCCATTTTAATTTAAAGTTTTATCGTTTCAAATTACTTTTTATTAGTAAAATGTCGTATGAAATCAAGAGTTGACAATGAATACATTTAGTGATATAAGATAAAGTATGGATGTCATTTGTTTGTATAAATGTCTTAAATAGAAAAGTCACGTACTTACTTGAAGGAACAAGGGAACAGTACGACACTTCCTGCGTCCACGCTGCCTCGCAGTAACTGACGTATTTTATCTCTTTTTTGCACAGCTACTTCCACTAAAGTAAAAGTATACGATGCTCAAGGAATAAACGCGTGTGTAACTTTGCCTACCCATAGCTAGAATAGCTCTGGAAACGTAAAGATTTCGAATTACTTTTATAGGTCGGTAATAACCACAGATTTTTGATGGGTCGTTGATAGCTGCGTTTACCTTAGGTGTGCGCCGGACCTACTGGCTGCGCGGCGGTACCGTGTGCCTTATGTGGTACGTAAGCGCTTCACCGCGCTGTGTTATGCTCGTATTTAAAAATGACATACAGAGTTTGCTGAACGATTCGTCAGACATGGATGCTGTAGATGATGATGACAAAAATAAAGAGGAGCAGTTAAGAGCGGAAAAGCGAGAAAGAGAGGATAGTACTGAAGACGAAGAGGGTTGGACAGAGGTTAAGGGGATTAAAAAAAAGATATGTCACGGTAGCAAAAACTCAATTAAAGAAGAAAAGTATGAAGTCTATGTTTCTTCCAAGGAACGTCTTCCGAAACAGTTTGCTATGGCACGTATTTTAAAAGAAAATAACATTACAAAAATTAGCCAAGTCAAAGTCTTAAGTCCTTTTAAAATACGGGTTCAATTTGAATGTGAATCGGCGGCGCAAAATCTATTAATGTGCGAGAAACTTTTAGAGAAAGGATGGAGGTTCCAGAAGGCCATGCAGCTGTGAATTTGCTATGGCCTAATCAAGGATGTAGATCTAGAATTTACGGATGAGAAGATTCTAGAAAATATTTCATGTCCGGCCCCCGCCAAGCTTTTATCACTGAAGAGGCTAGACCGTCGCAACAGGGATGAAGGTGGTTGGTGCCCTAGCGAAACTCTTCGATTATGTTTTGATGGTGATCATCTACCTTCATCAGTTCGTGTATGCGATATTAATATAAAAGTTTTGCCATACATACACCAGGTATCCCAATGT
This sequence comes from Polymixis flavicincta, assembly GCA_949987655.1. Taxonomy (NCBI): domain Eukaryota; kingdom Metazoa; phylum Arthropoda; class Insecta; order Lepidoptera; family Noctuidae; genus Polymixis; species Polymixis flavicincta. Next base: position 10,838,551 of record OX465190.1, on the reverse strand, counting down.
TCCCAATGTTGGAGGTTAGGCCACATGCGTAAAATGTGCCCCATGAAAAACGTAATTTGCCCGAAGTGTAGTGGTAACCATGAAAATTGCGACACATTGTTGTTTACCTGTGTCAACTGCAATGGAAACCACATATCACTTAGTAGGACTTGCCCAATGACAAGAAGGAGAGAAGACTAAGGGAGATTATGGCTGAGTTTGGTTGCACAGCCCTGGAGTGTTATGTTCCTTCCGAAAATTCAGGTTCCCCCGAAATTGTCGTTCAAGCTCCAGTAGTCTCGAAAAATCCTGCTTCATTTACACCTATTGCAAACGACCCGTCACAAGTTAGGAAAATGAATTCGGGAGCTTCCTTGCATCAGACTTTTGCTGAAATTATCCAAACTAAGGCTAATTAATGTACACAAAGAGCAGACTCCTTCTCCGGTAAAGCATGACCATCCAAAAACGAAAATACAGTCGGCGGAAAAAAAAAACAAGCCACCAAAAGAAGACTGGATGTTTTGGAACTCAGACACAGACGAAAAAGACTTGCATCAATCACCTGATAATGGAGAGGGTAACGATGAATGTCCATCGTTCAATGAGTTATGGTCCAGAATAAAGGAAGTTATTTACCTCAAAAAGACTAGCTTAATTTTTAAAATAAGGTGTGTCTACCAATTGTGCCTAGAATGGTTAACTTTAGTGTCAGTGAGTGTTGTTTCAGAGTGGCCGTTCATAAAAACATTATTTAATTTTTTTATTAGTTCCGATGGCTAACAGATCAATTAAATTAAACATTTTACAGTGGAATGCCCAAAGTATTAGGCCTAAGTTAGCACCGTTTCATGAAATATTATGCCAGGATAAAGTTCATATTGCTGCCCTTAGTGAGACGTGGCTCGAACCAGATAGTAATTTTAAAGTTAGTGGATTCGATATTTATCGCGCGGACCGGGATGACTCATACGGCGGTGTAGCTATCATAATACACAAATCCGTTAAAGCGCAGCAGAGTGACACGTGAATAATAAAGGTATTGAGGTAGTATGCGTACAATTATATAACTGTGATCCGTTCGAAAATATTGTTGCTATCTATTGTCCTACTAGAATCGTAACCACTCAACAGGACTGGGACAGTCTGTTTACACTATGGCCATCCAAAACTTTAATTCTAGGAGATTTTAACGCCCATCACGTCAGTTGGTCTTATAAAAATGACCACAGAGGCAATCTTATTTACGACTCGCTTATAGACAGTCATTTTTTTTCTTTGGACGATGGAACACATACGCGAGTAAGTTTAGTTGAAAACAAGATGCAACAGACTTCCCCAGATATTTCATTGGTTTCTACAGATATTGCGCTTAACATTGATTGGACCGTTTTAAATGAAAATCTTGGCAGTGACCATTTAATGATTAAAATCTCAACGATATGTACGTCACACCTACCCGCAATTATTAAAAGGAATTTTGGAAAAGCTGACTGGAGTTCATATAAAACATATCTAGAACAAATATTTTTCCACTTACGTTTGCCTAGTGACCTTCATAAAGCGTATGATTTATTTATAGATATTTTGAATGACGCTGCTAATAAATTCTTCTTCAGATTTTACTCCAAAGCCGTATTGGTCTTCAGAACTGTCACATGCTGTAGCTCGTCGTAGGCTAGCATTATAGCTTAGTAGCTAGCAGGATAAGTACATCGCAGAAATTAATCCGACAGGCTAGGGGCGTAAACTGGCAAAATATTATTTTGTTCTGAAGTCGATCATACTACCTCGTCAAGTGAAATGTGGTGCAAAATGAGATGGCTGAAAGGTTACCGTTCGCCTAGACATTATGTGGACGCTCAAAGTGCCACAAATCTTTTATATTCATTAACACCAGACTATGTTTCTCCGTCGACCCCTACGGTTCACCATAGTAACCCGAGATTAGAATGTGAGATCTCTATTCAGGAGCTAGATAAATGTATCAAATCTAAGGATACATCTCCTGGATGCGATGGCATATCTTATTCTATGATTAAGAATTTACCTGATGTGGGAAAATCTGTTTTGCTAACGTTATGTAATAAGTTTTTCGACCTCAGTTTTGTTCCCTCTCAGTGGCGCGACATTTTTATCGTACCTATTCCAAAACCTGGTCGTGACCCTAGTGACGTTGCTTCACTCCGACCTATATCCCTGTTGTCGTGCTTATGCAAAATTTTCCATTACGTTTTATTTCGAAGATTGGAATGGTTTCTTGAAAAAAATAACACATTTTCTGCGAACACAGTATAGGTTTCCGAAGAGGTAGGTCGTGTTTAGATGGTCTAAGTTGCTTAATTTCCACAATTCAAACTGGTTTTTCCGAGGGTTGTTCTACTATGGGTTGTTTCTTGGATATAAATAGTGCGTATAATAATGTTGATAATACGGTTTTAATAAACGTTTTGGATAGCCTTTAAGTCGGGTCACGCATCTGTCGATATTTATGGAATTTTCTCCATAGAAGGGTGCTCAAACTAAGAGCTGGTAATGACTGTATTATCAGATATTCGGGTAATGGCTTAGCCCAGGGTGATCCATTATCGCCGCTTTTATTTAATGTAATAACGTCGGATATTTGTAAACGTTTGCAAGGCAATATTTCCATATCCCAGTATGCGGATGATTTTGCTATATATACGCAGTGTTCTTCTGTTAGTGAGGGCGAATACAAGATCCAGTCTGCTCTTGATCTAATCAACAGCATGTTAACACTCGTAGGTTTGGAAATTTCTCCCGCTAAAAGTAAAATTTGTTTGTTTAATAGAGGTTTTCGTAGACCAGTTATAGATATCCGTTTAAACGGTACTTTGCTAGACGTAGTAGACCATGTGAAGTATTTAGGATTATGGCTAGATAGGGGTCTCCGATGGAAGAAACATATAAATGAGATTCGTGAACGAGTACTTAAACTGATCAATATTTTTAAGGTTTTAGTAGGACCCGGGTGGGGTGTTCATCCCAACCACTTAAGACGGTTATATATTTCTCTTATTCGTAGTTGCATTGACTTTGGTAGCTTTTTAATGGACAATAGCGCCGATACACATTAACCTAAACTGGATAGATTACAAAACATTTGCCTGCGGTTAATAGGGGGATTTATCAAAAGCACTCCGATTCACGTGATGGAATCCGAATTGATATTGCCTCCTCTTTTTATTCGCCGCCGATACTTAGCTGGTAAGTTTTACTTAAAATCTAAGTGTTACGACTTTCCTTTAGTCGGATTATTGGAGAATCTTCATGGTCTTTGTAATATATCTTTATTGGAGAAATAAGAAAAAAAAACTGTTAGTTATGTCTCACGACGTTTTAAAACAAGAGCAAATGTACTGCAGTAGCAAAATTGGCATGTTCTCCATGGATACTTGGGTCAACAATATGGACTTATCACGTATTATAAAACCTAGTGTAGATTCGGTTGATAAACCTAAGCAATGTTATTCTGTAGATAATTTAAGATCAATATGTTGTAAATCTCTTAATGCACATTATTCAGACTTTTACTGTGTGTATACGGACGGTTCTAGACATGGGAACTATTGCGCAGCCTTTTTTAATTCGCAAAATGGTACTTTTTTAAATTCCGTATTTTATCAAAGGTTTCAATCATGCATTTGGAGTTAATCGCTATCGATGAAACTTTGGCATATAAATATCAAATCTTTGGACGGTGATCGGTTTGTCATTTTCACTGACTCAAAAAGTGCCCTCCTTCATCTGATGAGATGTACGAGTATTTCACCGTTCAGAGGACTTCCACTGGCGTATAGTATCTTAAAAACCATCACCGAACTTATTGCCAAACATAAAATAGTTGTATTGCAATGGATTCCCTCTCACGTTGGACTATATGGTAATGAGATGGTTGACCGTTTGGCCAAGGAAGCTGCATCTGATGGAGAATTGTATACTTGTCGTCCATGGCATACAGAGGTTTTACCCCTAGTAAGAGAAAGATGTATTCAATCTTGGTCAGAATATTTTGATAAGAGATCCTTAACGAAGGGCATTTGGTATAGGACGATTCAACCATCTCTCCCGCGTATGCTTTGGTTCAGCGAGGGCAGGATGAATAGGCAAGAAACTGTAATGGCTTTGAGACTCCGATCCGGACACGTTCCTCTCAATAGTTTTGGATTTATGATGCGGAAAGTTGAGTCACCTAATTGTTCTGTCTGTGGAGTCATAGAAGATGTTCATCACATCTTGACTGAGTGTGGTCGTATTGCAGTCCAAAGACGTCAAGCGTTTGACAATAATTTTAGTGTAGGTTTCTTTAATAGCGTTCTGGCCTGACCATTGTCGGATGAGGCCAGAACACTATCATATTATTATTGTGGGTATAAGGTTGCGGGTAGGCTAGTTTTGTTATACATACTGTATTTGATAATCGGGGTGACATATTCTTTATAGAAAAAAACCCTGTAAATAAATAAAAATTAAAAAAAAAACGTTTGTTGTATACGAACACTTAAAACGTATATATATGTATGCAGAGACGACATAACAGATCACGTGACATTTAGTATCTGTCAATCTAAAATATTTTTAGCGCTTCCTATTTTATCGTTTGCATTTTCTGGATGTCACTTTTCTAGGGATCCATAAATGTCAATCATATTCAGTAAAACAATACCTCCAGTAATTAGAATAAAATATTTTTTGCAAAATACAAAAAGTAATACGGGCATAGCACGGATTTGAACGCACATGTCTTTTGGAGCTTAGTGTACGAGAAGGATTATTTATTTGCGATAACGCGCGGTCCAGGCCATACCTACATCTGTGTGTCTAAGTGATGTATCAACACAGAACGCACACCTCAGAACTCAGACACTGGCGTCGAATGAAACAAAAAACATACCGTCGCACAGAGTACTACGTAATTGGGTGGCCCAATTCAAGAAATCACTAGGTCCTAAAAGTGACATTTGAGTAGCAGCCTTTATATTTAAGGGTGCGTCGTAGCAGTCATCGGGCGTTTCATTGATTAATCTGCTGAAACCGACCTTATATGATGAAAACGGCTTAAAATCTTTTGTGGAGTGGCTTGCGGACGGCGAGTAATGGGTAGCTCGCTGTCCGGTTAGGACCAAGCCCGGGTCGACAGCGCGTTGTATTCCAAGCGCGCCTCAAAGAGATGTCAGCACCAACTGGTGGGGCTCGCAAGGGCCGATGACTGCCAGGGAAACGGGTTGTTCGAAAGAGATACCGTGGCCCTTGGCACACAGGCAACTGAGGGAACACGGGTGGGTTTTAGTCAGTAAAAGTCTGACACGCCCTCCTGCTCCACCCAGAGCCGCTACACTGATGCCGCTAGGGAGGTCGGCGTACAGCACCAGTTGTATCCGATGTCAAACAGATACGGCCCCAGGACCGATCATCACTCGCCAGTTCCACTCTCCTTGGTGACCGGGGTAGATGACGGCCCTGTCCGTCAAGTATCCGGAATAATAAGTAACCTACTGGTTAGTTTTATGGAGAAGGAAAGCCTCTTTATGTTGAACTCCTTCTTCAAAAAACGAGAGTACAGGAAGTGGACCTGGCAGAGCCCTGATGGAGCAACTAAAAATGAGTTTGACTTCATCATGTCGACGAAGAAGCAAGTATTCAATGATGTCTCTGTGATCAACGCGGTGAAAACTGGTAGTGATCACCGTTTGGTAAGAAGCACATTCAATCTCAATAAGAAGCTGGAAAGATCTCGGCTGATGAAGTCTACGCTCCGTCCAGCACCGATCCAAGTCCAAAACCCCGAGAGCTTTCAACTCGAACTTCAGAATCGTTTTGAGTGTCTAGGGAGCTCTGTGGACGATTTTAACGATGGCTTCGTGGAAACTGTCCATACGGTCGGGTCTAAGTTTTCAAGATCCGTCGTACTAATGGCAAAAAGAAGGAGAGGCACGAAATGATCCTGCAGTCTTCAGACGATGCACTTGTCAGAATATGTGGCTAGATATAAATTTATAAGCGTGTATATGTAAAACTAATATCAAGGTTTGAATGTCAGAATGGTTATTGCTTATTTACTGTATATGAATGTCCTTATGAATATAGTGTGTGTACGGAAATTAGCGGGGTTTAGAATAAAAATGCAGCGGGCACAAGTTACGTGTATGAATTTTTATTTGTAATGGTAACCATAACAATTAACAATTTATATGATACTTAACAAAAGGTGATAGTTTAGCACGGATGCATTACTTATTGCAAAAACAATTGCGCAGGCGCTCCAACATGCCCCCGGGCGTTGAAAGTCATGCTTTCAAACAGACTCCGATTCTGAAATTACGGGTAGTGGGCATATCCTGTTGAAGGCCCTCCTGATGACTCCATTTGAGGTACGAATATCCGCTACACGAGCTATTCCGTCAGAACCTGGGTGGACAGCAACAATTCTTCCTAGTCTCCACTTCAGGGGTGGGAGATTGTCCTCTTTAATAACCACCAGGGAATCCTTCTTCCAGCCATCCTGACATGAACGCCACTTCGTCCGCTGCTGCAACTCCGTAACAAACTCCTTACTCTATCTAGTCCAGAAATGCTGGCGGAGCTACTCAATGCGTTGATAACGACTGAGATGGGTTGTATCTTGATCCGCGTAACTTTTCTGCGGCAACGAAGTAAGTGGCCGGCCGACGAGAAAGTGACCTGGCGTCAGTGGATTGCAATCCGCAGGTCTGAGGACAGCGGCGTTAGTGGGCGTGAATTTAATATTGCCTCAATTTGGGCTAATGTGGTGTTAAGTTTATTATAGTTAAAATCCGAATTATCGAGACGTCCTCCGACGACCGACACGCATTAGATTGTTTTCATCTAAATATACATTAAATTTTAATAGGACGCTCCTTTTTGGTAAACTTTGTTTATTCAAAAGTAATTTATGTTCGGGAAATTATTCTTGTTGACTTTGATAAATTAAAATATTTTTAATTCTTCATTAGATAAATATGTACTAGCGGACGATTGGCGTTTATATAATTTGATGAATCGCAAAACAAAAGCCATGGAACGTAAAAGTCTTAAATACTTAGAAAAACGGTTAAAATCTATAACTAAAACCTTATCGATAGTGTCAAGAACAACACTCAATGATACATCAGGTCGAGTTTCAGGGAATGAACCTAATTCTATACATTTAAATTGAGAAGGCCAACTACGTGAGTCTTGTTGGAGAAAGTCAGGACCCGACCACCACATGTCCAAACCCTGCAGATTACTAATATCTACGCCACGAGATATTAGGTCTGCTGGGTTTTTATCGGTTGGGACGTGCCTCCAGTGACCTGCCTGATCTAAGATTTCAGCGACGCGATTGCGTACAAATGGCTGAAGCCTTGAAGGTAGTATCTGTAGCAACACCTTCTCATATAAACGAGCTCCCACAACCGCGCCACACAACTCCAACCTGGGAATTGTGGTAGGTTTGATTGGCGCCACTCGACTTTTGGACATAAGTAACCGAACAATGCATTCACCTTCGTCATTAATACTGCGTACATAAACGCACGCATCATATGCGCGGTCAGACGCGTCCGTGAATATATGGAGTTCCAACTCCCGGTATGAATGACACACAACAATTCGAGGAATACGAACTTAATTTAAAAGAGACAGAGATTTAATAATAGTCTGCCATTGTAAATTAATTTCAGTAGGCAATGGCTCAACCCATGACAATTTATCTAACCACAATCTCTGTAGTAACATTTTCAAAGTGATTGCAAATGGTGACAAAAGCCCCAAAGGATCGAATATCCTTGCAATCACAGAAAGTAAATCACGTTTACTTTTACTATTACACGATATAGTTGAGCCTATTGGAAAGACGAGTTCATCTGAACTTGCATACCAACCTAATCCGAGCAGCTTGTCAGGTTCATTAACACCTATATTTAAATCAAGCAAAGACTTGGCCACTTCAGATAATAATTGAAGTTCGTGCGACTTCCACTTACGCAATGACATGCAAGCTGATTCAAGCACATTCCGTGTGAGAAACAGCTTGTCCTGACGTTAACACCCGCCCAATGGTCATATGGCCATTGGCATTCAATTTTCTAGAGAATACTGTGGTTGTTCGCTGCAGCTTGATCATTTTTGAAGTTGATTAAATTTAATTATTATTATTTTTAATAGTTTTTTACTTAATAAAACGTATTGTGCGATTCTTTTTTAGTTTAAAAATAAGCTTGAAATTCATTGCGTTTTTTGCTTTGATTATTTTAAATTTCATTTTATTAATTCCGACCTTATGTACTTCATAATAATAAATTTAAATTGACTTGGCTCGCGAGGTTGTCGACATGTGGGATGTGGACTCAGCGATCATTGTACCGATAGTCGTTTCAACCAATGGCTTGATAGCCAAGAGCCTCGACCAACATCTGAGGAGGCTCTCGTTGGGCAGCTGGGTCAAGGGCTTGATCCAGAAAGCGGTACTCCTGGACACGGCTCGTATTGTCAGGAGGTTCCTCTCTCTGGAGCCCTGACCGCCGGTAGCTTGGACCCTGTTCCCGATACCGGTGGGATACTATTTTTTATAATTTTAAATATTTTTATATATTTTATATTCTAATATTTAAAAATGTAATTTGTATGTGTTTATTGAAATAAAGGAAATAATAATTTAAATGCTACGTACATAGATATATTACAAGATCGGACTTAACTACATTTCAATTTTTTGTCAAAAATAATGTTACATGTAAGTAAAGTAAAAAGTTTTATTGGTTCTCAAACAATTGTTTTACAGCACAAAATTGAGGCAGCCCCGGTAAGTTATAAAGATACTTGTGATGGGGTTACCTCGCACCTTCCCATGAGTTGCTAACTACAATATAGAGACATTTAGAAGAAAGAAAAAGCTTATGTTCTAAGGTGTTGACAAAAAATGTTGTAGGATGTTCAGGTATGTGCAGTGTTTGTGTGAGTGTATGTGTTTGTGTGCACGTATGTGTTTATGTGTGTGTATGTGAATGGATGTGCGCGGTGTGTGAGTGTGACTAGGTGTGTGTGTGTTAGTGATTGATTGACTGATGTATGTTATGATAAAGTACAGGTTCTTAATTAGCATATTCTGGTTAATATGAGTTCTATTTCATCGTACGTTTGTGATTTTAACCATTCCGTTACAGTTTTTTTACATTCGTACCTCAACATGGGGTAAATATTCAGTTTACGGTTCAATTTATTATAAATATAAGTGGATTGAGTATTATACTGACGCCTGGCGAAAACTGTACGGACCCGAGGGGAATGGGCCACAATATCTTTACGTCTTTTCTCGAGGTTTGATGGATCAAATGAGAGGGTCTTGTGCAGATGTGTTACATTCAAAATGTATAATTTCCTAACAGTGAGCAGATTGCTAATTTTGTAAAGGTTGTCTGTAGAGTATCGAAAGGGCTTAAAATACATAACTTTGATGAGAGACCTTTGAGCCCTTTCTAGGTCTAGAAATTTGGTCTTGGTAGCCCCTCCCCAGATCGGTACACAGTATGTGATGACCGATTGTGCCAGAGCAGTATACATGTTATGTAAAAGCTTACCATTCGCATAGAATTTACAAAAAATTGCAGGCATAAAGTTGGATCAGTAAATAGAATTAAAAGGATTGGTCTTTTAATAACTCTGTACAAGCATAAAGTTGGATGTCACCAAAAAAGTAGTTTTTGATTAATAAAATATTATTATTATACTGTGACTAGTTTTATAACTATACTGATACAAAGGTATAAGAGTTATCTAAAACATACAATTTTTGTTAGCCTAATCGATAATGAACAATAGTTATGACACGATTTTGTCATGATTTTTCTTTTGGCTCTCCTCTAAACTTATGAACTTCCATATCAGACCTAATGCGTCTCAGGTCGAGATATATGCACTTCTAAGAACTTTTTGATCCACCCCGTACATTATTCCACACAACCACGGCACTAGGACTATCCAACTGAACGATATAGTTGTCATGGCTGAGACCATGGAGGACCTCAGTACAACGCTCGATGACCTCAGTAGAACTTCCTTCAGTAGAAGTGGGTCTTAAAATGAACATGGACAAGACAAATCCCAATCTCGATGACGGAGGGAAGTTGTGGACGAGTACGTTTACCTAGGACAAACTGTCCAGTTAGGTAGATCCAACTTCGAGAAAAAGGTCAATCGTCGAATCCGACTCTGTTGGGCAACATTCAGGAAGTTACGCAATATCTTCTCATCCTACAAACCGTAGTGTCTCAAGACGAGTCTTTGACCAGTGCGTGTTGCCAGGATGACATATGGAACCGAAACGTGGTCGCTCACAATGGGCCTCATAAGAAGGCTTAAAGTCACCCAGAGGGTAATGGAGAGGGCTATGCTTGGGGTTTCCCTACGTGATCGAATCAGGAATGAAGAGATCCGTAGCACAACTGAGGTGACCGATGTAGCCCGAAGAATTGTCAAACTTAAGCGGCAGTGGGCAGGGAAAATTGATGGTCAATGGGCCCGAAAGTCTCTGGAGTGGCGACCGCGTACCGGAAGACGTAAACTTGGAAGGCCTCCCACAAGGTGGACAATGACCTTGTGAGGGCCGCAGGAATCCGCTGGATGCGGGAAGCACAGAACCGATCGAATTGGCGGAGCTTGGGGGAAGCCTATGTCCAGCAGTGGACGTCTTTCTGCTGAAATGATGATGATGATGATAATAGACCAAGACAATTATTGGAAATCACATGTCAATAGTATCTCTAAAATAATAAATAAATTTGTATTATGCACTAAAGCAGGTAAACAAAATAACTAACATTAAAACAGCAATAACATCGGTTCACGCATTGTCGAGTCATTGTTGCGAAATGGTTTGATAATGTGAGGTAACAGCACCTATCAAAACAGAGCATACGTTGCAAAAAATGCATTAGAGCAATTTATGGGCTTCAACCAGACGGATCGTGTAGACCTGTTTAAAAAAAATAGTTTGTTACCGCTACCGTCTCTTTACATCTATGAGATTTGTATTGTGTTGATTAAGTAGATATTATAACATTAGTTTTACTTGTGTGTTATGTTACCTATACGAATATGTAACAGTTTATTATTCTGAAGGAACTCTTTACTCTCGTTGTGCGAGTCGTATTACGTAACGTAGGTACCTATAATAATTTTAAAATGAACGAAACGCTTACGCGTACGCCGTCCGTTGAACTGCGAACTGTGTACGTAAAATAATCATTACATTTTTGTCCACAAAACTAGTTACACGATTATCAGCCTCGTAAGCAGTTTCTGAAACTGATTACGTTAAATAACGAACACGTCTATTGTGGCCATGGAGGACAATGATTGTAGCGCAAACTGTGTGTTATGTTGCTGCGACTAGACACGGAGTTGTCGTTTGTGTTTGTGACTTTTAGAACGTTACATCATGCAGTAAACGATCATTTTCTTTGAGTATTCAACGCGCTTCAATGACAATTTTGAGAACGTCGACAGCGAAGAACCGGGTCGTGATTTTAAACCGTTTAAAATGGCTTTACAACTATAGCAATGCATATTAAAATAAACACCGAAATTGACTTCAGTAGAACATTTACTTAACAAGATAATCACACTTCCGCAGTAAGTATATTTTATACTTCAACAGTCAATGTTGCGTTCTGAGCTCCGAATGTGTTGACCGGTGGCACGACAAGAACTTGCACTCTGATGCACATGACGGCGTTGTTGTTGTCATCCATGATCCTGAACTCGATGGGCAAGCCAGTTCCCTGTAATTAAGCAAACAAACCTATGAATACAGGGCGTAAGGGGGAAAAATACTTAACCTAACCTGAGAATAGGCTGCTATAATTTTAAATTAAAATCATGACCATTTAAAATCTATAAGTAGTCATTTACACCAAAGGTGGCTCGATTTCAAGAGGTTTCTGGAAAGAGTATCTTTCCATCCTTGTTTCAGAGATATTTTTGGACTTCAATTGCGACTATCTTCTTTTCTTTTACTTACTGCAGGCATGAAATCCTCGATGGGCATGTTGAGCGTGTACTGAATGACTTCGTCACGAACCACAGGACAGTATGTGTTAGTCAGGAAGTTACAGGTCACTGACTTCTCGCCGAGGTTGTACGGGAAGGGGAATACTAAGTATGCAATTGCCACAGTTCTCATCCGGTGTATGACGTAGGCTGAAAAATAAATAAGTGACGAAATTAGCCGACTCTGTTATCTTAAAATTTGGTTTTTGGCTTAGATTAAAATTTGGTATCTTGTTCCTAGCTTCAATATTAGGGCTACCTACTTTCTCTTAGGCCCATTTAAAAGGACACTGGGCAAAAATACACGAGACTTTCTCTCCACTACTAACAAGAACCATAGTCTATATTAGGTAAAGAGTAATTGTTATAGAGACACCTTCCATAAAAAGCCAGTAAAAAGGTATAACTAATCCGAAATGATTTTATTAATTCAATTATATATAGTATTAGTTTTATATAGTAGTTAATTAGTTATAGTCTAGCTAGAATAGCTCGATTAATTTAAAAATTGAGGTATTTCTACTTAACTCCTTCCTCCTTCTGCACTTTCCACTTTTTTTTGTTTTTTGTTGTGTCATGTTTTGTGATCTTGTTAAAAACCAAGTACTTACGTGCTCTGAAGACGATTTGGATGACGGCATCCTGCCCCTGTGGCAAGTGGCACGGCTGGGTCTCGCAGCCTGCTATGTACGCGTTGATCGGCAGAGGACCGGCAGAGTTACCAACGCCTGAATAAAATACGAAAATTAAAATCACACGGTTACGGCATGCTACACTATATGTGGTCATCAACTCAAACCACGAGGGTATCTATGTGTCCTGCCACAGGAAGTGGCATACAAATATTACACAGTGGCGTACAAAAATATTAAAGAAAGAATAAAAATTAAAACCTTAATCGGTGATTGCAGCTCAAACGAAACTTAGACAAACTTGTGTTCGTATAACCATTAATCAACTAAAGTCAACCAAAATTAATCTCACGTAGTAGGTATGTTAAAATCAAAGTTAATTATAATTTATTCATCATCATTATTTCAACCGAAAGACGTCCACTGCTGGTCATAGGCCTCCCCCAAAAGGGAGGTTTTGCCATAACCGCTACGCTTGGCAGGCAGGTTGGCGATCGCGGTATGGTGGTAAAATGCATAGAGAACGCTGCTGCCCATTCTCTAGTAAGTCCCTTAATCGCCTTCTACGACACCCACGGAAAGAAATGGGATCTTATACGTCCGGCACCACACGAAATCATATAACATTTATTCAAACAAGGCTAATTATATATGGTCAGCACTGTTTAAACCAAACGTCAAAATTACATAAGAGCGCCCAATGACGTAGTTTTATACATCATTGAGAGCGCCCCCAAAACGCTTGCATTTCATCACTTCCTTCCTTCACTTTAGCTGGGAAGAAGAAATGGCGAAACAAATCAATAATAGTTACTTATAGTTATAGTTTGTTACTCACACTGGGTAACTTGAGTGGTCTGCCCTTTGGTCAGAGCCAGCACGGCACAAAACAATACCACAGCACGAAACATTTTGACTCTCTCAGTTGTGACTGACTGATTAATTAGTACGATTAACATATATTTAACAAATCGATATCAGTTAGAATGATAATCAGCACGTGTGTTAAAAAACTTTGAAATCAATGATAAAAAACCGATTAATGTTCACAGCTGCTGTTTTGTTGCGATTCACAGCGTAATCGTAGGATTAAAAACAAAAAAACAGGTTGGGTTTTGTCATTACGTCATCTACAGGCCAACTTCACCCACTGCTGGACATAGGCCTATATTTTCTTGTGACAATCCCCTCACTCCTGTGCCAGCCTCATACAGGTTCTACCCGCGATGGCAACAACGTCGTCCGCTCCAGTCGGCGCCCGGCGCAGGTCAACACATAGGTATTCCCTCAGTCCTTGTCCTGGATGCCACTCGGTCACTACCTTGCCTTACCCTTGTCGTCACAGCTATCTAAATCCGCCATCATCGTCATCGTTATCAACGAATACCTAAGTATATCGTAATAAATTCCACATATGGGATCCTAAACCAGAGGGTGGCGGGGACAGCATATGATTCTTGCGTATCATCATCTGCCTTGCCTTTTCCCAACTATGTTGGAGTCGGCTTCCAGTCTAACCGGATGCAGCTGAATACCATTATTTTACATGGAGCGACTGCCTATCTGACCTCCACAACCCAGTTACTGGGTAATACGATACCCCTTGGTAAGACTGGTTGTCAGACTTTCGGGCTTCTGACGACCCGTAACGACTGTCAAAGATCCACAAATGACAGCCGGGACCAACGGCTTAACGTGCTTTCCGAGGCACGGAGGAGTCTTGGTATGTAAAGATGGTCACCCATCCACGGACCAACCGCGGCAAGCGTAGCTTAACCCGGTCGACCGACCCGTGCAGCTATTGTTACTTAGCCACAATTAACACGAATCGTAAAATTTTGAAAAAATTTACACAGAAAAACATACGCGTTCAAAAATGTCAGTATATTTTTGACCATGTAGGTTAACATTGTTTTTTTAGCCAACGATTTTTTTTTAATTCGTTATTTCAAGTATAATCCGTTTGCATATAAACAACGGGTTCACGGACGGTTTACATCTCAAGTGCGTATGCGGCACCTTCCCACAGACAATGTCGTCTGCTCCTCTCGCCGCCGCCGCCCGGCGCCTTACTGACACACATTCCTCGAGTCCTTGGACTGGAGGAATGTGTGTCGCTTTACTCCACCTTTCATCACTGCTATCTGAATCGGCTTTCAATAAATCTGTGTGTGCAGTAATTATCAACTCGTATATCATAATAAATTCCACAAAAGATATCGTATCCAATGTTGAAAAGTTATATGAAGTTTCTTACTCACGATTTTTTCTCAACGAGGTCGGCAAAAATTACAGAACGCCACCTACTACGATCCTCAAATACAACTTCGTTTACCTTCATACATGTGCAGGCACGCCAATGCCAGCACCCAATTTTGTAACACACTATCAATCACAATCAGAATTATATCAGAATGTGTTAGATATACGGGGAGTCAGGTGTTGTAGGCGGGGGTGACGGTGTTCCCTTAACGAAGGAGTGAAAGTAAACCAGCTTCACACGAATTAATCTCTTATATTCAAACTATAATCAACGTAGAACAAGATAGCGAGGTACATGTGATGACACATAGCAATAGGATATTACGTATCCTGTTATTACACAACATAGGAAATAGGTAAACTAAAAAGAGTAAAGCACCCAATATTGAACCTTGAGGAACACCCATTGCCATTTCAGACTCGAATGGGTTTATGCAGTTTACTTGAACTTTAACCTTTCTGTCTTTCAGGTATGATCTTAGTAGGTAAATCAAGAGCTTTCCTTCTAGTCCCATAGTGCTCTAGTTTCAACAGAAGTGTCTCATGACTTACGCAAGCGAACGCCATACAGGTCGCAAAAGCCTTTGGAATCTAATAGCAAGTTGTGCTTCTTTGCAGGTGTTAAAAATGTTCTTTATTAGTGTGACACCAGCGTCAGTGGTAAAAAGCCCCTGTGGTGTTGTTCTAAAAATATGGAATTTTCATTAAAGTGACGTAACATAATATGATTGAGCACCAACTTTTCCAACACCTTACTCAGAACTGGCAGAATATCTAATCCATGGTTCTTGTTCTTGGGCCATAATTAAGGAAAGTACCCAGTAAGTAAGCAAAGTTACTGTATATCTATGGTCTATCCTCCGTATATCACAGGACAGTCACCAGACTTTTCTTTTATGGGTGAGAAGACAGCAATTTTTTTTTGTTTTTAGTTTTTGAATCAAAATTAAAAAAAAAAACGATCTTTTGTGAAGTCGTAAAAACTGTTAGACTGTTAGATATTGTCTTCTAGTGGTTTATTATGAATATAAGTTCATATATGTAATACAGCAAAACTCCAAGCAAAGTTTTTCCTTAGCAGTTTCGAGAATTTATCCCAGGGCCAAAAATAAAATAAAAATTATTGATACAACTTTTGTAAAAACCAATCTAGGTTTACAGTCTCCAGTTATACGAATGAGCAATGAATATAACAATACTGTAAACACCCCTGACTTAGTTATATTCAGCGACAAGCTTCCGGGATTCAAGTTTTTCTTAATCTCAATTCTATTTAATTTTTATTGTTTCTATTTTTATAATTATTATTTGTATTTCTTAACTTTTTTGTTGGTTTTGGGTGTGTGCTTATTTATGCTAGTCTGTTTTACTGTAGTTAATTTTAGTTTTTAGTTAAGTGTAATTATTGTTTAGTTTAGTTTTTCAAGGTAGCAAGATATTCTGATCAATGCTATGTACGCCGTAATTGACATGTACATTAGTCCTTTATTTATTAAGATTATTTCTAGCATAAGTTGAATGTACGAGTATGTGATGTGGCTGTGCTTTTTTAAGTAAATAAACCCCATTAAATGCTTAAAGAGTAAATTTAATCATCGGTTTGCCTTACACTATCTTACATCTAAACAATTAATCATGTAGTAGTGCTACCGGAGGGGCGATCTGGATAGGTACCCGCAGACACATCAGGGAGTTGCCGTTGCTCTCATCAACAACACGGAACTCGATGGTCACTCGGATGCCCTGGAATGTTTTTTTTACAAATAGTTAAAAGTCGTACTTAGTTGAGAAACGGCACCCCAATTGCGTGACATGCTTACTTTTAACTACAATTCGACGGATTTTCAAGGAAACTGTGCTAATCCATTGCTTCATATGTTTGAAAAATACGTCTGCTGAACAACCTAGATGACGCAACGAATGTTGTTAAATTGTCAAAATAAAGCGTCTACAACCCCGCAGTTTCGCATGCCATCAACATGGTTCCAATACATTGTAATGCTAATAGTGATGTTTTCCAATAAATATGCAGCTTTACTTTCCTCCTGATGATCATCCATCAGCGCAAGACGTCCACTGCTGGACATAGGCCTCCTCCAAACGGGAAAGAGATTGCCATAATCGCCACGCTTGGCAGGCGGGTTGGCGATCGCAGTATGGTGATAAAATGCATTGATAACGCTGCTGCTCAATCTCTGGTAAGCCCCTTAGTCGCCTTCTACTCGTACGACACCCACGGGAAGAATAGGGATGGTGCTATTCTTTTCCGTACGGCACCACACGGAATCATATAACATTTATTCAAACAAGGCTAATTATATTATCCATACTACAATTAATTAATATTCTGCCTGTCTGTTAACTTTTCTCGCTTTAACAGCTGAAAGGATTTAGATTTTGGAGCACAGGTAGACCATGCATGACCTTGGTTCGATGTGGCGACGCTTGGAGAAATCCTAAGCTTGTATGTGGATATGTATTCTTTCAGCTGAAATTATGATGATGATCAACTCACCACAGGAAAGAAAGGCTCAATAGGCATCCTCAGAGTGTACTTCAACAGCTGACCTCCTTGCACAGGGCATGAGGCGTTGGTCAGAAAGTTGCAGGTCACAGAGTTCTGCTCCAAGTCGTACGAGACGGGTATCACTCCAAGGTATGCTGTGGCGAGGGTCTTCATGCTCTGAACCGGGCCGGCTGTAAATGAAATAGGAATACATTTAGGTACATCAATTTTCTGGTTGGCTAGTTCATTATCGTCTATGAAGTTTTTCCAAACTGTGTTGCAGTCGGCTTCCAGTCTAACCAGATGCAAATACTCGTAAATACCAGTATTTTACTCGAACTTGACTGGCTATTTGACCACTAACATCATCATCATCATTCATCATCCAGTTACTAGGTAGAGGATGCCCAGTTACTGGGTGATGCAAGGTATATTCCTTTTAGTTACAAGGAACTCGACAAGGGGTTTGAGGAAGCGATCCTTATGTAGACGAGGTTAAAACTAGGATGACTTGCTTTTATCTCACATCGCGTGTAAAATCACAAATACCGACTCTTACACCGAAACAACAAAGCTCTCTTCCGTCCCTGGTCCCGTTATTAGGGGTCGGGTCTCCTTACTTTTCTGCGCCGAATTATTTTGTTTGGGTTCTGGCAATTGAGTTTATTTTAGGTTTCTTGCCACCAAGTCAATGAGGATCTGCCACTGCCTCTCTTTTTTTGTCGTAAATTTTGTGCAATTATGTATCACAATGTATCTTCATGGCATCAGATTTTACCATCATAGGTGGTTTTCGGGAATTTTATCAATGACTAGCTTCTGCCAGCTGCTTCGCCCGCGCGTTAATCAATTTACACGAAACCTTAACAAATTATACACCTAATTCTTCCTCATGAATCACTCTGTCTGGTGAAAACCACATGGAAATCCGATTAGCAGTTTTTTCAGTTTATCACGAACAGGCAGACCAACGTGGGGGGGAGGTTCGTTTTATAATATGTAGTGAAAGTGATTGGTGGGCTTTAAAGCTGCCCAGTGGCAGAAACAGATCCAAATGTTCTAGTGGTGTTTAGAATTTTGAAGTTATTATTTTGAGAGAGACTTATAATTGAGATTTTCAACATAAGCCAATATGTCAGGATTTTTTCAGAAGTTAAGAAATAGGCTTCTAAATCAGGTCCTTATGGATAACGACGTGGCAGGCTCAGAAGGAAATAGCGTGATGAGTTTAGTTTCATGTAGGGAACGTGCACGACGAAGGGTCTGCCATCTGGGGCCTAAGTCTACTAATTTATAAACGTTACAATGGTCTCTCAATGGTGTGTTTTTGACAGTTTTTGTATGGCAAATCTGTCAAAAACTTACCATTGAGAGACCATTGTGACGTTTATAAATTAGTAGACTTAGGTCCCTGGTGGCATGAATGACTTTTAATTTTGATTGATTTTGGCGCCAATCCGAAGTTTTTACGCAATCATTACTTGAAATTGAAATTTCACGTTATAAAATAATCTCATTAAAGAAGTGAAAAAAACATAATTACTAAGTGGAAATGTATTGTTGTGTTTCTGGATGCTCGAACAGTACAAAGAAAAATTAAAATACTTAAATCAAATTCTATCACTTGCCTTAGTTACGTGATAAACGACAAAAGTGAATAAATGTGGTAAAAAACATGTGTAATTTAAAAAAACCTATGAGTTTAAAATTATTTAGAAATTACATAATACTCGTAATGTTGTTTGTAAAAGCAGCTACGTTTTGTACGTAGTACCTACTACTATTCAATACAAACAAATCTGTTAGTAAACATAACCTCAAATAATTTTAGTTAGTTTTCGATATAGGATATCTGGAGAATTTATAAAGTAAATAAAAGCACAGATATGCTTACATTTTTCGGATAGGCTTGCCTTACATTTGCAATTTGCTCTTCTAATATTTCTATTGCAATGAAGCTGAAAAGAAGGCGAAATGGACACAAATGATAATATAGACAAAATATTAACGTGAAAAATGAGATCAGAAAATACTTTACAGTTATTTTGACATCATAAACATTAGGAATCGTCGTTTGAGCTACAATTTTGATAAATAATACTGGATTTTCATGATTGCTAACTGTTTCTTCTACATCTAAGACATGCCCGAACTAGAAGAGTTTTTGTTGGCCTTTTGACATATTTCAACCACGCTGACAATCATTTTTAATAGGCCGGAACCCAAAATTTTACAATTATAATGATTTAAAACAATGATATTATAAGTGTAAAGTTACATAGAAAATCATTGATTTAAAACGATTGAAATATAACGTTAACATTATACATTGACAGATGTGAAAAGTTTCTTTTTCGACCATACCGTGGCTCTCGTGTCAATTTGTGAGAAAACATTGGAAACACGACAGGAAGGCCTTTGCTCTGCGAAAGGATACAACAGCCTCATAATTTATGGATGTAGAATGTAATAGAGTGTAAATGATACTAACATGTAGCGAAGTCAACGTTGATGACAGCATCCTGCAGCTGCGGTAGCGCACACGGTGGAGTGGAGCACCCCTCGATGTAAGCGTTGACGGGCAGGGCTCCGGAGTTCCTCGTACCTGCCACACAAAAGATTACAATATTAACAAAAAGTATAACCATCACGGGAATCACAAATGAATTAAGACAAACACAACGTCGCGTTTGCAGGATTTACTGCCAAAGCTATGCATGATGCATCCACCACCCTGGGCGTCGGGATTCCCAGGCTGATTCCCGGCCACCGTAGGCGTGGGCTTGTGGACGGCGAGTAATGGGTAGCTCGCTGTCCGGTAAGGACCAAGCCCGGGCCAACGGCGCGTTGTGTTCCACGCGCGCCTCAAAGAAATGTCAGCACAAACTGATGGGGCGCCCAAGGGCCGATGCCTGGTTGCGGGTTGTTCGAAAGAGATACCGTGACCCCTGGCACACAGGCAACTGAGGGAATACGTGTGGGTTTTTGTCAGTAAAAGTCTGACACGCCCTCCTGCTCCACCCAGAGCGGGAGAAGTAAAAATGCATGTTGGGTCCGAAATAAATGCCTGACCCCTTGAACTAACAAGAAAATTAGTGAGTCTGGGTATGTAAGTTCAAAAGGTGTACATTCTAGTCTTAAGCACGCTTGGTTTAGAAATCATTCAATTCATTTAACAGTAAATTAATATAAAATATCGTTCTATACCTATTTCAGGTCAGTATAGGTCCACGAAAATATGTAAAGTACGTATCTACTGAGTTAAACGTCTTATCATAAAAGTTATTAAGAAAAACGAATAAATGACATATCCAAGTAAACGGAAGCTTTTATAAGAAGTTAACATATATAGCTCCTATGAAAAGCCCGATATATTACAAATAGAAAAAGTAAATATTTCTACTTACACCGGCTAACTTGAGTAGTGCTCCCTTGTACAAGGGCAAACACGGCACAAGACAGAACCACAAACCGGAACATTTTTGCTTTAAACAGTAGTTAGTTACTGATGACTGAATGAAGACATCACCTCAGCTTTGTTATTTATACAATAGTCATTATCAGGTAATCGCGATTGTATCCATTTATAAATAATTGAAGGAACACATTCTTTGATAATAATACTACCTAATCACGGGAAACAATATGATCTGATTAATTTGATTTAATCAGATTTTTTTTTTATCTATTCTTTGATGGTTTATTTTTATTAGGGGAAATAACAGTTAATAATTTATTTATTGTCACGGCGACTTTTCTGAAAGTTTCTTTTCGTTAAACTTTATTAAATTGTTGTTTCAAATTAATGTTTTAGGTAATTCCAGAAAAATATTACGGACTTTCTAGATACATTTGCCTCATTCAATGAAAATAAGTTGGTAATTCTACTAAAACTATATTACGGAATAATCATCATCATATCAGCCGAAAGACGTCCACTGCTGGACATAGGCCTCCCCCAGGAGTAATATTTAGGTTTAATTATTGCCTATTTTTATCATGGTCAATATTAATTGGGAACAACTGTCATTTCGTGGACGTTTCGTTGCTGTCAAAATTAAAATATATTTTTAAAACCGAACTCATGTACAAGATTTCGGTGTTCCCTGAGTTTATTTTGAGCAGAAAATGAAACCACCGAAATCACATTCACGTAAAATATTTCCAAGACGAGCAAAAATGGCACGCACTGTCAAAAAGTTATCAGATTTCGTGTAGAACCAACCTCTAACTCTACACGCCCTAACTCTGCAAGCCCTAACTGCACAAACTCTACTATACTTTAGTCAAAATATATGGCTTGACCGTTTCGTTACTACAAGAACTATTGTATAACAGAAAAGTAATGAGCAGTGAATACATTTTTCACCTTACGCCTGCCCTTGTGCTTGTGACGATATCGAAACGGCCAAACCACATATTTTCACTAAGCTGAGTTTGTGCTTTTGAGTTTGTGAAGTTTGGGATTGTAGAATTAGGGCGTGTAGAGTTAGAAGGTTGGCTCTACATGAAATCTGATAACGTTTTGACAGTGCGAGGCATATGGTCTCGTCTTGGCAGCATTTCACATGAAAATGTTCTTGGTGGGATTTCACTTCTTTTTGCAATTTACTTATGGTGATATTTGTTTTTGTTAATTTTTTCTTCCTTTTTTTTTGGCTGGTAGTTCAAAGGATGGGGGGTGAATTACTAAATTCCTGAAATTTGCATTTTATAATCTTATAAAAATGAGTCCCTATATTAATTTTCAGACATCTAGCATCAACATTTGCGGAAGTCTCATACAAACTGGAAACGGAAATACAAAATGGAACTTAAATGGAGAAATCAATTCTATGCTTTAAAATACCAGACGTTAATATACCTACTATTATTAAATATATCATGTAGAACAAATCATTTGAATAAAACAATTAGGAACATGAAGATGACGGAGCGAATAAATAGCTATTGAAAGTTTCCAAAAAGACCACAGAAATCAGGCATTAGTCATTGTTAATTAATTTACTTTCCACCTTATGTGGATCCCCAGTTCACCACACATATGCTGTATTACTGTCATGATCAGTTGATTTCCTGAACACCTGAAGTCTTATCAGCGATGCATTGGAAACACCTGTGTCGATATCAGAGTTAACTCCACACACCTGCCGAGTTAAGATTTAGAGATAACATCCGTATCTTGGGTAAAACCATTAGTAAGTTAGTTATCCGGGGGCTACGATCTGGAAGTGTTTTGCCGATGACAAAAATGTACTTCAAACCATGGTCTTACTCTTCATACATCAGCATCATCATCAGTCTATGGAAGTCTACTGCTGGACACAGTACTCTCAAATCACTCGCCAAAATTGTGTAAAGTTAAAAGTTTATCCTCGGACTCTCAACCAGCATGAACGTACAAGCCATTTGCGAATATGGCAAGCATCCATAAAATCTGTTTGCCGATTCGCGGTATTCACAAAATTAACAAGACTTACATCAAACGTACTTACTTATAATTTTATATTTTATAAAGGTTTTCATTACTACTGGGATTTTTCCAGCTCATTGTGCAGTTAATTTTTGTGGAAAATAATGATTATGAGTAGGTCAACAAACTATCGCAGTCCACTGCTGGACATAGGCCTCTCCCAGGCTTTTTATGTAAGTAACCTATTTTGCTATTTTTCCATATTTATTTTGGTTTACTAATTTACGTCACGTTGTCCGAATCAACGTGAGATTAATTATCTTCTACATAAATAAAAAGAAAAGTCCTGACTGACTGACTGACTGACTGACTCATCAACGCCCAGCCAAAACCCTTGGACCTAGAAAGCTAAAATTTTGCACAGGGGTTCCCTTTATAATGTAGACAAGGAATAAGTTAGGATTTTTAACCGAGTTCAATAGGGGATGAAAGTTCCGAGCGGGCGAAGCCGCTGGCAAAAGCTAGTTGGTAATAATTATCTGTAGGTACAACAATTTAAAATTTACAAAACAAAACAAAATATGTCCTACATGCACGCTTTTATTCTTGTTTGTGTATACACATGTTTGAGCAAATAAATATATTAAGGATCAAATCTTACTTGATTCACATACTAACCTATTACCTACATGTTAAAAAATTATGTCCAGTATAAACTTTAAAAAGTTGCATCTATTTTTCTGGAAATGTCGGCAAAAATATTCTTTGGTCGTCGTTTTAGTGTAGCGCGCCGCCGCGCCGCCACTCGTTACGAGTGTGCGGGAGTATTGCGCTTAGCTCCGCCCACATGAGCAAGGTCGATGAGGATACTATGGTCCATACTGTGGTAGATGCGCTCTAGTCCTTCTAGATCATCTGTAATGAGGAGAAGGTCGTCCGCAAATGATAACACCAAAAATGATAATTACTTCGTTTTTCTAATAATATCATTGAAGTAACAGAATACCTACCAAATTTCGACTCGAACAGACCCGTCGAAGATGCTCATATCCCTTCATCAACTAGAAAAGACCTGATAATCTTCAAAAGGGTGAACAGATTTTCTTGACCTTAGAACATTAAAATCAATATCAGTTCAGCCGTTTGGACGTTACGATGCCACAGATAGACTCACAGATACACACGATAACACCCTCTGTTTCGGCTATCTCTGCTTCCACCCTTTTTCTAACAAGGTTTTCTTTTAGTTGCACCAATTCGCGGTCCGCCTCATACTCGATCCTTCTCTTAACATGATCGATGCTCCTGCGGCTATTCCGCGATGAGGCTTTGCTTCGCGGCGAGTAATGACTACCCTTGGTTAGAAGAAGAAAAGAAAGAAAGAAAAAATGTTTATTCTGCACAATCAAAACGCACATAACACAAAATAAAATAAACTATGAAATGAAATGCACACATACAATGTAGCCAAAAGCCCCGTATTCAAGTCGATAATTTTCACAATATTGTCCATTGACTGATAGTGTCAGTCAAGGCTTGGGACCGATCATAGACAAATGGATTACGTACGACACATGCAGTTATATAATTATTAACAAGCAAAACAAAAACAAAATGCCGAAAGCAGAATGCATTAGTGACTACTTTGATTTCAACCGAATCACAAATATAAAAACAACTAAAACGCTTATTACACTTGGCTGAATTTAGTCATCTAAATTCAGTCGTTACTGAATTTAGTCAAGTGTAATCGCAATTAGCAAGCTAGCATCCGTAGCTTTTAATGTTGCTTCTGAATTTAGATGACTAGTTAGATGACTAAATTCAGCCAAGTGTAATAAGCCCTTTAGCCGTGCGTCGCATCTGTGCACGAACAGGTCCTTGCTCAGCTAAATGCTGTGACTTCGGACGGACCAATTGTCAACAGCGCTGTTATTCTGCAAGTACCTTCTGGAGTGACGTAAAGACGCTCATCGTGTGATCTAATATGTTATGTTATCGGTTAAGTACAATTTTCCTCGAAAAAAATACGTAATAGATGAACCTATCATGTATAAATATAAACATATCCTTAATAAACGGAATCTACCATAAGAAATCAATAAAAATACATAGACTGGGACAATAATACAGTGTTAATAGTTATAAATGATAATTAATAACTTAAAATGTCGCGTAGGTAGCATGGGAGTTGCGATGGTATGGCGGCCGGCCTAGTGGTTACTGCCTGCCCCCCGTCTGACGTTTCCTTACTGTGGTCGATTAGCCGGCCACCTGTCAGAGGGATGTTGCGAGTGGACGTCGATGTCATGGTTGGTGCTACGGTCGGAGACCCTGGTGCCCTTTCGGATGATAAGCCTGAGTCAGAGATGATATCCTCTGTCCGTCGCGTACTCATTTCTTCAGCCAGTCTCCTGTGCTTGCTGCGTGTGGTAATCTCGCTTCTTTTGCTCTTTATTCTAGCTGGTTCACTCCTTCTATTTGAACCTGAATCCGGCTCGACAGGACCAAAATGTTAGATATACGGGGAGTCAGGTGTTGTAGGCGGAGATGACGGTGTTCCCTTGACGAAGGAGTGAAAGTAAACCAGCATCACACGAATTAATCTCTTATATTCACACTATAATCAACGTAGAACAAGATAGCGAGGTACATGTGATGACACAGAGCAATAGGATATTACGTATCCTGTTATTACACAATATAGGAAATCACACAGGAAATAGGTACGAGCACAACATATTTAGGAAATAAACACAGAGAAATACACAACAAGTACAAAAATTATAAATCCTAAGCTACTACTGAGACTGGCTAACTAAGTATAGGGTACATCGCGACTTAACAGTGGCCAGCGGAGCCACTATTTCACAATCACTGATTCTTCATGTTAACTTGACGACTATTCGATGACTAGTGATTTTACATATCAAAACATGCTTCTTATATTATTTTCTACCCCTAGCGCAAGTTGCACACGTAATTACTGATTCCTGGCTAATCCACCAATCAGAGACTAGAAATTATGGCCTTCCCGGGGAGCAAGTTTCGGCTTGTCGAGCTCCGGTCAACACGTGTAAGGAAGTTCAAGGTTTTATGATCCTTACTGGATTAGCGAGACCGTTAGTGGGGCGCAACGTATATTACTTGCACTATAATGTTTTACCTATATAAAATAGTTTAGGTATTTTCTTTTCTTTTACAACTAGATAGGTACAATATTTTGGTAATGTGCTTTAGGTAAACGGTACAGGTGGGTATATAGGTACTTATTATAATAAAAAGAATATTACATGACTAAGGTAGCTTGTTTTATTGGGCTTCGCCTACAGAAAGAAATTGCTTGCGTGTTCGAAAAGTTTGTCTGCTCAACAGCGTCGCAATGAATTTTGTTGAACTGTCAAAATGAAACCCTTTCCTATGTTAGTCTGTTACGCACTAACCGCGCAGGACCACAGACATATAAACAGTAGCAGACCAAACTTTAATCCATAGTCGATGGACTTGATTCTTTATCCTTTTTTTGCTAAGCGACAAGTAAGTAGATCTCGCTCTGTCACCTGTTGTCACACTGACTCACATATAGACAAAATTTGACGCGTAGCTCGTCTATCCCACGCCGCCATATTGATAAGCAACATAACGTTCTATGGTGTTTCTATGTTTCAACCGCGAAATATTACTTGTTTGGGACTTAATACACAAAATAAAATGGTGTAGTGCTGTGCGTACCAATGTAACAGTGCTAGCTACCACAAAATACCACAAAACACCTGGATTGATCTTTCATCGGTAAGTTTTTGTATTTTGTTGTGTAGTCAGGGACGGATTTGGCGACAAAGACGAAATTTTTTGTTGCATGTATAATATTTACCTACCATTGAACTATCAAACAAAGCCTCAATTAACTCTACAATATTTAATTATTTTTTTGGTGATATAGTGTAAACAGTGTAAACGCACATACATGCATGCTATTTTAATAAATTATAGAATCACTCTGGCCCGGCGCGTTCCGCATGTGGTACGTTACAATAGAAAATCAATTGTGTCTCATTAGCGGGTTATGTTACCCTATCTGTGTGATGGATAACATGAACGATGGTGGACCTAAATAGGTATAGGCTACTCACATAACTTTGACATTTCATTCTGCAGGTAATAACTGAACGTAATGATATTTTTTCCAGGTTTCCAAAGGATGAAAGTTTACGGTATACATGGATTAAAAGCATGAAACTCCAGGATTGGCAACCTAGACCTTCGAGTGTACTTTGTTCGAAGCATTTTGAGAAACACTTGTGATCCCAGTGCTTTTCGAACAACATTACGTCCTGGAGCAATTCCTATTCTGTTTCCTATGTGTGCGTAATGGCTACGCAATTTTTAGCGACATGTTTGGTCTGCTACTGTTTATATGTCTGTGCGCAGGACTACGTACCTAACCTTTCTGGACAATAAAAAGGCGTGAGTTTGTATATGTACATGTGTGTACAATTATAACATCACGCATTTTCCCCAAAGGGTAAGAGGAAGTTTTCCTACGATACGATAGAGTACGCCCTGATTTCATCAGTTATTAGCAAAGAATAATAGATCTATCTCGCTAAGTTTGAATTGAGTGAAGAGGCTATTGGGAAGGAAGCGTAGCGTTGGAAGGCCTCCCACAAGGTAGACCGATGACCTGGTGAAGGCCGCAGGAATCCGGTAGGTGCGAGAGGCACAGAACCGGTCGAAGCAGCGGAGCTTGAGGGCGCCTATGTCCAGCAGTAGACGTCTTTCGGCTGAAATGATGATGATGAAAGAGACTACTGGGCCGTATGAAGCCTTGTTTTATGAGCTAGCTCTGCCTTGTGTATGTTTTACTTGCTTTTAGCAATAGATAAGCAATTGTATTTTATTTATTTTTTTACCCCCACGGATGCCTGACGCAGGTCCTCACCGGACATGGTTGTTTCGGGATGTTCCTGTTTCGGATAATGCGGAAACGTCCGGGTTTTTCCATTGCGAAAATCGTCCTGAAGACATGGTGGAGCATATGGTGGAGGTCTGCCCGGCTTGGGCGCAGCAACGCCGTGTCCTTGTGGAGGCAATCGGCGGCGGCGCGGCGTACGTGAGGGATAGGCAGTATATGCGCCCTTAGCCTGCGGCCCTAGCCTCCGCCCTGGGCGTCGGGAATTCCAGTCTGATTCCCGGCCACCGTAGGCGCGGGCTTGCGGACGGCGAGTAATGGGTATCTCGCTGTCCGGTAAGGTCCAAGCCCGGGTCGACGGCGCGTTGTATTTCATGCACGCCTCAAAGAGATGTCAGCACCAACGGGAAAGGGCCCGCAAAGGCCGGTGCCTGCCTGGGGTGCGGATTGTTCGAAAGAGATGCCGTGGCCCCTGGCACACAGGCAACTGAGGGAACACGGGTGGGTTTTGGTCACTAAAAGTCTGACACGCCCTCCTGCTCCACCCAGAGCGGGAGAAGTTATTTGATGATTTCTCCCACCATCAAAAAAAAAACCCCGACGGAAAAAGAGGGTGTTATCGTGTGTATCTGTGAGTCTATCTGTGGCATCGTAACGTCCAAACGGCTGAACTGATATTGATTTAAATGTTCTAAGGTCAAGAAAATCTGTTCACCCTTTTGAAGATTATCAGGTCTTTTCTAGTTGATGAAGGGATGTGAGCATCTTCGACGGGTCTGTTCGAGTCGAAATTTGGTAGGTATTCTGTTACTTCAATGATATTATTAGAAAAACGAAGTAATTATCATTTTTGGTGTTATCATTTGCGGACGACCTTCTCCTCATTACAGATGATCTAGAAGGACTAGAGCGCATCTACCACAGTATGGACCATAGTATCCTCATCGACCTTGCTCATGTGGGTGGAGCTAAGCGCTACACTAAACGACAACCAAAGAATATGCCGTGGCGCAAATATACCCCACGTAGGTCGACATTTTTGCCTACATTTCCAGAAAAACAGATGCAACTTTTTAAAGTTTGTACTGGACATAATTTTTTAACATGTAGGTAATAGGTTAGTATGTGAATCAAGTAAGTTTGGATCCTTAATATATTTATTTGCTCAAACATGTGTATACAAAAACAAGAATAAAAGCGTGCGTGAATAAATTTTAAATTGTTGTACCTACAGATAATTATTATAAATAATTAATCTCACGTTGGTTCGGACTTAACGTGACGTAACTTAGTAAACCAAAATAAATTTGGAAAAATAGTAAAATAGGTTACTTACATAAAAAGCCTGTGAGAGCCCTATGTCCAGCAGTGGACTGCGATAGTTTGTTGACCTACCTATAATCACTATTTTCCACAAAAATTAACTGCACAATGAGGTGGAAAAATCCCAGTAGTAATGAAAACCTTTACAAAATAATAGGTCTTTACCTATGAAATTGCCGTTTTGTATGAAAAAATTTAAACGAATTTTTTTCATGAATTTTTTATTTGTATTAATCGAAGTAATCACCCATGCAATCAATGCATCTTTGCCATCGCAGTGGCAGTTTATTGATGCCCTTCTTAAAGAAATCAGCTGGACGGGAGGCAACAAATTCTTCAAAGGCATTTTGTACTGCCTCTCGGGTATTAAATTTTTTTCCCGCCAAGAAGTTATCCAAATTCTGGAAAAAGTAGTAGTCTGTAGGCGCAAGGTCTGGTGAGTAGGGCGGATGACGGAGAGCTTCCAACCCCAGTTCTTGCAACTTGGAGACCGTCTGCTGTGCAGTATGAGGTCGCGCGTTGTCGTGCAGGAGCAGCGGAGACGAGCGATTGACCAATGCTGGTTGGAGATGCGCCAGCTTCTCCATCATTGTGTTCAGTTCTTCACAGTACACATCTGCAGTAATGCTCACCCCGTTTGGTAAGAAGCTGTGATGAATCACACCGGCGCTAGACCACCAAACAGTGACCATCACTTTTCTAGGGGTAAGTTTTCGTTTAGGGCATTGTTTAGGTGCTGAACCAGGATCCAACCAACTTGCTGAGCGCTTACGGTTATCAAACAGAATCCATTTTTCATCGCAGGTAACAATGCGGTTCAAAATTCCTTCATTTGTGTGTCTGTTGAGCAGTGCAAGGCACGTCTCGACGCGTACTTCGCGCTGGCGATCATTGAGTTCGTGGGGCACCCATTTGTCAAGCTTTTTTACCTTGCCAATTTGACGCAAATGGACCAATATTGTTTTGACGCTAACGTCGAAAGCTGCTGCTAATTCAGCCGTAGATTGTGTATCATCAGCTTCCACAATCGCCTTTAATTCGTCATTGTCGACCAAAGTCTTCGGACGACCGCGAGGTTCATTTTTCAGGTCGAAATTTCCAGAACGGAAGCGAGCAAACCAATAACAGGTGGTGCGTTGGTTTGTAGTGTTAGCTCCGTAAACGTCGTTGATGTTGCGTGCCGCTTGTGCCGCGTTGCTGCCACGACGGTACTCATATTCCATAATTACTCGAATTTTTAACGTATCCATGATGACGAAAAAGATTGAAATGCGATGAAAATGTAACACTAATCAATAAAGAAATGACTACTTTTAGAAAAAAATATCCATGTTTTTAAAATAAAATTAATTTGAAATTAGAATTCTTAGCCAAACAAAAATTATTTTGATTTGAAATGGCCAGTACTGCAGAACGGCAATTTCATAGGTAAAGACCTAATATAAAATTATAAGTAAGTACGTTTGATGTAAGTCTTGTAAGTAACCGCGAATCGGCAAACAGATTTTATGGATGCTTGCCCTCAGACCAGGTGGAGCAACGATATTCGCAAATGGCTTGTACGTTCATGCTGGTTGAGAGTCCGAGGATAAAGTTTTAACTTTACACAATTTTGGCGAGTGATTTGAGAGTACTGTGTCCAGCAGTAGACTTCTATAGACTGATGATGATACTGATGTATGAAGAGTAAGACCATG
Source organism: Polymixis flavicincta (assembly GCA_949987655.1). Lineage (NCBI taxonomy): Eukaryota > Metazoa > Arthropoda > Insecta > Lepidoptera > Noctuidae > Polymixis > Polymixis flavicincta. Next base: position 10,807,755 of record OX465190.1, on the reverse strand, counting down.
GTTTGAAGTACATTTTTCTCATCGGCAAAACACTTCCAGATCGTAGCCCCCGGATAACTAACTTACTAATGGTTTTACCCAAGATACGGATGTTATCTCTAAATCTTAACTCGGCAGGTGTGTGGAGTTAACTCTGATATCGACGCAGGTGTTTCCAATGCATCGCTGATAAGACTTCAGGTGGTGTTCAAGAAATCAACTGATCATGACAGTAATACAGCATATGTGTGGTGAACTGGGGATCCACAGAAGGTGGAAAGTAAATAAATTAACAATTACTAATGCCCGATTTCTGTGGTCTTTTTGGAAACTGTCAATAGCTATTTATTGGCTCCGTCATCTCCTTGTTTCTAATTGTTTTATTCAAATGATTTGTTCTAAATAATATATTTAATAATAGTATATTAACGTCTGGTATTTTAAAGCATAGAATTGATTTCTCCATTTAAGTTCCATTTTATATTTCCGTTTCCAATTTGTATGAGACTTCCGCAATGTTGATGCTAGATGTCTGAAAATGTACGATGTCGATGTAGAATGTCGACGAAATGCGATAGTTTTTCCCAAAATAAGTGTTCATTTAATTGGTGTTTGTGTTTAATTACTATTGATCATGACAAAAATAGGCAATAATTAAATCTAAATATTATCCCGTAATATAGTTTTAGTAGAATTACCAACTTATTTTCATTAAATGAGGCAAATGTAATAGAAAGTGAGTTTTTTTTTTTTTTTTTTTTTTTTTTTGGTGGGGAATCATCAAATAACTTCTCCCGCTCTGTGTGGAGCAGGAGGGCGTGTCAGACTTTTACTGACTAAAACCCACCCGTGTTCCCTCAGTTGCCCGTTTGCCAGGAGTGACGGTATCTCTTTCGAACAACCCACACCCCTGGCAGGCATCGGCCCTTGCGGACCCCACCAGATGTGGCTGACGTCTCTGACGGCGGGCGCGCGTGGAACACAACGCGGCGTCGACCAGGGCTTTTTTTTTTTAGGCTTGTACCTCTATACTTTAGTAACTTATCTGCATGCCCTATATAGTGATGATCTAAGCCACTAATTTAAATTTTGTACATTTTATTTCCTATTCTATGTTATTATGCACTGTACCATCAAAATGGGTCCCAACCACATCTCCAGTCAGGAATTGTCTTTTCCCGGGCTCCGCCGAAATACCTATCAACGTGCGTAGCTTTGCTTGATGGTAAGAGAACTAAATCGAGACGAGATCGTTTTCTACCAAACACAGTGCTGGCGTTTCCCCAGTGACTGGTACTATGCACGGTATTTATATAATTAGACAAATAGCATAACAACAATTAATTGATTTGGTACAGCGAGAAATTGTCTTTTAAAATACATTTAAGCATATTGTTACATATTCTTACTGAACTTTCAGCTTGACAGGACACTGCACTAGAGGTTGATGGGTTCGGTGGTTAATTCTACAACTATTATTTATGTACATAATATAAATTAAAGTCGCTTTCTTGTAGGTATGTCTATGTGATAGCCTTACCTACTCTTCTAAACTACGCAACAGATATAACGACGATTTTCACCATAATTCAGTGAATTATGGTGAAAATCGTGAAAATTCTGACAAGTTTTTTTTTAAACCAACATAAAATAAAGGAATTCAGATAATTTGTCAAGTCGTAAAAACCGTGCGTAGCAGAGATGGGTCGCCAGTGTTAGATATTTCCTTCTAATGGTTAAATATGAATAAAAGTTCATATAGGTAATACAGCAGAAACGCCAATGAATGCATAAGTAGTACATTTAATCATCGGTTTGCTTTGCACCATCTTACATCTAAACAATTAATCATGTAGTAGTGCTACCGGAGGGGCGATCTGGATAGGTACCCGCAGACACATCAGGGAGTTGCCGTTGCTCTCGTCAACAACACGGAACTCGATGGTCGCTCGGGTGCCCTGGAATAAACATTGTTTTTATAAAATAGTCTGTAAAAGTAGTAGTTGAGAAACAGCACCCCAATTGCGCGATGGATTTGAAGAATTCGAAGAAAAGGACACAATGACAAATTAACGATGAATGGATTGGTCAACAACGTAAATGACGCAATGAATGTTATTTATGTCGCGTTCCGAAATTCAACAAAAGTGATAATATCGCGAACCCGACCAAATTGAATAGTCAAAAAATTTAAGAGCTATCAGATCATTAGTACTGATTTTTATTTTGGTTGGCTTCGCGATATTATCACTTTTGTTGAATTTCGGAATGCGACATTAGATTGTCATAATGACAGGAATAGTCTTTGTAAGTGTGTTACGCAAGTATTACCCCGCAGTTTCGCATGCCATCAACATGTGTCTAATGATATTGCGGCTTTATTTTCCAACTGCAGGCTAAGCATGATGCTTTCTACTTCTACGAAGAATAGACAGTCCATTTGCAATACAAAGTGACATTTCGTTTCTCCATTTTTGACATCGCACCGTAGATATCCTTCTTATAAGCTGTCATTTTGTCGGTCGTTTCTAACTGGAGACTATGTATTTCAGAAGAATGTTTCTTCCCAAACTGTCAAAATCACACTGACATAAAACTTTCTACTCGACGACCACAAAGTTACGATTATCTACAAAATCATGATTCTTTTAGAATGCATAACTGTGTTAATTAATAGAAAAACATAGCTATCTTCTTCTATTGTACAGAGGCCAGCACATCAAGCTACCCCAATCTGTCAAATTTCTTTGATAGTTTTTCAACTTTAAAACAAAGGAATAAGGTTTATGTTCAATTGGTAAAATTTGACAGTTTACGATAGCTTAACCTGCTGGCGACCGTACATCATTTAGTTAATAGTCATGCCTATTCTACCGTCGACAAATCGGTGCTCGTGCTAAGCCTGCTGGAGATCAATAATACTTAAATTAATTAATATTCTGTTTGTCTGTCTATTTGTAATCTTTTCACGAGTTAACAGCTTTTCGATTACGCAGGTATACCATGACCTGGGTTAGGATATTGGAATTTGAGAAGCACAGGGCTGGCGACACTTCGGGGAAGCCTATGCTTGTATGTGCATATGTATTCTTTCAGCTGAAATGATGATGATGATCAACTCACCACAGGGAAGAACGGCTCAATAGGCATCCTCAGAGTGTACTTCAACAGCTGACCTCCTTGCACAGGGCATCTGGCGTTGGTCAGGAAGTTGCAGGTCACAGAGTTCTGCCCCAAGTCGTACGGGACGGGTATCACTCCAAGGTATGCTGTGGCGAGGGTCCTCATGCTCCGAACCGGGCCGGCTGTATGAAAAATATTAATACATGTAGGTACATTAATGGCTGATTCTCTGGTTGGCTAGTTCATCATCGTCTATCAAGCTTTTATCCAACTATGTTGGAGTCAGCTTCCAGTCTAACCAGATGCAAATAAATACTACTTCACTAGAATTAACTGACTATTTGACCACGAACGATAACTTACATCACTCAGACCTGGGTAGAGGATGCCCTGTTACTGGGTGATGCAAGGTATATTCCTATAAGTTACAAAGAACTCGTCAAGGGGTTTGAGGAACTGATCCCAGTGTAGACAAGGTTAAAACTAGGGTAAGGAATTGCTTTTATCTCACATCGCGTGTAAGATCACGAATACTGACTCTTACACCGGGACACAACAAAGCTCTCTTTGGGCCCTGGTCCCGATAGTTGCGGTCGGGTCTCCTAAATTATTCTGTTTCGGTGGCTGGTTCTGACAATTTTATTTTACAGGTCTCTTGCTACCAATTCAATGGGGACCGACCTCTGCCTCTCTTTTTTGCCGTCATATTTAGTGCAATTTTGTACCACATGAACTTCATGGCATCTTTTAATGTGCCCATACCATCATAAGCAGTTTTTAGTAATTTTTTCAATGACTAGCTTTGGCCAGCGGCTTCGCCCGCGCGTTTACCAATTTACACGAAACCTTAACAAATTATACAACTTATTCTTCCTCATGAATCACTCTGTCTATGGGTGAAAACCCCAGGAAAATCCGTTCAGTGGTTTTTGAGTTTATCGCGAACAGACCGACGCGCCGCGCCGGGGGACTTTGTTTTATAATAATATGTAGTGGCAGTAATTTATTAGGATCCAAATCTTCTAGTGGCGCTTATAAAACTTTAAATCATTATTTTGAGAGAGACTTATAATTGGGATTTTCAACATAAGCCAATATGTCAGGATTTTTTCAGAAGTTAAGAAATATATTTCTAAATCAGGCCCTTATGGACAACGACGCGGCAGGCTCAGAAAGACATGGCGTGATGAGTTAGACTCCTACAAAGGCACTGGGCTTAAATGTAAAGAGAAAAATGGAGAGCCGGAAGGGAGGCCTGCGAAAGAACATAACAGGCTACTAACAAATTTTCCCAGGCAAACTATCAAATTTTCCCAATTGAACATGAACCTTAAGCTTATCTAATAAAGCTGAAAATCGATCAAAGAAATTTGGCAAGTCGGGGTAGCTTGATGTGCTGGCGTCTGCACGATAGTAAATGATACTAACATGTAGCGAAGTCAACGTTAATGACAGCATCCTGCAGCTGCGGTAGCACACACGGCGGAGTGGAGCATCCCTGGATGTGAGTATTGATGGGCAGGGCTCCGGAGTTGCTCGTACCTGCCGCAAAAAAGATTACAATATTGGTAAAAAGTCACTGGAATCACACAGGAATTAAGGCAAAACAACAAAACGTCGCGTTTGCAGGATTTACTGCCGAAGCTATAATGCATGGTGGGTCCGAAATGAATGCCTGACCCCTTGAACTGAAAAGAAACTTAGTAAGTAGGTACTTAGATTCAAAATGGGCTTATATTAGTCTTAAATACGCTTGGTTCAGAAATCATTCAATACATTTTTAACGGAAAACTAATTTGAAATATCTCTTTCTCTATTTCCATTTCCCGCCATTCGTTTGAAGATGACAGACACTGAATTATGTTTTTAAATTATTTTCAGCGCTAAAATGTAAGCGCAGTCTACAGCTGCTGAACAGCACCCTAATTGCATAACTCACCATTAATCATAATCGGTTTCAAATTGACAGTTCAACAGTATTCATTGCGTTATTTACGTTGTTGAACAGACACATTTTTCGAACATATGAAGCAATGGTTTAACAATCTGTTTCGAAACGAAACAGTTTATGATGAATCGTGACTTACACAATTAGGGTGCGGGTCCACGAAAATATATCCATAGGTACTCAGATAAACATCTTTTCATAAAAGTTACTCAGTAAAACGAATAAATGACATATCAAAGTAAACACTCTCGTCTGCTATAAAAAGCTCGATACGTAACACATAGAAAAAGTAAATATTTCTACTTACACCGGCTAACTTGAGTAGTGCTCCCTTGTACAAGGGCGAACACGGCACAGGACAGAACCACAAACCGGAACATTTTGCTTTAAACAGTAGTTAGTTACTGAAGAACTGATGACTGAATGAAGACATCACCTCAGCTTTGTTATTTATACAATGGTCATAATCAGGTAATCGCGATTGTATCCACCTGTGTTTATTAAAAGTCATAATATAGTGAGTAGATAATACCACCTAGACACTGGGAAGCACATAGTCTGATAAATTTGATTTATTTTTTATCTAATCTTTGATGGTTTATTTTTATTAGGGAAAATAATAGTTATTCGTTTTATTTACTGCCACATCGACTTTTCCAGATTTTTCTTTTTTGTCGAGTTTAACTTTTCAAGTTCAATCCTACTAATAAAAAGTGAAAAATAAAAACTTAAAAAAAAACAACCGACTGCCAAAAAAACACTAGAAAGTGAAAAATAACTTTAATTTTGGAAGTCGGTGACTTATGTATTTTATTAATTTCTGGTCACCGCCTTCACTTTTTAGCTATGGTACCTACCCCACACCAATTCGAAATTTCATCATCCTTGGGGTCAAAACAATGCATATTTGTGCGATAGCAGCAATCGCGGTAATTTTTCGAAGAGTTCCGTTGTCTGTCTCCGAAACGCATCATCAGATCTATATGAAATTTAGATGGGACCATTTCGGAATAAACCCCTTTCTAAAAAAGAAGCATTTTTCAAATCGGACTAAATGTGACGGGGTTTTTTTTTTTTTTTTTTTTTTGGGTGGGAAATCATCAAATAACTTCTCCCGCTCTGGGTGGAGCAGGAGGGCGTGTCAGACTTTTACTGACTAAAACCCACCCGTGTTCCTTCAGTAGCCCTTAAGCCAGGGGCTGTGGTGTCTCTTTCGAACAAACCCGCACCCCTGGCAGGCATCGGCCCTTGCGGGCCCCATCATTTTTTGTGCTGACATCTCTTTGAGGCGCGCGTGGAACACAACGCGCCGTCGACTTGGGCTTGGTCCTTACCGGACAGCGAGCTACCCATTACTCGCCGTCCGCAAGCCCATGCCTACGGTGGCCGGAAATCGGCCTGGGATTCCCGACGCCCAGGGCGTCTCCGTATCCTGCGGCGGCTGGGGTCGCGAGGGCGCATATGCTGCCTCTCCCTCACGTGCGCCGCCTCCCTCTTCGCGAGCATCACTGCTTCGCTGAAGGAGGTGACGGCTCCCCATGCCCTCTCGCTCCGTACCATGGCCTGGACCAGGGCCGGACGCGAGAGATCGCCGCCGCCGATCGCCTCCACGAGGACACGGCGGTGCTCCGCCCAAGCAGGGCAGACCGCCACCGTATGCTCCACCGTGTCCTCAGGGCGATCTTCGCAGTGGAAACACCCGGGCGTTTCCTCCCGCCGTATCCGAAACAGGAACCTCCCGAAACAACCGTGTCCGGTGAGGACCTGCGTCAGGCGGAAGGTGAGGACGCCATGCCGCCTCTCAAACCACTCCTCAAAGAGGGGACTTACCGCCGCAATCGTGGCGTGCCCAGCACTGGGTTGCGACAATCGCTCTCTCCATGTCACCATGAGATCCCGCCGGAGCTCTGTCCGCTGTGCCGCGATTTCCTGCGGCAGCGGACTAACGCCCCGGCGTTTGGCCTCCTCGCGCCACTCCCATATATGCGCGAGGACCTTTGCCTCCAGATCCCATGGCGGTAATCCGGCAAGGAGGCCCGCCGCCTCGCCGGAGATCGTGCGATATCCCCGGATCATTCTGATCGCCATGACCCTATGGGACGCCCTCAACCGGCGAGCTGGTTGGCGCCTCAATGTAGGCGCCCACACCGGCGCCCCGTATAGGGCCATGGACCGCACGATCCCCGCGTAGAGCCTCCGGCAGGAGGCGTTTGGCCCCCCTAGATTGGGCAGGAGCCGCTTCAGCGTAGCCCCGGCCCGCTCCAGTCTGGGAGCCAAACGGCGGAAATGCTCCGCGAAGTTCCACCGGCTGTCGAGGACGAGTCCTAGGTACTTCATAGTCGACTCGACGCCGATGTGAACCCCTCCCACCGTTATCTGGGAACCCGTCGGTGGTGCATTCCGAGGACCATGAAACCACATGGCCTCGGACTTGTGCAAGGCCACCTCGAGTCCCAGTTGCCGGATCCTATCGACGATTGTCGCAACCCCTTGTGTCCCTAAGTCGGCCGCCGCCTGGTACGACCTCCCTTGCGCCAGGACCAGCGTGTCGTCAGCGTAACAAACTACACTGACGCCATCAGGGAGGTCGGCGCGCAGCACCCAGTCGTATCCGATGTCCCACAGATGCGGCCCCAGGACCGATCCCTGTGGGACACCGCACGACATCTTTCGCCGGGAACCGGCATTTCGTCATCTACCCCGGTCACTTCGGAGAGTGGAACACTCTCCGAAGTGACCGGGGTAGATGACGGCCCTGTCCGTCAAATAGGCCTCGACCACACGACAGAGGTAGGTCGGCATCCGGTGATACCGGAGTGCCTCCCTTATGCAACTCCAGGGCAGGGTGTTGAAGGCATTGGCGATGTCTAATGACACCGCCAAGACGACCCCACCCCGGGCCACAGCATCCCCCGTCGTGAGGGCTCGCACGCGCATGATGGCATCCACCGTGGAGCGCCCCCTGCGGAAACCAAACTGGCTCTCCGCCAAATCCGGCCCCACCCGCACCAGCCGCCCGACGAGGCGGTCTGCAATTACTCTCTCAAAGAGCTTGCCCACCTCGTCGAGCAGCACAATGGGCCGGTAAGCGGACGGAGAGTCCGCTGGGCGCCCCGGCTTCTTAATGAGGACCAGTTTCCCCGTCTTCCAGCGAAGTGGGAACTGGCCCTCCTCCAAGCATGCGCTTAGGAGCCCTCTTAGTCGAGGCCCGAGAGCCTGCAAGGCCAGGACCCAGGCTTTGCCGGGCAAGCCGTCGGGTAAATGTGATGGGGTTAAGCCCGAACCTCCACCTAACTCCTAACCGTTAAAGAGTTGTAACTTCTTTCATCAGCTCAGCGTCATGAGATGATGATGACCATACGCAAATGTCTCAATAGCTTTAGAAAACATATGAAAAACATTGGTAATACCTACAAATTTTGAGGGTTGACCTCGATTTCCCTGGGATACCATCATCAGATCCTGAATTGGTGCCAATGGGACCATCTCAGAAGTGTAACTCTTTCAAATAAAAAAATAATTTTGAGAATCGGTCCACAAATGAGGGAGAAATCATTTTTCAACATTTACCCTCCTTCTTTTTAAAAGTCGATTAATTTAATTATAATTAATCGACTTCTATTTATAATTATAAATGTGAAAGTTTGTATGTTTAGATGTTTGTAACTCAATCACATAAAAACGGCCGAACAGATTTGGATGAAATTTTGTACACAGATAGTTTGTAACCTGAATTAACACAGAATACTTAGTATCCCGGTTCCTGCGGGACAATTTTCGACCACCACGCGGGCGAAGCCGCTGGCAGAAGCTAGTTTCAAATAAATGTCGCACATTTTCTAGATACATTTGCCCTCAGATTATAAAACCAAGTATTTGGTTTTTTGGCCTCACTCTTGGTGTTCCGCGCGATCTATGTCTTTGTTTTATAATCTGAGCATTTTTACCCAATCAAAATAAGTTGTGAACTCTACTCAAACTTCAAAGGAACTATAAAAAAGGTCTTTGAGTTATTTCGGCCTTCATTTTCAGAGTAGTCAAATAGGAAATGCCGACCTGCACCCTAATTGCTCTAACTCACGATTAATCATAATCTGTTTCGTTTTGAAACAGATTGTTAAACCATTGCTTCATATCTTCGAAAAATACAACGTAAATAACGCAATGAATATTGTTGAACTGTCAAATTGAAAAAGATTATAGTTAATCGTGAGTTACGCAATTAGGGTGCGGACCTAGTTTTAAAATATGATTGACGTTTCAAAGCGTTTGTATTTACCTAAACCTTCTTACAGAAACAAAATCATTTTCATAAAATGTAATAATTTCATTTGATAGAAAAGTAATATTTTAATAGCGAATTATAATATCCACTGTGGAAATATTTTCAAAGTAGGTACAAATGGTTTAATAATATTTTATGAACTATTTGTGAATTTAAAAAAATCGGCAAGTTCTTACAATATTTAGGCCTAAATGCTTTAAGGTGAATCTAATCCACATTCTTTCCATACAAACTTCGTGAGTGTTTTACTCCACTGTTTGACAACATACACCAAAAATTAAACGTGGTATGGTTTTGTCACATTATTAATATTGTCTGTAAGGAAACAGAATCTATATCTATACTAATATTATAAAGCTGAAGAGTTTGTTTGTTTGTTTGCTTGAACGCGCTAATCTCAGGAACTATTGGTCCAATTTGGAAAATTCTTTCAGTTTTAGATAGCCCATTTATCGAGGAAGGTTATATGCTGGCAGGCGATTCGATGCGATGGGGTGGGTCGGGGAGCAAGAAATTTGACTCAGACGAAGTTACGGGCGGAAGCTAATACTAAAATAAAAAGCCATTAAAAAGTTATGAGCCAACAAAGATTCGTTTTTCTTGCCAATTTAACCTAACTTTGGGCGTGTTTAGGTAATAAAAGAAGTGTAAAATCTCCAAAACCTAGTCGGTACCGACCAAGTTCAATAATCGAAAAGTTAAATAAACTTTATTGGTCATTGATTTATACAGAGTATTTTTCATAAAACCCGATCTTCCGAAGGACTTTTTTTTTACGCTCCTGTTTTATTTTCAATGATCCTGCATCTCACTAAATAACGTGGTGCGCGTTGACTAGCATCTAACTGCTCATCACTGATACGAACTCTGTCGGACACGAAGCCTGGTGAGACAGCGTGCTTTTTAGCCAGGCCCACCAGTGAGTTCGAGCCCGCGACTAGATTCCCCTTAATATTGCTTTTTATGATGTTGATTCAATAATGACAAAAATAAGCAATAATTAAATATTATTTTTTACACAGATTTCGTCGACGTTTCGTTTCTACCGTTTTTAAATGAAGAAACCATTTCTATGCTTTAAAATATCAGAAGCTATGGGTAAGTGAAAGTAGACTAAACAATCTGTTTAAACAAAACAGTTTAGAATAATGAGATAACTGAGCGAATTAACTGTTGAAACTTTCCAAAAAGACCCCAGGAACCAGGCATTAGTTACCTTATGTGGATCCCTAGAACACCACACATGTGCTGTGTCACTGTCATGACCAGTTCATTTTCTGAACACCTGAAGTCTTATCAGCGATGCATTAATAACACCTGCGTAGATAATAGAGGTAACCCCACACACCTGCCGAGTTTAGATTTAGTGATAAAATTCGTATCTTGGAAAAAACGATTAGTGCGTTAGTTATCCGAGGGCTACGATTTGGAAGAGTTTTGCCGATCAGAAAACGCATTTACAGCCGCGGCGAGCCGCACTGCAACGCATTTTAATACAATAAATAGCGGTGCGGCCTGCTTATATTGCGCGATTGCTCATACAAAATGTGTGAAAGGCATGTAGCGTTGCGTTGCGCCCAAAGCGTCAGTCTTTATACTGAATGAAATGGGAGAAAAATTTATTTGAAACGATGGTCTTGCTCGTCGCTGGTCTTCATACATCAGCATCATCATCAGTCTATAGCTATACAAGCCTACTGCTGGACACAGTCCTCTCAAATCACTCGCCTTTTAACTTTATCCTAGGACTTTCAACCAGTATGGACCTATAAGCCATCTGCGAAAATCGTTGCTCCACATGCACCCTAATTGCGTAACTCACGATTCATCATAAACTGTTTCGTTTCGAAACAGATTGTTAAACCATTGCTTCATATGTTCGAAAAATGTGTCTGTTCAACAACGTAAATAACGCAATGAATATTGTTGAATGGTCAAATTGAAACCGATTATGATTAATCGTGAGTTACGTAATTAGGGTGCTGATCTGAGGGCAACCAACCATCCACATTATCCTGCCAGGGGTGCGGGTTTGTTCGAAAGAGACACCACAGCCCCTGGCTTAAGGGCTACTGAAGGAACACGGGTGGGTTTTAGTCAGTAAAAGTCTGACACGCCCTCCTGCTCCACCCAGAGCGGGAGAAGTTATTTGATGATTTCCCACCCCAAAACAAAAAAAAAAAAAAAAAAAAAAAAAAAAACATCCACATTATGTTTGCAAATTCGCAGTATTCACACAACTTACAAGACTTAGGTTACATCAAACTACAACAACTAATTACTTACACATAACTAATTTTCTTTTGAAAACTGGGGTTTTTCCTATACCTGCACCCTAATTTCGTAACTCACGATTGATCATAAATGTTGTCGAACAGCCACATTTTTCGAACATAATGAAGCAATGGTTTAACAATCCGTTTCAAAACGATACAGATTATGATGAATCGTGAGTTACGCAATTAGGGTGCTGTTATCACTGTAATTTGAAAACATTGTAAAATCCAATTATTTTTCTCTCTTCGCTCTTCTCCATAGGAAGAGTCAAATTGGAACCGTGCACCTAGCTTCTGACGTTTCATAAGTGCCCATATGCAGGTTTATGTGAAATAAAATATCTTAATTTGATTTTATTTCCAACTTATTTTGCATTTTTTTTTAGCTAAGCAAACGCATATGGTCTGTAATGTGAAATAAAAGTTTTTGTTTCCATTCTCATTGGCTACATTTTACAAAAAAAAATCTGTAGGTACCTACATGAAGCAAAAAACTTTTTCGAAAAAATAAACCAACCGTCTTCGAAACAAAAATGCTACAAAGTGAAAAATAACTATAATTTCTGAAATCGGTGTCTACATCTGTTTTTTTAGTTTTAAGTGAAAAATTCTTAAGGCGCGTGGTGCACTTTTTGGTTGAACAAAAATCATGGAACACGCGTCATAGACACCGAACGTTTACCATGAGCTATAAATGAGCCATGAATCCATGAGCTTATGTACACTGTCTTTATATGTGTACTTTTGGATTTTCCACTTTTTAATTTTAGTACCTACCCCACAACAATTTGAAATTTAATCATCCTTGTGGTCAAAACAATGCATATTTATGCCATAGCAGCAATCGCGGTTCATTTGCTGTAATTTTTTGAAGAGTGCCGTTGTCTGTGTCCGAAACGCATCATCAGATCCATATGAAATTGAAAGGGGACCATTTCGGAATAAACCCCTTTCGAACAAAAAATAATTTTGCAAATCCGCCTATAGATGATGTAGTTTCGTAGATTCGCTCGAACGAGTTGTACCTTAGTAGTAAAGAGTTGTACCTACCTTCCTTCATCAGCTCAGCGTCATGAGATGATGATAACCATGCGCAAATTTCTAGGAGTGTACTTTTTGAATAAAATAATCATTTTGAGATTTGGTCCACAAATGAGGGACAAATCGATGAACATACATAAAAAAGAAATACATACAATCGAACATAATATAACCGTTCCTTTTTGGTAGTCGTTTAAAAATCATGGAACCGTTTAGAAATCAGGATTTCAGTGCTGACATAGATTGGTTTTCCAGGACCTTCTTTCTGAATAAGGGTGGTATTCAGCTTGTTTTGGTTGTTTTTTTTTTTTTAAGTGATGTAGGTTTTTTTATGATGCTATCTTTTGTTGTTGAAATCAACCAAGATGGTGGAAACGCCATCTTACATCTTTTCAAATCGTGGTGCTACAGCTGGGTTTCTAGAACGCTTGCCATTTCTGTGATAATTTTGCATAAGTCTTCCATTGTTTCACCTTGCTTTTTTAGAATATTCTTAATCTCGATTTTAGACGCATTTATCATTCGTTCCAGGTTTCCCACTTTATCCTCAAGCTAATTAATATACGAGTAAGAGCGGTCAACTTTTCGTTCCGCTTCCAAATTTTGCAATCTGATCACCATTTCGTCATACTGTTGTGAGATATGGTCAATTTCAAATCTTTTATTCCAGCATTCTGCATCTTGATTTCAGCCATGGTGGTTTGAATAGACTTCAGCTTGCGACTTGAGATTTTCATAGTTTACGAATCTCCTCCATGGAGCCTGTGCAATCGTCATCCCGCTTGCGCTAGTTTCGCTACTCGTAGCAATATTTGAGGTGGTTACAGGTGTTTGTGCGATTATCATGCACATACTTGATTGTGCTGATTGCTTTGATTCACTGCATGTAGGCGTCTTTGGAGGTGTGGGTCTTAGTGGCATTTTATTTAATTTATTTAAAAAATAGATAAAGCTGTTAAATAAAGCCTGGTAAAAGAGCAAAAGCAAAGTATTTGGTAAGCGTTGTCGTTCAGACGCCAGCACATCAAACTACCACGATTTGTTAAATTTCTGTAATCGATTTTCATTTTTATAATTGAAGCATTATGGTTCATGTTCATTTGGGAAAATTTGACAGTATGGGGTAGCTTGATGTGCTGGCGTCTGTACACAAAGCCAAACCGCTGACAAAAATAAGCAAAAAGAATCGGAGGTCTCCAGACTCTCAGGGTGCGTAACTTGTATATCTCAATGGCTTTACAAACGGCTGTTCGTGCACAGCATATCGACTTGAATTAAATTAAATGATCTGTTTCTCACCAGCGGCGTCAACGACTGGATCGAAATTGAGTTCCGTAACCATATAAGGTAGCGTTTCTCGTCGTGATCTGTGACTCACCGGCTATAGACGGATAAGAGCGGAGCGCACCGTGTAGTGTAACTCACTAGTCACTGCTAATGCTAGTTTCTTTGTGCACTCGTTGGTATTATTTTTGCTTACTAGTTTATATTATGATTGCTTCGTTAATTTTGGGTGGTAGATTTTTTATCAGACACTAGGTACAATTTATTTATTTGAGTACTAAATATGAATCGGGTAAACACGGGTTCGAATTTTACTCAATACAGTACAATAAATAATCACTTAACGGTGCGACTCAACAACACGTCTGGCTCTGAGTGCGCGCGAAAGGGAAGTCTACATTGGATCCATGTAAAGCCACGAAAAATTGGGAAATTTAATTTAATGATTTTTATCAAATTGTACCCTGTAACATCAAAATATTTGTACGCTGGAAGCACCAGATTATTGAGGATATAATAATTACCTACTGTTACAAATCTTACTATTCTGACAAATCAATGCATTTGTTAATACATATGCAATTACTATTGTAATCATTTCGTAAGTGACTTACTAGTTTTATCACGAAAGTTATTAGTTACCTACTTATTTAAGAATTGTGTGCCCACCTATACTGATCTGGGCACGCCACGATTGCGGCGGTAAGTCCTCACCGGAAACGGTTTTTTCGGGAGGTTTCTTATTTCGGATAAGGCGGGCGGAAACGCCCGGGTGTTTCCACTGCGAAGTTCGCCCTGAGGGCACGGTGGAGCATACGGTGAAGGTCTGCCCGGCTTGGGCGGAGCACCGCCGTGTCCTTGTGGAGGCGATCGGCGGCGACGATCTCTCGCGTCCCCCCTGATCCAGGCCATGGTACGGAGCGAGATTGCATGGGTGGCTGTCGCTTCCTTCTTCGAAGCAGTGATGCTCGCGAAGAGAGAGGCGGCGCACGGGAAGGAGAGGCAGTATATGCGCCCTCACGGCCCTAGCCTCCGCAGGAGACGCCCTGGGCGTCGGGAAGCCCAGGCTGATTCCGGGCTACCGTAGGCGCGGGCTTGCGGCCGTCGAGTAAGGACCAAGCTCGGGTCGACGACGCGTTGTGTTCAACGCGCGCCTCAAAGAGATGTCAGCACCAACGGAAGGGGCCCGGAAGGGGCCCGCAAGGGCCGATATCTGCCAGGGGTGCGGGTTGTTCGAAAGATATACCGTGGCCCCTGGCACACGGGCAACTGAGGGAACACGGGTGTATTTTAGTCACACGCCTGAAGTTATTTGAAGATTTTCAACCCTCAAAAAATAAATAAAAAGAAAACCTGTACAAATCCAATAATGGTACAATACTGGAAATTATAATTAGCTCTATACACCGTGACATTTTAGTCGTCTTACAACGGCAGCCCACTTCGTGTATCCAATGACTAAAATACATTTAAACATTTTTTTTTTTTTTACTTTTATGAAAATTTAAAAAAAAGCTCGCATAAATAAGTATGTATTGTTTTGACCCAAAGGATGATGAAATTTCGAATTGGTGTAGGGTAGGTAACAAAAAAGTGAAAAATAAAAACTTTTTTCAAAAAAATAACAACCGACTTCCAAAAAACACTACAAAGTGCAAAATAACTTTAATTTCGGAAGGCGGTGATAAATAATTAAAATACACATCCAACGTCACCGACTTCCGAAATTAAAGTTATTTTGGACTTTGTAGTGTTTTTTGGAAGTCGGTTGGTATTTTTTTTAAGGTCGTAATCAAACATGATGAAAGCAACCTTATCACCATAAAGTATATTTATATATCATCATCATTTCAGCTGAAAGACGTCCACTGCTGGACATAGGCCTCCCCCACATTTATAAATGCTGCGACATAATAGACATTCCATCCTTTGGTACGAGCCGCTTTGCGTGTTTTACCTATTGTTTCATCTTTCCATTCATTGCACAATGTTAAAATTTTTTTTTACTTAAATACGATTTTCGACGCGAAAAAATCTGTTTAACGCATAGAAATGCTTGATCGTTTACGCCTTGGAGAGTTACTTGCATCCATATGACGCTCATACAATTAATCAATATGGTCAAAAACTTCAATTAAATTGTTTTTTTTTGTCACCTAGGAACGTATCCCCTATAATCCCATATAAATTACCATTCCATAGTCACGGTTTCTGATTTCGCGGTAGGTATTTTGCGGAACGTATACGAGTACCTCGCGAATAAAGAGCTTTTACTGTACCTACGGCAGGTGCACATTTATTATTAAAATATACATCCAACGTCACCGACTTCCGAAATTAAAGTTATTTTGCACTTTGTAGTGTTTTTTTGGAAATCGGTTGTTATTTTTTTGAAAAAAGTTTTTTTTAGAATGTAAACAAACATAATGAAAGCAACCTTATCACCATAATAGTACATTATGGTACAAGTGTATAAGGTTGGTGATTACCGCTGAGGCGCCATTGAGACCCGAGCTGTCAGGCGTTTTTGCTCACTTCATCCCTAAGAGTTCTTAAGGCATAGCAAGCCAGCTGTGTGGTCGGGCTGCTAACATTGAATCCATCTTTATTTTGCAAAATTGAACTGTGAGTTTTTTTTTTTTTTTGTCTCTTGGAAATCATGAATTCTCCCGCTCTGCGTGGAGCAGGAGGGCGTGTCACACTTTTACTGACTAAAACCCACCCGTGTTCCCTCAGTTGCCCGTTTGCCAGGAGTGACGGTATCTCTTTCGAACAACCCACACCCCTGGCAGGCATCGGCCCTTGCGGACCCCACCAGATGTGGCTGACGTCTCTGACGGCGCGCGTGGAACACAACGCGGCGTCGCCGTCGACCAGGGCTTTTTTTTTTAGGCTTGTACCTCTATACTTTAGTAACTTATCTGTATGCCCTATACAGTGATGATCTAAGCCACTATGTTATTATGCACTGTACCATCAAAATGGGTCCGAACCACATCTCCAGTCATGAATTGTTTTTTCCCGGGCTTTGCCGAAATACCTATCAACGTGCGTAGCTTTGCTTGATGGTAAGAGAACTAAATCGAGACGAGATCGTTTTCTACCAAACACAGTGCTGGCGTTTCCCCAGTGACTGGTACTATGCACGGTATTTATATAATTAGACAAATAGCATAACAACAATTAATTGATTTGGTACAGCGAGAAATTGTCTTTTAAAATACATTTAAGCATATTGTTACATATTCTTACTGAACTTTCAGCTTGACAGGACACTGCACTAGAGGTTGATGGGTTCGGTGGTTAATTCTACAACTATTATTTATGTACATAATATAAATTAAAGTCGCTTTCTTGTAGGTATGTCTATGTGATAGCCTTACCTACTCTTCTAAACTACGCAACAGATATAACGACGATTTTCACCATAATTCAGTGAATTATGGTGAAAATCGTGAAAATTCTGACAAGTTTTTTTTTAAACCAACATAAAATAAAGGAATTCAGATAATTTGTCAAGTCGTAAAAACCGTGCGTAGCAGAGATGGGTCGCCAGTGTTAGATATTTCCTTCTAATGGTTAAATATGAATAAAAGTTCATATAGGTAATACAGCAGAAACGCCAATGAATGCATAAGTAGTACATTTAATCATCGGTTTGCTTTGCACCATCTTACATCTAAACAATTAATCATGTAGTAGTGCTACCGGAGGGGCGATCTGGATAGGTACCCGCAGACACATCAGGGAGTTGCCGTTGCTCTCGTCAACAACACGGAACTCGATGGTCGCTCGGGTGCCCTGGAATAAACATTGTTTTTATAAAATAGTCTGTAAAAGTAGTAGTTGAGAAACAGCACCCCAATTGCGCGATGGATTTGAAGAATTCGAAGAAAAGGACACAATGACAAATTAACGATGAATGGATTGGTCAACAACGTAAATGACGCAATGAATGTTATTTATGTCGCGTTCCGAAATTCAACAAAAGTGATAATATCGCGAACCCGACCAAATTGAATAGTCAAAAAATTTAAGAGCTATCAGATCATTAGTACTGATTTTTATTTTGGTTGGCTTCGCGATATTATCACTTTTGTTGAATTTCGGAATGCGACATTAGATTGTCATAATGACAGGAATAGTCTTTGTAAGTGTGTTACGCAAGTATTACCCCGCAGTTTCGCATGCCATCAAAGTCCATTTGCAATACAAAGTGACATTTCGTTTCTCCATTTTTGACATCGCACCGTAGATATCCTTCTTATAAGCTGTCATTTTGTCGTTCGTTTCTAATGATCTTTGTCTAGGTACATATAAATGGAGACTATGTATTTCAGAAGAATATTTCTTCCCAAACTGTCAAAATCACACTGACATAAAACTTTCTACTCGACGACCACAAAGTTACGATTATCTACAAAATCATGATTCTTTTAGAATGCATAAACTGTGTTAATTAATAGAAAATCATAGCTATCTTCTTCTATTGTACAGAGGCCAGCACATCAAGCTACCCCAATCTGTCAAATTTCTTTGATAGTTTTTCAACTTTAAAACAAAGGAATAAGGTTTATGTTCAATTGGTAAAATTTGACAGTTTACGATAGCTTGACCTGCTGGCGACTGTACATCATTTAGTTAATAGTCATGCCTATTCTTCCGTCGACAAATCGGTGCTCGTGCTAAGCCTGCTGGAGATCAATAATACTTAAATTAATTAATATTCTGTTTGTCTGTCTATTTGTAATCTTTTCACGAGTTAACAGCTTTTCGATTACGCAGGTATACCATGACCTGGGTTAGGATATTGGAATTTGAGAAGCACAGGGCTGGCGACACTTCGGGGAAGCCTATGCTTGTATGTGCATATGTATTCTTTCAGCTGAAATGATGATGATGATCAACTCACCACAGGGAAGAACGGCTCAATAGGCATCCTCAGAGTGTACTTCAACAGCTGACCTCCTTGCACAGGGCATCTGGCGTTGGTCAGAAAGTTGCAGGTCACAGAGTTCTGCCCCAAGTCGTACGGGACGGGTATCACTCCAAGGTATGCTGTGGCGAGGGTCCTCATGCTCCGAACCGGGCCGGCTGTATGAAAAATATTAATACATGTAGGTACATTAATGGCTGATTCTCTGGTTGGCTAGTTCATCATCGTCTATCAAGCTTTTATCCAACTATGTTGGAGTCAGCTTCCAGTCTAACCAGATGCAAATAAATACTACTTCACTAGAATTAACTGACTATTTGACCACGAACGATAACTTACATCACTCAGACCTGGGTAGAGGATGCCCTGTTACTGGGTGATGCAAGGTATATTCCTATAAGTTACAAAGAACTCGTCAAGGGGTTTGAGGAACTGATCCCAGTGTAGACAAGGTTAAAACTAGGGTAAGGAATTGCTTTTATCTCACATCGCGTGTAAGATCACGAATACTGACTCTTACACCGGGACACAACAAAGCTCTCTTTGGGCCCTGGTCCCGATAGTTGCGGTCGGGTCTCCTAAATTATTCTGTTTCGGTGGCTGGTTCTGACAATTTTATTTTACAGGTCTCTTGCTACCAATTCAATGGGGACCGACCTCTGCCTCTCTTTTTTGCCGTCATATTTAGTGCAATTTTGTACCACATGAACTTCATGGCATCTTTTAATGTGCCCATACCATCATAAGCAGTTTTTAGTAATTTTTTCAATGACTAGCTTTGGCCAGCGGCTTCGCCCGCGCGTTTACCAATTTACACGAAACCTTAACAAATTATACAACTTATTCTTCCTCATGAATCACTCTGTCTATGGGTGAAAACCCCACGAAAATCCGTTCAGTGGTTTTTGAGTTTATCGCGAACAGACCGACGCGCCGCGCCCGCGCCGGGGGACTTTGTGCTTATAATAATATGTAGTGGCAGTAATTTATTAGGATCCAAATCTTCTAGTGGCGCTTATAAAACTTTAAATCATTATTTTGAGAGAGACTTATAATTGGGATTTTCAACATAAGCCAATATGTCAGGATTTTTTCAGAAGTTAAGAAATATATTTCTAAATCAGGCCCTTATGGACAACGACGCGGCAGGCTCAGAAAGACATGGCGTGATGAGTTAGACTCCTACAAAGGCACTGGGCTTAAATGTAAAGAGAAAAATGGAGAGCCGGAAGGGAGGCCTGCGAAAGAACATAACAGGCTACTAACAAATTTTCCCAGGCAAACTATCAAATTTTCCCAATTGAACATGAACCTTGAGCTTATCGAATAAAGCTGAAAATCGATCAAAGAAATTTGGCAGGTCGGGGTAGCTTGATGTGCTGGCGTCTGTACGATAGTAAATGATACTAACATGTAGCGAAGTCAACGTTAATGACAGCATCCTGCAGCTGCGGTAGCACACACGGCGGAGTGGAGCACCCCTCGATGTGAGTATTGATGGGCAGGGCTCCGGAGTTGCTCGTACCTGCCGCACAAAAGATTACAATATTGGTAAAAGTCACTGGAATCACACAGGAATTAAGGCAAAACAACAAAACGTCGCGTTTGCAGGATTTACTGCCGAAGCTATAATGCATGGTGGGTCCGAAATGAATGCCTGACCCCTTGAACTGAAAAGAAACTTAGTAAGTAGGTACTTAGATTCAAAATGGGCTTATATTAGTCTTAAATACGCTTGGTTCAGAAATCATTCAATACATTTTTAACGGAAAACTAATTTGAAATATCTCTTTCTCTATTTCCATTTCCCGCCATTCGTTTGAAGATGACAGACACTGAATTATGTTTTTAAATTATTTTCAGCGCTAAAATGTAAGCGCAGTCTACAGCTGCTGAACAGCACCCTAATTGCATAACTCACCATTAATCATAATCGGTTTCAAATTGACAGTTCAACAGTATTCATTGCGTTATTTACGTTGTTGAACAGACACATTTTTCGAACGTATGAAGCAATGGTTTAACAATCTGTTTCAAAACGAAACAGATTATGATGAATCGTGAGTTACGCAATTAGGGTGCGGGTCCACGAAAATATATCCATAGGTACTCAGATAAACATCTGTTCATAAAAGTTACTCAGTAAAACGAATAAATGACATATCAAAGTAAACACTCTCGTCTGCTATAAAAAGCTCGATACGTAACACATAGAAAAAGTAAATATTTCTACTTACACCGGCTAACTTGAGTAGTGCTCCCTTGTACAAGGGCGAACACGGCACAAGACAGAACCACAAACTGGAACATTTTGCTTTAAACAGTAATTAGTTACTGAATGAAGACATCACCTCAGCTTTGTTATTTATACAATAGTCATAATCAGGTAATCGCGATAGTATCCACCTGTGTTTATTAAAAGTCATAATATAGTGAGTAGATAATACACCTAGACACTGGGAAGCACATAGTCTGATAAATTTGATTTATTTTTTATCTAATCTTTGATGGTTTATTTTTATTAAGGAAAATAATAGTTGTTCGTTTTATTTACTGCCACATCGACTTTTCCAGATTTTTCTTTTTTGTCGAGTTAAACTTTTCAAGTTCAATCCTACTAATAAAAAGTGAAAAATAAAAACTTAAAAAAAAAACAACCTACTTCCAAAAAACACTAGAAAGTGAAAAATAACTTTAATTTCGGAAGTCGGCGACTTTTGATATGTATTTTATTAATTTCTGGTCACCACCTTCACTTTTTAGCTATGGTATTGGTCCGATTTGAAAAATTCTTTCAGTTTTAGATAGCCCATTTATCGAGGAAGGCTATAGGCTATATAACATCACGCTAAGACCCTAAGGAGCCGAGCAAAGAGAAAAAAGTCACGAATACGAAGTACTCGCACGGCCAGGCGATTCGATGTGACGGGGTGGGTCGGGGAGCAAGAAATTTGACTCAGACGAAGTTACGGGCAGAAGCTAATACTAAAATAAAAAGCCATTAAAAAGTTATGAGCCAACAAAGATTCGTTTTTCTTACCAATTTAACCTAACTTTGGGCGTGTTTAAGTAATAAAAGAAGTGTAAAATCTCCAAAACCTAGTCGGTACCGACCAAGTTCAATAATCGAAAAGTTAAATAAACTTTATTGGTCATTGATTTATACAGAGTATTTTTCATAAAACCCGATCTTCCGAAGGACTTTTTTTTTACGCTCCTGTTTTATTTTCAATGATCCTGCATCTCACTAAATAACGTGGTGCGCGTTAACTAGCATCTAACTGCTCATCACTGATACGAACTCTGTCGGACACGAAGCCTGGTGAGACAGCGTGCTTTTTAGCCAGGCCCACCAGTGAGTTCGAGCCCGCGACTAGATTCCCCTTAATATTGCTTTTTATGATGTTGATTCAATAATGACAAAAATAAGCAATAATTAAATATTATTTTTTACACAGATTTCGTCGACGTTTCGTTTCTACCGTTTTTAAATGAAGAAACCATTTCTATGCTTTAAAATATCAGAAGCTATGGGTAAGTGAAAGTAGACTAAACAATCTGTTTAAACAAAACAGTTTAGAATAATGAGATAACTGAGCGAATTAACTGTTGAAACTTTCCAAAAAGACCCCAGGAACCAGGCATTAGTTACCTTATGTGGATCCCTAGTTCACCACACATGTGCTGTGTCACTGTCATGACCAGTTCATTTTCTGAACACCTGAAGTCTTATCAGCGATGCATTAATAACACCTGCGTAGATAATAGAGGTAACCCCACACACCTGCCGAGTTTAGATTTAGTGATAAAATTCGTATCTTGGAAAAAACGATTAGTGCGTTAGTTATCCGAGGGCTACGATTTGGAAGAGTTTTGCCGATCAGAAAACGCATTTTCAGCCGCGGCGAGCCGCACTGCAACGCATTTTAATACAATAAATAGCGGTGCGGCCTGCTTATATTGCGCGATTGCTCATACAAAATGTGTGAAAGGCATGTAGCGTTGCGATGCGCCCAAAGCGTCAGTCTTTATACTGAATGAAATGGGAGAAAAATTTATTTGAAACGATGGTCTTGCTCGTCGCTGGTCTTCATACATCAGCATCATCATCAGTCTATAGCTATACAAGCCTACTGCTGGACACAGTCCTCTCAAATGACTCGCCTTTTAACTTTATCCTAGGACTTTCAACCAGTATGGACCTATAAGCCATCTGCGAATATCGTTGCTCCACATGCACCCTAATTGCGTAACTCACGATTCATCATAAACTGTTTCGTTTCGAAACAGATTGTTAAACCATTGCTTCATATGCTCGAAAAATGTGTCTGTTCAACAACGTAAATAACGCAATGAATATTGTTGAATGGTCAAATTGAAACCGATTATGATTAATCGTGAGTTACGTAATTAGGGTGCTGATCTGAGGGCAACCAACCATCCACATTATGTTTGCAAATTCGCAGTATTCACACAACTTACAAGACTTAGGTACATCAAACTACAACTACTAATTACTTACACATAACTAATTTTCTTTTGAAAACTGGGGTTTTTCCCATACCTGCACCCTAATTGCGTAACTCACGATTGATCATAATTGGTTTCGTCTTCACAGTTAAACAATATTCATTGCGTTATTTAAGTTGTCGAACAGCCACATTTTTCGAACATAATGAAGCAATGGTTTAACAATCCGTTTCAAAACGATACAGATTATGATGAATCGTGAGTTACGCAATTAGGGTGCTGTTATCACTGTAATTTGAAAACATTGTAAACCCCAATTATTTTTCTCTCTTCGCTCTTCTCCTTAAGAAGAGTCAAATTGGAACCGTGCACCTAGCTTCTGACGTTTCATAAGTGCCCATATGCAGGTTTATGTGAAATAAAATATCTTAATTTGATTTTATTTCCAACTTATTTTGCATTTTTTTTTTACGCTAAACAAACGCATATGGTCTGTAATGTGAAATAAAAGTTTTTGTTTCCATTCTCATTGGCTACATTTTACAAAAAAAAAAAAAATCTGTAGGTACCTACATGAAGCAAAAAACTTTTTCGTAAAAATAAACCAACCGTCTTCGAAACCCCCCCGAGTGGGTTCCCGCATTGTCGTTGCGGGGGGGCTTAGTAACCGTGGTCTCCCATCCACGGTGAAGCCAAGAGGAACCCAACGGTGGGGAGCGGCCCCACCGTTGGGTTCCTCTTGGCTTCACCGTCAGGGCTTTTGCCTTCAAGCCATTGACGTAGCGGCCAAAAAGTAGGTTGCGGTGAGGTGCACCGCAACTGAGGTGGGCCGCGATGTCGAATGGGAGGCATCGCGGCTGAGGGTTACAGGCTGCGGTAGAGGAGGAGTGCCGGTGCTTCTGAGCAGCGCTCTTCCCTTCCGTGGCCTGGACGGGGCCGCCACCGTTTGATGGCGGACGCGGTGGGGCCGCAGGGGAAGAGGAGTGTCGGTATAGCGTCAGCCGCTCTCCCTATCCTCTGCGGCCGAAAAGTGGTAGACGGGACGGCGCGTTGTGTTCCTCACGCGCGCCGTCAAAGATGTCAGCAACCACTGGTGGGGTCCGCAAGGGCCGATGCCTGCCAGGGGTGCGGGTTTGTTCGAAAGAGATACCACGGCCCCTGGCATACGGGCTACTGAGGGAACACGGGTGGGTTTTAGTCAGTAAAAGTCTGACACGCCCTCCTGCTCTACTCAGCAGGAGAAGTCATTTGATGATTTCCCACCCAAAAAAAAAAAAAAAAAAAAAAACCGTCTTCGAAACAAAAATGCTACAAAGTGAAAAATAACTATAATTTCTGAAATCGGTGTCTACATCTGCAGTGCTATTCTGTAAACATCTCACGGAGTGAAGTGAACCGAGTGAGCGTGGAGTGAGCTGTCAGTGTCATCCCACGGATGCTAGGGATTGACTAAGCATAACATTAAAAATCATAATCGAGATAAATCTCGATTATGATTGTAATGATCATTTTAGATTTTAAAGCTAGTATTTAAGTGTGCATCATACATTAGATAAGTACTAATTTGGGGATTTTTTCAAATCAACTAGCAAATATAGAGAAGGACACAGGCTAATTTTTTACGCGATAACCGACATCCACGCGGGCGGATCCGCTGGCAAAAGCTATTATAGAATAAAACAAATACATCATTAGGACAGCGACTAGGTACAGAAAATGCGAATAGAGTACCTAAAGATTGTGCAACGTTCTTCAGCGTTGCTATCAAAACGTAAATCTATTCAATAAGACTAGATACCCGAGAGTGTAAAGTCATCGAGTGCTAGTGCGCCTGACTGACGGACCATAGTAGTACCGTAGTACTTGCTATGGCTTCGAGAATCTGGTGGAGTGATTAAGATCACGCCGCGCTTCCGCGTAAGGCACTGATAAAAAACTGCAATACCAACGTCCAATATATAAGTAGGTACCTACTAACATTTTGTAAATAGATACCTAGGTACTTAATTAGTATGAACTGAGGAAAGCTATAAAAACTTTGGACAAGCGAGACCCCTCAGTATCCTTTTAGCATTTACGTTATCCCGAAATCCTCTCGACTACTCTGGGTCGGTGCACTGTTGGCATAGCAGACCTCATTGACCGAATACCTATGTGCTTACACCACTGCTTCTAAGGATAGTTAAGTTCTTCAGCGCTCCATTGTAGCAACATCTTGATGGATAAGCATTCAGGCCAGTCTTTCGATTTTATTTTACTCAAACCGTCTGGTCCGCCCTAGATACCTACTCAATTACTCTTTGTTTATTATCAAAGAATATTCATCAAATTACCTTCATCAATAATACTACATCAAATTATTTACTGACGCTGAATGCTTTTAGATTTTTGTATGTCTAAATCCAACCGTTTTTTGCACATTTATAGTCAGTTTAGTGCCTCCATTTTGCATGAACTAGATTTTTTTTTATTAAGAGGCCTACGTACAATGAACTGTCCATACATACGTAATACCTAAATCATTTGCAACTTGAGCATATTTCCATCATATTATGATGATATTCGGATTCATACAGTATTTATCTAGGCTCGTAGGGGTTTTTTTTCCAAAATACTTACCTGAAATAAAGTTTAAGTGAATTGCATTTCGCACATTTTTACAGCGTAAATGACATGTTTTCTCACTGTTTTTTTGGTATTATAACCAACAATTTCCGTAATATTGTTGTCTCAGAAGCATAGCTCATATTATCAAGTTGTAAAATGTCGAAAAAAATATTAAAATACAATAAGTTTTCATTCATCATTTTTGGTATTACGGAACACATCCAAATTCATCTTAAATGGTCAGTAGCTAGTAGCGCTATCGCGTCAAGCCATTGTCAATGTGTGTGTGATCGTACTGCTCACTGTAGGTATGTATCCTCGACAGGTACTAACACTAGCGCAACGATAGCAATTTTCAGACGAAATATTGTCTCCGCCCGAATCCTAGTTGCGAGCTTCGGTCGTAGGATCCTTAACTGCATACATAATGGGACTTACCTACTCATTTAAATAACGTGTCACACATGCGCACTAACAACATTAGGAAAATACAATACCAACGTATAATAACAACTTTTGACCATTCATAATATTAGCCAATGCTTTTTTATGTGTTGAGGAAAGCTGTAAAAACTTTGGACACGCGAGACCCCTCAGTTTCCTTTTACCATTTACGTTATCCCGAAATCCTCTCGACTACTCTGGGTCGGTGCACTGTTGGCATAGCAGACCTCATTGACCGAATACATACGTGCTTACACCACTGCTTCTAAGGATAGTTAAGTTCTTCAGCGCTTCATTGTAGCAACATCTTGATGGATAAGCATTCAGGACAGTCTTTCGATTTTATTTTACTCAAACCGTCTGGTCCGCCCTAGATACCTACTTAATTACTCTTTGTTTATTATCAAAGAATATTCATCAAATTACCTTCATCAATAATACTAGGTACCTACATCAAATTGTATTATTTACTGACATTCGTGAAGCGTGCTGCGCGCGCATGTATCTCACCGTGTTGTTGCCATGGTAACAACACGGTGAGCCATCACCGCGCGAATAGCTACCAGCATCGCGTGAAGTGACTGACGTCATTGTCATCACAGTGAGGTTTTTTTTTTTAATTTTTCGCCTTTGAAAGTCATGTCCACAAGCATTGACGCCCTCGGGTTTACAGCCTATTGGTACCTATTTATTTCAATGCTTTTAGATTTTTGTATGTCTAAATCCAACCGTTTTTTGCACATTTATAGTCAGTTTAGTGCCTCCATTTTGCATGAACTAGATTTTTTTTTATTAACTGCATACATAATGGGACTTACCTACTCATTTAAATAACGTGTCACACATGCGCACTAACAACATTAGGAAAATACAATACCAACGTATAATAACAACTTTTGACCATTCATAATATTAGCCAATGCTTTCTTATGTGTTGAGGAAAGCTGTAAAAACTTTGGACACGCGAGACCCCTCAGTTTCCTTTTACCATTTACGTTATCCCGAAATCCTCTCGACTACTCTGGGTCGGTGCACTGTTGGCATAGCAGACCTCATTGACGGAATACATACGTGCTTACACCACTGCTTCTAAGGATAGTTAAGTTCTTCAGCGCTTCATTGTAGCAACATCTTGATGGATAAGCATTCAGGCCAGTCTTTCGATGTTATTTTACTCAAACCGTCTGGTCCGCCCTAGATACCTACTTAATTACTCGTTGTTTATTATCAAAGAATATTCATCAAATTACCGTCATCAATAATACTACATCAAATTATTTACTGACATTCGTGAAGCGTGCGGCGCGCGCACATTCGCGATAACTCACCGTGTTATTGTCACGGTAACATCACGGTGATAATTTTTAGCCTTTTAAAGTCACACAAGCATACGACGTCTTCGCGTTTTGAGCGTATTATTTTGGACGCTTTAGGATATTTTAATGTAAATTCGAACTACTTTACAAACTCAAAAGTCCGTTTGGTAGGTCGCTACTTATACTTTGTTTTCAACAAATGAATATTACTTGACAGGTGAGAGAGCTACTTCGAATACTGTGGTAAGCAATGATTGGCGTATTGTTTATTTACATATTATTAAGTAGGTATGTACATAATACGTAAAAGTACCTACATGGGTTTTTTTTTAATATCCTATCAAATAGATAAACCACACTACAAGATACAAACCTTATAACATTTAGGCAGGCATATCAATAATCTAGATAGGTGCTGTTATGACATAAATTGCTTTTCTCTCTTGCTACCAAGATAATATTAAAATCATTATTGTAAGTATTTATGATTAGGTTGGTATAGTATAATTTACTGTTTTCTGTTTTATACATTGTACGCACGGCTACACATCAAGCTATACATTTCCAATATAAGCTGATCTCGCATTGTATAAGATTTCCGTACAAAGCGAGATCAGCGTAAACTGGAAATGTATAGCTTGATGTGTAGCCGTGTGTACCTATCTACGTTTCGCATTCAACTATCTTTGTGTATTTTATTTTATTTAGTGTAGTGTGTTCATAAATAAATAAATAAGATTTATTCAATCATGAAAAAAACACTTTTTCTATTGAGCGTGCTGCTTCCCGAGGTTCAACTTCATGATGCCGCGAACGGAGGGTCATTTGATGTGTGTGGACTGCACGACACCACCAAGTCCACCTGGAAGTAATGGTACCAGTTTTATTACTAAGCATTTCATTAATTTCATTCCTACACTCATCAAAGTATACCTTTTTAAATCTATTGAACCACATCCATATAATAAATAAAAATAAAAGTCCTTGCTGACTGACTGACTCATCAACGCCCAGCCCAAACCCTTGGACCTAGAAAGCCGAAATTTTGCACAGATGTTCCCTTTATAATGTAGACAAGGAATAAGGAAGGATTTTTCGAAATTCAATCCATAAGGGAGTTAAATAGGGGATGAAACTTCCGGGCGGGCGAAGCTGCTGGCAAAAGCTAGTAAAATATAAAATAAATAAAAATTATAACAGTGACTTATTTAAAATACAATAAAAAATCAGTGTCTTAAACAATTTAAATAAATCAAAAGAGCCAACATTATTCCTATATTTTGAGTACCATACTAGGTTCTCAAAATAATAATATAAATATTGTAACTCATTAGTTGCAATGCCAGCTTTTCCCAATTTATCGGGTGTGTTATGTTTATTAAAAATAGTGTGGATTAATGAACACTTACCTCGGACTGCCACTATTGACAGACAGCCTAGATTGATATGATCAATAGGAGGTAGTGTTTTTTGTCTTCAGTTCCTTAGCAGCTGCAGGGTCCAATAGGCTCATCTGCCGAGAGGTAGAGTATTCAGAATAATAAAATTCACAGGTTTATTTTTTGTGATCCGTATGTTGTCCCTCTGCTAGGCAAAGGTCTCCCCATACTTCTCAAGTTTTCCTTTTTGTGCCCTCTCCGGATAGTAAGTAAGTATATAATGTTGATATAGCTTAATGTTTGTATAGCATCTTGCCAAAAAATTTGGTATGGTGAACCTGATGTAAATAATGCGGTGAGAGATTCCTTCTTCACATCTTATTATTTAAACTAGTACCATTCACAGGGTTAAACTGGTCATCATATTTAGATGGCTCTAACTCCTCTCCCATCAGCATTGAGCTAGAACAAATGACACTTACATTAAACTTGGCATACTATGTTTAGTTAGTTGAAGAAAAAAAAATTGACTTTGAGTTTGAATAACAGAAAATAGTTTATTAGATTTATTAAAATCACACTGATGAGATTAATTACTGGCAAATAAATAAAAACAAATATAGCTGGGAAATTACAACATTATCATTTCTAGATAAAATGAACAGGATATTGCGTCCATATTTTTTTATTATTAATATCACACAAATACTTACAAGACTGAGACATATAAATCTACAGTGGCTGCAACCAGTTTCTTTTTTTCTGAGAACTCAGGCCCAGTGTTCTAATATCAAAGGCACTGCACTCAGTTACCTGAAAAATTGATTTGGTTTAAATATTATTCACTTAGGCTTATATATACTTAATTATAATATCAGTCTTACTAGACAGACAGGCATAATAATACGATTTTCATGTTATTTTTTTCTGAACAGTCATTATAATCACAATTATTATTCTGATAGATATCTGAAAAATGCCATGTTAAATAGTATAAGTTAGTATCTATTCTATAAACTATGTTGACAGGCTTGTTTGGAGTGAAAAAGTGTTCAATATTGTTTCTTGGTCTGAGATTCTTTGCAATTCTTTTGGAAGGTTTCAGTTAGCCTAATTAAATTTGCCACTCATACATACCAGTTTGCTCAAATAAAAGCAATGCTGGCAAGGAAAACTAGAGTGGATTGGATTGAAATAAACTACTTTTACAAGATTAGACCTTTAGATTAATGATAACTTACGAACCTTCGTAAACTTTTCGTGACTAATCCTGTGGTAAATTTCTCGGCCTATTATAACGAGAGATAAGACCGACTTTGAGCCAATTCTTCTCATTGATGTAACTTTTACAGTGTTTCTGGCACAACACACAATGTGCAATCCTTGTCGTACATCTTGCACGGTCAGTGGGTCGCTTCACGGCTAATGCAAACTAATACACTTTCAAATCACTGGAAAGGTAAGATCGGAAATCAATCAACGTAAAATTTGCTAAAATAATCAACATAAAACTTAACACCAAAACCGAAAAATAAACTGTAATCCCGCCATAATTTGACATTAAAAGTTGGGCGCATTCCGTATTAGAAAAATAGCGCTGCGAGCGCTCACATCGATATTTTGCGTTCCGAGTTAATTTATCACGATTCTGACAGTTAAGAACCGTAATTTTTGTCATCAATACGGAACGCTCGTGACCGCGATAAAAGTGCTCGCTCAAAGTTAAAACATGTTTCACGATATTAGACTTGTATGCACCACACATTTCTTCTTCTAATATAGAAGCACTATTTCAAATAAATCAAAGTTAGTAAAGATAAGTACAATGCGAATCAAAACAAAACAGCCAGACTGTCATTTCTGACAGCGCTCACGGTGATATTAGTAAATTGCATGGTCGGCGTTATCGCAAGATGGCGAATGTCATGACGTCATCTAGGACGTTTCGCGAGAAATCGTTATCGCGCTCACGCCAATTCGGAACGGGTGTGAGCGCGCTCAAATCGATATTATTGTATCTCTGAACGTAGGGATGATATGACAGTAACATTCATAAGAAATTAGAAAAATTAGAAAAAAATGGTAGCGATGGGCGATTTCGAGATGTTTTAACAATCGAAAGAATCGAAATCGTTAAAATAAACCATCGAGTCAACCATCGACTCGCCGTTCTACAAAACAATCGAGATGTTTTTCGATTGTTTCGAGTCAGTGGAATCGACCGCTAGTTTTCGATTGTTCGAATCAGTGACCGAGTGTCGCTCGGTCCCCGAGGTCAGTCGATTGTATGCGTCGAGTCGAGGCGCATGTTAGTTAGAGGCGAGAGTGTGCCAGAATCGAGTTGTTGAGCAGGCTTCGCGTAATTTTTGAACGTTTTCCTTTACTTACGATTACGATGCTGTTTTATATAAAACTAGTTTTTAAATTCATCAAAATGCCACGGATTTTTAAACAATCGCGCCAACCAACCAAATCGCGAAACCCTATACCATCGAGGAACAACTCTCGACTCGAATGAACGCGTCATGCGCCTGTCGCAATAACAGACCGAGTCGGACTCGAGTCCAAGTCGAAACAATCGAGAACCATCGAGATGTTCGAAAAATCGAATAAAACCTCTCGCCATCGCGCATCGCTTTAAGGGACATTCCGCTACAAACAAAAGTAGATGAATTCGTACTTACTTAGTTTTGACATAAAACCTTAACCATAATTGTAGATACTATATTGAAACGTAAAAAATCTAAGCATTTGCTTCCTGATATTTTATACATAATCTAAAGAGATAGAACAAAAAAATATCTCCATTGTATGGAAAACCATAGCCAATTTCTTATGAATGTTACTGTCATATCATCCCTACGTTCAGAGATACAATAATATCGATTTGAGCGCGCTCACACCCGTTCCGAATTGGCGTGAGCGCGATAACGATTTCTCGCGAAACGTCCTAGATGACGTCATGACATTCGCCATCTTGCGATAACGCCGACCATGCAATTTACTAATATCACCGTGAGCGCTGTCAGAAATGACAGTCTGGCTGTTTTGTTTTGATTCGCATTGTACTTATCTTTACTAACTTTGATTTATTTGAAATAGTGCTTCTATATTAGAAGAAGAAATGTGTGGTGCATACAAGTCTAATATCGTGAAACATGTTTTAACTTTGAGCGAGCACTTTTATCGCGGTCACGAGCGTTCCGTATTGATGACAAAAATTACGGTTCTTAACTGTCAGAATCGTGATAAATTAACTCGGAACGCAAAATATCGATGTGAGCGCTCGCAGCGCTATTTTTCTAATACGGAATGCGCCCAACTTTTAATGTCAAATTATGGCGGGATTACAGTTTATTTTTCGGTTTTGGTGTTAAGTTTTATGTTGATTATTTTAGCAAATTTTACGTTGATTGATTTCCGATCTTACCTTTCCAGTGATTTGAAAGTGTATTAGTTTGCATTAGCCGTGAAGCGACCCACTGACCGTGCAAGATGTACGACAAGGATTGCACATTGTGTGTTGTGCCAGAAACACTGTAAAAGTTACATCAATGAGAAGAATTGGCTCAAAGTCGGTCTTATCTCTCGTTATAATAGGCCGAGAAATTTACCACAGGATTAGTCACGAAAAGTTTACGAAGGTTCGTAAGTTATCATTAATCTAAAGGTCTAATCTTGTAAAAGTAGTTTATTTCAATCCAATCCACTCTAGTTTTCCTTGCCAGCATTGCTTTTATTTGAGCAAACTGGTATGTATGAGTGGCAAATTTAATTAGGCTAACTGAAACCTTCCAAAAGAATTGCAAAGAATCTCAGACCAAGAAACAATATTGAACACTTTTTCACTCCAAACAAGCCTGTCAACATAGTTTATAGAATAGATACTAACTTATACTATTTAACATGGCATTTTTCAGATATCTATCAGAATAATAATTGTGATTATAATGACTGTTCAGAAAAAAATAACATGAAAATCGTATTATTATGCCTGTCTGTCTAGTAAGACTGATATTATAATTAAGTATATATAAGCCTAAGTGAATAATATTTAAACCAAATCAATTTTTCAGGTAACTGAGTGCAGTGCCTTTGATATTAGAACACTGGGCCTGAGTTCTCAGAAAAAAAGAAACTGGTTGCAGCCACTGTAGATTTATATGTCTCAGTCTTGTAAGTATTTGTGTGATATTAATAATAAAAAAATATGGACGCAATATCCTGTTCATTTTATCTAGAAATGATAATGTTGTAATTTCCCAGCTATATTTGTTTTTATTTATTTGCCAGTAATTAATCTCATCAGTGTGATTTTAATAAATCTAATAAACTATTTTCTGTTATTCAAACTCAAAGTCAATTTTTTTTTCTTCAACTAACTAAACATAGTATGCCAAGTTTAATGTAAGTGTCATTTGTTCTAGCTCAATGCTGATGGGAGAGGAGTTAGAGCCATCTAAATATGATGACCAGTTTAACCCTGTGAATGGTACTAGTTTAAATAATAAGATGTGAAGAAGGAATCTCTCACCGCATTATTTACATCAGGTTCACCATACCAAATTTTTTGGCAAGATGCTATACAAACATTAAGCTATATCAACATTATATACTTACTTACTATCCGGAGAGGGCACAAAAAGGAAAACTTGAGAAGTATGGGGAGACCTTTGCCTAGCAGAGGGACAACATACGGATCACAAAAAATAAACCTGTGAATTTTATTATTCTGAATACTCTACCTCTCGGCAGATGAGCCTATTGGACCCTGCAGCTGCTAAGGAACTGAAGACAAAAAACACTACCTCCTATTGATCATATCAATCTAGGCTGTCTGTCAATAGTGGCAGTCCGAGGTAAGTGTTCATTAATCCACACTATTTTTAATAAACATAACACACCCGATAAATTGGGAAAAGCTGGCATTGCAACTAATGAGTTACAATATTTATATTATTATTTTGAGAACCTAGTATGGTACTCAAAATATAGGAATAATGTTGGCTCTTTTGATTTATTTAAATTGTTTAAGACACTGATTTTTTATTGTATTTTAAATAAGTCACTGTTATAATTTTTATTTATTTTATATTTTACTAGCTTTTGCCAGCAGCTTCGCCCGCCCGGAAGTTTCATCCCCTATTTAACTCCCTTATGGATTGAATTTCGAAAAATCCTTCCTTATTCCTTGTCTACATTATAAAGGGAACATCTGTGCAAAATTTCGGCTTTCTAGGTCCAAGGGTTTGGGCTGGGCGTTGATGAGTCAGTCAGTCAGCAAGGACTTTTATTTTTATTTATTATATGGATGTGGTTCAATAGATTTAAAAAGGTATACTTTGATGAGTGTAGGAATGAAATTAATGAAATGCTTAGTAATAAAACTGGTACCATTACTTCCAGGTGGACTTGGTGGTGTCGTGCAGTCCACACACATCAAATGACCCTCCGTTCGCGGCATCATGAAGTTGAACCTCGGGAAGCAGCACGCTCAATAGAAAAAGTGTTTTTTTCATGATTGAATAAATCTTATTTATTTATTTATGAACACACTACACTAAATAAAATAAAATACACAAAGATAGTTGAATGCGAAACGTAGATAGGTACACACGGCTACACATCAAGCTATACATTTCCAGTTTACGCTGATCTCGCTTTGTACGGAAATCTTATACAATGCGAGATCAGCTTATATTGGAAATGTATAGCTTGATGTGTAGCCGTGCGTACAATGTATAAAACAGAAAACAGTAAATTATACTATACCAACCTAATCATAAATACTTACAATAATGATTTTAATATTATCTTGGTAGCAAGAGAGAAAAGCAATTTATGTCATAACAGCACCTATCTAGATTATTGATATGCCTGCCTAAATGTTATAAGGTTTGTATCTTGTAGTGTGGTTTATCTATTTGATAGGATATTAAAAAAAACCCATGTAGGTACTTTTACGTATTATGTACATACCTACTTAATAATATGTAAATAAACAATACGCCAATCATTGCTTACCACAGTATTCGAAGTAGCTCTCTCACCTGTCAAGTAATATTCATTTGTTGAAAACAAAGTATAAGTAGCGACCTACCAAACGGACTTTTGAGTTTGTAAAGTAGTTCGAATTTACATTAAAATATCCTAAAGCGTCCAAAATAATACGCTCAAAACGCGAAGACGTCGTATGCTTGTGTGACTTTAAAAGGCTAAAAATTATCACCGTGATGTTACCGTGACAATAACACGGTGAGTTATCGCGAATGTGCGCGCGCCGCACGCTTCACGAATGTCAGTAAATAATTTGATGTAGTATTATTGATGACGGTAATTTGATGAATATTCTTTGATAATAAACAACGAGTAATTAAGTAGGTATCTAGGGCGGACCAGACGGTTTGAGTAAAATAACATCGAAAGACTGGCCTGAATGCTTATCCATCAAGATGTTGCTACAATGAAGCGCTGAAGAACTTAACTATCCTTAGAAGCAGTGGTGTAAGCACGTATGTATTCCGTCAATGAGGTCTGCTATGCCAACAGTGCACCGACCCAGAGTAGTCGAGAGGATTTCGGGATAACGTAAATGGTAAAAGGAAACTGAGGGGTCTCGCGTGTCCAAAGTTTTTACAGCTTTCCTCAACACCATAAGAAAGCATTGGCTAATATTATGAATGGTCAAAAGTTGTTATTATACGTTGGTATTGTATTTTCCTAATGTTGTTAGTGCGCATGTGTGACACGTTATTTAAATGAGTAGGTAAGTCCCATTATGTATGCAGTTAATAAAAAAAAATCTAGTTCATGCAAAATGGAGGCACTAAACTGACTATAAATGTGCAAAAAACGGTTGGATTT
Source organism: Polymixis flavicincta (assembly GCA_949987655.1). Taxonomy (NCBI): domain Eukaryota; kingdom Metazoa; phylum Arthropoda; class Insecta; order Lepidoptera; family Noctuidae; genus Polymixis; species Polymixis flavicincta. The sequence goes on along the minus strand of OX465190.1, from coordinate 10,771,803 downwards.
AGACATACAAAAATCTAAAAGCATTGAAATAAATAGGTACCAATAGGCTGTAAACCCGAGGGCGTCAATGCTTGTGGACATGACTTTCAAAGGCGAAAAATTAAAAAAAAAAACCTCACTGTGATGACAATGACGTCAGTCACTTCACGCGATGCTGGTAGCTATTCGCGCGGTGATGGCTCACCGTGTTGTTACCATGGCAACAACACGGTGAGATACATGCGCGCGCAGCACGCTTCACGAATGTCAGTAAATAATACAATTTGATGAAGGTAATTTTGATGAATATTCTTTGATAATAAACAAAGAGTAATTAAGTAGGTATCTAGGGCGGACCAGACGGTTTGAGTAAAATAAAATCGAAAGACTGTCCTGAATGCTTATCCATCAAGATGTTGCTACAATGAAGCGCTGAAGAACTTGACTATCCTTAGAAGCAGTGGTGTAAGCACGTATGTATTCGGTCAATGAGGTCTGCTATGCCAACAGTGCACCGACCCAGAGTAGTCGAGAGGATTTCGGGATAACGTAAATGGTAAAAGGAAACTGAGGGGTCTCGCGTGTCCAAAGTTTTTACAGCTTTCCTCAACACATAAAAAAGCATTGGCTAATATTATGAATGGTCAAAAGTTGTTATTATACGTTGGTATTGTATTTTCCTAATGTTGTTAGTGCGCATGTGTGACACGTTATTTAAATGAGTAGGTAAGTCCCATTATGTATGCAGTTAATAAAAAAAAATCTAGTTCATGCAAAATGGAGGCACTAAACTGACTATAAATGTGCAAAAAACGGTTGGATTTAGACATACAAAAATCTAAAAGCATTGAAATAAATAGGTACCAATAGGCTGTAAACCCGAGGGCGTCAATGCTTGTGGACATGACTTTCAAAGGCGAAAAATTAAAAAAAAAAAACTCACTGTGATGACAATGACGTCAGTCACTTCACGCGATGCTGGTAGCTATTCGCGCGGTGATGGCTCACCGTGTTGTTACCATGGCAACAACACGGTGAGATACATGCGCGCGCAGCACGCTTCACGAATGTCAGTAAATAATACAATTTGATGTAGGTACCTAGTATTATTGATGAAGGTAATTTGATGAATATTCTTTGATAATAAACAAAGAGTAATTGAGTAGGTATCTAGGGCGGACCAGACGGTTTGAGTAAAATAAAATCGAAAGACTGGCCTGAATGCTTATCCATCAAGATGTTGCTACAATGGAGCGCTGAAGAACTTAACTATCCTTAGAAGCAGTGGTGTAAGCACATAGGTATTCGGTCAATGAGGTCTGCTATGCCAACAGTGCACCGACCCAGAGTAGTCGAGAGGATTTCGGGATAACGTAAATGCTAAAAGGATACTGAGGGGTCTCGCTTGTCCAAAGTTTTTATAGCTTTCCTCAGTTCATACTAATTAAGTACCTAGGTATCTATTGACAATTAAATGTTAGTAGGTACCTACTTATATATATATTGGACGTTGGTATTGCAGTTTTTTATCAGTGCCTTACGCGGAAGCGCGGCGTGATCTTAATCACTCCACCAGATTCTCGAAGCCATAGCAAGTATTACGGGATGCGCTCGTGTCAGTTATGATGATAAGTATATACACTAAAATATTTGATTTAATAATCCGCACGTATTTTTACTTAAGACTTATATTCATAAATCGTTTGGATGGGTTGGGATCCACATAGTTTGTGTGAGATTTAACGCTATGGTCCGTCAGTCAGGCGGACTAGCACTCGATGACTTTACACTCTCGGTTATCTAGTCTCATTGAATATATTTAGATCTTGATACTTTGGTAGCAGCGTTGGCTGAAGAACGCTGCACAGTCTATAAGTACTCGACTCGATCGACAATCGCTTCTCCAAAACACACCGCGATTAGGCCATGGAATTGCGTTTGTTAAACCATAATCCGTATACAATGGGTTCATAAAAACTAACATTGTCGATTCGCATTTTCTGTAGGCGCTATCCTAAAGACGTGTTTTTTTTATTCTATTTATTTTTCGTTCGTGTTTGACGCGCTTGCGCCTCAGGCAATAAGTTTAAAGACTAGTCAAAGAGTTTCTGACTGAGTTTTTCTTTTGATACTTTAATTGAAAAACCTTCCTAAATGTAACGCATGATGCACACATAAATATTAGCTTTGTACTCGTAATAAAACTATCATTTAAATCTCGATTATGATTGATAAAAAAATCTCGATTATGATTGTAAATGTAATGCTTGGACATCCCTAGCATCAGGTTGAATGACACTGACAGCTCACTCCACGCTCACTTCACCCGGTGAGATGGTTACAGAATCGACATGCTGTTTTTTAGTTTTAAGTGAAAAATTCTTAAGGCGCGTGGTGCACTTTTTGGTTGAACAAAAATCATGTAACACGCGTCATAGACACCGAACGTTTACCATGAGCTATAAATGAGCCATGAATCCATGAGCTTATGTACACTGTCTTTATATGTGTACTTTTGGATTTTCCACTTTTTAATTTTAGTACCTACCCCACAACAATTTGAAATTTAATCATCCTTGTGGTCAAAACAATGCATATTTATGCGATAGCAGCAATCGCGGTTCATTTGCTGTAATTTTTTGAAGAGTGCCGTTGTCTGTGTCCGAAACGCATCATCAGATCCATATGAAATTGAAAGGGGACCATTTCGGAATAAACCCCTTTCGAACAAAAAATTATTTTGCAAATCCGCCTATAGATGATGTAGTTATGCTCGAACGAGTTGTACCTTAGTAGTAAAGAGTTGTACCTACCTTCCTTCATCAGCTCAGCGTCATGAGATGATGATAACCATGCGCAAATGTCTAGGAGTGTACTTTTTGAATGAAATAATCATTTTGAGATTTGGTCCACAAATGAGGGAGAAATCGATGAACATACATAAAAAAGAAATACATACAATCGAACATATAACCGTCTCCTTTTTGGTAGTCGTTTAAAAATCATGGAACCGTTTAGAAATCAGGATTTCAGTGCTGACATAGATTGGTTTTCCAGGACCTTCTTTCTGAATAAGGGTGGTATTCAGCTTGTTTTGGTTGTTTTTTTTTTTTTTTTTTAAGTGATGTAGGTTTTTTTATGATGCTATCTTTTGTTGTTGAAATCAACCAAGATGGTGGAAACGCCATCTTACATCTTTTCAAATCGTGGTGCTACAGCTGGGTTTCTAGAACGCTTGCCATTTCTGTGACAATTTTGCATAAGTCTTCCATTGTTTCACCTTGCTTTTTTAGAATATTCTTAATCTCGATTTTAGACGCATTTATCATTCGTTCCAGGTTTCCCACTTTATCCTCAAGCTAATTAATATACGAGTAAGAGCGGTCAACTTTTCGTTCCGCTTCCAAATTTTGCAATCTGATCACCATTTCGTCATACTGTTGTGAGATATGGTCAATTTCAAATCTTTTATTCCAGCATTCTGCACCTTGATTTCAGCCATGGTAGTTTGAATAGACTTCAGCTTGCGACTTGAGATTTTCATAGTTTACGAATCTCCTCCATGGAGCCTGTGCAATCGTCATCCCGCTTGCGCTAGTTTCGCTAGCAATATTTGAGGTGGTTACAGGTGTTTGTGCGATTATCATGCACATACTTGATTGTGCTGATTGCTTTGATTCACTGCATGTAGGCGTCTTTGGAGGTGTGGGTCTTAGTGGCATTTTATTTAATTTATTTAAAAAATACATAAAGCTGTTAAATAAAGCCTGGTAAAAGAGCAAAAGCAAAGTATTTGGTAAGCGTTGTCGTTCAGACGCCAGCACATCAAGCTACCACGATTTGTTAAATTTCTGTAATCAATTTTCATTTTTATAATTGAAGCATTATGGTTCATGTTCAATTGGGAAAATTTGACAGTATGGGGTAGCTTGATGTGCTGGCGTCTGTACACAAAGCCAAACCGCTGACAAAAATAAGCAAAAAGAATCGGAGGTCTCCAGACTCTCAGGGTGCGTAACTTGTGTATCTCAATGGCTTTACAAACGGGTGTTCGTGCACAGCATATTGACTTGAAATAAATTAAATGATCTGTTTCTCACCAGCGGCGTCAACGACTGGATCGAAATTGAGTTCCGTAACCATATAAGGTAGCGTTTCTCGTCGTGATCTCTGACTCACCGGCTATAGACGGATAAGAGCGGAGCGCGCCGTGTAGTGTAACTCACTGCTAATGCTAGTTTCTTTGTGCACTCGTTGGTATTATTTTTGTTTACTAGTTTATATTATGATTGCTTCGTTAATTTTGGGTGGTAGATTTTTTATCAGACACTAGGTACAATTTATTTATTTGAGTACTAAATATGAATCGGGTAAACACGGGTTCGAATTTTACTCAATACAGTACAATAAATAATCACATAACGGTGCGACTCAACAACACGTCTGGCTCTGAGTGCGCGCGAAAGGGAAGTCTACATTGGATCCATGTAAAGCCACGAAAAATTGAGAAATTTAATTTAATGATTTTTATCAAATTGTACCCTGTAACATCAAAATATTTGTACGCTGGAAGCACCAGATTATTGAGGATATAATAATTACCTACTGTTACAACTTTTTATAATATTCTGACAAATCAATGCATTTGTTAATACATATGCAATTACTATTGTAATCATTTCGTAAGTGACTTACTAGTTTTATCACGAAAGTTATTAGTTACCTACTTGTTTAAGAATTGTGTGCCCACCTATACTGATCTGGGCACGCCACGATTGCGGCGGTAAGTCCCCTCTTTGAGGAGTGGCTTGAGAGGCGGCACGGCGTCCTCACCTTCCGCCTGACGCAGGTCCTCACCGGAAACGGTTTTTTCGGGAGGTTTCTTATTTCGGATAAGGCGGGCGGAAACGCCCGGGTGTTTCCACTGCGAAGATCGCCCTGAGGGCACGGTGGAGCATACGGTGAAGGTCTACCCGGCTTGGGCGGAGCACCGCCGTGTCCTTGTGGAGGCGATCGGCGGCGACGATCTCTCGCGTCCCCCCTGATCCAGGCCATGGTACGGAGCGAGATTGCATGGGTAGCTGTCGCTTCCTTCTTCGAAGCAGTGATGCTCGCGAAGAGAGAGGCGGTGCACGGGAGGGAGAGGCAGTATATACGCCCTCACGGCCCTAGCCTCCGCTGGAGACGCCCTGGGTGTCGGGAATCCCAGGCTGATTCCGGGCTACCGTAGGCGCGGGCTTGCGGACGTCGAGTAAGGACCAAGCTCGGGTCGACGGCACGTTGTGTTCAACGCGCGCCTCAAAGAGATGTCAGCACCAACGGAAGGGGCCCGCAAGGGCCGATATCTGCCAGGGGTGCGGGTTGTTCGAAAGATATACCGTGGCCCCTGGCACACAGGCAACTGAGGGAACACGGGTGTGTTTTAGTCACACGTCTGAAGTTATTTGAAGATTTTCAACCCTCAAAAAATAAATAAAACGAAAACCTGTACCAATCCAATAATGGTACAATACTGGAAATAATAATTAGCTCTAAACACCGTGACATTTTAGTCGTCTTACAACGGCAGCCCACTTCATGTATCCAATGACTAAAATACATTTAAACAATTTTATTTTTTTACTTTTTTGAAAATTAAAAAAGAAAGCAATTATTCACTAAGACGCATGATGTAGTTTGAAACACCCCGATATGGAGATGAAATTAATGAGGGAATGTAATGGTTTAAGTATCTTCTACCCTTTGATACGTACATTGTTAACAGGGTGTTTCATAATTCTAAAGCATTATTTATATTTTTGTGCCTATTATCTTAATTTATGGTAACAAGTTTTTAATCGCACCTAGAGTTATTTTATGTCGGAGACAATGAGTGCACCATCTTTGTAAGACGACTAAAAAGTTACGGTGTAGGCACGGCCGCCTTTTCGTAGCCTCTCAAACTTGGTCGGTTTATCCATGTTTTACGGTACGGTTGTTCTGGTATTTTTATTATATCTCTTTAATAATTTAGTGTAATGAGCTGAAATGTTACATGTGAATAGTTGCATAAATAGGTACACTAAAAATATCGGAATATGTTTTATTCTTTTTTTCCATTAAAAAATTCTGCAATCTAGCTCAGGTCGTAGTAAATTATGCCATTGCTCATTAATTACAAAGAGCACATAAATGAAACTTGGCAAGACATTGTAGACCCTTACAAGAAACAAATAGACGTTATAAGTTAGGCTCTAGAATTTCTATTTAAAGTACTTGGACCTCATTTAACTTTTTCACGTGTATTATTCTGAACGATATACTCGTATTATTTCCAAATTCTGTTTTCACACACTTTATACACAAATTTAAAGCAACGTGCGTAAAAAATTACAACTGTGCACTTCATAATCATATTCATAAATGTATTTATTTTCTTCCACAAATAGCAATGTACACAGTATATATTTCAAAAAGTTTTAAGATGGGAGACAGGAGCCCATACTAAGTAAAACCTGTGCTACGGGTCTCCTGGTCTCCAGTCTCGAATACATGGTATAATATATCAGGCGGCGGTGGCGTGCACTCATGTTTACGTCTTTTTCTGGGGGCGGTATAATTCGACATATTAAAAAAGAAAAAAAAATTAGTGGGAAAACGAGAGACGTATCCCGCTTCTGATTTTAGGAATTGAATTAATTAATAATCAAAAGTTAACAAACAAAGTCTTTTTAATCAAAACAATTAATTGAGAAGTATTAATTAAGTGAACCGATAGGGAACAGTAAAGTGCGCGCCGCCGGGTTCAGGAATGCCTCGGTGGTCACGCTGCGCGCGGTCTTATATGGACTCGATCACATGGTCCGGGCTGGCCGGAGGGGTGTAGGTTGGAGATGCAGCTAACAATATAGCAATAGCAGGGAGCGCTTCAGCTAACGAACAACATAAAAATTAGAAAAAGAATAGTAAGTGGTGTTTTGGCAGGTTTGTGAATTTGTTGGTGGGTGTATTATAATGCGTGTGTAGGTAGTGGTTTTGTAAGGGTGATACACGAACTTGTGGTCGTGATGTTTTGGGTGTGTGTGTGTGTGTAATGTATGTGTGTTATACTCACAGGTTATACTTCTCTGTAACTGAATAACAGCTTCTCCGTATCGCCTTATGTGAATGTTACGACCCACTTTGAGACCTTACGTCTGCATTAAATTCTCGTTAGTGGATAAATTGTTAGCAGCTTATTTGTAATGTTATACAGACGTGGCCCTTGGAAAAAGAAGAAGAATCGGCTGAAACTCGTCCTAGATGGTCTAGCTTGACAGACTTGATGAAAGCGCCGTCTCTGTAGAACTGGATTAAAGGATGCATGTTGCCTAAGTATAGTAGCGAGTACGTACAGTTTTCTAACCCGCGATAACACTTCAGCTTGTTGGTAGAGATCAGTCGTAGGAAAAAGTCGCTGTTTGAATAGGCTTATTTTCAAGATAAGTCTTTGAGCTCGTTCTAGTTCCAGGAGATACGATTTGGCTGCTCCTCCCCATGAGGAGATGCAATAGGCAAGAACAGACTGACAGAGCGCCAGATAGACAGTTCGCATGACTTTAGAGTCCGCAACGTGCCGAAGATTTTTAAAGACGTAAGTGAGTTTACCGACTCTCTTGGAGACATTACTAATATGTTCTTTGAAATTTAAGTGGTCATCAATTGTTACATCCAGGTACTTAACGGATTTAGATTTACTAATATGGGGGCAGCCACAAGTTGAGGCTATTTGTTGGGGACAGGAATGTGCGATTATTTTGTGTGATGGGATGGTAGTATTTCGTAATGAGAAGGTTAGAAAAAAGTTTTCGTGGCATTTAGAGTTCGCAGTTTGAGGCAAGCCAGTGGCAGACCGTGGTGAAGCCTACTTGGGCATTACAATTTTTAAGGCTTACTGCCAGAGGCTGTACACGAGTAATCTATGGGTCAATTACACCAAAAGACCGCTAGATGTCCTGCGCGTCCAGTATAATAATGGTTTCAGGGTGTTGTTGAGACTTCCTCGCTATTGCAGCGCGTTGGAGATGTTTGCACAAGCTCGTACCGACGGTTTTCACGTGATTGTGCGCAAAAAAACCGCTTCGCTACTAAGTCGAGTGAGAGGCAGTCGCAACCTCATCCTGAGAACTGTAGCGGAGAGTTTCGGTTCTCCAATTGTAAAGCAGTTTGTGCAGAGGGTGATTGGTACTAACACTAGATAATAAGTTGTTTTCATATTATGTTACTAACACTCTATGGATTTCTTTTCCGAAATAAAAATAAATATTAATAATATAATGAAATACTTCATCCCAGGTGTTTCCATAGAAGGTAAGGGTTGTGTCATCTGAGTATGAGATAATTTTACAATTTAGGATATTCAGTTTGCAGAGGTCATTGATATAGCATAAGAAGAGAGAAGGGCCTAAAATACTGGCTTGAGGGACTCCAAAGCTCACTGAGCTCGCTCCGCTTACAGTATCGCCTATTCTTACACTTTGCGTGCGATTTTTCAGGTATCCTCTTATACCCATATTTTCAAGCTTTACCAAGAGTTTAACAGAAGAAACTGTGTCGAAGGCCTTTGATTGTTATTGACACAGTCTCTTCTACCACTCTTATGTATGGGAATAACTATAGATTGTTTGAGAGCATCGGGAAACACACCCTGCCTAAGACATTTATTAAAAATCCCCGTGAGTGGGAGCAGCTTTTTTTTTTTTTTTTTTTTTTGGGTGGGAAATCATCAAATAACTTCTCCCGCTCTGGGTGGAGCAGGAGGGCGTGTCAGACTTTTACTGACTAAAACCCACCCGTGTTCCTTCAGTAGCCCTTAAGCCAGGGGCTGTGGTGTCTCTTTCGAACAAACCCGCACCCCTGGCAGGCATCGGCCCTTGCGGGCCCCATCATTTTTTTGTGCTGACATCTCTTTGAGGCGCGCGTGGAACACAACGCGCCGTCGACTTGGGCTTGGTCCTTACCGGACAGCGAGCTACCCATTACTCGCCGTCCGCAAGCCCATGCCTACGGTGGCCGGAAATCGGCCTGGGATTCCCGACGCCCAGGGCGTCTCCGTATCCTGCGGCGGCTGGGGTCGCGAGGGCGCATATGCTGCCTCTCCCTCACGTGCGCCGCCTCCCTCTTCGCGAGCAGCACTGCTTCGCTGAAGGAGGTGACGGCTCCCCATGCCCTCTCGCTCCGTACCATGGCCTGGACCAGGGCCGGACGCGAGAGATCGCCGCCGCCGATCGCCTCCACGAGGACACGGCGGTGCTCCGCCCAAGCAGGGCAGACCGCCACCGTGTGCTCCACCGTGTCCTCAGGGCGATCTTCGCAGTGGAAACACCCGGGCGTTTCCTCCCGCCCTATCCGAAACAGGAACCTCCCGAAACAACCGTGTCCGGTGAGGACCTGCGTCAGGCGGAAGGTGAGGACGCCATGTCGCCTCTCAAACCACTCCTCAAAGAGGGGACTTACCGCCGCAATCGTGGCGTGCCCAGCACTGGGTTGCGACAATCGCTCTCTCCATGTCACCATGAGATCCCGCCGAAGCTCTGTCCGCTGTGCCGCGATTTCCTGCGGCAGCGGACTTACCTACGCCCCGGCGTTTGGCCTCCTCGCGCCACTCCCATATTTGCGCGAGGACCTTTGCCTCCAGATCCCATGGCGGTAATCCGGCAAGGAGGCCCGCCGCCTCGCCGGAGATCGTGCGATATCCCCGGATCATCCTGATCGCCATGACCCTATGGGACGCCCTCAGCTTGCGAGCTGGTTGGCGCCTCAAGTCTTAAGCAGCTTTAGAACTCTATTAGAGATTGGATCCCAGCCAGTGCTACAGTCCGATTTCAGGTTTCAATTGTGCAGGCAACCTCCTCATAGTCCGTGTCTAAGATGACAAAGGACGAGCACTGAGCACTGTATTAGTGTGGGAAAGCGGCTGATTCGTCGGTATGTTACTCGCTAATTGGGTGCCTATATTTGCGCAGAAGCTATTTATTGCATTGCTAGATTCGATAGCCGTTTGTTCTGACGTAAATAGTTCATGGTGTTTTTGTTTTGTTTTGTTTTGTATGAGTTTGTTATTTTTTTAAACTCCAGAGCTGCTTGGCATTATTTTTGGCCAACTCAAGTTCATGTTTTTCGTATTGTCTTCTACATTTCTTTAATAAACCATTGCAAAAGTTTCTGTACCTCTTATAAGTAGTTGCAAGTATGTCGTTATTTGGTTCTTTTTAGTTTAAAATGCATCCTATCGCGGTTTCTGATATATCTGAGTAAACCTACTGTGATCCACGGTTTTAACGTTACTTTGTTGCGAGGAATTTTGATTTTGATTGAATTTGTAAGTATTAAGTGTTGATTACGCTGTATGAAAAAAGTAAGAGAAATCTTTTGATGAAGGTGTTTCAAAAATGAGCTAAAGTCAATATTTTTATATATTTTATTTTTTGAGGGTAACTTTGTTTTAATAATGACGTGATCAATACAGCTTTTAGATCTAGTTGGAATGTCGAAAGCGGGGATTAATCCGTGGAATGTCAGTAGATCGAGATAACTGGACACGTTTTGATTTGAGTCAAGTATATTTATGTTTATGTCTCCAACGATAAGGATATCTTTAAAGGATGCTAACTCAGTTAACAGTTTGTCCAATGAATTTAGGAAATTCTCAACTTTTTTGAAGCAGTGCCACGTGGCAGTGCGATCTATATACTGCAATTATAGCCGTGTCGTTATTACCTTTTTTAATTACCATACAATTTGCGTCGCTGAAAGAGGGTTCGTCTACCTGATAATGCAGGTGTTTACTAGTGTAAATAACCAGTCCGTCGTTTTGGTTGTAATGTTTAGTGGTGCTAAAAGAATCGTAGCTCTCTATAGAAGGTAAGTTGTGTGCACAGGACAGCCAACATTCCGATAGAATGATAATATCACAGTTTACCTTTATTCGCTTTAGTAGGATACACAAGTTATCGTAATTTTTGTTGATACTGCGAATGTTTTGGATGAAGAATTTTAGTGTATAATTCAGGATTTTTAATTATGTTTTCACTTTGTTCAGGCTGACAAATTAATGGCTCGCTAATATTGTAATCATCTAAATTGTTAATTATGTTGTTTATGTCCGAGAATTTTAAATTTGAAAAATATTTGCACTAAACTGTTTATGTTTTTCATCAAATAGCCAAACGTCTGCCAGGGGTGCGGGTACGTTCGAAAGAGATACCGCAGCCCCTGGCATACGGGCTACTGAGTTGTTTAATGACACACACATTTAAACATACACATTTAGCTACAGAGGCCAGCACATCAAGCTACCCCAATCTGTCAAATTTCTTTGATCGTTTTTCAACTTTATTGCAAAGGAATAAGGTTTATATTCAATTGGGAAACTTTGACAGTTAGCGATAGCTTGACCTGCTGGCGACTGTACCTCTCGTTTCACACAAATTATTGTTTTTTTTGTTTGTACTTCCATAGGAAAAAAATGTGCCGCTTGGATGACGTAGTTCCAGTTCCAGCGGAAACAGTTTTTCTCGAATAGTTCCCCAATGGTTGGATACACAAATTTGTTTTTACCATACACAATTACACGACGTCATACACTAAATATCTGCATAAGGCCCCGTGCTTAAAATTCACTCGCTAGAGTTTAGGCAAATTCATTGCGATCAATGATATTATAAGTGTAAAAAGGTGTAGATTGGTTATATGAGCTCAGCAAGCGGCACGTTAAAATGTAGACAAGTGACCAAACTGGGGCCTAAGTCTACTAATTTATAAACGTTACAATGGTCTCTCAATGGTGTGTTTTTGACAGTTTTTGTATGGCAAATCTGTCAAAAACTTACCATTGAGAGACCATTGTGACGTTTATAAATTAGTAGACTTAGGCCCCTGGACGTCAGTGTCAGTGTCGCGTCGCCAACGTCAACGGATGGACTTCACGTACGGAGTGCAATTAAAAGTAAAACTGACCCAAAAACACCGAAAATGCCGTCGTGTGTTATGAGATATTGCACAAATTATACAAGAAAAACTTCTAAAACTCAAGGAATCACATTTCATTCATAAGTAAATTTATCTTAATATTTTCAAAAATCAAACAATAAATTCGTAAAATATAGCGTCAGATCTTTTCTGATAGATGTCAAATATTAACGATCATAGAGTAAAATTATGCCTTAGAACCACTGACGTATAAATCATATGGACTTGGCATACCTACAAGAAAAACGTGGATACCTACACTTAACTGAGAAGATAAAATGGCGGCTAATAGGGCACCCCTTATCGATGTTTCTCTACAATAACATCGATAAAAGTTTGTAAGAATGTTTTCATTGTGTCACGGTACAATATCAACATAACTAACTATGTAAACAAATCTTAAGTTATTTTTGACCCACTTCCCGGTTTTTGAAAAAGCTAAAATTTTGCGCACATATTTAGTTTGGATGACATTGCTGCCGATTCTCTTGTTCAATTACTAATCTAAAATTAGAATCTCGGTATCTATCACTTTTTTTACTAAAAGGCAGTGCGAGAAAAGTACGGCTATAGCTATGAACGATTAAGTTAGAGATGTCAATCTTATGCCTACGCTTCACCGTGTTTTTAGTCGACATGTTTTTATTACGTGCACCTACCCTGAATTTGTATGGAAATATTAGTTCAATTAAATTTGACAGCTCTAAATTACGTCCGTCTGTTTCTCGTTTTATTAGAGAGACAAAGATAGCAATAGCCTAAATTAAGTTCAATTAGTGCACAACAGTTCCGTGTGGTGCCTGACGTAAAAGAATAGCACCATCCCATCTCTCCCGTTGGTGTCGTAGAAGGCGACTAAGGGACTTGCTTACTAGAAAATGGGCAGCAGCGTTTTCTATGCATTTTCCAACCATACTGCGATCGCCAACCCGCCTGCTAAGCGTGGCTATTATGGCAAAACCCCCTTTTGGGGAAGGCTTACGTCTAGCAGTGAACGTCTTTCGGCTGAAATGACGAGTGCACAACAGAATTGACAGCAATGCATGGTGAGCTAACTGTTAACTGACGTCATTCTAAATCCATTATGGCGGACTAGTTATTTTGTATGCATTCCCATGTGGGTTTGAAATGAAAGGGTTTGCTGAGAAGAACACGAAAAATAAAATAAAATACCGGCCAACTGAATACCTACATCGAATAAGTTTGTGTCAATTTTTTTAAATTAAATGTGAGTGTTATTCTAGACCGAGTGCCTTGCGTTAGGTAGACGTTCGACACGGAGCGGAGGGAACAAATTCTAAGAAAGCAAATGACACTACATTCGCGATGGGCTCCCTGCACGGACTTCTCAACACCTATCATTTCTAAAATGCCGATGATTTTGGGTTTAAATCAAAAGTCAACAATAATTATTTAAAATAAAGTATTTAATATTAAACAAATTAATCTCATTCATTTCTAAACCATACAATTTTGTTCAAGTAATTTCTGTGTGATATTCTTTCAGTAGATTTCGTCCCATAATATTTGTATCTCAAATTCATGTATACTTCTATTACACTTTTAATTAAAAGTGAAGAGAACAAATATTAGTTGTTTTTGTTGACATCTTTAAATTTTCTGCACAAATTGTTTCCAGCCAAATTTTCTTTTTACTTTATTAGCAGGCAGCCTGGAAAGTAAAACAAAAAACCAATTAAGAACCATATTATAGCAATATCGATAAATATTAACCTGTGGCGTACCGCTGTCGTAAAACGTCAAACTTCTGTCAAGCCCGGCGCCGATTTCTGACAGTGACAGCTGACATGTTTACGATTACGAATTTACGACCTCGCTTACAAAAAAGGGTCCACTGAAGTTTCTTTTGCTTCTAGCTAAAAAAAATAAACAGTGTTGGGTTCTTGAATCACCAGGCCATTATATAAATTGTTTAGCGTACTCAAATTTCTACATCGTTTTCTATAAACAAATGTTGAAAACGGACAAGTGGTCGAAAGTGTGTTTGTTGCCGTAATAGGATGATTTCTGATAAAATTACAGAGTTGGTTTGCACGAAACTTTGCTCGTTTCTTTTTGAATAGACAAGTAATCTAACAGGAGTGTTTTTTTCAAAGCTGAACCTAACATTTTCATATTATTGAAACTCAAACTTCATACTACGCGGAGCCATTTTTATGAGATCTTGTTTACAACGCATGACTTTGTAAACGCTCATTAGAGTTATTTTGAGTGTTTCAAATAAAAAAAATGGTACTAGAATACTCTATAAATCTTTATCTACCGATGTCTACCTTTATACTGTAAAAATATGCCAGTATAATTGTAATAAGATTTATGGAAGAGTTATCTAATTGGACATGTTTTTTTTGTATAGGCTAATAAGCCGCATAACAATGAACTAGACTTTATAATTAGTGTAAAAACTTACTCATTGTCATGGAAAAAAACAAAGATATTAAGCTCTGAAATTACCTATAAAAATGTAGAATTCGAGAAAATCGTACGGACGCGACTCACCCACTCTACGAAAATATCGATAAGTTCGGTTTAGGAATAGAAGTTCATTGTAGGAAATAATAACAAAATTCAAGTTACATGATTATGATTTATTAAAAAATGTATTTTACTATAAATGTTTGTGTAGGTACTGTGTATGTCACATAGGGAAGAAAAATAATAAACATTATTCTTGTAATCAGTTATTTTATTTGTACATAACATCCTAACCTGTTACACATAACATCAAGCTTGTATTCCCTGAAGGCATAAGCAGTTGTGTATACACCCACATTGATTGTCTCCTCATAAGTAGGTACACAGAATAAAGGTACTTATTTTAAGCTTATGCTTCAACATATTTGCAAAAATTGTGGCAGTAGAATGAACACTGTACTAAATATAAACTGCTTATTTCAAATAAATGTTAATTTATTTTACATTCACATTTACAAATCTTGATAAAAAGTTGAAGTACAAAAGTGTTGCTTATTTCTTAAAGTAATAACATTTTCATTTATTACACATTCACATTTATAAGTCTTATATCTCACAATTACACATTCCCATGTATCAAAATAGAAGGTGAAGTACAAAGATGCTGTGTATTGCTAACGCAAAACATTTACAAACGGTGATAAAAATAGAAGGGTGAAATACAGTGCTGCTTATGCCTAAAATTATAAAAAGTTCATCTTTTACACATTCAGATTCACAAAATTTTACATCCCGCAATCTCACATTCAGTTTTATAAATAAAAAAATAACTGCCAGCAGAACAGCAAGAGGATTATACACACAGATAAATATATGGAAATAGGCTACAAAAACAAAGTACAAAGGTGCAGCTTATTTCAAAAGTAATACAAGTTCATACACATTATTTTATAAATCTTGATAAGAATATAAAGAACAGAGGTGTTGCTTACATAAAAAAACTGCCAACAAAAATAATGTGGACTCATGATACAATGCGTACCTAACTTACAAAAACGCTACCCTAGCTTCTCTCATTCTGACAATATACATGATCTTCTCCCGAACATCCTCAGGCACATTGTCATCATCCACATGGACTTCTCCCGATCTCTCACCTCTTACCCATTGGGGGTCACCACTAGGCGTTCCGCCCCCTAGTTTGGCCACACTGAGCAATACTGCCGCGCCACACTGCACCACCGCACCGCGCTGCATCGCCACGACGCGCGTCGCCGAGTCGTGGCCGACGCTGCTGCTGCGGCTGCTGCCACGTCCTTGACCACTTCCTCTTGCTGGAACAGCTGGTACTTGTCAGCAAGAGAGAAGTGGTCCTGCTCCATCGTGATGTCGTCACCCACTGGGGCCCTGATGACGACATCACATCTAAAATTAAAATAGTCAAAATAAATACCGAGTAAATTACGAAGAAAAGGTATAAGAGTAATTAATATAAGTTTTAACACTTACGGCATAAGGACGCGCGGCGAGCCTGAACCAGCAGCAGCAGTTGACCCTGGAACTGGCGATGAGGATCTTGGCCTATCAAACAAAGAGATTTAATTTATATTAAAGACAACTTTTTTTTCGAACTTCGTTTATTGTCTCTATAACTGTCAAAGGTCCGAGGGTCACAGTCCGAAATCATTGAAATGATCATAACTATTGTTATTATTAGATTTAGAGCAACTCAATTCATACAGATACACTCAATTCATTGTAAAACAGTCAAAATTCATCAAAGTAATGACGCCATGAGCCCAACGATTTTTACGTAAAATTTCTTTGGCCTAAAATGAAGTATTTATTATGTTATTTAGTGCAAATATTATCTAAAACGATGTAATAACTAATAATAAATGAATATTCATCCACTTACCGTTGCATATCACCCAAAAACTCACTAAATATGATTTTATTAGACGGAGCACGTATCACAACGTTGACGTGTTGAAGTGTCGGTAATGGCGGCACTTTCAGCTTTTTATTTTTATGTTTCCAGACAATATTTTTGGTATAGAATTAGTAGGTCGAGGAGAATATTTAACTGGCCACAATCATTTTTTTTTACAGACGTCTAATAACTTACTAATTTTAAATGATTAGAGAAAAACCGCAGGTAGTCGGGGCGGGCCGCGGCGCGGCCCGGCTGGGGCTTTACGGAAGTTACTAGGGCGGGCCGCCGCGCGGCCCGCCCCGGCCGTTACCGGTTAAAATGTCATGCATGCACTACTCTATCCCTATAATAACAAGAAAATGATTTCATGAAATAGGTACAAATATTACTGTTGATAATAAAGGTAAAAGGGAAATTGTGAAGGGAAACTGTTGAAACTCTTCTACAAATACAGAATCTTATGTTTATTATCAAAATCTATAGATATTTCAGCTGAAATTATGTACGTACTGGTGCAAAGTTATGTTCGGGTGATTTCCGCTTCTTTTAATGCCACATCCGATTATATTGCAATTGGGCATCTTGCATTTGACGATTTACACTATAGAACCGAGTTCAAACACAATAACACAGCAAAATTACTCACAAATTCACAAATTACAACCACAGCTCAAGAGCATTTGACAGTTGACGTACCCCAACTTTGCTACCAAACAGCGAGAGGATAAAATGGCGACCCGGCCGCAAATAGGTATTTAATGACGCTAGGAATGAAGAGTTGCCATTTTGGTACCTGTCAAAAACACTGATGTCCTTTTTCACTTACGCAAAATTATGAAAGTTAAAAAGAGATGACAGCATTTTTATGATTTCGGTGTCGATATGCCTCATATTTGTATAACTGTTTTTTCTATAGTCAAACATTTCAAGTCCATATGATTTATAAGTCAGTGCTTAGAACAGATATGTCAGTCTCACAGTAGGTAGGTACAAATGGTGGCATGTAATTTTTATTATTATGGCTATGATGAGTTAGGATAAATTAAATATATACCGGGTGCGGCGATTGAACTGTCCGTCTCTATCTATCTGTTTTAAAATTCGAACCACTGAATCGAATGCCGCCAAAATTTCAAATGTTGCTCTTTGACATGTTCTCTATCATCATTTGAAGTGATTCTGTTGTGAGAGAAACACATTTGAATTGAGAACAATGGATTTAAAACGAAATTCAGTGATTGCTCTGCATTTGGAGGGAAAATCGAATATCGAAATACGTCGAGCGCTGCCAAATCTTCAATTGAACGAGAAAGGAGACTGAAACGATTACATACAATCTTGGGCCTAGATGTAAAAAGATGGCAGTGGTGTCAATTAATAGCATTAATATTATCAACCTTTCACTGAAAATTCTGTGGATTTTGTCAATCTGAGAACAGCGATATAAGAGATTAAGTAAAACTGAGGTTATGTTACAATCTTTAACTGACAGAATTGTTTCATCGTGTAAGGGTCATCGGCCCAGTGTATTGTAGTGCCCAGTTGTTATCCCACAATTCACACAACACAGCGATCCATAGTTTCAACAATATCCAATCCACAAGCCGGCGGCAAAATCCAAAATAACAATTCCTAGTCAAACGTGTGAGTGATCTTTGTTTTCCAGTGTGAAAGCCAGGGTCAAACAAGGTAGGCAGGGTCGGAATCCGTAAAATCCAAAGCAGTGGTCGTGAAAAATGAAGGATAATAATAGGGAAAGCACTCAAAACGCATGGGAAAACACAAAACGAGTCAGCAAACATAAGCAATCGGCAACTGTCTAGTGTCAATGTCAGTCAGTGATCTTGCTAGTGACAGACTAAAAATAAAAGACTGATTTTAATCGATATGAAATCGATAATCATTAATATTGGTTTATTGATATTGTATTTATTAATAGGACTATAATGATATACACTAGATTGCATTTAAGTATACATAGTGCATTTAATTACTTTGAGTTAATTATTTAGTGCAAAGGCTTTATTTACGGAACTATGTAATCGATTAATCAATCGATAATCTCACGAAAACGATCTTTCTCATATTTCTCCGCTTCCAGATTGAGAATTGAGGTGATATTTCATATTCTAAGATAAAAAATATGACTAATTTTTTAGATCATATCTCAACTTATTACATTTGGGCCCACCGTTTTCCATCTCCTTTGTGCATCGCACTATTCAACGTTATAATGAGACTGGTAGCGTTAAGAAACGCTACGGTGGCGGACGACGCTGTACTGCAACAGCACCAGCAGTTGTCGAAAAGGTGAGTCATCGATTAGACAGAAATCCAGCGCGCTCAGCAAACCAGCTCGCGCAGGATCTCAAGGTGAGCGATCGCAGCGTTCATCGCATATTGAAGGAAAAGCTTAAAGTCAAACCATTTAAAAAAAACCGTTCTCAGGAACTCACTGCTTTACAGCGTAGCAAACGGTTGGATCGAACGAAAGAGCTGATTCGCTTGCTCGACTCTGGCGAGCTTCCCAATTTGGTATTTTCAGATGAGAAAACCTTTTGCGTGGAACAGTTTTTAAACAAACAAAATGACCGTGTTTGGTTAAAGGGACGTGTCAGTGACCATTTAGATGAATTGAAAGTCACTCGACGCGAAGGAGCCGACCAAATCATGGTCTGGGCGGCGGCGTCTGTAAAAGGCCGTTCTCCACTCGTTTTTCTTCCAATGGGTCGCAACCAAGTCAAAATAAACCAACAAATCTATCGAGACAAAGTCTTGCGACCAGGGCTGGTACCGTTAGCACGCATCACATTCGGTTCTGAGCATTGGACTTTTCAGCAAGACTCGGCACCATCGCACAGAGCAATTGGAACGCAAAACTGGTTGAAAGCAAACGTTCCAGTGCTGATCGACCGAGATATGTGGCCGTCGTCATCGCCCGACTTGAACCCGCTGGGCTTTTCTATTTGGGGTGTTTTACAGGGCAGGGCCTGTGCTAAAAAACACACTTCGGTGGAAGCGCTCAAAGTTACTCTTATTACGCGAGAATGAAATTGTTTGAGTGACGACGTCGTTCGAGCAGCCTGCGCTTCTTTCAGAAAGAGACTTCAGCTTGTAGTAAAGGCTAATGGCGGTTTTATTCCTTCGGAATAAATCATAATAAAACTTTTAACTTTCTATTTTCACATGGCAAAAGTGTATAAATAAATATTGAAAATTTACAGATAAATTTCATTTTCACATACGGACAGTTCAATCGCCGCACCCGGTACATACATACACTACTAAATTCAAATCAAAACATTAATAATTTAAGTGAGTCGTAAAGGAGAATATATTTTTAGGTGTAAGTATTAAATTAATTAATTGTTTCTAGATTTCCAACAAATGAAAAAGAAATAAATTAAATTTATTTGAAGGTCACTGATGCCATTAGATAAGTTTATTACAGCTCCCATCATCTGCCTAGCCTGTTCCCAATTATGTTGGGGTCGGCTTCCAGTCTGACCGGATGCAGCTGATTATCAGTATTTTACATGGAGCGACTGCCTATCTGACCTACACAACCCAGTTACTGGGTATTACGATACCCCTTGGTAAGACTGGTTGTTAGACTTTCGGGTTTTCTGACGACCCGTAACGACTTCCCTAGAAAATTGTTGAGCTGGATGATGCTGATCCACGCGTCAAGTTCGTGAACGGGTGCCGTCGGTTGAGACTGGTCATCTCCTCACTGCCATGGCTTATTTAGAATCTATTTTTTTTATTTATTTTTTTACTTTGTTCTCACATATAGAAGCACCAAGAATAATGTTCCCAAGATTTTGTAATACCCATGATTTAAAAGAGTGTCCTTGGAGTTTCTTGCCCCTTCTTTTCCATAGAGATCTATGTTTTGGAATGGGTACCTACCTTCAACTTCGATTTTTAACCGACGAAAAACAGAGGAGGTTACTCAATTCAACGCGTATTTTTTTATGTATGACCACGCGTATCTTTTTACAGAGTAGTTCGATTTTGATAATTCTCTTTTTTGTTTGACAATTTCAAAGTGCCTGTAAAAGGTTTAATTGAAATAAAATGCTTTGAGTTTGAGTTTGACTGTCAAAGATCCACAAATTACAACCGGGACCAACGGCTTAACGTGCTTTCCGAGGCACGAAGAGATTTTGGTATTTTAAGATAGTCACCCATCCACGAATCAACCACGGCGTAGCTTAACCTGATTGATCTATTGATATAATTTTTAAAAAAAATCAACAATGCTTTTTATTTACCTACCTACCTACTTTCAATGCAATTTTACTAGTTTATTATTTTTACTACATGAACTCATGAGTGAATCGTATTTTTAGGCATAAATCACGGTTTGATGTAAAATGTCATAACTGATTATTATTCTATATCGTTTCTAGTACACGAGACGACGTACTGTCGCAAATTATATTTGTCTCTTTTTCACCCGCGGTAATTGAATCATGCCATCCAAATTTAACGTCTAATCGGAATGTAGTGTGCTATTGCAATATTATGTTATCTATGTGTGGATTATTGTGCCGTTTCTGAAGATCGAATGCTGTGTATGTAACCCATCTACACCTACTTACTTATAAAATCATTGATTGCGATACTATGTTTGTGTGCACCGTTCACGCACACACGCCTAAACGTCGAGTGTAGTGATCGCATTTAAAACAGTTTTGATAGTGCACAGTAGTAGTAGTAGAGTTGTAGTATCCTACAGATTTATATTTTTTATGTTATTTAGATATTGTTGAGAAATAAAAGTCTAGAATGTTTGTGCATATTCGTTTAATATATATATCACAATAAACAAAAATGGTACAATTTCGTGTCAGAAGCATGTAGGTACTTTTAGACATTCAATAACATTGAGGAAAGCATTTTACATAAATACGAGTAGTTTGCATATTTAGAAATCTAATTGTGACATCATCGATGTCAATAATGGCCAAGATAAACTTAGAAAGTTCAAAAACAAAAAAAAATACTATTGAGCCTGGGCCCCACATTTGAAAACTGTTTTTAAAATAAAATAAATAATACAAATACAATAGGAGAATTGGAATTGAATTAGGATAAAAAGTAAAGTTTTCTAAAATACAAAACATTGAAATTTGAATTTGAATTTAGGGGTTTCATTTTCACAATTTGGCCAAGGAACCGTTAAGACAGCATAATATTTTTCTTCATGTCTGATTGTCCTTCTTCAACATTTGGAACTACGGATTTTTTCGAGGTGTTGTCTAACTTTGAATCATTATCTTCCTCACTCTGAAAGATCAGTTTAAAATTATCTACGTGCAGTAGGAATATTATAAATTCATAATTTATTTATATAAGACAACGGCGAAATTTCATTGATTTCCTAAAATTAACAACAATGAAGATACGAATGCACTCGTAAATACTTATTTATGTAGGTACTTCTAACACTGATTGAAAGTAAAAACTTACACGTTCTTGAAACGAAGCCCTAAGGCTTCGTTGAAGAATGTGTAAGTTTTGGTTGGAATTACGTTCTGCAAGAATTTGTCTGATACATGCCAATCCCACGTTTCGTCCTTTTTTTTTTTGGTGATGTAGGTACTGGTAATGTGTTACTTTCTTTCGACCACATCGACGTACATTTTCGACATTTTCTAAAAAAAATATTAACATCAGTAACTTATAGTCACTGTTGGGCTCAATCACTGAAATTTTCAATCGATTGATTTGTCCAAACTACAAATTTGGTAAAGGGGTCGGGGGCCCCCGTCGTCAGGAAAGAAGTTCCTTACGCTTTTTCTTCAACTCCGAATGTAACGTAATTTACTCTATCTTTGAAATACTCGAAACTTTATTTTGACGTCACTATCGGCTTCAGCTCCTTCGAAAACCATGAAAACCACACCCATGTTAAATAATATGAAAATTTTCGCAGTCGCCATCTTGAATTTTTATTTTGACTACACCATCGGCTTCAGCACCCTCAAAAATCTCAAAAACGACACCTATGATGAAATTTTAACTTTTCACAACTGTCATCTTGGATTTTCATATTGACCTCATTAGGGGCTTCAGCACTCACTCTTGGAAACCATAAAAACTATCTCTCTGTCTTTTTTTTTTTTCTATTAGGTACATCACAAAAACTTCCCACAGCTCAGCATAAAAATGATAGAAATTGTCATTTCTATCATTTTTATTACGTGACGATTTCTAAAAGTTTGCTCGTACCAAGCTCCGTTAAAGAACTTCCTTTCAAAAATCTTTTAAACATACAATCAAAATATGTATAACTAGCGGACCCGGTACGAAGTCGTTTCTTGCGACACTTCACCCAGGTCCAACAAAAGCTAAGAAGGATAGAGGCGACCCAAAAAAAAAAACATTAGAATCGGACTAGCCGTTTAGGATGAGAAGAATTACAAACACACGCACACCGGTATAACATTATCATTTTGCAAGTACTCAAAATAAAAATTTATACCGGATCAAAATGTGGTAGTCGGCGTACAATTTCTGGAATATTTTTACGTAGAATCGCAGGACCCCACGTGACTCCTGCGATGCAAAGTGATACGTCCTCACGCTGGGAAGGCCCGGTCGTTTCTGACCACAGATAACTATATACTAGTCGGAGACAGATAGGACAGTACAATGGTTGACGATTAGTTCCAAAAAATGCGCCAAGCGCTAGTGTCGTAATGTCACCGAGTGATGTCCCACAGCGTACTATAAAAATGACGCTGACCATCCGGCATAAAATATCGATAGCATAGTGATGTGCCATGGAAGATTCTTATAGGGTTAAAATTTATTATTTGCAATGTTTAATGTTTCTTCCGTTATGTTCATTGGATACGAATTTAACGAAAGAAATGTAAAAAAAAAACGACCTTTCAGATTTTACTTTTTATTTATTTTTTCCTCTTAACCTATGGGCTTTATATTTCTCAAAGGCAATTTGTTGAGGTGCACACATCTGTTTCACAAGTTTCTCTTGTACACCTCCTTTTAAAATTTTATTAATTATGTTGCACCAATTATGAACATGGGTACGTATCATTAAATTAAGCAACCATTCCTTCACTTCGGTGTTATGATCTGTACACCCCAACCAATTTAAATCAAATTTCTTTAACAATTCAATTTTTAAATGTTTTTTTACACATTGTTTGTATGCATACTTATTCAAATAATCATGTATAAGGCCCGAGATATTCCTATATAACATTAAAAACTTCTTTGATGGATATGTTAAATTATGATGTTTTAAAAGGGTATATTCTCGTTGTTCAATCCATCTATGAAATACATCTCTTTTTGTTTGGGTATAAGTCTCAGAGCATCTCCTACAATTAAATTTTTTTGTCACTCTCCTGCACATATACCCTGCTGTATACGCAGAAGAGTGCACGCGCAATCTTTCGTTCACTGGATTTAGTGATTGGTCACTGCTAATGTTTTGGGTCATTGTTATGGGTCCACTACATATGGAATTTTCTTTATCTTCATCAAATGTTGATGAGGAACTCTCATCAACATTGGATGAAGATATAAGTTTCACAAAATCTACAACTGTGTCTCCTGTATCATCCTCACAGTTTGCGTATATTGAATGTGGACCCATAACGTTGGACATTAGCAGTGATTTAAACGCATTCAGAAAAGTATTTGCATCAGGATTGACGTTCCTGTAGTTGATGGCTCTGATCCTACCAAAAAAATTCTCAAGAGGATCCTGATTAACATTTCTAGGATAAAAATATTGTATGTCATATTTTTCGAACAACAGTTTAGACAACCTTTCAAAACTTTCTATAGTTGTAACCCATCCATTAAGAGAAGGAACTCGAACCTTATAGATTTTATTATTTTTGAGGGCTTTCTTGCTACTGTTATCAATATATTTTATATTTTTTAATATTTGTTTGGCTTCTGTCCAAAAATTGAAAATTTGATGCGCGTTCGGCTTTATTGGTCCACGCAGTTTGCCGCGGACAGTGCTACCTCGAGATCCGTTCACGCTGTCAAAGAGCTTGTCCATGAATTCCACAGCTTCGCCTGTTGTGGCCATTGTCTCACTGACATTTTGACCCGAGGCTGAAGTTTCTGAAATACATAATTAAATATAAGTATAACAAACAAAGAAACAATAATAAGAACAAGTGTTTCCATTTCCATTTCATCAGACTACAAGAAAGTGCAACAGGTACTATTCTTAGTACATTAGTTTGAATCAAATGTCCTATTAGTCTTAAAGGCTCAATAATTAAAATGCAAATTGTTTTTAACAAAGAATAAATATTTATAATGTGAAGTGAAGTGAAGTGAGTGAGTGAGTGATTGATTGATTGATTGATTGATTGATAAGAGGATGATTTTAGTATTATTAGATAATGCATATTGATAACAAAGTAAAAACTTACTGAACAATGCAGTGTATTTAAGCATTCCACTGGTTGTTGCACTCAGAGTTTGGGCAGCTACACTCACTTTCATCTTTTTCATTTTTGCTGCGTAAATATGGTGCTCTGTTAGATTTTTATGCATCCTAGTATGACCTAGTTGGCAATCAGCATCAAATACTGTTTCGATATCTTTCCAAGTGGCAACTTTGCTTTTGAAAACCATGTCTTTTGTAAGAAGGTTGTTCCTTAGCCCCTTAAGTAAGTGTGGGGGATCATACACTACACTTAAGTGTTGTCCTGACATCTCAATAGTTCCATCTGCAAACAAAAAAGCTATTGAGTACAACAAGTTACTTTGATGGAACACAATCCTACTAATTTATAAAATAATGTCAAAGTTTAGATGTCTGTTATGCAATTGTGGTTTAACAGCTGAACATATTCGGATGAAATTTGGCACACAGATAGACCATGACCTGGACTAACATACTGATGGATATTATGACATGATGATGATGGATACTTTTTATCCCAGATAATTTGCAGCTGCTACGCAGATAATATGCATACAAAGGCTATTTGTAGAGAGTTTATCTACTCACCATTATATTCTTCATTTAAAATCCTTTTGCGTTCAGTCTCCAATTTTAACATATTTATGGCTGTTCTAAATGTCGAGCCCTGGTCACATACAATCGCTAAAGGTATTAAGTTTGACTCTGACACTTTAGCAACCACTTCCTTTAAAATCCTTACTACAGTAGCAGCTGCTGTTGTTCCCTCACAAAAATAAAAAGAAATAGGCTGTCTCCAGTTTGAGCACACTCCTTTCAGCATAAATACTAAGGCATGATCACAAAACCTTAATTGTCTTTCATACCCAAAGTCTTTAAAGCCTCTTATCTCATCTTGGTACTCAACATAAGTGAGATGAGGTGTTAAAGCAACTTCATCAAACAAAATAGAACATAGTTTCTTCTTTGTGTCCCATTTTTGTGTTTTGTGCTTTAGTAGCCTAAAAATATTATCATTTAGCCCCACATTAAACATTATATTTTCAGCAAGACGGTTTAATGTTCTTTTACTGGGCAAATTGAATATTTTTTGTAACAATCTATATCCTTTTGGACTTTCCTTCATTAGGGTCAATGCCAAATGCTTTTCACTGGTAGTGTATCTCATTGCCTTCTTCTTTGTGTTTGCCATTTTTAACTGCATGAGTAGAAAATCTTGGGTTTGTTGCGACATTTTATCAAATTTTTTATTAAACAATTGGCTGCAGTTTAGTGTCTTAGCAGCATCCAATCTTTGCAAAAATGGCTTCCGAGTCTTGTTTTCGTTAATGGCAATTTTTCTCATTTTTTTTACAAAGCACCTGCAGTTTGTGGTCAATTTATTAGCTGTTAAAGAAAAATTACATTATTTAGTATGTAATAAACTGACACAACACTTTTAGATTCTATCCATGAAGCAAAACAAGTGTCATCATGTCTTTTTGTGTGGATCTATTTTTGAGTATTTTAAGCACTTTATTTTTCTGTAACTAGGGTATAGAAAGCTAATACTGTGAGTTTAGTAAAAATCTTTTTAAAGTTTGTGTTAAAAAAATATAATATATTTTACCTCCTCTGCTTGCAAGATTTTTTGGTGCTTTATGTTTTAATTGAGTTCGCTCCATACTGCGGATCACATCTGTAAATAGTAGAAATACTGAATTGTAAGCAAGGGCAAATCAGAAATATCAGATAACTATTTAGGGATCCTGAGCAACGTTTTAACATTGCCATCACACTATTTCATAAAGCAATATTTTTTCCATTAATGCTTATAAAATTCATAAAGTAAGCTAAAAACAATAATACTGCTTTAAGAGATGAAGTAGCCACAGGTGTGTCCTAAAACATAGAATACAGTTTTGTGTAAAAAAAATATTCTTGTTGGAAAGTAATCAAAACAAAGTAGTTAATCTATTAAGAACCTTACAAAAACATTAGTAATTTATTAATCACTAGCTTCTGCCCGCGACTTTGTCTACGAGCCTATAACCTTCCTCAAGAATTGGGCTAACCAATGCAAAAAGAATTTTTCAAATCCAACTGGTAGTTCCGGAGATTACACCTACATACAAATGAATATTTTAAAATTAGGTAAGTTTCTATGATTCAAACCTTGGGATCCCATAGAGTCAATCTGTATCGTAAGTGATGTTTTATCACACTTGCTTGTTGATGGTATTACACTTGATTCAAAGACATTGAGTGTAGTGAAATCTGCAATAAAACATATTAATTGTGTGAATTTTTGTTTTTCCATTCATGGCAAAAGAATTGGACAAGTGGCTCTGATTGAATTACTATTTATTCAAAAACACATATTGTAACATACAGATATATAACTTTATGGTTTTTAACTGACCATATTTAGATATAACAAATAGAATATTCTTTTTCATCAATGTGATCATTTTGCAACAGAAAAACATGTAAGTAAAATTATATTTGTTTGTTGGAAAGAGTTATTGGCAATTTTCAATTGTGTTGTGTACACAGGTTCCACATGGGTTGAAGAATTATACAATTAAAAACCTTAAAAAAATTACAAGTTGTAAAAAAATATTACCAGTATTGAGAAGTGAAGATTCAGGAGGATTTGTGGCTGGTATTGAATATAAATGATCAACTGGATGTTCTAAAATGAGAAAAGGTACTTATATCAGAAAATAGATCATAAATTATAGTAAAGCATAAGTAAAATTTAAAAATGAGTAAGTAGGTATCATTACCTTTGGCAACAACTGGATTTTCTTCAATTTCCTCGATGTCTTCCTTTTTACTGTAGTTATGATCATATAAATGATCACCTGAAAGTAACCAAATAAAGTTTAATTAAATAATTATAATAAAGAAATAATCGTAAATAGAAAGAATAACATCAGAGTATATCTATTTCTACTAAAATCTGGAGAAATTCGGTCAGTCTTAGTCTTAGGGGCGGAGTTCTTCATAATACATGTATACCCGATTCTATGTTCATTGGAAACTAAAACATGTCATTATCATTGTCGAGTAATACTGGCAATATACATAGTGGCCAAGTAACAAATGCTACTTGGTTTCCTTGTATTTGTGACAGAAATGACTGGTTTCATCAAAAACACAATATAAATTCAATATTATCTCGGCACTAAATGTGAATATGCCGCTTGGTGGATTTAACCACAATAACTGAGCTTTAATGAAATATAAAAGTAATGAGGAATTTAATGTACAGATTTAAAAAAATGAAACAGCACAGCTATAATTTACAAGTGTGAGGTACACTTGTAAATTATAGCTGTGCTGTTTCAATGTCTTGGTTTTTTATTTGGTCTGTGGTGTACCTATTAATATGCAGAGCTAACACACTTACCAGATAAAGGCACTCCATGTTCGATTTCTTGAGTGGAAAATAGACATGGATAACCATCTTTGAGACGATTACCCTGGTCATCCAGTTGATATTTGTCGAAGTGTTTTTGGCACACTCGTTTATTCACTAACTGATCCTTTGATAGACCAAGAAGTTCTGAATTCACTGACACCAAA
Organism: Polymixis flavicincta; assembly: GCA_949987655.1. Taxonomy (NCBI): domain Eukaryota; kingdom Metazoa; phylum Arthropoda; class Insecta; order Lepidoptera; family Noctuidae; genus Polymixis; species Polymixis flavicincta. The sequence goes on along the minus strand of OX465190.1, from coordinate 10,743,463 downwards.
AACGACAGCCACAAAGCCCTAAGTTTATCGTCCTTTGGTAAATTATAAAGGCGATGAGTTTTTTTGGTTGAAGTACAACCGACAACACAGCACTTGATAGGAGCCATGGTCGCGGACCAAAGCACCAGAGCACTGCAGTATAATTCGTATCGATCAAGGAATTTGGAATTATATCTCAACTCAAGCAATAACGCGAGGAGAACGAATAATACACAAACTAACCCAGAGATTCGACACGAATGACGCAAAATACAATCTGTCAGTTTGACAGATATGCACAACAGCCAAAATGGCTGCCAACAACATGGCTACCGAAAGTAGCGCCATAACGCATTTTTTGGAACTAAAGCTGTCGCAGGCCTGTTTCTGACGGGATCGATTTTGCGCGGTCGATTATATAGTTCACTTTGACTTTTATTTACGAAATGAAGTTGTTGTTTATTATAAAAATAAAATTTAGATTATATTCAATGGTTAGCTTTTTTTTTTTTTTTTTTTTAAAAAAAAAAAAAAAAAAAAAAAAAAAAAAAAATGGTTAGCTTTAAGATTAATACGTAATTTTTAAAATTTCAATAAAGTGATTTTAAGTAATAGAAAAAAATACTTATTTGTCTAGCAGTTTCCTAAAAATTACGTTATTTCAATATTTATTTTCTGCTATATTTCGTATAAAAGTCAAAAAAGTGGTTCCACTATCTTCAAGTAGACCATTTAATGATGTTATTTATATTTTTTTTATGTCCAGAATTCTTTGTAGTTCTTTGTAACACGAAGCCAAACATCACTCGCTCGTCACTTTTTCGGAAAAGGGGCTGTGAATAGTGGTGATGTTCCACTATTCTATAAGTTATTTGAAAAATCCCTTTCCACCACATGCAAGAATTAGAACTCAACTCGTTTCCCTAACTCACAACAAGTGATCAAAATTGACCATAATCAGTTAATTTCGTGCACGGAGCCTTAACTGAAATTAAGAAATTCGACATTTTACCGCTGCGACTACGCATACTTCCTCTAAGAACGTCGTAAGTGCAAATAGCTTGTAGTCGTAATAAAATCAAAAATAAAAGGAATTTCAAAAAACGCCTCTACAATTTTTTTTTTTTTCGTCTTATAGTATTACTACAGGACGATTTTTTTATTGTTATTATTACTTGCATTACAAATAATCAACACATTTTAATCCTATTGGTCATGAGCATATTATGTACAAATTAAAAAGTAAATAATACCAGTATCATGTAGTTGAGATATTATTTTTATTTTACCTACCTAATCGATTTCATGAAAAATCAAATTGATGATGAGACAATTTGGTATAAAGCATGATCTAATTACTATACCATGGTATAGAGGTACCCCCTCTTAATACTGTCTGTTTCATTTGATCGAGTTTCACGGCCAAGGTTACCCCTACAGAGGTTAAAACTGATCTTCCACGGTACCATCAAGGGAACAGCCAAGGGTGCACAGGAAAATAAGGGAATCTCATAATTATAAATTTACAGTGTAAATAAAATAATAAAGCAGTATTTTACAAAGATTGTTTATTCTGTCTGAATGGGAATATAATTAAGCAAATAAACTATTTTTTGTAATTATTAGAAAGACAAATCACAAAAGTACATACAATGTACTCTAAACACGTTACATTAATGAAGAATGCCAAATGCTCTACTAACATTTCACATCCAGATGAAAATCTAGTTAAGTATCAAGCAAATAAAGAGAATAAAATTTGTTTACTATTATTTCTACCGACTCAGTCGACTATTTATATTATAATAATTACTATTATACGTATTAAACATTACACACTCACAGTTCTGCCTAACCCTATGGAGCGAAAAGACGTGAGTTTATGTATGTACCTACGTGCATTATTATAAAACCGCAGTTGGTATTCTGTAAGTATTATAATTATTCCAATGCTTGCTTATACAGGTTTATTACAGGACTAAATATTAAAAAAATCAAATCTACGGCATAATGTACATAAACACAAAAGGAACGGCCTCATAAATGCTCAAAATTGTTAAATATACATAGCTACTTACTACTAACTTATACAATCATAAAATAATGTATCGTAAATCACAGATTCCCATACTAATTAAATGTTTAATATTGTTTCAGGTTAGATATGTGCCATTTATAATGTATTATTGAAAATGTGAAGGTGTACCTAGTTGGTGTAACAAGTATACTCTTAATAGTTGCCTTTTTATACTTTATATTTGCATATATTTTTAACAAATGATGTTTCTTATAACTATTCATATCATAGACATAAAAAGTTTCCATACATATTTATATACCTACATATGTTAAAAAATTATTGGCAATTCTAATTTGGCTATTTCGCTCTTAAGAAAGCACATACAGCCAGTACACACGTTGTTTAGTGCAAGTGCACTTAGTGTACAAGTAACTCTAATCACATTCGCACTAATTAAAATGTATATCAGTCTCAAGTATGAAGATCAATCATCTTATAATCGATAAGCGACGATACAACTCACACAAATCCGGCCACAAACCAATACAACTTCTAAACTAATACAACTTAATTTCAATAATTGATTGTTCAACACTTTGTCCGCATTATACTTATTTTTCACTTTTGAAGTGTCTTATCAGTGGAGGTGCCAGCTCTAATGTCTTCCACAATAAGTTTAGGCTTAAAGTTGAGATGTGCACTAAGTTGCTTCAAACTGAACGGCCTCATTTTGTTGCAGAACGGCATCAGAGTGGTGACGTTATCATAATTTTCTAACGATTCAGGCTTTTTATTATAATAAGAATATCCGTCTTCAGAAGTACTAGGAATACTGTAAGGTAGTTTGGTGGTGGACTTCTTGGCGACAGTCTTTCCGCCCGGAAGCTTCGTGGTTGACTTCCTAGCACATCTCTTCAGAAGGTGAGGCGCCTCTTTCTTTTTACTTTCTCTATTACCATCCGCAGGTGCATACGGCACAGTCGTGTATTTGAATAGAAGCATAGGATGCACAGCATTGTGGTGAGTCTTCAAGTCTCTTAGGAATTTAAATCCTATATCGTCACAATGACCACAGAAATGTGTTTCTCTGGTGTTATGATGTAGCTTGAACATTGCGTAGTTTACTGGTATGTGTGGATGCGCTAGGCTGTGGTGTTCGTATAGAGATTTCACGTCGAGGCGCAGAACTAAGCAAATGCAGCATTTGACGACCACATCGCCCTTTTTAGCAAAGTCGGGTCTGATATTTTCATGTAAATGAGTGTCAATATCAGTTTCTGGTATTGAATTTTCACAGAATAAACATATAATTTTGGGTACATTAGTTTCCTCATCTAGTTCTTGTTCTTGCTTCTGCAGTCTCTTCTTCGGTTCGTGAACGTATGACTTTTCGGGGGGTATGCCTGTCATATTTATCACCAGTTTTTGGTCAGGGTGAATTCTTTCTGTGTGTCCTACAATACCCTGCCGGTAGGAGCAGCTGTAGTTACAATAGCAGCACGAGTAGGGCTTCAGATTATAATGTTTCAGTACGTGTTCTTTCCAAGAGTTGTAAAATTTAGACTTGTAGGGGCAGTGTGGGCATGATCTTTGGACCTTCTTCTTTGGGGCGGCCTCGTCGATGACGAGTCGTTCCTCATCACTATCTGGCGCGGGCCTCTTCCGGCTAGCAGGCACATCATCGGGTGAAGGCACGCACTCTTCGTATCGGACAACGAGAAGAGAATTGTCATCGGTTTCGGTAAAACGCTCTTCAGGAGTGGGCTGGGAGGAGCACGGCACGATTTGCTTCTTCTGTAGCTTTATGAGGTTGTTGACCCACGCAGCGCGCACCGACTGGTCTCGTATCGCCTCCAAGGGGCCGGACGGGCCGTCGTGACCTTTACAATGAAACTGCGCTTCATGATAAGTCTGATATTTGACTGAACAGTTCGTGCAACCCCACCTGAAAATTTTGAAATAATTATAGAAAGAAGCTTTATAACCAGAACATAAATAGCCTACCTAATAAATGAACTAATCTTACAAAGGAACCTTACCTGATATTATTAAGCTCCATCTCCAAATGGTCTCGCATGATCGCCTCATCTCCATTCAATAACCCACATTTAGGACAACAGTACATGTTATGACTGGGCGGTATGAAGTCGCCGAAAGCTTCCTGCAACTGTTCCATCGAATACTTTTCAACTTCATCAACGGCAGGAGGGGCGGCGACTGGTTCAGCGTCAAGCTTGCTTACTTTTTTGTCATTAATTTTCTGTTTAGCTAAGTTGCCTTTATGCTTGTGTATAATAGCCGCTTGATGGTCCAACTGTCCCGCGACCCATTTCTCTTTGTTGACGTCTGTGGGCAGCTCGATGTGGTCGTACTGCCTGAAGTGCTCGATGCTCATGTGTTCCGTAAGGCCGGCTTTGTGGAAAGCCTTGTAGTTGCAGAGGCCGCATCCCCACCTGGAAGATTTTCGTTGAGAATGAACAATTGGACATGCTAATTTGGTTTGAGTGTTTTTATTATTAAAAAACTTTTCAAAAGCACAAAGGTTTTATTTAAAAGATTTGTTATTCAATCAATGATACTAATTTTTTTTTAATGCATATAAACTGTGATGTTTTTACACAATTCCATATTATTAGCATACAAGCGTTTTGATACTGTATCATTATTAGCACCTATTAAAATAATTTTACTTACTTTCTGTATTGCAGTTCTTCATACAAATGAGACTGCATAGCCTCCCTAGACTCTTCTGATATAACATTGCACAGTGGGCACTTGAACTTGATTCCATCCGGCTCGCAGAACTGTCCGAATCTCTTGCACAAATTCTCCATGGAGTCCACTGACTCTGCAACCTCTGCTCCATCAACTTCAGTCTTGATCAAATTCAGGTCGATTTTGGCAGGAGGGGGCGGGACTGATGGTACCTGGTCGGGGGTTTCCTGCCCCTCAGTCTTAATCTCAGGCAAGTTTGGCCCCAGTTTCTGCTGCTGTTTCATCCACCGCGGGGTGCCGTCAGCGTCGTCCGGTAGGGAGCCTTCTCTATAGTAGTAATAGATCACATCTTCAGGCTCGTTAGTGTGTGAATGCGCCAGGTGGTTGTTCACATTCTCCAACGCGGACGCCCTGTACGGACAGTAGCCACATCTGAACTGCATTTTCGATTGGTGCAACTTGAAGCAATGCTCCGCCACTTCGGGACGTAACATACTTTTGAATTTACAGAACCCGCACTGCCACGGCTTCAAGTCCATCGTGGGCGCGGCGCTGGGTGACGCCGCGACCGAAGCTGTGGCGGCCGCCGCCGCCGCGCTCGCGCTCTCGCGCACTATATATAGTGGAGCGTTCTGATGCATTTCCATCATATGCTTCTCAACAAACTCACGTTTGTAGTGATAGACGTGACACTTAGAGCAAGCGTACATAGTTTCGTCGTGCATCTTCAGATGCTGCACCACTCGGTTAGCGGTTAGAGGCTTCGACGTGTCGGTGGTTTGGTGGTTCGGGCAGTGCACGCAGCGGAAGTTGCAGCTCCCGGGGCCGGAGTGCAGCGCCTCCCAGTGCCGCCTGAGCATGGCCTCGTCCACCGAGGTGTAGGAGCAGCCCACGGCGCCGCACGTGTTGCGCGCGCGCGCACACACCTGCTGCGGGTAGCCGCGCGCCAGGTCGCGCGGCACGGGCAGCGCGGGCGCGGGGCCGGGCGCGACGCGCTCGCGCGGCACCAGCGAGCTGGAGGCCAGGTTGACCATGCGGTCGAAGTGCTTCTCGTTGGTCTCCAGGTGCGGCACGGGGTTGACGGGCGCCGTCTGCGCCACGGGCTGCTGCTGCGCGTGCAGCTGCAGGTGCCGCACCATATTCAACCGCACTTTCGTACTATACTCGCAAATCTCGCAGTAAACCAAGTGATCCAAAATAGGATTTATCGGAAGCTGATCAATTTCTTGAGGCCAGAATCGCCGCTTGTTCAAGGTTTCGGTGGCACTGGCGCTCAATTTCCTCTTTGGCACCTCTTTCTTCTCCTTTTTCGACGCTTTTAGAACGTAAAAAGTGATGCCGTGCTCAGTGGTGGTCGCGATTACAAAGTCTTTCTCTCTGTGCACGAATTTTAGGTGTCGTTTGGCCAAGGCCAGGGTCGCCAGGGTGTTGCGACAGATACCACACTTGTATACATTACGGTCGCAATGATCGTGCAAGTAGTGGTGCATGATGTTATCTCTGTTGCTGGCCATGTACGGGCAGTGCGCACATTTGCAGCCCTGTTCTTTGTCGGGATAGCAGTAGAACATATGTTTTTTTAAACCATTAATGGATTTGCATATTTGTTGACATTTAGGGCACGTGCTAAGCAGTTCGAGCGGCACCTTGTTGTAGACGGCCTGCGTCGGCGCCTGTTTGTTGCTGGCGGAGGTGTCTTCATCCGAGAGGTCGATAACGGGCTGCCGCGCGTCCTCTTCGTCACTGTCCAACACTACTACCTCGCGAGGTAGGCTCTTAGGTGTTTCAATCTCAGTTTTAATAGGTACTCTAGTGATAGTCACCGGCGGTTCAGTTGTAACAGAAGCGACAGGCGTATGTACGGTAGGTTCGTTTGTAACATCTGTCAGAGTAGGGCCGCTGATTGAAGCAACTGCTTTTGAAACTGGTGAAAGGATTCCGGCTTCTAGTTTAGTGACAGTGACAGTTGGTGCAACAGACTCAATAGGTACAATTGGTTTTTCTACAGCTTTAGGAATGATTTCTTGAGGATGTTCTTCGCTGTCGCTTAGTTCAACTTGTGGTGATTCCATCATCATACTGAGATTGACGAGTTTCTCCAGGTCTATAGACCGTTCTGCTTCACGAACTGGGTTTTCTTTGATTGCACTCGGAGTCACATCCTCAGTTGGCACTTTCATTTTATTCAGCAAGGCTAGTGGAAGGACCCTCAGCTGGTTAGAACCCTCCTGCAATAGAAATGGTGCATGAGAATACTGGCCATCATTAGTATGGCATAGCCAAGCTTATCAGATTCTGAAAGCCTTATCAACACAAAAAAATCAGAAAAGGAAACTCAATGTCAATTGGCTTGACTGGCTGTTGTTATTTCAGGCAGCAGTTAAAAGCTAATCCTTTTGTGAAGCCGGGTATTATCGCGAGTTTTATGAAAAACTAAGCATGAGAAACAGCAAAAAACGGCCACAATCCTGACTGGTTACAAAAGACATGTAATAGAACAAATTAATAGGCAACACTAAGCTTTATTTCATACAAAATACGTAGAATAAACCCGACATACTTTGTTAGTGATAATTCTTAAGTAAGCTTGGGGTTGTTTCGTCGGGTGCACGATGGATACATGAGCCAGTAGTTCCGCCTCGTTGTCAGCTCCTAAGAGGCACCAAGTGCACTGGTATAAGTTCAACCCGTGGGTCTTCATGTGCTGGACCAATTCTGATGGCGATGACACTTCCAGTTGGCATTCCTGTAATGGAATTAATTATAGAACTGTAGGAAACTAATTAGGAAAATTGTTTGCTTCTTCAATTTTTTTACATGAATGACATATTGTTAAGTCGAATTAAGCGTGCATACTAAAAGTTGAAACGTCGCAAGGTGCCGTCAAAATATTGCCGTTTTTTATTAATTTTATAGTTAGTATTTTTAACTACCTGTGTATGGAAATATGAAATATCGCTCTAAAGTGCACTAAAATATGAATTGCAATAATAACACTGAATCAGACAAAGTGTACAACGCTGTTACAGTTTGAAGTGTAAAAAGGGTTTATTTTTTAAGTTTCCAAATGCATTTTTGTACACCGCTATTTTTTATTTATTTATAATAATTAATATAACGTGCACTACATACTATATACTATACTTCAATTTCCATACAGCAACAAACAATTTAATCAAAACTTTCGGATTCGGAACAACTATCGGAATGCACAGACTTAAATCATGAAACGTCGTAATTATCTCGTGATTTGCTATAAAATATGTATACATATACAACCCTGGTTTTAGTATATGCGAAACCCGAAACACGTGTCTAGTATTTTTATGTAAAGAATCTATGTACAAGATTTTAAAACTGTATCATGAAAAATCACAAAGCTAAAAGCTGCCCATGTTACCTGGTTGTCTACACAAACATGGCCACCACGCGGCGCCCCCCGCGCGTCCAGGGTCTCATTGTGCCTAACCGTACGGCGCGCGGCGATTGTATTGTAATTAACTGGTCAAAAAAAATTTCGTCACACTTTGTAAAACTTTTTTGAGAAAAAATATAACATGGTGTGAAATTATTTGGAATCGACTCAGTTTCTTATTCTGAACAAACTATATTTAGGTTTCGCATATACTAAAAATAATGTTGTGTATATAAATTTAAAGTCGCTTGCTTGAAGAAACTCGACGAAAGAAATTATGGCAAGTATTGTTAGATTTATAAGACAATATCACCGCCAATGATAAGAAAGTTGTGTTGCCTAGATTCTAGACTGCTCATAACTTTCATATCGATATTGTATATCTATGAAAAATTTCCTTATCCATTTCAGATTTTACGGATTATAACATCATGTTTATAAATTTAAATACTTACAAAACAAGGATGCGACGCGGTAACGTGCTTCTGCTGTAAATGCTCGCAGAACTTTTCCTGAGTGTAAGTACGGAACTTACATTTGCTACCGCTTTCCGCTGAAAACAAAAAGACAAACAAATTTTCAAACAGGAAGAATCTACCGTTTTTATAGGAAATGATAAATGTCCGCAGTATGACAGTGTGTGCGCGGGCACTCGGGAAAAGCAAAGCATGGCGGAGAGATAGGTGATATTGTGTTCGTTCACGCTATGCCGATGCGTCCCGTCTCCGCAACGTAGTGGAGCCTGGCAATGAGCGTCCTTCGACGACTTAGCGGCCTTCGAACGCAAATGTGATGTTTAGGACAACGTGTGTTCAGGTTACAGAAACAAAAAGTGTGCCCTTCTATTGTCTGCTCTATTACTTGGCAATATTTATAAAAAATAAAAAAAATACTTACCGTGGTTACAAGTATAATACGGCACGGCCTCTTCTCGCGTCAGCATGCGGCCCCCATCACTAGCTTTAGTTGCTACAGTGGTTCGCAGCACAGTGGCCCCAGATTGTGCTACTCCATGCACCCTGGTCGCGTGGGCCACCACCGACTGGCTCGCCGCAGCTCTGTAGAAACACTGCCCGCAAGAATACTGACAGTTCCCGTGCACTTTGAACACGTGCGTCACCAGGTCGATGACGTGCCCCAGAGCATCGAAATCACAGTAGGAACAGTTAAAGGCGTCGGCACCTCCGATGCGCTGGTGCGTGGAGGCGTGTTCTAGCGCATCCTCAGCAGAGTCGGATGTAAATGAACAGAATCTACCCGAACATTTGAACACCTTAACCAATTTGTCTCGAGCCATCATAGTTTCTAGAATAAGTCGGTGTTTATTCGACATCACTTTGGCCTGCACTTCTTCGTATTTAAAGGTAACTTCAGTTTTCTTTATCTCTTGTCTCACTGTCGGGTAAGTAGGGTTCAACGTCGGAGACTCCGGTCCGAGGCTCACTACACTCTGGATTATAGGGAAACTTGAAGTTTTCTTTAACGTATCATCTGCCGACGTAGATATCAATTCATTAATAGGTCTAACATTGAGATACGGCATAGAAGAGGGAGCAGGGTTTTCAGTTTGCTTAACTTGTTTATCTGTAACCTTTTCAGGTGCAGATTCAGGCACAACTTCCTTTTGGTAAATAGGAAAGTTATCTATGTGTTTATCAAGATAATGTTGGAAACAGTCTTTGAATGTATGTGCTCCTTGTGGAGTAACAATCACTTTGCAAATGAAACAATATCCGTCCCAATTCTCAGAGTGCTTCAGTTGCACATGTTTCTTCATTGAAATCAAAAGAGTCGTTTTAAAGTGATTGTCCTGTCCATTGATACAACAAATGTATTCTTTGGCGCCTGATTCGGGGATGTTAATTTTGAAATGTGGATAGTCAACTATGTCATTAGAAGGCCGACTGGCTAGATCTTCTAGTCCTGAGTTCAGGCTAGATTGTTGGTCAATTTGATGCGTAGGCTGGACAAATTGATGGTCTGCCTTTGCTGGTTGGCTTATTTCACTTGTGCCCGTAGACTGCGGTTCGCTCTGCAAAATTTCTTCCTCCGATTCCGCCCGTTCAACTTTTATTTTAGAGATGATGGGTTCTTCCTTAGGCAAATCAAATAATTCACCTACATTATCATCAGCCTCAAAGGTAATCTTAGACTTAATACTTGTTATCGTACCCTTTATCACAGGTCGCCGTCCACTATTTTCTGCGACGTTACTTGGTCTTTCACATAGCCCAGCTGCTATCATTCGAGAAATGGCCTGTATTGGTTTGGATGACGTTCTACATAGATAGTTCGTCAATGTCTGTTTAGTCAAGACTGATAAATTAATGGTGTAAACAGATGTTTGTTCATCGTCATGGCGACGGATGACGTGCTTCTTAAGATTTTCAAGAGATAGTTGAGTGAAATTGCATTTTTGGCAAATGTAGCCAGTGAGCTGACCCTTCGTTTCTGTTGGAGGTGGCGGAATATCCAAACTGAACGGGCATTGATTCTCATTTGAGCACTCAGAACAAGTGTGCTTATATTCTCCAGTGTGCGTGCTCACTATATGCCAAAAGAAAGTTTCCAAAACCGAGGAGTTGTAGGCAAATTCTTTATAACAGAATATGCAAACGTATTTATCGGAAGAGTACTTGCAAAAGTCTGCAAAATTAATCTCTATACACTGTTCTATGGCTTCGGCAGCTAGCTCCGGAGCCATTCGAGATAGCGGGATTTCAACGTGCGGGTGGTCACTTATATAATGACTTACTATGTCAAAACCAACGTACCCACAAAAGCGACACCAATAAACTAAGTCATTCTTATGGAAACAGTAGTTTTTGTCAGTAAAACAATCTTTCGGATGTGGAACCATAGTTGGTTTTCCTCTTGGCATATCACAATCCGGAGGTTTTACAACAGATTCTACATTCATTTCACGTTTTTTCTTTTTATTTTTTGGTTTAATCACTCCATCTTGCCAACGCCCTCGTTTACGTTTCTTTTTCTTTATTTCAGAAAGTATTTCGGTGCTACCATAACTTTTCGAAGATGCCAGTGAAATTTCGGAATCAGAACTGTCAGATTCATCTTCGCTCGCCTTTTCAGTATTGGTGTCTCCTGCCGATTCTGTTTCAAAAACATAAGGGTCTAATTCTTTTTTATTTTTAGTCTTTGACTTAGGTCCAGGTTTATATTTTGGCTTTGCTATTTCAGGAAGACTATCAGTGGACGATTTAGGTTTAGGTTTAGGTCCAGGCTTTTTCCTGACTTTTTCAGGAATAGGATTGTCACGGCTTTTGCTGGCCGAGCTCTTGAATTTTTCCAAAACAACTACAGGTTCCGGTTCAGGTACGTCATCATTCGTTACGGTTTTTTCATCGACCATTTTAGCTAAACGACACATTCTTATGCCAGTAGCACTTAAAATATCGTCTTTGATAAACATTTCTCTAATGTCCTCATGGAGTTTTTGTAGCTCGCGTGGTGGTTTTTTAGGTTTCTTTTTTATCTCGACCGCAGCTGTTGCTCGAGTGACGCGTCTCTCTGCAACTGACTCTGTGACTTTTTTAGGCCACCGGCCTTTTCCTTTCCTAGAAACTTTAGGTTTTTTGCCAGTCATTTTCCTTTTATATTTAGTCTTTGTCACCTGAACATCCGTTTGTTCTGCTTCGGCGGCGTCTTCACCTATTATATCTTCAAAGCTTCTATCGTTATCTTGATCGTTATCATTTGCCGGGTCTTCATCACTATTCAATTGCCTCCCATCGTTTTTATTTAATTGCACCCCCTCATCATTTTTATTCAATTGATTCTCATCGTTTTTATTCAGTTGCGTCTCACCGTTTTTATTCAATTCCGTCTCCGCAACGTTTTTATTAAATGGTGTTTCCTCGTCGTTTTCATTAGATTTAGTTTTCTCAATGCCATGCAATTGTGACTCCGTTTTCATTGATGCCTCTTCACCGACTGTCGGATTCGCATCGTGTTTTTTATCATCAGTTAATGCGGAACATTCAGTTTTACTTTTCTCTGGCTGTTCCGTTGTTTCTGTTTCGTCATCGGACACTATTACGCTTAATTTTTCAAGCTTTTTCTTAATTTTATCGTTACCTTCAGATTGATCACCTAACATACTAAGCAATTTTTTTAGTGTAGATTTGTCTTGTAACATTGTTAGAAAATTATCCAATTCTAATTTGGATTCCGTTTCAAGTTTAGGTTCGACAGAATCTGTAGAGGTAACATTCGTTTCCTTGTGCACTTCTTTATTAGTGCTGTCAGCAACACAGTCATCGATGCTGTTGTTTTTGTCTAGGCCATCAGTGTTGATGGTGCTATCGGGAGTCGAGCAGCCATCCATACTTCGTTCATCTATTTTTGATTTATTTTTAATTGGCATATTATCTTTTTCGGTTTCGGTAGTGGAAACAATTTCCTCGTTAGTACATTTGCTTAATTGTAGGTTTGAATTGAAAGCTTCAATCGTTCTATTTTTCACTTCTTCGTTTTGTATTGATACACCTTCAGAACATTTTACTGAGGCAAGTAGGTTGTCAAATCTTTGTGTACTCTTGTTTGAGCTGGAATCCTCAGTATTTTTAAATTCTTTTGGTATTTCTGTATTAACATGGGCAATATCGCCAGTAACCTCATTTACTTCATTTTGATCTGATAAATATTTTTCGTACATTTTGCTATCAGTTGTTTTAGATATCTCATCAGCTTCTTTGAGTACTTTTGTAAAGTCATCTCTACTTTCACTTGAGTTGTCCTGTGGAGAAGTGATATTCTGCATCATATTCTCAAGAGTAATTTCATTAGTAAAATTATTACTCGATTCGTTTTTAGACGCATCAATGTCGTCATCAAGGCCTTCAATCAGCGTATTGATATTTGGCTCGGCTTCGGAATCCGACACAACACTATCGTTAAACATTTCTAGTTCTAACCCAAAGTTAGTCTGAATATCGACAGCGTCCGCTTCTTTGGATACAATTTTCTCCTTGACTGGACTGGTTACCCGTAGCGGCGTTACGGGTGTCTTGGTACTTACAGTTTCATCGACTTTAGGAAGTTTTTCTGGGACACTATTATCCGTATCGGAATCAGAGTCACTTATAATAGACTTCTTAGGTCTTTTAGTTTTTGAATTCTTCACAGTGTTTGTAACTGCCAGTTTTCTACTCAATCTTAATGATCTCCTTCCAATCTGGTCATCAGTCTCACTCGTATCATCGATTTTTATTTGAAGCTTTTCTGTTTCTGAATCAGATTTAGTATCGCTTTCTTTAATAGTTCCTTTAATTTTTCCTTTGGATGTTTCCTTGTTTTTATGTTTGGGACTTTCGTTTAATCTTTCTTTTGGTGTATCTTTGTTCTTTGGTTTTGGTGTTACTTTTTTGTCTAAACTTTTATCGTTAGCGCTTTCTTTAATTGCTGCTTCTTCTTTTCTTTTTTCGATATTTTTACGCTTATCTTTTTCATTCTCACTATTTTTGTTAATAGGTTCCTCTTTTTTAGGTATCTCCACCTCTTTCTCCTCCACAACACGTTTAATTTTAGGAATCTTGTAGTTTTTGACACCATAACCAGAAGTCAAAATTGCACCCTTAACAATATTGTCATTTGAATATATTATTCCACTTTTCCTAGCGCGGGGATCTTCATATTTATTTTTAATTTTATTATCTTTGCGCATTCTGGGATCTCTATAGTTCTTTCTAGGAGAGTAAGTCAGCTTTGAAAAACTTTGAACGCGCTTTTCTTCTTTGTATTTTTCGTATTCTTTTTCTTTTCTACTACGGGCTATGTTTTCCGTATTAGTTTTGGTAAATTTCGTATCAATATTTCGTATTTTACCCGTGTCAAATTTGCAGAGTTCTTTCACAGGGTGTATATACGTTTTAAAATCAGCCTTAATTTCTTGAAAGCTTCTTTCCTCAGCAAAACTTGCCAAATCTCTACCTACACTTGACGCTCTTCGAAAAACGTGCTTTTTATTAGGAGTTTCAGTGTTCGGTTTGGAACCGCCAGACACCTTTTCACAGCGGGATTCTCGAACTAATGATCTTCCTACACTCGCAGCTCTTTGTCTTCTGGCATCAAAATTGTACTCAAACACTTGAATACCTTTGCCACTCTCAAGGAACTTTTGGAATGTTTGGTTAGCACTGGTATCAATCTTAAAAGAGCTGCCACTGTAAGATTTAAATGATATTGATTTATTTTCTGATTCGATAGAACAATTTGTTCTAATACTAGGTCCTCTAGACGATGACCGTTTAAATGTATCTTCGGCGCGATGGTGTCGTCCAACACTCCTTTCATGTTTATCTTCTGGATGCATGCTACGCCCAATACTTCTTTCGCGCTGGTTGCCGCGTTTCAAAGCAACTTCTTGATAGCCGCTGTTGTACTGTCCGCGTTCTCTCGAAAATAGTCGATCTTTTTCATAATCGTTCGGCATTGAACCACTAGCAGTTTGTTCACGTCTGGGTGGATCTTTACTAACCTGACGTCCAGTTTGTTCTGACGCATAGTACCTGTATTTACTATTCCTACCTTGTTCTCTATCCTGGCTTGTATAATTATCTGATCCGGTGAACGGTTTTTGAGATTTGTAAGTGCTTCCGCGGTAGTAGCCGCTATCTCTATAATACCCGCGATCTCTGTCGTTTAACTGAGAATTTAATTCATACTCAGGTTTTCTGTGAAGCCTAGGATCTTTAGTATAGTTTTGTGTATTAAAATCGGGTCTTCCAAACGGATGATTTGGCGTCGATGGACAGTCAGACCTTCCAAATCCCTGATTTGGTGTGGGCGGGCATTCAGGCCTACCAAATCCCTGATTTGGTGTAGGCGGGCATTCAGACCTACCAAATCCCTGATTTGGTGTAGACAGGCATTCAGACCTACCAAATACCTGATTTGGTGTAGGCGGGCATTCATTTCTTCCATAGTATGGCGTTGGTGAGCACTCGCTCACACTGAATTGTTGATTTGGAGTAAGTGGGGGCTCATTAATGTTAAATGAATGACTCCCAAAAGGATGACTGGGTGTGGAAGGACAATCTGACCTTCCGAAGGAGTGAATCGAAGCGGGAGGGCATTCCGATCTTCCAAACTGATGACTTGGTGTAGTAGGGCAATCAGCCCTCCCAAACGAGTGCACAGGAGTCATTGGTTTCTCTAATCTACCAAATGTTTGAGTCGACGTGACCGGCACATCAGATCTTCCAAACGACGGTAGAGGTGTCCTGGGACATTCAGATCTTTTATAAGAAAAGCAGTCTCTATTGTCGAGACTGTACCTATCATTCCTGCCTTTACTGTATTTGTCTCCAGTGAATGAGTCGGTATTACGCGTATTAATCGACACGTCACTTGAACTCCAACTACTAGTGTCGCCAATATCCTCAAAACGTGATTTTCTTTCATGAGATGGTTTCTTCTTCGAATCGTTTGTCACTGAATTTTCTCCTTCTCGAGAATCAATCATACTAATCGAGGGCACATATACGTGCTTCTTGTTAGATTGGTCGATATCAAACGACTGGTGGTTTTGTGTCACTTCGTACGTCCTGGCATTAGGGGTCATAACTGCATTTGAGGCGGGACTTAGATTAACATTCGAAAATGCTAATCTTGGCGTCGTAACAGGATGAACAGTATGCGGACTAGGACTTTGGCTAGAATTTATGTCCCTTCTAACACGAGGATCCAAAAGCACAGGTCTATTTTGACTTTTGATTTGATCAGCATTTGTATCACTTAACGTGTTTGTATTCGAGAGTGAAAGTCCTGTAATGTTACTGAACAACATAGGTGATTTGTTCGGATTAGGACACAAAATCGGCAAAGTTCTCATATCTACATCTCCATTGCGATTTCCTGGCACAGCATTCACAGAATCCACAGGTATTATGGCTGGAGGTGACAATCCCACATTTGTCGACTCATCACGGTCAGGTGATTTAGGAGCTAGATCGCTATAAAGGTCACTCGCTTTAATTTCACCTCCATCATTACTGTCTGAACTGTCATCATCGAAAGACATTTTTTTTATATTAAATCTTTCACATTCTTTATCTGTCAATTTAATACTGGGTTTCTTGACAAGATCGTCTTTAGACTCATTATCTACGAAATAAAACTTTATAGAATTTACAATTTTATCTCTGTCTGACTTCTGTTTATAGTTTTCTATAGATATCCTTTTCTTGGGCAACACATCTTTGGCGCTAGCCACTTTGTTGATTTTAGGTTGGTGTAAAAGTGGTGTGCCCGCTTCTGAGCCGGGCATAGTTATAGAGTCGCTCAATATTTCATTTTTGAGCGCTTGCAGAATGTCTATTTCTGAAAGCACAGTATTAGTTGGTGTTCCGGGTATTGTGGGCTCATTGAGTAAAGGTATTTCAACAGGTTTCTCCATTTTCTCTAGTTCTGCTTCGATCAAACACACACCTTTACTAGCTTTAGGAACTTCCGAAACAGTCGTTTCTGTTTTACAGTCAGGTTTAATGTCAGTTCCTTTTTGAGTTTCATCCTGTGCATCTCTAGCCTCTGTACTACTATCCTTTATCATATTTTCTTCTATAACTTCAGAACTATCTGTCAAAGGTTTGTAGAAGTTAGCTCTATATTGGACCGGTTCTTTTGGTGTAATACCAATTTTTTCGTCGTCTAACGGTTGTTGTAATTCATTAGAGGCATTACTTTTACTTGTTTCTGTATCAATAGAACTATCCTCTTTTCTATTATTTTTCTTATCGGCTACTATCGCTATCGAATCATCATCATCGTCAATTTTTATTAAGTCCTTCTCATTTTTCTCCTCAGTAGAACCAGTTTTATTTGGCGCTTTGCTCTCTGTATGGTACATTTCTAGTTCCGATGCGTCGAAATTATTAATTAATTCTGCACTAGTATTAGCAGTAGGGTTATTATCATCAGAATTTATCACAAGACAAATTTGAATTTTACGATTTTTGTCTTTGTCGGTAGAAGTTTTGGCCTCAGTTAGATCATTAAATACCAAGTTACCGCTCAAACTGCCATACACATTTTCAATAACTTCACTCTCACTGTCTGATAGCTCACCCTCTTCTACTTCTTCTTTTCTTCTAAATCTTCCTTTCTTTTTGCTATACGATTTCAATATTAAGTCAGATATGTCATCTCTTGATCCAGTCTTCTTTAGTTCACCAAGTATCTGTTTTCGCAACTCCCGTAAAGTATCGATGTCTACGTCACCATCTTTGCAGTTAATGATTCTGGAGAATATATCCTTAGTATTCAAACTGCTTAAGCTATTTTCAGGCACATTCAAAGTGATATTTACACCTTTGGATTTACGTGTTGATGGTTTAAAAGATTTTTTTCTTTCTTTTTTATGATAGGAAGGAGAGTACCTTCTCGGAGATCTACGGGGTGACCGCCGGCTAAAAAGAGGTTTATCTTCCACAGAATCCGGCGTAGACCAACGTCGTCTGTTAGAATCGGGTGACACTAAAACTCGAGTGTAATTTCGCTTCGAAGTTGAAGGTTGAGGTGAAACTTTATCTTCTTTTATTTTAGTTGGAGAGCAGTGTGAAGGCGATACTGACGATTTATTTGGCCTTCTCTGAAAAAGGGCTGGCTCTTTAGAACCTGCTGTGTGAATTTCTTCAACTTCATCCACCCTCAAAATCTCAGGTAACGTCTCCTCATCCTCTTGTCGTTTGGCCATGGTTTTGAGCTTATTTCTTACCGCCTCTAAATCTGACTTTTCCTGTGGCGTGGGAGGATCTATAGAAAATCCTGGATCTGGTCCTATTTTCTGCAATGGAAAAATAATTTGAGCTATAATGTTCTTTTTCCAACAACACACTTTTATTAAAATTAACAGAAATAAACTTACCTGCGACTCCACTTTTGCGTACAAATTAACGAGAACTTGTTCACATTTATGTAAGTTCTCCATTTTCATTCTAAAAATAAACAACAAAATAATGTATTCAAAAAATTATATCGACCAGACAAGCGCTTGATCGTTCGTTATTATTAGTAAACCAAACATAACTAGAAATTACACAATCAAAAAAGGATCACTATAATTGTCATGATCATTAAGCTGTTCAGGATTAGATATTAAAAGTTGATCGTAATATTTTAATGCGGAACTGCGAAAAACGAAACAAACAAATACTTGAGATCAATTCGTGCGCAACTTAATTAAAATAAATGCATTCGTCCTATATGTCCATTTATCATGTAAAAAAATACCATAATAATCTAATAACCTTTTCTTCTTGATTGATAGCAACTCTCTTAGAGATTGGATCTTCTCGAGCTGTGCCTGTCGAGGATTCCCAGTCACCTTGCCGTTAGCCTCCAATCTCCTGATCATGCCGTCCAGAAATGGTATATACTTCTTCATCTCCTCGAACTTTTGATCGTATTCTGAACCCATTTTTGCGGCTGTAAAACAAGTACTTTAACACTTAATGTCTTGTTATTCATATTAATGGAAACATAATAGTCAATCAAGCTGTCTCAATCATGTACACAAAAAAGTTTAAACAATCATACAAAAACGAACAATAGTTTTAACATACACATTTGGAAAGTAAAACGTCTACGGTTATTTAGGGTGGCAGGTAACGTTTATGCGCGATCTGAAACCATGAATTCAGAACAAGGTTCTAGAACCCCACGCAGAAATTGTTCCTTGGTTATTAAAAAAACTGCTTTTCCATAGAATAGAAAAGTGCAATACCTAAGCAGTTAAAATGTATGGAACGTTTACTTATTTTTTAAACTCAACCGACGAAAAGACCATGTGGTGCCGGAGGTAAAAAGAATAGCACTATCCCATTTCTTCCCCTGGGTGTCGTAGAAGGCGACAAAAGGACTTACTAGAGAATGAGCAGCAGCTTTCTCTATGCATTTTACCACCATACTGGGATCGCCAACCCGCCTGCCAAGCGTGACGATTATGGCAAAACCCCCCTATTAGGGGAGTCCTACGTCCAGCAGTGGACCTCTTTCGGCTGAAATGATGAACCGACGAAAAATTTAAACGCGGGCGTTCCAAATCATGTGAATCCATGGTAATTATTTGCGCGTCGATTTCCATGCCATCCATCATTCTGTAGATATATATTCTACAAATGTATCATTCGTATCGTTGCAGATGATTTACACTGTTGGTATTCGAACTTCAAATACGAATCAACTATTTCTTTATAGACACGTAATTTACCTATCACTAATTCATAAATTATTATCTTTATCAAGGTAAAACAGGTAAAAAACGATATGAAGATTTCCTATATAGACCGAACCATGCCCTCGGCCCTAAGCCACTACCCACTATGGCAACAATTACAGATACTAAGAAACTACAGGCTGGCGATTTAACTACCTGAAAATGGTAATTGTAATTCTACTCATCATACTGATCAATTTTCCTTATGAAAGCCATATTCGACTCGAGAAACAATTGCACCCTAATTGCGTAGCACACGATCAATCATAATCCGTTTCATTTTGACAGTTCAACAACATTCATTGCGTTATTTACTTTGTTGAGCAGACACATTTTTCGAACATAATATGAAGCAATGGTTCAGCTATCTGTTTCAAAATAACTCAGATTATCATTAATCGTGCGTTACGCAATTAGGATGCTGGGGGACCATGAAAAAATTACAACAGACATTTCAGCATCTCAAGGATTATAATCAAATAATATTCATCAATGAATTGGTTTTGTTTTAGGTAGGGATGTGCGATGGACGAGACATATTACAAAAGACAATGATAAAGAAAAATAAAACGCCGATCATAGTTAAAATAAGATAATACTTGCATCTCATATTATAACGTATCGAGTCGTAAGTTAGAAAAGTTTTCTAATTGAATGGGTAATTAGCGCGGCTGCTGAGTTCTATGGATGTGGTAGCCGTTTCTCGGGCTATCTCTCCGGAAAACTTGATAAAAAACGCTAATTCTGATCTGCTTTTATTTCATCGCTTCCTCTGCGCTACCCGTCTCTCCCCTAGTTCCTTGTGAGTTGTAGAGGGGTGAGTGCGCGTGGTCACCAGCGGAGTCACTCGACTCAGGTAGAAGGGAGCGCACGTCAACTATAGTGGGAGATTCGTACCAGGACGACTGTGGCAGCTGTACACGCCCCTGCCGTCCACTAAACCTCAACGTTCTAGCCAATTTTGCGAATAAAACCACGTTAAGTTCAATAACTTTGAATTCTGATTAACGTGCAAACATAATTTAAAATATATGCGCTGAGGTTTCGGCTACCGGTATCGCCAAACGTGAATTATTGAATGTTTTGTCTTAATATTAACGAATATACGTAACGGGATATCCTTAGAACCTCCGTAAACCAACGTACACAAGCAATATTATGTAGGACCCAGAATTACAAGAAAGGCTAACACCATTCGATTTTCGTAAGACAAGACGCAATGGCGACATGTTTTGTAGATTGATCTTTACGACCTTGGAATATTTCATTAGCTGGAACGTAGATGTAAGATCATAGTAACCTGCGCGAAAAAAAAATTGGCAAGGCCACGCATAACTTGGCGTCGCACGATGAAATCATTTTTGTTCTTTTTTAACGTTAATCAATACCAAAAACGTGCTTTGTCATTTTGAATTGCATGTCATGACGTTGATTATGTTTTGTCGATTCGAAATCGAATTCGCTACGTGTCTTCGAATGCAGCGCCGACAGTTTGCAATAACGAATAATGTAATGACGAAAGCATGAAGCAACGTATATCGTTAGGGTACAACGTAACCGAATCACGAAACAACAAATGCACGTTACAACGATACACTTCGCACCTAACTTCGCTACGTCAAAATAATGAACAACGGACGTGCCAACGACACCAAAACAAGAAATTCATATTACTAATAAGTTGGATTTAATAAGCCACTCCAAATTATCCTATTTGCATAAATCGGATAATTTGGAGCGGTAAATATTTATAGTTAGTTAAAACGGTAACACCAATTACATTAACTAACGTAGAAACAATATTATAGCGAGGCAAATAATTATGTTAAGATATATGTATGATTAAATTGAAAACTAACATCGATAGTATAGTCTTGAGGGAAAGTATGCAAGGGCGTAAAGTAAAGTAAGGGTGTAAAGTATGCAAGGCGTCATTAGATTGTTCGTTATTGCAAACATTTGGCGCTGCATTATTCTGTGTAGCATATTTCGCTGTCACTTCGCGGACTCTGTCGATTCACACTTGTATCAGTAACAGTCACAAGTACCGAAATATTCTTTTGAGTAATCACCGAAGGAACTGCCGATCTATTCCGTACAATGTCGCCGTGAAAACGTGGGTTACTTCGAGCTCAAGTGAGCTTGAAGTGACATGGCATTCCACCCGATGTTATGTATTGACACTATTAACACCTCGCTTCAAAGTTTTCACAGATTTTTACAGAACCAACCGCCTGTTATACGATTTATTATGATCTCAAACCCGAGTTATAAATACTTGGTGTTGATGTTAAAGAGGTGAGTAGACGGTATAATGTTCAGACATTTCCTTTGTCAGAAACAGTGAGGCTTTTGTATGAACTTGTGCGGATCGGTATTCATATAGAAACCGTATTATACTTATAAATTGATTTACTTATTATAAGAAAGCCATAAACACAATGGCCTCATAAGAAGGCTTAAAGTCACTCAAAGGGCGATGGAGAGGGCAATGCTTGAAATTTCCCTGCGTGATCGAATCAGGAATGAAGAGATCCGCAGGAGAACCAAGGTAGCCGACATAGCCCGAAGAATTGCCAAACTTAAGTGGCAGTGGGCAGGGCACATTGCTCGCAGAACAGATGGCCGATGGGGCCGAAAGGTTCTGGAGTGGCGACCGCATACCGGAAGACGTAAAGTTGGAAGGCCTCCCACGAGGTGGACCGATGATCTTGTGAGGGCCGCAGGAGTCCCTTGGATGCGGGAAGCACAGAACCGGTCGAAGTGGCTGGGCTTGGGGTAGGCCTATGTCCAGCAGTGGACGTCTTTCGGCTGAAATGATGATGATGATGATGATGAAGAAAGCCTTACGGAACGCTTAGTCTCGTTGACAAAGCTCCATCATTTTTTATTTTTTTTTACCGGCCGATATTGAAACATCTTGACGATCTCGAATCCGCAGGGTAGATAATTACGTAACTCAAAGAGCAGGAATGGCTTTCATTATGACATTTCAACAACATTCTTTCCGTTATTTACGTTGCTGAGCAGTTTTTTTTTTCGAATATTTAACGCAATGGTTTAACTAGCTATAACTTAATCTTCAAAATGATTCAGATTCTGATTAATAGGTAGTGATTATTATTAGAGTGACGTTTTTTTTTATAGATTCGGGTAAGTATCCAAATCCTAGTCAAAACACGGTATACTTGATTATCCCGGACTGCAATGGAGCCACAAAAAGATATTGTAAATACGTACGTATAGTCGGGCTACCGCGGCCACGCAATTCATAATATCAATTTCTAGATTATTCAGTTCATCAACACCACCACTACCACTACCACTACCACCATCATCAGCCTATACCCACTGCTGGGACACAGACCTCCCCTCTGTGAGAGGGATTTGGCCGTAATCCACCACGCGGGCCCAGTGCGGGTTGGTAGATGTCACATGTCTTCGAATTTTTTGTTCTAGGACATGCCGGTTTCCTCACGATGTTATCCTTCACCGTTTTGAAAGCAGTGGTAATGAAATAATTTACACATTGGAATTGCTAGGACCGATTAAGGTGTCTCTTGTCCACATTTTTTCCTTCCGAACTTCGGGAGGGTTTTACTCCACTGTTTGACTATGTACAACAAAAATTAAACATGCTATGGTTTTGTCTCATTATTAATATTGTCTGTACGGAAATAGAATACTAAAATAAAAAGCCATTAAAAAGTTATGAGCCAAGCAAGATTCGTTTTTCTCGCTGATTTACCCTAACTTTGGGCGTGTAATAAAAGCAGTGTAAAATCTCGAAAACCAAGTCGGTACCGACAAAAGTCAATTATCGAAAAGTTCAATAAACTTAATTAGTCATTGATTTATGCAGTGTTTTTGTTTTTCATAAAACCCGATCTTCCGAAGGACTTTTCTTAACTTTTTACGCGCCTGTTTTACTGTAACTGTTCCTGCAGCTCACTCAATAATATCGGGCGTGTAGACTAGCGTCTAACTGCTTATCACGGGTACTACCTCTATCAGACACGAAGCCTGGTGAGACAGCGTGATTTTTAGCCAGGCCCATCAGTGAGTTCGAGCCCGCGACTAGTGTACGCTTAAAGCATATTTATATTTAATAACTTCAAGCGAAGGTTTTTTTTATTGATAAACATTTTCGAGCTTATTGATAAAAAAGTGCAAAAAATTATAAACGTGCGCCTAGTAATTTCAGAGATCTAGCTAACACGTAAACGTTATCCCAGCAGGATCTTGAATATCGTTTTAACGATAAAAGATACAAATTAAGTTGCAACATTGAACATTATCCCACGGGAACGTACAACCGGGATAAGAATACCCTATGTGTTAATCCAGGTTATAATCTATCTGTGCCAAATTTCATACAAATCCTTTCAACCGTTTTTGCGTGGTTGAGTAATAAACATCCAAACATACAAACTTTCACATTTATAAGATTGTGGGATACCCATTAATAAAACCTTTGGCCAGGCTAACGTTACCGAAGCCAGTACTGTTCTGTCATATAACTAAAAAAACATTAGCACTACAAATTTAAAAATCTACGCAACAATTAAAGAAGGTGATGTACAGACGCCAGCACATCAAGCTACCCCAAACTGTCAAATTTTCCCAACTGAATATAAACCTTATGATTATGGTATAAAGTTAAAAGTCTATCAAAGAAATTTGACAGATTGGGGTAGCTTGATGTGCTGGCGTCTGTACTAATTATCTATTACACTCAATTGTGACATTCGACATTTTAATAATATAACATAAGTACGGAAACGCTATACCGAAGACATATGAAATGTTCAGTCACGTGACAAACTAACTATAATCGTAATTAGCAAATCTTAAAGGTGTGGTGTGTGGTCTTCAATGAGGGCAAAATAATTCCAGCGTCCAGATACCGCCTAGGGTCTAGTGTTCTGTGAACTGAGCTGCCATCTGTCACTACACTTACGAATTGTCGGGGGCTGGAAACTTCTGATTTATTACAATAATCCGTTGCATTTTTACATTATTTTCCAGTAGTTAGAGATTTAGTTAACTAACTTTTTTAATTTAATTATTTTTGGGGTTTCACCATTAACATCATCATTTCAGCCGAAAGACGCCCGCTGCTGGACATAGGGCTTCGCAAACTCCGCCACTTCGACCAGTTCTGTGCTTTGTGCTTTAAGTATGTATAATAGATAACCAATAAATTTTAAAAAGTACACTTTTCATTGGATACCAATACCAGACACGATTAATTAATCTTTAACAAAAACTACATGAGCTATAAGCCGCCATGTTGGTTATTATGTGACATCATCCAGCTCGCAGAACAACATGACGTTTGTCAAAATACGACAAGTAGTTTAGGAGCTACGAGGGAATAGCTAACCATACATAAATAGTCTGTTAAAATCATAACCCTCGTTGGGCTTTAGTGTGGTCGAGTATAAAATAACTTTTCGTACAGAACCTTGAAAAAAATAAGTCAAATTATGATCCTTGCCGACTTCGCTCGCCTGTCATTATTATACAATGTGCACACGACGCATTTTAATGCTACCGCAAATGAATTAGATATCCGTAAAGTTACAAATCCAAGATATGAACTGCTTGGACAGTTAGAAAAACACAAGAAAGAGATGGACAATATTTTAGAAAACATTGTCCATCTCTTTCTTGTGTTTTTCCTCTCGAGTAGGTACATAAATGTAACAAAAATACAGGGTGGCAGACATCGACGCGCCGCCTGCTACCATGGGTTCAGCCCCTATGTGATTCTGACCTCCCTGCGTTGATTTTTCCACGGTTATAAAAAAATATATTTTCCATAAATTTTGACCGCGCAGGCATCACTTTTATCAACATAAGGTGACAGACATCGATGTAGTGGTTAGAATTTAAAAATGATTCCGATCGATAGTCAATGGGGAAGGAAACTGTCAAAATGGCGCTGTCGTTGCTTGTTACCAACAATCCCAACACAAGCTTTCAATACGACGCGTAAGGTGATTTTATTTTAGTTCTGAGAAAATAACGATGTGGTACGTAATACTCCGAAATAGGGTGTTTTACTCTTTATGAGAAAAAATATAAAAATATATTATTGAGATAGCTTAGGCAAAAAGTAGTCGGAAAATGTTACTTTTAGTTCATGAAATAACAAAATAAATGTTAATATTCAATTCAAAGATTTCAGTTTTGTTTTATCTGTTTTTGAACAGCATGAAATAGCAGCCGCCATGTTATTACGTCATACCGCTGAATACACTGATCAACTCAACGACCTAGTACTTTTATTATTTTCGTAACCAAAGTATTTTTTTTTTTTTATAATATCTTACATTCAGGAACAGCAAACCAACGATAAGTAGAAAAACAACTCATTTTTTTATAATATACAATTGATCGTCCAAAATATCAGCGCATTTGTTTACACGGCAAACAGACGTCATACCCACAGACCAATATGGCGTCCAATGCGTCCAGCGTTTTCGTCAAATTACGTGCGAAATATGAAAATTAAAAATTTAAATGCATTTTATGACACTAATCGATTAAATAAAAATGTTGTTATTTTGTGGTTTATCTTGCATTTTAAAATCTAATTAAGACAGTTTTCGAAAATGGGTGTGATACGCTATTGGAGTCCACCATTTCTCAGCAAAAAACCAAAAAAAAAAAATAAGTTTGTGACAAAAGCTATAGGTACGTAGATGGAGATTGGAAATAAAAGTAATAGTAAAAAACTACAGTTTAGTGCGTGAAAATATTTATAATTCTGACACTTTCCAAGTTAATTATTTGATTTAAATTTTAAAATATTGTAACATAACGGAAATGGTGAATTATAATGAATGAAAACGAAATGGAATTTAATGAATGACCGGAATGAACGAACAAACGAATTCCCTTAATGTTCCGTAGACATGGGTCGTAACGTCTTTTGTGCGTAATCGGTTATACGTAGTTTCGTGGATATGAGTAACTAGTTTCTAAACCGATTATTTTTGTAACTAGTTACTTTTGTATACAGTTTGTATGGTTTTGCGTTTGTATCATGTTATGATTACGAAAATGTTACAGGTTATACGTATTAATATTATTTTTCCGTGTGTTATGTTACCTATAATTACGAATATGTAACACTATATAGAATTATAAAGACTCGAAGGGACTCTTTACTCTCGTTTTGCGAGTCGTATTACATAACGTACATTTATAATCATTTTAATAATAATCTGCTGAACGAAACGCTTACGCGTACGCCGTTCCTTGTGTACGTGTCATGTCAACTGTGAACTACGTACGTAAAATAATCGTTACATTTTAGTCCACGAAACTAGTTACACGATTATCAGCCTCGTAAGCAGTTTCTGAAACCAATTACGTTAAATAACGCACACGTCTAATGTTCCGTAATGTTGGCTCCCCAGTCTGTACTTCTTCTGTAGGTCGTGCTACCAGCATTACGGCGAAGGAAATTCTGTTCCTTCGTGAAATGAAACGCACTTAGCTATGATCACGCGGTCACGCCGTCTGCACATCATTGCCCGACCGTCATCAATAGTACTTAAAAAAAACTACCAAAATGTACCAACCGCTAGCCCAAAACTACCGTGGGTAATATTTTAACATTGTAGATTATGAAACCAAAATTTTGAACAATAAATAGCCACATGCATATCAAGGTTCATCAAAAAAAAACTTCCTAACGATTAATCGCTATCACCAACACCTACGTCCGATTAACTTACGATACGTCATTCAAATGATTCTTCACCATTCTTGTTTACGAAAATAAAGCGGTAGGTAGGTACCTACTTAAAGAATTCTAGACGAAAAAAAACCTTTTATTAAATAACGTTTAGGCTGAGCTGACCGGTGTCAGATCGTCCTAAACGTTACTACACGACCACGATACACCCACCGTAGGTTTTTAAGTACCTAGCTATTTGTTTTTGAAATTATTAAGTAAGTACCTAGGTAGGTATCTAAATTTATTCTTTACTTACGGAATGTAGGTATGTATTTTGATTTCTTTTTAATTGCTATGACATAGGTACACATACGCGAGTTATACACACAAATAAAACATGTGGATAAAATTCCACACGATCAGAATGAAATCAAAGTTAATGACCCACCTTCTATTCAAATACACCTAGAGTAAACAAATCACTCATCAAACATTAACAAACTTAACAATTTATTCAATATAAATTGCGATACAACATTACGCACACTCTTCTAAACATTAAAACGTGATTCCTTCCTCACAAGTCGCAACAATAATGGCGTCGTACACCAGTGGCGCAGCAACGCAGCACGCCCTTGCTAGCGTCCCCTTCGAGTCGCACCGCCACAAGAAATGAACGCGAACCAAAATGGCGACTCATGCTAAAATTGTAAATCAATGAGAGTTCTGACTCATTGTTCTTTCAATATTTTTAATGTTTATGTCAAGAAAAGTATGGCATTTATTATAACAAATTTTATGAATGTATTTTAAGTAAGTGAAATTGCTTCTAATTCTTATCAGGTTCACCAACATAACGGAAATAGATAGTGTTGTTGTATTGTATGTGGTCGTTCTCGTACCTAAGTCACATCCGTACCTAATAATACGAAATGTTACTCAATCAAGAGGTTAAATTAATTATATCCTCTAGCTATAATTCTAAATACCATAGAAATGTGCCTAGATTTAACTGTCGTGGGAAATAAAAACATGAAAATTATTTCATCTCAAACATACCTGTTACTCCACATTTTAATTTACGGCCGATGGCCAATCTTGATCCGCTTGAGCAGCTTATAAATAGCAAAAAAATATAATTAGGTAACAGTTATCTGATCTGATACCTGATAATTTATAGCTACTTTTCCTAGCATGGAATTAGATAGGTAGGTACTTAAAGACTAGCTAATCAATACTTACTCATGTATGGTTCTACTAAAAAGTTATTTAGGTACATATTTCAGCAAATAGGTACTTAACACATCATCTAATCGTGTTATATGCGTTCCTCACTTGGCGATACACTGTAATAACGTCATGCACTGGCCTACATAATTCCTATTTCAATAAGAAATAAATGTTCACGACGACGCCATCATGCATGTGTTAATAACGACGCGTATCTGGCCAAATTACGTATTCAAAGAAGCACTACTAACCTTTCATAAAATACAAACAAAATCAACAATCCTAGACTTCTTTAACACTCCTTCAGGGATTTGTTGTCATTTTAGTGTGAGTGCAATATGCATTAACACTTTACTGATTTTAGATTCCTGTTTTTCTTTGTTCGTCGCTCGGGCGCGGATGGCGACTGCTGGCGGGTTAGTAGCGACGGCGCAAGGACGGCGATGGGCGACCCACGCCCCACCGCTCCGACTAGGGCTCCACCAACGGCGTTGGAATTATTATCATTCGACGGACGGCAGCAGCTACGCCGGGTGTGTTGCTCGTTCACTTAGATCCTTTATTGTGTTGCTCCTCCGCCCACCACGTCGCCATAACATTTTTGTGCACTCACTCACACGGACTCCAAGAAATAGTGACGGTGACGCGTTCTAGAATATTCGCGATTTTTTTTTTCCGTGACGTCGATTGTTTTGTCGCCGACCAGCCAGAACCTATTAATTATAAATGGCTTCAACAATCCATATTCTAAACTGCGCAGTCCTCGCGCAGGTATCTGCTATAAAGAGAAAGTACCTATATTATTTTGTCAGTTACTTGTCAAGTTAGGCGTCATTTCAGTAAAATATTTGTGTTATTATGTTGCGTAACGAAATGTGCTAATAAAGTGAATATTGCGACAAGTTTGGTTTAGATTCGATTGGATAATAATAAAAGTCGTATCGTATCTGCAGAGGTACCATTAACTTGGTTTTTTTGGCAAAATGTAGGTACCTACTATATAATAATTTATCGTTGCGCGCAAATATCAAGACTTCCATATCGACTTACTTTCCCGTGCCGAATCCTTGCTGTGTCGGTGCCGCGTCGCGCGGAGTCGCACTCTATTTACTGACGTACCTAATATTCGCACTATAATTGAGTAGGAATGAGCAAGCACAAAAATGTACTTAGTTAATGTCCAAAGTCCAGTTTTAAGTTATCAGCTGCGGGATGGTTAGGTACCTACCTATTATATTCCCATCAAAGTACGTACCTAAAACATTTTGTTATAATTAACAGTGAGTATCGAACACTCTCCGAAGATGAGAAGACTATGATTTCAAAATCAAAATATTTCAAATAGGTACCTACCTAAACCTACATGGGCACTTACAAAACTTAAGAAGCTAGTTGCACGGTTCCAATTTATCGCTTCCTATGTAGGTACCTATGTAGAAGAGCCGGCAAGAAACTCCACGGTTACTCTTTAAAAATAATTGACTTTTACAATGTTTTCAAATCACAGTGACAATAAATAGGTGTGGAGGACAGTGCAGGCCTGTCAATAAGTACCTACCTACCTACAAGATAGAGGATTTATGAGGTATGAAAATGAAGAATAGAAAATCGTCTACAAATGTAGTCTGCAAGGCCTACAACGTTCTCTCATTCACAATATTTAAAAGAATCTACAGAAATAAATGTATAATCGAAGTGACATCATTTCCATTAGGTATCATACACGTAGTAGAGTAGGTATCTATTTAATTTGGTACGTACCTATGTAGGAATTTAATTTTAGCTAGTTGAGTAGCTAGCACCCCCTCTATTCCAAACCAGAATAAGCAATCGGAGATCCGAAGACAATCTCTCCATTACAGTCATAATAAGTACCCAGTAGTAGGTACCTACCATCTCCTGCTACTTTTATTGGTTTTGAGAAACCTAGGTAGGTACCTAGAAGACAAGTATGACATAGATAGGTAGAGCTTACATACTCAAAAATAAAGATGTGCTGTTTTTGTGGGTTACTTGTACCTACCTAATTAGATAGGTAGGTACTTCTCCATATTAACAAAGAGGTAGGTACCTAAAACGTAACGTAAACGTAAACTTAGATGATACATCCTAAAGCAACCAACCCTTTCGCTGAAGATGAATAAAAAACGGAACAATGCGAGTCGGACTCGCACACGAGAGGTTTCGTACCACAAGGCAAAAAACGCCGAAAAACACGTTTCTTGTAAGGAAGCCCCTTTAATGTTTAACTTTGATTTTATTTTTATTATTTATTGTTATAGTGGCAACAGAAATACACATATGAACATTTCAAAAGTCTACCTATTACGGATCATGAGATACAGCCCGCTGTCTGATGCTGACAGACACACGACGGACGGACGGAGGTTTAGTAATAGGGTTCGGTACCTACCCGAAGGGAACGGAACCCTTTACTAAACCTCCGTCCGTAAAAAACAATGGGTTTCCCTGAGTACCTACCTACTTACCTATACTCAGTTTATAGCTATGGTGTATTGTATACTTTCTTCACCCAGATACTTGGATTTCTGCGTCTTCTCTTTAGGCACCTGTACAAACCCTTAAACCTCTGAACGCTTTCCGGAACCTCGACCATAAGGAGAAGTTACGTCAGTAACTAGTAAAGAATAAATATAAAAAAATATGGAACCCAGATTTTTTTCGAAACGAAATAGATTAAAGAGAAAAATAATTAGAAAAATAAGCCAGGAAGTTGTTTATGTGTTACATACGGCTGCTTTTAGCAATTCGCAATTGGAATGCATTTCGTCTGAAATTCGGACTAAGTTCTTTCTATAGTCTTTGACTTCGTAGCACACTATTTATTTGTGCACCGTTTTTTTACCATAATTATCTGTGCCATAATATACTGTTGACATGCCAATAAATAAGACCTGACTACTGTACTAGTGTACTTGTTGATATTGTAAAACAGTGGAGTATTTGTACAGGGACAGTTACCTAATTCCCTGCAACATAATTCAGTATCATCATCATCATAATTTCAGCCGAAAGTCGGCCACTGCTGGACAGGCCTCCCCCCTCAAGCGCCGCCACTTCGACCGGTTCTGTGCTTCTCGTATCCAGCGGATTCCTGCGGCCTTCACAAGATCATCTATCCACTCTGAGGCTCTCCAATTCTACGTCTTCCGGTACGCGGTCGCTACTCCAGAACAGTTCGGCCCCATCGGCCACCTGTTCTGCGAGCAATGTGCCCTGCCCACTGCCACTTGGTTCTTTTGCGGATCTCTTCATTACTGATTCAATCACGTAGGGAAAGCGCACCACTACATCTGCATTGAGTCAGTTTTAGTTGCAAATCCCACGGCACGTCAAAGCATTATTATTTTGCAAAGCTGCTAGGCATCCCAAATCCCGCTGCGATGTTCCTACCGCTCCTTTTCGCTGTATGCTCGAATCTCTTTGTGACGATTTCAAAGAAATATGAGTGCTAAGAGCATTGAAATAAGATTCAAACTCATGTCCGCTTCACAAATCAATATTTTGCCGTGCCATGGAGCAGCGCGTTTGCGAGCGCTGCCATTATTTAGTTATCAGACGGCAAAGCTAAAACGACGAATGATGGATGACTCAAAAATTCCGGGGAACAGTCGGTTATGGCTTTCGCCATTGCAGGAGAATGATAGGTCTTGCTCAATAATGTAACGTCTTACAGACCCCCAGAGCCGTACTAATACCTACTGCAGTAGACTTTAATTTATAAATAGATATTAATTATGGGAATTTCTTTGAGTATATGAAGGTTTCAACTATAATGCACTCTGAACAGTCGATCCGCGCATGAAAAATATGAGTCGACTCGTACTACTTTTTGACCTACATTATTGATCACTGAACACTGTTTTTTTTTTGCTGACACCAAACGAATAATTAATAGAATGTAGCAAACAATTTGTGTATGTAGATTAGGGCAGTATACACTGATGTGGATCTGATGATTAATTTTGTCGGCACGTCCTGCATCCGCAGCAGAACTAAATACCCCTTCCACATAACATTCATTGGGAGACTGGACTGGCTATAGGTATTTGTATACGAAAAGTGTCTAAGTTCCTTTTAGAGCAGCGTTTCCATTTTGCCGTGTCGCGACCGTGTACGTTACCCCAGCAAGAAAGTGTCTCCTAGAGTTATATGAGTAGAACGTATAATGTGTGCTGAATATTTTCACCATATATTTTTGACTAAAGGCACATGATTTTGGTTCACACCTACACACAGATTGAGCCGGTTCCTTGTATTTTGCCGTCAAAGTTAAGACACCATCGTTTTGACTTTTAGCAAGATTACTCAAAAACGCATGCATGAACAGTTTTGAAACTTTGTATGGTTATTAATAGCGTCAAGAAGGACCGAATAGTTTTCAGCGAACTTGTGCCTTGTCTCATTTAGGCGCTGCGATGTTTTTTCGGGTTTTCATAAAACCGCGATAACTGGAAAACTATATTTTCTTAAATCTAATTGGGGCACTAAGGGGCACACATTAAGAGCTACTCGTGTATGTTTATTCTACAGGGGCACATGCAATAGTTTTAGAGATATACGATTCATCAAAACGTTACTCCAGCAGGAAATGCAATATCTCGAAAACCTGAAGGGGCACAGATTTAATTTTTGGGGGCACATTTCGGCACACATAAGCTCTCTGGCCATGCACAATTTTTCTCTCTCCGATCATTCGTTTAGAATTTTCCTGCTAGAAAAACGTTACCCCAGCAAGAATAGTTTTTTCCGTTTTTCTCCAAAACGACAGGGGGCACACATTTTTTATGTGGGGGCACATTTACAGCAGATAAGGCACACATTATACGTTCTACTCATATCACTCTAGGAGACACTTTCTTGCTGGGGTACCTAACGTACATGTCGCGACCCGGTATCGGGCCATCAAAATAAAATACCGGGTAGCAACATTCGACAACATTTTCCGCGAACTTTAGTGAAAAATAACCAGCAGCTCCATACTTAGCACTAAAAGCTAGTGACTAAATAGACTTGCGAAGACCGCGGGTATCCGCTGGATGTGGGAAGCACAAGACCGGTCGAAGTGGAGGAGCCTGGGGGAGGCCTATGTCCAGCAGTGGACGTCTTTCGGCTGATATGATGATGATGATGAAATAGACTATACCAAAATATGTAGTATGTGTTAATAAAACATTACTATTAATAAATGTGTAGGTATCATTTTACCTAATGGAACCAGCTTGGGTTTAAAAGTATTAAGTGGGTCACGCAGGCGCAGTGTGAAAATTACCTGGCCATGTCAGAACAATGTTTGGGAAACACTGTTTTAGAGCAATAAACTAAGTAATCTTCACAGGTGTTTTACGGCCCACTCTCAAACAGAGAAAAGGCCCTTATCCCGACACTCCCAGCAGTGGGAACGTACAAGGCTGATTATACTTATGCATAGGTCCATGAACGGTTGAATTATTTTACGGGACAAAATTAGAGTTAGGTACTTTAATTTTGGAGCATGTCACCCCCTATACTATAATGAAAGCTATTACCATCGTCAACATCATATTCTGCCCTTGCCTATCCTAATTTATTTGAGGTCAGCGCATCATACCAAGATGATGGCTTATTTATTACTGGTGAAAGCAGACCATTTTCCAAGGGAGAAAGCGTTATAGAAATCCATGGACTACCTACGTTGCACACGAGATAGGTAAGTAGGTATAACAAGTACCTAACAACGACGACTAGAATTAGATGTTAAAACTGCTTTTACCCATCATCATCTGTCTAGCCTTTTTCCTGTGTTGGGGTCGGCTTCCAGTCTAACCTAATGCAGCTAAATAACAGCATTTTACATAGAGCGACTGCCTATCTGACCTCCACAACCCAACTGCTGGGTAGAGGACTCGTCAGACTTTCGGACTTCTAAAAACCCGTAACGACTGTCAGATTTCACGAATGACAGCCGGGACCTAGGCACGAAGGTGTCTCGGTACGTAGTAAAGGTCGGCCATCCACGGACCAACCGCGGCAAGCGCAGCGTAACATAATCGATCGGCCCATAGCGCAGTATACCTTATAGTACACTTGGTCGATAATTTCCATGCTCATGTAAACTGTTAATTCGTGGATAAAGTTCATTACTTTATCCACGAATCACAGTTTACATGAGCATGGAAATTATCGACCAAGTGTACTATGAGGTACACTTGTATGAGACGGGCAAAGGCTGTATTCATTCGGAAGGTCGGAAACTATCCCACGGGAATGTAGGTACTAGGGACCTCCTAACTTCCGGAGTTTAAGTATCCTCTGTCCTAACACAGATCATGGTCTGACTGCCAATTCGAGGCGTAAAAATGTACCAGAAGACGGTTTTCGCAGAGTTTTTTTATGGTTTTTAAAACCCGACAGACCGTTATCCGTTAAGTTTTACCCGAATAATCCAATTTAAAAGGAAACTAATACAATTTGTAACCCACCTCAAAAAGAATGAGGTTATAAATTGACAATTCGACATGTTTATATTTTTTTGTGTATGTTCGGGCATAACTCCGTCTTATTAAATACAAAAAAAATCTGCTGTTCCATACATTTTGACCGCATAGGTATTGCACTTTTCTATGAAACAGCTGTTTTTTTTTTTGTGTACCTATAACCGATGAAAAAATTCTGCGCTGGGGGTCTAGAATGATATATGCTGAATTCATGGTTACATTTTGCGCACTACTGGTTAACTTAACCTACATAGACGGATTTGCAAAATTAGTTTTTTTTTTTGTTCGAAAGAGATTTATTTCGGCATGGTCCCATTTAAATATCTTGTAGATGTGATGATGAGTTTCGGATACGGACAACGAAACTCTTCAAAAAATTACAGCAAATCAACCGCGATTGCTGCTATCGCATAAATATGCAGTGTTTTGATTTGATTGACTTTGAGAATACCCTGGATGACGAAATTTCGAATTGGTGTCGGGTCAAACTGTCAAATTTTCCCAATTGAACATAAACCTTGTTCCTTTGTTATAAAGTTGAAAAACTATCAAAGAAATTTGACAGATTGGGGTAGCTTGATGTGCTGGCCTCTGTACTATAGGCTAAAAAGAGAAAAATAACTTTAATTTCGGAAGGCGGTGACAAAAAATTAAAATATACATATCCAGAGACACCGACTGAAAAATAGTTATTTTTCACTTTGTAGTGTTGTTTTTTATTTTAAGTAAGTTTTTTTTAATCCGTAGTAGGTACCTCGGACTATTGCGAAGATTTAAGAAAACAAAAATTATTGTTATAGGTCCAGCCATCCTCAAGCAACGAACAGTATTTCACTTTTTGGCTATCAGTTTGGATGGGCTATGCGACGATTGCTCAAGTCTAGTCGTTCGGACTCAAATTCTTATCTAAAGACGTACCTATGTTTCATCAGATATGTAAACATTTTGTCACGATAAAAGTTTAGAACACACATCCGCGGCTTTATCAGGGGACCTACCACCACACCACCTATTACAAATTAAGCGTGGAAAAGAGATAGAGCTATTCAGGTAGCTCAAACCTGTTTTAAGCGTAGGGTCAAAAGTTTTGGGGAACCAACGAGTTATTTTAACCGTATAAGGTGTGCATTGGCAAAGTCGATTTTGCACCGATTTCAAAGATCCTTCATAACTCAGATTATAAAACAAAGGCAGATAGACCGCGCAAAACACCAAGAGTGAGGCCAAAAAAACAAATACTAAAGCGTCGCATTGTACATAATGCGAGGTTTTAGTATTTGTTTTTATGACTCTTGGGTGTTCCGCGCGATCATCTGCCTTTGTTTTATAATCTAAGCTAAAAAAAAAAAAACATACTAAAGCGTATCATTGTAGGTATGTTATATAAAATGCGACGCTTTAGTATTTGGTTTTTTGGCTTCACTCTTGGTGTTCCGCGCGGTCTATCTGCCTTTGTTTTATAATCTGAGCTTCAGAAATACAATATTTCGGGAAATTAAAGTGGGTGTGATTATTTGAAAGCTGGACTGACCGGTCGATGTGAGAACGAGATCGAACGTCGAAATACTGCACTCTCGATCGGGTGCGGGCAAAAACTTACGCCCATAAGCAACAATCATATTTGTTTTTTTACTACTTTTTGTTTCGTTTTTTGGAGCATACGGTGGATGGTGGCGGTAATAGCAAATGATAACAATCATCATCTGCGTAGCGTCTTCCAAACTGTTTTTTTTATTTATTTGTCAAATCATTAAATAACTTCCTCCGCTCTGGGTGGAACAGGTCATGTCAGAC
Organism: Polymixis flavicincta; assembly: GCA_949987655.1. Taxonomy (NCBI): domain Eukaryota; kingdom Metazoa; phylum Arthropoda; class Insecta; order Lepidoptera; family Noctuidae; genus Polymixis; species Polymixis flavicincta. The sequence goes on along the minus strand of OX465190.1, from coordinate 10,706,884 downwards.
TTTTACTGACTAAAACCCACCAGTGTTCCCTCAGTTGCCTGTGTGCCAGGGGCCAGGGATCGGCTTCCAGTCTAACTGGGTGCAGCTGATTACCAGTACCTATTTTCATGGAATTACTATATAAGTGACCTCCCCAATCCAGTTAATGGGTAACACAATACCCCTTTGAGTGGCTGGTTTATAGACTTTCGGGGCTTCGACGACCCGTAACGACTGTAAAAGATCCACAAATGACAGCCAGGACCAACAGCCTGAAAGTGCTTTCCGAGACCCCTCGTCTTGGTATGTAAACATGGTCCATCCACGGACCAACCGCGCCAAGCGTAGCTTCGCCTGATCGATCGAACTGTGCGGCTGGTTATTACTTAGCCACAAGCTTTTCGAACAACCAAGCCAGCCAAGGATAACAATAAATGTACTTTACTTTTTTACTTTGATAGCCAAGAGCCTCGACCAACATCTGAGGAGGCTCTCGTTGGGCAGCTGGGTCAAGGGCTTGATCCAGAAAGCGGTACTCCTGGACACGGCTCGCATCGTTAGGAGGTTCCTCTCTCTGGAGCCCTGACCGCCGGTAGCTTGGACCTTGTTCCCGATACCGGTGGGCTACTATTTTTTATATTTTTAAATGTTTTTATATTTTTATAATAATATTTAAAAATGTAATTTATAAGTATATTTAATGGAATAAAGGCAATAATAATGTACTTTTAAAGTACGAATAGTTTTCCTTGGCTATTTCCGCCTGAAAACCGAATCTGAACATAAAATTGTTGAGTCCAAATGATTAATTTCCATAGTTTCAATAATATTCCTTCTGGCCTAGATATCTTCAGGTATTAGACTCCAAGGTAATGCCTCAATCTGGCATTTTCTGCTGACCAAGTCGTGTAGTATGCAAAAGTCTAAAAATAACTATGTATAAAAAATCTAGTTGGCGTACCTATCTAGTTGCGGTTGTCATAATCTGAAAAAAGCATTATAAAAATTACTAAATATTCAAAATGGAACTCGAAATGTACAAAATAATAAGAAAATATTTCATACTAAACATTTATGTTTTTACGTCAACTTTTCATCGTTGGTTCTTAAAAACAATCGTCAACTTTTGCTTTCGATGTCTGGTTGAACTTTAAATGATGTCCGTTGAATACACGTTACTGCTCAGCTCACTAAAACATTTATCTACAAGGTTATTTCTGTATCGACCGACTACCAAGAATATGAGTACCTACTGTGCTAACTGCGCATGTCCGTTGCCTTGCTAGTATGACGACACCCCGCTCAGCACGATGAGCTGTACAATCTACTATGTATAGCTCAATCTAAAATGCGGTCGTCCGCCTTGCCAGCACAATCTAGCGCGCGCCACGGCCACGGTGCCAGTACCACGTACGCTTCCAACCAAAGCAGGGGACGGCGGTATCGCTATTTTAAATTAATATTTATTTGAACTTGCCGTGTTTGACGTTTCTATTTCGTACGTGGATCGAGTAATACAAGTGTATGTGAACAAATTGTTATAGGCATTTCAATTATAATATCGGAATGTCGACTCGGATTCGATTAAAAGTATTTACGCGGTATAACAGTGTTTTCCCGTTACAGTACGTTTATCAGTGCAGTCGTTTTTTGAGGAAAATGTTTTATAGTTTTACACATAAGCATTCTCAGGGCTTTTAAATAGAGAAATATTATTTTGTATAACTATAAATTGCTTATCTTTACCTTTTGTACAATAATAATGGTTACCAAGGTCAGTTTAATCGATAAACAATTGTTTATTTTCCTCATCGGGGTAATTACTATGTCTATTACTATAGTTACAGAGCTATAACAACAGGATGCGGTTCACAAGACCTTTTAAGGAGCTGTATTTTATTTTCAACATTCTACAAGTGTTTTTGGGAAACAAAACCTATCTGTTTTGAATTTTAGCTTCTATAAAAGTGGGCGTCAATCGGAGCTACCTTTTACAGTACCTATTCTCTTCTATATTGCACATTGATTCGATTTACTTTTGTAATATATTATTTCATACTATGTGGCAAGCAAACATTTATATAATAAGTATGGCAAGTTCGCCAGTAACTGTGTTTGTTCTCTGTAAACAAGTTTACGTAAAGATATGTTCAATGCATCACATTGAAAATATCTTTACGTAGGTAAACTTTACATAAAATGTGTAGTTTGCTTTGAAATTATTATAAGAATTAACGCTTCCTTTAAGTAGTAAGTTGTTACCAGCCAGCTAACGCCGACATTCTAAGTAAGTAAGTACCTACTGTATTTTAATACCGTCCAGAATATTTGTTTGAAATAACAGTATAGACGTACAGACGCCAATCCGTCAAATTTCTTTGATAGATTTACAACTTTATAACTAAAGCGTATGGTTCATGTTCAATTGGGAAAATTTGACAGTTTGGGGTATCTTGATGTGTTGGCATCTGTACTTACACACACGTATAATTTCATTATCATTACAGTGTTGACTTTTGATAAACCCCATAATTATAATGATGCTTAGTACAATAATGTATTCTGCCTCTCTACATTTTATTTTGTTTTTAACGCTTGTGTGACGTTTGGCCATTGAGTTTTCGACAAAATTACAATTAATTTAGTATCACCGAACAAGCGGCCAAACAAAGATATTTCTTTTCCCTCTTTAGCTTTGTAACTGGCTTCACATTTTACTTCGTATTAATAAAGACTTTGAAACGAATGTGATTTTTTATTGTGCATAAAATGTCTCTCCTTTAGTTTTATAATTTATAAATTGTAAGACTTTCCAGCTGTGTCAATTGTGTTTTTACTAAATACATTTACACATTACATACCTACCTCAAAGAAGTTTTGTCAATTCTGAAGACATTTTCACATCCAGACACGTGTGATGCGTCGTAACAAGCATGACAGATGAGGAGTTTTCAAATATAGAACAGGAAATTGCAATTGCGACACATCTGAAATGTATGAGCAAAAATGTTATTTTGAAGAAGAGAAACCATTGGAACGATGAGAGGTGGTTTTAAACAAAAAAAACAAAGATGAACTTTAAATTTTTTCTTTAATCAATAATTTAAAGCTTACAGACATTCTCGTGTTGTTACAAGTAAGCGTCGGCACTGCTGCGTGCCGCCGTGCTAGTCGCCACGGCTCACAATCCCGTTAAACTAAAATTTCGCCAGTAAAACTTGGTACCTTGGTACAGTCGTGTTCATTAATATATTGGCCCTTTCAGGCTTCAAAAATATATGAACGTCAAAAAAGTTCATAATATTGTGACAACTATAAGCATCATTAAATTGTGGTCAATATTCAGATTCATTAATATGTGACGGCTTTTTCTCATAATTTTTCATATTATTGCCTAATGCACAGCATATATTATTGAACCGTTCACATGAGGACATATTTTTGATCTATAGGTTCTATAGAATTTAATGAACTATCCAACGCTCACAATATTTTGAATCCTTGACAGTGCCAATATATTAATGAACTCAAATGTACTGCCAGTGGCGCATCTCATACGTCACTCACGGTACCATGTCCCCTCAAATAAATCATCAATTCATGATTAGAGTCCGTCAAATCCGTCTCAAAATGTCATCAAAATGCTTTGAAACCTGCGCTATACGACCAGTGTACGTTCAGTTGGACCAAGGACTAGCTTCCATCATATATTTGATAGTTATACAACAGATTGAATATAGATAAATAAACATTTCACACATTGTATCTTTTAAAACATCTGTAAACTTTGGTTAAAATGTCCATTCTGAACAACCATGCTGCTGGTCTAAAACAATACGGTTTTATACTTTATTATTATTATTAAATTAATTAAAAGGCATAGGCATTATGTACGTAGTATAATTGCTTGAGTTTCTAACAAAGAGATTGACAAACGCTTTCTGGACGGTAATACTCTACATTTGTCGTAAGGGCGTACACAGGAACATTGAACGAAAACAGGCTGCTATACTGTCGATAACAAATCTGTATACGCTCCTACTGTGCAGCTAACCGAAATTATAATTGACATGCATCTAGCTCAGGTCTCAATGATGAAAAAAGAATCGCTAAAATCGCACGCGAATCGTAAAATTCATAAAAAAATATATTCAAGGAATTTAAAACACAAGTGTTTATTTTTTGTTTACACTTGTGTCAAATTCCAAAATCGTATTACAAAATGAAATCGCGATTCGGAACTAAAACGGTCGCCCTAACTAAGTCTGTTCCCCGCCTCGCTGAGTCCAGACGCGGGGAAAGACAATACTTCTATTATTATTTTATCAACAAAAATCCTTCTCCTCACATAAACGACGTAGTAACAAAAATGCTTACAAACACAACCGTAGACATACTTAAACACTCACGCGCTCACATTCGATCACACTTGCATCTCAACCGACCTAACGTAGCACCGAAAACAAGAAAACCAGATCAAATGAGGTCACTCTTCAATTTGGCCGTTTGTTTCTTGCGTTCAGCGCTTGTCCATGAGTGTCATGGAAGGAGTACTACTCCACTATGATGAAGTCAATGTGAAGTTGGGACCTGACAGCGGGTTAAAAATAATGACTATCAGTCGAAACAGCCTACACAAATTAATACATCAAAATTGTTACTCGCCATCAGCTTCACCTTTTGTCAATACTAGTCCTGTCCAGTAATACAATTTGAAGGGAACATTGACATCCTAATTTTGTTTTTACAAAATGTTTCTTCGTTCTGAGATTTCTACAACGCTATGGTTACAAGTCGCAGACGTATGAATGAATTTTAATATTCTATTAACAGGCAAAATCAGGTCTTATGATATACATTATACTATTTCCTACATCGTCCGTACTTGTAAGTTATCAATGTATTTCGATGTCTTGAGATTATTAGCAGCTCAATATCTTCGTTTCTATTATAGTAGATTGGTGTTGTAAATTATCTCAGGCATCAAATCTTGAAAGTGGGTTAGAATATTTAATTAATCTTTATTTTCAATGTTCCAAATAAATAGAAAAGGGACAAATCTATAGAACCGAAAACAAATATTTCAGATCTAAACCTTGAATATGTTGGACTATGTTTGCATAAAATTATCAATACAATGCAATCTTTTACGCGTTTACGTCATTCATTTACGCTATTTTTGCGCACAATACCGAGTTTAATACTCTCTTATACGTTTTAACCTCAGCTTTTATACAAAGGGAGTAGATTAATACTATATTACTTCTAAATGGGAGTTTGACAAATTCATTATTGCTATTACAGGTATCGAGGGTCGATTTGAACAAATGAGCATTTCATAGACCTAAAGATATCTTCCTTTCACTGTCAATAATTTGAGGTGTCGCTTTGGGCGAGAAGTCTCGACGCAAAAAAGTCCCGAACGCACTGAGCGTGTTATGTATAACTTTAGATAGGGAAGACGTTCCACGGTAAGAGTAGTTAGACTGGCGTCGGCCTGGGGCTGGTGGGTGTTGCACTCAGTTGGGCACGTGCACGGAGGGCAGCTTGCCGGCCAACGCGCGCGCCAGCACGTGCGGTGGTGGCACTCAGTTGTGCACGGGCGCCGAGCTGTGGTGGTGACGCTCCAGCTCCTCCAGCGACAGCGCGTTGGGCACGTGCACGGAGGGCAGCTTGCCGGCCGACGCGCGCGCCAGCAGCTCGGGAGAGAACCAGCGGGCCAGCTGGTTGTCGCCGCCGCCCGTGCCGCCCGCGCCAGCCATTTCTGCGAAATTACCTGATTACATTATGTTTATCGTGAACTACAACATTACCGGAAATCATTTAAAAAGGAAAATAAACTAAGCACACCTACTTAATAAAAAAATTGTATTCTTTCATTGATTCACACTGACAGACAAAGTAGGATTTTTGATCATTCATCTCAAAGGGGTTAAAACAGGGAAAATGATGTATGAATATTCGTTATTTTAGCCAATGGGATATCCCATAGAGCACGTGGCTTATTCATAAACAATGAAATAACAAATTTTACAAAGATTTCAACTGACTTCAGCATGGTGATGTTAAAACTGAAGAGAAGAACTGTTTCGTTTCTTCAGTCGACAAAAGTTTACGATGTCAAAGATGACGACCAATTTTACTGTGCTTTTGGCACTTGGCGGTAGAAACCTTTTTTAGGAATTATATTCATTAAAATCATCCCTCTAGGTTTATTGAATGACTATTTAATGAAAATCCTTATACGTCGGCGCATCCACCGTAACTACATCACTAGCTATCTCCCCGTTGCTATGGATAGAAAACTATGTCTTGGTCTTCATAGAAACGCAAATCTACGGGTCGCCCAGTGCTCGGGCAGAAGAGATGTCAAATTGGATAGAAAGAACTTTGTCTATTCTTGGTAGAATAGAAATAGAATTGGTTATACTACGTCTGCTGGTTTTGATACCATTAAATAAAAAAAACAAAAACAAAGTGTAAGTGACTCCCCGCCATTTTTCTGGCCTCCAAAATGAGTGAATAGAACGAAGAAATTCGATATATTTTTAAAAAGCCTAGGTAGAGATATTTGACGTTATGGATTTAAGGCAGTGTAAATAAGAATAGCACACAGTTCGTTCAAGCGTTTTCAGTCCGGGAAGAATTTTGGTGTCAAGTATGCAGCTCAGTCAGATCTGGAAATTTTTGAAAAAGTCGAACATGATTGATACATTAGTAGTTACGACAAGAGTTAGGAGTTGACCACAAAACAGTTTTGACCCATTTCAAAATGTCTGGGTGTAAAAATGCTCGATATTTAGGTGCCACACGAGCTCACTGAAATGAACCTAATGATTCGTGTAGGTTCTCATTTACGCTGGATTTGAAGGCATCATTCAATATGAGCTTTTACGATGCCGGGCAAAACGAAAGATTCGGATCTCTACTGCCAACAGCTAATGAGACTGCAAAAGACGCCAACAATTATAGACCAGTATCCGTGCTGCCGACATTTAGCAAGGTGTTCGAAAAGATAACCTCAATCAACTGCTTGATCATTTTAACAACGACAAAATCTTACACGATCAGCAATATTGTTTCACCAAAGGACGTTGTACGACTGACGGTGTTACCTTATTAAAACACATATTTACAGCTCGGGAGGAGGCCCAGGATACCATTGGAATCTTTTGTAACCTTTCCAAGGCATTTGATTGCGTTAATCACGAAACCTTGCTTTTAAAACTTGAGCATTACGGACTAGGTAAACTTGCGCTCAGTCTAGTAAAATCTTATTTAAATGATAGACAGCAAAAAGTTCATATAAATGGTGTCAATTCACTTGGTTTAAAGAAGTCCCCGTTTTCACCCTCAAAGGTGTTAATTTTTTAATAGTATTTTGTTTCTTTCACATTATTTGACTTTTAGGTTATTAATACAAATTTTCGAGTTAATGAAGACACGCAGTAAAATCATCCCTTGTAAAATTAACTACCCTTTTTTACCCCCTTAGAGGCACATTTTCGAAAAACCCTGATTTTTCATTTTCACAACGAGTTCTAAGTATATTTTCTATGCAAGTAACATTTTTAGCAAACTCAGGAATTTCAAACGATTCCGGGATCCGGGATTCCGAAAGGCATTTCGGTATTATTATTTCGTGGGAATAAAAGTGAAGTTTAGGTATATTAGAGCCCGATTGAAAATGAAAAATAATGTCTTGATATATGGTACAATTTTTACTCGTCTATCCGTAAGTGTGTTAACAACTCCAGAAACGTTGATCCAATGGAGTTTATTCCATTTTTATGTATGAGTCCTTATGGGTCGTCAAAACCCCAAAAGTCTGACGAGTCAGTTTTACCCAAGTGAGTTGTGGAGGTCAGATAGTCAGTCTCTCCATATAAAATACTGGTATCCTGCTGCACCCGATTATACTGAAAGCCGACCCTATTAGAAAACGGTACGCAGGTGGAAAATGATGATGATTATGTGAGATGGCCCATTGTAAAATTTATATCTTTAATTTTTATTCTTATGGTGTATACAGGGTTAGACGTAGAGTGGGAAGGCCTCCCACAAGGTGGATCGATGACCTTGTGAAGGTCGCGGGTATTCGGTGGATGTGGGAAGGACAAGACCGGTCGAAGTGGAGATGCCTGGGGGAGGCCTATGTCCAGCAGTGGACGTCTTTCGGCTGAAATGATGATGATGATGATACAGGGTTATTGGAAAAACACCAACAACCTCTTAGAGGTTCTGATGAACCTAAATGTAAGCAACAGCTGATTTTTTTTCGCGATTTCAGGTTTGGTCCCATAGTAAAAGATGTTCATAATCATAAGGATGAGTACAATGACCTCTTAAGAGGTCGTTGATGTTTTTCCAATAACCTTTTATAATAAAGAGTATTCTATCAATCTAAGTTCACTCTTTGTTCTGCTTATATTCGAGTACTTTTCTTCTCTTTGTTTTTAGATTGGGCAATCATCAAATCCCTCTCTGGGTCTGTCAGATTTTTACTCACTAAAACCCACCCGTGTTCCCTCAGTTGCCTGTGTGCCAGGAGCCATAGTATCTCTTAGGAACAACCCGCACCCCTGGCAGGCATCAGCCCTTGCGGACCAGTTGGTGCTGAAATCTCTAGTACTTACCATTAAGACTCCTCTGGTGTGACTGGATGAGTAGCTTATGTAGTGAGGTGCCGCCAGCCATGCCGCGAGCCACATTGTTCATGTTATTGTACTGCAAATTAAATTAAATACATTATATGTCGCCAGATTTACAACACAATATGGTAAGGTTGATGGACCGACGCGAAGGAGGACCGCGAAATTCAAATTTTCTTACGTTTTTTGTAATTTTGTTTCAGGTTTTGGTCCAGGTCAGTGTCACGTTGTATGTTGATTCAAATATGATTCGTGACCGTAACAAATATGGGTTTACAGTTCATTTAATACTATTGAATAACTTTTTCATGAAATAGTAATTTATTGGGAATTACAGAGTAAATTTTTTACCAATGCGCAAACTGTAATCATGAATTTCGCTTTTTTCTGTATAACCGACGCAAAATTTCTACGCTAGGGGTTCTAGAATGATATGCTGAATTCATGGTTACCGTTTGCGCACTGGTTAATAATATATCCTGTACTGGTGATTTTTATTCTTTAAAGCATTTTTTATTTTAATCAACATAAAACCTGTGTGGCAGTGTTTTTTTTTTTTTTTGGGTGGGAAATCATCAAATAACTTCTCCCGCTCTGGGTGGAGCAGGAGGGCGTGTCAGACTTTTACTGACTAAAACCCACCCGTGTTCCTTCAGTAGCCCTTAAGCCAGGGGCTGTGGTGTCTCTTTCGAACAAACCCGCACCCCTGGCAGGCATCGGCCCTTGCGGGCCCCATCATTTTTTGTGCTGACATCTCTTTGAGGCGCGCGTGGAACACAACGCGCCGTCGACTTGGGCTTGGTCCTTACCGGACAGCGAGCTACCCATTACTCGTCGTCCGCAAGCCCATGCCTACGGTGGCCGGAACTCGGCCTGGGATTCCCGACGCCCAGGGCGTCTCCGTATCCTGCGGCGGCTGGGGTCGCGAGGGCGCATATGCTGCCTCTCCCTCACGTGCGCCGCCTCCCTCTTCGCGAGCATCACTGCTTCGCTGAAGGAGGTGACGGCTCCCCATGCCCTCTCGCTCCGTACCATGGCCTGGGCCAGGGCCGGACGCGAGAGATCGCCGCCGCCGATCGCCTCCACGAGGACACGGCGGTGCTCCGCCCAAGCAGGGCAGACCGCCACCGTGTGCTCCACCGTGTCCTCAGGGCGATCTTCGCAGTGGAAACACCCGGGCGTTTCCTCCCGCCCTATCCGAAACAGGAACCTCCCGAAACAACCGTGTCCGGTGAGGACCTGCGTCAGGCGGAAGGTGAGGACGCCATGCTGCCTCTCAAACCACTCCTCAAAGAGGGGACTTACCGCCGCAATCGTGGCGTGCCCAGCACTGGGTTGCGACAATCGCTCTCTCCATGTCACCATGAGATCCCGCCGGAGCTCTGTCCGCTGTGCCGCGATTTCCTGCGGCAGCGGACTTACGCCCCGGCCTTTGGCCTCCTCGCGCCACTCCCATATTTGCGCGAGGACCTTGGCCTCCAGATCCCATGGCGGTAATCCGGCAAGGAGGCCCGCCGCCTCGCCGGAGTGTGTGGCAGTGTCAGTCAGGCTTTGTGTTGATTTAAAAAAAAAAGAATTTCGCGAACTACCCTGGCACTTTTTCCTTAAGCTGGACCGACTGGATGCGGAAATCGGAGGACAGGGTGTCGCGGAGCAGTTTTGGAGAGGCCCATGTCCATCAGTGGACTGCGATAGTCTTAGTTAATTAATCAATCAACTAAGACTCAGTCACTGATGTTAGGTTAAATGTAGGACATAGACATATGACTTTAAAGGAGAGCAGTATGATTAGAGTGCCACCAAATCGGAAATATGAAAAAAATAGACTGTAGCGGCACTAAAAATAAAATGCTTCGCAACAATATAAAGAAACGCAAAAGAGAAGTGGCGCCATCTACAATGCCACAGGCGAACTAAATTAAGAATTACTACATCGCGCAGTCATCCCGAAATCAACTGTCAGGCAGTTGCCCACAGACATAATACCCGTCTGGTCGGAGGATGCTCCCTTTTCAATACAGGATGAGCGAACTTTACACCCTGTTCCTCATACCTCTATAAAACTATCTGTTCCGCATAAAAGAGCAATACTGATGCTTAGCTAGCCCGCGCGGAGACACGTCTTCTCACACCTAGCCCGTGTGCCTAGCAAATATAGACACTTTTATAGATATAATTTTTCTTTGATCTGTGAAATCTCTAAGTACCAAAATCTGAAACTCACTCCGAAAAAATGTATGGAACGGTTTATTAAAAAAATGTAATATTATAAAAACAGCAGGCCTGTATATTCCCTAAAGAAATAGACAGAAATGCATCGTACATGCATGTTTCGCTAATTATGTTTAATTCTCTTAAAATATGAGCTAGCTTTGAAATATAAATTGAAGCATACCCAATTCTAGTTCTTGATGAGATATTCTGGACTGAGTTTGACTGACTTCTTGCATACAAAAACGAATCTCTTCTTATTTATATAAGATCTTTCTGTTTTGCAATACAACTTACCGAGTTTGGTACTTGTTGCCTCTGAGGAGGATGAGGGAAGGGACGAACTGAACCCAGCATTTGCTGTAACGTTAAAAGATAGTTATTTTACTTCTACATCAAAAGAATTTCACCAAAAGGTGTAAATAATGAGTTATTAAAGTTACTTCAGTTCTGAGTTAAGCTGTCCTTAAACACACACACACTCATCATCATCATCATCTGCCTAGCCTTTTCCCAACTATGTTGGGGTCGGCTTTCAATCTAACCAGATGCAGCTGAATACCAGCATTTTACATGGAGCGACTGCCTATCTGACCTCCACAACCCAGTTACTGGGTAACACGATACCCCTTGGTAAGACTGGTTGTCAGACTTTCGGGCTTCTGACGACCCGTAACGACTGTCAAAGATCCACAAATGAAAGCCGGGACCAACGGCTTAACGTGCTTTCCGAGACACGGAGGGGTCTTGGTATGTAAAGATGGTCACCCATCCACGGACCAACCGCGGCAAGCGCAGCTTAACCTGGCCGATCGACCCTTGCAGCTATTGTTATTTAGCCACAAACCCCTCACACACACACACACACACACACACACACACACACACACACAAATAGTCAGGAATTTTGACTAACAATCACATTCTTGATCAACTTCAACTTTGCGTTAGTTCATATCAGAAATTGGTAATTCTTCAAGGGTTTTAGCATAATGCCGCCTATAATGTTCCCTCTAATGACCGAAATCCAACACGGGGGGCCCAGTACGGATTGGTGAATGTCGCAGTCATGTCTTCGAAATTTTTATTCTAGGACATGCCGGTTTCCTCACGATGTTTTCAAAATGCCTGCTTGGGTTCAAACCCACGACCTACAACTTGGTGAGTCGCGGCCGTTACCACTTGGCTACCACTGCTTTCTCAGTTATGGTTATGACACGACTATAATACGTACTGTGTGTATAACTGCCCAATAATTAAGTTCCCAGTATCAGTACCAGTATAGTAGTAGTATATATGTCACCGTATGATTGTGAACACTGTTAGTTTATTATCTATTTCGCGATATTATAAACTGTCGATAGATTGTGAACTGCACCATGCTGCTTACCGACCGAATAGGTCAGGGCCTAGAGACAAAATACATTTCTGTTAGCGTTCACGCCAAACGCTACGCCTAAATGTATGGGAATGACATTACCTGCGGAAAGGACACGACGTAACCTTTCCGCAGGTAATGTCATTACAACATACATTTTCGCGCTACTTCCAAGTTAGTAGCAGTTACTTGACTACTTAGTAATAGCGCAAGGTACTCCATCTTGATACCAGTTCACAATTTGACGGACAGATCATAAACTATAGAAAAATAGTGCGTAGTTCACAATTTGACGATGTTCATAATGTTATGGTGACATATATACCAATATCGACTTTATATTGTATGGTCATTATGAGCACTAATATCTTACTTATCTACCTTAAGAACACAGTATTTATTTATTTATAACAATTGCTTGCTGCACTTACAGTAAGCACCAAAGAGCGCAGCAAGCCAACAACATAATATTCAACTAAAAAACTACACACAAACATTGAACATACATTTACTGCTACACAAATATATCAAACATCTGGCCTCTGAGCAACCAGTATTATCAAAACCATACTATTTTATAAAAGCTGCAGTACATAACATTACGTCTTCTTTCTTCAAAGGGTGTTCAAACGTTGGGCAACTTCGCTACTGAGTGATTGCAGATGGAAAAGACCCAATCACACTGCCCGACCCGGGAATTGAACCCAGGAGGACCTCATGTTCAGCAGTAGCGCTTGCGACCACTAGACCAACGAGGCAGTAAATTGCAACTTTTAATTTACGAGAAAAACTCTTCAATTTCGCGTTCCGTTAAGATACAGGATGACATTTTAACCAGTGCGCAAACTGTAACCATGAATTCCGCATATTCATGGTTACAGTTTGCGCACTGTGTACAAATTAATCCTGTATTTATGATCCTACTGCTCAACTGCATAGTCTACTCATGAGATCCTCAACCACAGCTTGATCCTTGTCATCTTGTATGATGCAAATGGCCACGTCAAAATGTGACGCACAGGAGCAAGCGAATACATCAATTTACGATTAACGTACCTGCTGCTGATTAATATAATGTTGTTGGTAGTCATTGGGCGTTGCGTAGCCCATCGTTGGCGCTGTGCCGCTCTGGTTACCCTGTAACAAAAACAGGAGTCTATAAGCGCCGTCACCTTTGGGATCTAGGCCCTTTATACAGTCACTAAAAGATAAGTCTGGTTCATTAGAAACAGTGAAGTACAGACGCCAGCAGGTCAACCTACCCCGAACTGTCAAATTTTCCCAATTGAACATGAACCTTAAGCTTACGGTATAAAGTTGAAAATCTATCAAATAAATTTGACAGATTGGAGTAACTTGATGTGCTGGCGTCTGTACATGAATACCTGAGTATGCCAACAGTGAAAGATGAAATAAAGACACAAAACAAGACTGGACAACCATCCTAACCAGCTCGCTGTCCTGCTCACATTACCTGACTGTCTAAATCGCCTGAAGCGGCACAGAACCTCGGACCTCGGCGGCGCTAACTAAGCCAATATATTAATATGGAGCATGTTCCTATTGGGGAATATCTCCTCATGAATAATAGTAGCTCAACACATCTGCAGGCTTAGCACGAGCACCGATTTGTCGACGGAAGAATAGACATGACTATTTACTAAATGATGTACAATAGAAGAAAATAGCTATGTTTTTCCATTAATTATCGCAGTTATGCGTTCTAAACGAGTCATGATTTTGTAGATAATAGTATTATACTTTGTGGCCGTCGAGTAGAAAGTTTGTTGTCAGTGTGATTTTGACAGTTTGGGAAGAAATATTCTTCTGAAATAGTCTACATTTACAAGGACCTAGACAAAGATCGTTAGAAACGAAAAAGAAAATGATAGATTGTGGAAGGATATCTACGGTGTGTTGCCAAAAATGGGGGAACGAAATGTCACTATGTATTGATAAAGCACTGTCTATTCTTCGTAGAAATAGAAAGCGTCATGCTAAGCCTGCTGCTCATTGTCAGAAGGACTGATTGCATGATAAGAGAAGAAAAAAAAAGAAAAAAACCAGGGTCATCAGATATAGTTGAAGTTTAATAAGAAACCGATGGATGTTTTAGAATGTGACACTGTCGTCAGTATTGTATGGATCACTGTGGCAGCTTATTGACAGACACGTTTTTTTTTTTAATTTTTATGAAATTACAAACTTATGCTGAAAGTATCTCACGAGCATGTACTACTACAGGGATTAAAAGGATTTAAAACTCATCATCTGCCTAGCCTTTTCCCAACTATGTTGGGGTCGGGTTCCAGGCTAACCGGATGCAGCTGAATACCAGTATTTTACATGGAGCGACTGCCTATCTGACCTCCACAACCCAGTTACTGGGTAACACGATACCCCTTGGTAAGACTGGTTGTCAGACTTTCGGGCTGCTGAGGACCCGTAACGACTGTCAAAGATCTACAAATGACAGCCGGGACCAACGGCTTAACGTGCTTTCCAAGGCACGGAGGGGTCTTGGTATGTAAAGATGGTCACCCATCCACGGACCAACCGCGAAAAGGATTTAAAACTATGTACCAATTTTCATCCAAATTCGTTCAGAAGTTTTTGCGTCAATCCGGAACATACGCCAACAGACAAAAATTCTTCGTTCCCATTTTATTAAATGTATAGATTCGCCAAATATTGACGAATAGCTAGGTACTCATTCGAAAGTAGGGTACGATAAAGACAAGCCGATACCGAGCGTGTGAAATAGCACTATATTAACCTATGCGCTCACACAAAGAAACAGGTAAAGGGTTGAAAGCATTTTATTCCGTAGATCAACCGTACCGTTTTGACCGTAGAACCCACTGCTTTATGCAAGTACCCGTAGCCAATAATTATAATAATTTGAAGCCACCACTTTCTTAGGAAAACCACCTTAACGTTTATACAAATACCCAGCCGAATACTGCTTAGTACATAATATAAAGACAAACAATGTCATTTAGTGTAATTTGTCAAATAACGCAGTAGATTCAAGCGTATTGTATAAATGTCTGAATTAGGGCTCACCTTAACTATAGGCCTGCCCTGCGGCACCTTGGGTGGCTGCACCCACTGCTGCTGCTTCGGACTTGGCGCGTCAGACTCTTTCTCTGCAGTCATTTTACGTAATACCTGAAACAACACAATTAAGGGTCATTTTAGATTGCATACAAAGTAAACGCGACCTTGTTTACATGTATTAAAAACGTTTAATTGATTCAATGGGATTAAATTAATGATCTTAGAGGTTGGTATTGATAATTTTAATGATTATAATTAAATAAAGGCATATTTGTTACGGTCGCAAATCATATTTTTAATTAAAATACTACCATTAAGAATGCTCAATCCTGACATGTTATTTTTATGTTACTCAAAAATCATGTATTTTCTCTATTTTTATGGTTTATCCTGTTTAACCATCTCAATTTACATGCTCAATCTTGACACGTTAATTTATATTGTTCTATATAGGGTGACTGGTAATTAGTGACCGACATTTAAACACATGATTGTACTCATCATTATGAACAACTTTTACTATGGGAACAAACATGAAATAGCGAAAAAAAATCTGCTGTGTTTAAATGTCGGTCACTAATTACCAGTCATCCTATACATATACTCTAATTATTAATTAAATTTTCATCTTTTTTTTATCGTTTTACACTTAGTTATGTGCATGCTGTGGTCTTCTGTAAAAGGGTATTTTCCGATTTCTTAGAAACTATTTTATTTTGAAGATTGGGACGACATATTTAACAGAAAAATTAAAAATAAATTTATTAATACACATTTTCTCAATTAAAAACGATTAAAATCTAATTTATTTTTCGTTGTTTTGAATTTACCGCCAAAACGCTCCTTACGATGACTTTTTATCACGTGACATGTGACGTCAACTCTGTATTACGGCACCGGTACAAATACTTAGTTTGGCGCCGTTTTAGAAGTATTAGTGCACAGAGGCACCGCACACCAGTAGTATCACTTTATGTCCATAAAAATCTTGTTAATTATAAACTCGACATTCACTTATTTACTTACTAACTACTTTAGTTTACACAAAGTTGACGTCACGTGATCAAATAAAGTCATCGTAAGAAGCGTTTTGGCGGTAAATTCAAAACAACGAAAAATAAATTTGGTTTAAATCGTTTTTAATTGAGAAAATGGATAGAAATCAATTTATTTTTATTTTTCTGTTAAATATCTCGTTCCAATCTTCAAATTAGAATAGTTTTTGAAAAATTGGAAAATACCCTATTGAAGGAGCACACGTAAAAGAACCTTGTTATTACAGTGATTTATAATGTACATTATATGTGTTTCCTTTGTTGCAGAAATCCTAAATAAATATAGTACTTACCGAGGTGGGTGTGAATGATATAGGAGTGGATTGTTTGGGCACGGACATCTCTTGTCTGCGACGGTAGTTCTCTCGCTGCTCCTCCAGCTTCTTCTTGATGAGGGCATTCTGCATTATGGACTGGGTGTGCGCAGCTAACTCGCGCGGCGAAGGAATGCGGGCCGGCACGCCTGCCAGGAAGGGTTCATTCATTAATTTAGTGGAACGACATTGAGATTTGAATGTACAGCTTGATAGAAAGCTAAAGGCTATGAACCCATCGTCAGATTGTTCGCTTTTGTGGTTTAAATCGTGTGCTATTCCTTGTTATAAATATAACAACATAACGCCTGTTTATCTCGAGAGGCTAGGCATATAAAGAAATAATGAGTTATTGTCACATTGATAGATTACAGGACTTACCTGAGAGATACTCCCGATAAGCATTTACCGTTGACATAGTAGAATTATTAGTTTTTTATTGCGCAACCACAGTAGCAAATTACAACACAAAAAAGTACCCGACACATTTCTCTGCTGAGTAGAAAAGAAGTGGCGGGATAACCTTTTGAACATTGCACCCTAAAGAAGGCACTTCTATCTTATATCCTCCTTGGGAAGCCAGCTAGTTCTATTACAAACCGACTAGCTAATCATACGAAAATCGTGACATAATCGATGAAATCTCGTTCCGATGACGGTTAGCTGGGCCAACCAATTTGCTTCTACGATCGTTTACCAAGTCTTCTTACAACGATTTATATCTCTTTGAGATAGGCTTAATATTTCAATGGATGTATTTCCTTCTTTTTTTTTTCAAGATTACTACCAACTGCTGTTATTCTTCACTAGTATAGTAAGCCGGCTGTGAGTATGTTAAGCCACGCTGCAATGCAAAGAGTGGGAATCGAACTCACGTCCTCTAGCTCGCCAGTCAGCACCTTAGCAATTGAGCTTTTCCAGCTTACTTCGATTGAAATGAAACATATACTACCTGGGTGGTGCACGGCTAGCGTGTTGGGACTGGTGGCCATTATAGGCGACACACAGAACGCTGCGTCCGTTACAGAAATGACATGTTAGAATATTGTGTTATAACTAAAATTAAACCGGTATTAGTTGCTTCACTTTTTGAACTTTTTGCCTTTCATTTGGCATCGTTCACTCCAAGTGAAACAAATGAACACAAAATAAAATTTAAAGTGACAAATAGATTCATTAATGATGCGATCCAACGATGTTGGATTTCGGCACTTTCACTCGCCAACCGAATGATCGAAAAATTAAATTAAAGGAGGAACCCTCGAGTGAAGCGTCTGATACTGGCTTAAAATAGGCTGATGACAGTCATGATTATGTAAATAAGAACAAGAATAATTTATTTTTCACATTACATTTTTGCACAATTTTTGTGAATAATGACCCCGATACTAGCAAAATCCTGTGTTATAGGGGCCATCCATCCGTCCGCTAAGTTTATTTTACTAAATTAGGGAAGCTAAGACGTGTAACAGCAGCAATAGTGTGTGAGTAAGCGTGTGTGATGTGGTGTAATAGAGAAAGTCTATGTGTGTGATGTGTGTATGAGTGTTGATGTGTGATGTGTGTATGATGAGTGTGTGATGTGTGTCTTGTGTGTGTAGAGAGACAGTGAGTTGGGGTGTCTGTGGGTGTGTAAGTGCTCGTGACACTAATGGTTATTTATTTGTATAGAGGTTTCTGAAATGAAATCATTATTGGACTACAAATAGGGACCTATTAGTTCTACCAGGTTTCAGACTGGCTAATGTAGAATCAACCTTCATGGGGTACTGTTTAAAATGTTACAATAAATTACCTCCCCACATACTCCAACTGAATAAAACGAAATTTGTTTACAAAACACACATTATACAGTCAAGCATATGACCGACTCTTTGACAATTCAAAATTGCCAGTAATTAGTTTATTTGAAACAAATTCTTTGAGTTTACAATTAAAAGTTATTTAAAAATAAACCTGGAGTTTCTAGAACCTAGTTTATTTGATGTTGCATGGTGATTGGCGATCCTTGTCGCTATCGAATAAAATTCGAGTGAGATTCAATAATATATCAAATGGATAATGTGTAAAAACTCGTTGTGTAATAATAGGAGTAGGGAGAATATTTAATGATGTTAGATTAGTAAACATTTCAACATATTCCGGCTTATTACAAAACAACGCCAATCTTTAGAACCAGCACCCTATTAGGGTATTTTCCAATTTATTGAAAACTATTTTAATTTGAAGATTAGGACGAAATATGTAACAAAAATAAAAACAAATTGATTTAAATCCATTTTCTCAAATAAAAACGAATAAAAACAAATTTATTTTTCGTTATTTTGAAATTACCGCCAAAACGCTCCGTGTGATGAGTTTTTTATCACGTGACGTCGGCTTTCTGTAATCTAAAGTAGTTGTAAAAAGTGAATTTCGAGTTTATAATTGACAAGATTTTTCTATACTATTCATAAAGAGGAAAGATTTGATTGTTTGTTTGTTTGCATTGAATAGGCTCCGAAACTACTGAACCGATTTGAAAAATTATTTCACTGTTGCGAAGGTACACTATCCCCGGGTGACATAGGCTATATTTTATCCCAGTATTTCCACGGGAACGGGAACTACGCGGCTGAAACCGCGGAGCGCTGTTAGTAATAGATACAAGGTGGTGCCTCTGTGCACAAATACTTCTAAAACCATACAAAGTATTTGTACCGGTGCCGTTTACACAAAGTTACATATTTCGTCCCAATCTTCAAATTAATCCCCCCCGAGTGGGTTCCCGCATTGTCGTTGCGGGGGGGCTTAGTAACCGTGGTCTCCCATCCACGGTGAAGCCAAGAGGAACCCAACGGT
Organism: Polymixis flavicincta; assembly: GCA_949987655.1. NCBI lineage: Eukaryota > Metazoa > Arthropoda > Insecta > Lepidoptera > Noctuidae > Polymixis > Polymixis flavicincta. The sequence continues at coordinate 10,687,395 of OX465190.1, read as the reverse complement.
GGGGCCGCTCGTCAGGGCTTTTGCCTTCAAGCCATTGACGTAGCGGCCAAAAAGTAGGTTGCGGTGAGGTGCGTAGACGGGACGGCGCGTTGTGTTCCTCACGCGCGCCGTCAAAGATGTCAGCAACCACTGGTGGGGTCCGCAAGGGCCGATGCCTGCCAGGGGTGCGGGTTTGTTCGAAAGAGATACCACGGCCCCTGGCATAAGGGCTACTGAGGGAACACGGGTGGGTTTTAGTCAGTAAAAGTCTGACACGCCCTCCTGCTCTACTCAGCAGGAGAAGTCATTTGATGATTTCCCACCCAAAAAAAAAAAAAAAAAAAAAAATCTTCAAATTAATAAAGTAGTTTTTTTTAATAAATTGGAAAATACCATATTGTGTTAACACACTATCAATCAGAATCTAAATCATTTTGAAAGATATTGCTAATACATTGCTTCGCATGTTCGAAAAATTTGTCTGCTCAACAACACAACGTAAATAAAGCAATGAATGCTAATGAACTGTCAAAACGTAAACCAATCGTAGTAATTGTGTGTTACACAACTACCCCCACACGTTTAAGCCAACAAAGCTAAAGTTTTACTAGCATTACTTCAGTAACATTTTAATATAAATTAGTTAACCTCAAAGTTATACCGAGGATGACACAAAACTGTTTGATTTGATAAATGTAAATGATTTTATTTCTGTAAGTAGGTTTGTACAAACACTTTTTCACGTCAATCATATTTTTAAAACTAGAAGAGGTTGGCGTTTCCTATCTGACTACCCTGTGAAGAAGGCCGAAGCAAACTCAGAGAACACAGTCTCTTTTAAAGTCCAGACATAATCTTGGTCAGATCATGTGAAGACCATGTGGGTAAGAACCACACAGAATGTCAAGAACAATCTCAAGGCATAATAAATACTCGTCAACTTTGCCAAACGAATGATGTGTTAATAGAAATGTTTTGTACCTTGATGCGGCAGTGGCGACAAGCGCAGCGGTTGATGGTGCGGCGGGACGATCAGGTGCTGCGGGCCTGGCAGCGGGGACTCGCCCATCTGACACAACGAATAAACAATTAGCTTGAATACGGTTATGGATGGGAACCAGCGGCGAGATGTCAATTTTTCTAAGAGAGAAGCCGAAGCGAAGCCGGTTTCAAAGAATCGACTATTGACGACACTATTGACGTGCCATTTTTCAAAAGCGGTAGATATGCGTATAACCGAAGGGAAGCCGGTAGGAATTGTGTAATATGGTGCTTTCGCCACTGATGGGAACTGTAATGTTAGGATATATTCACAATCAGAAAACATCACGCTTTTTTTCCTCAAAGGGTTGGACAGAGCTGCCGTCCTTTAACTAGAAAGAAGTTAACCCTCACTTGGTATTTTTGTACTTTTTAATAGAACCTAAGAGAGTTCACAATTCTCTATATTTCTGTCTAACAAACATTTTTACAATTCAAATAATTCTCAAGATATGAGAGTTTGTAGGCCGTTAACTGGAAAGGATTCTTTAAGATAAACAGAAAGAAATATCAATTGATGTGTCCCACAATCAGTAACGTAAGTATCACAGTTTTTAAGAAATAACAATTCGTGCGTTTTTTGCCATTTTCTCGGAAACAACTTTTAGGGTTTAACGCCTGTCTAGTTAAAGGACGGCAGAGAGGTGTACTTATAGTATACCCACATTTTACCAGTTAGGTATGTTTAAGTCCCATGTAATAACGGGCGAGCCTATTATCATCAACCTGTCATAAATACAGACTCTGGGCTGATACTTAGAAATTCCAGATAGAAAAACCCAATATTACACATTATAATAATCTTTTCTCAGCCTTGGGATCGAACCCAGGCTTCATGTTCAGTAGTAGCGCTTGCAACGACTAGAATAACGAGGCAGGTTAAATGATAAAAATAATGAAAATGTAGTAACTTTAAATATCCAACAAGACAACAACTGCTCTAACAAGTGTGCTATGGCCAAGAAGAACAACTATAACCATGATAAAAACAAAAAATATAGATAGACTAGCTCCCGCCCGCGGCTTCGCCCGCCTAGAAGTCTAAAATTATCCCGCGGGAACATACTACCGGGATAAAAAGTATCCTATGTGTTAATCTAGGTTATAATCTATCCGTGTTCCAAATTTCAACCAAATCCATTCAGTGGTTTTTGCGTGAAAAAGTAACAAACATCCATACATACAAACTTTTGCGTTTATAATAATAAGTATACTTAAAGTAAGAGTAATTTATTTAAACTGAATAATACCACAACAAAAAATAGTGTAACATGCTACAATAATTTAATTAGACATGTCATTGTGTAGTAAATTTAAATTTAGACCAATATTTTATTAATTCATTTGATTATAAAGTCTATGACATGACTTTATATTTATTTGTAACATCTGTTAATACCTATTTGTACTATGCGAATAAATAATTTGATTTGGTTCGAACCCTACATGCGCCGGCGCCATTTTGAATCTGTCATGTGTTACTTCTGCGTGGTCCCGTGTGACACCGGCGCATGAGTTTAAAATGGTGATATTTCTATGGTTTGTTACGTGAGCTGTATAAAAGTTACGATCCATTTTCAGCCTATAATGTTCCCACTGCTGGGACACAGGCCTCCTCACGGTGAGATGGAGTAGGCCGTAATCCACCACGCAGTCCCAGTGCGGGTTGGTATATGTCATATGACTTCGAATTGTTGGTTCTAGGACATGCCGGTTTCCTCACGATGTTTTCCTTCACCGTTTTGAGAGCAATGGTGAATAAATAATTTATACAAAGTATAGCGTCTGTCTGGGTTCGAACCTACGACCTAAAACTTGCAAGTCGCGGCCTTTACCACTGGGCCACCACTGCTATCGAACGTTGTAATTGATAATATTAGGTCTTTACCTATGAAATTGCCGTTCTGCAGTACTGGCCATTTCAAATCAAAATAATTTTTGTTTGGCTAAGAATTCTAATTTCAAATTAATTTTATTTTAAAAACATGGATTTTTTTTTCTAAAAGTAGTCATTTCTTTATTGATTAGTGTTACATTTTCATCGCATTTCAATCTTTTTCGTCATCATGGATACGTTAAAAATTCGAGTAATTATGGAATATGAGTACCGTCGTGGCAGCAACGCGGCACAAGCGGCACGCAACATCAACGACGTTTACGGAGCTAACACTACAAACCAACGCACCACCTGTTATTGGTTTGCTCGCTTCCGTTCTGGAAATTTCGACCTGAAAAATGAACCTCGCGGTCGTCCGAAGACTTTGGTCGACAATGACGAATTAAAGGCGATTGTGGAAGCTGATGATACACAATCTACGGCTGAATTAGCAGCAGCTTTCGACGTTAGCGTCAAAACAATATTGGTCCATTTGCGTCAAATTGGCAAGGTAAAAAAGCTTGACAAATGGGTGCCCCACGAACTCAATGATCGCCAGCGCGAAGTACGCGTCGAGACGTGCCTTGCACTGCTCAACAGACACACAAATGAAGGAATTTTGAACCGCATTGTTACCTGCGATGAAAAATGGATTCTGTTTGATAACCGTAAGCGCTCAGCAAGTTGGTTGGATCCTGGTTCAGCACCTAAACAATGCCCTAAACGAAAACTTACCCCTAGAAAAGTGATGGTCACTGTTTGGTGGTCTAGCGCCGGTGTGATACATCACAGCTTCTTACCAAACGGGGTGAGCATTACTGCAGATGTGTACTGTGAAGAACTGAACACAATGATGGAGAAGCTGGCGCATCTCCAACCAGCATTGGTCAATCGCTCGTCTCCGCTGCTCCTGCACGACAACGCGCGACCTCATACTGCACAGCAGACGGTCTCCAAGTTGCAAGAACTGGGGTTGGAAGCTCTCCGTCATCCGCCCTACTCACCAGACCTTGCGCCTACAGACTACTACTTTTTCCAGAATTTGGATAACTTCTTGGCGGGAAAAAAATTTAATACCCGAGAGGCAGTACAAAATGCCTTTGAATAATTTGTTGCCTCCCGTCCAGCTGATTTCTTTAAGAAGGGCATCAATAAACTGCCACTGCGATGGCAAAGATGCATTGATTGCATGGGTGATTACTTCGATTAATACAAATAAAAAATTCATGAAAAAAATTCGTTTAAATTTTTTCATACAAAACGGCAATTTCATAGGTAAAGACCTATTATGACATTACCTGTCTCTGGTGCTGGTGCAGTCTTAGTATGGTCAACAACACTTCACGGTGACGGCTCTGAAGGCCAGGATTGCTCAGCTGTTGCATTAAATGCTGTGCCGTAATCTCGCCGGTTTTCAGTCCTGTGCAAAATTATGTGTTTTGTGGTTGAAATGTATTTGTTAATAACCTGCTTCGATTACGAATGGTAAGTCTGCTAAAGACTTTGTCTAAGTTTAATTTATGTAAATTACAGGCATCACAATAAGATAGTTCAGCATTTCGAAGTTGATTGTCACATCTAGGTATTACAAAGATTGCTAGGTCTATGTTGGTAATTATGAGATTAATTTTGATTTGCGGTTTTCTTTTAAAGTTTTGCATCTTTCTGATACATAATTACGTTTTTGCGAGGTATGAAATGACAATTCTTTAGGACAAAATAACCAAACAAAAAGACCTAGGTGCTGTATTTTTACTATTTTTAGGGTTCCGTACCTCTAAAGGAAAAAACGGAACCCTTATAAGATCACTTTGTTGTCCGTCCGTCCGTCCGTCCGTCTGTCAAGACCGTTTTTCTCAGGAACGCGTGGAGGTATCAAACTGAAATTTCTATATGATACTTAGTTCTACTGTCCCTGGAAGCTGTAGAAAAATCAACCTTCTAAGTCAACGCAATCAAAAGATACAGCCATTTAGGCCGCAAAATTCCGCAAATTTTCGAAACTCGCACGGGAATCAAAACCTACAGGGTACTTCCCGTGAACTTAGAATCTTGAAATTTTGTACGAAGTCACGTCTTATAGTATAGATATAGGAAAAATTACGAAAACCGAAAAATTTTAGTTTCGTCATATAAAAAAAAATATTTTTGACAATTTTGAACTTTTACTTATATACCCACAGGTTTGTACGGAACCCTCGGTGCGCGAGTCCAACTCGCACTTGACCGGTTTTTAATTTAATATTCCGCTCGCTTTCGTGGTGATATTTAGTATTCGTAAGGTTTTATTTAGGTACAATTCTTTGATGTACATGCGCATCTGTAACTTCTACGAAATAAATGTGCTGTACGTATTTAACGAGTAAAGTACGAACCTAATGCTCAGAATACAGAAAGAACCAGAAGACCCGTTCAACTGATATTGCAAGCTGCAGGCTGTGTCCAAAAACAAAATCTGACCAAGATTATGTCGGGACTTTAAAAGAGACTGTGACCTCTGAGTTTGTTTCGGCCTTTTTTTTCAGAGTAGTCAGATAACGCCGACCTCATCTAGTTAAAAAAAAAATGTTTGACGTGTAAAAGTGTTCGTACAAACCTACTTACAGAAATAAAATCATTTATAATTAAAAACAAGTGCCCCGCTCGCCTCACTTCCCACCCGCGTAATATTGCGACATTATTTGCCCATTTTCGGGGTAAATGTTGAGAGTATTTGGGGGTACGAAAATAATAAAATCAAAATTTTACTGTCCTTTTCTATACATGCATCAATACATACGGTTTGCTTTGATAACATTATTTTTTCAAGTCGTTTAAAATATTTTTCAAGTAGTTTTATACATACTACAAGCCCTCAGTTGGTAATAAAAAAAAGGGAAATCATAACTCCTAAATTGGCAACACGTACAAGATGGACCCATTTTTCACGATGACAATTAAAAATTGAACAAATAATTAAATAAGACAATAACTGAATGCGCTACTTGCACTTGAAATGTGATCCCATCCTGTTTTTTTTAGGCTGGCTGAATTTTTAGAGGTAGGAACGACACAAAACGGCATCATTTAAATAAATTGAACACCGGTAAAACACGTCGCGCGATACGACAGTCACAGAGTGACTGATCGGCTGCGCGTCAAACTACTCTATTTGAGAGTATTTTTTGTGGCTTCAGTATAAGGCGCTCTCACGGCTTCTGGTTCTTTTTGTTTTTGAGACCTAATGTTTGTTTTTTTTTATATTTTTATTATTGGTATCTACCATTTTTGTTTAAACGAGAGCGTCAATAATCATTGGCTACAAGCAGACTCAGTTTTAATACAGTATATATAAATTGAATAGGAAAATAGTACCGTCTATATTTTTGTAGACGCATCTAATTTTTAACATAATTCTTTTTAAACATGTTTACTTCGATTTTATAAAGGACGGTAACTGACTGACCTCGCACAATAGCCTGCGCCTCAGGTCGCTGCAACAACTCTCTGTCTGCGGGCGCGACGCCTCCCATCTCGTTGGACGAAGCCGCTTGTTGTTGCTGTTGCTGTTGCTGCTGCTGCTGCTGTTGGTGTTGCTGAGGACAAAAATAGTATCACAGATTTTGAAAGAAAACAAAAACAACTCATTTATCTATGGCTACGTTGACTTAGCCGTTGTTTACAAATAAAAATGTATTTTTTTCTATGAAGGAGTACTCTCTGGAACTACTAAACGGATTACCCTTAGGAGCATAGCAAAAAGTTTTTTTTTTTTTTTTTTGCAAGAGCGATGGGAGAAAACTAAGTTATGAAGAGCGCGGGCGAAACGAGGCGTTGCAATGCGATGAGTCGGAAACAAGAAATTTCACAAGGTCAAACTTACGGGCAGAGGCTAGTACTAATATGAAAAGCACGATGCCAATGAATCTCAGTTTGCAATCGATGCGTGAACACAGCATCTTAATCTATCGTGATTCTTCAATTGACAAGACCTCGGGGCATGCCCATGAGAACACAAACTTTTTGTGGTGCTTTATCGCCGTATCGAAACCTCATTATAGGAAATTTATATGCTTAAATTTAAAAAAAACTTAAGGTCTAAAACCACAATAGTGAAAGTTTTTGCAGTAACTTACCTGCACTTGCAAGAGCTTGTAAAGGAGCTCCTGCGGTATATGCGGCTGCTGTTGTTGCTGCTGCTGTTGTTGTTGCTGTTGTTGTTGTTGCTGATGTTGTTGGTGCTGCTGTTGTTGTTGTTGCTGCTGCGCTTTTTGTTGCTGCTCCATGCTCTTGTTCAGCATCTGAACAAAATCGATTATGGTTCTTTTATGAGACAAAGAAGAAGATTCCACCTTCGGAAGACATTGTAATTAAATAATGTGAAACGAAGTTTAAGTTTGGCAAAACATTACTCTCTTTTATTAATAAGAGGGTTTGTGTTTACAAGCTGTAATAGGTTACCCAAGCAGCTGAGAGAATTATGCGTTACGGAACCCATATAATGTGGCATCATACAGTCGCCAGCAGGTGAAGCTATCCCAAACTGTCAAATTTTCCCAATTGAACATAAACCTTATTCCTTTGCAATAAAGTTGAAAAACTATCAAAGAAATTTGACAGATTGGGGTAGCTTGATGTGCTGGCCTCTGTACCTTTTCTGTATTTTATGAAAGATAGTACCTTAACTGAGTAATATCCGATTTTTGAATTCGAAGTTCAGGTTAAAATCAGGGTCAGGGTAAAATTCAATTGAAAGATTTCAGTTTTTTTAATTCTGTTTTTTAACACCATGAAATAGTAGCCGCCATGTTATTACGGCATACGGCGCGGCGTGTCAATTTAACAACTTTGTAATTTTTATTTAAATATTTATTTTGCATTCAGGAACAGCAAACCACCGATAGGTAGTAGGTAACTTTTTTTTTATTTTTTTAACAATTAGCATACAAAATACCAGCGCATTTGCTTATACAGTAAACTGACGTCATACCCACAGAGCAATATGGCGACCACGGCGACCAGCGTTCTCGTCAAATTACGCGCGAAATTTGAAAATGTATTATGTTAATGCATGTTTACGGCACTAATTGATTAAATCTTTTCAAAAATGGAAACCGTATTCGAAGTCGAGGGTCGTCTATCTACTATATAATAATAGCCATTTATTTCCGAACTTCGGGTACACCATTTGTTAGCAGGAAAGTATTTGGGTCAAAATCAAATCATAATGAGTCCCGCAGCTCGGTGTGCCTTTTGGCATAGGCTTCCTCCAACTGCCTCCATTATGCTCTGTTTTCTGCAACTCTGGTCTACTATGGCCCAAGGTTATAGGGTCTAGTTTAACTTAAAGTTACTACTTCCGGGTGTATGTCCCATGTCATGATAGTTTTTGAATATGTAGCTAAAACCCTCGGGGGCACCCAGATTTTACGTGGACTTTCTTAACAGACCAGGAGGTATAATCAACTTCTGGATGGCATTTCCTGGTTGGAATAACTACCAACGATCGCCATGGCCCACGCACAATAGTCCACTTGACGGACTAAGTGCGGAAACCAAACCAAACCGTGTGCACACAAGTGTCATGTAACAAGCTCATGGGCTGCGGCTGCGGGCGCGGGGGCTCGGGCGCGGCCGGCACGGCGTGCCCGCCCGACACCTGCGGGAGGGCACAACGTACCTGTAACAAGCTCATGGGCTGCGGCTGCGGGCGCGGGGGCTCGGGCGCGGCCGGCACGGCGTGCCCGCCCGACACCTGCGGGAGGGCACAACGTACCTGTAACAAGCTCATGGGCTGCGGCTGCGGGCGCGGGGGCTCGGGCGCGGCCGGCACGGCGTGCCCGCCCGACACCTGCGGGAGGGCACAACGTACCTGTAACAAGCTCATGGGCTGCGGCTGCGGGCGCGGGGGCTCGGGCGCGGCCGGCACGGCGTGCCCGCCCGACACCTGCGGGAGGGCACAACGTACCTGTAACAAGCTCATGGGCTGCGGCTGCGGGCGCGGGGGCTCGGGCGCGGCCGGCACGGCGTGCCCGCCCGACACCTGCGGGAGGGCACAACGTACCTGTAACAAGCTCATGGGCTGCGGCTGCGGGCGCGGGGGCTCGGGCGCGGCCGGCACGGCGTGCCCGCCCGACACCTGCGGGAGGGCACAACGTACCTGTAACAAGCTCATGGGCTGCGGCTGCGGGCGCGGGGGCTCGGGCGCGGCCGGCACGGCGTGCCCGCCCGACACCTGCGCCAGCTGCGGGAAGGCACAACGTCAGAAACACCTTACTAAAAGCCCGATCATTAATTAGCTCGTCTTTTTACAGTCACCAAAACAAATAAGTAAACAAGGTCGTCGGATAGAGATGAAGTTGAAACTGTTTGTTTTCTACTAATTTTATTCAATAAAAAAGCTTGGGAACTTGGGGATAGAAAGTTCCAAACTTGTCTAATGACTTACACAAACATCAAGAGAGCCAGATATTCATAGAGTTGTGCGTTTCAGGTCAAAACCGCGAGTTATTATTGATGACGTTTTAGAGAAAGATAACAAAACACAAAAAATAATAAATTGGGGGAAAACATCCACGCAAAAAGACCATCGCTCAGTATAATGCTACGACCCCACACGAAAATGGGCCCCAGCGTTGGTTTTCAACGCCAGCCGCACATGACATGCAAGATGTATGCATGTATTGTATACCTAATGTACCTGATGGGGAATCACTAGTCATATATTTTAGTTGTGTTTACTGATTTTCTTTTTAGCTACATTGTAATTAATGTACTGTACTTTTTGGAAACTGATATATTGTATACATAAAATAGACAAGGTTTTTTTTGTATAAGATCTACTCACAAGTCTTTTGAAGGCAGTGAGATCATGATCAGGTACATTGTGATGCTGCTGCTGCTGCGGCTGCGAGTGCTGCGGCCGAAGACGTGCTTCCAATTCTTCCAAGCTATGTACTTTGCCGCTGCTTACGTGGTTATTCTCTGCAACAAGAATAGTATAGATTTTTTTTTAGGTTTTATTGTACGTGAATCCATTCTAATAGTGTGAATGCGAAAGTACTAGTAAACTCGTTCCTAATCAACATGAGCTTTTTAACTTTCAGACCTTTTAAAAAAAATCGTCGCAGTAACTAAACTAGGGCATCACGACCAAACGAGTTAGGTTAGGTCATACTACATATTATGGGTTCAAGTGCGACGCCCCCAGCCCACAGGGCCCGAGGTGGCGGCGCGTGTGCACCTAAGCACCTGCCCTTGCGGCACGCGGGCCGCACGCCGCTCCGCAAGTCCCCCCCAGCCCGAAGCGGGTGCCGCATTGGCACCCGCAGCTCATAGCAGGGTTTCCGTCAGTAAGAGTGGCACCCCTGCCCACGCCAGGGCGAAGGACATAAATTTCCACCCCGACAAAAAATGGGCATACTACATCGAAGTTGACGGTTACTTGGTTAATTAGTATTTTTAGGACACCAAAATGGGAATTATTTGAAGCTCATCACCATTTCAGCTGAATAGACGTCCACAGCTGGACATGGGCCTCCCCCAAGCTCCGCCACCTGGACTTTGAAGCTCACAAAGATACATATTTTTACGAAGTATATTATAGAATAATACTTTTGAATTGTTAATTCTTTTTCCTGATATGTGTGGGAGTGATTTCGTGAAAAGGGACAGAAGTGTGTAACAGGAAGCCGAGAATGCGCGCGCTATTTGATTTGACCAATAAGCGCGCGCGATGATAGAGTTGGCCAACTTGGCAGAATAGTCGACATCGGCTTTGCTTGCCATAATAAAAAATAGAATAGAGTTGGCCGACAGATGGTACCAACTGATTACCCTAGAGGTTGATAGAGATTAATTAGAACTTATTTAAAACTGCACGCCTACCATTGCTTAGCTGCCTAAACTTTACAAACACTTCTACATAAATTTTGGTCGAGGGGCGTGCAGTTTTAAATAAGTTGATCTCTACTGTTGTGTGCAGTCAACGTTGTATGCGTGTGTGTAATGAGAAAGAGAAAGGGAAATAGAGAAAGGGAAACAGAGAAGGAAAAAGCATTCCCTGAGCGCTTAACCTACAGTGTTGTGTATAAAGTGAAATATCAGATGTTACACATCATATTCGACTACGTAAGGCTCGCTCGTTTTTTGAGAAAACCAAATGGGTTATTGTTGGGGTTCGAATAAATACGAGCTACTACGGGTTCATTCTAGAACCCGTAATACACAAGAGTGTTCTCACCAGGTCTGTTCTCGTGGCTGTTGGCGTTGGCCCGCAGCAGCAGGTCGAACAGAGACGAGGGCTGCGGGGCGAAGGGCGCGCGCGCGGCGGGCGAGATGGGCGCGAACACGTGCGGCGCGGGCGGCGGCGAGCGCGTCTTGTCCAGCTCTGTGCGGGGAAAGCGTTTTGAACAGTTCTTCTCATATTGAGTAGAATTCATTTTTTCACTTGTGTGATAAACAGTGTTGTAGCCGTTTCCAACTAAAATAAGGGCCAGTGTGAAAAAGTATTTTAAGGAAAACGTTTTACTTAATTTCGATGCGCTGTGATAACTAATGGAATCTTATCAGTGGAAACTAGTAAATGGCCTTCAGTTTCTTATTGTTTATGTTAGCTATGAGTTTCGTGAGTAAATTAAATAAATAATAACCCGTCTCTACAAGATTAAAGACTACGTTGACCAAGACTATTACTGTATGTATGACTTTAAAGTAAATGTTGACCTTTGAATTTGTTTCGCCTTTTATATAATATGACGTGTAAAAGTGATCCGATATCTTATTTACAGAATAAACAATTTAATTTCATGACAGTGCACTTCAATCTAATATCGAACTCAGTGTTATTATGTTAGCTCTCACCATCGACCATATTGTGCAGCAGTCGCTCGTAGTGCTTGGCGTCGTTGGTGGGACTCTCGCGACGGAACCAGCGGCTGAACCGACTGCCGCCCTCCGACTCGCCGCCGCCGTTCTGAAACGAGATTGGCTTTAATGAGGGTTTTCTTACAGCTGTCAGGTCCGGGCACCTGTCAAGTGTCAAAGCACCTACAGACTGAATGGTGAACGAATGAATGAAACGAATGAAATCAAATATTTTAAGTTCATTGTCGAACTGGAAGACGTCTTGTCAAAGTGGGTTATGATGATTTAAACGTAGTTCACTATTAGAAATTAATGATTTAATAAGTTGAGCTGGCAGAGCAATAGGATGTCATGCCAAATTTGGTCTTGAAATATTTCAAACATATTTCTGATGGATCTATTGAAAACGATTGCTGAATATGACAAGGTAATTTTTCTGATTGTATGGGTAACACTGTCTCGTATACTTTCTTCAGTTCACCTTGGTATTAAGGTTGTCGCGAGCCAAGCGTATTTTTAATAGCTGTTTACGCATTTCTTTCGAGATTGTGATATTTTGAAAAATAAATACGCAATAACTAGGAACATTAATGCGATGTTTTTACTGAGGTTCTCAATCACTAAAAACTAACTTGGTCTAGAATACAGCATACACATTTGTTCAAATGTTGACAACCGACAGCGGTTGGTCGGCTCTTCCATGACCAGAAGGCTGGCTTATTTTTAGCCAAAGAATTAGTATTACTATACAACGTGGCAATGCTGCCAACCTTTATAGCACTTTTCCTGTTGACGGTTATGTAGTCGAGTTTTTGATGCCCTATGATAATTTTACCTCCTATTCATATACTAGTTCATATACGAGTAATACTGGTATTTAGCTGCATCCAGTCAGGCTGGAAGACAACCCAAACACAGTTGGAAACAGGCTAGGCAGATGACGACATATTATTATTTTGTTGGCTTTTACATTATTTGGATATTATCTTGGAAATATAAATAATCTAAACTTTTAATGTAGGTACTTACGGTGAGTACGTCGGGTATGGCGTCAAACTTGAGGAACTCGTCAAGGTTGAACTCCGGCTGCTCGTTGTTCGGCTGCGGCTCTTCACTCTTCGACTCCACTCCAGAATCCTTATCCTGGGGAGCATAATTAAGCTTTAATTTCATTTATTTTAATTAAATCAGGCAGTCAGTCAGAAAGACGAAAGTTTTTTGCCGGAAGATCGGGTAAGAAACTTCATGTACAGACACCAGTACATCAAGCTATCCCAAACTAGCAAATTTTCCCAATGAGGGTTTTCTGAAATTACGTTCACTAGGTGGCAGCACTGAGACGTCAGGTCCGGGCACCTGTCAAAAGTGTCAAAGCGCCTAGGGACCGAAGGGTGAACGAAAGAATAAAACGAATGACATCAACTATTTTAAGTTCATTGTCGAACTGGAAGACCTCTTGTCAAAGTGGCGCCAACTGGTGGCTTGAATATTCATGGAAACCCTCATTGAACATGAACCTTAACTTTTTGTAATAAAGTTGAAAATCGATCGAAAAAATTTGACGGTTTGGTGCTTGCGGTCTGTACACATTATTTTCTTAAATCACTACATCTTTCATAAATCGTTACATCAAGATCTCTACTGCTACTATATGTTACATACAAACAAAAAGTCACGCCTTCTTCCCACGGGGGTAGACAGAAACTACAACTACGACCCTTACATACTCCTCGTGCTTCGTTTACGTTCACTCATCAGAGGGGCGATTCTCGTTTCTCGCTTCAAGCTGTCAAAAATTCCTCGAGTTTCCATACATTTTGCCGGGATGAGACTGCGACTAGATTTTGAACGAGAATTGGCCTTCAGGGCTGTTCTACCACATAGTACAAGAACACAAAGCGCCATACATGTGTGGTGTCGGGCGCGGGCGCGGCGGGCGAGCACGTGTCGCGCCAGCGCTCCGGCGCCGGCGAGCGCGACCCGCCGCTGTTGTTCCACTTCTGGGGCAAACGTACATGTTTACGGAACTACCGCCATGTTACTATGCATACTCACGAGCCACACGCGGAAACGGCAGAGGCAACTGCAGCCGGCGACGGCTGGAGTTACCTCTGCAGTTGACGCGTGTCGCTCAGGTGTAGGAGCACTTATTTTTTTTGTTTTTCGGGAATGATATCACACAGGTCAACCTATGAGGTTCTCGGTTGCTTAACCGAACTTGCCTGTGATTTCGAAAAATCGTTCCTCATTCCTAATCTACATTATAAAGGGAACCTCTGTGCAAAATTTCAGCTTTCTAGGTCCAAGGGTTTGGGCTGGGCGTTGATGAGTCAGTCAGTCAGGACTTTTCTTTTTATTTATACAGATGACTTCGTTCTATGAAAATATTCACGATGACTTCGTTCTATGAAAATAAGAAAGGTATGAATCACAATACAGGTAAGAACAAGCTATAAAAACAGTAGTTTTACTCACCTCAGTCTCTTTATTGTTCGCGTTGCCATTCTTCTTAGATATAGGGTCGTCGAAACCGCGCAGCTCGATCGTCTCCAACTGAGATGTGGGGCCTGCACTAAACCTAGAGTACAAACATAAATTCGAATTAGAGATTGCACATGAGCCAAATAGTGACGTCAAAATGAAAATCCAAGTCCAGTCGTTTTCATGGTTTTCGAGGGTGCTGAAGCCGATTGTGAGGTGAAAATAAAGTTTAAGTATTTTAAAACGTTACACGCGGAGGTGAAGAAAAGCATAAAGAACTTCGTTCTTGTCGGGGGTCGCCCCGACGCTCACTCTTTAAAAAAACAAAAAACTATTTTGAATTTAAACAAAATAAACTTAAGCGTTGATTCGTTAATTTCAGGTCAGCTTTCTTGAATGAGTCATTGACATATTACAAACTTGTAGGTCCTTTGAATGAGATTTGGATCAGAAGCATTTGTTTTTAAAAGAGTTTCTTGCCTGCTCTTCTCTATATGAAACGACTAATTTGAACCGTGCACCTAGCTTTTGACGTTTCATGAGTGCCCATGTGATACAAAATATTTTGATTTTGCGAAGAGGAAAAATAAGTAAGTCTCACCATTCGGGTTCATCTTCTTTCTCAAGGCGTCGTTGAGAATAGCGACCACCAGATCTACGGTTGTCCTCTCTGTAAACAAAAAGATAATAATGACATGTAAAGCATGGATTAAAAAACAATCATTCCGGCGATTAATACGTACAAAGGCCATGAACTTGGACTAATACTAGGAGGATTATTTTAAGGGTGGATAATAATGTTAAATGGCAATAGCCTGCTACATAACAAAACGGAATGCATTTTGATTACGTTCCAACCTCTGGAAACCAATGAGAGCAGTGGTCGCCCAATGGTAACTGCCACGACTTACAAATTATAGGTCGTGGGTTCGAACTTTATGTTGTGAAAAATATTTCATCACAGCTGCTCTAAAAATAGCAAAAGAAAACATCGTGAGGAAACCGGTATGTCCCAGAACCAAATATTCAACGACATGTGGATTCCGCCAATCCGCACTGGGCCCGCTCGGTGGAGTATGGTCCGCTCCCTCTCAGAGAGGAGGCCTGTGTTCCAGCAGTGGGAACATTATAGGCTGATTATGCTTATGCTTCTGGAGGCCGAAACAAGTTACCCAGCTCCTGATTTCAATAACTATGATATATTAGGTAACGACACACAACTTCAGACTTGTATTCCAAACCCAGCAAATGAAGAGTGGCGATCAAAGATCATTGACAACGAGTCACAGGGTGTGTACAGATCTGGCGAATGCGCCAGATCTGCGCCATGCGCGTGCTGCACGTGTGCTACTACTGCAACTATTTGTTGCGCCTCTCGCGTGCAGCTTACACATCGCTCGCATGGTACAAGGGAGCATGCGTACCGCACGTGCAGTTTGCTTGCATGCACGTCAGTTCGCTGCTATTGTCAACCCTCACTTTTGTTACTTGCTTTTGACGATGGCGGACGATAACACGATTGCCACCATTATTACTACAGCATCAGCTATTTTATTAGTGAAGTGTTTAGAAGAAAAGAAAGCGATGTTGGTGGCAGATTTCATTTTACAGACGAAGACCGAGTATAGTATCAGAAATGAAAAGCCAACAAATTAGTGGACATTATGCATTTTTTTTTAAATTTAGTTGATTTAGTATGCGCGCGGCTCTTGCGCCGTTCACTGGCGATGCACAGCTTGCGCGCGAACGGCGAACGGACGGCGCGCGAACATGAAATACACGTGGGCAGCACGCGTGCAGCTCGCGTTCGGCAAATCTGCACGCACCCACAGATACACAATGGCGTACATACCAACAAAAGTAATAAATAAGTACAAACCTGTGTTGCATCTTCTCGTTGATAAATCTATCGTCCCGTTCCCTCTTGATGTCAGAGGAGTAGGAGTCTCTACCGAACGAGCGCCGTTCGAACCTGTGCGAAAGTAGTTGTTATATTTCTTCGCTTCATTCTTCAGATATATTATAACCAGGTAGTCCTTTTAATCTACAAGACAACATGCACACTTTAAGAGATTTATGAAAATCGATATAAGTATCGACTTTTTACAATTAAGTCGATTCTATACTGACCATAACCACACCACTAGTCAAGCTGTCATTCTTTTTTCGTGCACGATAGCAAGCACACACGCGCTCACTAGTTATTAAAAATGCCGAAAAAACGGGAATATTCTCAAGAAATTAAAGACTATCGACGTAAAATCAAGAAGTTGGAGGATGAAAGAAGACGTAAACGTCGTAGAATTATGATTGAATCTTCATCTGATTCCGGTATGTATTGTACTTACAACTACCCTCAATTATAAATTATTATATAGTGCCATCTAATCTTCGAGGATATTAGGCGCATGGTTTTATTGCGATACCTATTATGTGTAGGATGCTTATGTGCTATTCATCTAGTAGATTTTTTGCCCGGCGGTTAACCGTGAGTTAACACGAAGGCTATGATTTTTCAAACACATTATAGTGTTTCGCCTGGCGGTCAACCGAGCGTTAACACGATGGCTATACTACGAGTTTATATATACACAGTTAATACAACCTAAATGATGATCCACAATTATGAAAATAATTCTGGCGGTTAACCGTGAGTTAACACAAAGAACAAATATGTGGAATTCAAAGTTACGTCTTATACCTTTCAGACGACAACGAATCTTTACGTTCCGCCCCCGACGCCAACGTAGAAGAAAATCAGACGGCGATTGACGATGCACCTAATTATATTCCTGACGACGCTCCCAGGCCGACCACGGAAGCATCAACTCCTAGCCTGGAAGATAGTCCCTGCCCAGCGCTCGATCCCGAGCTCTTAATGGCACTTGGAGAGGAAACAGACAATACTCCAAAGTTTGGTGATAAAATTCATCATAGCTTAGCTCAGCGATGGGAACCTATCCTCAAGAAGGGATTATCAAAGGAAGCAAAAGATAAGTTATTCAAAGATTACCTTGTGCCTGAAAACTGCACTCTGCTCCAAGCACCCAAACTGAATAACGAAGTTTCAGCGGCGATTTCGGAAGCGTCTCGTCATAGAGATAAGAGGAAGGAAACTGAGCAGCAGCAATTAGGTGTTGGCGTCTCAGCCATTAATAAAGCTCTGACCGTCATGCTTACGAGCGACAATAAAATTGAAGCAATAAGGATTATGAGCGACGGATGCCGTATCCTGAGTGATCTCCATTACCAGGAAACACAATCGCGAATTAGCGTCATAAATTATGCACTAGCTAAACCCTTTCTCAACGTCGTTCAGGATTGCGAAAGGGACGAAACTCTATATGGCAACAAATTAGGGGAAAAAATAAAAGCCTCCAAAACTATCGAGAAGCAAGGCATGTCGATCAAAAAAGGCCTAAAAGGTCAAAAAGGTACCTCAGTAATGGAACCAACGACATCCAATTCACGTCCCCAGTATCAATACCGACAACCAGGTGCCTACCAGGGAAACTGGACAGGCCCCTCACGGTTCCTACAGAACAGGGGGGGGCGGAGAGGTCCGAACAGGGCGAACAACACCACGAGCCGTCGGCCTCCACCACAGCAGACGTCGAACTCGGTCGCCGTGAACAAGTCGAGGGCACCTGCGACGCGCCAATAGCTCAGGTACAACACGCTGGTAGAATTTCTCATTATTATGATTGCTGGCTCAACATAACTTCTAATTCTGTAATTTTAAATTGGATACGTAATGGTTTTCCTATACCGTTTGATTTTAACGTGACACAAACTCATGTACCTTACGTTTCAATATCAGAGAGGGAAAAAGTTGACATGTTTTTAGCTATACAAAAATTGTTAAAATTAGGTGCGGTAAGCCCTTGCACACCTACTAAGGACCAGTTTATTTCAAAAACATTTTTAGCCTTAAAGTCTAATGGTGATAAAAGATTTATTTTAAACTTAAAAAACTTAAACCAACACGTTTCAAAATTACACTTCAAAATGGAAGACTACCGAACGGCATCTAAATTATTACCTATTCATGGCTTTATGGCTACTATAGATTTAAAAGAAGCATATTTCCTTATACCAATTCGTAAATCAGATCGCAAATTTTTGAGATTCCAATTCGAAAATGAGAACTCCAACATCGATACCTACGAGTTCAATTGTATGCCATATGGCCTTTCGGTAGCACCAAGAGCCTTTACTAAAATCATGAAGGAAGTGGTATCCCATTTACGCTATCAAGGCTTTAAAAATGTTGTTTTTCTCGATGATATCCTTTGTATCGGTGATGATTATCAAGAATGCCTCAAAAATGTTAAAGCAACTTTAAATCTTTTAGAATGTCTCGGGTTCGTAGTAAACTATGATAAGAGTTCTCTTGTTCCTAAACAAACCTGTAAATTTCTGGGATTTATGTTTGATTCCGTAAATCAAACAATTTCTTTGCCATCCGACAAAAAACAAAAAATTTTAAACCTTGTTGAGAAATTCTCAGAATCGTCTCAGTTCTTAGTTAGAGAATTTGCTCAGCTAATAGGAGTTTTGATAGCCGCGTGTCCTGCGGTCAAATATGGTTGGTTATATACAAAAAATTTAGAGAGACAAAAATTTCTAGCCTTACAAAAATGTCCTAGCTTTGATAGACGGTTTAAACCTCACCCTATAATTCTAAACGATTTAAATTGGTGGCAAAGGAACGTGGTACATTCTAAAAACACTATCAAAACACTTAACTTCGAATTAGAGGTTTATTCGGATGCTTCACGTACCGGTTGGGGAGCCGTGTGTAATAACGAACGAGCTCATGGAGCTTGGAAAAATTGTGAACTTGAACAACACATCAACTACCTAGAGTTGTTAGCGGTTTTCTTAGCCTTGAAGTATTTCGCAGCAAACAAATCCGATTGTTCAGTTTTACTGCGTGTTGATAACACAACAGCCATCAGCTACGTGAATCGAATGGGTGGGATCCAATTCCCCCATTTGAATAATCTTTCTAGACAAATTTGGCAATGGTGTGAAGAGAGAAACATCTGGTTATTTGCCTCGTACATTAATACCAAGGCAAATTACGAAGCAGACGAAGAATCTCGAAGGCTAAATGTCGATACGGAATGTGAATTATCCGATTTAGCCTTCGAACGAATATCAAAAAGTTTCGGTGAACCCGAAATCGACCTATTTGCCTCTCGGGCCAATACCAAATGTCAGGATTATATGTCATGGAGAAAGGATCCTGACGCTCTTTCCATAGATGCCTTTACAGCAAACTGGAACAATAAGTTCTTTTATGCTTTTCCCCCTTTTCCCCTTATTCTTAAGAGTCTTCACAAAATCATACAGGAAGGTGCCACTGGTATTCTAGTTTTTCCATTTTGGCCATCCCAAGCCTGGTATCCACAATTAATGAAAACAAGAGTTTCCGACATAATTTGGATATACCCTAACGAACATCATATCGTATCATGTTACAGAAATCCCCTTATCCTGGGTGCCACAGTACTCTCAGGCAGGCGTTCACGCTGCGCAGCGTCCCCGAATCAGCCCTGGACCTGATGCTGGCTTCTTTATCAAAGAACACGGTGCAGCAATATAACGTGTCGTTCAAATTGTGGTGGCAATATTGTGTAAATAATAATTATCACTCTTTTGATTGCTCTGTTCCGATAGTATTACGATTTTTAAGCGAGCAGTTTAATAGAGGAAGTTCGTACGGAACTCTCAATAGTCACAGATCCGCGTTATCCCTTTTATTAGGTGGTAATATTGGATCTGATGACCGAATTAAACGGCTGCTCAAAGGAGCGTTCAAATTAAAACCTAGTTTCCCCAAGTACCACAGTACATGGGACCCACAGATCGTATTAAATTATGTTTCTAATTTGTACCCCAATAGAACCCTTAGTAGGGAAAAAATAACCAAAAAAGTGGTAATATTATTAGCGTTAAGTACTGCCCAACGCGTTCAAACACTATCGTTGATAAAGCTTGAAAATATAACAAAAGTAGCTAATGGTATAAATATAGCTATCAAAGATATTATAAAAACATCCGCGGCAGGGCGTGATCAACCGACCTTATTCCTGCCGTACTTTAGACAAAACCTTAGCATATGCCCCGCGACTACTCTCGAGGATTATCTCCACGTCACAGACGAAAACCGACCTGCTAACTTATCCAATCTCTTAATCACTGTGAAGCGCCCCTACAAGGGCGCGACAGCACAGTCAATAAGCAGATGGATAAAGCAGATATTGGCCGAGAGCGGCGTGGACGTGGCGGCGTTCAGCGCGCACAGCACGCGCCACGCCGCCACGTCTGCGGCTGCCGCGGCCGGGGTCTCCGTCGACGTTATAAGGAAAGCCGCGGGATGGACTAATGCGTCTAAGGTTTTTGCCCAATATTATCATCGTCCAATTATAGACGATAATAACTTTGCTCAAGCGATCTTCCATGATCAAGTTAGCTAATATATTTATTATTATGATAGGTAACTAAAAAATATTTGAATTGTGTACTTTTTAGAAATAAATACATGTTTAGTTATATTCTTATCCTTAACTTTTATGTTAATATTGATTAAACCATCGTATTCTTACAAAATATTTGTTTTTAATTATCAAACGCAAAACTTTTCTCTAAACCTCTACCTGGTTATAATATATCTGAAGAATGAAGCGAAGAAATATAATATATGATCAAACGAACTTCACAAGCGAAGTTCGATCAATATTATATGAGTCGCTTCATTCGAAGATATAGGTTCCCTCCCAACCCAATCCCGGTGACACAGTTTTGCGTTTGCCTTAATTATCTCTAAAAGAATGACAGCTTGACTAGTGGTGTGGTTATGGTCAGTATAGAATCGACTTAATTGTAAAAAGTCGATACTTATATCGATTTTCATAAATCTCTTAAAGTGTGCATGTTGTCTTGTAGATTAAAAGGACTACCTGGTTATAATATATCTTCGAATGAAGCGACTCATATAATATTGATCGAACTTCGCTTGTGAAGTTCGTTTGATCATATATTATAAAGACTGCTTCGACGTTTATTGCCGTGGTGCAAAACTTATATCGTAGTATTGTACTAAGACTACTGCCGGTCTATTCTGTAAGATCTCATCGTGAAGTGAGAGTAAAGTGAGCCATTCCATGAGATGCTTTGTGAGATTTTTACAGAATAGCTCAGCTGTTCAGAGTGAGTTTTTGAGATGGCTGAATGAGATGAAGACAGAAGGAACTGATTTTCTGTGGTGTACCTTTGTAAAATGCATGTCTACATTATCTATTAGAACAGCTTTTTTAGCAACAAACGGTATGAAATCCTGGCTGAACCAGTTTTTTTTTTTTTTTTCAAAATTTAATTGTTCCTTTCTGCTCTTGCATACAGTCCCCTCTCTTAAATTCATCTGAATAATAAAATGTTGGCAGTAATATACAACGCACGCAAATTCTTAATACGCGCATCACCTGTTATCTGTCATTTTGTTTTAGGCCATGGAATACTAATAATGTTCACCATGTCACCACCACCATCCAACGGACCACCACCAACCATTACAATATTCTTTTCTTTTCCGCTGCAACAGTCCAATGGCCAAGTCTTGAGATTAGTTATTGGTCTATTGATACGAAAAATATCTGTTTACAATATCTTGATGGTCAAGATATTGGACAGAAATGGCCATATTAAATTATATATTTTCACACATACATAACCTCATACCTTTTTCCTATGGGGGCTTGTGGCTAAGTAACAATAGCTGCGCGGGTCGATCGATCAGGTTAAGCTACTCTTGCCGCGGTTGGTTCGTAGATGGGTGACCATCTTTACATACCAAGACCCCTCCGTGCCTCGAAAAGCACGTCAAGCCGTTGGTTCCGGCTGTCATTTGTGGATCTTTGACAGTCGTTACGGGTCGTCAGAAGCCCGAAAGTCTGACAACCAGTCTTACCAAGGGGTATCGTATTACCCAGTAACTGGGTTGTGGAGGTCAGATAGGCAGTCGCTCCATGTAAAATACTGGTATTCAGCTGCATCCGGTTAGACTGGAAGCCGACCCCAACATAGTTGGGAATAAGGCTAGGCAGGTCTGGTGTGGTAGGCAGAAACTAAAGTATTCTTCAGAAAGGTCAAGTGTGTATGTAGCACTCGCAACCGGCGTGCGAGTATGGCCAGATGTTTGAAAGTAAACGAGGCAAAAGTAATATGTGAGGATTGTAGCAGGTGGTGTTATGTAGTTTCTGCCCACGGCCGTTATACAGTTAACCATGAGTTCAGCATGACATTATAGTTCTAGAATGATATGCTGAATTCATGGTTACAGTTTGCGCACTGATTAAAAACTTATCCTGTATATTTATACGCATTTAAGTCGTTAAATGCAGAGTTCTAATTTCAGAAGCCCTGTCTTAATGTCTGACGATCAGTTGAATTGCGTTAACCAGTAATTGTTCGAAGGACAGATTGGCAGTCGTCCTATGTAAAACACTGCATCTGGTTAGACTGGAAGCCGACCCCAACATAGCTAGGCAGATTATAATAAAAATCCAGTCATACCTGTCGTTATTAGGCCTGGTGTGTTCACGGTCGCGGTCACGTTCCCTCTCGCGCGGCGGGCGGTAGGGCTCTGCCCCTCGGTACTCGCCCTCTTCCCACGTGTTGTTCGGCACGTCTCGCACCATGATGCGGCCCGAGCCGATGCGGCGACCTCCTGCGGCGGAAACAGGAGTTATGGCACTGCCTTTGGGAATGAAAGGATTTGTGTTTAAAAAAAATAATGAAGCAGTACTTCAGAAGCAAATTTTCAGGAGGCGTATGTTTAGAATCAAATATATAGAGATTCAGGTAATGCATAAACTTGTTATGGACTCGAATAACTTGTAATTTATGAATAAATTCTTGTACAAGGCGACCCGATGAAATTCCTTCGAATTTCACTAATAATGTTATACTATATTACGTTCATAGTACTGATGGATGTATGAGTAGTTATTACGTACAAATAAAATTTAAAAAACTGGTCGTTTTTTTTTATACAAGCTTTTTCAAAGTTAGGCAGTATGTCAGCGGAGTCGTGAGGTAGGAAGGAAATACACACCAATCGAATTTATTCATTTTCAAAACAGAGAAATTTATTGGTGGATTTTTTTTATGCAGTAAAGCAAGCCAGAAACTATAAATTTGAGTTAGCTAGTGCTAAAAGCAAAAAATAAAGACTAATAATATTAAAGTGATTTAATATAGTTAAAATGTCGGCAGAACTTTGTAGAATGCACGTTAAATCTGAAACGTGCTTCCCTCTGGTTTCTGTCATTTTGTTCTAGGCCAATACTTAGGAAAATATCCCTAGTATAACCAAGCAATAAACTGACTTTTAATATGTCCTGAAGTATATTAGAACACTGGTAATCTGCAATATGCAGATTGCCATTCTCACTCACCCCTTCCACAAAGCCAATAAGCTAATGTTAGAAGACTTCGACATAATAGTTCAACGAATGCGACTAGAACTTAGGCTTGCCTGGCGCCTGAAGGCTTCATCAAACAGGCGCGATGCGACACTTGTCATATAAATTGATCTACGTGAGTCGCGTAGCGCCTGTCTGCAGGAGCCTTAAATCGTTTTGCTATTGCCGTTTATCGGCTTGGTTGTTAGATTGACAATAATCTAATGGAAACCAGAATATTGTACTGCTACGGCCACAACCACTTTTTAATTTTTATTAAATAAATATTCAGCCGACTGCTCTGTAAAATTCTCAAAAATGTAGGTGAAGTGATAGCCTGTCATTCTGTCAATTGATGCTAGGGTTCGACACTATTGACAGCTCGCTTCAACTTGGTTTTCACATTGAGATTTTTACAGAATAGACCCGTAGTTTGTCATAATTATGCCAGTTAGCTCGCCCTAAATGCATTAAGTGCGAATTTCACCAATACAACTAAATGCGATCAGCACATCTAAACCGCGTTCAAGAGCCGTCAGTGTCAATAAACAGAAAGTAATGACGCTGACAGTCGTTAAACGCGATTAATGTGCTGATCACATTCAGTTGCATTGGTGAAATTCACCCTTAATGCATTTAGGGCAAAACGTATTTAAAACATCATTCTGTCTCTTGTTATCTTCAAAAGACTGATGGAAACAGAGCGATGTTTTAAATATGTTTATTATTACAGTCGAGTTGATTAATATATTGGCCCTTTCAGGCTTCAAAAACATATGAACGGCAAAAAAGTTCATAATGCTCATAGTTGTCACAACTATGAGCATCATTAAATTGTGGTCAAGATTTAGATTCTAAGGAATATGTGACTGCTGTTTCTCATAATTTTTCATAATAGGTCTTTACCTATGAAATTGCCGTTTTGTATGAAAAAATTTAAACGATTTTTTTTCATGAATTTTTTATTTGTATTAATCGAAGTAATCACCCATGCAATCAATGCATCTTTGCCATCGCAGTGGCAGTTTATTGATGCCCTTCTTAAAGAAATCAGCTGGACGGGAGGCAACAAATTCTTCAAAGGCATTTTGTACTGCCTCTCGGGTATTAAATTTTTTTCCCGCCAAGAAGTTATCCAAATTCTGGAAAAAGTAGTAGTCTGTAGGCGCAAGGTCTGGTGAGTAGGGCGGATGACGGAGAGCTTCCAACCCCAGTTCTTGCAACTTGGAGACCGTCTGCTGTGCAGTATGAGGTCGCGCGTTGTCGTGCAGGAGCAGCGGAGACGAGCGATTGACCAATGCTGGTTGGAGATGCGCCAGCTTCTCCATCATTGTGTTCAGTTCTTCACAGTACACATCTGCAGTAATGCTCACCCCGTTTGGTAAGAAGCTGTGATGAATCACACCGGCGCTAGACCACCAAACAGTGACCATCACTTTTCTAGGGGTAAGTTTTCGTTTAGGGCATTGTTTAGGTGCTGAACCAGGATCCAACCAACTTGCTGAGCGCTTACGGTTATCAAACAGAATCCATTTTTCATCGCAGGTAACAATGCGGTTCAAAATTCCTTCATTTGTGTGTCTGTTGAGCAGTGCAAGGCACGTCTCGACGCGTACTTCGCGCTGGCGATCATTGAGTTCGTGGGGCACCCATTTGTCAAGCTTTTTTACCTTGCCAATTTGACGCAAATGGACCAATATTGTTTTGACGCTAACGTCGAAAGCTGCTGCTAATTCAGCCGTAGATTGTGTATCATCAGCTTCCACAATCGCCTTTAATTCGTCATTGTCGACCAAAGTCTTCGGACGACCGCGAGGTTCATTTTTCAGGTCGAAATTTCCAGAACGGAAGCGAGCAAACCAATAACAGGTGGTGCGTTGGTTTGTAGTGTTAGCTCCGTAAACGTCGTTGATGTTGCGTGCCGCTTGTGCCGCGTTGCTGCCACGACGGTACTCATATTCCATAATTACTCGAATTTTTAACGTATCCATGATGACGAAAAAGATTGAAATGCGATGAAAATGTAACACTAATCAATAAAGAAATGACTACTTTTAGAAAAAATAATCCATGTTTTTAAAATAAAATTAATTTGAAATTAGAATTCTTAGCCAAACAAAAATTATTTTGATTTGAAATGGCCAGTACTGCAGAACGGCAATTTCATAGGTAAAGACCTAATATTATTGCCTAATGCACAGCATATATTATTGAACCGTTCACATGTAGACATATTTTTGATCTATAGGTTCTATAGAATTGATTGAGCTATCCAATGCTCACAATATTTTGAATCCTTGACGGTGCCAATATATTATTGAACTCGACTGTACATTATTTTTTAGTATTTTGTGAACACCTGAAACAGATTAGAACTTATACCTATAAACAATACTTAACAACATCATGCCTTGTTCCCCCGAAGGGTTGTGCAGAGTTGTATATATAGTACACCCAAATTTCGCCAGTCATGTTTAAGTCCCATGTAGTGATAGACACCGGGCTGCTACCAAGAAATTTCAGGTAGAAAAAGCAAATAACACTTTGCCCGACCTAGGACTCGAACCCAGTTATACCTATAAATTCAATTTATTAATGTAACTGTTGGAGTATTTATTTTAAACAATATTTCGGTCGGTAGTATATGTTGCAGAAAGTCCTGCGGCCATACCTTGATCAGGTTTCGTCGGATGCAGCGCGGGCTGGTGGGCCGGGGGCCCGGCTGGCGCGGCGGCTGCGAGCGGCGACTCGGGCCGGGTGCGCGCCAGGTGCGGCGGCGGCGCGGGGGCCGGCGCGGCGCCCGGGGCTCCACAGCCTGACGTGAAGCTACGGCGCTGCGGCGACAGCACGATACCTCCGCCGCTCGGCTCGCTCTCCTTGCGGACGCGCTCCCGAGGGTCGGCGGAACGGCGCTCCCGGTCGCGGTCGCGGCCGTACACGCCCTGATTTGTGGGGTGATTGAGGGTATTTACAAAATCAGCCTATAATGTCGCTACTGCTGGGACATAAGCTTTCTCTCTTCGAAAGGGAGTAGGCTGTATTTTTTTGGGTTCTAGGCCATACCGGTTTCCTCACGATGTCTTCCTTCGAGAGCAGTGGTGATGAAATAATTTACACATGGCCAGCCTGGGTACGAACCTACGACATACAAATCCTAAGCCGCGGCTGATACCACAGGCCCACCACTGCTGAGGATATTTATCACGTGTTAATGGAATGTGACGAGAACATACATGAAAGAAAATGTGTTTGGTGTGGCATGTAACAGCATATGTATAAGCATCCCCATTGTCGAAGGAAGCTAGAATATTATATCGATTGTTGTTAGTTACATACTAGAATGAATAGGAATGATAATATCATGTGATTTCGGAATTACTCATTGTTACCATTGTTTAGTTAATGAATATCTTCTGTTACGTGAGTGACATTATTATGACTAATAAAGGCTGATTTTACCAAAGCCAGATATCTTTTATCCGTGGAATATCTTCATCTTTCACTCGTAATGAAAATTCAGAAGTTTAACATCGACTGAAAGATGCCGAATGAACACGAAATGAATCAAAAGTTAAAAGTGTATTCATTAGTGAATCGATCCAACGATGTTGGTTTTCGGCATGGCACTCGCGCTCCGTTTGATCAAAAAATTAAAGAAATGAGCAAATAATAGTAAAAATGAACATTCACTCGATTGAAGCGTCTCATATCGGGTTAAGTAGAAAGGACAAGTATTTGGGTGGGAGAGGAGGGTCGGGCATTGAATGAAACATTGTAACGTTGTGGAAAGAATGTCATGTAAAATGTGTAAAGACCGTGTGTTCTCCTATTAAAAAAATACAAATAAAACAATAAAAGAATTTCGGGCGCCTTGGAGATGCACACTGTATGTTTTAAATAAACAAAATTTTGCCAGATCGAACACATCGGAGAATCTTTTAATCTGCCGGAGTTAGCTGAAAACTAAGATAATTTATTATGTCAGTGCATCTCCAAGGCGCCCAAAATTCTGTTTTTTTTTTTTTTTTTTAATTGGTGAACACACGGTCTTTACACATTTTACATTACATTGGACAAGCTCCCTTTTCATTGGACAAGTTCCCTTTACATTTGACACACAACATGACAACATATTTTAAGACAGTATGAGGTGATATATTTTGATGCTGGCTTGATTCACACCCCTGTTTTAATAAAGTTATGCCAAACTTAATCCTCGAAAAATTCATGTTGAATCTGAAGGTTATATTGTGTATTACTTTACTCCGCGTTTAGTTTAGGAGCGGGTTTAATTTCAAATTAATCACTGTTAATGTCCTGCTTTCTTACCACTATGTAAGCCTTTTTTATGTCCCGGGGTGAAAAATCCTCGTGGATGTCCTCCGCCCCAGGGCGGGCGAAGGGGTCTGTCAAACTCTAACTGACTAAAAACCATCCCCGGTGTTCCCTTCCCACACTTGGACTGGGGATCATGGGAACTTGTGCGCCTTCCACGTTTCCTGGACCGCTACGTAAGCCTAGGTCAATCTTTAGAATCACACACACAAAGGTATTTAATACGTGTAGTGTAGTTTTGGTTACCTTATGGTTTTCGTTGGGTGCATCTCCTCTCGCGCCTCGGTCTTCTTCGTTGGGCGAATCAGAACGTCTCTTCAACACCCTGTTGAACATTTCAATTTCGGAATGAATGGCTGGCGACAAACACATTAAGGAGTATGCGCTAAGGGAGCCTGCGAATATACAAGACGTTTTTTTTTATCCCGTAACTCTAGGGTATGAATGAGACCATGTAAAAGAACCAACCAGCATATGAATAATTTATCAATTAATTTTTTTTTGTTTTAATTTTTACAAACAAAATAATTCGACAAAGTCACGATTATTAATGTCAAATTCAAATTCATTTATTTGACATTAATAATGTAAAACACCCTTACGTGAAATATGTCAACGTCGCATTTTTTTTAGCTTTAAATATGAATTACTGGTTAGAATGAAAATAAATGACTCGTATTTATTAATGAAACTTAGTTAACTACACACATGGAGAGTCTAGTATTATATAACATTACATAGTATTTTGTACGGTAATTTGGCAACGTTGCAAAAGTAAAGATTCGTCATACGGGTGACAATTGTTGACCTAAATTAATTATGATTGATGATATCTACGACACCATGAATTTTGAACCACATTTTCTGGGACTATTTGTATAATTTGTACTTAACCCTCTATAACCATCGAGTTATGGGATATTAAAAGAAATACACATTGTTATAGTATTTACTGTATACGCGTATATACAGAATTGTAATCAGTAGGGTCATGGTCATCGATCTAAGTTCATCCCCATTGAACTATTATTTCATGAAAAAAGTAACACACTGAGATTTAAAGAATTAGAATACAACCCTATTGATGATTTAAGGGACTTACTAGAGAATGGGCAGCAGCGTTCTCTATGCACTTTACCACCATACTGCGATCGCCAATCCGCCTGCCAAGCGTGGCATATATGACAAAACCCCGCTTTTTGGGGCTTTTAGGGCTATTTCCAACAGTGGACGTCTTTCGGCTGAAATAATGATGATGATGACGATTGATAATTTTAATGATTAGGTATCGTTCTGTAAAGCCATATTTGTTTCGGTCGCAAATCATATATTAATCAGCATACAACCGCACCTGCGAATTCAACACTATTTTTTGCAATTGAAAAAAAGGTTGTAGTGGTAATGTAGCCTTAGAAGGGTAGGATTGTTGTGTTGACCAGCATGTACTAATTGACAAGGCCGGTCTTGCTCGAATGTTCAATCGAAACCAATAGACGAAGATTCATAATTATGATATGGATGAACGGACAGCTGATTCATTTTCAGCTAAACAATTCATGAATATTCTGCAAGAAAACGAGGAAGAAGAAGACATCTGTTGAGTCGAATTTGAAGAGTATGAATCAGATTAAAATAATAACAGAAAACAGAACTACAGTTTAAATCAATCACCTATATCAATATCGATAATCATCATGCAGTAAACACAGTATTTTTCGTGTCCTTCACCACACAATCCTCACCTTTGAAAATTTCCTGAAAGTCTATTTTGAGATCGCATAAAATAGTTAAGAAATTGTCACCAAGGTTAAAAAGAATGTCGCATTAGGATTCCAAAGTTATAGCTATATGTTGGTGAGGATTGAGGGGTGAACGTCTCCTGTGTGGAGACGTTTACCTCAGGGCAAGCAAACGGCTGGGAGTATCGATTTGGTTTCATTTCCAAAAAAATTGTCATAACGCTACGCCAAATCTGGAAAATAGTCATTAAGGAATTCCAGATATATAAAGGTTTCTTGATGAGGATTACGTGGTGAGCCTTTCTCGCCACAATCCTCATCTGATAACAGCGGAACGCTTACGTTTTTTAATTAGAATTTGGTTTCAAGAAATAGTCGTCTCTAATCATGATAATTTCGACCTGGTTTATTAAGGAGAAGTATGTTAATCTTCCATGTAAACTTCTTTCTTCTTTTTCTTCCGCACCTCTCTATTAGTCGTAGTCTCGGTAATCACCCCCTTTTTAGTCATATCATCATTCACACAGTCCATCCATCGATTCTTTTGTCATCCCCTACTCTTTACCCCAGGGATGAAAGCTATCAATACCGAACACATATTGTTTGAGTACTCACAGCGCAAGCGCCTCGCAGTTCGCGAACGCGTTCTCCAAGTTGCGCTTGACGAGCGGCGAGTTGCGCAGGCGCATGAGTTCGTCCCGGGTGTACTGCAGCGTCTTGCGGGCCGGGCCCACCGCCAAGACGGCCGGGTCTCCGCCCCCGCCGCCAGACACCACGTTGTCCTCACCTGGGAAAGAGACGGACATTAGAGTAGTAAATAAGGCCTACAGTAAGTAAGTTATGTAGGTGGTATATTTGCATATTGTTTATTTAAATAGTTGAATTATTTATGTGTGTGTACGGTTACCACAGAGACAAGTAACAACTGTTGTCGTATATTGTTGAAGTTGAAACTGATGGATATTTTTCGGAAAAAAAAAATTGAATGAATAGAAAACAAACATTTAATTTATGAAATAAAATTTTATTCGAAAACATTCATCGGTTTCTTACTAAACGTCAACTTCTTTTTTAGTGACTGCACCATGATTTTTTTAAATAAATTAATAAAATTCATGGGGAACAAAAGTTGCACAAAATTGTTTCAGAAAACTGTTTTTTTGTCGTGGGTAATATATTGCGCCTATACAGGAAAAGTTTTTATCCAATGCGCAAATTGTAATCATGAATTCAGCATATCATTCTAGCTAGACCCCTTCGCAGAAATTTTACGCCGGATACAAAAAAAAATCTGCTGTTTCATACATTTTGACCGCGTGGGTATTGCACTTTTCTATGAAACAGCAGATATTTTTTGTACAACCCCCGAAAAGTTTCTGCGGTAGGGGTTCTAGAATGATATGCTGAATTCATGGTTACAATTTGCGCACTGGATAAAAACTTACCCTGTATAACATGCAATGTTGCTAGCAACATGTACAGGAAGAGTTGTTATTTAGTGCGCAAAGTTTAACCATGAACGCACTGGATAAAAACTTATCCTGTAGAAGCCTCGAATTACTGATACATAGTATATATCTAAACAATGATAAGATTTTTCTCAATATGGCCAAGGTCAGGTTGCAAAGAAATTTAATACAAAATCACAAAACCCGACTGCCTAGTAAGTGAACTATAATTTAAAAAAAAAGATGGAAACAAGAAGCTTGTTTCAAAAGGATGACTGTTTGACTGAATACCTACTACTATCCTGCCAGGGGTGCGGGTTGTTCGAAAGAGATACCGCCGCCCCTGGCACACAGGCTACTGAAGGAACATGGATGGGTTTTAGTCAGTAAGTCTGACATGCCCTCCTGCTCCACTCAGAGCGGGAGAAGTTATTAGGTCTTTACCTATGAAATTGCCGTTCTGCAGTACTGGCCATTTCAAATCAAAATAATTTTTGTTTGGCTAAGAATTCTAATTTCAAATTAATTTTATTTTAAAAACATGGATTTTTTTTTCTAAAAGTAGTCATTTCTTTATTGATTAGTGTTACATTTTCATCGCATTTCAATCTTTTTCGTCATCATGGATACGTTAAAAATTCGAGTAATTATGGAATATGAGTACCGTCGTGGCAGCAACGCGGCACAAGCGGCACGCAACATCAACGACGTTTACGGAGCTAACACTACAAACCAACGCACCACCTGTTATTGGTTTGCTCGCTTCCGTTCTGGAAATTTCGACCTGTAAAATGAACCTCGCGGTCGTCCGAAGACTTTGGTCGACAATGACGAATTAAAGGCGATTGTGGAAGCTGATGATACACAATCTACGGCTGAATTAGCAGCAGCTTTCGACGTTAGCGTCAAAACAATATTGGTCCATTTGCGTCAAATTGGCGGGGTAAAAAAGCTTGACAAATGGGTGCCCCACGAACTCAATGATCGCCAGCGCGAAGTACGCGTCGAGACGTGCCTTGCACTGCTCAACAGACACACAAATGAAGGAATTTTGAACCGCATTGTTACCTGCGATGAAAAATGGATTCTGTTTGATAACCGTAAGCGCTCAGCAAGTTGGTTGGATCCTGGTTCAGCACCTAAACAATGCCCTAAACGAAAACTTACCCCTAGAAAAGTGATGGTCACTGTTTGGTGGTCTAGCGCCGGTGTGATTCATCACAGCTTCTTACCAAACGGGGTGAGCATTACTGCAGATGTGTACTGTGAAGAACTGAACACAATGATGGAGAAGCTGGCGCATCTCCAACCAGCATTGGTCAATCGCTCGTCTCCGCTGCTCCTGCACGACAACGCGCGACCTCATACTGCACAGCAGACGGTCTCCAAGTTGCAAGAACTGGGGTTGGAAGCTCTCCGTCATCCGCCCTACTCACCAGACCTTGCGCCTACAGACTACTACTTTTTCCAGAATTTGGATAACTTCTTGGCGGGAAAAAAATTTAATACCCGAGAGGCAGTACAAAATGCCTTTGAAGAATTTGTTGCCTCCCGTCCAGCTGATTTCTTTAAGAAGGGCATCAATAAACTGCCACTGCGATGGCAAAGATGCATTGATTGCATGGGTGATTACTTCGATTAATACAAATAAAAATTCATGAAAAAAATTCGTTTAAATTTTTTCATACAAAACGGCAATTTCATAGGTAAAGACCTATTATTTGATGATTTCCCAACCAAAAAAAAACCTATTACTAAAAGCAATCTCATGCAGTCGGGGGCAATACAGGTCTATAATGTTTTCAGTCCTTTTAAAACAAGTTTCTTGTTTCCATCTTTTTTAATTATAGTTCACTTTTTAGGCAGTCGGGTTTTTTAATTTTGTAAATTGTTTTTATTTCACACTTTTTAGTTAATATAATTATTTTTAACGTTAATTAGACCTATTTATGAAACCCTTTATTTTGATACCCCACTCAAAAGGTTTGGAGAAAAAAAGAAATGCTTGGAAAAAAATCGGGTTTTTTTTTTTTAATTTTGTTATACCCAGTGTCACTCTCACAATTAAGACGAATCTACCGGCACCTCTCAAGCTGAAATCGATCTAGCCGTTTAGGTTCCAGAGCGTGCAAAGAAATATACATACGAGTACATACGCTCGATAAACATAACCCTCCTGGCGCAGTAGGGAAAAACGCAGGACGTTCAAAATCGAGTTGGGCTGGCTGTTACACATTGTCAGAATGGCAAAAGAAATAAGGTCATGGCAGAGGGCAGATTCCTGGTTGAGATAATGATGAAGGTTCACACACTGCGAGCTTCCTCAAAGCGGAGCGGGCACGCAACGAACACGCGGCGCATGCTCAGCGAATTCGTTGCGGGAGCGCAACGAGATTGCCGCAAATAGCAGCGTGAACGCTATTTCTTTTTGCTTTCGTTTTCGTCTCCGGCGTCTTCGAAGTAACAAACCCGTGTCCGCAGTGTCTCCTCGTCGGAATCCATTTTGTTATTGAGTGTATTGTATGTCGTTAACTTGCTACTTTAGGGGTATGAGGAACAGGGTGTAAAGTTCACTCATACATATGATGGTAAAGGAGGATCCTCCGACCAGACGGGTATTGTGTCTGGTCCGGGCAACTGCCCGACAGTTGATGTCGGGATTTTGTATTGCTCGAGTGTCGTGGAAAACTCTGATTGCGCGATGCAGAACTGCTCATTTAGTTCGCCTGTGGCATTGTAGATGGCGCCACTTTTCTTTTTGTGTTTCTCGATATTTGTTGCGAAACATTTTTATTTGTAGTGCCGCTACATCACTCCCCCCCGGAGACCGGAGGTCGATAGTGGGCTGAGTCAGTGCATGTTATGATGCTTGCCAGTGCCACTTGTGGTTCCAGTGAGTCGGAACCGGGTCACATAGTTCGCGGTGAGTCGGAACTGTCTGCGACAATTCCCCAGTAAGTCGGGGTTGCGCTGCGTTATGCTCCAGTGAGTCGGATCTGGTACAGCGCTGGATTGAGAGGTTGAGGCTGACCGCTGGCGTCGACCGGGAGATTGAGCTCTCGACCGGCCGAAAGTGCAGTGTGCTGGGCCGTGGTTGCTGATGAGGCTGTGGGTGATGACCAGTTATGCGGTTCGCTGCATGCAGGTGGTCAGGATACCCGTTGAAGCCGTGGGTGCTGGCTGGCTGTGTGACTCGCCGCTCGAAAGCTTGGGGAAGTGGTCTTGATGTGATGATAATGACGTCACGCTGAAGTGTTGCACGAAGGCTGCGCTGACGTTCTTTCACGGGGTCACCAATTTAGGGGTATGAGGAACAGGGTGTAAAGTTCACTCATACCTATGGTGGTAACGGAGGATCCTCCGACCAGACGGGTATTGTGTCTGGTCCGGGCAACTGCCCGACAGTTGATGTCGGGATTTTGTATTGCTCGAGTGTCGTGGAAAACTCTGATTGCGCGATGCAGAATTGCTCATTTAGTTCGCCTGTGGCATTGTAGATGGCGCCACTTTTCTTTTTGTGTTTCTCGATATTTGTTGCGAAACATTTTTATTTGTAGTGCCGCTACACTACAAACACGCGACGAAAACGTTGCGAATTTGTCACGCGTCCGCGACGTCTTCGCTGTGCAATCTCGGCGTGTTCGCGACGCATTCGCTGCGCGCCCGCCCCGCCCCGCAGCCGCTCGCAAAACCGCTAGTGTGATAAGGCCCTAAACAAGCTCGTGGAAGCCAAAGCGGACTGCGATCTGTTCTCTAATAAATTCGCCAATTTAATGGTTATGATGTGCCTACATTTTTGTGAGAATAATAGTATTTAATTGTTGTTATTAGTTTAGGTGTTATGTTTGTACTTATAATACAGGGTGTTTGGCAGAACGTTGAACATACGAAAATGGTAGATAGGTGGGGTCATCTACTACTTACTCAGCCCTAATTTATTTGGGCCTGGCCCCCTGGATATTTAAATATTTTTTTTTGCTTTCTTCTAGTTTCACCACTTTCTTAACTTTAAAGTGTATTTTTTATTAAAAATGTGTAAAACAGGCAATTGTTTTACACATTTTTAATAAAAAATATTAAAAAATACACTTTAAAGTTAAGAAAGTAGTGAAACTAGAAGAAAGCAAAAAAAAAAATTTAAATATCCAGGGGGCCAGGCCCAAATAAATTAGGGCTGAGTAAGTAGTAGATGACCCCACCTATCTACCATTTTCGTATGTTCAACGTTCTGCCAAACACCCTGTATATACTTTGATTTGTGTAATTGGTTTCTTAAGCCGTGTAAATCTAATAAATAAATAAAATAAATTGGTTGCCTAGGTCAGGCAAAGTGCGCCTTTTCGATCAGAAAATTCTAAGTAGAAACCGGGCGAAATACCTGTGCCTCGGGGCACACAGGCGTGCAGTTGTGTCTCACGTTAGCGTCAACGAGTCAATGAGTGCTGACGTAATGAGCGTATAGGTAGTCCATGGATAGCTATTATCAATGTGTGCGTTCCCTATGTCCCCGTGCCCTTATTTTATCCCCTCGTCAGCATGTGACCTTGAGGGTACCTCGTGCGCAACTCAATAGTTCAATTGGGCGTAAGTACATAATACGAAGTACCTACTTTAAGGAGTAATTATAATAACAAAAAGGAACATTTAGTACAAAAATCTATTGTAGAACATTTTAAAGTTGTAATAAATAAAAAGTCTTTGAAGGTGTTTCGTTGAAGAGTAGGGCTTTCAAGGTTATCAAAGTATTCTCCACTCTCCGTTATAAGCAGACTACTTGTTAGGTTAAGTTGAAACGCGAGTTCGAACCCACTCAGGGGTTTTACTTTGTGTAAATAATTTCAACACCACTGCTCTCAAAACGGTGAAACCGGCATGTCCTAGAAGCAAAAATCGAAATCATGTGACACCTTCCACCCCGCACTGGGCCTGGGTGGTAGATGTCATATGCCTTCGAATGTCCGGCTCACTCCCTCTCGAAGTGGACTGTACAATCATGTCAGAGGTCAGTGTCGACCTGACTCCTCAGAAAGGCAGGTGTCATAGAAGTAGTTCCTTCGATGAAGAGATAATATTTATTTCGTTAGTCTTCAGATCTCTATAAGGTCAGTCACTATATTTTTAATTTAACATTGATAACATTCAAAATAATATTCTAATTTACATTACAAACATACTTAAACGTGCAAAAAATACAGCTAAAGGCCGATGAACTTGAATATATTTGCTCTAGGAGTCAAACAAAAAACCAACAGTAAATTGAATAAGTTAATACTTAATGCTATATATTCATGCAACTAAGGTATTCCCTTTCCTGCCAGGGGTGCGGGTTTGTTCGAAAGAGACACCACAGCCCCTGGCTTAAGGGCTACTGAAGGAACACGGGTGGGTTTTAGTCAGTAAAAGTCTGACACGCCCTCCTGCTCCACCCAGAGCGGGAGAAGTTATTTGATGATTTCCCACCCAAAAAAAAAAAAAAAAAAAAAAAAAAAAAAAAAAAGGTATTCCCTTTCCATTGTACATATAAAGTGTGATCTTTTTGCTTCACAAATCGAGCATGAAAACAATTAAAATAAATTATCAAAATAACAACGAAACTAATGTTCAACCATGTATTTCATTTTCAATTTGCTCGACAGTGTAACAATACAACATTGTTTGTGTTCAAAAATATTCATTCCAATATTACTTTTAGTTCCGAATTGTCAACCGCTTTTGCATGGATTACATACGTATACACAATGGAACACATCGCCGTACTTTCAATGGCTAATAATGGATTATTACTACTTTCACGGACCTATTTGTATAACGAGCGATAGAAATACGCTAGCGTGTGCCGCAATGTTGAAGTCTCAATGGCTGCCAAATCGCTGCTTGAAACTGTCGGTCAATTTGAAGGTTTCTGATAAAGCATACAATCTTGCTTCCCTGTGGTCTTAGAAGACTACCCCAAAGTCAGCAGCTGACAAAAAAAATTGTCAGCAGATTTCCTTATCAGATCATACTTGATGAATCTTCTAGACCAGGTTCAGTAAGATTAATAAGCAGATTCTCATACTCCTTAGAACATCTAAAGAGTATTCTATTTATACAACATGTCCCGGAATTAACTTACACCACCAAACACCCAAACTAGAATATTATTTTTTAATCATAATACAATACTGACTTTATACTATTATTTAAAAAACATTGTTTATTTATTACACTAGATATCTGATTGTGGGAGAAAATTGTGGTCACATTACAAATCCACGCACGCACACAGTCGCACTTTGATTTGTTTCGACTGTACTACAGAAGTGCGACTGTAACTTACGTAGTTTTGACAAGAAAAATGACAGAAATTGATTACCAACTACTTACATATTGTGCATTATGTTATGAAATGATTTACCTATACCACCTGAAGAAAATATTTAGTAAAGACGGTTTTACACATCGTTAAATGTTGGACACTTTGATGTCTGCAGCGAGTCTATAAAGTGAGTGAAACATAATCGGGTTAGTCTGTACTACAAATATATTTAGGAAGAAGACGAGCCGTCCTATTTACACCTGAGAATTGTGATAAAACTGGTTTTTCTTTTTCAGAGCACGAAAGTAATGTTGGCGCTATGCACAGCGAGGATGGGCCGGACATCACTATTCGCTTTAATTGTAAAATAAATGAGAGTATTAAAGGAAAGGCTTGGGTAGCCGCCAGTAACCACCTGATATAACTCGGCCTGTGTACTCAAATAGATGACAACCGACAACAATGCTCTATATTTAACATGGTCGCTAAGAGCATCTCCGCATTTCGCTGCACGTAAATATATTTTCTCGTGCAATTATTCTAATGAGCCGTGCAAGTTGTGTGACGGAACTATATTACATGGGTGACACAAGGTTATAAATTAGAAGGAGCACTCCCGACATTAATCGACGGATCATTTCGTCAATTCCTCACGACTTTATACTGTCGTATAACTAAAATTCCACATAACAACATCATTATTGCAGTGAACAGAAGAATCTTTTGACGCTGAAATCTATTGCCTAAATAAATATTCACAAAAGTTTTACCTTAGCTAAATATGCTACAATTTTCTTCCGGCATTTTCCGAGATAAACCCGAACGTACAGACAGACTGACAGACGCGAGGGAGCTATTTTGTAAACATTTGTTGCTGGTATTGATTTTTCTGAATGCACGTTTCCACAAACAGATAGCCCCGTAAAGAAATATTGGTAAAGAACTTTCCACAGTATTTTATGATCAAATGATGAATCGTACAATCAATGGAGTATTCGAGTCTGTAAGTGAGTAACAACATTCTCATTGTCTGGAGAAGGCATGTCACATTAGTATTTAGGAATATATACCTAAAAATACTTGGAAAATATTTAATAGGCAATGTTTAGTAAACAGCTTATTTTATGTAATTTAGCGACAAGCCAAGTTACTAATTATACTGGATAACCTTATCATGTTATTTTTAAAATGCGTTTTTCAATATTCACAATCCCCATCGCCAAACAAGATAAGCCGAAGCAAAACAATGACTAATAAAAAAATATTACGACACAATATTTGTAAAAAGACGATAGCGTGATCGAACGAAGTTGGTAATATGGCAGTATAGTATCGGCTAAATGACCGTCACTTTCACACGAGGGCGGGATGCTCGCATCCGACCGCGCCACTCCACCATTCGATCCAACGAATCTTGAAGTCTAATCGAACAACTACTGTGGCTATCGGAAAACAATTTAGTCGTTTGATTTTTTCCATACTCTAATAAAACAATCCCTACAGTCCTTTTCCTGAAGTCATTAAAATTGTAGGTTATATGTATACATGTAACAAAACAAAATGACGTAACTTACGCCAAGACACGCGTTTCACCCTCTTGGTGGGCGGACCAGCGTGGACTTTCGGAGGCAGCTGAGCGGGAATCTTCCTCAGGGCACTTTGATACTTGAGCAGAAACGCGTGCA
Source organism: Polymixis flavicincta (assembly GCA_949987655.1). Classification (NCBI taxonomy): domain Eukaryota; kingdom Metazoa; phylum Arthropoda; class Insecta; order Lepidoptera; family Noctuidae; genus Polymixis; species Polymixis flavicincta. The sequence continues at coordinate 10,648,199 of OX465190.1, read as the reverse complement.
CCGCGCACTTGGCTGGGGAACTTGTCTTCTCAGGGGTGTTAGTGGCTGTTACAGCGGCTAGCGTGGCCGAGGAGGTTCGCGCACGACGCCGGGCGGCCCGGCTCGCCCTGCGCGTCCTACGACGCCCCTTCTTTAGCACCTCACCTACCGGCGGCGTAGACTCCTTACTAACCATATCAGTCATCAGATCACTGATGACGCGAAACCACAAAATGGCGTCGTAAAAAATAACCTAACTAAAACTTAGCCTAACGATAAAATAAATATAATTAACGATTGTAAAAAAATAAAAAAATATTTAAAAAACACTAAACAAGTTAACATAAACCTAAGCTCACTAAAACGTTAGAACTAGGGGTTGTCAGAGAGACGGTTGCGCAGAACGCGGGGTCATCTACGTGTAACCGACGTAATATTTCCTACCACGGTAGAAGAAGAGTATAGTCATAAAGATAAAGGAAGGGAAGAGAGGAAAATCACGGATTTTCACAAACGACACGGAATGCACGAACACGCCTCAAAGACTGATTCAAATTGACGGACGTTGAGTAGTCGATAAAATTCCGACTACCCTCAACATTTTTATAATTTTCGCAAGATCGCGATCAAGAGACTTGTGAAACCAATATACCTTACACTTTTTGAATAAAAGGTGTTCTAGAAGTATTATTTCCGTTCAAATTGTAACGACAAACGAACAATGACGAGTAAATATGTCATAACTTGACGAATAACTTTCATAAAGTTGGTACGTTTGAAGCGTTTTTTGCAATTGTATCGTCCCACATGATGTTTTTATCCGTATACGATGTATTTGATTCCATTTTAGTATGGTATTAGTTCAAGCGTCAAAACATCCTGCAGAGTGTCTGCAATGCGGTTTTGCACATGCTGTATTGTTACGGAAACAGTATAGTTTGCGAATACGGAAATACATTTCGTCTTTTGCCTTTGAAATGTAAGTTCAATACGTTATGATCACAAGTAGGTAGAGGAATATGAAGTTCGATAAGAATCAAATCTTCTCCTATCATTTGCAGACCATACACTTGTTTTTCACAGATGTAACTTTTTTTCTTAACAATAATAAAAAAAGGCATCGTAGGTAATGTGTATCATACAGCACTCAAATTGCATAACACACTGTCAATTAGAATTTTAATTATTTTGAAGGATATTTATTGCTTATCCATTTCTTTATAATGTTCGAAAAAATTGTCTGCTCAACATTAAAAATAACGCGATTAAAGTTGCTGACTAGAATCAATTCTATTTTAATGTAAATGTTGACGTTCAAAAGTGGCTTTTAAGTGCCTAATTGAAATAAATGCTTTGACTTTGCTGAACTTTCAAAATGAAAGCCATTCTTATTGCAGTTAGTGTGCGTTGTTTTCATGTGTCTGTAATTCAATGGATGCTGAAAACCTATAGAGCAAGTCGGATTATTATTTTGAACTGCCAATTCTTTTGTGTTATTCTCCATTCACATTATAAAGGTCTGCCGGGGATGCGGATTGTTCGAAAGAGATACCGTGGCGTGGCACACAGGCAACTTGAAGGTACATTCATCTAAATTTACACTTATTAAAATGATTAATAAAAAGAAATAAGACCTCAAACATTATTGAAGCGCTACTCACCATTACATTTTATAAACATTGTGTTCAGAAAATTGATAAATAAATGCTACCTGCGAAAATTAAAGATAACCTATTGATTTCGTTAGTGAAGCTAATAAAAGCGTGTTAAAACATAGGTACCTAATGTTTTAACACGCTTTTATTAGCTTCACTCGTATGTTTATAAGCATGTTTGTAACCGACTCCTGTGGACATGATTTTGACCGACTTCAAATGGTCAGATTTCAATTCAACTTTGTAGACAGATTCAGATTGAGGACCAATGACAATTCAATAATTTCAAAAAATTTAAGAAAAGAAACCTGCAAAATCACGCTTTTGTAGTTAGCAGAACAAAAAAAAAAAAAAAATTGATAAAAAAACTAAGTAAGTAAACAAAAAAAGCAGAAAATAATTTCAAAAAAGTTAGGGTCATCATCATCATCATCATTTCAGCCGAAAGACGTCCACTGCTGGACATAGGCCTCCCCCAAAGGGGGTGTTTGCCATAATCGCCACGCTTGGCATGCGGGTTGGCGATCGCAGTATGGTGGTAAAATGCATAGAGAACGCTGCTGCCCATTCTCTAGTAAATCCCTTAGTCGCCTTCTACAACACCCAGTGGAAGAAATGGGATGGTGCTATTCTTTTACGCCCGGACACCACACGGGACTTTTTTTTTTGTTCTTTTTTTTTTCAAAAAAGTTGCGTTGCTTGATATTAATTGATTGTAAAAATACCTCAAAAAGCACACCACGCTTTTTTTTTGGTTTTTAAGCGTGTTTTTAGATTTTTTAATCCATTATTTATTCTTACTTTAAAACGTGATGCACATAATTTAAGTTATCCACATACTAGCCTTATTTCCATGTCTTTCGGCTTGGAACGTTGTCACATGCCACCGTATGAATCTTTTGCACCACATTATCATTTCACAACTAATCAGTTACTTCATCACAATTTATTTTACGGTAAATTCCACGCCCGACGTCTGTCAATTTTACGGGCTTATTCCAGGATGTGAACGTGTGTGTGTGTGGAACGAAACTTTTTTAGATGTTCACTTATATACCCACGGATTATTGAGAGCAGCGTACATAGAGAATATTGCAAATTAATACAATCAGAAAACGAACAGCGACGCGGGACGCCATGAAATCACCCATCTCAACTGATGAAATGTTGCAACAGACGGGTGCATATTGAGAGCTGTGCACTATGCACAATCAGGGGGAACGGGCCAATTGACCGTGATCCTCCCTGCAATACTTACCCCTGTATACAAAACATTAAGGGCTGACCGGATCGACTCACGAAACGCAATCGTATAACGCACCGTAAATCGCACTTTGATAGAGCTTTATGGAAAAATACAGAGGACCTTTTACGAATTATCTGGTTGAAGAGTCCTTTGATGAATTTAGAAAAAAAGATAATCGTTTAATTTTCGAATGACGTGTAGAAGAAGCAGGTGATACTTTCCGTGCGATCCAAGTACAGACGCCAGCACACCAAGATACCCCAATCTGTCAAATTTCTTTGATAGATTTTCAACTTTATTACATAACCATAAGGTTTATGTTCAATTGAGAAAATTTGATAGTTTGTAGTAGCTCGATGTGCTAACGTCTGTACGCAGGACATGGCAAGACTGGTGGTGTAAAACATACTAAAAACTTGCGCAGTAAACTAGCTTGGTCTAATATACCTGATTAATTAGCATTTTGATATGCTATCACAAGTTGGTATTTTTTTCCTATAATTCGTTTAGGTCGGTATTCGTGACACGATAGCTCCCGTATCACGCACCGGTTGAATTTGCATGGAACGGCGATCGTAGTCATATTGAAATATCAGAGAAATTGATGGTATTGTAAACAAGTTGGTGCAGTGAAAAAGTTTTGCAATATTAACTTGGCTAAGGTAGTAAGTAGATAAGTGAATAAAATGGATATTAGAATATTTCTAAACTCCAGAGGCTAGTTCGAGGTGGCCCAGGCAAAGAACAGGTACCTACCTGTTTTTTTTTTTAGAAATACCGTTGCCCAGCCCAGGATTGGGACAATGGTGCCGATTCTCTTGTCACAAAAATCTCTAAACTCAACAAAAATCACCAAAATTTTGTTTATTCCTGTCAAACGGCGATTTCCCATTCTGAAATTGACTAAAGTGACACAACTTAATTAACTATATTTTAGTTTGACAGCACTAAGATTGGACTGAATTATTAATTCAGTAAAAAAATGGCAATTTTACTATTCTGTTGTTGTCAATTTAATTATTCCATTCAACCTAAAATTTTGATTGTCTGACTAAATCTGCCTATTTAAAATCGCGAAAAAGGTGTGGAATAAAATGAGCAGCCAAGAACTAAAATTCACACCAATACCTCTAACTTCAGGTGCAAAAACAGTACTGTATCTTTTTTTTTCTTTTGCTTATTTCTCGAAATTGGTATCCTATCGTAAAAATAATGAAAATTTCGAACCCCTTTATAAAAACCCAAAGACCTCTAAAACTCAACGTGTAGGTAATAATTTTTAATCTTTACTAATATTATAAACGCGAAAGTTTGTATATTGTATGGATGTATGTATGGATGTTTGTTACTCTTTCACGCAAAAACGGCGGAACCGATTTGGATGAAATTTGGCATACAGATAGATTATAACCTAGATTAACACAGGATACTTTTTATCCCGGCAGTACATTCCCGGGGGATAATAGTTTTAATTAAAGAAACAAATAAGAAATGTTTATTTAAATAAATAGATAATTTGTAAATTGGTATTTAAAAGAGTGTCCGTGGAGTACCTTGCCCTTCTTTTCCATTGAGATCACGTTTTGGAATCGGCGACTAGCTTCAACTTTTTGACAATTCAAAAGTGCCTCTAAGAGACACCACAGCCCCTGGCTTAAGGGCTACTGAAGGAACACGGATGGGTTTTAGTCAGTAAAAGTCTGACACGCCCTCCTGCTCCACCCAGAGCGGGAGAAGTTATTTGATGATTTCCCACCCAAAAAAAAAAAAAAAAAAAAAAAAAAAAAGGGTGGCCCGACTGCGCGCATCCGGCTCTAAAAAAATCAGGCAAATAAGTACCACATTGCGAAGCCAAAAAATACCACGTGGAGACGCGATTGTCAAATTCGATTTTAGTTACCTAGGTCAAACTTTTAAAAGAGATGTTTTTTTTGCAGAACAGCTTTAAGATTCTCATAGCCAAAAGTAAGGAATTTTAGTGATAGTTTAGTTACTTTAGTTCGGTGTACAAGAGAATCAGCATAAGTGTCTGCCAATTAAAAAAAAAACCTCGAAATTCTTCGAATGCCATTTCGACGTGATAAATACCTATGTTGTGTTTGTTTATTTAATCAATCATTCATTACACAGATCGCTGGTTGGTACTTTTCAACGGAAAATCTGCCTGTATGTAGAATATGAATGAATATGAGCCATGCCACTTATTGCAAGGCTGCCAAATCGGTGTCTCGTTCGGGCATTCCCGTTAGGCTTAGAAAGAAGTGCAGATGTGAAATACAGACGGATAGGTGACTAACGGTAACGTCCGAAATCGACATAAAACTGCTTGTCTATTACCCCAGAAGGAAGAACCAGTGAAATCATAAAAAAAAAACTGCGAAAGTTGTGGTTCATCGTGATAGGTAGGTGTAGGTAGTTTTCGTTACCTACGATTACGTAAACAAAAAAAAAAAATACAAAAACAAATCGATTCGATCAATTTATCGGGAGATTCATGACCAAAAATATTTTCGGCCAGCACGCAAAAGTCCCTATGCCAATAAAAAATAAAGGTAGCTGTTTTTTTTTTATTGCACGTCGAATCGCGCGTATTTTGCGTCGCATTGTTTACGTGCAGTCCTGACGACAATGTTGCAGAGCATGATAAATACTTTGTGTCAATGGTCTAATAACTCCACCTTTTTGTAATAACAGTGCCATAAATCTATTGTAATTACAAGACCTTTTAAACTATGAACTAAGGGCGCGTTCACTATCCACAATAACCATCCATCCATACTAGGTAATCCACATAAATATGAAATGCTAAAGTAACTCGCGTTTGTCTGTCTGTTACTTGTTCACGGCTGAACGGATTTGGATGGAATTTGGCACACAGATAGACTATGCTTTGATACGTTCGCCTGGGATATTTTCCGACCTACATTACGGGCGAAGCCGCGGGCAAAACCCGGTATTACATACGCGTTTAATCATAGAGAAGCTCAGAACGTCGCAATATTGGAACTCATGGCTGTCATAGGGCGGGAGGAAACGCCCGGGTGTTTCCACTGCGAAGATCGCCCTGAGGACACGGTGGAGCACACGGTGGCGGTCTGCCCTGCTTGGGCGGAGCACCGCCGTGTCCTCGTGGAGGCGATCGGCGGCGGCGATCTCTCGCGTCCGGCCCTGGTCCAGGCCATGGTACGGAGCGAGAGGGCATGGGGAGCCGTCACCTCCTTCAGCGAAGCAGTGATGCTCGCGAAGAGAGAGGCGGCGCACGTGAGGGAGAGGCAGCATATGCGCCCTCGCGACCCCAGCCGCCGCAGGATACGGAGACGCCCTGGGCGTCGGGAATCCCAGGCCGATTTCCGGCCACCGTAGGCATGGGCTTGCGGACGGCGAGTAATGGGTAGCTCGCTGTCCGGTAAGGACCAAGCCCAAGTCGACGGCGCGTTGTGTTCCACGCGTGCCTCAAAGAGATGTCAGCACAAAAAGTGATGGGACCCGCAAGGGTCGATGCCTGCCAGGGGTGCGGGTTTGTTCGAAAGAGACACCACAGCCCCTGGCTTAAGGGCTACTGAAGGAACACGGGTGGGTTTTAGTCAGTAAAAGTCTGACACGCCCTCCTGCTCCACCCAGAGCGGGAGAAGTTATTTGATGATTTCCCACCCAAAAAAAAAAAAAAAAAAATGGCTGTCCGAAATTGAAATCCCTTTTTCGCAATGGTCGAGATTCCCGGAAATATTAGCAATTTTGCCAATACTTCCGCTGCTACCGCTGCTTACAAATTTTATATAATTTTGAAATCAGTTGTTAGCTAGCATTTGAGTACCAAAACTTTCAATACTCCTGGGAATACCCATATGTACCATAAGCTTACTGGTGTGTGTTGTGCGTGTATGCATATAGTGTGTTATGCAGGGGTAAATAGTAGTTTCAACTTTTGACAACTTACTCTAACATATAAATGTACCCTAAGTATTAGTAATGTTCCAGTAGAAAATGCTTGTTGTAGTTTTGTTCAACAGTTCAATGCACCTATTAAAGTAGTTTATTTATTATTTTAATTTGATTAATCAGAGGGACAGACATACCACATTCTTTCAAATATTTTTATCAAATTCTGGCAAAAAAGTTTGGTACTCTCAGCTATTTATAAGAAAGAAGCCTTAGCCTTTAATGTCTCATTAATTACACACTCAGTCTGTATTCCTCGTCCAACTCTCCTGTCACAGGTCTGGAATACAATCTCGCATTGTTTAGGCTTTTTGTACAATAAGAAGTCAGCTAATACTGGAAATGTATAGCTTGATATTGCAGTGCCTCCATGAATAGTTTGATACATAATATAATAAACCTAAGTTGTTTGTTGTAAACAGCAGGGGTTTCAGACTAATGTTTAGACTTTGCTGCAAACTGTTAGTAGGTTTCTACCTACTAACAGTTTGCAGCAAAGTCTAAACATTAGTCTCCAACATTGTGTTACAATAATAGTTCTCTATTATTGTAACACAATGTTGGATACTTTTTGATAATAATAAGCTGAATAAATGGAAAATGTGACACCAATAACAATACTTATCTCATACCCTGTATGAAAAAAATCCTTGTATTTAATCCAATTATTCAAATTGGCCAATCATGGTCATGCATGAAGTTAAGTATCAAAATTGATTTGGTAGGTACTTAGTTTTTTAATTTATAGATCTTTTTGGCTTCCTTCATAGAAACTTGAAAGAAATAGTATAATGCTAGGAAAAGTTTGGTCATCATTGAGAATGCCAGATGTACCTATTTAAATTGGTTACAACAATCCTGCTATGATAAGCTAACGGTGCAATAGTGGTGCAACCTGTTTGCTCTTGAATCGCTTCCCATATCTGGTCATTTTTTTTGCATAATATTGTCCTTAACAGGCATTAGATCCAGATGTACAGGATCTCAGATCATAAAACAAAGGCAGATCGACGGCACGGAACACCAAGAGTGAGGCAAAAAAACCAAATACTAAAGTGTTGCATTGTATGTTACATACAATGCGACACTTCATGGAGTAGTACTCGGGTTTTGAATCAGTATTTGGTTTTTTGGCTTCACACTTGATGTTCCGCGTGGTCTATCTACCTTTGTATTATAATCTGAGTACAGGATCTTCTTGTGTATAAACCTTGCCTTGGCTCTGGCAATGTAAGTAAAATACAAATTGAGCATCCCTTAGAAAACACTATTGCAACCATGTGTCATGCATAAAATGAAGTAACAGTTTAAGTCATAACAATACAGAATAACTGACAAGTAATTATTAAATACCCAGCCCAGCCCACAGCAGTCATTTGTTTTTGTTGGTTCACCCACTTTACATACAAAGCCAGACCCTATATGAAAATAGTGGCTATGTCACATCCCGAGTTCAATTCCTTTTGTCCTTAGGAATGTATGCTTAAAATTCTGTTTTACTAATCAGTGTACAGTTAAGGGTACACTAGTACCTTGGTGACATTCAAGTGATAAATATGAAAACAGTTTTTGTGTGCGCATCATGCATTTATTGGTGTTGCCATCAACAATAAACACTAGTTTTGCTAATGCAATTGTTTCTCAGAGGACGTGTTTTATCTCAAATGGAAAACTAAAATAGGTTTTCAAAATATAATTGTCATTCAGAGTGTAAATACTCCGAAATCCATTAATTGAGACAGAAAAACAGCAGTATAAAAATGAAAACATACAAGTGTTGTAACAATACTATGGTACATGCAAAATTATTAGTACAATACTTATTGCACATCCAGATACTTATAGTGGTCTCGATAAACGGAATCCTAGTTATCACTAGAAAATTATGATTAACTTTCAATCACTTACTTTCATAGTCAATAAGTCAATCAAGAAATTGAATATATATGGCAAGCTTCCATAGATTTTGATAACCATGATAAGATAATAATAATCATTTTCTATTGATAATTATCGTACGCCACTTAGGACTTAATATAATCACCTATGCAAACAATATGCAAAACACTAACATTATCAGACTTTTCTAATGCAATTAACATATGTGATCCAATAGAAGTCTTCTAATTAAAAAGATGTACCTGTGTTAATACTAAATAAAAGCTTGGTGTACAACCTTATTGGTTATTGATATCAAGACTAAGCCAAAAGCAAATATGATTGGGGTCCAAAAATAGTGAACTAAACATTAGATCTTGCTTTGCTTGTGACCTACATAAAAACCTGCAAGATTTGTTTACTAAATGCAGTGAATACAATGAGTTGACAGCTTCATAAGGTTGAGCAACTACCAATTGGTAACGGTACCTGCAAGTCATCAACAAAACCCTTGGAAAACTGAATAAATCAGGGTCAATGTTTTGTAAACTGCTTAGAGATCTTTGACGCAAGTTATTGCACCAATGAAGGTATATGTACAAAATTTAACAAAAGGAGTGTGTTGGTAACTTACCTTCGGGGTTCGAGCCATCATCCGGGTTTTCGTCGGTCGGTTTCTCCCTCAAGGAAGACAATAGGTTCACAGCTGACATAGCTCGCAAATCCTCCACTCAGTTACTCAGTCTTCTCGCAATATATTACTTTCGCTAAAATTCTATAACAACTTTACATTAAATACAAAATTGTTCAGGAAATTAATCTATCACCTATGTATTGTTTATATCACAGACTTTTCGTTTTTCAACAATACGGATCAAAACGTCCACGCACGAAAATACTATCAATATTTATAAGACTCTAGATATAATAGACTTATTTACACATTACAAACTAACGTTTATCATCTAATTTATAACAAATACGCTCTAGCGGTCACAAGATACTCATAACTAAAAGATTTTATCAGTTTTCGATGCAAAAATATATAAAACGTCCGCCATATGCCTTTTGAAACGTATATAACGCGACCATTTTCAATTTGCTATACTGCAACGCGTTATCGAGTGATTTCTGGCATCCCTAATTTGTTCGAGTTATATCCAGTTGCCATTGTTTAGTTTTTTTTAATAAAAACGGCGTTCTTTGTGGTATGGAAAGTAATCATGGAAGAGTACCGATAACAGGAAATTGAACTCATTGGAGATTAATATGCTACGAAATACTCATTTGAAACGAGTTATGTAACTAACTCAATTGTTAAGCCAGATATTTGGCTGTAATATGACTTTGAAGGTTTTGTTTTATGATTGGCAATTTTAAGAAACTGTTGTAATTTTAGATTTGTTGACAAAATGGATAGAATACGATAGAATTTTAAACCACCGATAGAAACATCTTATCAATGTTATCCAACTGATTAACTAACTGATTGCAGTAGTCCATATACACATGTGATTGTTGAATTATTGTTATGAAATCACATTACCTCCTAAATTCCCATCTTAGTGACATCCATAATTAGATTTTCGAACGTTACATTTATTTTTCATCTGTTTCGGCACGCACTCACGGCTTCACAACGATACGTCCAGAAATCAAAAATAAAACATTATTTTATTGACAAATTCTTTATCCGATTGCGCGAAAGAAGAGAAAATGTTATGAATAGTTACTAAATAGATGTATTATTTCTCAAGTTTGCTTGGGTACTCAAATACTATACGTATGCACAGTCGCCAGCAGGTCAAGCTATCCCAAACTGTAAAATTTTCCCAATTGAACATAAACCTTATTCTTTTGGAATAAAGTAGAAAAACTATCAAAGAAATTTGACAGATTGGGGTAGCTTGATGTGCTGGCCTCTGTACAATAATCAAATGACTGCAACGCCAATGACCAAAAAATCTATGCAGCTGTCATATGATAAAGCATTTCTGAACGTTTCTTATCATGGTGCGCCTTCGGCATGGGTTCTAGGTGTTGATGATTTTCTAATTTTTTGTTTTAAAAATGTCTTTAAAGTGGACTGGAAGTCAAGACTCCGGTATATTAAGAAAGAGTGATTTCAAGGAGAAGAAAGAAGACCTATTCGTGTTCGGCTACTCGTGCAAATTGTTCAGGGACGATGATAAAGCCATTCACATTGACCAAGGCAAACACCTCATTCCGTGGATGGGGGATGAAACGTTGAAGATCGACAGGTTCGACCAGTTTTTTACTATAAGACTGCTAACTGTGGCGCTATAAACCTACAAAGATAGTTATGTATCAGAAAAAAATAAATTTTCGGAAGACCTTTAAGTATTTCGCAGAGAATGTTTGTCCGAAGTCCTGTGTAAGAAGATCGAGCGTCGGGCGCCTCAGGTGCTTGTGGCATCGTGTAATGTTATGGTGACACCCGCCGGTGGTATGTATAACCTGCAACGGTTCACTTGAGTATGTATTTTAAAATCCAGGTGTTATACTACGTTAGAGATCCCTTCGATTCTGACACATCCAAACAATCCCAAAAGAATGTTTCTCTTCTATGTTCTTACAAGCTGATAATGTTGACTTTAGACTTGTTATGTTATACTAGATATAGAAGTAAAGTGATTTGTAGGGTATTGATGTAAATTCCCATTGGTTATCATTGTATTAGGTATATTTAAAATCATTTTGTTTTACTTTAATTGTTTAAACAATTGGCTTATTACTAACATAAGTGTCTATTATATCTCAGGGGATTTGTAAAATAAAGAGCTGGCAAATTGTTTATAAGCTTTCGAAGATTACACAAAATAATATATAAAACTAAGTGTATTTAAGGAAGGATCTATTTTAAAATTGAACTATAAATAGAATATGTTGACTATCAATGGCTTTTAACAAAGTTATGATATGTTCAAAGAATGACCAGCTCCTTGCTTACTTTCAACACCTGGTTAAAACAACACCAAACACCAAAATTGGAACCCAGAATATGTCTTCGACCATCAATATGTATCTACTGTAAAATGGTTCCTCAACCATGAAACGATTCTGGCTTAATCAAACCGTTTAAACCCACCAATAATGCACGGTTATATTATCTGGACAGGTACGATGCACGGGGAGCTCTGCACGACCTGACCAGGCTTGAAGCACCACCGGGAGGCTACGACTGGCGGGTGGAACTTACTCGGGCAGAACTGGACGTGGAACAGCTATGTGATGATGAGAGATACCGTGCGCTGCACACCGATGAAGATGAGGAAGAAATGTATAAAGGTATGTTAATTTTACTCTTGTAGATATTTGTGACTAAATTATTAAACTGATATAATGATAATTTGAAATACTGCATGCGTTTCTGAAATTCACATGAATTTAAATAAAGATAGGTACTACTCCCATCTCTTCCTGTGGGTGTCGTAGGAGGCGACTAAGGGACTTACTAGAGTATGGGCAGCAGCGTTCTCTATGCATTTTACCACCATATTGTGATCGCCAACCTGTCTGCCAAGCGTGGCGATTATGGCAAGCCCCCCCAAATTGGGGGAGGCCTATGTCCAGCAGTGGACGTCTTCCAGCTGAAATGATGATGATGAGGTACTACTTCAGGTAAAAATTAAAACCATGATAGTAGCATAATATTGCTGTTCTGAAGATAAACAACAGTAATGATTGTTATGATAACAACAGATTGATGCAGCAGCAATCTGGACAGTAATCAGTATCAGTAGAAGACTGTTTGTAGACCATTTTCTATTTTATTACGTACCTGATACTTTTTGACAGACCACACTGCCCTGCCATACGTATTAACACTGTCATTTGAAAACATTGTAAAAGTCAATTACCTATTTAAAAAAAAATAACTGGATTTCGTGCTGGCTCTTCTCCGTAGGAAACAACCAATTTGAACCAAGCACCTAGATGCTTTGTTATTGCCCAAGTAGGTTTATGTGATATAAAATACTTAAATTTTGTTTAATTGAATCAACATGGTAAGAGAATACTATATTGCATTTGCTAAGTTAAAAAAACCTAAAACTTAATCAAATCTAGTATAAGCTTGATAAATGAAAGAATAACTTTAATTGTATCAATTCAGATCATCTTATTTATTTTTGCAAACATAGGTGGTACATAGATTTGATCCTAAAAAAGTAGTCCTCTATATTCTACCGTCTCATGGGCCATGCAAAAAATATTAAATTCCAAAACTAAACAGAAATTCTATTGATACCGAATAAATATAAATGTCAAATCATTAGAATTACAAAAAAAAGACTAATAACATTAGTGACATTTAACAGTAAGTAAGTAAGTAGCAGTATCTCTGAAAAAATGTTTATATACATTATTTTAACTCAATCAATGTCAAAGGTGCAATGCAATCTGTGTATTGTTGTACTTACAATGCAGGAATGTACCTATGTATCTATAAGTTTTATCACACATGTCATTTTGTTTTTATAACAACTAAAATAACTATCTCATCATTAACATGTGCCTAGCCTCTTCAAACGGACCTAACCTAAACCTACAGTTTATAGTTTAAACACTTTTGTTACTTAATTTTTGTTAATGAAATAAATGGTATTATTGGAATTAATTTTCATATATCCTTCCTTTGTGCTCACCTTCGTTATTTATAAGGAACTCTTTTGCAATACTTCTTGCTTCTAGACCCAGCGGTGTAAGCTGTGCATTGTCTGTCAGTGAATGAAAAAGTAGATGACGAATTTGTCAAACCTCTTTTATCCACAGAGGAAGAACTAAAGCGCCTGCACGCAGCCGGCTACGGTCAGGTGGGGTTCAACTATGACGCGCCAACGGAACCAGAACCGCCACCGTTGCCTGCCGAAGTGGATGAGGAACCCTTCGTTCCTTCGCCAGCGTTCAGAGCGCTGCTGCCCATTGATATTGTGTTTGTAAGTTTGCATATCATATTACATATCATATCATCACGTGTTCTCCGAAGGGTTTGGAAGATGTGTACCTTTTTTTTCTGTATCCCATTTTTCAAATTAGACGCTAAAACTTCCTCAAGGAATCCTGGTGGCTGATTTTCGAGAGTAAAAAAGTCTCTGCATTGAACAGTAAAATTTTCGATTTTCGTTACGATATTTAGAGAGAATCGGCTCATTCTTACTATTTCATTGTGATAATTACATATCATCACTCTTTTGTTCCCTGAAATAGGGTATTTTCCAATTTAATAAAAACTATTTTGATTTGAAGATTGGGACGATATATTTAACAGAAATATAAAAATAAATTTATTTAAATCCATTTTCTTAATTAAAAACTATTAAAATCAAATTTCGTTTTTGTTGTTTTGAATTTACCGCTAAAACACTCCATACGATGACTTTTTATCACGTGACATCATGACGCCAGCTTTGTGTAAACAGCACCGGTACAAATACTTAGTTTGGCGCAGTTTTTGAAGTATTTGTGCACATAGGCACTGCACACCAGTAATATCACTTTCTATCCAAAATGTATGTGAATTACATTACCTGCGGAAAGGTTAGGTCGCGTTCTTTCCATAGGTAATGTCATTCCCATACATTTTGGCGTAGCGTGTTTTATCTCTAGGCCTGCTGAAAGGTTAGGCAGAGGTGTTCCTATAAGTACACCTACATTTCACCAGTCATGTTTAAGTTTTGTCCCATGTAATAGGGGGCGAGCCTATTGCCATCAACGGGGCACAAATCAAGACTCCAGGCTGCTATTGAGAAATTCCTGATAGAAAACCTGGAAATCGAAACCATGACCTCATGTTCAGCAGAACTGCTTGCGACCACTGGACCGTAAAAAAGGCAGTAAAAATATGGCAAATATTCCACAAATTCCTCTATAAAACGGAAAAAAATGATTACAATAAAAATAATGCGTTCCAAAGCTATTATTATTTCAAAGCTCACCTCTTTGGTACACAACACTATAGCTATTTATAAAACAATAGGGAATGAGGAGCTAGAAAAAATAATATATTCAAACTAAACTTATTTTTGCTTTCCATCAGCCGGAAACCTTGAAACAGAACGCAATAATAGAAAAAACAGCCAAGTTCATAGCTTCGCAAGGAGCTCAGATGGAGATCCTGATCAAAGCCAAGCAAGGGGACAATGCGCAGTTCAAGTTCCTCAACCGGGACTCGGACCTCAACCCTTACTATACGGTGCTTATAGGGCTTGTGAAGGCGGAGAAGTGGCCCGAGAAGAAGGTTGAGGTTGTTGAAGGTAAGATGTGTGATATCGTTATTCATAAATCATTAGCTTTCGCCCGCGTGTAGTTATCCTATAGGAACGTAGTACCGGGATAAAATGGTCGCAGCCTATCTGTGCGCCAAATTTCATCAAATGGTTTTCTTTCAGACAGAGTTATTTTCGCATTTATAATAACTAAGTAGTGGTCGTCCAGTGGTCGAAATTCGACCATACAAAAAATATATTAGTTTTCTGCATTCCTTCTCCACATAAACATGAATAGGGTATTTCCCGATTTCATAAAAACTATTTTAATTTGAAGATTGGGACGATATATTTAACAGAAAAAAAAACACGCAGAAAAAATCATCATAAGAAGCGTTTTGGCGGTAAATTCAAAACAACGAAAAATAAATTTGGTTTAAATCGTTTTTAATTGAGAAAATGGATAGAAATCAATTAATTTTTATTTTTCTGTTAAATATCTCGTTCCAATCTTCAAACGAAAAAATGGAAAATACCCTATTGTGCCAAATTACTCCTCCGTTCGTGTAATTTTCGTAATAAGGGCTACAAAGTTTATGTTTCACGCATTAATATATAGAAAAAGTCCATAATTTTTCAGACCACATTTTACATACATATTGAGTGCACTGCATTTAATTTTTATACAAAAGTAAATAATAACGCAATATCAAGGGATTGATTGGCTATAAGTTTATCTGTGACAAGTATGTAAAATAAAACATTGGATTTGTAAAAATGAATACTTATGTAAGTGTCTAAATTATGTTTTTGTTACAGAAAAGCCACCTGAAAATGAAGAATATCTGCACCCGAGTTTGGCATCCACTGTCATTGAATCTGTAAGTGAATACCATCATTCATTCACTTTTTTACAGCAATCGTGCTATCCGCCACAGCTTTAAACGCTCTGCAGTGTTTGTGTTCGTTTTTTATTTCAAGTCGACCTTATTTTCAGTGAAAGAAAGTTTAATTTAAAATAATTGTCGTTATCATCCAATTTGCCAGGCCCCAGCTATCCCAAGCATACACTACAAGCCGTCGGCCGACTGCGACTACACCATGCTGATCAGCAAGATGCGCGGCGAGGGCGAGGCCGAGGACGACGGCGCGGCGCGCGGCGACGTGCCCCCGCCGGGCACGGAGCCCCCGCAGCGCGCGCCCGACATCTACCGCGCGCCCGTCATGTACACGGCCGGGGCCGACGGCAAGCTTGGTGAGATCCTTACACTTGGCTATTAGTTAACATTGATTATGATCAGGGAATTTAATGTCTGGGACCTGCAGTGCTGTTCTGTAAAAATCTTACCGTGATAACTTTGGTAAAGTGAGCTTAAAGTGAACTCTCATTAGCATCAATCCCTAGTGTCAGATGGTATGACACCTCACTTCATTTAAGTTCTCACATTGAGATTTTAACAGTATAGATCGGCTGTAGTGCTACTAAGTAAAAATCTCACCATGAATACTAAGGTGAAGTGAGCATAAAGTCAATAGTGTATTTTCCAATTTAATAAAACCTATTTTAATTTGAAAATTGGAACGATATATTTAACAAAAAAAATAAGTAATAATAAAAAGTCATCGTAACGAGCGTTATGGCGGTAAATTCAAAACAACGAAAAATAAATTTGGTTTAAATCGTTTTTAATTGAGAAAATGGATAGAAATCAATTTATTTTTATTTTTCTGTTAAATATCTCGTTCCAATCTTCAAATTGGAATAGTTTTTGAAAAATTGGAAAATACCCTGTTCTACCATCAGATAGAATGACAGCTTACTTTAAGCTTACTTCAACTATGCTTTCATGGTGAGATTCTTACAGAATAGCCAAGCTAATCGTCTCATTCGGTTATTCATTTCCTCCTTGTAAATCCCATCTTTTTTATTCAGTCAACATCATGTAATCATGATATTTGAAGCCAATTCTAACTTCGTGAAAAAGTCATTCAGTGAGATAAAATGAACTTGAATTGTATTCCTGATTGTAATGATTAAGATTATGTAAAGCCATATTTTTTACGGTATCGAAACATATTTTAATCAACATACAACCTGACACTGACCTGCGAATTGAAAAAAAATAAACACTCCGGGAGTGCCGACAGAAGTGAAAATTTGAACAATAACGTGTGTATTTTTTTAATCGTCAATACAGGATTTCACATTGAGTCCTTAGGTCCTGATTGCTCTCGGTAAAAAATGATAAACACAGATTTTTACGATAAAAATACAGGGAAAGAAAGGGATTAAAGAATTAGAATTTCCTAATTAAAGAAAGGGACTTTTTCCAAAAGGAATCAACGCGAGACGCATCCGTGTGCTCGTTCATCCATATCTAATACCTTTAAACGAGCAATAGGGTATTTTCCAATTTATTAAAAACTATTCTAATCTGACGATTGGGACGAAATATGTAACAGAAAAATAAAAGTAAATTGATTTATATCCATTTTCTCAATTAAAAACGATTTAAACCAAATTTATTTTTCGTTGTTTTGGATTTACCGCCAAAACTCTCCTTACGATGACTTTTTATCACGTGACGTCAACTTTGTGTAAACTAAAGTAGTAAGTAAGTAAACAAGTTAGTGTCGTGTTTATAATTAACAAGATTTTTTATGGATAAAAAGTGAAATCACTGGTATGCGGTGCCTCTGTCCACAAATACTTCTAAAACTGCGCCAAACGAAGTATTTGTACTGGTGCTGTTTACACAAAGCTGACGTCACGATGTCACGTGATAAAAAAGTCATCGTAAGGTGCATTTTGGCGGTAAATTCAAAACAACGAAAAATAAATTTGATTTTAAACGTTTTAATGGAAAAAATGGAAATAAATAAATTTAGTTTTATTTTTTTGTTAAATATATCGTCCCAATCTTCAAATTAAAATAGTTTTTATCAAATTGGAAAATACCCTATTCTTGTATATATACAGGATAAGTTTTTATCCAGTGCGCAAATTTTAACCATGAATTCAGCACTGGATAAAAAGCTTTCCTGTATATATAATCTGAATCTCGGAAACGGCTCCAACGATTTTCATGAAATTTAGTATTCAGGTGGTTTCGGGGGCGATAAATCGATCTAGCTGGGTTTAATTTTTAGAAAACGTCAAACAAGAAAAATAACATTATACATGTAGCTCATGGAAAGCGTTCGGTGACGGTGACGCCAGTTCCATGATGTTTGTTCACCCAAAATCAATCAAATCAAAATATTTTTATTTCATATAAACCTGCATGGGCACTTATGAAACGTCAGAAGCTAGGTGCACGGTTCCAAATTGTTGTTTCCTATGGAGAAGAGCCGGCAAGAAACTCCACAGTTACTCTTTTAGAAATAATTGGCTTTAACAATATTTTCAAATTACAAAGATAAAATGTATGGGAGGACAGTGCAGGCCTGTCAATAAGTCCCAGGTACTTAGACGAATACAGAATAGAAAATCGTCTACAAATCTACAGTCAGTAAGGCCTACAACGTTCTCTCATTCACAATATGTAAAATAATCTACATAAATAAAATGAACCTAAATAAAATTGATGTATAATGTCAATTAATGACGAGAATATGTCAGCATGGTAAAAAAAAAAGTGCTCAACGCGCCTGAAGAAGTCCTCAAAAAAAAAAAGATTTAAATTTTTATTCTGCAGGCTACATTAGCGGAGCTCCTTTAGCACCATGATGCAATATTTTGCTATAGATCATCAGAAGCCCGAAAGTCTGACAACCAATTTTACCAAGGGGTATCGTATTATCCAGTAGGATAGATAGGCAGTCGCTCCATATAAAATACTGGTATTCAACTGCATCCGGTTTGACTGGAAGCCGACCCCAACATAGCAGAGGATGAAAGCAATATTTTGTTATAGAAATTTTAAAATCCTCTGCTGGCCTAGACAAAACACAGTTCTGTTAGCGTTCACACCAAACGCCACGCCAAAATGTATGGGAATGACATTACCTGCGGCAAGGACACGACGTAACCTTTCCGCAGGTAATGTCATTCCCATACATTTACCGTGCACCTAGCTTCTGACGTTTCATAAGTGCCCATGCAGGTTTATATGAAATAAAAATATTTTGATTTTGATTTTGGCGTAGCGTTTGGCGTGAACGCTAACTGAAATGTATTTTGTCTCTAGGCCCAGTTCTCCTAACACATCATTATTAGCTCCTATAAGATTAAAACCGATAAAATAAACATGTTCAATAAACCTTATCTGTAACGTAACCATTTCAATTCCAGTCGACCCCACCGCCCCGCCAACCCCCTACCAACCATACGCGCCTTACCAGTACTCAGCGCAGGCACAACAGTCGCAGGTCAAGAAACCGGCCCCGCTCAAGTCCACCGGACTTAGCTTGATGAAGAACTACAACACTGACTCGGATAGCGAAATTTCGGGTGAGTTAAGGAGTTTTTAGCTCAGGAAAACAGTAACAACACATTAAATTACTAAAGGCTACGGGACTATACACTATTGGAAAAACACCAACAACCTCTTAAGAGGTCATTGCACTCATCATTATCAACAACTTTTACTATGGGACCAAACCTGAAATCGCAAAAAAAAATATCGGCTAGTCCCTACATTTTGATGAGTTATACGAACATAAATGTAAGGAACAGCTGATTTTTTATGTATGTATAATAAATAAACATTTATTTTCACTTCCACAAAGGTTCCTTGAATATATGAAGGTTACAATATCTGATTAAATCTTTTGTGAGAGATTGGTATCTGCACTAGGAAAACCTGCCACACGGATTACCCCCCGTCCCCCCCAAACTGTATGAGTATAACAAATTTTAAAAATGACAACGATATATTTTTAACCTATTAAACTACAACAATCGTGTATTTAAATTATTATTTATAATTAAAAATATGAATGAAGAGCCGGGAGGAGATGCCCTAGGTAGGACATATTATATTATAGTGACCACTAGCTGTGCCCGCGACTTCGTCTGGATTAAATTTAACAAATTTCTAAAATAAAAGTAGCCTAAGTTACTCCTTATTACATGAGCTATCTGCCAGTGAAAGTCCCGTCAAAATCGGTCCAGCCGTTTCAGAGATTAGCCGGAACAGACAGACAGACAAAAATTGTAAAAAAAAAATGGTATACTCACCGTGTATACATCCATATTCAATTAGTAAAAAGCTGTTATTTTAATATTACAAACAGACATTCCAATTTTATTTATCTGTATAGATATTGGTGATGTTCTCCAGAAAGACCAGGTGCATAGTACTCACAACCGGTGTGCGTGTATGACTAGATGTATGAACGTATACGAGGCAAAGTAAGCGAAAGCAAGGCCACTAAGTGAGGATCGTAGTAGGTGGCGCTTTAAAGTTCCTGCCCCTCTGTGTAAAAGGGGTGAATTTATGGATGTGCAAAACTTTTTAGAGTCAGCACTGTACAACACTAGCTGCAACCCGTGGCTCCGCCCGCGTCGATGTTGGAGTTGAATGCTTAAGGGTACAGTAGTCGCGGGCTCGAACTCACTGGTGTGCCTGGCTAAAAAGCACGCTGTCTCACCAGGCTTCGTGTCCGAAAGAGGTAGTATCAGTGTTGAGCAGTTAGACGGTAGTCTATACGCACAACATTATTGAGTGAGCTGCAGGATCAGTTATAGTAAAAAAGGCGCGTAAAAAATTAAGAAAAGTCCTTCGGAAGATCGGGTTTTCTGAAAAAATATCTGCATAAATCAATGACCAATTAAGTTTATTTAACTTTTCGGTAATTGAGTTTTGTCGGTACCGACCTAGTTTTGGAGATTTTACACTTCTTTTATTACTTAAACATGTCCAAAGTTACGTTAAATTAGCAAGAAAAACGAATCTTTGTGGGCTCATAACTTTTTAATGGCTTTTTGTTTTAGTATTCTGTTTCCGTACCGACAATATTAATAATGAGACAAAACCATACCATTTTTAAGCTTCGATGTACATTGTCAAACAGTGGAGTAAAACCCTCCCGAAGTTTGTATGGAAAAAATGTGGACTTGTTTCACCTTAACGGATTTAGATGAAATTTGGCATACCTACAGGTAATTTATAACCTAGATGTTAAAAATAAAATGTATAATATGTGTTAACATATTATACATTTTATCCCAGTAGTACGTTCTCCTGGGATCATTTTTGACCATTTCCCGGACGAAACTTTTGGCAAAAGCTGGTGCGAACATAAAATGTCCTGAAAAGCTGAAACCATTTTTGTTTCTATTCCTCAGATTACGACGACAGCTCTTCAACGGACAGCAAAGACAAATTGTCCATCGTCACGCCTCCAGATGAAGTACAGATAGTCGTAGACAAAATGGCGTCCTACGTGGCCCGCAATGGAGACGAGTTCGCGGACATCGTGCGCGCTAAGAACGACCCGCGGTTCTCTTTTCTTCATCCCGAGGATATTTATCATGGGTACTATAAGATACTGATGCAGCAGAAACGGGGAATTGATGTGAATGGGAAGGCGAAGAAGAAACGTGCGGGTGAGTTAAAAAAAAGCATAATGTTCCCACTGCTGGGACCTCCTCTCGGTGAGAGGGAGTGGGCTATAATCTAACACGCGTACCCAGTGCGGGTTGGTAGATGTCACATGTCTTCTGGTTTAAAAAAAAATGGTCACTACATACATACAGTGGCTATGTCGTGTTGTTGATGATGATTTTGGCAATTTCAAGGTTGATTTTTTGTGTTGAGCTGAATTGTAACTTTTTTGGTGTTCTGTATAACATCATATGAATTTTGGTATTGAATTAAACTTGTCGCAATTGTCAGCTCGGGGGACGGCGAATGAAAATGCCAAACAGACGATGCCCAGCAATACTGAATGTTACTATGCTATTATAGAAAGGATACAATTTTCATTAGCACGTCGGAGGAGACGTGACAATACAATCAAATATTACCTACAACTTAAAAGGCCAATAAATATTATGGTTTTACTTTTTAGAGGTTTTTGTTTGGGTCGGGGGTTTCTTTTATTAAATGCGATATCTCAAGATTAGTCATCACTGTCTATAATCACATGTGCGTTGCAAACACTAGGCAACCCGCCGCCTCACCCCTGTCCCCACCTGAGGCGCGGCCAACTAGTTCCGCGCGGACTTTAACAAATATCAGGCAAAATAAAAATCAAGTTATTTTACATTTATTTAATTCTTTCACAGCACCCGTATCATTTTCCATAAAGAAACTGAAGGAACCAGATCCAATCCTCCCAAAACCGGCGCTTCCTTACGAGTCCAGTTCAGACGATGACTCAGAGAAACGCTTAGACAAACAGACACTAGACGAAGTTAAGGAACCTCCTAAAGTGTTCCCCCAAATATTCCCTATTAACCACATACCGCCTGTAATCATGTACAAGATTGAACCACAATTTAATAATGAGCCCTTATCAAGGATCTCTACTGAGCCTGTACTCCACGAAGTCAAAATCGCCGCCATACCTTTAACAATGCCCGAAGTAAAAGAAATACCGAAGCAGGAAGAAACTGTTGTTAGTCCCCCACAATTACCTTTAACACCAGCCATTGAAGAAATGAAGGAAAACCCGTTTCCTGAGGTTCCCGTGTCTGTCGATAAAATGCGGATAGTTATTGAGAGGGAGAGAGAAATACTTCGTAAAAGAGAAGAGGCAAAACAGAAAGAGGAGAGTCCTAAAAGGGAGAGTCCTCATAAGAGAGACAGTCCTCGCAAAAGGGACAGTCCTCAGAAGAGAGAAAGTCCTCAAAAACAGGAGAGTCCGCATAAAAGGGATAGCCCTCGCAGAAGAGATAGTCCACACAAAAGAGAAAGTCCCAATAAGCGAGAAAGCTCTTATAAAAGGGAAAGTCCTCATAAAAGAGAAAATTCTCACAAGAGGGACAGCCCTCACGTGAGAGACAGTCCTCATGTGAGAGACAGTCCTCATGTGAGAGACAGTCCTCGTGTGAGAGACAGTCCTCATGTGAGAGACAGTCCTCGTGTGAGAGACAGTCCTCATGTGAGAGAAAGAGACAACAATTCGCACAAAAGAGATAAAAAGAAGCATAGAGACCGTAAAAAGGAACATAGATCAAAATCTGAAAGTAGGGAATCAAAACGAAGTGAAAGACGAAGTGCGGATAGAGAAAAGAAGAGAGACAAGGACAAGGTCAAGGTCAAGGAGAGTGAAAAAGAAAGCAAGAGACCTAAACAGAGTAAGGACGATTTGGAGAATGAAATTATATCTTTAGAAGATAATTCCGATGATCTGATTGATTTGACGGGAGACCAGTCGGATTGTAAAAGTAAGTTTACTAATTTGAAACATTTTATTTTTCTGATCGTTAGAGTGAAACCAAAGTATAACTCTTGCTCGATATGTGCCAGCTAATGCTCGGTTCCTATAATGAAACTGGATCGTTTTGCTTGCAATGGTAGCATTTTTTTTTTTCAAACTGGGCAAATAAATAGTTACCAAATAGGACAGTCTACTTTGCAAAACTATGAGGCATTTGCTTCATTTTTGGTAAAGATACAAGTGTCTTAATTTTTTACCGACTTCAAAAAGAAGGAGGTTATCTATTCAACATGTTTTTTTTATGTATGTTCGGGCATAAGACCGTCATTTATCGACGGATTTGCAAAATTCTTTTTTTGCTCGGAAATGATTTATTCCAAAATAGTCCCATAAAAAATTCATCAAAAGAACAACAGACTTCCAAAAAAGTTATTTTTCACTTCGTAGTGTTTTTTTGGAAGTCGGTTGTTCTTTTTTTTTTTTTTTTTTTTTTTTTTTTAATCTACAACTTCCGTAAATTATAGGAATCGGCCATAACTGATACAATAACTTAAAATGTTATGTGTAAGAAATTTAAATTAGGCTTTTGTTATTTCAGTGCGATACAGAGGCTTAGAAATATAGAAATACGGTCTGCTTTAAGGAAAGGGAGGCGTTTTCTTAATGAAGACCGTATTTCTTTCCAGTTCAGTTTCAATTTTCTAACACCCTCTTAACCCTGAACTTTTATATCAGTAAAGAGAAGAGGAACTTTCAACCAATAATTATAAAATTTTATGATAGTTGAAGGCGAAACAGAAGTAGAACGTTTAAAGCAACAAGAGAGACGTCGTCGCGCTGCCGAGTTCCTGAAGAAAGTAGGCGTGGACCCTGCCGCCGCCGCACTGCCTACCTCCTCGCTAGCTAGCGCCATGGTATGTATATTGCATCAAAACTGGTGCTCAAACGCAAGCTCATCCTACTGATGAATGATTTAATTTGAAAGTTTGTGAAAATGTTTGGATGTTTTTTACTCAATCACGCAAAAACGGCTGAACGGATTTGGATGAAATTTGGCACATAGATAGGTTGTAACTTGGATTAACACATAGGATACTTTTTGTCCCGGTACTATGTTCCCGTGCGATAGTTTCCGACCGCCACGGGTGAAGTCGCTGCCAAAACGTAGTGATTGTTATATCTAGCAGCAAACAAGTGTGCTCTTTGATAGCATGTGTATGTCTAATGACAGTCTTTCAATTGAAGGCTCATTATATGTTGTGTTTTATCATCTAAATGGTTCAAAATACGATTTTCTTATTGCCACAGGTGGACACGTTAGAGTCAATCCGTAAGAAGAAGGCGGAAGAAGAAGAGAAGCGACGCAGACGCGACAAGAGACGACATCGTGACAGAAGAGGTGAGATTTTTAAAAACAACTTTTGTTACCGCGGCGCCAGATATACGCAAATAAATACAAAGTGTGGAACAGTAGCCATTTCCGTATCTTAGGAACGTTTGCATTCTTAATTTGTCTCCATCTATAAAAAATACGTCTAATTTACCTACATTTTAGAAATTGTGCTGAGATGAGATTGAGACCAGATTTTGAAAGGACCTTTACCTTTAGGCATTATTTTGCACTTTGCCATCCAGTTTTGCATAGACTTCACATGATAATCCTTTATTTGCTCAAATAATATTTGTTGTCACATTGTGGAATACAAGAAATATTATTATTGAGTATTGAAGCTCTGTTTGGCGTCGTTTTTATCCAAACCGTTAGTAAATTAAACTAAGCTAAGCAATAACAAAAAGTAATGTTCTTTATTTTAATTTCGGTATTTAGTTCGGAATCCCATGTAAGTATAAACGTAAGAATAAGTAAATGTACAGTCGCCAGCAGGTCAAGCCAAACTGTCAAATTTTCCCAATTGAACATAAATCTTATTCCTTTGCAATAAAGTTGAAAAACTATCAAAGAAATTTGACAGATTGGGGTAACTTTATGTGCTGGCCTCTGTACATACATAATTATGTAACAATATTATTCAATAGACATTTCGATATAACCCGTTTTGATATAGTAGTTTTTTAATAAGTTATTGTCTGCACTCGGTATTTTTTGAGTATGTGTGCAAAGTTTGAACACATTTTGCACCTTGCCTTTCAGTGTTGCAAAGTTTATAAACCGGTGTTGAGATGTTTGAAGAAATGTCTTGTAATAACCATGTGTCTACGAGTCGTGATATAGAAGTTTTAATTCTGTTTTCAGATTACGAAGACGAATCTGAGAGATCACACAGAAAGAGCAAACGCAGAAAGTATAAGTAAGTTTTATTGTTCGTTCATTCATTCATTCATTCAATGAATGAAACACAATATTTTGAAATAGTAGTTTTATTTTATTTTCAAATGTAACCTTTCTTCTTATACTTGTTATTACTCCTGTACTGTGGTTCGTTTCCCAATACGAATGATACAAATAGCCATACCCGATTATCTTTGCTATACAGGGTCAAACTAAATTAGCTGGCAAAACTTTACCCGAGTATTGGGTATTGATATTGAAAAATAATGAAACAAAAGAAATAATATTTATTTCATAATTTGAAGTTTGTTTAAAACTTTAAATGACACTGTGAAATTTACATTACCAAACGACTATTATATTATGGTTTTTGGAAAATCGTTTCACAAAAAAAAACTAAAACAGCAGAGCGATCCACGCGGGCCCGGTTGACGCGATTTATTGACCGATTACGGGCGTAGACCATCGCCCATCAAATGACGCATTTTTTTATAAATTATCATTTCCTTTTCTACAAGATGTTGATTTGCATCCTAGTCAAATTCAAGGACGTTATTATGCTAATGATTCTCGACCCAAATCAACAATAAAATGGGTAGGTATTTTTTAAAATATTTTTTCCTGTTTACTAAAATCCGTAAGTGTGAACCAGCCGTATTTAAACGCGGCCCGTCTGTTACTAGCCTAACCGCGCTTTCACACACAAACGCAAACAATACATCCATTCACAACGCTTGCGCGATCGTTCGTTCGGGCGCCGCGTGCGCGGCATGGCGGTGATGTCGCCGAAATGTGCGTGCGCGCTTCTCAGTTCTCGGTAGGTAAATTGTTGAGACGTCATTCGATACAAAGTGCAAGATGACGGACAATTACACTAATGTCGAGTTGGTGGAGATGGTCCGCCTGTGTGCCATCAGTGGAGACAGCCTACGTGGAGCCGTCCGGATGTTCACGGAAATGTTTCCCGATCGGGAACCCCCATCACAGAGCGTCATGCTGGCTGCTACGCAGAGACTGCGGGATCATCGGCAGTTTGACGTTCCCCGGCATGCTCAAGCTCGCGGCAGCGTAGGTAGGCCTGCCTGTCGCCTTGCAGGAAGACATCCTGGAATACTTCCAGCGAGAACCACGGGCAAGCACACGGTAGGCTGGTCGACGCTTTGGAGTGCACCACACCACAGTGTACGTGCAAGGATCATTAGTGCTTTCGACACTTTAAAACGAATGTGTTAGTGTTACGTAAACTAAAGGAAAACCAGCTACGTCGTGCTCGATTGTGTCAAGAGTGTGAAGGTGGCAACTTTGAACAACTCCTCCGGGTAACTTAAGTAGGTAATTTATTTATTTGTACATTTTGTAAATACGTTGTTAGCTTAACCAATTTTATTAGTGTAAATAAGTTGATTTTAAATTTTTAACTAAGCCAATAATACCTAAGAGTCGAAAGTATCACCACCTACTTACACATAACTAGCAAATCTTTTCATTTCCATCAAACCTAAAAAACATTTTTAAACTTAGTAGATCGGTACATCAACTAAGGTAGGTAGGTATTATTACCGGTCCTAAGCCCGTTAAATAGTAAAGAAAATTTCAAATCAACCAATTTAATCCACAAATAAAAACAAAATCATTACGAAAAGTTTAGGCTGAACGATAGCATTAGAGCAAAACGAACATTTTATTAATCATCTGATACCAGGTCAGTGAACTTTTCTTTGGCGCACTAGTATTTACTGTCATTAGTAAGATTTCCGTATTCTAATGATGCTTAAAAAGAGGTAATTATCAAACTAAATTTATGACAATAATGTAGGTGATTATCGAAATTAAATTAGGTAAAATTATTGCTACCGGTCGCTCAGGTCATTCATTGCTCGCCGCTCGGTCGCGCACGCTTGAATTTGGTTCGTAGGTAAGACGTCGACACTCACGCACACAGCTGCATTGAATTAAGGGTTTAATTCTGAAATACTGTTAAATTTCAACAACAAAAAAAAGCAGCGCTTATTAGTTATTGCCCGGTACTGTATTTTCAATTGATTATTTATGTCTTTTATGACAACTACCTGAAATTTGACGAGGATGCAAAACAACATCTTGTATATCGATACCCAACACATGGATAAAGTCATCCAAGTCACGCCAGCTAATTTAATTTGACCCTGTATATTCTTTCTGTAAGAACAAAATCCCTGTGATCCGTAGCGCAGATGCCAATAATTAACCCATCATGCTGGTTTTGTTATTGGTTGTTCTAACTGTAATAAATAAATATTGTTTACAGATCGTCAGATGAAAACGACGAGTCAGATTACGATGGGTAAGTAACAGAAATAAATCACTCAACTATACATTCCTTTTCTGCATTTCAATACTCATGTAACTGTTTCTTTTTTTCCTGCTATAGTAACGAGTACTCAGAAAATTTAAATCACACCCAACATTAAATAATAAATAACAATATAATATTCAACCAAAAAACATTTCTATTTATTAGTTTAAAAAAGAAAAAACGCAAGAAGGAAAGGAAACACAGTTCCAAAAACAAACGAAAGCGCCGACAGCCCGAAGTCGACGAGGAACAGCAGTCAGTACCTGTGAACATCGACTTGACAAGCACTCTGAAAGAACTCCGCACTTCCTCTCCAACCAAAGAGTTAGTTCTCCAAGACTTAGAAGACACACAACAAAGCTTTGTAAGACAAATTTTCTCTGAAGAGGACGTGGTAAGAGATAGAAGGAGAAAGAAAGAGAGGCAGTATAGTGAGGGGGAGTGGTCTAGTGATAGTGAAGGAGATTCCAAGTCTTCTGGTAGTAAGAAAGATGAATAGACTTTTGAGCATCACACAAATTTCAATGTTAAGAGCTTTTGGATTAAATTGATATTAAAATGAGTAAGGTATATGAAATTCATGAAAAAATATTGATAGCTTATGTTTCAATGATTTTTATCTATGACAATCGCGTTTTAAAGTAAACGATATTGAGCTCTGAATAAGTTTGCATTTTAAATAAATATTTGAGTGACATTAAAGACAACACAGCCGGTCTTGTAAACAGTAAACCTAGCTTTGTAAAAATATGCGAGATTTGATATTTTAATTTTTTTAACTAAAGTAAGACATACATAAGTCAAGTTAATAATGATTGAGAAACAATTTTACGGAATAAAAATAATCCTTGGAATGTGAATTTTTGAAACTTTTAAATTAATATAAGTACATTTAAAACATTTTACGCATTTATAAGATTTATTTTAGGTTTTGGTGTAATATTTTTTATTGAGATTTCAAGTGCTCCATTAGGATTTTTAAATACTTAAAATAGACTAGTGTATAATTTTTCAAAGAATTATATTTTCCACATGTATCTTTGTAAAACATGTGTTTGTAAATTGTTCAGTCATATAGAAGTTTAAAATAACTGCAATTGCAAGTTGCATAAAGTCTATTATCAAGTATTATGTGATATTCAAGTAAAGCATGCTTGGATAAATAATACACAGACAATATTTATAAAACAATAAAATAAAGAAGTTATTAAAACTAAAAATAGACGAAACATTAACACGTTAATAATAATAATGAAATATCGTTTTTTAATGAAATTATACTGAAGCCATAATTTATAAAACCTATGATACAAACATTAAAACACCAATTGGATATTTTATACCAGTGAAATTAATCACATTAGTTATTATCAAAGCAATAAAATGGAAAAAAATATACCCATAGAATTTATCGCAATAAAATATTAAAGTAAAGCCGTAGAATTTTATTATATGTACCAATTTGTTTAACTTAAAAAAAAATATTACATTTATTGTTGATGTTAATATAATAGAGACTATCAATATTAGTTGATAAAATATTCCTAACAATAATTGTGTGATTCCATTCCTATTCTAGTAGTAGTAACATTAAAATCCCAATTCAAAATAGCTAGTTAAAATTGTTGTTTATAGAATTAATATATTCAAATTGTAACATTAAAATCCCAATTCAAAATAGCTAGTTAAAATTGTTGTTTATAGAATTAATATATTCAAATTTGTGATTTTGGGGTCAAAGAAAGAAAGCGCTTACTCGAGCGGAAAACATAATTGTTATGCAAACTTCGAGGCCACGCCGATTTTTTTAAACCACCAATTTTCCTATGTGGTGCCTTGTGGCTATCAAGAGCCACTATATCACTATCGTTTAAACTGTCGCTCACGCGGTTCTGTCGGTGTTGGACCGACCGTTCAGAATCCAAAAGAGTGCATCTCAGCGATGCGTTGAAAATACACTCCGTTCCATTTTCAACCCTCGGCGCTAAACAGTATGTATACAGGGTAAATTTTTTACCAGTGCACAAACTGTAACCATGAATTCTGCATATCATTCTTGACCCCCTAGCGTAGAAATTTTTCGTCGGTTATAAAAGAAAACCGACGAAACGACGATTTTATAACCGACGAAAAATTTGGAAAAAATCTGCTGTTCCATACATTTTGACCCTGTAGGTGTTGACCTACACGGTCAAAATGTATAGAACAGGAGATTCTTTTTTGGATAACCGACGAAAAATGTCTACGTAGGGGTCTAGAATGATATGCTGAATTTGTGGTTACAGTTTGCGCACTGGTTAAAACTTTATCCTGTATGAAAGATCCAGTGCGCGAAAAAAATGTCGCCGCGATATTGAAATAAAATACGTTTTTAGACATTTTTATCGCCTGCGCTTTCATTCTTCGACCTTACTTATAATACAAGCATTTCTTTCATATACTGCATGTATTAGAAAGTCAGGAAACTTTAGAAACTCAGATTGTGAAACTTTTTCCATTGGATCAACATCTCGAAAAAAATATCAGCCGTCCCATACATTTGGGTCGAATAGGTATTGAAGTATTGTATGGAATAGTTTGTATCTTTTTCCTTATTACGAAATGGTCCCATGAAGAAAGTTGTTAAGTTTCATGGTCTATACGACAGCCTTATTATGATCACACATTTCTGAAACATGTTCTATTTTCACTATAATTATGTACTTGGGCTTATAATCGTATTCAGTAAATTGACAGTTGAAAGAAAAATAATGTTACCATATTAAAACTAGTGTTGGGGTAGTGAAAGTTTTTGCGTAAAGAAAGAAAGAGAAAAATGGTTTTATTTTAATTTCGTTATAAAACTTTAAAAAATCGTTTGTAAGATGTGGAATATAAGAATAATTATTAATAAAAGTAACTTCCTTTTCTTTTTTAAGACAAGTTATTAAATTTGAAATATTTTTTTGCAAACAAGTAGGTACATTATTTCAAGTTCATTAATTTCACTCATTCTTACACCATGTCTCATAATCTGACCCTTTAACTGTCAAGTTACTGAATACAATAAAATTAAAAGCGCAAGTATAGGTACTACTAAACTCCTAGTAATCACTTTATTACACTTTCCATTTCCCTGTAAATCGTTAAAATCTTAGTAGGAATAAGACAAATTTTAATAAATTAATAACTTAACTCTCACAAAGAGGAGGCTTGTGTCCCAGCAGTGGGAAGATTATAGGCTGATTATGGTGTATGAAACTAGCTTTGAAACAATGTGCAATAACAATGTCTTAGCTTATTTAAATAAATGATAATATTTATACAAAAAAAAAGTAGCCATCTAATCAATGATAGATGTATGATGTACTGCAACATAAAATTTTATCATACGTGTATGTGTTAAACAAGTTAAATCTTAATTGTTTTCAAAAATGTGTGCTTAATGTACTCTGTTGCTACTATTCATGTATACACCAGTCTATAAATAGTGTAGGTAGATAATGTGAACTGTATGATTATTTTATGTCATAGGTTAAAATCGTTATAGATCGCGGCACGTAAGTTGAACCAAAATCAGAATAAACAATCGAAGGTAGGAGCGCGGGCACTCGTTGCCTCTCACGGATAAAGAATGAGCTCAACTTCTAGCATAGGCATTGATGTAACGTGTACTGAAGTTTGGAAATAAATTACAGATTGCGGCAGGTAAGAAACAAATCCGACATTTAGGTTCAACTTACGTACCGCGATCTGCACTACCGCGTGAAAAGATAGTCGCGTTTCTGTTTTGTTTTGACACATCTGACACACGCAATGACTTGACTAGATATTCATGGAAACGATATTAAATGTGTCTGCTCAATCTTCTTACTATGGACACTTTTCCGCGTGGCTAAATACGTTAACGTTAACGTTTTGTATGATGTAAGTCTTTGCACTGCTACTTCGTACTACACGTCCGTATCTGAGCAAAGAAGGCCAATTACCGTAGTGAAAAATGTTCAAAATCTAGTCGTAATCTTGTCTTAGCATTGTCAAAATTGTAAGGGATGACATGCATTACATCATACATGGATACAATGCCAATGTTTCTTAAAATGCGAATTTCGTCTCAAACAGGCGCGGTCCGAGGGGACATGCCGTAAACGTAAACCTTAAAATAGTAATATCCTAGTAAGTAAGTAATAGTAGTATCGTGGTAGCACGTTCACGTGGGATAAATTCCGACCCCTACACGGGCGAAGCCGCTGGCAAAAGCTAGTTTGTGCAATAAAGTATACTTTACTCTTTTTCGTTATCTTATTAATATATTCTTTTGTCTGTGGAGCCCCCCCCCCCCCCCCCCAGTCATTGGCTGCGATCGCGCCTGGTCTCAGATATATGTTAACCACTCTAGTATACAACAATGATATGCTTTAATATTGCTCTAACGGTGCTTTTTCTATTACACGCTCCGAGACTCAACAAGCC
This sequence comes from Polymixis flavicincta, assembly GCA_949987655.1. Classification (NCBI taxonomy): domain Eukaryota; kingdom Metazoa; phylum Arthropoda; class Insecta; order Lepidoptera; family Noctuidae; genus Polymixis; species Polymixis flavicincta. Next base: position 10,615,867 of record OX465190.1, on the reverse strand, counting down.
TCATCTTAAATCTTATGGTCAGTTTACACCAAATAAACAAATGTTCTTACTTATTTCTCTCTTTTTATTGAAGGAACTTAATTTTGGTCTGTTCTACATTTTATTAGCATTATTATGAAATATTAACATCAATATTTTATTTATATCTGATATTACTGCGTACCGGAATGTTTAACTATACTAGCTAACCTATGATACGCAAATATTTGTTGGAAGAACGGCACTAATGTGCTCAGCGGATGCCTGGGCGAAATTTTACCCAGGGGTTTTCTTATCTTGGTCGACTTAATCTGCAAAATTGTATAAAAAGCATACTCTGAAGATACACTAGCTTTCTGTAACGTTATGTACAGACGCCAGCAGGTCAACCTATCCCAAACTGTCAAATTTTCACAATCGAACATGAACCTTATTCCTTTGGAATAAAGTTGAAAAACTATCAAAGAAATTTGACAGATTGATGTGCTGGCCTCTGTACAATAGTAACTATTAAATAAATATAGTTTCCTACAATTCGTTGTTTTATTTTTCTACTAAATACGTATTATGACAGAGTATTATTTGTAAATTCGCAAGCCGATTAAAACGTAGGTAGGATTCTCGCCACAGTGTTCTTGGTTAGCACGTGTGTTTTGAATTTTTTGTTGTTTTTAAAGTAATTGTTGATATTTCTGTGTCTTGTTAGTAATAAGTGTGTTGTCCCTGTGTTCGTAAACAGGTTTGTATTGTGATTGTCTTATTGGAAATTCTTTTTACCCAATATGAATAAAAATAATGATCTGATCCTGATCCGCCTGACATTCCAAGTCCTACACTACCTCTTTCCCCAAATCCACTTTCGCAATTTGCAGATGTTGTTTGCAGTGTTATAGAGATGGATGTATCTCAATCCTTATTGAACCAATCTTCCCGTAAACGTCCCGGTAATGAAGATATATTGACACCTTCCCCGCCAAGCAAACAAAAGAAAAGCCAAGTTGGTCGTGTCAAATATTCGGCAATGGACAAAGGTCCTTACATCGTCCACGTCTCCCGTATAGAGACCCAACCTGATTCAGGCACCACCTTACATCCGGTCAATTTCGGAAAGTTTTTGATCAATAACAACATTGCGAACGTAGTTCGTGGTGGTGTTAATAGGGTTGGTAGAAACCGCGTATCTGTAGAGTTTGCTTCCCCTCAGGATGCCAACTCTTTCTTGGTTAACGCTCTGTTACCCAAGTACAGTTACATTGCCTCTATCCCTACATTTAATATTACAAGGTTGGGAGTAGTCACAGGTGTTCCCTCTGATATTTCAGAAGATGAGGCTATTACGTATTTATCTGTGCCCTCAGGTTGTGGACACATCCTTAAAGTGCGTCGACTTAATAGAAAAGTACAGAGAGACGGAATTAATGAGTGGAAACCCACTGAAACTTGTGTGATCACATTTGATGGACAAGTTTTACCCAAAAGAATCTTCTGCTGTTACACATCCCTTCCTGTAGAGCAGTACATATTTCCCACAATTCAATGCCGAAAGTGTTGCCGATTTGGACATGTAGCGACTGTATGTAGATCCAAACCACGCTGCAGCAAATGTGGCCACGATCACCCAGGTGATGGTTGCAACATTTCTGAGGGCGAGGCCTTCTGTATCCTATGTTCGGGTAATCACTTTGCCAACAGCAGGTCATGCCCCGAGCATGGTAGACAGAAAGCCATTAAGACAGTAATGGCTGAGAAATCCATGCCTTATGTTGAGGCTAGCAAATTAGTCCCGACAGCTTCCCGCAACTATGCCAACATAGCTAAAACACCAACTTCTCAGTCTTATCGCAAGACAGTGTTTCTAAAGCCTAAATCTCATGCCCCTCTTTCCCCGTCTTATGACAAAGCTGGTCACCAGCAGATAATTAATTCCCCCCAACTTTCACAGCCTAATGGCTGTGCTCTCAATAATAATGTCACTTCCAGTCATAGCTCTTCTTCTATTATTGAACTGTTAATAAAACTCCTACCTATCATTATTTCTTCTTCTACTTCTAATACTCAATCACCGTCCAACGTTGCCGATCAACTTATAACTCTTCTCTTAGATATTAGAAATGGCGTCTCACCAAGTATTTCTTCAGTGGAATGTGAGGAGCGTGTGGCATAAAAAGCACGACCTCATATTTCTTTTAAATAAATATAAGCCATTGGCTTGTTCCATAGCTGAGACTTGGCTTACTCCAAGTCTTAGCTTCCGTATGCCACATTTTAATATTTTAAGATGTGACAGATCAGATGGCTATGGAGGGTCAGCCCTCCTAGTCAACAATCGGGTCCCTCTTTTGCCCTTTACTTTGCCTCCACTTTCAGGTGATATGAGCATTGCTGCAGGGAAGGCTGAAGGCATTACAGTGTTTTCCATTTATATTGCACATCCTCACCATGATTTTTTAATAATTTTGAGAGATATTTTTTCTAATATTCATGGTCCGATACTGGTCATGGGCGATTTTAACTGCCACCATTATAGATGGGGCTCTGAACGCTGTGATGCCTTTGGGTTGGCTTTGGTTGAGATATTAGATGATCTAGATCTCTGTATTTTAAATAATGGATGCCCAACACGCAGATCTCTTCCCGGACAACAAAAGAGCTGTGTTGACCTAACCTTTTGTTCGGTTGAGCTAGCAGCTTCAACCCACTGGGAATGTACAACCTTGTCGCATGGTAGTGACCATTACCCTATTGTCATATCTTTACTTAATAAGACTTATTTAGAAAAAACTTCTCCTCCACTTTTGAAGTATAACCTGTCCAAACCAGATTGGTCAAAATTTGCTTCATTATTGGATGATAAAATTGATATTCTTCCAAATTTAAATTCAAGTTTATTAGATCCTTCAGGTCATTGCCATGCCAAGAGATGTTATGAGGGATTTGTTACTGCCATCGCTTCCAGTGCGGACTCTTGCTTCCCATTGAAAAACAGTGCCCGTGATAAAATACCTTCACCACCGTGGTGGGATCCAGAATGCACATCGGCAATCAGAGATAGGAATGAGGCCGAGGAGTGTTATAATACAGATATGAGCACTGAAAATCTATTGGCATACTTACAGATTAACGCTAGATCTAAACGTTTTCTTCGTAAGAAGAAACGTACTGGTTGGGTTAAGTTTTGTACCTCCTTATCTCCCTCTACTCCAGTTTCAGTAGTCTGGAAGAATATCAATAGATTTAGACGTGGGTGTTCCCCATCAATGTCATCACCAATCACTCGGGAAACTGCTGAACTTTTTTTTGACAAGATAGCACCATCATATGTTCCATTCTCATCTGAATGTGAAAATACATCCCTACATAATGTGACAGAGGATCCTTTCGATGCGCCTTTTACTCTGGAGGAATTGAATGTGGTACTCAAACATGTCCGGGACTCAGCTCCTGGTATTGATGGCGTGCCATATTCTTTCATAACCCATTCTGGCGAAAAGGCTAAAATCTTCTTTTTAAATATTTTAAATTACTGTTATAGTCAAGGTTGGGTTCCAGATCAGTGGAAGTTGCAAATTATTATCCCTCTATTGAAACCAGGCAAACATGCTGATGACCCGAATGGCCTTAGGCCAATCGCTCTGTCTTCAGTCCTAGCCAAATTACTAGAACACCTCATTAAGAACCGTCTCGAGTGGATAGTCGAATCGAGAGACTTACTGCCGAACCACCAATTTGGTTTCAGGAAGGGGCTAAGTACAATGGACAGTATTGGTGTATTAGTTACGGATGTTCGCCTAGCTTTTTCTCGAAACGAATCCGTGGTGGCAACTTTCCTTGATATCTCCTCTGCGTATGACAATGTTCTTCTTCCCGTACTCAGGCAAAAACTGCAACAGCTGAGTCTTCCGGCTAAGATGATACAGTGCATATGTGAGCTTCTGTTGTCACGATCATTGGTTCTCAGAGTCCAGGGTGAGGAGTTCGATGAAAGGCGGACATGGAAGGGACTCCCTCAAGGTTATGTCCTCAGTCCCATACTCTACAATCTCTATACGGCTGACATTGGATCCTGCCTAAATAATAATTGTCAGATGTTACAATACGCCGATGACATTGTTCTGTATGTGACAGATCCCTCCATAGACGACGCTGCGTCATCGTTGTGCCTCTCTCTGGATTCCTTGAATCAATGGCTTTTAAGTCATGGATTGTCGTTGTCTGCACCGAAAAGTTCGACAGTTATCTTCTCTCGTAAAAGACTCGTTCCTCATATTTCAGTAAACATTTCAGGCCACAATATTCCTATAGTTAGTAAAGTGAAATTTTTAGGCGTTATTTTGGATACAAAACTAACTGGCAAACATCACATAAATTTTCTTATCCAAAAATGTGAAAGAATAATATCAATTCTAAAAGTTCTCGCCGGTGTCTGGTGGGGTGCTCACCCTTACACCATGAAGTTAGTCTACAATGCCTTAGTTCGCAGTATTTTGGACTATGGAACATATCTTCTGATTCCTTGCAACAAAGGTGCTTTGACTGGGCTGGATAGAGTTCAGTACAAATGCCTTCGGATCATCTCAGGTTGTATGAAGTCCTCTCCCGTTAACGCATTGCAAGTCGAATGTGCTGAACCCCCTCTGGCCCTTAGACGGCAATATCTGGCATCCCGTTTTGTGTCTAGACTAATAGGTAGATCCTCCCATCCTCTTATAGGAAGATTGAACGAGTTAGACGCCATATGCAGACGCTCAAAGTACTGGAAAAACAAAGAAATTCCTTTAATCCTTAAAGCTTTTCGACTACTTCTAAATTTAGAATGCCCGATCGTCCAAAATCCCAGATTACCTCTTTTTAATTTCCCATATGAAGTTTTAAATTTTATTCCAAAAATTTTCTTTGATATTGGTATATCCAAAAAATCTCCATCAGCGAATTTGGCTTTCAATGCGGTGGTGGATGAGCGATGGAATGGTTTTCAATTATTTTTTACGGATGCCTCGAAACTAACCGATCTTAATCACACTGGCGCTGCGGTCTATTACCAAAGCTCCAAAATAATCCTAAAATTTAAATGCCCTAAGGAGTCTTCTGTATTCACTGGTGAGTGTGTCGCTATATTGGAAGCTTGTCTTTTTATTGAGTCACACCCTAATATTGAGAAAGCCGTTATATTTACAGACTCCCTTAGCAGCTTGCAAGCCTTAGCCCAGAATCCGTTTAAGAGTAAATTACACAGCCCCCTTATTTTAAAAATTAAAAACTCTTTAAAGTCCAGCGCTAGTAATCAAAAGGATGTTCAGCTAGTTTGGATACCTAGTCATTGTGGCATTAAGGGTAACGAATGCGTTGACGCTTTGGCTAAAGATGCTTGTTCATCTTTATCGTCAGATCTCGCATACAACATTTATCAGGGTTACGACCTTTTGTCCATTCCAAAAAAGAATCTGCAGTGTTCCTGGCAGGAGCAGTGGAATGCTTCTAGCAAGAAGAAAGGCAGTTTTTTCTATGCCGTACAACCGACCGTTAAACCAAAACCATGGTTCTCCGGTTACAAAAAAGTATCCAAAACTATAATTTCTGTTATATGTAGAATTCGCTTAGGTTTTTGTTGCACTCCTGTGTTTTTACAAAAAATCCGCGTCCGCGATTCCTCGCTCTGCGAATGCGGACTGGCGGAAGGCACCCTTGATCACATATTTTTCGAATGTTCCAATAACGTCCCTCCTCTAGATTTGTACAAGCGTCTCACCAAATTTAAGATCCCTCTCCCGATAAATTTCCCCTCTCTTTTAACTCATTCCTCTCCTGAACTGCTTGTGGCGCTGATGATTTTCATCCGTCACAATAATATAAAATTATGATTTACTCCCTCAATCTGTGTTTATGTGGTATATGTATTTTTAATGTTCTAACAATTATATTTTAGTATGTTTATTTTTTGTTTGTTTCAGTCCAATACTAACCCCACAAGATCAACATTAAGCCCAACTGTATCACCGAAGATTTATTATCCACAGTTTTTATTTTTTTATAACGCACACATGCTTTTCCAATTCACTTTAGACATTGGCAGAATAGTCGACATCGGCTTTGCTTGCCATAATAAAAAATAGAATAGAATAGAAAACGTAGGTAGGTACCTGTTTTTCCGCGGCACACCAAGGCAACTGATGATCGGTAAATCAGTTTGCCGCGGCACATACTTTGCGGAACAAAATCAACACTTCTAGCAGATACACTTACATTAGGTGAGCTCCTACCGAGTTATGACAACCTTATTCAACTTACACACACTATCTTTACAGGAGAACCCCAATACAATAGTGCTTTGCATACATACACCAAATAATTAGAAAATAAACTTAATCTAAACTGTAAAAATATAAAGAAACACAAATAAAAATAAACAACATAATCAAACTTAACTTCTTAGCTCCTATCCTTAATATTATAATTAAAACTAACAAAATTTAACAAAACTTGCGAATTCACTCAAATTGCACGAAAAGATATCAATTCTCTCATGCACTTCGTTTAATACACATACAGTGCGGGTGAGGGGTGTTTTTGATAGCAGGTTGGTTTTGGCAGCAGGCACGGCCAGCAGTGGCGGTCGCCGCGCCGCCTCCAGACGTACCGGTCTGGCACGCACAGCTTCAGGTGACGCAGCACACCCGGGTTATGTTCTACTCCACGCAGGAGCTTTAGCGCATACGCCGCAAGTGAAAATTCCCGGCGCACTCTGAGTTCGTTGTATCCCACCAGACCGAGTACAAACAGTGTAGGATACATCAGCGGGTAAAATGGGTAAACCCCATAAAGTTTAAAATACAAGTGTCTTGTAAATTTATTCTGTACCTGCTCCAGCATGACATAGTATTTAGCTTCATGGGGAGCCCAAATCACCGCACTGTGTTCCAAGTGACTCCTTACCAAAGCGTCATACAGCACCCTTAGCGTAGTAACGTTTGTGAATCCCTGCGACTGTCTCAGCACGAAACCCAGGTTTCTGTACGCTTTCTTGCAAATCTTAACTATATGGTCCCGGAAACTTAGATCCGGGGTAAGCAGTACTCCTAGATCTCGTACCTGAGACACTCGCTGCATCGGCGCTTCCTCCACTGTGTAATCGTAGGCTAGGGCAGTCTTCGCGCGCGTAAATGTCATCACTGAGCATTTCGCTGTATTTAAATGGAGTTTATTTTTATGGCTCCACTCTACCATTCTATCTATGTCTTCCTGCAATCTCTCACAGTCCGACTCACCCTTGACCTCCCTTGATTTTGAAGGCATTAGGTGTTTTCTAGCTGACATACCAACCTATGTTAGGTGAGCTCCTACCGAGTTATGATCACCTGTTCGAAGGCATGAGTCGTTTTCTAGCTGACACACAAAATGCATATTTTTTTTAATACTTAATCCAATTATTATTTTTTGTGATTTTTTCCCAATGTTGTAATAGTTATTCTTCTGCTATTTGAGGGTGGCGACAAAGCAAAGATCAAATTGGTCCGCCCGTTCTGGAGTTATAATGGTGTTACTAACAACCCGACGTCGTTTTGATGTTGATAAAACCAGAAACTTGCAATAAAATTCTGAACAGTAAAAAAAAGTTATATGTAAATTATGTTTATTCTGTAAGTTGTTAAAATAAAAAGTAACACTTATGCTTCAAAAAATTTACAAAATGCAAAAAGCCAACGTCACGTGGTGTTCCCAGGCGGTCACCCATCCAAGTACTGACCACGCCCGATGTTGCTTAACTTCGGTGATCGGACGAGAACCGGTGTATTCAACGTAGTATGGACGTTGGCGAGTGCTGAGTCGAATTTTTCCTTATTTATCAATTTTGTGACGTCATCTAAACCAAATTAGGCTGAGCATTCTGGGGCATCAGCGGTTCGTTTTCGTTTGCGCGGTGTGGTATTGAGTGGTTGACTAAGGAATTTATTTTATAACAGCTTAAACTATCATTACAGAGTTTACCCTAATGCGACAGTTAAGAACTTAAACTAATAACCTAAGCTCACGGGCGTAGCCAGGGGGGGGGGGGGTTTGGGGGTTCAAACCCCCCTCGAAAAGTTCAGATATTCACATTCATAGAATTAAAATAAAAACAGGCGTGTGGCATATCTCATTGATTACTAAGTACTATTACCTACATTAAATATAGGTACAGACTGTGTTTTGGATTTTTGGAACATTATTTTTTATTTAGCTTATAGTTTATGTCGTCCCACTGCTCGAAAAAGGACTCCCCTAATTTCTTTAAGGAGATTTTTTCTGTAGGTATATATTTTTCACATCTTTAATGATTTTGGGTTATTTTATGCCTTTATTCCATTAAATATACTTATAAATTACATTTTTAAATATTATTATAAAAACATTTAAAAATATAAAAAATAGTAGCCCACCGGTATCGGGAACAAGGTCAAGAACATTTTATGTACTTTTAGTCATTTTATTGTCTTGAACCCTCCCCGAAACTAAAACCTGGCTACGCCCGTGCCTAAGCTAACCAAATTAGAAGAAATTAAAACTAACAACAGTATTAAATTATAACATCATAATACAAAACACAGTTTAACATAATTACTTACTACAAAACATGGTTTAACAAATAACAAACATACTTTACTTAATGCCAACACTGCTGAATAAATTAATCTAAATACTAATGAGTGAAAACTTAAAAAAAAAACTTAAGTAATATTTATTATGCAAAAAGCTAACGTCACGTGGTGTTCCCAGGCGGTCACCCATCCAAGTACTGACCACGCCCGATGTTGCTTAACTTCGGTGATCGGACGAGAACCGGTGTATTCAACGTAGTATGGACCACAGAGTACTTTTTTATATTGGTATGGACGTTGGCAATCGCTAGTTCAAAATTAATAATCGGTATTTAATCTTATCAGACACGTACAGGCGAATTCTTTCGACCAATGAGATAGTTTAACTGAGCCAAAACAATAGGACAATGTTTCAATATAATAAAATTGAAATATTTTTTTGCGTGACGCTGGTTCCGTAAAATGTAGTTTATGAAAAAACTGCCGAGACCGTGATAAAGGTGGCTGCACCAAACGACTTGAATGAAGTCGATTCGAAGATATGTACCTATTTGACGAAATTAGGGTAAAGTGGCGATCGTCGAGAATGTTATGTATGCGCACGAGATAAGCAGTGTTACTGTGTTCCGGCTACCTAATTGCGTAATGCATTATTGACAAACGATTCAGATTAATTTGCTTCGTTTCTATCGCAATTTGCTTAAATTTACGAATTTCGAATTGCGAAACTCCAATATCTGTGAAAGCGATTACTATTCTATTAGAGTGAATGATATGTCGGGAAAAATTGGGTATACGGTCTATTTTTCTAACTAAAGCGAATTGCGTAACTAGTTTGACAGCTATCAGCTACCTAATTGCGTAATGCATTATTGACAAACGATTCAGATTAATTTGCTTCGTTTCTATCGCAATTTGCTTAAATTTACGAATTTCGAATTGCGAAACTCCAATATCTGTGAAAGCGATTACTATTCTATTAGAGTGAATGATATGTCGGGAAAAATTGGGTATACGGTCTATTTTTATAACTAAAGCGAATTGCGTAACTAGTTTGACAGCTATCAGTTTGTTTGAAACCAACGAGTAGTCTGTTTCGCAAGCCGAAGGCAACGTACTCGCCGCAATCATTTTTCTTCTTACATTTTAATGGGATTTAATCATTAAATCTCTTTAATTATAACGAAAAAATATAAGTGGTAGTCTTCCTGATAAACTGTGAATGTGATTTTGTGTAAAACCTCAATGTTATATCAGTATTGTGGTATTTTGAATAGCGAAGCAACGAGGTGATTATACAGAGATAATTGCAATCGTTTTCTTCTGTTACGTGTGCTTACAACCTAAAATAAAGATTCCTACTAAGAGAACCTACCTAGATGATATTTCAGAAACGAGATAATTTGGTGGCGTTTTAACGAAATACAAATTCGTAGGTACCTCGTATCGAAACTTATCATAATGTCACCAACTTAGCAAGCCAGTCGAGCATTTACGAATTGTAATTAGAAAACCTAAAAAGCGATCAATTTAAACAGGAAGAACAAAAGAAGCACACATTGAAGAAGCAGTTAATGTCAATGTATTATTACCTATCTAAAGACTTCTATGAACTAGCTACACACACCGTAAATACAGACTTATTTCCACATCATTGTCTGTTCAAGGTAATATCAATATTATTTCCTATAAAAGAACCTATTGAATATGCCTAAATATTGTATCTACACATATTGTTTGTTGTCAATACAAAATATAGATAAGGCAATGCATAATTACTTTAAGCAAAGTAGGTAGGTAGGTACTTTCCCGTCAGTGTCGTAGGAGGCGACTCAGGGACTTACTAAGAAGCAGAAGCAGTGTTCTCCATGCATTTTACCACCATACTGCGATTGCCAACCCGCTTGCCAAGTGTGGCGATTATAGCAAACCCCCCAAATTGGGGGAGGCCCATGTCCAGCAGTTGACGTCTTTCGGCTGAAATGATGATGATGGCCTACTAGGTACCTTAAATATTTTTCAACTAATTATTGTGAATAATAAGTTAGTAAAAATATCCAATTCAATTATTCTGTCTGTGGATTACAGTCCACTCCCTCTCACAGAGAGGCCTGTGCCTGTCAAATTTATCACACACATTGCATTGTAAAATTACTATGCAATGTGTGTGAAGATTTTCAATCATACAATATTATTCTTTACATTCGGTGGAAATCCACAAAATAAGCATTGTACTCTACATGCATCAGACTATGGTAGTATTGAACATTGTTTTCTAAATATTGAAAAACCATAATACCTATTTATTTGTTATGTTTATTATGTGGAGGCCTACAAAAAATATTTCTCATTGAATTGGTTTTGCTTGATATTAATACACAATGTATATAGTTAAATAATACGTCCATCAATTTTTTTATTTATTATTAAAAAAAATGACTTGCCTATGAGGTACCTAAATAAAGATAATTTATACTTTTTAGTCAAGTATCTATGTTCCATCCATCAATAGAATTGTAGGCATCTAATTACTGTTTATCTAATAGCAGAATATTGTAGTTTTGTAAAGTACATCAGTAGATTGTGCATTGAAGCGTTTAAGGGAGAGGCCTATTAAAGACTGGATGAGTAATGGATGATGGAAAATAATGAGGATGTACTTAAAATATTTTTTTATCTTTCAGGTGGCTCAACTATATGTATAAACAGGAAAAATGTAAACTTTCTCTCAGCAACATTACCAAGCTGTATTAAATTATAAATGACTTCCACAGGAAAACAGTAGCCCAAATTTGCCAAATTCCACTAATCTATACAATATACTTGTTTGAATTTCTTTTTGCCTCATAGCCAACAAATTCATGTCAAATGTGAACAAATGCTGTAGTCAGAAGGGTGAAAAATAAAGCAGTTATGTTAACCATTATTTTATTTGTTTTTAATTTACCTTTATGTACCAAATAAATGACAATTCAGATAAACACTGCTATTTTCTAAATAGTATCACTTTAATGATCAATAACTTGTCTTTTTTTAAACTTAATCAATGCTATATGTATTTCAACATCTAACAGTTATTTTAGTTCATAATTAAAACACTTTGTAAGTATTAAAGTTTACACCAATATCAATTAAGACAAGTACATATTAAGTATATTGCTGTCGAGCAAAACTAGTCAGCAGTTTTCTTAAATAGGTAAAATTAGTATGTTCATAACAATCTTCAGTTTCTACTTTTGCACTTGAGCAGCTTGATAACTGAAGTAGTTGCAGTAGCAGTAACAGTGATGTCAGAAGTAGCCGAAACAAATGGCAACAGCCAACATCATAAGTAGCCGAAACAAATGGCAACAGCCAACATCATTCATGCTGCTTTCATGTCTATGCAGGGGAAGTGTTCCGGGGACTCCTGCAATTTTAAAACAAAATCAAATTATTTTCTGCTCAATTAAAGTACTTAATTATGGGCCAAACTAGGCAATATTTAGTAGGCCGTCATCAACCTATGGCTATTTCTTTATTTAACATGGCACGAAACTAGAACTGTAAAAAATAGGGACATGAAATTTATGATGTGATTACATTTATGTATAAAGTTCGCCCAAAGAAAATTCATTCATAATTATGAGTTGCTGCTTGATACTTAACTGTGTTAAAAAGCTCACCTTCAATGATAAATACAAAAGCTTGGTTTTCAATGTCCTGCGTTGCCACCAAATTCTTTGAGTTAAAACCCTCATAGGTCAATATTAGATTGAAGTTAGTAGCTCTGGCATCGTCTGCGAAAATGTTATAATAATTAACGTTATGTTGTTGGTTGTAATTGGTTATTATAGTTTGTAATTTAGTATCTGCTGCTTATGTAGATGCTGATAGAATTACATACATACAACCCCTAAGACGACCCACTGACCAAAATATCAAATAACAACATCTCAGTAGTTAGAATGTGAGGTTGACAGACAATCATTATTACCCAAAATAAATAGTTAACCTAAGAAAGTTACAATCACTAGACACACGAAATTCCTGTTTATATTGGCTTACTTACAGCACTACAGCTGATACTCTGGTTCGTCCTTTTCGCTATTGAGAAACACAGCTTATGACGTAGTGCAGCCAGTACAAAACGAAGACAGAGCCCTATTCCTTGCCATTTGCCAATTACGTGTTCTGTGCAGAAACCACAAAAATAATCCGATACTGTTTATCATAGGCCCATGTCTTTGTATGCGAATAGTAAATATAATTTAGTTTATTGAAAAACATAAAACAACGAATTTAAAACAAAATTCAAGACAAACAAAAACATTTCATAGTTTTTTTATTTGTTACAGTGTTGCCAACTTTTTCCGACTCCACTTAATCGCAATTTTTAATTTTATTTAAATTCCTATTGCTGACGTTCTGTCGTCCTTTTTGAGGTCCATTTGAAGATTTGAAATTGAAAGTAAAACTTATTATGTCACAATCAGTCATAGTTTTTCAAATCATCGTCACGTACTTTATAGATGACTAGCTTTTGCTCGCGGCTCCACCAGCGTGGATGTCGGTTATCGCGTATAAAAGTAGCCTATGTCCTTCTCCATATTCCAGAATATATCTCTGCCGAATTTCATGACGATCAGTTCAGCGGTTTAGGCGTGAAAGCGTGACAGAAAGAGTTACTTTCGCATTTATAATATTGAGTAGGGATCACAAAATAGTTACTGAAAAAGTAAGTGGAGATGTATGGATGATTGTTAGATACACAATAATGGCTTGACTTTATATTCTGGAAGCATGTTTTCATGGGATTTATTTGGTCGAAATGACACTGTTTTCGATCTCGACACGGGCACAGCCTCTGTGTGACTTCACTATATTCGTCATGCTGAAGAGTCTTTTCATATTAGCGTTTGAATCCAAAATGATTTCGGTATTATAAAGATATAATGGGAAAATTACTATCACAGGTTTCATGCAAACAGTAAAAAAACATGCCATCATCGTGTTATTATAATAACAGATTTCCACAAACTAAATTAGACTAATCAAAACAAAACGAACAGCCGCTAAAGCAAAATTTAATCTGCTAGTTGGGGTGTCCAAACCCCCAGTTTTAGGAGTTATCCCAATAAGTTGACAACACTGCTTTTCTACGATTTTTTCATCGACTACAGATAAATAAAACGTGAACATTGTAACGTTTCGTTGCTTTTTTCAATTATGGCAGTTTTTGGTAGAAAGTGTTTTATAAATTGGTTTTACGTTTTTTAGGGAATCATTGTATATTTTCATTTGAAGCAATAGTAGACCACCAGTTGTAATTAAAACAATATTAATTTATAGTAATATTATTCGGAAGCGAATAGTTCATATGTTATGAAACAAAACGTGCAAACGTAATAGATTGGGCAAGATTTTATTAACATCCCTATACAATTCTACAGATTTTGATTCAATTTAGTTTCGCAATTCGGATTATAGAACACGATTACGAAGGGAGTTTGCTTAGTTTCGGAATCGTCATCAGAAAGTTAATACGTTACGCAATTAGGCTGCAGTTTGTTTGAAACCAACGAGTAGTCTGTTTCGCAAGCCGAAGGCAGGCCTGCGACAGCTTTAGTTCCAAAAAATGCGTTATGGCGCTACTTTCGGTAGCCATGTTGTTGGCAGCCATTTTGGCTGTTGTGCATATCTGTCAAACTGACAGATTGTATTTTGCGTCATTCGTGTCGAATCTCTGGGTTAGTTTGTGTATTATTCGTTCTCCTCGCGTTATTGCTTGAGTTGAGATATAATTCCAAATTCCTTGATCGATACGAATTATACTGCAGTGCTCTGGTGCTTTGGTCCGCGACCATGGCTCCTATCAAGTGCTGTGTTGTCGGTTGTACTTCAACCAAAAAAACTCATCGCCTTTATAATTTACCAAAGGACGATAAACTTAGGGCTTTGTGGCTGTCGTTTTTGGTGTCAGTGAATTCAGAACTTCTTGGTCTATCAAAGGATCAGTTAGTGAATAAACGAGTGTGCCAAAAACACTTCGACAAATATCAACTGGATGACCAGGGTAATCGTCTCAAAGATGGTTATCCATGTCTATTTTCCACTCAAGAAATCGAACATGGAGTGCCTTTATCTGGTAAGTGTGTTAGCTCTGCATATTAATAGGTACACCACAGACCAAATAAAAAACCAAGACATTGAAACAGCACAGCTATAATTTACAAGTGTACCTCACACTTGTAAATTATAGCTGTGCTGTTTCATTTTTTTAAATCTGTACATTAAATTCCTCATTACTTTTATATTTCATTAAAGCTCAGTTATTGTGGTTAAATCCACCAAGCGGCATATTCACATTTAGTGCCGAGATAATATTGAATTTATATTGTGTTTTTGATGAAACCAGTCATTTCTGTCACAAATACAAGGAAACCAAGTAGCATTTGTTACTTGGCCACTATGTATATTGCCAGTATTACTCGACAATGATAATGACATGTTTTAGTTTCCAATGAACATAGAATCGGGTATACATGTATTATGAAGAACTCCGCCCCTAAGACTAAGACTGACCGAATTTCTCCAGATTTTAGTAGAAATAGATATACTCTGATGTTATTCTTTCTATTTACGATTATTTCTTTATTATAATTATTTAATTAAACTTTATTTGGTTACTTTCAGGTGATCATTTATATGATCATAACTACAGTAAAAAGGAAGACATCGAGGAAATTGAAGAAAATCCAGTTGTTGCCAAAGGTAATGATACCTACTTACTCATTTTTAAATTTTACTTATGCTTTACTATAATTTATGATCTATTTTCTGATATAAGTACCTTTTCTCATTTTAGAACATCCAGTTGATCATTTATATTCAATACCAGCCACAAATCCTCCTGAATCTTCACTTCTCAATACTGGTAATATTTTTTTACAACTTGTAATTTTTTTAAGGTTTTTAATTGTATAATTCTTCAACCCATGTGGAACCTGTGTACACAACACAATTGAAAATTGCCAATAACTCTTTCCAACAAACAAATATAATTTTACTTACATGTTTTTCTGTTGCAAAATGATCACATTGATGAAAAAGAATATTCTATTTGTTATATCTAAATATGGTCAGTTAAAAACCATAAAGTTATATATCTGTATGTTACAATATGTGTTTTTGAATAAATAGTAATTCAATCAGAGCCACTTGTCCAATTCTTTTGCCATGAATGGAAAAACAAAAATTCACACAATTAATATGTTTTATTGCAGATTTCACTACACTCAATGTCTTTGAATCAAGTGTAATACCATCAACAAGCAAGTGTGATAAAACATCACTTACGATACAGATTGACTCTATGGGATCCCAAGGTTTGAATCATAGAAACTTACCTAATTTTAAAATATTCATTTGTATGTAGGTGTAATCTCCGGAACTACCAGTTGGATTTGAAAAATTCTTTTTGCATTGGTTAGCCCAATTCTTGAGGAAGGTTATAGGCTCGTAGACAAAGTCGCGGGCAGAAGCTAGTGATTAATAAATTACTAATGTTTTTGTAAGGTTCTTAATAGATTAACTACTTTGTTTTGATTACTTTCCAACAAGAATATTTTTTTTACACAAAACTGTATTCTATGTTTTAGGACACACCTGTGGCTACTTCATCTCTTAAAGCAGTATTATTGTTTTTAGCTTACTTTATGAATTTTATAAGCATTAATGGAAAAAATATTGCTTTATGAAATAGTGTGATGGCAATGTTAAAACGTTGCTCAGGATCCCTAAATAGTTATCTGATATTTCTGATTTGCCCTTGCTTACAATTCAGTATTTCTACTATTTACAGATGTGATCCGCAGTATGGAGCGAACTCAATTAAAACATAAAGCACCAAAAAATCTTGCAAGCAGAGGAGGTAAAATATATTATATTTTTTTAACACAAACTTTAAAAAGATTTTTACTAAACTCACAGTATTAGCTTTCTATACCCTAGTTACAGAAAAATAAAGTGCTTAAAATACTCAAAAATAGATCCACACAAAAAGACATGATGACACTTGTTTTGCTTCATGGATAGAATCTAAAAGTGTTGTGTCAGTTTATTACATACTAAATAATGTAATTTTTCTTTAACAGCTAATAAATTGACCACAAACTGCAGGTGCTTTGTAAAAAAAATGAGAAAAATTGCCATTAACGAAAACAAGACTCGGAAGCCATTTTTGCAAAGATTGGATGCTGCTAAGACACTAAACTGCAGCCAATTGTTTAATAAAAAATTTGATAAAATGTCGCAACAAACCCAAGATTTTCTACTCATGCAGTTAAAAATGGCAAACACAAAGAAGAAGGCAATGAGATACACTACCAGTGAAAAGCATTTGGCATTGACCCTAATGAAGGAAAGTCCAAAAGGATATAGATTGTTACAAAAAATATTCAATTTGCCCAGTAAAAGAACATTAAACCGTCTTGCTGAAAATATAATGTTTAATGTGGGGCTAAATGATAATATTTTTAGGCTACTAAAGCACAAAACACAAAAATGGGACACAAAGAAGAAACTATGTTCTATTTTGTTTGATGAAGTTGCTTTAACACCTCATCTCACTTATGTTGAGTACCAAGATGAGATAAGAGGCTTTAAAGACTTTGGGTATGAAAGACAATTAAGGTTTTGTGATCATGCCTTAGTATTTATGCTGAAAGGAGTGTGCTCAAACTGGAGACAGCCTATTTCTTTTTATTTTTGTGAGGGAACAACAGCAGCTGCTACTGTAGTAAGGATTTTAAAGGAAGTGGTTGCTAAAGTGTCAGAGTCAAACTTAATACCTTTAGCGATTGTATGTGACCAGGGCTCGACATTTAGAACAGCCATAAATATGTTAAAATTGGAGACTGAACGCAAAAGGATTTTAAATGAAGAATATAATGGTGAGTAGATAAACTCTCTACAAATAGCCTTTGTATGCATATTATCTGCGTAGCAGCTGCAAATTATCTGGGATAAAAAGTATCCATCATCATCATGTCATAATATCCATCAGTATGTTAGTCCAGGTCATGGTCTATCTGTGTGCCAAATTTCATCCGAATATGTTCAGCTGTTAAACCACAATTGCATAACAGACATCTAAACTTTGACATTATTTTATAAATTAGTAGGATTGTGTTCCATCAAAGTAACTTGTTGTACTCAATAGCTTTTTTGTTTGCAGATGGAACTATTGAGATGTCAGGACAACACTTAAGTGTAGTGTATGATCCCCCACACTTACTTAAGGGGCTAAGGAACAACCTTCTTACAAAAGACATGGTTTTCAAAAGCAAAGTTGCCACTTGGAAAGATATCGAAACAGTATTTGATGCTGATTGCCAACTAGGTCATACTAGGATGCATAAAAATCTAACAGAGCACCATATTTACGCAGCAAAAATGAAAAAGATGAAAGTGAGTGTAGCTGCCCAAACTCTGAGTGCAACAACCAGTGGAATGCTTAAATACACTGCATTGTTCAGTAAGTTTTTACTTTGTTATCAATATGCATTATCTAATAATACTAAAATCATCCTCTTATCAATCAATCAATCAATCAATCAATCACTCACTCACTCACTTCACTTCACTTCACATTATAAATATTTATTCTTTGTTAAAAACAATTTGCATTTTAATTATTGAGCCTTTAAGACTAATAGGACATTTGATTCAAACTAATGTACTAAGAATAGTACCTGTTGCACTTTCTTGTAGTCTGATGAAATGGAAATGGAAACACTTGTTCTTATTATTGTTTCTTTGTTTGTTATACTTATATTTAATTATGTATTTCAGAAACTTCAGCCTCGGGTCAAAATGTCAGTGAGACAATGGCCACAACAGGCGAAGCTGTGGAATTCATGGACAAGCTCTTTGACAGCGTGAACGGATCTCGAGGTAGCACTGTCCGCGGCAAACTGCGTGGACCAATAAAGCCGAACGCGCATCAAATTTTCAATTTTTGGACAGAAGCCAAACAAATATTAAAAAATATAAAATATATTGATAACAGTAGCAAGAAAGCCCTCAAAAATAATAAAATCTATAAGGTTCGAGTTCCTTCTCTTAATGGATGGGTTACAACTATAGAAAGTTTTGAAAGGTTGTCTAAACTGTTGTTCGAAAAATATGACATACAATATTTTTATCCTAGAAATGTTAATCAGGATCCTCTTGAGAATTTTTTTGGTAGGATCAGAGCCATCAACTACAGGAACGTCAATCCTGATGCAAATACTTTTCTGAATGCGTTTAAATCACTGCTAATGTCCAACGTTATGGGTCCACATTCAATATACGCAAACTGTGAGGATGATACAGGAGACACAGTTGTAGATTTTGTGAAACTTATATCTTCATCCAATGTTGATGAGAGTTCCTCATCAACATTTGATGAAGATAAAGAAAATTCCATATGTAGTGGACCCATAACAATGACCCAAAACATTAGCAGTGACCAATCACTAAATCCAGTGAACGAAAGATTGCGCGTGCACTCTTCTGCGTATACAGCAGGGTATATGTGCAGGAGAGTGACAAAAAAATTTAATTGTAGGAGATGCTCTGAGACTTATACCCAAACAAAAAGAGATGTATTTCATAGATGGATTGAACAACGAGAATATACCCTTTTAAAACATCATAATTTAACATATCCATCAAAGAAGTTTTTAATGTTATATAGGAATATCTCGGGCCTTATACATGATTATTTGAATAAGTATGCATACAAACAATGTGTAAAAAAACATTTAAAAATTGAATTGTTAAAGAAATTTGATTTAAATTGGTTGGGGTGTACAGATCATAACACCGAAGTGAAGGAATGGTTGCTTAATTTAATGATACGTACCCATGTTCATAATTGGTGCAACATAATTAATAAAATTTTAAAAGGAGGTGTACAAGAGAAACTTGTGAAACAGATGTGTGCACCTCAACAAATTGCCTTTGAGAAATATAAAGCCCATAGGTTAAGAGGAAAAAATAAATAAAAAGTAAAATCTGAAAGGTCGTTTTTTTTTTACATTTCTTTCGTTAAATTCGTATCCAATGAACATAACGGAAGAAACATTAAACATTGCAAATAATAAATTTTAACCCTATAAGAATCTTCCATGGCACATCACTATGCTATCGATATTTTATGCCGGATGGTCAGCGTCATTTTTATAGTACGCTGTGGGACATCACTCGGTGACATTACGACACTAGCGCTTGGCGCATTTTTTGGAACTAATCGTCAACCATTGTACTGTCCTATCTGTCTCCGACTAGTATATAGTTATCTGTGGCCGAAGGCAACGTACTCGCCGCAATCATTTTTCTTCTTACATTTTAATGGGATTTAATCATTAAATCTCTTAAATTATAACGAAAAAATATAAGTGGTAGTCTTCCTGATAAACTGTGAATGTGATTTTGTGTAAAACCTCAATGTTATATCAGTACTGTGGTATTTTGAATAGCGAAGCAACGAGGTGATTATACAGAGATAATTGCAATCGTTTTCTTCTGTTATACGTGTGCTTACAACCTAAAATAAAGATTCCTACTAAGAGAACCTACCTAGATGATATTTCAGAAACGAGATAATTTGGTGGCGTTTTAACGAAATACAAATTCGTAGGTACCTCGTATCGAAACTTATCATAATGTCACCAACTTAGCAAGCCAGTCGAGCATTTACGAATTGTAATTAGAAAACCTAAAAAGCGATCAATTTAAACAGGAAGAACAAAAGAAGCACACATTGAAGAAGCAGTTAATGTCAATGTATTACCTATCTAAAGACTTCTATGAACTAGCTACACACACCGTAAATACAGACTTATTTCCACATCATTGTCTGTTCAAGGTAATATCAATATTATTTCCTATAAAAGAACCTATTGAATATGCCTAAATATTGTATCTACACATATTGTTTGTTGTCAATACAAAATATAGATAAGGCAATGCATAATTACTTTAAGCAAAGTAGGTAGGTAGGTACTTTCCCGTCAGTGTCGTAGGAGGCGACTCAGGGACTTACTAAGAAGCAGAAGCAGTGTTCTCCATGCATTTTACCACCATACTGCGATTGCCAACCCGCTTGCCAAGTGTGGCGATTATAGCAAACCCCCCAAATTGGGGGAGGCCCATGTCCAGCAGTTGACGTCTTTCGGCTGAAATGATGATGATGGCCTACTAGGTACCTTAAATATTTTTCAACTAATTATTGTGAATAATAAGTTAGTAAAAATATCCAATTCAATTATTCTGTCTGTGGATTACAGTCCACTCCCTCTCACAGAGAGGCCTGTGCCTGTCAAGTTTATCACACACATTGCATTGTAAAATTACTAAGCAATGTGTGTGAAGATTTTCAATCATACAATATTATTCTTTACATTCGGTGGAAATCCACAAAATAAGCATTGTACTCTACATGCATCAGACTATGGTAGTATTGAACATTGTTTTCTAAATATTGAAAAACCATAATACCTATTTATTTGTTATGTTTATTATGTGGAGGCCTACAAAAAATATTTCTCATTGAATTGGTTTTGCTTGATATTAATACACAATGTATATAGTTAAATAATACGTCCATCAATTTTTTTATTTATTATTAAAAAAATGACTTGCTTAGGAGGTACCTAAATAAAGATAATTTATACTTTTTAGTCAAGTATCTATGTTCCATCCATCAATAGAATTGTAGGCATCTAATTACTGTTTATCTAATAGCAGAATATTTTAGTTTTGTAAAGTAGGTACATCAGTAGATTGTGCATTGAAGCGTTTAAGGGAGAGGCCTATTAAAGACTGGGTGAGTAATGGATGATGCAAAATAATGAGGATGTACTTAAATTATTTTTTTATCTTTCAGGTGGCTCAACTATATAAACAGGAAAAATGTAAACTTTCTCTCAGCAACATTACCAAGCTGTATTAAATTATAAATGACTTCCACGGGAAAACAGTAGCCCAAATTTGCCAAATTCCACTAATCTATACAATATACTTGTTTGAATTTCTTTTTGCCTCATAGCCAACAAATTCATGTCAAATGTGAACAAATGCTGTAGTCAGAAGGGTGAAATGATATAAATAAAGCAGTTATGTTAACCATTATTTTATTTGTTTTTAATTTACCTTTATGTACCAAATAAATGACAATTCAGATAAACACTGCTATTTTCTAAATAGTATCACTTTAATGATCAATAACTTGTCTTTTTTTAAACTTAATCAATGCTATATGTATTTCAACATTTAACAGTTATTTTAGTTCATAATTAAAACACTTTGTAAGTATTAAAGTTTACACCAATATCAATTAACACAAGTACATATTAAGTATATTGCTGTTGAGCAAAACTAGTCAGCAGTTTTCTTAAATAGGTAAAATTAGTATGTTCATAACAATCTTCAGTTTCTACTTTTGCACTTGAGCAGCTTGATAACTGAAGTAGTTGCAGTAGCAGTAACAGTGATGTCAGAAGTAGCCGAAACAAATGGCAACAGCCAACATCATTCATGCTGCTTTCATGTCTATGCAGGGGAAGTGTTCCGGGGACTCCTGCAATTTTAAAACAAAATCAAATTATTTTCTGCTCAATTAAAGTACTTAATTATGGGCCAAACTAGGCAATATTTAGTAGGCCGTCATCAACCTATGGCTATTTCTTTATTTAACATGGCACGAAACTAGAACTGTAAAAAATAGGGACATATGAAATTTATGATGTGATTACATTTATGTATAAAGTTCGCCCAAAGAAAAATTCATTCATAATATGAGTTGCTGCTTGATACTTAACTGTGTTAAAAAGCTCACCTTCAATGATAAATACAAAAGCTTGGTTTTCAATGTCCTGCGTTGCCACCAAATTCTTTGAGGTAAAACCCTCATAGGTCAATATTAGATTGAAGTTAGTAGCTCTGGCATCGTCTGCGAAAATGTTATAATAATTAACGTTATGTTGTTGGTTGTAATTGGTTATTATAGTTTGTAATTTAGTATCTGCTGCTTATGTAGATGCTGATAGAATTACATACATACAACCCCTAAGACGACCCACTGACCAAAATATCAAATAACAACATCTCAGTAGTGTGAGGTTGACAGACAATCATTATTACCCAAAATAAATAGTTAACCTAAGAAAGTTACAATCACTAGACACACGAAATTCCTGTTTATATTGGCTTACTTACAGCACTACAGCTGATACTGAATTATGGGTAACTGGTTCGTCCTTTTCGCTATTGAGAAACACAGCATAAGACGTAGTGCAGCCAGTACAAAACGAAGACAGAGCCCTATTCCTTGCCATTTGCCAATTACGTGTTCTGTGCAGAAACCACAAAAATAATCCGATACTGTTTATCATAGGCCCATGTCTTTGTATGCGAATAGTAAATATAATTTAGTTTATTGAAAAACATAAAACAACGAATTTAAAACAAAATTCAAGACAAACAAAAACATTTTCATAGTTTTTTTATTTGTTACAGTGTTGCCAACTTTTTCCCGACTCCACTTAATCGCAATTTTTAATTTTATTTAAATTCCTATTGCTGACGTTCTGTCGTCCTTTTTGAGGTCCATTTGAAGATTTGAAATTGAAAGTAAAACTTATTATGTCACAATCAGTCATAGTTTTTCAAATCATCGTCACGTACTATAAAGATTACTAGCTTTTGCTCGCGGCTCCACCAGCGTGGATGTCGGTTATCGCGTATAAAAGTAGCCTATGTCCTTCTCCATATTCCAGAATATATATTATCTCTGCCGAATTTCATGACGATCAGTTCAGCGGTTTAGGCGTGAAAGCGTGACAGAAAGAGTTACTTTCGCATTTATAATATTGAGTAGGGATCACAAAATAGTTACTGAAAAAGTAAGTGGAGATGTATGGATGATTGTTAGATACACAATAATGGCTTGACTTTATATTTTGGAAGCATGTTTTCATGGGATTTATTTGGTCGAAATGACACTGTTTTCGATCTCGACACGGGCACAGCCTCTGTATGACTTCACTATATTCGTCATGCTGAAGAGTCTTTTCATATTAGCGTTTGAATCCAAAATGATTTCGGTATTATAAAGATATAATGGGAAAATTACTATCACAGG
This sequence comes from Polymixis flavicincta, assembly GCA_949987655.1. Classification (NCBI taxonomy): domain Eukaryota; kingdom Metazoa; phylum Arthropoda; class Insecta; order Lepidoptera; family Noctuidae; genus Polymixis; species Polymixis flavicincta. The sequence continues at coordinate 10,592,143 of OX465190.1, read as the reverse complement.
TTTCATGCAAACAGTAAAAAAACATGCCATCATCGTGTTATTATAATAACAGATTTCCACAAACTAAATTAGACTAATCAAAACAAAACGAACAGCCGCTAAAGCAAAATTTAATCTGCTAGTTGGGGTGTCCAAGCCCCCAGTTTTAGGAGTTATCCCAATAAGTTGACAACACTGCTTTTCTACGATTTTTTCATCGACTACAGATAAATAAAACGTGAACATTGTAACGTTTCGTTGCTTTTTTCAATTATGGCAGTTTTTGGTAGAAAGTGTTTTATAAATTGGTTTTACGTTTTTTAGGGAATCATTGTATATTTTCATTTGAAGCAATAGTAGACCACCAGTTGTAATTAAAACAATATTAATTTATAGTAATATTATTCGGAAGCGAATAGTTCATATGTTATGAAACAAAACGCGCAAACGTAATAGATTGGGCAAGATTTTATTAACATCCCTATACAATTCTACAGATTTTGATTCAATTTAGTTTCGCAATTCGGATTATAGAACACGATTACGAAGGGAGTTTGCTTAGTTTCGGAATCGTCATCAGAAAGTTAATACGTTACGCAATTAGGCTGCCGGTCTAAGAAGGGTGTTGGGCTCCTTATTCCGTACTAAGATTTTTTTAATTTTGTCTCTTTGATGGCTTTCAATAGAGTAAAACCTTAAAAACTAGGTACGATTTTCAAGAAGACTAGTAGTTAGGTATATCGTGACTAGTGGAAATATCGACGTGAAATTTTCACGAGGTCGTTGGACCATGGGGAATTCCATTAATTTCTTATCTAGCTTTATTAATTAGGGTTTCTGTAAATATAACGTAGGTACCCGCGGCGTGTCACAGTCTTTTCTTTTTTTTTCTTTTAATTTTGTTTGTCCAGGTAGGTACCGCATGGCGTGGGTCTTGATCTATCCAAGAAAAGTAGAAAGTATGTGTAGATATTGCAGATTTTCAGATGTCCTCACACCATTACCATGACAACTAACTCGCAGACGCCCAACAAGCAAAATAATCCTGGAATGCGATTTTATAATGCTACGTGGACTTATAACACTCCGATGATAGTTTTGGTGGCCGCTACTGCGCTTTTAACAGCATAAATACATGCTGTTTTTACTCAAGTACGTTTAATCCTAAAATTTGTACTTATATCGGTATATAGGATCATATTTCCTGACAAATATAGGATCAAGACTTCTATAAAAGCATGAAACAAGAGTAATTGCACTCAGGAGTAATTACTCCGGTAACTCAGACTTATATGTGCCTATAAGATATCATCTGCGGACCATTTAAATCTTTATACTCCTGTAGGAGCATGTACCAGGAATATATACACTGAGGAGCAATTACTCTTGTTATTTTTACTTATAACCTCTTATAAGCTAAAAATGTATGACCAATTTAAGTAAATTAAAGTTAAATAACTGTAAATCATTTATGTATCTGGTTTGGTTTTACAGAAACTTAAAAGTAAGCGTTAAATGAATTTCATATCCACGTTTAAAAAATAATTGATCACCAAGATTATAACAGCACTCGGTAGGATAAAGTGTTCTCTATATCGATTTATCGTATGCCGTTTTAAACCTAGACATATTTATATAGGTATTCCACAGTAGTGTTATTGTCTAAGTAATCTCAAACAATCCTGGTTAAATCTCTTAAGAAGCCACTTTTGCTTGAAACGGCCAGTACAGGTGAAAACACGCTTTATATAGTTTTGCAAATTCTATTGTAGGATTTAACATCAGCCATTTTGATTACAACTGTTTTTGTCTACAAATATTGAAAATGGATTTTAATAAGTGGAAGCAGTTAAAAAAGTCGATCTGATAAAAGAAAAGTAAAAAAAAAAACATATAAAGAAATGTTAACCGCAGTGAGCAACGATTTTTTAAATTTAACTGGTGAAGACCGTATCGCGAATTCTAGCGAGGGTTCCGGCAAGATAATTGTAGTACTACTTTAGATGGAAGAGGTTCAGACTAGGAAAGTACCAAATCTTTGAGCGATGTTGAAAGTGATCATAAGGAAGAACTTTCGGATTATAACAAAATTTAGAACTGCGTGATTCTATTAATAACTTGGCCTTAGATTTCAATATTTCTCATGCTGCATTGAACTCTTTACTTGAAATTTTAAATAAAAATATAAACAATGTTTTGCCTAAAGACGCACGGACATTACTAGATACCAATAGAGAAAACCTACACATCAGTATTTCAGCCCCAGGACACTATTAGCACAACGGTTTGATCAAATGTTTGATTTTTTTTTTATCACAATGTTCCTTGTTTATCAAATGAGATTTCTCTAAACAAATGTTGATGGATTACCAGTTTTCAACAGTTCGACATACCAGTTTCGGCCTATATGATGTACACTGTTAATAGAAACCACGCTGTGACAACCGGGACATAATTATCTCAGACAACAAGAAATGTGTAACACTCCGAGGCCATTTTAAGTTCTTTCAAGGTCGGAAATCTTTTTTGGTCGATAATAAAACAACAATAATAAATCGATCGATATCCAGGAACATATCCGGCATAGTCTTGTTTAAACCATCGGCAACCTGTTATATAATTAAGTCAAATAAAAACCATGTTTAAACTGATGTTTAACCTTGCACGTAGAACAAACCCTTAAATTATTCCTTTAACTTACTTATCTATAAATATCAATCGATTTTCATCTGGTCATTGCGGAACCCTAATCGGTAACAATGGCGAATCTTTTTCGGTTTTGAGATAACCCATTATAGAACCAATATACTTATATTGGTATTATGTCACGCTTGGAAATGCTAAAATTACTTATTTTAGCACTATATCGTACTTGGAAATGCTCACCAAGAAAATGGCAGCTGCCTTAATAATATTTATTTAATATTAATTAATACTAAAATGTAAATAAGCAAATTTCAAGAGGCGCTTTATTTTTTTATCAAAACCATGATAGATTTCACAGAAAATTTACATTCCCCGACGACTAAACTATAAGACTAACAATTTGACAACAATAAGATTTTGTTTTTCTACTAAGGTTGACATTAATAAATTCTGATTCATATAAATACTACCCTAAAATATTTTTTTACAGAGCACAGCAAGTGATACCTTCACTTCGACTATTGACAATATACATTTCTAATCTCATTTTTGACTATAACTTACTTATATTGAGATTTACAGGAGTAATTGCATTGACGTAACTCAATTACAGGAGTATTATAGTCGTATATGGCATTTCAGCGGTCTGATATAAATACCTTATAAGTAAAAGTAGACTTATAAAGTGGGCCCTTTTCCAGGGTTATATGAGGATATAAGTCTCATATAGTCCTCGATAAATGATGGTTCTAGGATAGTTTAAAAACCACTTTTTGCTAGGGACTCCAGTAACATCAATATAATAACTTTAACTGCTTTTGCAATGTAATCCATCCACCGTAGGTGCCATTTTTATTCTGGCGGGTCCCCTTGTTGATACCATCAGTCTGGGGAGAGAGGACTGTTGTCGAACGTATGTCAGAGTCTTACCGGCTAAAACCCTACTGCTTCTTATACTACCCTAAGTCTTGGGCCCAGGAGATATCCACATGTAGGTACATTCGCCGCACCCCTGACTCGTATCAGCCCGCCATACCTAGTGACCCCGTCGCCAACCGCGGACGAATGACGAATGACGAACCGCGTCCTTCCATAATGGCGCACATGCAACACTGTGTTCTTTGGGCCTGACTCACTGCCTGATAGAACGACGATACATTCCCAGTTCCGCCCCTCCTTATGCCTTTGACTCCCGGCTGCACTTCTGGTACGGGTAGAGTGAAAGGTATGCTCTCTCTCCCTGTCCACCGCCTCCTTTCCATGCATCACCTCCTCGCAAATAGAAGCAACAAATAGCAGCATTCCACACGTTTACCGTAGCTACCTTCGCGGACACTGGCGGCGATCGACCACTTATCTTATTGCTTGAGGCACTATGTAAGGGTGAAAAGTGATGCACTGCTATTGTCCACGTTTCAGCATAATCAGTCTATAATTTTCCCACTGCAGAGACACAGGCCTCCTCTTTGTGAGAGGGAATGGGCCCGCGGGCCCAGTGCGGGTTTGTCGATGTCGCATGTCTTTGATTTTTTGGTTCTAGGACATGCCGCCATGCCGGTTTCCTCACGATGTTTTCCTGCACCGTTTTGAGCTGTCCACGTTTGTAGGTACAGACGCCAGCACATCAAGCTAGCTACCCCAATCTGTCAAATTTCTTTGATAGTTTTTCAACTTTATTGCAAAAGGATAAGTTTCATGTTCAATTAAAAAAACTTGACAGTTTTGGATAGCTTGATGTGCTGACGTCTGTACCTAATATCAAGCGCCATCAGAACATTTTGCAAGGAGACCTCACAGATATCCCCGCGAAATTACACTTCAGATAAACTGTCAATCAAATGTAGAAGAACAAACAATGAATTATCTAGCTATCTACATCAAATCTTGAATCTTAAATCGTAAGCGTCAAAGACCACTTTTGATTATCACAATAGTTTCGGTTACCATGAAAGGGCTTGATTATTTTGTCTCCCGCGTATTATTATGTCAATCAAAAAGTACCCACCACTTGCGGAATTCCATTTTAGATAAGTCTTGTGATATACATAACAAACTTAATAGAAAAGGTATGGTACATATAGGTAGGTACATATCTACTTAAAACATGGGTAGGTAGGTTTTTACTTCTACATTTAAGGGTAGGTCTAGGTCGCAAACGGTACCAAAGTGCAGGTGCAGAAAATATGATAGATACCTATCTATCATATTTTCATATCATGTTTTCTTTTTTTTTTAATTGCGTACCTAACTCACGATTAATCATAATCGGTTTCATATTGACAGTTCAACAGTATTCATTGCGTTGTTTACGTTGTTGAACAGACATATTTTTCGAACATATGAAGCAATGGTATAACAATCTGTTTCAAAACGAAACAGATTATGATGAATCGTGAGTTACGCAATTAGGGTGCAGATGTACACCCTAACACACTTTCAATCACAATCTGAATAATTTTGAAGGATATTGCAAATTCATTGCTTGATTGATTACAATGATTACCCATGATCGATAAATTAGGGTGCTGAAAAAATCCACACGATCTTACGTTATCTGTCTTTGTATCTTGCCTAGATCGTAACCATGATTATTTTAATTATTGAACGTTAGGTAACAAATGACAACAGATTCAAGTCTTCGTTTGTTCAAATTAGGTTACCAGTTGTCTTGCCTCTTGTGGACCATTGAAGGAATACAGTAGCTTGGAATTATTAGCACAATAATTAGTCCTCGTAAGAAGGTATTTACAGCATAAATCACACATAGATAGTTAATGAGGTGGATATTCCAATTAGGTACGTTCGCAAGATGGAGAAATATCACATTTCTCCATCTCTCCACGTAGGTAGGAAGGTATACCTAAAATCATTAAAAGCACCAGAAACTGAAAACAAATTATAATAATATAATCCACTATCTCGTACATTATCTACTGTATGTTTGTTTTGATTAAATAGGTACTGCTACTCACATGTTATATTTATTATTTGGATGTTTTGTGACATACAGTTCGAAAATTATTATTTATATCAACTTTTGCCTGTTTTCTTTCTAAAAGGACTTAAGAAAAGCTCAGGATCAGGAATAAAGAAACAAGAGGTTCCTACAATTAATTATAAAAAGTAGGATGTAACGAATAGTAGCTGAGTGGTCTTAGGGATCTGTTAAGGAAGCCATTCTGTCTCCTAGTTACACCAGCCAGTGTCTTAACATTTGTCATTTGTCCGCTGGATGCGAGAAGCACAGAACCGGTCGAAGTGGCGGAGCTTGGGGAGGCCTATGTCCAGCAGTGGACGTCTTTCGGCTGAAATGATGAAATCTTGCTAATGTTATGTGTAGGAATGCTGTTGGTGAAGGTATAGGTATCAAATAAAACAAAACCTACCCTCCACAGTCGGGTAAAAATTACAAACGCAGAGTTCGTTTTACATAAATCTAGGTAGATATACTCCTACTATGCAAAGTTATTTTGATATAATCTGACAAAACTATTTAAAAGAACAGTCGGTAGGGACCGACGGACCAAACAATAGTAGGTATCAAAAACTAAGATTGTTTATGCTATAGGCAAAACTGAAAAACAACAAGTAAATCCAAATGCTTAAAATTGTAGTCTACTAAAGAATTATTACTATCTCAATAAAGTTAAGCCTTGTGTATCTGATAGTGCCGACTACTCGAGATGCTCATAAGCCGCTATATAATGCCTAGAAGATCTAACATTACGTCAAACCCTTGCATCTCAAGCAAGAGTTTAGGTGACAAAGGGGTTACCTGAAGAAGATGGCGTCCCAGGTAATCAATTGAAATACTTAGAATACTTATTAACTTCGATGAAACGAACATTTCAGGGTCAAAGATACTTTAAAGTCTTTTTGCAAGTTCAACGATAATAGATATATAAAAATATCAATGGCAAGGATATTTGTGTCTGTTGTAGGCAAAGAGGAAGTTGGATGTTGAAAAACGGAAGAGGTCAAGTGACTTTCCAAAAAAATCCAAGGTAGGTCTTATCAGGTTAATAATATGAAGCCCCTAAACAAATGAAACAATAGAGATTTCAAAAACTGTCCCAAGGAAACAGAAACTGAAGAAAAGCCTTTCTTTATTCTTCTTTAACTCTCGCATCTCGTCTGGCAGAAAATCTAATCATACCATCCCCTCCCCAGAAGAAAGAAGAGATATCCCTGATCGACCCGTCGCAGCTGCTGCGTCCGGAGCCGGTGTTCAACGACAAGCCGCTGGAGGCATTCCGCGACTACACCGTAGATGACACCGACCCCGTCAGGGAGCGCGTGCGCAAGACTTACTATGACATGCACACCAATGTTACTGTCGACCTCGTTAAACGTGAGTTTCTATTATGTTTATATCGCAATCTGGCAGCACTCAATCAGACAATATAGCTAAACGTCTGCCCATGGAGTAAAATGTAATGAATGCAGTTTGAAGGAAAAATCTTTGTGCCATATTGGCTATAGGGCTACCTATATAATATGCCCCGGTCGACCGTTTGGATTGGTTAGGTTTCCAATCATTTTTATTGCAAGTTTGTTAACATCACGGAGAGATAATATTGCTTATCCACCATAATTATGTCAGATTGACAAGGCCTAGCGCTTCCTCCTTAAATGAAATATGATTTAAGTCAAACAAGACTGCTTGTTGCAGTGCAAAGCTTGATGCATTGTGAGCTTGGAACAGCACCCTAATTGCGTAACTCACGATTCATCATAATCTGTATCGTTTTGAAACGGATTGTTGAACCATTGCTTCATATGTTCGAAAACTGAGTCTGTTCGACAACATAAATAACGCAATTAATATTGTTTAACTGTGAAGACGAAACCAATTATGATCAATCGTAAGTTACGCAATTAGGGTGCTAACCGGAACTGCTTTTTTTTGGACAATATTCGATGACCGAACTTTTTACATACTCAACTCTTCATCTTCTTCGCAGAAAAGAAAGAAAGATGGCTGAAGTTCAACACGTTCAAGAGTACGATCAAGGATGCCCTGATCAAGTTGAACGAGCTGGTGGATGAGTCAGACCCTGACACCGAACTGCCGAACATCGTGCACGCCTTCCAGACTGCCGAGAGGATCCGAGTCGACCACCCTGATGATGACTGGTTCCACCTTACTGGTCTCGTCCATGACTTGGGCAAGGTATGTGAGGATATTAAAAATTGATAGATTCTTTGAGCGATTCATAATGTGCTGATGAAACGATTTACGGTCCATTGTGATAGTAATAAATCAAGAAATCTCTATGCCATATAAAAGCCATAATCGCAGACTGATGCGTGTGATGATTTTCTTTTATAGTAGATAAACCAGAAAAGCATCGACTTGTGTTCACAAAATTAATGCGTTAAATGGGCCGGGTGCGTTTTTATCTGGCCATGGCAGGAGTTTATAACGCTTCTAGCTAACAATTATCCCACGGGACCTACGACCGGGATTAAAAAAAATCCTATTCCTATATTACGTCCTTACCAAAGCCGCAGTCTAAGTACTATCTGTGTGTCAATTTTAATCCAAATCCTTTCAGCCGTTAAGGCGTGAATAGGTATTCTTACATAACAGAGTGGATGAATTGATAAATATAGGTACCTAGGTATATTTATTAAAAGTCATGTACAGGCACCAGCACATCAAGCTACCCCAATCTGTCATTTTTTTTTTTGATAGATTTTCATCTTTATCACATAAGTTTAAGGTTCATGTTCAATTGGGAAAATTTGACAGTTTGGGGTAGCTTCATGTGCTGGCGCCTGTACATTGAAACACAGGCAATCTCGAGTAAAAATATATTTTAACGACCATTTGCAACGCAGTTAAAACATAATAATAACATGCCATTACCATAAACACGGCTAATCTATTCTTTATTGATAACCTCTTTAACGATTCCGACCTTTTAATTGTTGATCCATTGATACCGATGCCCCTTGCTGGAAATTTTTACAACCACATGAGCAATACTTGAAGTAAAAATGATTAAAACTTGTGGAAAATATTCTATTTCAATCAAAGTAGGTACCTAGGTACCTATCTGTCATAGAAAATAAGAGCACACTCAACAAGCATGAACACACGTTAATTATCTTTATGATGATGTTTAATTGTTTATTATTCTCCTGTGTTGCCACTACTATGCATTATGAACGAAACAGTACAGTCGCCAGCAGGTCAAGCTATCCCAAACTGTCAAATTTTCCCAATTGAACATAAACCTTATTCCTTTAGAATAAAGTTGAAAAACGATCAAAGAAATTTGACAGATAGGGGTAGCTTGATGTGCTGGCCTCTGTACCTACGATCAAAATAACAATTGATACTTAGGACTTTTAAAAAGCCAAGAAAGAAATTACTAATCACAAAGTTGAACCTACATAGTTGCATAAAGAAGAATGGGGAATGAAAAGTAGTCTGGCAGTTATTCTAAAATTTCTTCTGCGTCCTTGGAACATGACAATGAGAAGGAGTATTTGAGAGAAGAGAGGTCGCAGCATAAACACTATTGAAACCAATGTGTCTGTGACATATATTCCTTGGCAGTGGCTACAACTTTTCTAAATAGGATCCATATTATGAATTGTCTTTGACCAGGTGATGGCTTTCTATGGGGAGCCTCAATGGTGCGTGGTGGGCGACACGTTCCCCGTGGGCTGCAAGTGGGCAGACTCCATCGTGTACGGGCCCGAGAGCTTCAAGGACAACCCCGACACCTACAACCCTAAATACAAGTTAGTATGAAGACTACGCATCTCCATTCCTGGCGTTATTAGGTACAACCGACTGCATAATAATTATATCTGAAATGAGAGAAGAGAGCACTCAAATGTGCACTATAATATCTCCTGCGTGGATAGCTGTTTCCACTGAGATTGGCCGCTACGACCGAAATACGGCCTGAAGGACTATATGTCCCCCCCGAGTGGGTTCCCGCATTGTCGTTGCGGGGGGGCTCAGTAACCGTGGATTTCAGCCACGGTGAAGCCAAGAGGAACCCAAAGGTGGGGCCGCTCGTCAGGGCTTTTGCCTTCAAGCCATTGACGTAGCGGCCAAAAAGTAGGTTGCGGTGAGGTGCACCGCAACTAAGGTGGGCCGCGATGTCGAATGGGAGGCATCGCGGCTGAGGGTTACGGGCTGCGGTAGAGGAGGAGGGCCGTGCTTCTGAGCAGCGCTCTTCCCTTCCGTGGCTTGGACGGGGCTGCCACCGTTTGATGGCGGACGCGGTGGGGCCGCAGGGGAAGAGGAGTGTCGGTATAGCGTTGGCCGCTCTCCCTATCCCCTGCGGCCGAAAAGTGGTAGACGGGACGGCGCGTTGTGTTCCACACGCGCGCCGTCAAAGATGTTGGCAACCACTGGTGGGGTGCGCAAGGGCCGATGCCTGCCAGGGGTGCGGGTTTGTTCGAAAGAGATACCACATCCCCTGACATACGGGCTACTGAGGGAACACGGGTGGGTTTTAGTCAGTAAAAGTCTGACACGCCCTCCTGCTCTACTCAGCAGGAGAAGTCATTTGATGATTTCCCACCCAAAAAAAAAAAGGACTATATGTCTGTAGTATTCTGGATTGTTCTGTTCTAACCAGTCAGTATCGAACGCTGACATTAACATTAAATATACAGAAACATTATAACGTCACTTTATTATACAGTGTCCTACAAAGGTAACCTAACGTACGATTTTCCGCAGCACCGAATACGGAATGTACGAGCCTAACTGCGGTCTGGACAAGCTGGAGATCTCCTGGAGCCACGACGAGTACATGTACCAGTTCCTCAAGCACAATAAGACCAAGATCCCCGAGAAGGGACTGTACATGATCAGGTAACTGTACCTCTAATGCCATTACTGCTGTAGGTACCATTCATAGATTTCTCTCAAGTAGTCATAGTACCTACAAGATTTCTAGTTTTTTTTTTTTTTACTTTATTTTTATTATAAGCTCAATTTATGTCAATCCAACATTGTGTATTGCAGTGCCAGCAACTAATAAATAAATATAAAATTGTTTGCTATGGATGATAAAACTGTGGAGACACACGGAACAACCTCGGGACGGTTGTCAGTCGAAAACCTCGTAAACGATAAGACCGCTATTTGATATTTTAACATCTGTGATTAAAATGTTCTAGTCCTAAGCATTTCGTGGGATGTTTACCTATATTCATCCGATAGAAGAATATCTCGAGAAAAACAATATTATCTAGTCAAAACTGAATAAAGTGGACGTAGTTAGCATAGATCTTTGATTCTGAATATTGAATACCTATTGATAAATCTAGGTGATTGTCCACAGATACCACTCTTTGTACCCGTGGCACGCGGGTGGTGATTATCGCCATTTGACCAACGAGAAAGACGAACAAATTCTGCAGTGGGTGCTCGAGTTCAAGTAAGTTAACTTATCTATTTAAATTTTTGAAACGAAGTTCTTAAAGTTTTTGAAAATTATAGAAATCTTCATGTAACGAAAAAGCGTTATGCCCGGGGGCATAACGCTTTTTCTTTACGTGAAGACGTTACGTCCAGGCGATTTTTTATTAAATATAATATTAACAGACAGAGAGAGATAGTTTTCATGGTTTTCGAGGGTGCTAAAGCCGATAGTGAGGTCAAAATGAAAATCCAAGATGGCGGGTACAAACAAAGCTGTTTGTACCCGCCATCTTGGATTTTCATTTTTTTTTTTCACTAGTTTCAAAAAAAATCATCATGGGTGTCGTTTTCATGGTGTTCGACAATCTAAATTCCATAACGAAATACATTCGCAGTTGAAGAATAGCGTAAGAAACTTCGGTTCTGATTCTGACGCGGGATCCCCGACCCACACGTTTTTTCATTACCACAAGCCGCTTAGACAAGGGGCAATGGACATTACAGGGTCTAAATTGTCTTCCAATTATATGAACTAACCGGGGTCAGACAAAAACCTCTAAAGGTAAACAGCGAATTGTTCAGTTGACACGATAATCAAAGCGTCATCTGTTTATGTAGGCAGTTATATTCGAACGAAGTCGACTCTACAGGAAAAGTTTTTATCCAGTGCGCAAACTGTAGGTAACCATGAATTCAGCATATCATTCTAGACCCCCAGAAATTTTTGCGCAGATTTTTTTTACCGGTTATACAAAAAAAAAATAACAGCTGTTTCATAGAAAAGTGCAATACCATACGCGATCAAAATATATGGAACAGCTGATTTTTTTTTGTATAACCGGCGAAAAAATTTGCGCACTGGATAAAAAATTATCCTGTATTTATATTTTGGGCGCGTTTTTGGAAAAATACAATTCATATTCCCTATGGTTAGATAAAAATGTAGTCTTTTATTAGTAGGGAATCCCTATAGGGCTTCAAATTCTGTTTCTCATAAAACAATCTATTCCCTCAGTAAATACGACTTATACACGAAGAGCACGAAGGTCCCCGACATCGAAGCTCTGTGGCCCTACTACGAGAAGCTGATCGAGAAGTACATCCCAGGTGTCTGTGAGTGGTGATCACCTGACCATGACCTGGCTAACGAAACCCGAGGAATTGTATGACGTCTGTTTTTATTATTTCAACTTTTGATTTTAATCCTTCATCATCATCATCAGCCTATAATGTTCCCACTGCTGGGACACAGGCCTCCTCTCGGTGAGAGGGATTGGGCCGTAATCCACCACGCGGGCCCAGTGCGGGTTGGTAGATGTCACATGTCTTCGAATTTTTGGTTCTAGGACATGCCGGTTTCCTCACGATGTTTTCCTTCACCGTTTTGAGAGCAGTGGTGATGAAATAGTTTACACAAAGTAAAGCGCCTGTCTGGGTACCTTCCTATTTTATGAAAAAACGAAAGCTAAACAGATTGCCAGTTTTCTGAAAATTGTTTGCGTCCAAACATAATTGTTTTGATAATGGTTTTGGTATCTTATGTTTTGGTCTTCAAAATAAACATCCTGTTATCTACTAAAGCACTGAAATACGGACGTTATACAATCATATATTATTGTGCATGTATTTAATAACTTATTATTATTTTTAATTAAAACGATATGGAAATTAAAAGTGTTTTTTTCACCTCCTACCTACTCCAACGTCTTTGTTTTCAACTTTACTTCATTACATTCTATAATACTTCACTGCTAGGCAAGCCAAGAATTTCATGCTGCCTGTCGAGTGTCGAGTCAACCATGTTTGGCATAGCGTCACTTGTGTAAGAAGAATTACATTTTATATGATACAATCATGTAAAGATACACAAGAACGTCTTTTGGAATCACTTTTCTAGTATATTGGACTTCAATGGACGGAGGATTTATTTAGGAATCTTAGTAGATTCTTAATGAATATCAAATTTCCTGTACAGCATCAAGAATGCTAATACCTAAATGTATGATGGTAGGTATAGAATATCTTCCATAGGTTTCTTCTGAATAATTTTTCCCTGGAAAACAAGTGCGTTCTATTTTTACGATTTAATGGAATACTTCCTTATTTATTCCCTGTACTATGTTAAGGTCGAGAAGTCTCTTCTCATGACCTTGCTTCAATTGATTATATGGGACATGATTTTATGTGCGTCACAAGTCACATGGTCAATGGCTTAGACTGTCTCGTTGGTCTAGTGCTCGCAAGCGTTACTGCTGAACATGAAGTCCTCGGTTCGATTCCCAAGGTCGAGCATAGTGTTATTGGGTTTTTCTACAGAACACATAGGTTTGTCTATCTGGAATTTCTCAGTGCCCGAATTCTAAATTTGTGCCAATAGGTGGGAGCTTATTGGCACAAATGTAATAGGGGCGACACTATTAAATTGAATTCAACATAACTGGCGAAATGTGGGGGGTGTACATTACCTTATAATGGCGAAAGATAAGGCGGACAGAAACGAAGGAATAAGGAGTATCAGGAAAAGGTCGTGCTGTATAGATCGGAATGCTGGGCCGCCAAGAGACGGATGAAAAATGATTGCATGCAGAGGAGATGACAACGTTCAGAAGAATGTATGGAGTAACGAGAATGGATAAAATAAGAAATGACTACATACCTAAGCGGAAGTTTGAAAGTAGCATCAGTGACAGAAAAGTTGAAAGGAAATGGTGTGACTTGGTATGGGCATGTGATGAGGAGGCATGAAAAGCATGAATAAACTAAAAGAATGATGAATATGCATTTTGATCGATGGAGAGGGAAGGACAAAGAAAAGCGTGTGAGGAATTATATGGAAGAGAGCTAGTGAGAGACGTGACGATTGACAGGGGAGAATGGAAGAAAGCCATGTTGCACCGACCCCAATTAACATGAGACAGAGGTAGGAAGATGATGAAATGATAATTCTACCCATCATTAGCTGGTAATACGAGATACGAATAGGTGTGCTGTGGCTGATGATGTATCTTTTTCCAAGGAAATTAATCATTAATCATCTTTTCAACACCAAATTATAGTAGGTATATCGGTCATAAAAGTGGCCGTGGCGGAAAACTGAAATACTCGCGCCTTTCTTAGTACCAACAGACTTACCATGACGCTTTCTATTTCTAGATACTCTACTGTAGAATAGAAATAGCTTGCAGTCACGAGCACCAACTCCAGGTGTAGGTACAGTCAACCACTCATTAGTGGTAACATTAAATTAGCTCTACGAAATTGTCCTTATTGCTACGAAATAAAGGCGTAAAATTGTAACCCCTAATTTGAGGTCGACTGCGACTAAATTTGACGTCTTCAAAGCTACAGTTAGCTTCAATGATAAAAACTTTAACCCCAAACTAAATGCGTTTTAAACTCAAAATGCAATATCATAACATGCAAAAAGATCTGTCTGTCAGCATCATAACAATCAGCAAAGTGCCGGAAATAAACCAACAATGCTTGTGTTAATAAAACACAATCATCTTGACCATACTATTCATCAATCCTGTTCCAATGAAGATTTCATTGGTGTATGAGACAATGATAACGTAAGAAGACAAGCAGTGTATATTGTGTGCTCCAATCGTATCGTAGAGACGTTGACACGTGTATGGCACACTGAGGAGCATTAGAATCTATATCTGAACTAAGGTCTTGTTCTGAATCAATCGTCTTTTGTAATACTTCACTGCTAGGCAAGCCAAGAATTTCATGCTGCCTGTCGAGTGTCGAGTCAACCATGTTTGGCATAGCGTCACTTGTGTAAGAAGAATTACATTTTATATGATACAATCATGTAAAGATACACAAGAACGTCTTTTGGAACCACTTTTCCAGTATATTGGACTTCAATGGACGGAGGATTTATTTAGGAATCTTAGTAGATTCTTAATGAATATCAAATTTCCTGTACAGCATCAAGAATGCTAATACCTAAATGTATGATGGTAGGTATAGAATATCTTCCATAGGTTTCTTCTGAACAATTTTTCCCTGGAAAACAAGTGCGTTCTATTTTTACGATTTAATGGAATACTTCCTTATTTATTCCCTGTACTATGTTAAGGTCGAGAAGTCTCTTCTCATGACCTTGCTTCAATTGATTATATGGGACATGATTTTATGTGCTATTGTGCCAATAGGTTCGAGCTTAATGGCACAAATGTAATAGGGGCCACCCTATTAAATGGAATTCAACATAACTGGCGAAATGTGGGGGGTGTACATTACCTTATAATGGCGAAAGATAAGGCGGACAGAAACGAAGGAATAAGGAGTATCAGGAAAAGGTCGTGCTGTATAGATCGGAATGCTGGGCCGCCAAGAGACGGATGAAAAATGATTGCATGCAGCGGAGATGACAACGTTCAGAAGAATGTATGGAGTAACGAGAATGGATAAAATAAGAAATGACTACATACCTAAGCGGAAGTTTGAAAGTAGCATCAGTGACAGAAAAGTTGAAAGGAAATGGTGTGACTTGGTATGGGCATGTGATGAGGAGGCATGAAAAGCATGAATAAACTAAAAGAATGATGAATATGCATTTTGATCGATGGAGAGGGAAGGACAAAGAAAAGCGTGTGAGGAATTATATGGAAGAGAGCTAGTGAGAGACGTGACGATTGACAGGGGAGAATGGAAGAAAGCCATGTTGCACCGACCCCAATTAACATGAGACAGAGGTAGGAAGATGATGAAATGATAATTCTACCCATCATTAGCTGGTAATACGAGATACGAATAGGTGTGCTGTGGCTGATGATGTATCTTTTTCCAAGGAAATTAATCATTAATCATCTTTTCAACACCAAATTATAGTAGGTATATCGGTCATAAAAGTGGCCGTGGCGGAAAACTGAAATACTCGCGCCTTTCTTAGTACCAACAGACTTACCATGACGCTTTCTATTTCTAGATACTCTACTGTAGAATAGAAATAGCTTGCAGTCACGAGCACCAACTCCAGGTGTAGGTACAGTCAACCACTCATTAGTGGTAACATTAAATTAGCTCTACGAAATTGTCCTTATTGCTACGAAATAAAGGCGTAAAATTGTAACCCCTAATTTGAGGTCGACTGCGACTAAATTTGACGTCTTCAAAGCTACAGTTAGCTTCAATGATAAAAACTTTAACCCCAAACTAAATGCGTTTTAAACTCAAAATGCAATATCATAACATGCAAAAAGATCTGTCTGTCAGCATCATAACAATCAGCAAAGTGCCGGAAATAAACCAACAATGCTTGTGTTAATAAAACACAATCATCTTGACCATACTATTCATCAATCCTGTTCCAATGAAGATTTCATTGGTGTATGAGACAATGATAACGTAAGAAGACAAGCAGTGTATATTGTGTGCTCCAATCGTATCGTAGAGACGTTGACACGTGTATGGCACACTGAGGAGCATTAGAATCTATATCTGAACTAAGGTCTTGTTCTGAATCAATCGTCTTTTGTAACGGAATTCAAAAAAAAGGGTTACTCTGTTATTACACGTGTTAGCATCTATGCTTGAAAATTGATCCTTAGAAACCTCAGGACCCGTTGCAATGGACAGCGATATCTTTGAAACTGTGTGATTTCTGACGCATGGTTTACAAAGTAGTCGCTAATCTGCTGGGGAGTTTCAAAATAAAAACAAAAGTCATTTTTTTCAAACTAGGCTGAGAGTCAGCACTTTTTGAACGTCAAAATTACATAAGACAGTTCCCCAAAACGCCCGCCCTTCACCACTTCCGAGCTAAAGCATTAATTAGTCTAGTACCTATGTACCTAAGTGAAGGGTGGGCATGTTATTTTTAATTCAGGGTCTGTTTTATGTAATACTAGCTTTTGCCAGCGAGTTCGCCCGCGCGGAAGACGAAAATGATCCCAAGGGAACGTATGTACTTACTACCGGGATAAAAAGTATCCTATGTGTTAATCCAGGCTATAATCTATCTGTGTCATATTTAACCCAAATTCGTTCAGCGATTTTTGCGTGATTGAATAACAATGAACATCTAAACATACAAACTTTCACATTTATGATCTTAGTGGGATTAATTACGTTCAAAAAGTGCTGATTCTCAGCCTAATTTGAATATACTTTTTATTTTATTTTTTTATTGACCCAATGAGATGCACCTTTAAAGGTGGTAACAATGCTGCAATGGTGTGGTTAGCAATGGTGAATGACAATATAACTTACGGACTGAGTCAATCGGACTTATCCTTAACCAAGCTGTTACTTATAAATTGCTTCATATTTTCTTGTAGAATTCCAGTACCAAATATCTTACGGATCCAAAAAAAATCTCAAACACATAAAACAATTTAACATCAACAATATTAATTAATGCGTCACGTCATTGATAATAATGTATATTTTCGCGAGTTTTTTATCACATTACGCTAACCACCGATAGCCTGACTTAACTCTTGATCCCATCTGTTATCAATTAACATTTAAGTTGTACACAGACTGGCCGGGTCCCATTACTGTTCGGACGGAGAATAGCCACAGTAACGCCTAGCCATGAAGCCGAAACCAGTGAGTTGATTTTGTTTTTATTTACAATATGTTTCAAGGCAAGTTTGTCGAATTCGACTAGGTTTATTTCATAACTTGAAGACAGCACTCTCCACAACACACCGAAATTGTAGTTTTAGACAAGCAAACTTACAGACTAGACAAAATACAGGAGTTATAAAACTGAGTTCTAAAGTCTAAGTAGGTAATAGGTACGCATTTGATAGGTTTGTTAATTTGTTGTATTATGTTTGAGGCTAGATTCTATATTTCGTCAGTCGTTTTCTTCGGCATTACGAAGAAACTACTTAACGCTTCAAAAATAAATTAGTGATAGCAGTATCTTTCGTTATTATTTCACTAAGATTTGCCTTTGTCCGCGGTCTCGTTCGCGTGTATGTCGGAAATTATCCCACGGGAACATAACTAACTACCGGAATAAAAAGGTCCTATGTCCTTTATATCCACGATATGGTCTACCTGTGTGCCAAATTTAATCGGAATCCGTTCAGCGGTTAAAAGGCGTGAAAGGTAACAGAGTTACTAGACCGACAGAGTTGTTAAAAATAAAAATATGGAGGAGGGGCTCATAGTGGCTAAGTAGTTAGTAATAGCCACACGAGTCGATCGATCAGGTTAAGCTTTGCTTGCCGCAGTCGATCCGTGGATGGGTGATCCATCATTACATATCGAAACACCTCCGTGCCGAAAGCACGTTTAGCTTTGAAATCGTTACGAGTAGTGAGAAGCCAGAAAGTTTAACACCAGTCTTACCAAGGGGTATTGTAATATCCAGCAACCGCGTTGTGGATGTCAGATGGACAGTCGCTCCATGTGACTAACTGCATCCATTTAGACTGGAAGCCGATCCCAATAAAGTAGGAAAAAGGTTGGGCAGATTGATTAATTTGTATGGATTGGATATAGCTGTATTTCTGGACAGATCCCTTGACAGACCAGCAGGCCTAGACAGACAGCAGACTAGAACACGACGTAACCTTTCCGCAGGTAATGTCATTCGCATACATTTTGACGTAGCGTTTGGCGTGAACGCCAACAGAAATGTATTTTGTCTCTAAGCCCTGACTATAACTTATTGCGTTTTATATTCTGACCTCCAAACTGCTTATCAAGGTTCTCGATAGGATGCTGCAAAACTTTCCCAGATAAGCAGGTCATAATAACATAGAAGATAATGATGGAAACTAGTGATGAACCCATTTTTACTCGTATTAATATGTTTAAAAATTAAAAGAAGGTGATTGAAATGAAATTGAAATCTTTAGGTACTTAGGATCGGAAGAAACGCAATGATAGAATAAATGTAAAGGAAATAAAAACATGTCCTGACAATTCTGTGTGCCGAAATCGTAGTCACAAACATTACCGATGTCATCCGAACTCAACCGAAAGCCATGATCAGCTTGGCCGACTAGTCGGCTAAGTCGACAAAGTCATAGTCGGCCCATCTCCAATGGAAACATATGTATCTGTTCAACCAAACTTTTTTTATAGATGAGTAATCGAAGTAGACCCACAAATCCGAGTTGATACTTTTGCTGATTTTCTGCAAAAATACTACCTACAAGATTTATTTAGTTTCGCTGAATATGCGCAGTCAGAATGTCACGTTTACCTTATCTGCAAACGTAGTGATTACAGTAATGGTGCAGCTAATTATTACGAATGCAAAACGTGTTACAAGGAATAATATAGCGAAGCAGCGACCTTGAAAATAGATGAAATTACTTCGACCATCTAATGTGCTGTGCACAATAGTTTGATATTTTTTTCAATACAATCGCACAAAGATTTATACTACTTAAATATGTCTAATTTGCATTTGCCCATTTCTTCTTGACCAGGTAGGTAATCATGACAGTTTCTGGACGCTCACTTGGGCTGGCATTGAAGGATTATAAATCCCTACGAGTATATATTTTTTTTCTACGAAAGCAACTAAGTATTTAACCAGAAACACCTTGAGAATTAAGAGGCAACTATATTAATTCCAACCAACACGCCAACTTAACATGCAACTATAAGCAGCCCAGTCGGTCCAAAAAATCAAACAACAGAAGAATAAAACCTGCCCATGTATCAACAGCCTATGTCGCCAACACTGAAACGACAAGGGAAGCGAGTCATTACAGAGTCGTGGGTGATCACACGACGGATAACATCTTAGTTCGCTACCTATTGCCATGTCAGAACAACACGTGTAGTCGTCTGTTTACAATCCTTGTTGACTGCTTTTCTTCCAAGCATAATGAAGCCTGGGTCTTTGCAGGATTCCCCCGTCTCCATGATAGACCCCTCACTCCTGCTTCGGCCGGAGAAGGTCTATGATGGAAAACCAGTGCAAGCCTTCAGAAATTACGATATCGATGAAAACGATCCGATCAAGGAACGCGTGCGCAGGACTTATTACGAGATGCATACAAAACAGACCTTCGATTTCGTTAAAGGTAAGCTGTAACTTTTCTTATACTTTTGTAATTTATTGATACTTGGATAAATAGTTAAGCGGTTATAAATATTTATTTTAGTTGTAATAAATAAAAAAATAACATTAACTACATATTAAATTCAAATAACATCAAATTATTATCACTATCGACACTATCACCATACCAATAAATAGTTTGTGTTTAATAAATAACATGACAGGACACATACATCATACAATCATACATCATCAATTCAACATACATTCGACTTTAACTTTAATTAACTATCAGAACATTGATTTGATAGTGGATATGACTAGGTAATTTGATTTGAATTCAAATGATCTACTTGCAAACCGAAACAAAACTTTGAAAAAAATGTAAGATAGGTATGTGTGTAGTTGCTAACAATTTCTGTTTTGACAAGAAGCGCCATTGCCGTAATCGATGATTTTTATTGTCTTAATTTTATTTACGTAGGGACTTATTTAGTTATATTTTAAGAAAGAAAAATATTGTAATCATTATACATAGAATTAGAGTACCTTTGTACAGTCGTAGACATCTGCAAAAGATCATCATTCTAAATCAAATAAATACCACTTCATACAACGTTTCTTAGGCAACCCCTATTTATAGTGTCCAATTCCTTCCAGGACGGATGGACGATTGGCTGAAATTCAACCACTTCAAGATGTCAGTGAAGAATGCCCTGAACAAGCTCAATGACCTGGTGGACGAGTCAGATCCTGACACAGACTTACCGAACATTGTGCACGCCTTCCAGACTGCCGAGAGGATCCGCGAAGACCATCCTGATGAGGACTGGTTCCATCTTATTGGTCTCATTCATGATCTTGGCAAGGTAAAGATTTTATGGTGATGGTTGAATTTTAAATAGATATTAGGTATGCGCACATGAATTTTCCCCGCTGCTGGTGATGCGCGAAGTCGTAATTTATTTGAATTACCAATCGTTTAGTTTCTCGATTACATCGTATATAACAACTAAATATAAGGCAAAAGACACCCCGTTTATTTTTTTCTTTAACTGGTACGTAATAAATTCAAACCTATAGTACGTTGTATATCTATTGTCATTGACCAGGTAATGGCTTTCTACGGCGAGCCTCAATGGTGCGTGGTGGGTGACACATTCCCCGTGGGCTGCAAGTGGGGCCAGTCCATCGTCTACGGAGACGACAGTTTCAAGGACAATCCTGACACATATAATCCCAAATACAAGTAAGTAGGAGAATGTTTTGATATTTCAAACAGTCTTGACACAATGTCTGGCACATTGGCATGAATATAGTCCGGTCCTTTTACTTCCCATTCTCTGTTTTGGTCTTCATTTAACTTCTTTTTTTTTTGTAAAAGAAATCCTAGGTGAAAAGTCAAGACGCGTATTTACGAACGATTTTTCGGCCATATGCACAGACCGTAGATTTCGGCGCGGCATTAATTCGGGGTGCTTTATTCCAGCACTGAATGTGGCATCTACAAGCCTAAATGCGGTTTGGAGAACCTGACGATCTCGTGGGGACATGACGAGTACCTCTACAGGGTGCTGTTGCACAACAAAGCCAAGTTCCCTAAGGAGGGACTCTTCATGATCAGGTATGAAATCTATACAAACTTTTTGTTGGTCAAGATAACAAAGGGATATTTATCAACTCTCGTCTGATATGGGCTCCTCTATGAACTGTTCGGAATCGAAATAGTTATGTTCATCATCATCGATAGTCCGACTCCATTCAGTGCAGGGGATGGTTTATCTTATGCCAATCCACATACTCTTACGCAGGCACAGTCTCATCCATATTCGACTCGCAATGGCAAAAATGCCGTCCGCTCATCTCGCTACCAAACTAACCGATAGCCGCTATAGTTTAACTGGTGGCGATAATGATAACCTTGTTGCATTGTTTAAGTACAGTGAAGATGTCACACGTCACGATTATTCACTATCTTTAAACAATTGTATTCAATGAATAACCGTATGTCATTTACGAGATAAACTTTGTAACTACCTACATAATAATATTACAGAGTTAGCGATGCGTTATTCACTTCCCAATACTCAAGCTCTTATCTAAACTGTAATATTCCGCAGAGTTATTTAGTGACATTTAAAAGTATCCTTTCAATTGATAAATTCTTTATCTGACGTAGCTGTCACGCCTCTAATCCTCTAAAAGGTTAGGCAGAAGTGACATGCATTATACTTAACTAGTAGGTAATCCTTTCCTTAAGGGGACACTTTTCGCGGGCTCGAACTCACTGGTGGGACTGGCTAAAAATCACGCTGTCTCACCGTCACCAGGCTTCGTATCAGATAGAGATAGTATCAGTGACGTGACGAGCAAGTTAGACGCTAGTCTACACGCACAACGTTATTGAGTGAGATGCAGGAGCTTTTATAGCAAAACATTCGCGAAAAAATTAAGAAGATCGGAAGATCGGGTTTTATGAAAAAACCACGGCATAAATCAATGACCAATAAAGTTTATTGAACTTACCGATACTTGAACTTTGTCAGTACCGACTTGGTTTTGGAGATTTTATACTTCTTTTATTACTTAAACACGCCCAAAGTTAGGTTAAATTAGCAAGAAAAACGAATCTTTGTTGGCTCATAAGTTTTTAATGGCTTTTTATTTTAGTATTCTGTTTCCGTACTGACAATATTAATAATGAGACAAAACCATACCATGTTTAAGTTTTGATGTACCTACACTGTCAAATAGTGGAGTAAAACTCCCGAAGTTTGTATGGAAAAAATGTGGACTTGTTTCACCTTAAAGGAAGTAAGTTTGTTTGTATGAAGGTAAGTGGTAATTTCTAGAGCTACCAGTCGCATTTGAAAAATTATATTTGCATTTGATGGCCGACAATTTTTGAGGAAGGGTATAGGAACGCTATCATCATCATAACGATCATTTTAGCCGAAAGACGTCCACTGCTGGACATATTAGGCCTCCCTCAAGCACCGCCATTTCAACCGGTTCTGTGCTTCTCGCATCCAGCGGAGCCTATATTCCTGCGATGCGATGCTATAGGTCCTACCTATAGCATCACTTCGCCTAAAACACTACATCGCATATAATATATCCTATGGTAAAGGATTAATTTTTTGTTTAAACAATAAATTGCACACGCATGGACGGTATATTTTTTAAGATAATCGGTTTTTCTTTTCTACGCACCATGAGCGCAAGTTATTAAATTGGGCTATCTATTTTCTGGCAAAAGTTCTCCATCTCCGCTCGCCTGAATGTAACGAAACGTTTCAGCAGTGTGTACCTAATTTCTTGCTAATTCAGTGTTTGTTGGTCCATCAGATATCACTCCCTGTACCCGTGGCACGCCGGCGGTGACTACAAACACTTGATGAAGCCAGGAGACGAAAAGATCATGCAACACGTGTTGGAGTTCAAGTAAGTTCAAATAACCACACACATAACTTCAAATATCTATTTTCGTTCAATCACTCAATAATATATATATATTACCTATCTAATATAATACCCCACGAACGGTAGGCCTTTTGTGAAACCCCGCCAGATTTATATTTTCCAACAGATCAACTTTTTTTCTATCGCGTTAGAAGCCGTATCGTAAGGCCCCTGGATCCACAAATCTACAAAAATAGTCTACAAATCCCTGATCCAGGCCATAGTACGGAGCGAGAGTGCATGGGAAGCCGTCACCTCCTTCTTTGAAACAGTAATGCTCGCGCAGGAGGAGGCGGAGCGTGAGGGAGAAGCAATCTTTGCGCCCTCGCGCCCCTAGCCGCCGCAGGGCACCCCTGGGCGTCAGGACTCCCGGCCACCGTAGGCGCGGACTTGCGGACGGCGAGCAATGGGTAGCTCGGGTGAGGACCAGACCTGGGTCGACAGCGCGTTGTGTTCCACACGCGCCTCAAAGAAATGTCACCAAAAATTGAAGGGGTCCGCTAGGGCCGATGCCTGCCAGAGTCGCAGATTTGTTCGAAAGAGTTACCGTGGCCCTGGCACACAGGCAACTGAAAGAACACGGGTGGATTTTAGTCAGTAAAAGTCTGACACGCCCTCCCGCTCCGCCCAGAGCGGGATCAGTCATTTGATGATTTCCCATCCAAAAAAGGGCTCCTGGGTCTTTTGGTTAATCCTCACTTCACTAGCTTGATTGAATTGGTTTACTAAATAAAAAGAAATATAGAAACTTTGATATCCAGCTAATCTTTCTACTTTCTTCACAGCAAATACGACTTATACACCAAGAGCGCTGGTGTGCCCGACATCGAGGCTCTGTGGCCCTACTACGAGAAGCTGATCGAGAAGTACATCCCAGGAGAGCTGGAGTGGTAGACCAGTGCACGAACGAATACCCTGCGCAGTACAAATGTAATTAACCTTATTAAATACCACAGATTTTAATGAAAAAGCTATGCTATTAAAGTTAGCTAATCTCTCTACTATCGATTTTAAAAATCTTTATATTTTTATTTAATTTTGATCAAGTGGTCAAATGTCTCGGCCCTTTTGGCAATTAAGCTAGTAAAACCAAAGATAAAATCTATCATTTGTATATTATTTTTATTTTCACATAAATTGGCCAATTTATTTGACAATCTTGTAAGGATATTGTAAATATAATCATTGTTATTATTTTATTCTTTCTTTTATTTTCTTTTGTACATATTAGGTAGATTTTTAAATATCTTTACAAAAATAAAATAAAAACATTTAAAAATATAAAAAATAGTGGCCCATCGGCATCAGGAGCAGGGTCCAAGATGCCGGTGGTCAGGGCTCTAGAGAAAGGAACCTCCTGACTATGCGTGCCGTGTCTAGGAGTACTGCTTTCTGAATCAAGCCCTTGATCCAGCCGCGCAATGAGAGCCTCCTGAGATGTTGGTCGAGGCTCTTCGCTATTAGGCCATTTACTGTAATGATTATCGGTACAATGATTGCTGAGTCCACGTCCCACATGTCGACAACCTCGTGAGCTAAGTCAAGATACTTGATTTTCTTATCTTGCTCAGCTTTCATGAAATTCTCGTCATGAGGGACAGCGATATCAACAATCATTGCACAACGCTCTCGGCGATCTATCACCACAATGTCAGGCTTATTGGCTACAATAGTCCTGTCAGTGATGATAGATCGATCCCAATACAATGTGGCGTGACCATTCTCGAGAACTGGGTCGGGCACATATCTGTAGTATGGTACTTCAGACTCCACAAGGTTGTACTGCAAAGCAAGTTGCTGGTGGATAATCCTAGCTACTAGATTGTGTCTGTGCAAATACTCGCCGTTAGCAAGACGAGAACAACCGGAAACGATATGTCGGATTGATTCACCGGGACGGTGGCATGCCCGACAGATGTCAACCGTACCATCCTTGACAATGTATTTCCGATAGTTATTCGTCATGATAACTTCATCCATAATCGCACAAACAAAACCTTCGGTTTCCCCGAAGAGGTCGCCGAAACGTAGCCAGGATACAGACGCCAAAAAGTCTAGTCTTCTTTCTTTTATTATTATTATTATTTTTTGTTTTATTTTCTTTGGCTTCTTTGTGCCTTCATTTATTCGCTGTCCTACTCTCATTTTCTGACCACGACTGCTTCGACTCTCAGCGTTGAGTATAAAACTTCCTGGAACGAATTCCATTGATAGAGAAAAAAAAAACGTAATCAGCTATAATAAATCAGGAACTTTATTTAAAAGCTATATTTACAAAAATACAATTATATCAAAATATGTAATAATTAAACTACTAAGCATTAACAACCGAGTCAGAATTAATGTAACACAGCACATGTTACTTAAATTATATCTAAAGTTTCCCCATGTAGCAAGACACGAATAGTAAATAAGTATACCAAATATTGTTTTTTTTTTTTTAATCGTTAATGAAATTGGTATTTTATGACATCACATAGTAACATAGCCTACTAAATTATTTAACTTTTAAAATTTTCTAAACGGAAATGATTCCGGAATGTGAATCTAGATTTTTATAATTTTATTTACGGTTGGTGCCCTGCAACATGGGACAGAGTAGTTTACAAAGTAGTTTAAATTCTAATATCAACCGATAAGTCCTCGTGGAACAAACACACACTGCATGAAACAGCCTCGAATAAATATTTACTTTTAAATAGAAAGTCTATTCAATTATAAAGTTTTATACAGCGTGTATTTGATTGCCGATTATATTTCAAGATGTCAACAAAAAATCACTTTTTAAAAAACGAACACTAATACAATACACAAAACATTCAGCCAAACAACATACGTTCACAAAATCAAATGCTAAAATAATTTACTACAAAAATATCGATTTTTTACTCCAATTCATAAAATTGCTAAATTTTGCAAAACTTCCAATTAAGAAACTTTAAAGAGTATAATCTAATCAATGTTTTGGACTAGATACAATATTAACCCAGGGTAAAAACAATTATAAAATCTGAATGGTTACCTACTTACCCATTTAAAAAAGCGAGTAAAATAAAGTTTTGGCGTTACACGTGGTTACATAATTATTTGAGTACGTAGGTAGTATTTATTCAATAGAGTAGGTAATAATAGACATTGAGGCCGATTCCATAGAAAAGTGACTATAAATATGTATTTCTCTTTCTATCGGTTAAAATAAGAAAGAGGCGGAAGACATTTTGAGCAGGCAAAACATTTTGGATATTGACGACATACAAATAAAGCAATGTTGTTCAACTGTCAATATGAGAGCCAATAAATTTCTACTGTTAGTGTGTTAGAACAGCAATATTTTTAACTAGCTTTTGCCAGCGTCTTCGCCCGCGCGGAACTTTCATCCCCTATTTTTAACTCCCTTTGGGGTTGAATTTCGAAAAATCCTTCCGTTTTCCTTGTATACATTATAAAGGGAATCTCTGTGCAAAATTTCAGCTATCTAGGTCAACGGTTTGGGCTGGGCGTTGATGAGTCAGTCAGTCAGGACTTTTCTTTTTATTTATATAGATAAGTCAACTTCCTGCAAATCAGCGTTACACACATAATAATATCAATTCCATAAATGCACTTTTTCTATGCGCAAGCGCGAACCTTACTCATATAATGGTGAAAGCCTAGCCATATGCATTTAAGTATAAATACACAATTATGTTAACGATGAAAGGCCATATCATATCGTACCTTAGAATATTATTAGATAGAAATACATTGAAGGCAAAAAGGAGAGGGGACGAGATCTTATGAGATGGAATTGCATTATTTTAAATATGAACTACTTTTGTTTGGATCTTACGATTTAAAATATCCGTGAATCAGGAGATTATAAAAGGCCACTGATATTCCTGTCTTCTTATAATATTCAGCCATTATAGATAATATGCACTCTTTACAATAAAAAATTGAAAACTGGTGCATTTCCATTTTTTGACAGATCGTTTTAAACGTCAGAGTTGAAATGACGCCCTACTTCATTGACTAAATTAAAGCTACGGTTTTTCAAAAATAACTGTCATTTTTAACCAGTATTAGACAATAAGGTGTCAAAAATCGTTCTTTATTTGGATAGCCACTATTATGTGACCGTTCACCGCTTTCGTTGGAAACCAAACCTTAACAGACACCAGCGCCATTTTGCCTTAACATAAACTTCACTGAACTACCCTACTTTTAGACACATTCAAAGAAGCCTTCTTTATTTTGAAAAGCGTATTTGAGACGAAAATCTATGTTTGCTTTCCGACTATTTAAAAATAAAAAAAGCTTTTTGATCCTCACAACATCGATAGTTAGAAAAATAACAAATTATACAGGGTGCACATTCTGTACTAACTAAATTGTTTTACAAAATATGTCATCTTGTATACTTTATTTTTTTATTACTTTAGCATCACAAATGAAAGGCAAATATCATAAGTTATTTTTAAATATAGTTTAATACAGACTAAATTAATGGTCGTATCCCTTAGTAAGATGTTATCCCTCCTAACATTCTAGCGAATCAGTCTTCTTTCTGGAAAGACGGCTCAAAACTACCCTTAAGGCCGAAACAAGGCAATTTTAGTTTTTCTTTATCACTTACTTTTAGGTTAGCATTCATTTGAACGATATTGAACTTTATTTCAAAGTTCATACAGATCAGATCTTTAAAGACAATCTTATCAACAATCCATAAAAGTGGAGAGAAAATTAGAAGTCACTCAACTAAGAACTACATTGTGATTCGAAAAAGGTTCAATATCGAATAACACTATCACATTAATGCTAACTCTTTTCTTAATTAGGTTTTCCTTTACTTATCCTTTCTAAGCCGAAACTGTTTTTTTGTTCCCAATCTAAAGTTTCAGCAATCCAAAAATATGAGGCTTTTTTAAGGAATTTGTAGCTTAAATTTTGGAAGGAGTAAGATATTTCATACTATTCGTCTATATGTAACATCTAGCGAAAGATGTTAATACCATTAGTTGCATTGATCTAGTTTTGTTTCAATATTTGAATTATATAAGTGGCTTCCCTGGTACCTCATTAACAGCATAACTACGTGAAAGTCTATTAACTGCTCCCAAATTACAATGTTCTTTTTTTATTCTTTATAATGTCTGACATATATTCTCGTCATTATTTGACATTATACATCAATTTTAATATCGAATATTTTTAGTGATGTCATGAAAATCATGTCAGTTGGTTTAAATAGGTTAATTTTATTTATGTAGTTTATTTTACAGATTGTGAATGAGAGAACGTTGTAGACCTTACAGACTAGATTTGTAGACGATTTTCTATTCTGTATTTTCATTCCTCTAAGTACCTGGTTCTTATTGACAGGCCTGCACTGTCCCCCCATACATATTATCACTGTAATTTGAAAACATTGTAAAAGCCAATCATTTTTAAAAGAGTAACTGTGGAGTTTCTTGCCGGCTCTTCTCCATAGGAAGCGACAATTTGGAACCGTGCACCTAGCTTCTGACGTTTCATAAGTACCCATGCAGGTTTATGTGAAATAAAAATATTTTGATTGATTGATTGATATAAATATTTTTTTTTTCAAAAGCTACTTTCGTTAAAGTTATTGGAAGAGGTACCTTATCATAAACATTTTCTGTAGGTATAAGGATATTTTTTTAATATTCCATAAAGTTATATTTATATATTCTACAAACCGTTACGTTTTATTTGAATGGATTACTAGATTTCATTTAATTTTTATAAATTTGAAGCCTTGAAATATCATGTAGTTTATTACATTGGCCCATGATCTACAGGGGCCATGTATACAGCGCCATCTATGGCCCATATAACATTCATGTAAATGTTCTTAATTTTCATTCAATTCATAATACTACGAGAATTCTATAGACGGTGTAATGTACTTTGTTCTCTATCACCTAGTCTTAAAGTTCACATTGGTTTACGTTTCAAAGTGTTTGTAAATGCTGGTGACGTATGCCATGACTTGCTGCCAGTCGGGCCTTTCTTGTTGGATCATGTCTTGAATATTCTGTTGAAAAAAGAGAATAAATTAGTATTTTTTTAAGTCCAACCGAAAAACCTATTTGTGAAGGTTGTCCATTTGAAAAATAGAACAAAAATTCCCATCTACTTTTTGTGCTCTCTTAATGTCCATAAGTTTTCTTCCGGTAAAGGTGCCGTGTGACATTAACAAGGGTCAGTGTTCATGCCCGAATTAGAACCTACTTCGGTTCTAATGAGCAATGGTGCAATAAGCGACAGGTTATGCTGTTTACTGTGGTATCTCGCATAACTGAGGAGGGTGGTTAATGAAACCGTGTAATTGCTTAACACACCAACAATAGGAAAAGACTTCATTTTGACAGTTCAACAACATGCATTGCGTTATTTACGTTGTTGAGCGAACACATTTTTCGGAAACATGAAGCATTGGTTTAGCAATAACCTACAAAATGATTCAGATTCTAATAAAGCGTCACTGCACACCAAGAGCAGAGCAGAGTATTTTCAGAGACTACTGAAAAATTAATCTTATGACAATAGCATACAGTGCAAAATTAAATACACGTCCAAACTTGATGGTCGACCATGCTCGAGCTTGGAAGATGCGTGTTCGAGTATGCGTTCTACATGCGCGAGCGCGCTCGAAATGCCGCGCCGCTGCGCGCCGGCCGCGCTGTGTGAGTGTGAGTTTCATTTAACTATCCCAATCAAACGCATCGAGCGCGTTCGGCGCTCCGATTGGTCCGTCACCAATCCAAGGCCAATCGGAGCGCCAAACGCTCCATGCGTTTGATCGAGATAGTTAAATTAAACTCATATTAAAGCCTCTGTATGCCTGAGCGAGATTAACTACTGGACGTGTGTTTACTACCTACTCGTATATAGCGCGACCAGCGTAGTTGGAAATCATGTTCCTCTTCCTCTGCCAAAAGGGCGATTAATACAAGCCCCATCAACCATATTGGACACGTCTGCCAACGTCGGATTTTGGCATCAAACTGACCAGTTTGACCATGCACGACCGCCTGGCAACCCAGAGCATTTTTAACGGAGCTTGCTCACGTAGGGGCAAGCATGCCGCCTGCATGGTCGAGCAGTTAAAATTATGCTCGACCATACGCGAGCATTTTGCAGTTCGGTATGCGCTGACCCTAATAGTGTGTTACGCAAAGGATGCTGAATAGTCAACGTAACACCTTAACTGACGGGCGAATCTTTTAAGCATGGCTTTGAAATCAAGCTCGTTTTAACGCAAAAAGTAAAATAACGATACTCACCAGCGTTGTAGGTATACCGACGGACTCCGCAGCTGCGAAGGCGACGGAGAAGTTGGTTCTCTTGTCGTGCGGCGAGAGCGACGCGTACGAGATGCGACTGTCTCCCAGGTACGAGTGCAGGAGCGCGCAGATCGCCATGCCGTCATTCCACGATGAACTTGAGAAAGAAAAACATTATGTTAACATAACTTAGTCAGAGGTGTACCAACATACACCTACATTTAGTCAGTTATGTTTTAGTCCCATATACCTATTACGTAATAGCGGACCAACCTAGTTGCATAAATCGGGAAAAAGCCCAGACTCAAAGCTGTAATGAGCGTTTTCTAAAATAACGTTCACTAGGTGGCAGCTCTGCGACGTCAAGTCCGGGCACCTGTCAAAAGTGTCAAAGCGCCTACAGACTAAATGGTGAATGAAAGAATGAAACGAATGACATCAAATATTTGAAGTTCATTGTCGAACTGGAAGACCTCTTGTCAAAGTGGCGCCAACTGGTGGTTTGAATATTCATGAACACCCTCATTAAGAAATTCCTGATGGAAAAACCGGATAACACTTCGCCCGACAGTAGAGCTTGCAACCACTGTCCCAACGAGGTAGATGTTAGTGGTATATTAATGATTAGTTTGTTGTTGGTAGTAACTTTAATTCCTTTTACTAGATTGGCAATGATACCTCTTTTATATAAGGGCCAGCTTTACAAAAGTGGCCCCTACTTTCGAAAGCTGGTTTTCAGTGTAATACACTATGACGTGAATTCCTTGAATTCAGAATCACATTTTGCATTTCATCGCGTGTTTATTAATCAGGGTAGGACGGGCAATAATCCATCGAATTATGTCTACCCCAAGGTATTCCCAAGGGTATCTATGATCAAACAAGGACTTACCTAAAGTTGGTAATGTCAATGTTGTTGTACCCCATGGTTTTCTGTTGGCACCACTTGAGCAGCGCGTTGCGTTTCGATCCGCCGTTCTTCACTTGTAACGCGTTCAACGGGTCCTTCCTTTCACCTAAGATTATTTATAAATACTCATTAAAGACTATTATTTCATTTCAGTTCTAAAAAGAATTCGCAGTGTCACCTAGCTGTACTACACACTTACTTCCGACAGTTTCAAGTGTTGAATCGACCCGAATTCGATTCGAGTAAATGTCAAATTTACACTTAATCGAATCAAACTCGATTTGATTAGATTTTGAAGACTTACCGGGAGTAAGCTAGATGATGTGTTCTCAGTGAATGTTAATGAACATTGTGTATTTATGTTGGTTTTTGCGACATTTATCATGCAAACACATAGAAGCTAAGCTTAGCATTATATACTTACTTAGGGTAGACCTGCTGACGAATGCTAACTCTTGTCTTAACGCCTTTAGCGAGGGTGCTAAACGCGCGTAAATACATATAGACTACTTAAGTCAGGCGTATCGTATACTATTTTATAGCACGTGTGATATTAACCCACATTTAAGTCACGCTTTTCTGTGTAAAAATGGAGCACCCACTTAGGTCACAGAAAAACTTGACTTAAGTGCGGGTTTAGGTCACACAGTGCTATTAAGTACTTTTAAGTGCGCGGTCTCATAGTATGGTAGCACCTTTTATTCAGTTTTCCTTCTTACATTGAACCTCGCTGCAAGTGCTGTTTTTGCGTAAATGTAAGCTTAAGTGCTTTTGAAAAAAGGCAGACAATAACTGTCTGTCCAGTGAACAGTTCTCGTCACACACTAAGTTTTTACGAACAAAAGTTGGATGATCACGCTATTACTTATTACTGTGTACGTAGTTGCTATAGCCTGACCGATACCGCTGCACCGCGCCTTAGGTACGTGCGCGGCGCGACGGGGGGGATACGTCAGTACAAGCCGCTCATTCATCCATCCCGTACCCCACCTCGCCGCGCATACGCATACCCAAGGTGCGGTACACAGGTATTTATCAGGCTTTAGCGAGTATTCTCGTAAACAGACACTGTCTAGCTGACTGCTTATTCTTTTGCTTTCTAATTATTACGTAAACGTATTATTTTGTGAATTGAAGTCTGTTTAATAACAATGTATTTTTATTTCAAAGAGTTGTCGACTTCTTTAGCTCGCTGTTCATCTACAATTCCTTTACCAAACACACAAACACACTCACATATATCTCCGTAGCTGTTCCGACGCACGAAGGACTCGATGGCCTTCTGCTGCAACGTGAGCGCGCGCTGCTCGTCGGGGATGTTGGCCTGCGCAGCCGCAGCCTCTGCCCCGCCCCGTTAGGCACAACGTCAAACAAGCGCACACCAGACGGATTTGTGATAACGTTCGATGAGTAGTCAAGGTTTTAAAATCTTTGAAATATAGTTGTACCTGTGGCGCCATCTAGACGGCCACATACGAACTACGTCTGACATAAATCTTAAATCGCACAAGCAAAATTTACGACGCAAGTATTTTGTTCTGTTCTTTTTTTTTTTGCTGAAATGGCTCTAAGATAGTAGGAAGGTAGTATTAACTAAATACCCCAAGCCTTCACAACCAATCTTCGTTCAATCGTCATAAAACGGTATCGTAAACGTTATCGTGACGATTTTGTCCCCAGATATAAAATCAATTACATAATCTGGTCTGTTATTCACTATTATATTTTTCTTCGGGTAACTTTTTAAAATACTTGTTTTTATCACAAAACCGTCGATGGTGGTTACATGAGCGAAATATCGACACAGTCAGCCAGTGTGGATATTTCTGAGTAGACACAAACAATGCAGTGGTACCGTTCCCAATGAGTGAACGAATAGTTCCGTAAGACCCGACGCCATTAGAATATAGGGAAAGGTTGGCGGGAAAAATACCGACTCCATTTTGATTTGGAGTGACGGTTGATTTCAAACAAGTAAGTATTACTTAGATATTTCAATTTCCTTTGTTTAACTCAATAATAAAGAAAATGTTGATTTGATAGTAAGAAAAAATAAAATATGTTTAAATAGTGTGGTAAAAGATTTCCAGTCTATATAACAAAGAAAAATAAAAATAACCCAAAAGTAAACCAGAAAAACATAAGAAGATATTGAATTAGACAAAGGATAAGCCCCACTCAAAAATAAAATCCATTTAGGGCTGATTTTTCAATAGTCAGATACTGTTGAAGAATAAATAATGTCGATTTGACAGCTTTTGTATAGAAAGTATGCCAAACTGTCAGACTTATTCATCAGATAAAAGTTATCTGACTATTGAACAATTTGCCCTTAAACAAAAAAAAAATCTATCTTCTTTATACGTAGGGTTTAAAAAAATAAAAGTCTATAGGCATGCATCATGTAATGAACTAAGAGTTTAATAAATAAATTAGTAACGTCGCACACAACACATATCGTTAATTATTCGTTAATTAGGCAAGGGTTGGGCTATGCGCCGCGTTCATGCTGCCATGCTGGAAAAAATAAGCAACTTTCATGCGATTATATGTAGCCGGGGACGCGTATTTTAATTAAATTTGGATTCTTTTAGGATTAATTTATTGTTTTACGATAATATTTTGGGATAACGAAAAAAAAATTTCAAATAATCCACTGCATACAGGGTTAATAAAGACAAAGTAATAATAGTACATTATGGTACAAGTGTGTAACGTTGGTGATTATCGCTGAGGCGCCATTGAGGTCTTAAGAGAGCCGAGGACGATAATCATCAATACACACGTGTATCATACGACGTTTTTCAACACACTTGCGAAGAAAATAATACTACAAAATCATCATCATCATCGTCATCGTCATCGTCGTCATCGTCATGTCATCGTCATCGTCATCATCATCGTCGTCATCGTCATGTCATGTCATCATCATCGCCATCGTCATCGTAATCGTCATCGTCGTCATGTCATCGTCATCGTCAACGTCATCGTCATCATCATCGTCGTCATCGTCAACTTCATCGTCATGTCATCGTCATCGTCAACGTCATCATCATCATCATCATCATCATCATCATCATCATCATCATCATCATCATCGTTGTTTTTAAGAACAAAGCAACTCAACCAATTCTATAACTCACTAGTGAATAATAGTAATGAAAAAGTCACAGTTTGATAATAGGTGTCATTATGTGCCTAATTGCAGTGAAATTAGAGCCATTTTATGAGCAAGTGTGTTGAAAAAAATATAACATGCTGGTCTACGTATTCATTGCCTTGCTAAAAAATGAAATGTCGTCTTTTTACTTTATTATTACATAAACGTATTTGTTAAATCACTTCCATGCATATAATTACCCCCAAAATCTAGAATATAATTCTCTGCCTACACAACTACTGGAGAAGGTGATGACGTATCTAATTTTGAATTTAGATGGGTAAAAGGTACCATTTTAAATCTTTTTCATAATAATATTTTAATAAGTCACATACAGTACGACTACGGGCAGAGACGGACATACATAATTAAATAAACCATCACCTCGTCCACAAAATTATCTTAACACTACATAAATATTCCTATTCTAAATAAAATTCCAATAAGACACTCACCGTTGGCGATGGGTGAAGGGCGGGCGCCCCTGGCTGCGGGAGGTTTAGTGGAGAAGGTGGTTCCGCCCATACCGTTGGTGGGCGCCGTGGAATCTGCCATGCCATTCTTTACTGTACTTGAAGTTGTCGTTACGCCTACTGTAGTTTGCTAAAAGAAGGGAAAAAAAAGTAAAGTACATACTTACCTACAGGCTGTTTACACAATAAAGTACGGATATTTGACAAATAGTTGGTTTTGTGGTCATTTCGCATAGTGTATCTGACAGCTTGCAGTCTATAGCGGGTTTCGGTGATTGCTGGGATTTGTGCTTCGTGTATAATGTATACATTTAAAGTCTCCATGAATAGGCTACTCAAATCTAAGATGGTAATCCATAGCGTACGCATATGATAGTCGTTACGTAAGTCCTTAGGCCCTTACCTGAGGCCACTCTCCTACTGGTGTGGTTGCAGGTGACTGTTTAGCTGCCTTTGCTGCGTTTTCTATGCTTTCAATTAGAGACTTGACTGATAGACGAGAGTCTTGTCGGCTTACCCCTGAAACAAAACAATGCACAGTTTTAGAAAAATACTTCTATACATCTGAATAAGTATTATAAGAGCATGTAGCGCCATCTACATCGCCACATGCGAACGACGCATCACAATGACCGGACATCAATCGTCAGGCAGTTCCCCACAAGATTCGCCTGGTCGGAGGATTCTCCCTTTTCCTTGGAGGTTGAATTAACTTTACACCGTGTTCCTCATACCTCTATAAGAATATTTTTCAGATTACTACAATCAGCAATATGTTACATAAACATCGTGATTAAAACTACGGTGATGTTGCTATTACGACCGTCACGAAAAAAAAGGCCTTTTTTAGTTGTAGGTAATATTTTGATCAAAGCATTGTCACATCGGGGGACGGCTATTGAAAATTGTATCCTTTTTAAAATAGCATCGTTACATTCAGTATTGCTGGAAATCGTCTGTTTGGCGTTTTCACTGGCTGTCCCCCGACGTGGGAATGATTTGATCAAAATATTACCTACAACTTAAAAGGTAATTTCTTTTTTACTTCTTTGAGGTTTTTGTTTGGGTCGGGGGTTTTTTAAATTTAACTTTTATTTCCTGCTTTTTAAACTTTATATAGTAATAGGTAACCACGCTACGATCGACACATGTCATGTCACATGTAAATCTGCGCAGCTTTATGTATGTTTCCCATAGTGAAGTTTGTTCTTAATTTATCCTCATTCCTCGTCCTGATCACCATTTATCTATAACCTATTCATTGAGACCTTTTCAATGAGCCCAAACACGATACTTCTGCTGTTTGTTGGTGAGTAACTTCAGCATCAGTTCAAAGTTACTTTGTTCGTCTAATATCATTGAAGTAATAGAATACCAAATTACGACTCGATTTGACCCGTGGAAGATGCTCAAATCCCTTTATCAAGAGCTGATCATTTTCAAAAGGCTGAACCGATTTTGATGAAACGTCTAAAAACCACCGCTGGAAAACCTACTTTTATTTTTGGGTGGGAAATCATCAAATACCTTCTCCCGCTCTGGTTGGAGCAGGAGGGCGTGTCAGACTTTTACTGACTAAAACCCACCCGTGTTCCCTCAGTAGCCCGTATGCCAGGGGCTGCGGTATCTCTTTCGAACAAACCCGCACCCCTGGCAGCTGGAAAACCAACTTAGAATAAAAAACCGCACCCAAACCAGTTCATCTGTTTAAGAGCTACGGTGCCACAGACAGACACACAGACACATAGCGGTCAAACTTATGACACCCTTCTTTTTACGTCGGCTTAAAAAAAACCTTTCTTCAGTCTTGGCAAAACATTGGCTGAAACCGGACTCGGGACTTGAGGTGCATGTTCTGCTACGTTAAATGTTTATATTATATACCATCCAAACATATAAATGCGAAAATAAATTTGTTTCGCTAAGCTTTCACGTTAAAACAGCTATGGATTTAGAAAAAAATTTGCACACAGATAGACCATGAACTGAGTAAGGACATCTTTCATTCATCTTCGTCGGCTACTTTTCATCCTAGATCGCAGTAGAAGTCGCGGGCAACAGCTGGTACATAATAATTGTAAGAAATTGTCATAAGGTACCTTTAGTCCTCCTGTGTGAGGCAGCGGTGGCCATGATGTCTTGTAGCGATGCGCTGGTGAGCAGTGGTGGCGGTGGCGGTGTTTCTTCCGTTCGAGGTGGTATGGCTGAAGATGATACTAATGTTATTGACTGTTGAAGAAGTGGGTTGGAGAGGACTAAAGTGAGTATACTTGATAGAAAATGTTTTAGAGTTAAATTGAGGTCGATCCTTTGTTTGATAATTTCTGGGAAGATAATGGACTTTTCTAGTAGACTTTTGGGGACCTCAAAAACGATATATTTAGCTTGTAATTTTCGGATTAGGCTTTGGTTTTTTGGTCAGACTTAATTTGCAAAATTTACCACAACGGCCCATTTTTGTCTGGTGTAACGAAGAAATAATATAATAATCCAGCACCAGACTAACCCCAGTGCTCTAAAAACCGAAGCAACAAACCATGCTTATTTCTGTGACGAATCAAAATACAAATAATGTTTCATGCAATTTTTGTTTCACCTTAATCCCTGAAATAAATTTCAAATTCGAAATTGAAGTCACAATTCCTAGAATTATATGTTGACGCATGTTCGATTTTTACTCAAAAATAAGTGAAATGACACACAACGGCAAAGCTTTACATGTAAGCTTCTGAACGCTTTCGCATAGATGATAATCCAATGATAGTATTGGACCAAATAAAAAGTATGGCGCACGTTAATTAGATAGAAGGCGGTGATTTTCGCGACCCTACCACCATACGAATCTACCTGATTGCACAGGGGTTTAGCAGCACTAACCCAGCACCATCCCACACTACCTACCGCCTACCTAAATTTGGAAAATCCAGCGTTCAGAAGCTTAACAATAACAAACAAATGGACGCAAACCACCACCGTGTCACCGCCACCGAATGAGACAACACACGACACTATCATGTTTCCATACATTGATACAGTTATTTACATATAATTCACACTCGAACGTTTAGATTTCCGGTCACAAAAGCGCTGACTTACGTAGAGGTCTTCTCGGCGGTGGATCTTTCAGTGACCTTAACGGGTGCGACAACCGTTTGTGGTCCAAAGTCCTCCAATATGGCTTCTCTCTTGGCAAGGAACCTGTATTCGTATCTATACTTGGAGAGGTCGGATGCTGTAGCGAAAATTTTCTAGGCGCAACCTCTGTTTGTACATCTGGTTCTGGCTTCTTTTCTAAGCTTTGGACTATCTCTACAATAGATCCAGTAGGTTTCTTTGGTAGATCTTCATTCGCGCTCGGCGCTTTTGATAACGATATTATTGATTTGGTAATGCTAGCCATCTCTTTCGCTGCACTTGTGCTCTCTAGGAAATCTAACGATTTTGATTTTGCAAACCTATCGTTTGTTTTAGGCCTCTTGATTCGTCTCGGTACTTTAAGCAGATCTTCCCTAGGTACTGCAGACAATTCATCGTTCAGCGATTGGTTTTTATTTGATATCTTTTCGTCATCGGCTATATTTTTATCTTTGGTTATTACTTCGGATATCACAGGTCCTATTTCTTCATAGACATTTTCCTGTTCGGAATATCTTCTTTGTTCAACTTGAGGTGCAAAAGGATTCATAGGCGTAATGTTTGGGTCTTCTTTACCCCTTTCCACTGTCTCAGGTTTAGAAGACTGCGTTGAATTTATGACGAACGGTACGCTTGCTACTGGCTGATAATATTTGTTGTCTCTTAACCTCTGCGGTGTCTTCGATAACTTTCCAATCGTTTTGCTTACTTCTGATGGTTTTGCAAAAGCTTTTGGCACAACGCCGACAGTTTTTGGTGGTTCTAAAGGCTTTATTGGAGTCTTTGAAAAATTGTTTGCAGTTTTTGAGATTTCTAAAGGTGAAGGTTTAGCTATATTTTTAATGGGCGATGGTGTTTTCCTTTCTTGTAAGTCTTCGTTAGACCCGAAGGTTTTCCATGATAGAAAAGGCAGTTGCTTTGCTTTAATATTTTTTTGATAAAGGCCTTTCCTTTTGGTACTGTCCTCGAGGTTCTTTACTTCAGTCACTTTGTTACCATTTTTGTTATCTTTATCCACTTGATCGATGTCGCTATAGTATACAGTACCTTTGTTAGCCTCTTGTTTATGTTCAACTGGGACCTCTTGAGTTGCAAGAGGTTTAAAAAACACTGGCTGTATCAATACGGGACTTATGATTATCGGGGATGTCGGTGCAATATTGCCATTGCCTAGTTGAATAGGAGCCAAGAAAGTTGTAAAAGTTGCAGCTTTATTAATATTAGCATTACGATTACTTTGCACTGGATCTGTCTTTGGTATATTATCACCTAAGTCTGTGGTATTTATTGTAAGATGATAGCTAACATTATCATCTATAGGAACTGGTGTTTTAGGTTCAGGAGGGACAGTATCATTTAAGGGTTCTATAAAAGGATTGTTATTTTCTTCTTTTGAACTGGGTGTATTTACATTTAGATTAGTGGTAACTAAACTATTATTTTCTTTGGCATCTGCAACTTTTGGTTTTGAATCGCGTCGAGGCTCAGGTTCGGGTACTTTAGGAATACTAGGTGGAGAAATCTTTCTCGATTTATTTATATTATCTATTTCGTCTTTAGTAATAAGAGCAGGTTCAGAAGTAATTTTCTCTTCATTGTCTTTCAACACCTTTGTGCAAGGAGAACCCCTTTTAGTTCTGTTGTTACCAATAATTCGGTCTATTGCAGCTTTGAATGTTACTTTCAGTTCCTCATTAACCATTTTCAGTTGTTTTTCAACTTTATCATCAACAGGAATATCCCTTCGTATTTGGGTTTTAGGCGGCATTAAATCGAATGCTGGAGCTTTCTTAATATCATCAGGGTATGGAAAAGGGAGTACTTCTTCGGCTTTTACAACAGGTAGCTCTTTATTTACCTTATTGTTGTTGGCTTCAACTAAAGTTCCGACTTTGTTGGTTTTTTTCTCAACTGGTGACATAAATACACTATCAGAGCCTTCCGTAAATAAAGATGTTTCACTTTGAGAGTTAATAGTGAGAAAATCTACACTCGTGGCTTCGTTTAGAGCTTCTTTATATTCTTCGTTAGTATTTAGATTATCCATACTGTAAGACTTAGGTTTTCCATTGTATGTTCCAGACATATTTGTACTGAAGATAGTGCGTGCTCTTGGTTTGGGTGTGAAACTAGAATCTGATTTAATTAACCTAAAACT
This sequence comes from Polymixis flavicincta, assembly GCA_949987655.1. NCBI lineage: Eukaryota > Metazoa > Arthropoda > Insecta > Lepidoptera > Noctuidae > Polymixis > Polymixis flavicincta. The sequence continues at coordinate 10,551,541 of OX465190.1, read as the reverse complement.
GTGCTCCAGATCGATTAGGTTCTTCGGTAATTCTGGTACAACTGGAGGACTTGTACTTGTTTCATCGTTAAGGTCGATAGCATTTTGTCTTTTCAACTCCTTGGTTTCGAAAGGAGGTAAGACAGTTTCTGCTAACACTCTACTCGAGTCCTCTTCCTGTGACGATTTTGCGCTATCATCATCATTCGTTTCGTCTGTGGTAACGTTTTCGATTTCTAGTGTGAATTCATCACTCAAGTCATTCTTCGGTTCTGGGGCGTTAGACCTGAAGAATGCTTGTTCTATCAAGCTTGCTTCTTTCGCTGGAGGATCAGTAACGCTGTGCACTCTAGACAGATATCTAGTTCTTATACTCTTGAATACATCTTTAGATGGACTTAAATCGTCGCTTGTCTGAGAGTCGCAATTATCAGATTCCTTTGATTCTAACTTATTGTCATCTGAATATACGCTATCCATAGATTCCGATCTGTCAACACCTGTGTTGGTACATCAAATTTAGATTAGACATTGTTTAACATACATTTGATGGTCGATCACTGTTAGTTTATGAATGTCTACGTAGTTAAGCATTTTACACAGAATTAGCGCATGGTAATGCATGTTAATTCTGTTGAAATTATTTAAGTTTACAATGTTTTTACGACTTGTTTTATTTATTCATTTACATGCAAAATGAACAGTAAAGCTACGTCGAAAGCTAAATTATTTTCTTATTAACTTTAATTTTGTTAATTAATTACCTGAAAAATTTGTTTCATAATATTAATTTAAGAAACCTTCTCTAAAAGAGCATTTGCAAGATACAAAGCAAAGACTAGATAAGAAAATGTTAACAAACTCCAAACTACTTTCAAATCTACCTGTCATATACACATGCAAAGCTCTCACTTGCGCGTTTTATAGCGGAAACTGTTTTTTTTATTTATTAATTCTGCCAGTTATAATAATTTCTGTTTTGGTGGAAACAAAATGAACAAATTGAGTGAAAAATAACAAAGATAATTGATGGTAAATGTTTTACATCAGTGCTCTCACAAAGTTAAAACATTGAAATACCAAAGATAATGGATCAGATAGGCAACAAAGTTTATTCACAAGAAAAGAAGATAAAAATACTTCAATGCTCGGTTCCTATAAACAAAAAAGTATCGTTTTGCTTGCCAATGGCAGCATTTTTTTTTATTTCCAAAGAGGGCAAATAAATAGTTTCATATGCTAATTTTACCTGTGATAGTTACTTTCAAATACCCCGAGGTCTACTATGTGAAGGTCTTTGCTTAATTATTGGTAAATATACAAGAGTCTTCATTTTAAAACTCTCCGTAAATTATAGGAATCGAGCACAAATCAAACTTTTCAAATTAGACACGAGAAGTGACCTTCTTACAAATGGTAATAGTTTGTTTGCATAGACGACCTACTAATTCAAAACAAGAATTGCAATAATCACCAAATTCAAAGTGTATCATACAAGGCCAATTCATAATTTGTGCAAAGACTATAACCCGCAAGTTTCTCCCCTCATTCTTCCACTTACCCTTGATTGAGTGCATCTGATCCTCCAGGAGTCGTATCCTGTCCCTTGCGACCTTGTTCTCGGAGACCAGTCGCTCTAGCTCTCTTTGAGCTTCAGTTTTGAAGTCATTGGCCACCCGCACCGTCATAAGGAGGTCACTTTGGAACTGCTTCCATTCGGCTTCCTAAGTATTTGAAAAAGTTTTATATGAATTTAATAACATGTGGTCTTTCGAGTAGGTGGTCAAAGGAATCGTCTTATAAACAGACAGCCACACGTGTCGATGGATTGGGTTAAGTTACGCTGGCTGCAGTCGGCCCGTGGATGGGTGGGTGTTCTTTACACCCCCCCATGCCTCGGAAAGCACGTTAAGGCTTTGGTCCCGGCTGTCATTCGTGGATCTTTGACAGTCGTTACGGGTCATTAGAACCCCAAAAATCTGACAACCAGTCTTACCAAGAGGTATCGTGTTACCTAGTAACTGGGTTGTGGAGGTCAGATAGCCCCATGTAAAATACTGGTATTCAGCTACATCCGGTTAGACTAGAAGCCACCCCAGCATAATTGGGAAAAAGCTAGGCAAATTGATCGATTTACAGGTAAACTACATCGTTACAAAGTTGAATCTTGTGATCTTAGATTCTAAGCAAACAAAAATGGAGATCGGGGAATAAAAAATTCTGATGTCGTTCAATCTTATTGTTAGTGCTAGAAAACGTTTAGACAGACGAACACCGAAACAAATATACAATCAGCAATCACCTTTACATGGTCTCGTATGCACTTTAAAAAACTGATTATAAGGTTTACAATTCAATGTCAAAAACCATATAATCAAGTATTACACTCATTTTTGTGTTATAATTAGATTCTAAAGTGCTAATAAATAACACAAAAAAAAAAAAAAATTTAATTGATTAATGCCGTAAAATGCATTTAAATTTCACATTTTCAAATTTCGCACGTAATTTGACGAAAACGCTGGACGCAGTTTGCTAATAAACAAATGCGCTGATATTTTATATGATAACTGTTTATAATCTAAAAATGAGTTATTATTCTATTTATCGTTGGTTTTCTGTTTCTGAATGCAAAATATTATTTAAATAAAAATTACTTTGGTTACGGAAATAATAAAATTACAAAGTTGTTCAATTGACATGCCGTATGACGTAATAACATGGCCTTTCCTATTTCATGCTGTTTATTTTGAATTATTTTGTTATTTCTTGAACTAAACCTAACATTTACTGACTGCATTTTGCCTAAGCTATCTCAATAATATATTTTTAGATTTTTTCTCATATAGAGTGAAATTCCCTATTGGGCAGACTTACATCTCTCTCCCGGTCTCTAGTTAGCTGTGCATGTCTAGCTCGCGCGTCTTGTAGTTGTCGCTCCAAGTCTGACACCCTCGCCAGCGCCTCACCAGCTCGACTCATCAGGGCTAGCTTTTCATCTGTTGCTACTTGCACCTGGAAAGATAATATAGAAGTCAGTGGGACAATGTATTTATTTATTAAATACTTCACGCCAAGAAATGTACAGAGGCGGACATATTGTCGTAAGTATTTTCTACATTCGACCTTTGGGTGATGCAGAGACAAACAATAGTAGGTGCAATTATGTAAGTCGTGTTTTAAATATAATTAGTAAATGTACACATATTATTATACCTATATAATCAAACTATAACATACTTATATACGCATTAATACAGGATAAGTTTTTAACCAGTACGCAAATTATGACTGGGGGGGGGGGGGTATAGAATGATATGCTGAATTCATGGTTACAGTTTGCGCACTGGTTAAAAACTTATCCTGTATAATTTAACAAATAAGACAAGAAAACATTATCGTTGTGAAGATACTGCCAGCTTCTTTTGAATGTCCTCGCGAACTCTCACTTTAAAGGATAATCGGTTGGTTGCCATCCTGATTTCCAAGGCAAGGGATTTATTTATTTTATATACGCTTTATTGTCCACCAGAAAATACTTACATGACAAAAATAAAACATTTAACTTTCCACAGAGAGATCTAGACTGAACGAAAAAGACTTTATTAGCTGGCCGAAAAGTATGATAGATTTCAGTACATGCTACCGTTGCCTGGGATTAATCACCGTCAACGTTACATGCTGTGCGTTTTTCGGTTTCAGCAAGTCCGTCTTGTGTATTTTTTGTATAGTGGACTTCGTAAATGTTTTACTATGTTTACAACAATTCCTTGTATATTGAAAGCTCACTCAGGTTAAAAACTATGAAATTGTCATATCATGAAATGCAAATGACATATACATATATAACCTTAAGGGGAATCTGGTCGCGGGCTCCGAACTCACTGGTGGGCCTGGCTAAAAAGCACGCTATCTCACCAGGCATCGTGTCCGACAGAGATAGTATCAGTGATGAGCAGTTAGACGCTCTAGTCTACACCCACAACGTTATTGAGTGAGTCGCAGGATCATTTATAGTAAAACAGGCGCGTTAAAATTAAGAAAAGTCCTTCGGAAGATCGGATTTTATGAAAAAAACCACTGCATAGGTAAATCAATGACCAATAAAGTTTATTGAATTATTCGATATTTGAGCTTTGTCGGTACCGACTTGGTTTTGGAGATTTTACACTTCTTTGCTTACTTAAACATGTCCAAAGTTACGTTAAATTATCAAGAAAAACGAATCTTTGTTGGCTCATAACTTTTTAATGGCTTTTTATTTTAATATTCTGTTTCCGTACCAACAATATTAATAATGAGACAAAACCATACCATGTTTTAGTCTAAAATAAATAAATAAACTCGTACCTGAACCTGCAGCTCGTCCGCGTTGTCCTGCAACGTCTTCATCTCCCCCTGCATCGCCGTCTTCTCTTGTCGCAGCTGTTCGATTTGGAACTCCAACTCTGATATCGTTGACTTTGCGTTATTTCGTGATACCTGCAATTTTTTTTTTTTTTTGTAAATTCGCAGAAAAAAGTAATTTTGAATGTTTTATTGTTTCGAGTTAAATAAATACCCCTTTCGGTATTTCCATATTAGGTAAGTCAATTCTTGTGTATTGATACTATTCTGTGACTTTATTTTTAACCGACTTTAAAAACGAGGAGAAAAGATAAACTAAAAAAAATAATTATCAAAATCGAACTACTCTGTAAAAAGATAGGCGTTATCATACATAAAAAAAAATAACAAAAAAAATATACGCGTCGAATTGAGTAACCTCCTTCGTTTTTTCGTCGGTTCAAAAATAGGTACCTACTTACTACAATTTTTTCACTTTGTAGTGTTTTTTTGGAAGTCGAATGTTTTTTTTTTTTTAAGTTTCTCATGAACCTATGACAACAGCCAATAAAAACAATCGACAATTCTACAAATCAAACAGAATCTATAAATTTGCCGTGAAGAAATTACAGTGAAGTTATTTAAGTATTATTCTAGAGCAAAATTATATCTGACCATAGCATCATCGTGCATCTTCCTGGCATCGCAGTGCGCCCTGTCCAGCTGGCGCTGCGCATGCGCCAGGCGCTCGGCCAGCGCCGCCGCGCGCGCACTGGCCGCCTCGGCCTCGCGCCGCGCGGCACCCGCGGCCGCCTCTGCTTCTGCTACGCCTTCTACCACGCCGTCTCGCTCTTCTAACTGGATGTGGAGATCGGTTTTTGATTCATTTTTATTAATTAATTAATTGTTTGTGATGAGGAGGAATTATAAAAAATAATAAGTAACGTTTCGAGTATGAATGTGGACGGCATTAAGAGTAGGGTAGAGACCAAAGAAACGATGGATGAACTCTATTAAGACAATATGGTTAGAAGAAAAACACATGTTGTGCCGACCCAAAACAAACGGGATTAAGAGCGTGAGAACTATGATGACAGTTTTGTGCAGATGAATACTGATATACAACGTGTAACATAATTAAAGCAAGACCTCATTCACCCCCCAATTAGAATATGGAGTTAAAAGCAAAATACAATGACCAAAAGTTATTTTTTATAAACCTTACTGTTATTATTCAGAAAAATGTGTTGACCACACCATTACTTTATGCATTTAAAATCAAGTCTTAATGCCTTGAAATAGGATTCAGTTTTCTTTGGCTCAACCAGCATTAGGTATGGCTAAATACTTAATTTAGCCAAATAAAAAGTTACTGACATCAATTCAGTAGACAATGAGGAACAAACTACTTTCAGGTCTTGCGTCTATTCTGTAACACCTTGTATTTTGGAGCTCATTCGTGGTTATGAATCCGCGCGGACGGATGACGGGTAGGCAAAGATTACCGAGATTGGACCATCCATGTTATACCAAAACCCCCCGTGCCTCAGACAGCACGTGAAACCATTGAGTCCCTAATGTAATAATTACGTAGAACTTTGACAGTAGTCAAAAGCCCGATCGTCTTATCAAGAGGTGTATCGAAGTATTAAATTACCCAGTAACTGGGTTATGAAGGTCAGACAAGCAGTCGCTTCATGGAAAATACCACATCCGGTTAGTCTGGAAACCGACCCTTATACAGTTGAGAAATATCTAGGCAGATGAGTTAAGTCTAATCTTACCTTAGCTTTAGCAGCATCAAGTAAATCAGTTAGAGTGGCAATCTGATGCTGCCTCGATGCGGCGAGCTCCTGAGCCGTGTCCGTCTCGTGCTCGCATCGCGATCGCTCTGATTCCGCACGTTCTACGTTCGCCTCCAACACACTGTGGGTGTAACAACATCATCTATACAACGTGTAAAATACGTAAAATAACCTTGTATACAGGGTGTAACAGAAACCCTATTGCTATCCTTAAGCACTAAAGATAATAGCTGGTATAGAATCACTATACATAGTTTCAGCTCAAAATACTCTAAGAATTGGTACCTACCAAATTTTCGGTTTCATATGTTTCTTAAATTCAAATCATAACAACGTGTCCTTTCCACGTTACTTGCCAGTATCACGATAAATCTCTTCCGACTGATGTGTTTATTTCAATCTGAAAGGTTCAGTTTCTGATATCAATGTACTAAAAATTCTCATAACTTCCGAACATGTGGAGATAGTATTAAAAAATCCTTCCAATATCGTTTGATATCATCCACAGAAGCCATGCCCTTGGTATGTATATACCCTTTCCGTTACACGTTGTATACGTGAAGCAAAACTTTGTGCCTCAATTTTACGAAAACAGCAGATTTTTTTGTATGATTACGAAAACGGAAAATTCCCCAGGATCTACAATTTTACGTCAATTATACAAAAAAATAATCAGCTGTTCCATACATTGACCGCGTTAATTGCACTTTTCTATGAAACAGCCAACTGATTTATTTTTTGTACAACCGACGAAAAAATTTTTGCGCTGGGGGGTCGCGTCTAGAATGATATGCTGAATTCATGGTTAAAGTTTGCGCACTGGCTAAAAACTTATCCTGTGTTATGCATTAGAATTATATTAAGTTTTAAATGAAATTCGACCACTGGTAATTAATGAAAGTGCTGCTAGGACCATTCGGCGCTTGATGACATCACACACTGCAATAATTGCAAAAATATGCTTTTATCTAAAATATTCATATCAACTAATTATTACGAATGGTATCGTCTCATTTTAATAATTGATTGATTAAAATTAACGTGTTCTGTAACATACCTAATCGTTAATCTAATCAATCTGTAACACGATGTGAATGAAAATCGTCATTTTCCCAGGAAACGAGAACAAAGTTCGCTTTGATTTAGACAGTGACGCAAAATCACAGGTACAATAACTGGGAGTGGGCTGTATAATACGCGGCCGTAATAATGTCAGAAAGAATTTAAGAAAATAAAACCTTTTTATCCAACTTTCTAAAAAGGAGGAGGTTATATGTTCCACTGTATGTATTTTTATAAAATGTATGTTCATCGATTTCTCCCCCACTTGTGGACCGATTCACAAAATTCTATTTTTGAAAAAAGAATTAAATTATTTGAAAGAGTATAGGTACTCCTGAAGTCAGGAAAAATTACTTTAATTTCGGAAGGCGGTGACAATAAATTAATAAAATACATATCCAAAGTCACCGACTTCCGAAATTAAAGTTATTTTTCACTTTCTAGTGTTTTTTGGAAGTCGGTTGTTTTAGAACATCGTATCGTACAATAAACGTTTATTTTCCTTCAATTCATACCTGTTTTTCTGTCACCCGGGCATTCTAGATAAAACTGCACCCTAATTGCGTAACGTACGATGAATCATAATCTGAATAAACTTGAAACAGATTGCTAAACCATTGCTTCATATGTTCGAAAAATGTGTCTGCTCAACAACGTAAACAACGCAATGAATATTGTTGAACTGTCAAAATGAAACAGATTATTATTGATCGTGTGTTACGCAATTAGGGTGTACTGGTTCTTACCGTATCCTCTCCGCGAGGTTTTCATTTTCTTTGGTTTTCTCTTCGAGCTCAGTCTTGGTTTGGGTCAGCTCCGCCTCCAGTTGTTCCTGTTTGGTTAGCAGGTGTCGGCGTTCTTCTTGAGATAGCTGTAATATTGTATACATTCTTATAATTCTCTCGTATTTTAAATATAATACTAGCTTAGTTCCACGGGAACGTACAGAGGCCAGCACATCAAGCTACCCCAATCTGTCAAATCTCGATGATAGTTTTTCAACTTTATTGCAAAGGAATAAGGTTTATGTACAATTGGGAAAATTTTACAGTTTGGGATACCGGGAAAAATTTTAAATGTTGATCCAGGTTCATAAACTATCTCGAGTGTAAAATTTCTTCCAAATCCATTCAGCCGTTTTTGCGTGATTATGTAACAAACATCTAGTTAGACGAGATGTTCGATGGAGTAAAGCTGTGACCGAATGGTGACAGAAACCAGGGCCGTTCAAAACCGCGTTGGGTTGATGATATTGTCAAAGTCGAAAACACATATTGCGGCCCGCACAGAACCGAGAAGTAGATATGGCGTGAAAAGTGGGAGGCCTATACCCAGGAGTGGGTGACTCCGGGCTGAGATAATGATAATGGAGTAAAAACAACCATACTTTTGTCATTTCTTTTTCATCTTTTTAATGAGCTGGGTTCAAACTCAAACTCAAAGCATTTAATTCAAATAAACCAATTACAGGCACTTTTGAATTGTCAAGGTCGGTGAGTTAGAAAGATGAAGCTAGTTGCCCATTCCAAAGCGTAGGTACCTATGGAGAAGAACGGGCAAGAAACTCCATGGACACTCTTATAAAATCATGATTTTGTTACAAAAAGTTGGTTACATCATTATGTTGAAATTATCAATGTGAGAACGATGTAAAAAGTGCCCATTAAAGCGTCCGTAATTTATCATATTAGTAGGATTACGAGGGAACAGGGTGAAAGATTCTCCATACAAATGTATTCCCCTTTTTTCGTCCTGAATAATGCCTCTAGAGAAATATTCACTTTTTCATAAATCAAGGTCTGCTATAAACACGTCCTTGTCTTTTAATTTTTTTCAGCAGCTAATTAGTAAAGATAATATGACCGTCTAAAAATTACAAAAAATGCCCTATTTTTACCGCCGTGATTAGAGGACTACCAGATAAATTAGAAAAGTTTTAACATTAAAAAAAATATAGGAACCTAAACATACTCTTTCTTAAAATGTTAGTGTAAAATTATAATTGAATCGGCTCAGTTTTCGAGGAGTTAAAAGGGGAATACGAAACGTCGATCTCGACGAAAAATATTGTGAAAATGTCGGTCTGAGCTGCAGCTGTCCCTATCACACACTACGGGGCAAGACTTACTGACAGCGCGACGGCAATAGTTTCATCAAATACCTATTTTTCAAATTCTTCGCAGGCCCCGTCCCCTCTTAAGGGGACACTTTTCGCGGGCTCGAACTCACTGGTGGGCCTGGCTAAAAATCACGCTGTCTCACCAGGCTTCGTATCCGACAGAGATAGTATCAGTCATGAGCAGTTAGACGCTAGTCTACACGCACAACGTTATTGAGTGAGATGCAGGAGCATTTATAGCAAAACATTCGCGAAAAAATTAAGAAAAGTCCTTCGGAAAGATTGGGTTTTATGAAAAAACCACGGCATAAATCAATGACCAATAAAGTTTATTGAAATAACCGATGCTTGAACTTTGTCGGTACTGACTTGATTTTGGAGATTTTATACTTGTTTAATTACTTAAACACGCCCAAAGTTAGGTTAAATTAGCAAGAAAAACGAATCTTTGCTGGCTCATAACTTTTTAATGGCTTTTTATTTTAGTATTCTGTTTCCGTACTGACAATATTAATAATGAGACAAAACCATACCATGTTTAAGTTTTGATGTACACTGTCAAACAGTGGAGTAAAACCCTCCCGAAGTTTGTATGGAAAAATTGTGGACATGTTTCACCTTAATTGTGACGATAATGGAAAATCCTTTAGTTATCGAAATCATAGCTGCGGTAAAGGGCAAGCACCAAGTCCGTCAATTTTACAAAATGAACAGCGTTATAAATTAAGTTCAGAATCTCAGCTACTACCATATAATTACAACACTAAAAATAGAAGATTAATCTCAATAGCGATAAGTTCCGTGAAAGTCTTAATTACAAAATTAAATGTATTTACTTATTTCCTGACCTTGAGAACAGCGAACAGCTGCTGATCGGCGTCACCAGACACTAACGTCTCCGGCTCGACACCTTCACGCAGGAGTAGCTCTTGCAGGGTATCCACCTGGAGATAGAACGTTAGAAATCTGGTTGGGCTAAGTTTTGTATGGAAGAAAAATGCCAATCATTAACTGCCGATAATTGTTACCGGCAGTATATACGGCGACTTTTTGTAGAGATTCAGTCACGATGTAGTAATGATACAAGTGTTACATCTACAACTACGCCCGCCAACTGATGAGGCTTTCGTTAAGCAGTTGCTTCAAGGGTTTCAAGCAAAAAATTGCACCCTAGGTCATACAGGCCGTATTGTACGGAGGCTCATTCCTATGGCCGCCGGGAGCGGGGTGCACTAGGGAACATTTGCACCTCCCTGACTTCAAGATAAAATGTAGGTGTAAAACTTCGATCAATAATAGTACTAGATTCCCGATAAGCGCTTCAAAAACGGCCCGAAAAATAAGACCACAAATACTTTTGTGGTCTTATTTCAAATTAGTATGGTCCAACCATAGCCAACATTAAGACGTGAAAATGCCGCAGTGCGCGTTCAAAAACTGTGTAAATAACCACCGTTTTTTTTTTTTTTTTTTGGGTGGGAAATCATCAAATAACTTCTCCCGCTCTGGGTGGAGCAGGAGGGCGTGTCAGACTTTTACTGACTAAAACCCACCCGTGTTCCTACAGTAGCCCTTAAGCCAGGGGCTGTGGTGTCTCTTTCGAACAAACCCGCACCCCTGGCAGGCATCGGCCCTTGCGGGCCCCATCATTTTTTGTGCTGACATCTCTTTGAGGCGCGCGTGGAACACAACGCGCCGTCGACTTGGGCTTGGTCCTTACCGGACAGCGAGCTACCCATTACTCGCCGTCCGCAAGCCCATGCCTACGGTGGCCGGAAATCGGCCTGGGATTCCCGACGCCCAGGGCGTCTCCGTATCCTGCGGCGGCTGGGGTCGCGAGGGCGCATATGCTGCCTCTCCCTCACGTGCGCCGCCTCCCTCTTCACGAGCATCACTGCTTCGCTGAAGGAGGTGACGGCTCCCCATGCCCTCTCGCTCCGTACCATGGCCTGGACCAGGGCCGGACGCGAGAGATCGCCGCCACCGATCGCCTCCACGAGGACACGGCGGTGCTCCAACCAAGCAGGGCAGAACGCCACCGTGTGCTCCACCGTGTCCTCAGGGCGATCTTCGCAGTGGAAACACCCGGGCGTTTCCTCCCGCCCTATCCGAAACAGGAACCTCCCGAAACAACCGTGTCCGGTGAGGACCTGCGTCAGGCGGAAGGTGAGGACGCCATGCCACCTCTCAAGCCACTCCTCAAAGAGGGGACTTACCGCCGCAATCGTGGCGTGCCCAAAATAACCACCGTAACACCAAGGTTTTAGAAGGAATATCTTTTTTCCGGTAAGTTTAAATCAATAGGTGTTTTTCATAAAATAAAAACACAGTTAAATTGTAAATATAATTAAATTAGCTAATATTATAATCGTTTGGCCAATGTTTGCTACGACGCACCAACTATTGTATCAAACATCGACTGTTCTTCAACAGGGAATGCATGGAGTATAGTGTTGACATTTTATAATGTTATGTTTATTTGTAGATTTCCTAGTGACCCATTTCGCTGTGTAGAATGGGTATCTATTGTCGCGAAAGAAAGAGGAGAAGAAATATTCAACCCTTGTAGAAAATTCGAGAATATGTTCGATTCATTTTGACAGATTCGACATAACTTGAAACACGCAAAGGCGTAGATTACTAAAAACAGCGTTTTCCAAATTGCAGGTAGGTAATTATCATAAAGTATTAAAATAGTTGCTGTAATATAACATTTTGATAAAATTTCTTTATAGGCCACATCTTCAGCAACTTTAAGTTTTAAAGATACTACGGGACCACATGACGTGCCTCGGGCTGATGCAGGTGGTTTTAAGTCGTTGTAACAGCGGCAATGTAAAATATCTACTACTTTTATGAATCGGTCAAAAATATTTGCCACCATACAAAACGAACCTAAAAAAATATATTATGCAACTCTATTTCTTTCAATACTTACTGTGTTCTGAGCATTGAAATGTAATACCAAGAACTACGTCTAATTCCACAATAGAATAAGCACAAAATTGTAAATAAAATGTTTTTAACCTAAGTACTTTGAACTTAAGTTTCATTTTAGAATAAATATTTTTGTACTGATGACTTTTTATTTTCAAGCGACATTTTAAATTTATTGCTTTAATAACCTTTCTCCGATGAAAGGACTAAAATAAATATTTTTTGCAATGGTAATTAAACTTTATGTGTAAACATTAAGGTTTATAATAAACTGAAGTTGTTAATATTATTCAACATTTTTCTAAATGTTTACGTGTGTGCAAACATGGCCACTTGAGCGACTTAGTTTTGTTCCTGATCCTTAATCTAGTACTATTATTGATCGAAGGTGTAAAATATTCAGTACCTACTAAAAATATATCCTTAAATGCATAATAGAATCATTCAGAACTAAACCTATTCTAGGCGAGATCCTAAAATTTTCGAGGTCGATCTGCTCGTTCTTGCATCCTGCTCCATTTTTATTCTTATGCTTCTTTTTATAAATTGACCCAGTTAGTCCTCTTTCTCTATGCATGGACAAATTAAAACCTATCCCATTCGAGGCGAGATACAAAAATTATCGAGCTCGTTTTGCTCGCTCTTGCATTCAACATTCTCGTTAATTGCTAAGATGTTCTGCTTATGCTTATACTCCTTGTATGAATGTAAAAACGGTAACCTACGTCAGAGGTGAAGTGCAAAAATTATAACACCCAAATGTATGTTCTTTGGTATTTTTCAAATCAAATCGTTGAGCTTCTTAAGTTCTGAATTGTGTGGTTCTTTCCTCAAAAGACCATTTTAGACACCAATCTACATAGTCTACACATGATCTCACCAAAATAGGGTATTTTCCAATGTAATAAAAACTATTTTAATTTGAAGATATATTTAACAGAAAAATAAAAATTAATGCATTTAAATCCATTTTGTCAATTAAAAACGATTAAAATCAAATTTCGTTTTCGTTGTTTTGAATTTACCGCCAAAACGCTCCTTACTATGACTTTTTATCAGCCAGCCAGTAATTCCACTTTCTATCCATTAAAAATCTTGTTCATTATTAACTCGACATTCACTTGTTTACTTACTAACTACTTTGGTTTACACAAAGTTGACGTCACGTGATAAAAAGTCATCGTAACGAGCGTTTTGGCGGTAAATTCAAAACAACGAAAAGTAAATTCGATTTAAATCGTTTTTAATTGACAAAATGGATAATATAAATCAATTTACTTTTATTTTTCTGTTACATATTTCGTCCCAATCTTCAATTTAGAATACTTTTCAATAAATTGGAAAATACCCTATTATGTGTGGTTTTTAACAGAGACTGTGACCTCTGAGTTTGTTTCGGCCTTTCTTCTCAAAGTAGTCAGATACGAAACGCCGACCTCATCTAGTTTTAAAATATGATAGAAGTGTAAAAGTGTTTGTACAAATCTACTAACAGAAACAAAATAATTTATCAGGAATTATTTGAGCACCTCCTGAAAATAAACTTGCCGACGCCCATATCTGGATCCCTTACTTTTTGAAACCGAATCTGAATAAGTTTCCATAAGAAGAATTCACCATAACTGTGCCAGTATACTGCGTTACCTTGGTGCGGCTGTCCTCAAGTTTCTCCGTCTGCCGACAGAGGGACTCCAGAAGAACTTGTTTCTCATCAGCTAGCCGTTCATTATCAGCGTGGGCGTCTGCTAGCTGCGTTTGTAAGTCTGCTAACTCTGCTAGAGTGGCCTGCAGTTCTTCGCTTGTACTGGAATACAAAAATGATATGATGAGCATTTGCAACGAACCGACACAGAAGATGGTTTACCAACTATGTATCTGCAAGTTCTTTTATTGCTGTATGGGCCTGCTCATGTACTCAATCACGCCAGATGGAGAGCGATGGATGAGGTCCATGAACAAGCGTGCCCAGAAGTTGCACGAGTTAAGTGTGGAAGGGAACACAAACGCTGGTTCTACACTTGTGGCTTGTGGCTGTGCGCATAATGAACGTGGAGTAGCCGCGCTGAGTACGACTGGTCGGGATATCAACCAAGTGGATGGTACCCTGCTATCGTCTGTGTCTGGTAGTAAAAGGACGATGGTGGGATCAGGTCATAGAGCTCCTGCGCACACTCTCCGAAGTACAGTCTGTAGAAGACCGATAGGCAAGCAACATTACACCGATGAGCTAGGCTGTGAAGCCTACCGACCAACATCTCGTTTGCCCCACAGTTGTCCCAGTTTATACCCCCACCCACCTAAAAATATCTAAAAGGTATCTGCACAAGTACACACACTAAGTCGCTATTCGAGTTCAGCACCTACCATAATTTTATTGTATTTGTTTCATACAAAAAAATATTGTATACCCTCCAGCAAAAATAACGCTATGAATATAATTGCAAAATGAAAGGGAATGCCGTTTAGATTGTGTAACCGCAGTTAAGGTGCAGGTTTCTCTACATGGTTTTTCATTACTTGTTATCTAAAAACTTGAGTGAATTTTTGAGGGCCCTAAGTACGAATAGTGAAGTTAGAGCTTTCCAACAATGTTCGACCAATAGTAGGTATAACTCTAAATCTAAACAACCCCGAGGTATCTTCATCAATATTTACCTGTAGTGGTGTTCCTCCATCTGCAATATGCGGTCCTGCAGGCACGCAACAGACACCTCGCTGAGAGACGACGATGAGTGCTTGTCCCATTCCGGAGTGCTCGGCTCGCCGCTATCACCCTCACCCTGAGTGCAAAAAATAACGTTATTATTTTCAAGAATCTTCTTCTTCGTCGTATCGATGATTCTATTCATTGGTTTTATAATAAACTTTGACCAGAATTCAGCAACTTCTACAGCGTTGTCGTTGGCCTCGCAAAGGTCTTTCATAGGTTGTCAAAGGTTAGTGCAAAGTGAGCACGGTAAGAACCTGGCTAGGTTTCTACGGAAATGGTTTAGTGGCTAGTGGATTTAGGATCAACGTTTCTTCGAGTGGAGTCACCGAAAATCTCTGAAATCTACATTGATACTTTTGCGGTTTTAGCGGTACCTACATACAGTAGGTACCAGGCTCTAAGATTGCCAGACCTGATAGGATAACCTGGCAACATTTTATCTACACAAAAACATCTTGAGGCATGCTATTATAAAACCAACTCCTGCAACCCATATTAAAGGATCGCGCAGTCAGGCGCGCCGCGACGTGTGACACGATTGTAGTAGAATAATTTCCATGAAGTTTTAACTGAAATTCTTCTACCTACTAGAGTCGCGCCCTGTCTGCGGGCGCCTTAACGAACTATCGTGTTGCACATTTTCGTAAATGTCAAAGAGATATTTTCCATACTGTTTGTCGATATTGTGATAAGCTTACGTTAGCTAACGCTATAGATGCGGGTGCAGAGGAGTGCATGCGACGCGGCGCGGGCGCAAGCAACAGTTGTCGCTTCTCGCTGTCGGAGAGCGGGGAGTGCGCGACGCCGCGCAGCCGCGCGCGCAACGCACCGTTCTCGTCAGCCAGTCGCTCTAATGCCGACTCCCGTTCTGCGTCCATGCTCTGGAATTATGAAAAACATACAAGGTTTCTGTCTACTGGACGTTTATGTGAATGAATCCTGTCTCCTAGACATTTTTCCATAGAGCAGCGAAACTTCACAGGGAGGACGAGAACTGGTATCTAATAGCAATAAATCAAAATACCATTACCTGTCACGTCTGTGTTTTGCCGATTAATTGTAAAAAGCCCTTGATTTTTCTTAATTGAATTTTGAGGCCTTTTAAAGATCTTATCAAGTTCACAAAAGGATCCATATAACAAGATTTATACAAATACCTGAAGGCCAATTCTCGTAATTAAAAACGTTCGCAGTGTCATCTCGGCGACAATCGAATTTCAAAAAATTTACAAAAATGTATAGGAATTTTTGACAGATTGACACTGAGTTCAGACTGTGAACGTTCTTAAAATTAGTAGAATTTCCCCTCTGATTACGACACATCTTTGTTAGAGTTAAGCATAAATAATAAAGTAGCTAGCTACATGATAAGTTACTACACTGCGATGATCAGTCTACTAGCCAAGCATATTATCCTGGAATACCTTCTCATTACACAAACCTTCATCCGATCCAGCTCTCCTCGTAGCCGGTCGGCTTCTGTAACCTTCTCCAGCAACTCCTCGACCCTGGCCTGCAGTTGGGCTCGCTCCATCACTGTAGCTTCTAGCTCCCTTCTCAACGATTCAATCTCTCGGACCCCGGATGCCAACGACGCCTGAGAGCAATGCTTTAAAATCGAAGAATATTGTTACAGCAATACTTTACGCAAAGGTCATTTTGTAGCGTTTGCCTACCCTAACAAATTGTTAAGTGTTGTCGAACTCGTAATACCTTTACCACCCTAAGGCCGTTTGTCCACAGCCACGTCAACGGGACGTCAACGAGACCAAGGTGATGGCGTCGAAGTAGCAATACGTTACATTTACTATGGCCAAGTGACATGCAACTTTACACGGTTTGTCCATCGCACGCCGTCACCGGGACGTCTCGCTCGGTTCGAATAATCTCGTTTCCCGTTGGCGTCCCTTTGACGGTGGTGGGTGGACAAACGGTGTAAAGTTGCATTTCACTTGCACGTCACAACGCGCTCAATATGACAGTTAGATAGTTTCAAGTTCAACTATAGAGGAGGAACAGTGTGTAAAGTCCACGCATTCATCATAATTATAAAAGATCTACCAGACGGGTGTTTCGTCTGGTGGGCTACTGTCCGACGAATGATGTCGGGATATTGTATAGACTATAGTGCTAGTTGCGCGGTAAAGCCGCGTCTGCCGCCTGTGACGCGGAGGACACATGCGCTGATGTAGATGCTGTTACACAACCATAGTGTTGTTGCATCTACTTTGGATTTTTTGTCAAAAAGTAGGCAAGGCAATAACGAGATCGGCTTTACAAAGAAGACCTAGTAGGTACGTCGTGAATTAATCTTGGGGAATCATATAGGATCGTTTAGACAAACATAGTACCTAATATTTTACTATTCGCTGAATAGGTAGGTATATGCTACATTCCACACACCATTTTTCCGTGTTTAGAATTACAAATGAAACAGCAGGTAAGACGTAGGTGTGTAGTTACGCATAAATTCTCGGCATTATATTATTGAAATTAAACGCTACTCGTCATATTTCAAGATTTTCTAATTTCATGGCAGAGCTCATAAAAATCAAATCTAAAAATTATGTAGGTACCTATATGCTGCAAGCAAAATTGAAATCACAAAACTTATACCTTAGAAATTAATCTTCGTCAGTTTCGTTTATTTATAAGAAAGTGTGTTAATTTAAAACGGTCTCGTAATATTTTTAGAGTCGTGTAATCAGAGCGTTTTAATATAGGTACATAACTTTTGACACGCTTCATTATCAAACTACCGTTGTTTGTACTTCCTCTAAATTTAAACAATCGATCGATCCAATGCGTACTGGGTGGGTAGTAGTAAAAGCACAGTTACTGACCTCAGATGGTACTCTAGGCCTGAGCTCCACTTCCTGGAACCCGGGCATGTGATCGGCATTCAGAGTCACGGGCAGACTGACGTACTCTTGCGAGCCACGCCCGTCTACGGACCCCAGTTCCTCAGCACTGCTATACGTTTGTACTCCAACCTGCCCATCTTCATACTCTAGACCTTCCCTCAACTCAGGGTCTTCTAGAACAGCATTGTTATTCCCCAAGTCCTTCTTTTTATGAGCTTTATGTAACTTCTCCTTTGAACCAAAGATTTTTAAGGACTTGTCGCGCGCTGGTGCGACTTTGTGGTGCTTCGAGTCGAGGCTCGATACTGACGGAGCCCCCTTCAGAGTCCCCGGCTCCTGCTTCCCCTGACTTGGCCCTCTACGGAACAATGATTTGAACTTCATCATCTTGAATTATTTATTTCATTTTTCGTTTTCGTTTCACTGATCGGAGTTCGGTTTCATTTCGTTTGTTTCACTTTATATTTAGTCGTACATTTCTGTTGTGATTTGAATTAAATTAGTGCACTGGATTTGACAATACTGTGACGTCTTGAGATTCACTGTAACCGTACCTTACTACAGAAACAATGCTTAGTTTATAAATACACCTAAGTTATCACTCCCTAAAGGTTTAACTTCGTAACGGAAATCACTCGACACGTTTTTAGCCTACGAGACTGCGAACAAAAATCCGATGCTCCCGCGCATCGCTACAGACGACAGATGTCCATATTGTTACAAGAAACTCTTACTACTCAAGCTCGATTAAGGAGACTGTGACAACATACAACAACACACCTTATCTGAACTACGTGTATCAGATAAAATATGGTAATTAATCAAAGGTAATAAAGATAGCCATGTATGCAAAGGTAACGTGCGCGGTTCACAGAACACTGACATAATTTTCCTATCGATTGGCTTTGAAGCCACAGATTTATCAACTCATTAAAATACAGATAAAGAGATAATAATGAAAAGATTATGTGTGTCTATAAAGTAGGTATTGTGTTTCCATTTCCATACAGCTTTGGCAATGAAATAAATACGTAGACCGTATCAGCTGGTAATCATCCCACGCTAGTTGTAACACTCAAGGACAAACAAATACGTAAGAGTGAAAAAAAGGCTTTAGTGGATAATTTGACACTCAAAAATGATTCGTATTTTTATGTGGGAAAATAATCTATTTTTCTGTAACGCACTGCAGTAAGACATTCCCTAAGACAAAATGAACCCACTAATCTCGAGCTACTAATAATAATAATTCTTAATGTGCTCCAAATTAAATGAGACAAATGACGACAAACAAGGCAGGCAGATACAATTAATCGAGATTTAATGGATAAAGAGGATAAAAGATAAAAATATGACAATAGAATGAATAAGGGAGATACTAGAGAAGTGAATACGCATTGTATGGCTGACTCAACTAATCTTAATTGCATAGCACGCACTGTATTAATTAGCAGATACCTAGTCAATGTATTATACATGATGTGGAGTAAATAATAGTATGGCATGCATTCACTACTAGAGTGATTTGCAGCCTGTTTAGTTATTGCAACTGATTTGAAAACACGCTTTCATTATGACAACGATAGCCACAAAGCAGAAGTTAAATCCAGTACTTTGTGACAATTAATTCCCAGCCTGCCAGCCATAGATATAATTCAACAGCGTGATGATGTAATTATGGATCCCAAAAATACATAAACCAAGAGCAAACTAATATTATTTAAAGCCAAAATATATTTCATGCAAAACGATGTCACCGAAGATGATTATGGCAAAGATAATGTTTTTATGATTTATCCTTTCAAATCAATAACAAAACATACAACAAAGAATCAGAACCCCATTTCATATTTGGAATTCGAACGCTTTCATGCGTATACACATCGAGTATGGAATAAAGGACTAAGACTCTCCATAAAATTCCCCGACGTTTAAAACACAATTACCCTATAGGTGGCCGTCAGTTATCCGATAATCCGACTTATTCGGAGCAGGACATGCACCGAGTCCCCCTGTATGCAAATAGATAGGGGAACGGGCGAAGGGCAGTCTTTGTTTCGTGTCTCTACTGCAACAGGAGCATTCAATTGCTTTTATTTGAAATCGTCACGTTTATTGTTCTTTTGTTATTCTTTTCAGGGATTACAATAGAATTTTGTCTGTGAATAGTTCAATGTGTGGAAGAGTTTGTTTAACAACTTGTTCTGCTTTCTCATTTTTATTTTACCTTTGTCTATTCCATTTACATTTTTGGTCCCTTTTCATCTTCTCTTATGGTTTTTTATTACATATCCTATTTTGCACAAAAATTGTTCTACAACAGGCTTGTCGCATAAACATAATCAAAGGTCAAGTCGGTGCTACCAGCCCGGCTTTAATTTCCCACAATAGCGTGTCTGGTTAGTCCCTCATAATCATAATAATTGTTATGGCTACACAACACCACACCCGTAGTTCAAACAGCGAAGCTTATGCCAAGCCCAGTGTCAATTTACTTCGAGTAATTCAATTGAAACATGCTATACCGTAGTTACATGTATGTAAATGAATGGCTGATTTGTATGTGGACGGTGCGCGCCAGCGGACGCCAACTAACCGATTTAGGAATGGTACTGCACTTAAAGTGGGTAATGTTCGCTATAAGTAAGGAACGTGTGCCAATGAAGGATTGTACAAAACTGTATTTGACGATGAATAGCAAAATAAGGGAATATAACAGTAACTGTTGGTTTACAATTACAAAATTTATTACAATATTATAACATGAACGGAATAATGAAAATTTGAGTTCGTGATTCAGCATTCCTTCTAAAAGCAGACCAGCGGGCTTAGCATGGCGCTTTGTATTTCTTCGAAGAATAGACAGTGCTTTTTCAATACAAAGTGACATTTCGTTCCTACATTTTTGTAATCGCACCGTAGATATCCTTCTACAATCTGTCATTTAGTCTTTCGTTTCTAACGATATTTGTCTAGGTCCTTATAAATGTAGACTATTTCAGAAGAATATTTCTTCCCAAATTGTCAAAATCACACTGACAACAAAACTTTTTACTCGACGGCCACAAAGTTTTTACGATTATCTACAAAATCATGATTTGTTTAGAACGCATAACTGTGATAATGAATAGAAAAACATAGCCATCTTCTTCTATTGTACATCATTTAGTTAATAGTAATGTCTATTCTTCCGTCGACAAATCGGTGCTCGTGCTAAGCCTGCTGACAGAGACACCAACCTCGATGAATATCCAAAACATTCCTAGGATTAGTTTCGCATTGAAGAATTACGAATGAATTCCTTCCTACAAGTACCTCCTTCAATAAACCACGTCGCTTTGTCTAACATCGAACTAGTTACGTAGACTTATGTAGTATTCATAATATGTGTAGGTCTCGATTAACTCATTCATACATAACTGAGGAATGAAGTAGAATCCAAGTCCAATGTAATAAGAGGTCGACGCTCCGCGGCATCAGATTTCCGAGCTAGAGAGATAAGAAATAGATCGAATACGTCTATACGTCTCAACGGATAGCATAGATATTATGTAACTAATATAATGTATGTATGTAATACAGTCGGAAAGTATAATTCATGCATGACTCATTAAAACTTGAGAACTCATTCAAATGAAATTGGAGCAATCAATGACGTGCGACGCAAGAGAAGGAACAAACTTCGTTTAAACAATGTTTTTATTGAAAAGTAACATCATAAAGTGTTTGGAGTTTTCAATAGGAGTTTTTTTTTTTTTTTTTTTTTTTTTCTCTTTATTTGTTTAGGGCAATAGGAGTTCAAAATAAAATAATTCACGAAATCAAACTGAAAAATAAACAACTCAATTCAGAGAATCCACGTATAAATTGCTGATTTTCACAAGGAACAGTACTAGGTCCTATGACGAAAACGTATTTTTAAGACTGTAAATGGTCAATAGTTGAGTAGCACGAACACGATTTACAAGTAATTTAGAACTTCCGATTTACATTCCAGTGGCAAGGTGTTGAAAAGAATGCGCTTTCTCTACCTCGAGCGAATATTAAATCGGCTATAGATCGATCACTTTAACTGCCTTATTAGGCGCTGTCTTCACTAGGCGTCTACGCAAGATTTATTGGCGTATTGACGTCTTTTATGAATATAAATTGCATCCACTATCACTACTTTTTTTAGTGATCCGTAGGCGAATCGAACACGAGATTTTTATCATTTGTCATGTTCGTTTGTCGTATTTGTACCTATTGCCGAATAGGTCTTCGTGGCCCACCTTTTGATAACTTGGAATGATTGTAGCTATAACTTTAACAGGTATTCTACTTAGTATATGCCTATAATGGCTTTCAAGTAGTTATCTGTGTACTGCTTGTTTATCTATCTTCGGATCACTAAGTGCATATCTAACACGCAATTGATTGGTTTTATATGTAAATATGTATATATATAGATATATAGCTTAACTGCGAGAAAGTTAAACAAATGTATTTAGCCGTTTGCTTGCATGTTTGTATGGACTATTGACTGTGGTCACGTTGAATCGGCGATAAAGCGTGCAAGTACGTAACGATGTATTATTTATGTAGTAAATGTCGCCACGGTCTTTCCCCTGATACTATTGCTAGAAAACTTACGATGTATTTGTATTTTTAACCGACCTCAAAAAGAAGGAGGTTATTGTATTTTATTTTAATCTGTGAGAAATTATCGTGAAGAACATTTTTCTCTAAAAAGTAATGCAGCAAGGTAGTTTCAGTGCTTCTTTTCAAGTGCCTGCTTATTCGCAACGTTGAGTAACGAAAGCCAAGCTCCAAGTTTGAATAAAACATTCATTATAAAGGAGTGAATGTAAACCTCAATTAAAAAGCCTCAAGGTTGGCAAAAAGTGGACTTGCTTATAGGTACAACATCTATAGTTGGAGACGATTCTCAGAAAGATGAAATTGGAAATAATTGGAATTCCCTCCATTGAGAGGCCTGATTAACGGTGCGAGTAATATATCGCGATGTTTTAGCAACGGGCAGACAAAATAACATAAAACGAAGATTTTGTTGATTTTACGTCAAGCTTGTATGAATCCCAAAAAGATTGCGGATTATTTCAAGGCAAAGGAGTAACCTCCCTTGAATAAGTAGGTACCTAATCGAAAATAAAGACCGTTTAGAACTGCCTCTGATAGTGATAGAGCTTGATAATTTGTAGATAATGTAAAACATGAAGGACGAATAGTTGAAATAGTTACAAGTTGAGGCAGAATTGTCACCAGTCTAGTACCTAATAGTGATAAACAATGTTAGTAGAAATAGACAAACATGGTCAATACCATTAAAGTAAATTGACTTGGCCGACATTCTACAGACAGTTTTCATTATATCAAGATATTCACGATGCAGTTCCTGACTACTGTAGAATATCGGAAATATAAATCTAGTAAGGAAATACGAAGTTTGCAATAAAACATAAGCACGACAATAATAACCATTCATCTTCAACGTTTAAAAATATAGCTACCAATTTTGAAAGCATAACCCAAATTCTATCGCTCACAAAAAAAGGTTAACTCGACAAAAAAGATCGAACCAAACATTTTTTTCAATAAAAGGCTGTATCCCAAAACGCGCTTAAAGATACAAGTCTTTTTTTTTATAAATGTCTATTGAGCAGCATTCCTTGCGCCTAGGATGGCGGCCTGGCGGGTTAACGACCAGCCATGGCCGCGGCGGCCTAGGGAGGTCGCCACGCCAATATGGAAGCAGCCAATACCAATACAGGCATTTATAATCTTGTTTCGAATAGATTCTCGTGTAACACCATTAATGTTCAACTAGTTTATAAAGATGTAGAATTGCCTTTTATGTCATAGCTTAGCGAAAAGATCTAGGTATGTTTTTTTACGATTCATAAATATTCGAAATGATTTTTGGATTCATTATGATTATTTATGGATGCATTTTGTTACTGGCCAACATTCTAGAAAAGGTATATTACCATAGATTGAATATTCTATGAGAACATGGTATTCCTAACCAAAGTATTCATAGGTCTGTTCCTTAATTATCTTTTATGGGTTCGTCTACAGTACGTTAATATTTCACGATGAATGACGTAGACAGCAAGCCACCCATTGTGTTAACGTTATTTACTGTAGCTTTGAAGGTATAATCATATAATTACACAGTGGATTGAATGTAAAAGATGATAATGATAAAGCTACAAGAATAGCTTTTCTGAAGGATACAATTAATTAAGGTGCGTGAGAAACATTAATTATAACAACATTATTCGTCAGAATATCCCACGGAGGCATCGTAATCTTTAACGCAGTGGTTAAATTAATTCTTCACACTAACGATCTAATTGAACAGGCTACTGGATATTATGATGAAGGTTCTAATGGCATAGCTCCTCGTCAACCAGAAAACGTTTACTTTGAACAGTTTAATCAATCTAGACAGAATATATTTCTAAACACAATAAAGGTTAACCATCAGACGTACGTGAATAAACGTCAAACACAGCAAGTTATAATGACACATTACTTGAAAGAGAAATGCAATGTGTGCACGGTGAAAGATTGACGACCAGTATCTGAACCACGACCCAGAAAGGTCGCTTTCTTGTAAGAGCTACAAGCGAGTTTAATTCTGAATACGCTCATAAATTTTAATACATTTTTCAAACAAGTTTCAAGCTTCTGAATAGATAAAATCTTAAAATGGCCGTTTTATGTAATGCATTATGAAATGTCCTAGATTGGAGGATGTTACGATGATTGAGTATTGTTTTATCTCAGTTTTTATCAGGTTTACAATCTTTGTTATGGGAATATTCCATCGGAGAATTCTGTTTGGCTTTGAGACGGTCATGACCGGTAAGTTGACGCCAACGTCCTTATACTCCTTGTTTGAACTTCGCAGAATGCACTGGAATGATGACTTAAAAGTCAAAGTTACCATAATTCGCCAAACAGAAAATAATAAAGTTGTCAGTTATAAACTCAATCATGTGCTATTGAACCGAAGATCACAGTATTGCTCATTCGTCCGTGTCCGATCGCAATCGTGGAACAGTCTCTAGAGACGTTTCGGTAAACATTTTCGTTTCGGATAAAAATATTCTGCTTATCAGATTTATTTGTCTGAATCTTCGTAATCTATTCGGCAGTTTGGGTGTACCTTAACTTTCAATCACTCTTTCTATATCTTTATCTTTTGGGAATGGAAAATTAAGCTTAAAATGGCAAGTTCAGCAGAATAATAGACATAAATAGTCTCCATAACACCGACTATCTTCAATCAAAGAATAAAGAAATTCTCACGATTGCAATGTAAGATACTTTCTCTTGGTAAACTCCAAAACCTGTTTGCAAGTAATAACTGCATAGCCATTATTTAGCGAAGTGCTAAGACCGACTGTTTCAGAGCAATGTTGCGGAGATGAGAGCGCTTCATGTGGAGATTCTATCTGTTTGTGTTAGTAGCTGTAGTGGTAGCTTTATTAGAGGAGTCGTTTAACTGTAGCCAACATTTTTTGACTGTTGCTTTGTTTACTGTGGTGTACCTACGGTCTATTTCTTCGGTTACGTCTTCTTCATAATTTATTCGTATAAATTATACCATGTTGAGTTTGTAATAACAAACTTTGATTTTAGTTTAGATTCAGTAAACGCACCTCCCAGACATAATAGTTATTTGCACATCCCTAGCGGTAACGAGTCCATAGACAGTTATTTGTAAAGTGAGACGCTTTTAAACATTCATCAGCTCATTCTGTCGCTAGACGAGTAGACGCAGTTAATTGCTGATATAATGCAGCAAGCGCTGGGAAGGGCATGTATAGTAGGTCCGCAGCTAACGGCACCCAGGCGCCGACACATTCATTACTTGAATTGTTCAAACGAACAATACGACTCAGAATAAGCGTAGCTAGGTAAACATTGAGATTTAAGTAATGAAAAAAGTTGTGACGACTGCAAGGATTATATTACTGAAGTTGAATCAAATGGCGGTGAGGTACATTGCGTTGCATAAGATAAGGATGCAGGCAGACATTATGACGATGAGGAAACTTGTGAATTAATTACTAAGGTGTTGTAGGTATTTAGTTCTAAAACCAATACAATAAACTGAAGTTTAAATCATGAATATTTTTTTGACTTCCGAAAAATTTAACTTATTACAAGGTTTCGGTTTGCTTATGACAAGCTCCATTTTGCAACATAAACAGGAATCGAAGACAATAAGAAAAACATACGTAACAGCCATTATGTATACCATGAGAAAATATACACGATTGGGCCTTATTTGACCGAGCCAACAAATGTGAGGCATCAAATTTATACATGATCGAAGAAGAAACAAAGTCAAATCCTTGAGTAAGAGTAACACTTGTGTAAATAGTTGGATATCGGATCCACCTTATTGGTTGGTCAGAAATGACGCCTTAGATACCTCATTGTATGAAAGGAAAGTAGGAGTAGGTTTGGTGTAAGGACAATAATTGTTAACACCGTCGAATGGTATACATGACGATTGTGTTCATTGTAAGTAGTCACCAATTTGGTCTACGTACGCAAATTGACAGAGGGCTTATTTTTCCTGTTTAGATTCCTATGAATCATAAAATGGGCGAGGTGGTATTTTCTGCGTTTAAGCCATTGGTTTTTTATTGTTCGATACTGCAGATTTGTGGCGCCTAATTTGAGCGTAGGACGTATAACATTCCTTGCCGTATGGTACCAGCAGAGTTGATTAATGAGTCACATTTTGAGGACACGATAAAAACTTCTGCCAAGTGTGTCGAAAATGCAAAAGACAGAAATGCTTTGTCACTAATTATATTTAAGTGCCATAAGAATATAACAAGTCATTGGACATTTGCAAAAATAATTATCGCGCTATGTGAAGGCTCTCGGTCTCAGACAAGAGTATTTTTGTTCCGATATTCACAAGGTTCTCTGTGCATCAGTTACATAAACAAGAGACATTGTATTGTTAAGTAAATAGTTTGCACGTGTGAATACCAACGAGTTTGCTTTCGGTTTGCGAAAGTTTGACAATTATGTTTTCGTTCTCACGAATTGATATAGTCAAACCATATCAAAAGTTAGGAAAATTATCTCATCTTCAATTAGATGACGACACATTTTGTTCAGTATAATCATACAATGCTTTCATATCCAAATTTACAGCCAAAGAAACAACAAATATGAATGTGTGAACAGATAAAGCTTACTTCGTGCTGTATCTTATCGGAACTAATTCGACGGCCTCGCGATAAACTTGAAACTGAACAATCATTCAAAGATTTGGGATTTATTCATAGACAGATATTCAGATTCAACATCTTCAGTAAACAATAAACTATCAGAATTATCTCCACAATCAAATTCAAAGTAATCAAAGTTTATGCTAGAACGTATGGAGCTGTCAATCAAGTTTTAGATTGTACAATTCGATTATTTTAATATTTGGATGTTGATTGAAACTGAAATGACGGACTCTCTCTTAATTCGAATCTCTTTTAATTCGTGTGGGCGCCATTAACATAATACTGGTGCTAAGTTTGCTTCCTAGATGCAGATTTTACTTTGTTTTTGTTTATCTTTTGTTTCATTCCTATCTTCTTCCCCCCTTTCTCGAAAACTCTTTTTTTTCCTTTTTAATTCTGTCTAAGGTAAAAGCTTTTGGTTTTAGTAATATTATCACAGAAGCCATACTGCTAATTCGTTACAGATCAAGTCAGCAAGTTCCGTATTCTCACAGTTTATGTAACAATACAAATGGGCTATTCGCGTCTTATTGCTGTTCAATTGTTTATCTTTTGTTTGAAGATCTTCGACTTAAGTCTTTATTCAGCGTAACACCAGTTGTTATCGTGAAACAACTTGTTCAAACATGTGGAAATGCAGCCTTGCACCTACGTCGCACATTTCTGTCTCAGTTGGACACCATTAAATTGTTTATACTTTATTTTTAGTTATGACTTTACTATTGTTTCGTATTAGGCACTCATGCTATAGATCGAAGTGTACAACATGATAAATCCTTACTAATATTGTAAACGCGAAAGTTTGTATGAATGGATCTATGGATGTTTGTTCCTCTTTCACGCAAAAACTACTGTATGGATTTGGATAAAATTTGGCACACAGGTAGATTATAACCTAGATTAACACATAAGATACTTTTTTATCCTGGTAGTACGTTCCCGCGGGATAATTATCGACTTCCATGCGGGCGAAGCCGAGGGAGGAAGCTAGTCTTTCATGAAATTTGGATGAATGACTGTTTTATGATAATTTTTCAGCGAAATTATGCATTCTTCCTCCTGCGGTTTTGTATTCAAAGTAACTTGAAGTAGGTAGGATTTATGATTTCGTTGTGCAGATAGGACATGCAAATCACATTGAGTATGGATTTGTCGGACATGTCTAGGTGTACAGATAGCAAGGTATGCGATCAGACTAACTTGGCGACAAGTCTTTATGAGTCCCGAATGACTTGTATTATACACATTTCTACTAAGTCAAAGAAGTTTGTAAAACCAACGTGGAATGTCGCGGACGTCCGCTCTATTGGGGACCTGACATTTTAAAATACCGGAGTCATTAACTTTGAGACTCTAGTATAGTTAAAAGTTGAAGACAATCTTGTTCGAAGCTTACTCATTAAAACAGTTAAAGAAGAGGATGTTTTTTTTTTTAAATCATTAAATAACTTCTCCCGCTCTCGATGGAGCGGGAGGGCGTGTCAGACTTTTACTGACTAAAGCTCACCCGTGTTCCTCCAGTTGCCTGTGTGCCAGGGGAAGGGGCACGGTATCTCTTTCGAAAAACCCGCACCCCTGGTAGAAGAGGATGGTTTAGAAGTAAAGGTCAAGACTGAAGGCTCTCATTTATACCGTCATACTTGTTTATCTGATAATCTCAAAACGGAAATGGTTATTCAAATATTCTAGCTATAATCGCACATAAAATATGTAATAGGAAGAGAAGCATTTATGTAAGATGGATGTAACACCATTTATGTAAATGTTATCGCCTATTTACAATCATTGTTATGTACCGATATGTCGGACTGAGGAAAACCGCTATTCAAGATTTAGAACCTATTGCAGCTCAGGTAAAAACTGGAAAATCTGATGCCTAATCTCAGTTCACAGAACTGAAGTGGAATCCTACCCACATCAAGTAAGTTAATTCCTTTAAGTGCCTCATTAAAATACAAATAACTCGGATGCTTTAGAAGCTGATTGTAAACCAAAACAAGTTTCAAGTAAAGGACTGGAAAGACAACAATTTAGGACATCTTTGAAACAAGAAATATAAATCAAACTTTGTTTCTATAGAAGGTACAGCGTCTGTCAGTCATGTCATCAGTAGCTCAGTGGCCGATTGTCCATTTCGAGAAAGCAAGAGTAATAAGACACTCGGTTGAATAAGTTCAATTTTTGTTAGCTCGGTACACAGCCGATGTGGTCGACGATTGAAAAACACCATTGCACAAAACGAATTCCAATCACGAATTCAACACATCGCACGAACACAATAATAACCACCATGATCAAACTCATAAAAAGTTAGTTTTGTTTGTCACCAACACAAAAAAAGTTCGAAAAAAGCACCCGGCCAACGGGACGACATCCGTGTCCCGCCGCACCAAACAAACTTGCCTGTTGAGCTACTTGCCGTGCTCAAACAACCGGCCAACCGTTGTTCGTCCATTTATTTCTATAACCCCGACAAATTCAAAACATGCGCTCCACTCTAAACCTACCAACGCCGAGCTATCAACAGACATTGATCATGTAACACGTCGCCGAATCCATTCTACACGTGCGAAGAAAACAACTATAATATACCTTATTCCTTCTAACGCAAGTAACACGAAAGACGAAAGGTTATGTGTGAGAGAGAGAGAGAGAGAGAGAGAGATGGATATAACGACAAAAAATGTCTTCCATCACGTGCATGAATCAACTTGAGACGTCAAAGTATTTTGATTGAAATTTTACTTTATGCCTTTGCCGTACGGTCGTGTATTGATTGTAGTGGTCATCGATTGACAAGTTGGCGCGAAATTCAAAATGAAACTTCAACTCCTCCGATCAGTTTTATTACGTTTGTTTGCAAGATAATGAAAATGTAAACAAACTTACTTTATAGGTGATGTAGGGACTCTCCGATGAGTGACTTTGACGTCACTAGGAGCTGCCCAAACATCATTATTGTTGATATTCTTCGTTAGTTTCAAATTTTTGTCGGTTTTCGGTCTCAAAGTAGGTGGTAGGATGCTATCTGGGAGCTTCGGGGCTGGTGGTTTCGCAGATTTTTTCACTATTTGCAAAATAACATTTGCACTTTTAGTGTCACCCTTTTTACCACTTTCTTTGATAGGTTTCGGACCACCTGGGTCAGGCGTCGTGGGTTTGTGTCTGAGTGGTCGCTCAGGTTCGATGGCCTGCTTATCAATGTACTGCCCAGCCGACTTGCTTCGATCTGCGGTCTTTTTAACTTTAACCTTATTATTATTTGCCGAATCAGATAAAGTTGCTAGAAAGAATATATTTTTTTAGATCGATTTTTAGTAATTAAGTAATTACAACTTTTTTGATGAAATACATCATATTTTCCATAATTACCTGTCCTCGGCCTGTTTCTAGTTACAGGCTTAGTCTCCGCGCTGCCTATTTTGATAGATTTCTCGACGGTACTTGAAGACGAGGGCGTAACCGCCTTGCTTCGATAGCTAAAAGTAGTTTTGAAAAAATTCGCCGTAAAGTTCTTGCTACGCAATAGTTGAGACGATGTGGTGTGTGGATGCCTGTAAAAACACAAAAATAAAAATACCAAAGAGGAATTATTCAGGGGACACCCGGGTTTGAACCGGGGACCTCTCGATCTGCAGTCGAATGCTCTACCACTGAGCTATATCCCCGCTATCAATGAGGGCGAAAATGGCGTTTGCTACAGTAGTAGCAGCGCCCTCTACGAACGAGTTCACGTAGTTTTATTACATAATGTAATGTAATGTCGTCTCAGGAGATGGCGCTACTAGTCGTATGAATGAGAGAATGTTTGCAAGCCAAACATTAGCGTTACTAAGGTGAGGAACAACATACGTATCTGATCAAAATATAAAAGAATAGATAACAGGTGTACAACTTACTGGAGTTTTAAATTACTAGGCACCCCGGGCGCCTTCTCCTGCATAACCTCCTCGATCTGAAACAACATTTTAATACTTTGAATAAAAGCAAAGAGCGTTGAACTGTTTTTCTTCTAGAGCTAGTAGATGATGTCGTTCCCATTAAAATAAAAGCAGCAACAATAATAAAGTTAAATTAACGAATAACACCAATTACAATAGGAGCACACGGAAGGAATTTCCGGGCTATCTAGAAATCTAACGATTCTATCCAAACAAACCACATAGGATAGCATTGAAATAGAATTTTTATTAGGCTCCGTCCATGCTACCGAATTATGATTTATATAACACATAACACTCACACTTTTAGATTTTCTAAACATGGCTATGAAAATTACGTGTAGATCCTCAAAATTACTTGCAACTACTGCATAAATTAACATTCTTATCGCTAAACACTCATTATCTATCAAGATAGTTGATTGATTGGATTACCATTATAAACTTATATTCTCTAGTCCTTTGGTAGTTTGAAATCATTCTTGCTTTAATCATTCAATTATTCGCAATTGTTCGCAATAATAATCAAAACAGCCCTTCTCTTGGAGATCTAATCGATTTTGAATGTCAAGATTTGAAAAATGTCAATGGAACATTAGTAAAGTTATAACCTTTTTTTTTATAATAGCTGCGAGTTTCTCTAAGGAGTTGGTCTCTGTTTTGATCGTTTCATTACTTTGTTTTTGTTACATAATAAGTATTACAAATACGTACAGCACCACACTTGCAACCATATTCAAAGGATTATGAAGGCAAATTCTAATCCATAGCTTCATAGGTTTGTAAAAAAAAGCTGTTCAATAGCGTAAATAACACAATGCACGTGGTTGAATTAACTGTCCAAATCAGAGGAATTGCGATCAATTGTCATTCTATGGTGTGGTATGCAATTACCTCAGAGGAAGGAAGTGATTGAAGTAAACACTAAGATGTTGGCTAATGGTGGAGACATTGTAGGAAGAAAAAGATGTGTTGCCCCGTAATAAATTGGGTAACGGCGGCGGCGAGTGGATGATGACGATGATGATGAATGATGATAGCATAGAAACAGACTTAGTGACATGGAAACTAATTAGAGGAGGAAACTGCTAGCTGTAGTGGTAGCGAGTACAGTGTCCTAATCGGGTCCTTTCTTAAATCTATGCAAATAACCTACCGAATAATTACCAACAATTTTTAACCGACATCAAAAAGAAGGAGGATATCAACTCGACATGTTTTTTAAATGTATGTTCGGGCATAACTCCGTCATAAGTATACATAACTAGCTTTTGCCCGCGGCTCCGCCCGCGTGGATGTCGGTTATCGCGTAAAAAAGTAGCCTATGTCCTTACCCATATCCCAGGCTATATCTCGGCCAAATTTCATGACGATCGGTTCAGCGGTTAAGGCGTGAAAGCGTAACAGACAGACAGACAGACAGACAGAGTTACTTTCGCATTTATAATATTACTAGCTTTTGCCCGCGGCTCCGCCCGCGTGGATGTCGGTTATCGCGTAAAAAAGTAGCCTATGTCCTTACCCATATCCCAGGCTATATCTCGGCCAAATTTCATGACGATCGGTTCAGCGGTTAAGGCGTGAAAGCGTAACAGACAGACAGACAGAGTTACTTTCGCATTTATAATATTAGTAGGGATATAGTAGGGAAGTAGGGATTATGTATAGACGGATTTGCAAAATTCTGTTTTCGTTCGAAAGGTTATTTTACGTTCGATTAAATGGTCTCATTTAGATCTGATGATGTGTTTCGGAGAAAGACAACGGAACTCTTCTAAAAATGACATCAAATCAAACGCGATTGCTGCTATCGCATAAATATGCTTTGTTTTGATCCTAAGGATGATGAAATTTCGAATTGGTGTGGGGTAGGTACTATTACTAAAAAGTTTGTTTTTTGTTTAAATCCAAATAAAAACTATCGACTTCCGGAAAAACACTACAAAGTGAAAAGTAACTTTAATATCGGAAGGCGGTGACAAAAAAATTAATTACATATCCAAAGTCACCGACTTCCGAAATTGAAGTAATTTTTCACATTTTAGGGTTTTTCGGAAAGTCGGTTGTTTTATAATAAAAATAGTCAATTTCAGCTAACACAGATGCGAGGTTAATTTTAAGCGTTTTAATTTGGATTTCTGGGTCCATATTTTTTTTAAGGTAACCATTATTCAGTTTTGGAGGAGTGACAGACAACGGTCCAGCTCATACCATATAGCCTAAATGTGGCAAAATTATACGATTCCAAGACTTAATGACTAAAGATTATTCCATTAATTCCCACGACCGACCTTACTGCTGCCGACACCCATGTTCGTTTATAATTCGTATTGACAATTAGCCTGTCCGCTGAACATATAAACACCTACTTATTAAATGACACCACAATTTGAGGTGTGCGCGAATTTGCAATATTCGGGTGTGGTGTAATTTTATTGTAATTAGATGCAAATTAGGATTTATGTTTAGTGTTTTTGGCATTTTTGCAGCGGGTTTCAATACCTAGTTGTTAGACGTTTATGATGTTTTAAATTTAATAGCTACCTACCCTAATTGCGTTACACACTGCTTTTTTTAGTGTGGGAAATCATCAAAAAATAACTTATCCCGCTCTGGGTGGAGCGGGAGGGCGTGTCAGACTTTTACTGACTAAGACCTACCCGTGTTCCTTCAGTTGCCTGTGTGCCAGGGGCCACGGTATCTCTTTCGAACAACCTGCACCCCTGGCAGATACTAACTCATTGCTTCATAAATGTTCGAAAAAATTTACTGCTCAACAACGTAATTAACACAACATAATTATGTTGTTAAACTGTCAAAATGAAAGCCAGTCCTGCTGTAATTATCCACAGGGTCTCAAGACTAGGGAATGCAATCTCGTCTCGCCGAGATCCCGATCTCGCGAGATCCCGGCTATATTTTACGAGATTGTATCTCGTCAAATTTCGTACGAGATCTCGCGAGATAACGAGACGCAGGATGTGGATGTTGTTGCACCGGTTGCACAAGAGGACGATGAAGTCTTCGATATTGAAGACACTACAATGCCTCTTTCTGCCGTCTCCGCGGAAAAAAATATCACACTTCATGAAAAGCTGCAAAAATCGCTGAAAGCACTGAAACAGCCCACTGCTCGCTCAACAAATTCTACAACAAATACTTTAGACATTTTAATAAAAAAAGAAATGAATTTGTACGAAGCTGGTGGAGTAAGAGGGGAACTTTTAAACTTCGTACATAACTGCCTCTCAACTGTGGTTCCCACAAGTGTTGAGGCAGAACGAGCTTTTTCAGCAGCAGGGTATTTGGCATGCAAAATCAGAAGTCGTCTGTCAGATGATACTCTCGACATGATGTGTTTTTTGAGAAGCCATTTTCAGACAAACTAACTTGCCTTTCCGTACCTTGATAACTTCATCTGACTTCTACTTTAAACTTCTTTTATTTGATTAATACGATCTCACAACATTTATTTAAGAACTTGTGAAGTTAAGTTTTTGTTTTGTTGTATTTATTTACCATAAGTAATGTTCCTATTACTCTTAATTATTGAAACTAAAGTAATAATTTACAAAAGACTAAATATAGATAATAGGTATAATAATTATAGACATAAACAAATGTTATTAGAGTGAGAGACAAAATAATAAGTACTCTGTTGATTTTTAAAATAAAACTTACATTATTTTTATAACTAAGCAACGCAGTTTCTATTTAATTACATATCATGTCAATTACTAGTTCTTAAAACAAGCATTTGCATATGTTTTAATTGCGATTCTCCCAATCTCGCGAGATCCCGTAATTTGCGAGATCTCGCGAGACTGGGTTTTGAGTCTCGCGAGATCTCGCTAGGCGGAAATCTCGTACGAGATTGCATTCCCTACTCAAGACCTAGTTCTTAGGCATTCAAGAAGTTTTAAATTTCATAATTTAATTCAGGACCACTTTTAATGGATTTGTCTCTCTTGACTACAACTTTGTACTCAACTCTTTTTCATTGTCTGTCGGATTTAAAGAAGATTCAGTAGTTTATATCATCTTATACTTGTTAAACACTTTTTTCCAGGGTTGGATTTTCTATAATGGATATAAACTTCAATATACGCTGTCTCTACAGAATTTCAGTAATAAACAGTTTCAGTAACAATATCTGCATTCAACATTCTTGAAAATTTTAAAAACTATCCTTTTCAGTCCTATGAATCGACTACTTAGCCGTTGCAAGCGGGCTGCAAGTATAGTAGGTACAAGACATAATTTATGACCTATCCACAACGAAGACCCATTTCTTGTTCCTTTAATTTCTTCGTATTTCTGTCCTACTCGCCGTTTCTGCGCAATTTCCGTGTTATATTCGCATTTCCAGGAAAGTAATAGCGTCGAGTGTTACTGTTATTACATCTCGGTTGGACGCTACCGTCCTGTAGTGACCGTTTTCTAGATGTCATCACCCCCGCCTGCTACACTTTTTTTTTTTTTTTTTGGTTGGGAAATCATCAAATGACTTCTCCTGCTGAGTAGAGCAGGAGGGCGTGTCAGACTTTTACTGACTAAAACCCACCCGTGTTCCCTCAGCAGCCCGTATGCCAGGGGCTGTGGTATCTCTTTCGAACAAACCCGCACCCCTGGCAGGCATCGGCCCTTGCGGACCCCACCGGTGGTTGCTGACATCTTTGACGGCGCGCGTGTGGAACACAACGCGCCGTCCCGTCTACCACTTTTCGGCCGCAGGGGATAGGGAGAGCGGCTGACGCTATACCGACAATCCTCTTCCCCTGCGGCCCCACCGCGTCCGCCATCAAACGGTGGTGGCCCCGTCCAGGCCTCGGAAGGGAAGAGCGCTGCTCAGAAGCACCGGCACTCCTCCTCTACCGCAGCCCGTAACCCTCAGCCGCGATGCCTCCCATTCGACATCGCGGCCCACCTCAGTTGCGGTGCACCTCACCGCAACCTACTTTTTGGCCGCTACGTCGTCGGCTTTGAGGCAAAAGCCCTGACGAGCGGCCCCACCTTTGGGTTCCTCTTGGCTTCACCGTGGCTGGAATCCACGGTTACTGAGCCCCCCCCGCAACGACAATGCGGGAACCCACTCGGGGGGGGCCTGCTACACTTAGGACAAGATAAGGTGCTTTGTTTGTAGTTGGCACTTTGCTGTCTTTTACCAAGTTTCCGTTCTCGTTATTAATTCCTATGACAATTCAAGCATATCGTAGAGGCTTTTAATATTTCGTTCGTGGCATAAAATACTTTCTTGTTTTTATATTGTCATAATTAGATATATTCTGCGTCAACCCCAACTACGGCAAAATTTTGTCATCGGAATCCGATTATCGCTCAAAATAAAATTTAAAAAACCCCCGACCCTAACAAAAAGTCTAAAAAGTATAAAAATAATAATATTTATAGGCCTTTTAAGATGAAGGTAATATTTTGATCAAGGCATTGTCAAGTCGGGGGACGGCTAATGAAAATGCTAGGCCTCTGTTTGGCGTTGATGCAACTAACAGACAACAGACCACAGTACTCTCACATCAATTGCATCATTGATTACTTAGGTACTTAAGTTTATCTTTTCAGATTAGGTCTTATAGGCTCATGTTCAATTTCGAGTGCTATTGAAATTGATGAGGACAGGAGGTTACAGAAAAGGCAACAGGGATGTGGAGAAAATTCTCAGTTTTGTATATGGAGGAGATATTTATTTATTAAAACTTAATGCACAAGTAAAAAATACTCTACAAAGGCGGACTTAATGCCTAAGGCATGTTCTACCAGTCAACCTTAGGGTGATGCAGAGAGAAAACATGGTAGGTGCAAGATAAGGGATGAAGAACGGGTTGTAAAGTTCATTCAGACTCCATAGAAACGGAAAGAGCCTTTTCCAAGACGGGTGTTGTGTCTGGTAGGCTACTCGCCCGACGAATGATGTCGGGACTCGGGACGTTGTACTATGCAAACTCTTCTTGCGCGATTCAGGATTTTGCGTAGGTAGGTAACGTTAGTGAGATGCGTACCTACCTAGTTCGCATGTGGCGATGTAGATGATACCGCCATATTTGTCTTGCAATTTTTTTTATGACGCAATAAATAAACTTGGCAAGCTATATAATATTGTTAAAAAGTCTTAGCCGTCAAGCAGTCGGTGACTTGCACCAAACAGACTGCAGCCCACACTACACCCTTCTGTTTCTGCACAAAAACGTCCAGCAGTCGTTGAACCCTTTCACAATGATATCATGTTAAGATCGATTTATATATTAAACTTGTACAGTTGACGTGGGATTTTTAGTTGACTGTCAACTGAAAGGTTATGTGGGCGCTCCGGGCCAGATGGGCAGACGACCAGGGCCTCAAGTCTGCTATTACAATAGTGTCAGAATGGTCTATCATTGATATCATAATTGCTGATTTTGGTAATCTACTAATATAATGACGTCATTGTGACTTTCCAGTGGTCAGCTACTGACACTTCATTGAAAGAAATGGCATTTATTGGTAATCTCGTATATAATGACAAATGAATGACTGACTTAGGGGGTAATCTGCTAAAATTTTGTCAGTTTCTAAAATAATAAGTAAAAAAATATATACATTTTCAAATTTAGTAGTATTTTTTCGGAAATCATTTCTACTAACGGGTTTTATAATAATGGCAATACGACAATGCCATTATAAGTTTATAACACAATTCTATTACGAGACCACTGACCGACCACTTATCGACAATTATGAATTTAGTAGATTACGAACTTTTAGCAAAATGACGATGGGATCGTGTTGGAATGACGAATTTATAAAAATTGCAGACTAAGGCCCCTGGGCCTCAAGTCTGCTATTACAATAGTGTCAGAATGGTCTATCATTGATTTCATAATTGTTGATTTTGACAAGTTTGGTAATCTACTAATATAATGGCGTCATTATGACTTTCCAGTGGTCAGCCACTGACTCTCCATTGAAAGAAATGGCATTTATTGGTAATCTCGTACACAATGGCAAATTAATGACTGACTTAGGGGATTAACTGCAAAAATTTTTACAGTTCCTAAAATAATATATTAAAAAATAATATGAAATCTGGCATGAATTCAAAAGTAGTTTTTTTTTCGAAAATCATTTCTATTAACGGGTTTTATAATAATGGCAATACGACAATGCCATTATAACACAATTCTATTACGAGACCATTGACCGACCACTGATCGACCATTATGAATTTAGTAGATTACGAACTTTTAGCAAAATGACGATGGGATCGAGTTGGAATGACGAATTTATAAAAATAGCAGACTTATGCCCCTGAAGGGCAGAATGGGTACGACGCAAACTGTCATCATATATAAATCTTGTAAGACAGAGTATTCTCTTCTTATATTACTAAGTCCATACTCATAAGTCACAAGAAGATCGATTCCTAAACCTAAGCGTCCATACTTTTAGGTTTAGCAATCGATCTTGATAATACAGTCTTGAAGTTATTAATTTTAAATATATAAGCCAATCCTTGAAGTCGAATCCTAATGAACATAAAACACAAATACAGCCTGTAATGTTCCCATTGCTCTCAAAACGGTGAAGACAAACATCGTGAGGAAACCGGCATGTCCAAGAACCAAAAATTCGAAGACATGGGACATCTACCAACCCAGACGGGGCCCGCGTGGTAGATTACAGCTCACTCACTCTCGAAAGAGGAGGCCTGTGTCCCATCTTAGGGAATATTATAGGCTGATTTGAAAGTTTCCACTGCTTGTAAACAGGCCTTCTCTCTTCAAGAGGAAGTGGGCAGTAATCCACCACGCAGACCCAGTGCGGATTAATTCTTGTACCTATATATAATCTGAATCTCGGAAACGGCTCCAACGATGTTCATGAAATTTAGTATGCAGGGGGTTTCGGGAGCGATAAATCGATCTAGCTAGGTTTCATTTTTAGAAAACGTCAAACAAACAAAAACAAAACACTGAGCAAAGCTCGGTCATTCAGGTACATACCTATTATTGTATTATCGGTCATCGATAGTCAACAACAACCGCCTTATTACGGTGGTGATAGAAACGATAATAGCACTGATTACGTACCTATCTACACTGCTTTAGTTGCAAACAAAATAGTATACAGCTAATTTCATGTAGGTACTTATATCTCATCTGTATCAACTCTACGAGAGGTAAGTACGCAACATTATCAAGGTCTCACCTTGCTCTAAAACACTATCTTATCTCTAATGACATAAAATTTACGCAGAATCAAAATGTTTGAGAAGGATGAAGCCACCTGTAGATTCTTTAATTCGATGTTAGAATAGTCTACAACATTTTCTATCGTCTCAATTAGGTACTTAACTCTTAAAGGTTTTTCTAGTCTGGCATAGCTCCTTCATCAATGATTGATAAAAATAAAGTTAGAATACTAAAACCCGACTAGGTACCTACTGAAAAATCACGCTCTCTATGCCGTGACCGCAATACCCCATGCCACTTTACCCCAAAGTTTATGATCGCTTACTACTGCTGGAATGTTTTGTTTTGGTGGCGGTATGGCCACGACTTTCAGATGAGAATACTTTCTTGTTTCATACTTTTTGGAGCGTGGGGTTTTACTTTTTAAATTTACTTTTTATTGCTTCGCCGTAGTCCGGAAAAAATGAATCTGGAATAAAGCACGACTGGTTCCCGTACCAGCGTACAATATTACAGTACATAGCAACAATACATCTTCTTCTATCTTCTATTCTTTTATGATTAATTGTATAATTTGATGAATTAATTATAATATTATGTTGTTATAGTAGTACATTACATACTCTGTGAACATTTCAAGTACCAACCTATTACGAGTCAATAGATACTGCCCTGTGATTGACACCCATTAGGTAAGGAACGCAAAAAAATGAAAATCTCGCAGCCTTTATCCTGTACATGTACTTTGTCGGGCACCATCTAGGATTACAGCCGTTACAGGCTAGACGTCGCGTCGTCTTGCGAGACGGACTCACAATGGCTTCCTCAGGCTTATTGTCCTTCGGGCTTACTTAACACTTCACAAGTTTAATATTAGACGACAGTGCTGACTGGTATTCTTGGCCATTGAAAGAGTATTTTAGTTATTTGTCGTCAAACAATGAGTTTCGGAGCTCATTTACCTTGTAGAACACCTTACTATACAGGATAAGTTTTTAACCAGTGCGCAAACTGTAACCATGAATTCAGCATAGATTTCTAGACCCCCAGCGAAATTTTACGTCGATTATAATTATGAAAAAATATCAGCTGTTTCATAGAAAAGTGCAATATCTATGCGGTCAAAATGTATGGAACAGCTATTTTTTTTTTTTGTAAAACCATCGAAAAATGTCTAAGCTGGGGGTCTAGAATTATATGCTGAATTCATGGTTACAGTTTGCGCACTGGTTAAAAACTTATCCTGTATACAACACCCAAATGACAAAATGTGAGTACACTAGGTAAGCAAGCAGAGCTGTTTATGAAACCTCAACTTGCTATACATAACATCACGCCTTTATTCCCCGAAAGGTAGGTGAAGCAAAGGTACCTATACCTTAGCCAATTATTTTTAAAGAGTGACCGTAGAGTTTCTTGCCGGCTCTTCTCCATAGGAAACGACCAAATGGAACTGTGCACCTAGCTTCTGACGTTTCATAAGTGCCCTTGTGAAGTGAAATATTTTGATTTATAAATATACCCACATTTCACAAGTTATGTTTAAGCCTTATGTTATAGGGGTTTAACCTATTGCCATCAACCAAACTATTGCTTGCATACCTGTTTACCTCATACACTGGAATCATGGCAAT
Organism: Polymixis flavicincta; assembly: GCA_949987655.1. Taxonomy (NCBI): domain Eukaryota; kingdom Metazoa; phylum Arthropoda; class Insecta; order Lepidoptera; family Noctuidae; genus Polymixis; species Polymixis flavicincta. The sequence continues at coordinate 10,510,709 of OX465190.1, read as the reverse complement.
TACTTTTTGGATTTTAGAGGAAAACTATGTTGATTATATGTAGGTAATAGAAAAGTAGACAAGTGGGCTACAAACAATATCAAAACATTACAAAATAGTAGTCGTGTCTTGGTCTTGTATGATGTAATTGAGCAATACGATCGTTTGCACTGCATACGAAAAGACACACATGCCGTAAACAACCTAATTTAGATGCTTTTAACGTGTACCTACCTATACCTAATTTAAAAATATATAGGAAATTACGACTTGATCATTTAACGCAGAATTAAAGAGGACAAACGACAAACGGCAATCAATTTTGGATTATTATTACTTAGGTACTTACCTAACTAAATGATATTTTGATTAGGTAACTCAAACCTAAAGCAGCGCTGACGTAGTAAATCATAAGATTCTGCATCTAAATATAATAAAAGATTAACGTTTGGTCTGAGACGTAGGTACCTATAAACAAATTCGAAATAATCCATGAAATCAATTTCATTAACATTTAAGCGATTCGCGTAAATGTCAGCTTTATTGTTTGAGTTGTTAGATGGTGAAATAATGATGTTTTTCAAGGGTGGGACTATAATTCAAAAATGACTGCTGAATTTATCACGATACAAGTCCTTAATTTATAACAGCTGTATCAGATTTGGAACATAAGGTTCTCAACTTTTTTAGAATAAAAGAGGAAATCTTCCAATCAAATAAAACAAGCATCTGCTTTTCTCTATCTCTTATCATCTACCCGGAAGGATGAATTTTCGTCACTGCACTCACTGCTCAAGGAAAAGGCGAAATTTTGCGGAAAAACCTTCCTTTAGATTTTGTTCTCAAATATAATGTGTACTCCACCTTGAGTTAAAGAAACACGAAAAAAAATTGTCGATGTGGCTGGCCAATGCAAATTGCTAAAACCTGGACATCACTCGACCCGCAAATTGGATCGTTGAATATCTCCATTGCATTGCCATTTCCAACTAATCAAGAAACATAATAATTACTCTAGGGAGCAATTAATTCTCTATCTGTCTTTAACATCATGACATTATGACGCCATTTGCAAAAATTATGGCACACTCACATTATGACATAACTCTTGCCCCACGATTTGCCAAATGTTCTGCGAAGGACGAACAGTTACTACCTACAAAATTATTCGGTGGTGACAAACCAGTTACCAATAAACATACACACAAGCATAATTTTGCAATTAAGAATATTAATAAAGATTAGTTTATTGAAACTGTAGTGGAAGCAAAATCTGAATAATTTATTCTAATCAGAACATTTGTCTACAATTTACTGTCATATAAAATAACTCCCGCAGAGTTCCTTGGCTTAGCTTTGGATAAAATTAAACATTAAACTTGCCTAAAGAAGGAATTCCTTTCTTCTTTGGTACCTTACTTACTATTGTTTTGTTATTTTTGGAGACAATTTTAGAACTACTTTAAATACTTAAATCTATGCTCGGGTACTAGGGCTACATACAGTACCTACATACATATATGCTCTTGCACTGTATTTGCAGTTAATGTCGATGTATCCAATAAACCAAGTCCTTGTGACTGGTGTGAGTGAAAGTCCTTGTGTACCAAGCTTTCTCGTATGTACAGTCGCCAGCAGGTCAAGCTATCCCAAACTGTCAAATTTTCCTAATTGAACATAAACCTTATTCCTTTGTAATAAAGTTGAAAAACCATCAAAGAAATTTGACAGATTGGGGTAGCTTGATGTGCTGGCCTCTGTACTTGCTTATAGCTTAGCAATTTTTATGGTATTGTCAAGGTTAATTGCTTGCTTGGTATCCCGCCTCATCGTGATGGGTCCAGACTTCTACTTCTTTAGATCCTGCTCTACCATACACTCCATTTCATCGTAACTCCTTAGCCTCATAACCTACTGCATCTCCTCACCTTGACCTAACTGTAATAAAAGCACTTACAGAACCGTCCCCCACAACCAAACGAGCCAATGATGACGTCACCAGCCACCTGAGCGGAAGGATATGCCAATCAAACCGATACCGAAGTAATGAAGTCATGAATGTCACAGTAAGATGTCGCGACTCGCGATCTAGAACAGTGCTGCAATGTGCGCCTACGCAACCATTGCAGTAAGGACCAACCGGCGGAGTTGCATTTTTAAAGTCAATTAATGAATTAGGTAAATCGTTTGATGCATTAGTGGGACTAGTTTTTTAGAGCAAGAGTACATGGGTAATATTAACCTGGTTTTAGCGAGCCAGAACCTTGCCGTTTATTGGATTCATAATCATAATTGTATGATAGTTGAAATAGCAAGGGACTGAAGAGAGGAAGTAGACAATGAGATGTTGGCTGATTGAGACGAAATAGATAAAAAAGAACTAATGGGCCCAGTATTTAACAATGATTGTTCAGCTTTCATTATAAAACAATCGAGTGAAGTGGTAATATGCTTTTATCATAATTAAGACAATATAAAAGCTGATACTGATATGCTCGTATGTTAAAGCCAGAGAATTAATTATGCAATATTTAAAGTGCCAGTATCCGATCGTTTAAAGAATGCAAGTCGTTGCTGATTAACAAATTATGCTACGATGAAGTAGAGAATCTTCTATTAAATATAAGGTAAAATCTGCTCCGAATAAAATAACAACACACACGCACGCACACTAATACACACACACTCAAACAAACAAACACACACACACACACACCAACAGACTAATTATAATAAATGAGAATTATTAACTCATTAACTTTTGTTTAGTTACATGTTGCACAAATTTGTAAGATTTAAAAGAGCGGCGCCTCCTGGCACAGGCATCAAGGAGACGCCACCAACTGTATGATATTCAACGTGTAATAATGAAATAAAACATTTTTGATTTAGATTTTTTGATTTTGTAAGCACGGTAAGGTTCCTTTCCTTCAGACGCTACTGAAAATGAAAAGGCAGCAGCTGACCAGAAGATTCTAAATTCATCATCATCATCATCATTTCAGCCGAAAGACGTCCACTGCTGGACATAAGGCCTCTCCCAAGCTCCGCCACTTCGACCGGCACCCTAATTGCGTAACTCACGATTGATCATAATTGGTTTCGTCTTCACATTTAAACAATATTCATTGCGTTATTTATGTTGACGAACAGACACATTTTTCGAACATATGAAGCAATGGTTTAACAATCCGTTTCAAAACGATACAGATTATGATGAATCGTGAGTTACGCAATTAGGGTGCGGTTCTGTGCTTCCCGCATCCGGCGGATTCCTACGGCCCTCACAAGCGATTCTAAATTATCAACAATTAAATATAGGTACAAATATAATAAATGAACATAAATGCCAATGATGCCACCTGTCCATCGATAGCATGCGCAGGCGCTCCATTGACAAACAGTCCATTAAATGATAGAATCGATCTCTGAGATAACTTCGGTTAGCTAGGGGCATTCAGCCTCTGCGGTTTGACTATCTAAATTAGTGTTAAGGACACAATGTCCTTTAGTGTCAAAATTGTTATTTAGCGGTTTTGATTCGTCATAATATTTGCTAGAACGATGAATTATCGGTTATTTTGTGTCCGGTCTAGCGGTCTAGCCTTACGAATTAGAAAAACTATGACGTCAAGCTTAACCAATTTGAAACAGCACAGCAAAATGCAGCCTTTTGTTATTGTAGATTCTTTATTGAAGTCTCCTCATCAAGAAAAAAACAGGTATGTCTTCAATTTAAGCCTCGTTCAATTCAATCAATCAATCACTTTATTTTCTCACCACAATACAGGGTAAGTTTTTACCCAGTGCGCAAACTGTAACCATGAATTCAGCATACCATTCTAGAACCCCTACCGCAGAAATTTTTCGCCGGTAATAAAAATAAAAATCAGCTGTTTCATAGAAAAGTGCAATACCTACGCCGTCAAAATGTATGGAACAGCAGATTTTTTTTAATATAACCGGCGAAAAATTTCTGCGGTAGAGAATCGCGGTCTAGAATGATATGCTGAATTCATGGTTACAGTTTGCGCACTGGATAAAAACTTTTCCTGTATACATCAATTATTTTAGATTAGTCAGATTCGACAAAGATACACAATTCAGGTAAGTATATATTGTGAGAGACTGGTGCCTAAGCTAAGCTCGTGGCCTGTGTTTCAGGACACCAGGATCCCACCCCTTTAAATTTTCATTTTATAAACTATGTACTAAGCGCTAATTGGTTTTCGACAGCCAACATTATTTTCCTAAAGTCACAATTACAAGGATTATAAATTGTAGACCGACCGTTATTGGATTCACTATTGTCAATATTGCGCCAATTTATTTCAAGAACAAGTTACTTGAAACATCCGACTAATCCAAATTGATAATTGCACCACTCATAAAATATCAGATAGGTGATTCATCTGATAAGCCATTGAAGGGATAGTGACGTAGTAGTTTGACAAGGTTATAAAAGTTACAATGATACTCGAGTTTGTTGAATGTAGTCGACGAGATTTTCTCGAGAGCCATGGGACTTAACGTAGACAAGCTTTTCTCCACGATCGATATATTTTCTTACAGAACAAGCGCAGTACTCTGAGAACGAGTTTAGCTTAAATTGAAAATGTACGAGATGGTTTTCTGTTAGGGCTTGTTTATATGCCAAAATGTTATCAAACTTGAATTGCACTTATACAATTACGTTGTTAATTCAATTAGAAGACAAAGAAGACGTGCAGCGCCATAAATCAAAATCACAGTCATTTATTCAACCTAAGCAGTACGCAGCTAACTAAAGTTCGAAGTGATGAAGGGCGGGCGTTTTGGAGGACTGTCTAATGTAATTTTGACGTTTTGAAAATAATCATCATCATCATCATCATTTCAGCCGGAAGACGTCCACTGCTGGACATAGGCCTCCCCAATTTGGGGGGGGTTGCCATAATCGCCACGCTTGGCGATCGCAGTATCGTGGTAAATGCATAAAGAACGCTGCTGCCCATTCTCTAGTAAGTCCCTTAGTCGCCTCGTACGACACCCACGGGAAGAGATGGGATGGTGCTATTCTTTACGTCCGGCACCACACGGAACCTGAAGATCACTAGGTTGAAAAAAGTAAAGTAAGTCGCGCCACAACTTACGAGATATAGGTCGTGGGTTCGAACCCAGGCATGCGCTTTGCTTTGTATAAATAATTTCATCACCACTGCTCTCAAAACGGTGAAGGAAAACATCATGAGGAAACCGGCATGTTCTAGAAACAAAAAATCGAAGAACAACTCACTCCCTCTCGAAGATAGGAGGCCTGCACCCTAATTGCGTAACTTACGATTAATCATAATCGGTTTCGTTTTCACAGTTCAACAATATTCATTGCGTTATTTACGTTATTGAGCAGACACTTTTTTCGAACATACGAAGCAATGGTTTAACAATCCGTTTCAAAACGATACAGATTATGATGAATCGGGAGTTACGCAATTAGGGTGCTGTTTCCAAGCAGTGGAAACATTAAAGGCTGAGTATGCATGAGCAAGAGGATGATGATGAAACTGATAAAAGACAGTTCCCAGTTCAGACTTAGAAAAACTTCTTGGACTCAACAATGGCTCGTTTTCGTCGTCTGCCTAGCCTTTTTCCAACTATGTTGTGGTCGGCTGTCAATCTAACCGGATGCAGATGAATACCAGTATTTTACATGGAGCGACTGTCTATCTAACCTCCACAACCAGTTACTGGGTAACACGATACCCCTTGGTAAGACTGGTTGTTAGACTTTCGGGCTTCTGTGGACTTGTAACGGCTGTCAAAGATCTACGAATGACAGCCGAGACCAACTGCTTTAGCGTGTTTTCTGAAGCACGGAGGGGTCTTGGTATGTAAAGATGGTCACCCATCCACGGACCAACCGCGGCAAGCGTAGCTTTACCTGATCGATCGACCCGTGCGGGTGTTATTAGTTAGCCACAAGCTACTCCATCAGTGGCTCGGTGTATGATCAGGTATTGTATACATAATCCTTTGTAAAATAACAGAATTCGATATAATTCGTTGCAATATAATAAGAGCTGAATTCCAGATGGTATAGCGGTTGAAAATCAGGGGCCTCAATGTCCAGCTTCCACATCATTGTATGGCACATGATCTTGCCAATAATGGCTATGCAAAAGTTGAATGTAGTTCGGTACTCAATGACTCCGTATCAGATGAACGTATTGATGCAAATTCGGTTCAGATTTAATTTAAATCATTCATCATTGAATGACTATTTTTCGAGCATACACTCGAATTAGCGAACAAATATAGCGCTTCATTCGCGAAACTGAAAATATCGAAGAAGAGGATGAAAAAGATAGCGATATTATTGTAGAAATGAAGGGAAGTAAAACAAATAATGATGAAAAATTCCACCTTCAACAAGAACGCTAGTCTGTTATCAATCGTTATCATTACCTACAATGATTGTAAGACGCACGTACCTACCACTCGTGTCTGTGTACCTAAGTAAGGTCTCGGCGAGTCACTAAACTTTATACAGGCTAGATTTAGATGCGTAGACGTACACTACTACACTTAAATCTATGTTTATCCGCGGGGCTTTCACTGGACTAGTCAATGACATCTTGCATGGGACAAGATAATAACATGTTTTAGAATAAATCCATAAGTAACACACGGCTTACTTTGTCGCCAAATATCAGATTTACTCGTTCTAGTTTGGTAAGACTCTGCTAGATTTGGTTTATCTATACCTACGTTACGTTTCATGAAAAATAATATCCCTAGAGGTTTTGAAGATTCGAAAGTAATCAAAAATATTACTCGAGATGAATTTAAAACTAGTCGTCGAATAGTTTCTGACTTGGATCCTATCAATACAATCAATGAAAGGTCCATAAAAATGGATACACCTGAAGATACACATTACTTCATATAAAACTCTACTGACTAGCACCCTAATTGCGTAACTTACGATTGATCATAATTGGTTTCGTCTTCACAGTTAAACAATATTCATTGCGTTATTTATGTTGTCGAACAGACACATTTGTCGGACATATGAAGCAATGGTTTAACAATCCGTTTCAAAACGATACAGATTATGATGAATAGTGAGTTACGCAATTAGGGTGCTGGTTAAGGCAACTGTCGGTAGAACTTAGTCAACCTGTGAAGTAATACCGAAGGAAACCCGGTAACAGCACTAATTGAGTTGTCACTACATTAGCCACGTTTAGCATTAACTGTCGAGCCAAAGGTAGCATAAATATTTATTTAAAGACTACTAAACTTTATGAGAAGTCACGTAGCGACTGGCTGTGAAGCGATTAGGCGCCAGTTTCTAAATAACGGAGAATGTTATGATGAAGATGCTGGATAGGAAGTGTATAGACGCCAGCACATCAAGCTAACCCAATCTGCCAAATTTATTTCATAGATTTTCAACTTTATCACATAAGCATAAGGTTCATGTTGAATTGGAAAAAAAAGACAGTTTGGGGCAGCATGATATGCTGGCGTCTGTACCTTTGGTTTCATAAGAGAGCGGTGTAACACAATAACGGCTGTCTAAATGCAGGGCATTTTTTGACATCGAATACTGGTGATAGTGATAGAATTACATGGCTGCCGTTTTATATGCCGGAACCGCTTCCCAAACCCAAGCCTAGTAACGCAGATGTCATTATGGCCATGACAGGTAAATAATATGACAAAACTTCATCATTCCAGTCTAACCGGATGCAGCTGAATACCAGTATTTTACATGGAGCGACTGCCTATCTGACCTCCACAGCGCAGTTACTGGGTAATCCGACACCCCTTGGTAAAACTGATTGTCAGGCTTTCGGGATTCTGACCACTCAAAGATGACAGCCGGGACCAAAGGATTCGACGGACCAACCGCGGCTCGGGTAGCGCATGGTCAATCGTATTCTAAAATTCTGAATCATTTTGAAACAGATTGCTAATCCACTGCTTCATATGTTCGAAAAATATATCTGCTCAACAACGTAAAAAATGCAACGAATATTGTTGAACTGTCAAAATGAAACGGATTTATGATTGATCGTGCGTTACGCAACTATGGTACTGATCAACAGTCTCGTACGATTGTTATTACTTGCCTACAAGCCACTCCTCATCTAGAAAAACCTATAGTTGATGATTATATAAATTTGCAGTTAAAATTGATGCCAAAACTGACCAAACTACAGTAGCTAGCTAGTGTCAGTAACACCACAATCACGTCTAATGGTTAGGACACTACATTTTTTTTTCCTTTAACACATTCACACACTATGTAAGTATGCGTATCTGTATGACCCCTTAATTAGTGTAATTGGTTGACCTCCGCTGTCAGATCTTTTAAATGAATGTTTTTCATGTTAAACCTGCTTTAAACTTTGCTCTAATATGTCCCACGTTCTTAATTATACCGCTTCTAAGATATTTTAATGACTTTATAATAACGTTTATGGAATAAACCGGATCCCGCGTATTTCTTAAATCGTGGCATTTCATTAATCTCGACGCTGTTTTACGCGTTTTAACTAATCCATCACTCCTATATAAGTATGTGTTAAGTTGTTAACATTGTGCGAAAATGTTGCAAATTGTGAGATTTTAATGAAATAGTGGTAATTTATCGAGATCTATAAAACACGTTTTGCGTTTGATGCCATCTAATATTAAACTTTTCAAGCAGGACGTTTCATGTTTCCAAAAATTGCCAGTTAAAAATTTAATTATCAGTTAAAAAAATATTTAAATCCTGGGATCATCCCCGTAATGTCATTCAAAGTGTCACTAGTGTCAGTTAAACGACGAAACCACAAAATGATACTGAAGAAACCAACCTGTCAGTGCCGGGGATGGCACTTTAATCCAAAATAACACAATTATTCACGACACTAGTAACAAAACGATTTTACAAATTAAATTCAAACAATTAAAAAGAATCGAAAACCGTTATCGAAATCACACAACACCGTTAGAACCGAAACGAAACACACGTGCGTCTATTATCGCAGATGCACACAGACTAAAATAAATGCTAGTGATAAGGAGCGACTGTTTTTTTTTTCTCTATTTGAATTTAGAGTAAACAATTTGCTGTCATTTGTCACGTGTTTTTAATTCCTCATCGGCTTGGATTCGCGCGTTCGCTGTAATGTGTTGTTGCTCACTAAATACGAGAGAGACCGAATCGAGAAATGCGTCAAAGCAGTGGGTGTCGCTTGATAACACCGAATTCGTGGTATTTTTCTTATATTTGCATTGTTAACAGCATGGCGGTCAAAAACAAACGTAACAAAACGTTTGTTTTTGACCGCCATGCTGTTAGATGTGACATTTATAATGCTAATTAGTGTCCTGACTAATGTGTCTTGAATAATAATTAGGCAAGTCTGGATGGTAGACAGATTTTACTATGCATTATTGACTCTTTATTGAAATCATCATCTGTTGAGTTTGAATTTTCTAGTTCGAAAAATACCTTATTATCCATCTGCCAACCTTAACTATCTGCTAAGATTTATCTAAATTGGTAAAGTTATTTGGGGGTTTAAAGCACAAAGACCCAGCAAGCAAAACCTCTTTTTCGAACATGAATGAAAAACAATGAATAAGTACCTAAGTAGAATTGAAAAAGATAAATTAACTACCTATCAAACAGTTTCATTGAAAAAAAAAACCTTCAAATTAAGTACTTTAAGTTAGACTTTCATTGATAAATTCAAGCCATGAATAACAAATCCAGGAAAATGTATTTAAGCACTTATCAAAACATCTAAATTAGTATCTATACGGTATACGTGCATCATTGTAGAGGTAGGTGCACATTGCAATTATTTCAAGAAAACAATTTTTTAATTTGCCACCATACGCCGAGGTGAATGTGTAAGAAAAACCCACCCACATGTATTCATCAATAGTATGTTTATTTGCGCAATGCCATCAGGTATCAGCAATCAGGATAACAATGTGTGTGTGTCGTAATTCGCCCACGAGCACACCTCGGCACTCGGCAGTACTCGGCATTGTCAGCCAGATGTGGCCATCAAGCTGAATCGGATCCGGCTCAGAACCCCGCTAAATGTACGGCCCTTTCACCTTTTGGGCCTATTGATACGTCTACAGTTAATGTAGGAGGCATTCGTCTTGGATACTTTGTACGACGTAGATATAACTATCAGGATTAGCTACAGTCAACAGAGAGAATGATGGTATATTTATGGAAGTGGACCTTCCACCAAAAGTGAACTAGATAGGTGGAGCACCTACATCTGTAAGAAGTTCGTCTATGACATAGAAAAAGAAGATCAGAAGGAAGAAAATGAGAATGATTTAGCACACTTTCCTAAGTCCAGAATGTAATTTAGTCTTTAGTTTAGAAACGGTCCTCACTCCGTGGTCCTCACAGTCACAATCTAACATTAATATCATTAGCTAGAGAGCAATGAAACTCCACTATCAACACAGGATACAATAAAGTGTTTAGTGATAGTTGACTATAGTAAATTGAATGATTTGTGACAAAGTTTACAACTGTCAACCGTCACAGTTGCTTTATATTCTCATGAATTAAATACACTTGACACTATTATAAAACACCTCATGAATGACTAAATTCTTATTTCAACACTTTTGTAATGTAGCTAGTTCACTTTTTATGGCTTCAAAATGTATTTAGGTGAAAACCCGAACATTATTTTCAAGTTTAGACTACTATTTTAATAAATTAGCATAGACAAAAATGTCTAGTGTGAAAAACTACACGTGAACCTTAAATTCAGAAACTAGGTCAATGCCGTTGATAAAATTCACTGTGCCGATCTATCATTAGTGCCTGTGTAGACAATCCATAGTGGCAGCCAATAAATGCTGCTAGTTACTCCAACATTAATTAGGAATCTTTACATTACGAAATGCAACAATCATTACCCGCTTGGATCCCAGTAATGTAATACTAACTGGGGAAAACCTTCATAATGTTGTTTTGTCTATAAATTAGGACGGCGGGCGATAAGAGTAGGGGAGACCAAGAAACGATGAATGGATTTTGAAAGGTGATATAGCTAGAAGGGGTGGAACTACTGAATACAAAGATGACAACTGATAAATTAGGATAATGCTCTTACCCTAAGAACATGATGTTTTCATTGCTTATATTATTTCTATGAAACAATAGTTTAATAAAATGTTAACGCAGACAACTGAGTTACAATTCCCGTAATTTTCAAGAACGTTCACAGTTTGATTGCAGTCTCAATCTGTCAAAAACACCTAATTACCCAAAATTTATGACAAGATTGTCGCCGAGATGAGACTGTGGCTAGATTTTGAACGTTTTTACTTACGGAATATGGTCTTCTGGTGTTGTGTTCCTTCTTAACTTTCATGTAGACAATGAACGCAGCTGGAAATAATTGCAGCTACATAACCAGTACCGTATAACAGACACCAGATTTTACCATTCACTGGAGCACATAAGTGAACTAACCAGTAGATATGTTGCCACCTTGCCAGCAACAGTAAAGATCCGCTATCCAAGCCTAAGTGGCTTACCAGACGGACTATGTCGTGCAAACGCACAGTTAGGCAGCAAAAACCGTAGTCCTGAATATTAGCAATTTACATACACGCCATGATAACACAAAAACAGTTAAATCGTAAAATTTAAAGCGTGCAGTAAATCGGCTCGTGTAATGCGACACTTATTTACACCTGATTTCACGCGTTTATTGAAAATTGTACTTTAAGGTTGGTTGGTACAGTTAGGTTTTGAGTGCAGAGGTGTGGCTTGAGCAAACATCGTAATGATTGAGCGAATCAATTAATCATAACATTAGCAGAATAATAACGACGTACAGTGTAATCTATACCGCGTGGGAAGATTAGCGTGGTTTTGACCATGTGTTCAGTGATTGGAAAGTATTATAACATTTGTTTTTATTCACTCACTTTCTACGAATTTAACGCAAGATACATTCATGATTGCCGATTATCAAGAACTGTATACAATTTTGTGATCACGAAAGGTCCTCTCTATATTATGTGTCTCAAACTCTCAACGTAAGACAGGACTGTTATAACCATATCGAAACAACCAACGAACTAATCAAATACATAGAATAAAAGTTTGCTATCAACATCTAGGAGGATGTGGCTGTCATTGCTTATCTGTCATCATTTACCCACGACGCCCACAGGAAATTGGGGAATATGTGTGATGAATAGAAACGTTAAAACAACCGAACAGTCTGTGTCTGGGGTTATCGATAACCATAACTTGATAGTCTATAATTCTCTAATATAATGAATAGTACTTCCAGTCAACCATGCAGCAGCATTGAATATATCGCTTACGCCAGCGATTCCTAGGACTGCGGTGAACGCCACATACATAATCAGCCCATAATGTTCCCACTGCTGGGACACAGGCCTCCTCGCTTCGAGAGGAAGTGGGCCGTAATCCACCACGTGGCCCCAGTGCGGGTTGGTAGATGCCACATGCCTTCGAATGTTTGGTTCTAGAACATGCCGGTTCCCTTGTGATGTTTTGTTGCGTTGAAATAATTTACACGAAGTAAAGCGCCAGTCTGGAATCGAGAATACCTACAACTTGTAAGTCGCGGCCGTAACCACTGGGTCACCACGGTTCTAAAAGCCACATAACGTCCGCAATTTACCATTGAATGACGTCACTGAAACGTTAGCATAAGAAAGTAAGTTGCTGATATTCCCTAGAAAGCGTTGTTTGTAAGTTTGTAAAATTGTTTGTAATGGATAAAGTCGAAAATTAAATCGCCGATTTTTTAAAAAACTTTAACCAATGGAAAGCTTCATTATTCCGGAGTAACATGACCTATACACGCGGACGAAGTCGAGGGCGACGTGCTAGTTGTTACTACAACTATCAATGATAAAACAACAGATGCTCAACTTCATGGTGACCCTACTGTCCGGTGACAGCTAAATAACACTATCGTTATAAAACAAGTTCAAGGGCAACCAGCTGTTAATAAGATAGGTGAAGAAATAATTAGTAGGTAGAGTTTTTTGGCGGGATCGCGTTGGAACATGTCGCACGAATTTTCATTTTCATGAAATTTTGTGAAATAGGGAATTAAATTGTATAATTTTGGTAGTGAATTATGCAATTTAGTTACGTGTGAGTGCACAAGTGTAGTGAAGGTGAAAATAAGTGACTAACGTGGACTTTTCGTGTTCCCACCAAAACTCCTAGTTAGGTTGTTGTAAAGTTACTACCACTTTACAATAACTTTGACTTGACTGACTATGACATTTTTGTAACTTCGTGCCTATAACGGGCCATTTACTTGATCGAAAATTAAAAAAAATACTTGACACTGGCTAAATACACAAACCGTGCAAAGCCAAAACGAAAAAAAAAAAGTTGTAGGTAAGCAAAAACTTGACAAATGAAACAACGGAATAAAACTTAGAATGCAATGATAAATTGTATGGTGGTACCGTGGTATATATGATGGTATAACAGCCGTTTTTTGTTTGTAAGTAGGATATCTGAGGTAGGATATTGGATAATGATGATGTTTACGTAGCTATTCCTACAAATTGTTTTAATTGCGAGACTACAAACAGACTTTGGTACCTATCTACATTACTGATTTCATTGTGATAGTCTAGGAAATGCTTATAGACACAAATGTTGGCCTAAACAACTCAAAAGTCAAAAGGATTAGAAAACCCAAAGGTGACATTAGAAGTTGTGTTGCCAAAACAGAATCTTTCCCGAATTTCTTGCATTATTAGGCCCATAGAAATATAAAACACGACTTCTTTCTTATATGGTTAGGCTTATAGGAATATAGACCTATCATGTACAGGAAATTGATCATAAAGTTTAAAATTAAGGACCTATGTTTTATGAAACAACATCAAAATGAACCGCTTCGGCCATTTTATTTGCCTTATGCGATGCCACTATTTTCTAAATATAGCCAAAAGCTATTATAAAGTTATGTATAGATCACGGACGTATAAATAGACGTACAAGACAATTCATTCATCGATCCGCAGAATACAAAAAGTTCAACCCACATAGTTTCCTTATATTTGTGCTAATATGTGGTGACGTACTCTCCTTTCCGTAGGTATCGTCAGTCACGTAAATTCAGATTATTTCAAGTCTATAATGAGTTTAATAACAAATGACTATTGACTAGTTAAGTCATCTAGGTAAGTAGAGTTACAAATAGCAAAATTGATTAACATTTTCAACTTAATTTTGTTTAAACATCCAACTGTTACGTTTTCTTAGGTAATCTTTTCTTAGGTCCCAGTAACAAAGAACTCAATAGAACCACCTTAGACAGGAAAAGTTTTTATGAAATGTTTCGTCTGTTATTGAAAAAAAAATCAGCTGTTCCATACATTTTTACCGCGTAGGTATTGCACTTTTCTATGAAACAGCTGATTTTTTTTTATAAAACCGTGGTCTAGAATGATATGCTGAATTCATGGTTACAGTTTGCGCAACTTATCCTGTAAATTGAAACAAAGCAGAAAAACCATCGGAATCCCCTTATTTTAAACACTTTTATGAGGATATATTAAATACAGATAGACGATCAAAAGAAGAAGAATAAAGATCGAAGAAATCAACAAAAGCATTAGGGTATTTATCGTTTATGTTATTATCTGTACCTACCTAAAAAAAAAAACTACAAATTGATTTATACTTGTTCAGACATGTGGGAGGTTTATGTGCAAAAAAATGCATTTTCTATGAAACATTACAATGCGATGACATTAAGCTCATGTGTAGGAAGGATAAAGAATATTATGAAAATAGTAAATGAAAAAGGAATGGCAGATGGCACTACAAGAATAATGGATCTCCGTACAGCTTTTGAGCTTTTGACACCATTGTGGAGCCTTTATTAGGGCTGCGGGTGCCGCCTATCCCAATATTATACAAACGGGGTCTACCCCAGGGTAGCATTCTTGGGCCACCGCACCGCCGCGCCGCGCCGCCCGAGCCGCGCGTCACCTGTCTCGAATAATTAACTTTAATCGTAACTTTATCTACTAAAGTGTGTTCCAGGCTAATAAAAATAACTCGTATTCGATATAGTCTACAGACAGTCCTATCCTAACTTCCACACCTTCTGAGCAATTACCGTTAATTTTTTACTTACTTATTCTAATTACATCGAACCATTCGGTACGTCCGAAGTCCTCACATTTCAATTGAATAACAAGTATGTTTCAGCATAATGAATCCCATATTTTCTAGGTAGGTAGACGTATACAATTGACAGTAGCATAGTAAACAAACGATAAAGTTGCTACTAGCAGGGTTCGGTGGGGAATGTCGGAAAGGTGTGAGGCGGTGCGTCGGCGGAACATTCGGGTCAGCGAGGCACGTGGGCTTCGTACCAGTCAGCTGGTGTATTCTGTAGATTGTGATTTGATTACAAAGTGTATTAGATTATTGGACGAAATAAAAATCTTTTTTGGATAGGTCTAAGAATGAAAAGAAAGATGAATGATAAACCTTTTGCGCCGTACCCTAGAGATATGGGACCGGCACCCTAATTGTACGTAACACACTATGAATCACAACGTAAATCATTGAATTTTGAAAAATATGGCTAATCAATTGCTTCTTATTAGAAGACCTACACCGGTTAGAACAACTAAACCGTTCCTAGTACATATTAAACCTGTCTTGAACAATAATCGATACATAATCTATGTACAGTCGCCAGCACATCAAGTTACCCCACTTTGACCTTGAACGCTTTAGAAGCAACAACTACGAGAATCGTGTGAAAGAGATATATAGCTTTTTGTCCGTTCTTACTCGTAATGTTTCGTGCTGCAGTGCATACGTGAGAGTGTGTGCATACGCTCGTCGTGGTGTAGAATGAGATACTTTGCGATAAGAAATAGCGTAGCAAGTTGAATACTTGAATAGAATCCAAATAATAGCGTGGTAATAAAAAGAAGCGGCCCGTGGACGGCGCATTGCCTAAACTACTTAAGAAAGCTTAGATATAATCGTTTTTATATTTAATTTCTTCATTTTTACTTAATTGTTGGAAATAGCTGTAAGTATTAAGTAGGTGTTACCTACTCATATATTTAAACAGGTAGGTAGCGAAATTTCACGCTCTCGGAGAATAATATTAAGTAGACAGGTAGGTAATCTGATGTGAGAAAAACAGTTTTTTTATTATTTCACGCAGTTTTTAATTACTTTTTCCGAGTTTTGTTACCTACTTTCTGGTGGGCTGGCGGTCACCTGTTTTCGTGCGTTCCTTGCTCTTCAATTCTAAGTATTTTTACGAAGTTCAATGCAAAAACCCATGACACAATCGGCTTGAAATTTCGAAAACAATATAGATACCCATCACAAACGTGGACGAAGTTTTAATTAATTATACCTACAAAACGACTTTTGTCAGTCCGCCTTGTTTGAGATTAACGTTTGACACGATCTTATTCCCAAAGATATAAGGTTGGAGGTTAGTAATGGAATTACCTATACCTACCGAAGTTTGCTTTTACATGAAAGTTCAAATTTATTGCGCAAGAAATAAGATACGATTTCTAGGGAAATAAAATTCGAATCTATAATTATTATCGTTACTTCATTACATTCAAAATATTTTGTCAATGAGAATATGAGTTCCTTTGTTTGTTACGCATCATCATGAAGGACATGGGTTCCCATACGAGGTTCATTTGCGGCTACACCCAAATTGTCATAAGAATACCTATTCCTATGAGAACTCGGATGAAGCCGCATAAAATACAAAAGTGAGTGTTTATTTGTTACCTACGCTTTCAGTTTTTACGCAGTGGCGTAGCTAGCCCTTATGGGGCTTGCTATAACGCCCCATATAAAAATATCTTGGCGGGGTCTTTTGCAAAAAGGACGGTGACGTTTTTTTAAGTAAATAAATAAACCGTCGGCGTCCTGTATAATAGATTCAGTGGTAGCTAAGCCCCTATATTCAGTGGTAGATAAACCCCCCTGCTTCTGGCGCTTTAACTACACAACCGATCATCATGGAATTTTGCCTACCTACCTGCCATCATAATAGGCCTCTAATGTTCCCACTGCTGGGACACAGGCCTTCTCTCGGTGAGAGGGAACCTACCTATCAGGAAAAGGACAAAGGATACGTCCTTACGGTAACGCGTGTGAAACCGCGGGAAAAGTTTAAAAATAAAATGCGGAATAAAAATCGTAACCTTTTTATTTGGAAACATTAAATTGAAATTGAAATTGAAAACTTCAAAACAAATCCTACACCTACTCTAAATTAAAATATACTTACAACAAAATGTATAAAATCAAACTATACAAATAGACAATAGATTAAAAACAAGTTGTTAATATATTTTTTACAAGTTTATATTTTTATTGATTTTTGTAACAGATTACTTATACAGTCTACCAATGACTACCTAGTAATATTAAATGCTGCCGCGAAACAAATGTAAAATTTCCATCCATTCAATTGTGTATTGTCAATTTTGTATTGTCCATTTGAAATAAGATTAGATATTTAAACAAACCTTTTTTACAATCGGTTCAACCGATTGTGACTTCTATTCAGTAGGAATAAGGATGGCTTTAAAGCAAAAAAGTGGTTACAACACCAACTGTTTACTGCAGATACCATTTATCATGCTTACAAGTCATACAACGCAATAGAGGTCAAAATCAGTTGAACGGACTGTAAAAAAAGGTTTAATTAACTGTCTAATGTTATTTCAAACGGAGGATAGATTAGTATAATTTGACTAGGCTGGTGCCCGGGAACATTCCCAGTTAGTGAAAACACACATAAGCTAAAGATTTTGTCTTTTTTGAACTTTTTAGATTAGGTTTCTTCTCGCATGTTTCATAATAAATTATTAAAAGATCGAAA
Organism: Polymixis flavicincta; assembly: GCA_949987655.1. Taxonomy (NCBI): domain Eukaryota; kingdom Metazoa; phylum Arthropoda; class Insecta; order Lepidoptera; family Noctuidae; genus Polymixis; species Polymixis flavicincta. Next base: position 10,492,803 of record OX465190.1, on the reverse strand, counting down.
TTAAACGCATATCTTTTACACCCACAATGTGTTACTGAGAATTTTCGACAGTTTATTGATGTAGTTGGAGAGTTAAACTGATAGCTAAAAACCATCCTTATAACTGTGCAGGTGTGATACTAATTTTGAGAAATGTTATTTACTTATCCTTTGTGCATCATTTATGGCCATAACTAACCGGTCGGCGTAACAAAAGAAGCAAACATAATAGGCAACTCCAGAAATGTAAACTTCTATTGTTACGCCTGCCGCTCATCACATTAAAGATAGCGCGAAATGAGCACTTTTACATGTCACTTCTACTTACTTACTAAATCTTACCAGTAACTAAGTATGTTATTATATTTTTACTTTTATTTTAATTCTATGTGGTTTCACCGACACGTTCCCATTCCCAGCAATTAGGAATATCCCCGGGCACTGGAAAGATTCTTTTGGGAACATTTTCGGGAACGGCACATTACTACTCACACTATTCCTTCTCTTACAAACTTACACTCTACATAAACATGTATTTTATTTGCTATACTAATATTATAAAGAGGAAAGATTTGATTGTTTGTTTGCATTGAATAGGCTCCAAAACTACTGCACCGATTTGAAAAATTCTTTCACTGTTGGGAAGCTACACTATCCCCGGGTGACATAGGCTATATTTTATCCCCGTATTCCTACGGGAAAGGGAACTACGCGGGTGAAACCGCGGAGCGCTGCTAGTTTTAAATAAATATGCATCTGAATACTTATGCAATCCTAATACCTACTTTAAAAGTCGCTTCCATACTAAACACCTGAACTAGAAAGCTTCATAAATTCCCGGTGTTCCTGGAATCCCGGGATATTTTTTACAAAAATAATAATCTAAAAATTAACTTTAGGTAAATTAAATATGCATCCGATTATCCGATTTCTAATTATGACACAACATCAACGAACGACGTGACTGGCGTCTTTCCCAAATCGAGCAATGAAAGAAAGAATCAGTGTTTGAGAAACAATGCTTAGAAATACCTTAATTCTTTTATTTTGATAAATAAAATAATTACAAAATGAAAATACTACATAAGGATTGTAAAACTATGCTACTATTTATTGTGAAAGTTTGTGGGAATGGATAGATATTGTTTGTTACTTTTTCACGCTAACGGAAAAACGGATTTCAGTGAAACTTGGCACTTAAATTGACCATGACCTGTATGAACACATAGGATTGGTTCCTACGGAAACTCAGGTGAATAAAGTGCATTATTTACTAGTGCCCTAGAATCGGAGTTCGTCATCTAAAGCTAAGGCTACGACACTATACACCGTGCACTCAGTGTGTGCTTCCTAATGCGCCTAGGTCATTAAAATCTTGGCAGGTCGGCGGCATTTCTTTTCAACGTTCTTCAGGCGCCTTTTGACGGTGTCTATTGAAATCTAAAACAAATAAATATTGTCAATTGCAATACATACTTACATAAAAAAAATTTATTATGAAAAATGGTACGGGACGGGCCAACTTGACTAAATGAGTACCTATGTGACGGTTAAAATTATTATTCTTCAAAATATAAACATAGACAGATAAATGATCTGCCGTATTGCGTGCTTCCACCTTTGTTGGGGCGCGTTGTAGACAACTAAACATTTATTATCTGATAGTAATAATTTTTACTGAGTCTGGTCCGCCGGCGCGCGTAAAACCGGTTTGAGTGCGCGCCGAGCGCCCTTACAACATGTCTATTAGGTAGTAGGTATTACCTATTTTAATCAACGTTGTTATTCACTTCTCAAGAAAACCATGTATTATGTAAATAATGAATAAGTAAATGTGATAAGTGTGATTACAAGCTAAGCTATGCATGGACTCACGCTGTACGCTCGTGTGCTCAAAAAATGATCGGCAGTTCGGCACCGACCATAGTCGCATCGTCTGCCGCCGTCGTGGTTCTCGCCTAGAGTTGGCGGTGGTGGGCTTCTAGGGTTCCGCTTTCTTGCCACCGCCGCCCGAAGCCAGAAGTAAAAAGTTTTCTTTTTCTGGAACGAAACAAATAGCTATAGTTTATTTGCACATGCACACACAGGCAAACATGTATTAAAACTTAAATATAGGTAATTCCCTACAAAATATAATCTGCCTAGCCTTTTCCCAACTATGTTAGAGTCGGCTTCCAGTTTAACTGGATGCATCTGAATACCAGTATTTTACATGGAGCGACTGCCTATCTTACGTCTACAACCCAGTTACTGGGTAATACAATACCCTTGATAAGACAGACAGAAGAAGCCTGAATGTCTGACATGGTTGTCATACATTCAGGCTTCCACCGAACTTTAACGACTGTCAAAGTTCCACAAATAACAGCCGGGACCAACGGCTTAACGTGCTTTCCGAGGTACGGAAGGGTCTTGGTATATGAAGATGGTCACCCATCCATGGACCAACCGCTCAAGCGTAGCTTAACCTGATCGATCGACCCGTGTGGCTGTTATTACCTAGCCACAAGCCCCTACAATAATAGGTAGCTAACTTATAATCATTAAATTATTTACACACAAACATCGCTACCTTTACATTACATTTACAATCTGATTTCGTGGTAACTAGATTCTTACTAAACTTGGGCTCGCGAACACGCTTGACCCAGCAATGTTTCGACGGACTAAAAGAAAGTGCGTGATTGCGTAGGTAAGTATTTAAAATCCAATCACTAGCTACTTACTGGATTAACTTTTGTTTAGAATATTTCACGACTTAATGGAATCAAAAACAATAGTTCATTGTGAATTTAAGCTTTCACGGGGGGGGGGGGGAGTGCTGCAGCTAGCAGCTACACTCTACTTGGAACAGTGCTCACCATTAAAAACTTACATTATCAGAAACTCTTAAGAAAGAACACAAAGACGATACCTACGTAATTAACCCTTCTGTTAACTTATTTCGAATATTCTATAGAAAAACACATAAGACACATTTTTTTTTTATTAGCCTTTGTTTATTTAAATAAAAATCCCTACTAATATTACAAATGCGAAAGTAACTCTGTCTGTCTGTCTGTCTGTCTGTTACGCTTTCACGCCTTAACCGCTGAACCGATCGTCATGAAATTTGGCCGAGATATAGCCTGGGATATGGGTAAGGACATAGGCTACTTTTTTACGCGATAACCGACATCCACGCGGGCGGAGCCGCGGGCAAAAGCTAGTAAACAATAAATATATAAAATATTACTCACCGTTATGCCCGTCTGCCGACACTGTCACCAGGCATCCACTCAATCGAAGCGCTATGATACACTCTCTTTCATCTTGCGTCAACTGAGGCGCCAGTCGCCATTTTAATATTATTTAATAGTTTTAGGGTTACTAATATCACGCACAGGACGACTACAGGACGACTCCACGACATTTTATTGACTGACGATGTGATGAGTGAAACTCGGGAGCGGTGACGTACGCGCAGGGGGGCGTGGGTGTGGCTTATTCCTAGTAAAACATGATAATTGGCTCCCAAATATTGGAATGTGCAGCAATTGGGCAATTTTAGAAACGTTTAAACGTCCGCCAATCAGGGCAATGATACTTTCTTTCTAACACTGCATGGCGCGTCGTAGTTATAGTTATGTATAGGGTTTAGCTTGACGTGCTGGCGACTGTACATCGCCGCTACCCATCAGAATACCGCACCTACTTTAGAATACAGCACAACTGTGAATTGTGATTGCAGACAATCCACATGAGTCAACTGCACGTCCTTGGGCCTCGGGTATTATGCCACTGATTCTTGTTTTACTACCGAAGTGAGGTCGTAATAAAAGAGCATATGAGGATTTCCGTGGACTTTTTTGCGGAAACCTGAAAACTGAGCTCGTTGGGTCTGCATCAGGGTGGCGTCAACATCGATGGGCAACCTGTTACTATGGATTCAGTACCTATATGATTCTCAACCGTTTGCTAAAAAAACCGGCTGTACCATTAATATTGACCCCGTAGGTGTTGCACTTTTCTATAAAACAGCAGCATCCTATAATAGGGTATTTTCCGATTTCATAAAAACTATTTTAATTTGAAGATTGGGACGATATATTTAACAGAAAAATAAAAATAAATTTATTAATACACATTTTCTCACTTAAAAACGATTAAATTCGAATTTATTTTTCTTTGTTTTGAATTTACCGCCAAAACGCTCCTTACGATGACTTTTTATCACGTGACATGTGACGTCAACTTTGTTTATACGACACCGGTACAAATACTTAGTTTGGCGCCGTTTTAGAAGTATTTTTGCACAGAGGCACCTACACCAGTAATATCACTTTATATCCATTAAAAATCTTGTTAATTCTAAACTCGACATTCACATAATTACTTGCCAACTACTTTAGTTTACACAAAGTTGACGTCACGTAATAAAAAGTCATCGTAAGAAGCGTTTTGGCGGTAAATTCAAAACAACTAAAAATAAATTAGGTTTAAATCGTTTTTAATTGAGAAAATGGATAGAAATCAATTTATTTTTATTTTTCTGTTAAATATCTCGTTCCAATCTTCAAATTAGAATAGTTTTTGAAAAATTGGAAAATACCCTATTGCATAACGCACGATCAATCAAAATCTGAATCATTTTGAAACAGATTTAGCAATCTGTTCCAAAATGATTCAGATTATGATTGATCCATTGCTTCATAATAATATGTTGGAAAAATGTGTCTGCTCAGCAACGTAAATAAAGCAATGAATGTTGTTGAACTGTCAAAATGAAACGATTATGATTAATCGTGTGTTACGCAATTAGGGTGCTGGTCATAAAAGCATCGTAATAAAATAAATGGAACACAAGCAGACGTTAGGGGCGAACTAAAGGTTAGTCCTGAAAACGCACGTCTTGCCGTCGAACTCGCTTGCCTTTGAAAACATCAATAACCTTTTCCCCTAGGTGGGAAACCCGGTTTTCCACGAAGTGAAGAAGTTCCTCACCCTAGGAACTGGCCTATAAATTCGGAATTTATAATGCGAATTATCGCGATTCGCAATGTTCCTAATACATTTTTGAAGTTATGGCTAAGGCAGACAATAATGGATACGGCTAAGAAAGTACGGTTAAGATTGATTTAGCATCTAAATATTTTGTTTCGAAGTTAGTCAGAGAGAAGTAGAGCAGTCTGTTGGTGCGCGAACATGGTGGATAGGTTTTATTTTTCTGTGAGGAAATCCTCATGGATGATACCCTCCGTCTGGGGGCAACAGAGGGTTATGTTGGACTCCTACCTACTAATTCCCCATGGTTCCTTCCACTACCATGAGTCGAGAGCCCAGCAGATACTTGTACATTCGTTGATTCGTCACACCCTTAACTTGCGTGGATAGGTAAATCTACCGGTAACTTTCTTTGACCGTTTTGTCTATTCGTCTGCTGTTGTTTATTTTGGCGCCGTTTCTTATCGCTTGAATGCACTTCCGCTTTGTAATCGAGTGCTGAAGCACGCTGAAGGGAATTAAAAACACAAAGTTATGAGGCAAATAAAATTGTCTAGACTAAAATAATAATAGGCCACCTAGAATATAGACAGAAAAATATCTATCTTGAAATTGTCTATGGTTCTTGTAATAAAGCGACATTCTGAAAACTTGCGGCTTCAAATGAATAAAAACGACTAAACTCCAGATGGAAATAGATTTCATAATATAGATAGTAGGAACAAAAATAAACTTACCCATGATTAAAAAAATCCTTTGGCTGGAACTAAATAAATGTTTACAGTCAACACACACGTTTATCACTTATTTATTTATCACAGGGGAATCTGTGGGACAATCACTTGCACTCAAAAGTCACTAAAAAGCTTACGTATTTCAGTTCAAACTATTGTTAAATACACTGAAGTTAGTTATGTTATGTTATACACACTTGAAATCCTGTGGAATTAAAAGATTTAACACTAACACTTTTTGGGACAAACTATACCTAGCAGTAAGTGATAGGCAGAGTAGTAACATAAACTTTGCCGGAAACCGAAACACGAACGTCCTGTCAATTTTGGCGCGCTTTATGTTTTGTTTTTTTTTTTTTTTTTTTTTCATTCAGCCGTTCGCACAATGTAAGAACAAAATTCGAACTGTTTATGCAAGCACATTCATTAAAATTGTAAATGTACCATAAACATGAGAACACTTTCATTTAATTACCTACGTGTAATTGCAATTATATGTACCTACGTACATAGAAAAGAGAAGTGAGTTGTGTTCACTATGGTGTAACATCCATCTTTGAATCGCTGGCTGCACTAAACACCGTGGCAGGTAAACTGCCATGTTTTCTATTTATAGTGTGCCCACACTGAATGGTAAATAGAGGATAGGTACTTCATAGCTTAATAAGGTAATAATTATGATGTTCATGATTAGGTTATGTTAGAATTAATAAATCAAGCCATGCGAATATCGCGGATTTAGCTGATTAAATGCAGGGTGAAGGGCTAAATAATAAATGTATTTCTTTTCTTTACCACTTTTCAAACACCGCTGGTAGAACGAACTAGGATTTACATAAATAATCTGTGTGCTTTGGTTGAATTAAAAAAAACGCTATGCTCTTATTCTCTGCGACTCCCAAAGTTATGAACCGTTTATTATTAATCTCACTAAGATCCTCCGAAGTGCAGAGGGTAACCTAGGAATGTTGATGAATACACTGAAACTATCTAATTTCTTGCATCAAAAATTGAGTAGAGGTAAGTCACTCCACATATATTTAAAACCCGATACTTTTACTACCCAGCCGATTTATTCTGTTACCAAATCTCACCGTGAGAACTTAGGTGAAGTGAGCTGCCATTCCATCTGACACTAGGAATTGATACTAATGACAGCTCACTTCAACTTCACCTAAGTTATCACGGTGAGATTATAACAGCATGATTTTATTACAAAATCCCTTTTCTTAATAAAATCCTGGCTACACCTTACCATTCACCACAAGAACAGCGAACATAGTCACCCCACAAGCCCCGGCCATATATCTAGCACTCGTAAGCTTTCCCCCACGGCATCTAAAAGTCCACTTTCCAGTAAAATGATGGTTGCTATACTGTAATGAGCGTCGCCGAAAGAAATCACGTAAATTCACTGCCGTATCGGACGAAAACAAAAAGTGCTTGTAAGAAGTTTGACTTTCGCAATGAAGTTTGCAGTTTAGTTAGTCGTTCAAATAGTCAACAATTCATTGGTTGTGAAAATTACCATCACGGCTAGGTTTTCAATTTTGCACAGGAAAATACTCAGCGGTCCTCCATAGCTAGGAGGTACCTCAAAAACAAAATGAAAATACATATTTTATTTCACAAAAACTCACATGGGCTAAGTTTATGAAACATCAGAAGCTTGGTATACTGTTCTAATTGGTTGTTTCTTATGGAGAAAAGCCGGCAAGAAACTAAACTGTTTTCAAAATAATTGGGTTTTCCAATATTTCTAAATTACAGTGTTAAGGTGAATCTAGTTCACATTTTCCCATACAAATTTCGGGAGTGTATTACTCCACTGTTCAACAATGTACATAAAAAAATTAACATGGTATAGTTTTGTGTCATTATTAATATTGTCTGTAAGGAAACAGAATACTACAATTAAAAACCATTAAAAAGTTAGGAGCCAACAAAGATTCATTTTTTTGCGAATTTAACTTAACTTTGGGCGTGTTTAAGTAATTAAAGAAGCGTAGAATCTCCAAAACTAAGTCGGTACCGACAAAGCTCAATTATCAAAAAGTTCGGTAAACTTTATTGGTCATTGATTTATGCAGTGTTTTTTTCGTAAAACCCGATCTTCCGAAGGACTTTTCTAAATTTTTTACGCGCCTGTTTTACTGTAACTGATCCTGCAGCTCACTCAATAATGTTGTGCGTGTAGACTAGCGTCTAACTGCTCATCACGGGTATTATTATCTCTGTCGGACACCAAGCCTGGTGAGACAGCGTGCTTTTCAGCCTGCCCCACCAGTGAGTTCGAACCCGTGACTAGGTTCCCCTTATCAGGTCTATGGGAAGACAGTATTGGGCTGTCCTACTTAACAACATAGAAAATGGAATCGAATCATCTGAGTCTTTAGACTCAGATGATTCGATTCATTGACTATTTTCCGGGGCAGGCCCCTATAAGGGGCCTTTAACGTAACATTCCCCTACCTCGTTCTTAATAAAACAATTACTTACAAATGTACATACTTATGTATCATCATCACGCCTGTAATTTTATAATACACCCACATTTCAGTTATGTTTAAGTTCCATTAATAGGGCGCGAACACAGGAGCATATAGTTAAATACGCGTGTTTAATGAGCGTATAGTTGGTGACAATAATGTCATCAATTGGGCACCAGATGCAACTGATTTCAAATCAGAAAAGTCTCTCAACGAGTGTTCTTTTTCTGACCGCCAAGCGAGTGTCACTAAGCGAATACTCTCTTTGAATAATCTCAAGACGACGAATCGATAGAGAGAGACAGTCAGCGGTCAACTAATTAATAACGCTTATACGGAAGCTACAACCTTTTGTACATTTCATAAGCCAGAAAATCGTTGAAAGCTAGTCGTTTCCTCGCAGGCGGTGGGACAGGTGCCTTATATTTCATTGCAATTCAATAGCAGTTCCAATATTCGCCAATGACGTTGACAGTTCCGGCCCATTGGACTGTGACAACCGCGGAAGCTTGTTACACTGTTACCCATTCAGTATTGGGTGTGTTTTTCTGGGATATTGTGTTGTAGTCTAAAGTCGTGCCCAATTCATTTGTTGCTCTTTGTTGACATTATTTTGGGAAAATGCGCCATAGTTTGCCGACAATAAACCGCTGCCAGTTTAAAAACCATTTCCGTAGATCGTCAAAAGTTCAAAGTTATCTACCGGTCTGTTCTGTAACAATCTCTACCGTGAAAATTTAGGTGTACCGTGAAGGGAACTTGAAGTGAGCTGTCAATAGTGTCACTTTAGCATCAGGTAGAATGACAGCTCACTTCAAGCTTACGTCACTGGTACACATTTTCATGGTAAGATTTTATAGTACCAATAAATCGGCTGGGCTCTTAGATTCGTCCTATCTTGCCATTTAAATTTGGGATCTGTTATGATGCGTATACACTTAAAATCGAGACAAATACACATTTGTTTGGCGTTATGCGTAGCCTCCACTAGGATTAGGCGTTGCCTAGTGGTGTGGTGGATCATGGATCGACAATTCGACAGTAATCCAAAGATACATATTGGTTTAGGAACTGCTAAGTGTTTCCATTTTAATTTCAGAGTAGGTACCTACTGCAACTTTTCGCAAAGGTGTGAGGCATCAAAGGGGAATCAGAATTAAGGAAACAATATCTACTTAATTTTGAAGACGTTCCACACCGCTCTAAGATTATGATGCAAATTAACAAAACACTATGTAATTAGCCCAAGGATTTGCGACTAAATAACAAAGGAGATTAATTATTACTATTTAGAACGGAGATAATAAATTAAAGACTGAAAAGACTTGTTCGCTACCTGCTATAGACGTCACTGTGTTTAATAGTTTCCGCAGTTTAGGCAAATAGATATGGAAATTGTGCTACACTGATGACAATAATTTTTGGAGGCACGAATTAATTTCGAAATCTGCGGCATTCGGGTGTGTTTGCAGGCAATGTGAAATTATGGCATCATTAAATGCTATGATAGGATTTAAAAGAACTAATAGAGTAATCGATCTGAGCAAAGGCAATAGGTACCTTCAAAGGTTCAAATAAAAAAATTGTCAAAGCGCGTCAAGTATGCTGATGTCTGTTTCATTGGAAAAGCAGATGACAAAATTAGGTATAGTTTTCGCTGCTTCGTACCTACGTAATCTTGACAGAAATTATTTAGGTAAGTCGAGACTGTGACCACTGAGATTGATTTCGGTCTTAATATTAGCAAAGTAGTCAGTAATGGAACACCGAACTCGTTTAGTGTTAAATCTTAATTTAATTTTGACGTGTAAAAATGTTTTTTTTTAAACCAATTTACAAATATCATAATTATGTATCATCAAAATATAAGGCTCTTCTTCATTAGGCTTGCAGGAAATAGCCAAAGGTACACTATATTTTCCAGAACCGAAGTACGACGTCTCGTAACTAGATCACTGATCGTGCTGAACAACTGATACTTATCACATTCTTTCTTTTTATCTCGTTGCAGTTAACGGATTCGGCAGTTTTTTCCCTGTTTTTCCAAATCGTTTTGTTCATTTTGGTACGAAAAGAAACCGGAGTAAGTTTTTACGATTTTTTGTTCCGTTTGTATTGCAGTTGATGCTATACTGACCTACATGACATAGTACCAGGTAAACCGGTTTGTTTAAGGAAAATTCAGTTTTCAGCGCTCTTATGGGCCATTACCTACTTATTGTTACATAATATATTAAATTGGGTTACACTTACCAAATTACGTTTTACCATAGCGCATTTTATGAGTCCGGATTTTTTATATCAAATTCAAAAAGTGAACACCAGCCTAGTTTGAATAAATGACTTTTCATTTTAATTTTGACTATGCAAGAACGTATTTTTACACCTTGCCTAAATGCATTTTGAAATAAATAACTAGTTCGGGCGAAGTTTTATTGGGTTTTTCTGTCTGGAATGTCTCAATAGCAGCCCGGAGCCTGCATTTGTCCCGGCTGATGGCAATAGGCTTTATCTCCAATTACATGACACTAAAAAAACCTGGCCAATTGTGAAGGGTAAGGCAAACAGACAGCTGTGCTGCTGGGGAGTTTTTTGCGCCACTTCTTCTTCCCAGCTAAAGCACTAGGAAGTGTCGAAGGGTGGGCGTTTTTGGGGGACTGTCTTATGTATTTTGACGTTCGAAAAGTGCTGATTCTCAGCCTAATTTGAATAAATGACTTTTGATTTTGATTTTGCAGAACATGTGTACCTATAGTACCCCCAAAACGTCACTTATGTTTTTAGTCTCATGAAATAGGAGCGACCCTATTCGCTCCCTTTATTAGCCTTTCTAGTAATTTTTCACACAAGTCATCTATTGTTTCTTTGGTGTTCCCATAATCTTATAGCCATTAACAATCATCAAAACTTTCCTCACGACATGTCCCTACATTCAAGCTCCGCATCACATGTCCATCCAGATCCAATTTTATTTTTTATTATTTTAAATCCATACCATCACAACGTGTACCTACCTTGACACGCCATTGCCAATTAAATTAACAATTATCAATGGAACTGTTTACAAAACATATCGATTAATTAATTAGCCTGACCTAATTATACTTATCAAACTCTATTAATGAATGTAAGCGGTAGGCAAATGAATGAGGACTTCACTTTTCTAGACCAGCTGATAAATTGTGTTAAAATATAAAATTCTGTGAAATAGGTTTTCACGGTGATATTTTACGTGAAGTGAGCTTGAAGTCAGCTGTCATTCCGCCAAAGGCAGGGACACTATTGACAACTCACATCACCGAAGTTTTCACGGTGAGACTTTTACAAAATAGACCGACTGATGCTAGGTTAGGGATAGACACTGTTGACAGGTCACTTCAAACTCTCTTCACCGAAGTTTAGAAGGTGATTTTTTTTTCAAAATAAACCGACTGTTGCTAGGAATTGACACCATTGCTATTCTGTCAAAATCTCACCGTGAAATCTTAGGTGAAGTGAACTTGAAGTGAGCTGTCTATAGTGTCAATCCCAGCATCTGGTGGAATAACAGCTCACTTCGCCTAAGTTTTTACGGTGATTTTTTTTGTCAGAATAGCACTGCAGGTCACTTCAAGCTTACTGCACCTAACGGTGAGATTTTTACAAAATAGATCGGCTAATACCTACCTAGGTACTAGCCTGTGCTAGATTTGGTCTTTTGTAGACGATATTCTGCCAGTGTAAGGTTTCACTTGCGTCATGCTAGCTGGACCGTGAAGAAACATGATGTATGCATTGTCTGACAGATTTTACTAGCTTCCTTGCGTCGGTAGGGAATTGCTGTATTGTTAAGTAGGATACAAAGTCGTCATGGTGATACCCTGTTTGTACCTGAGTGTAGTATCTTTTAGCATCTTTATTCTGCTTCCTAATTGCGTAACACTGGTCCTTCGGTGTAGTTTGTACATTTTTTTTTAACGAATGATTTTCTCTGCCGTATCCGCATCCACTTAGGTTAGGTCGATTTTTATATCTTTTGTGTTCACCGGTATGGGTATTTTGATTTGGGTCCCTACCCTGAAAGATTGATCCAAGCTTTTTGGCAACAATGGATAGACGGGCTTAGTCCCCAACCTCTTGTTACTACAAGACTTGTATCGTGTAAACAGACTTGTTTGTCCTAAAAGTTAATTACTAAATCCATAGATTAAATCGCCAAAAAACGTTACTTGGACTGCTTCCAAGGTCTCAATTTAATCGATTTATGGAGTAGCACTTCGCCTTATTATTTAAGAAATCATTATCTTCTAACGAATATCGTTAAGTCTCTAACTACTGCGGCAAAAACTATTCGATAACGGCCACAAACAGCAAATAACGTATCGCCGAAATATCCTCCTTGTAGGGATAAAAAACTAGTATAGCTTGTTAGGTAACATAAGGAATGCGACTTCGCTATTTTTTATACTATTAAACAATGTTTGTTTATTCGGATCCGGTTGTGAACGTGATCAAAATTTCAAAAACCGGCGACATGTGTATTTTGTCAACCCTGAATGACCCTGATTCCGCCGAGTCGTATATAATGTCATCTCTCCGATCGATAACTATTAACCCTAGTGCTAATAATAGCAGCGATTCAGCGTATTTACAAAGTAACATACGAGAAAGCTGAGAGAGGTAAACAACTATATTTAGTTTATTTCGAATGCACCAATGCAGTAGCAAACACAACAAACAAACACGATCGATAAACTAAACGCACTGCACTGCCGATAGGCTAAATTCCCGCGTTTTCCACGTCTATACTGCGTTTTTACACGCCGGAAACGCACTTACAAAATTGGTTATGTTAACGCCACTTTTAAATAATACAACTGCAATGTTATTTCCACAATTTATAACGAAAAGTCACATTTTAACCGGATTGCGGTAAATAAACAGATGCGACACTTATTACGTTCGTCGCGTAACTGACGACGACCGGCGAGTAGGGAGTACGGCAGGCAGGACGCTAGAGCGCGCCCAAACTACATATAACCTAGCCGAGTTGAAATAGTAGGGTGAGCTCCCGCACGCCGGCAGTCAGTGGTGTGAATAAAAATAGGGCGGGTTGGTCGCCATTCATGTTAGGGGACGATGCATCTGGCCGAAAGCTTCCGCATTCAACGGCCGCCGCGTAAAAACTACCTGGGGTATGATACAGTTATTTTGAACGTGTAGGCTACGATTATCATTGTGGAATATTATGATTTATATTTGCCGGTTCAGAATGTTGTAGAGGTCAATTTGTTGCAATTTGACGTATTTGTATGAGACATTTTACACACTTCTATGTAATTAGGTAGGTACCCATGCAGGTAGGTAGGTACCTACCATGATTTTAGTCTGAAGCTTTATCTAAATATATTTTAATTGATCATAACTAGTAGAAATCAGGAAAATTGTTGGAATTTGGTGCACAAAAAGCTTTCATTCCACTGTCGCAAAAACGTATTCCATACTTATATCGCTTTTTCTCATGGGGGTCGGCAGAAATTACAGAACGCCACCAGCTATGTTCCTTGCATATTAGGTAGGTACTCTTTTAGCCTCGTTTACGTTAATACACGCAACTACTAGATACTATTATTATACATATTACTAGATACTATTCTAATTAAAATAATGCTAGCATAACCTATCTACCCCATACAGCACTTTTCGTTCACAGAATTTTCAAAGCAGTAACAAGCTGTCATAGTTTCGTAACTGCTACGAAACATGGTGACTGTGTGGGGTTTGGTCTTTATGTGTGGTAATAGTTCGCACACAATTTGACTGGAAAATATTTCAGTAACTATAAGTAGTCTTTGTGTTCACACGTAACGTAATCATTTGTGTAGACTTGTTTTTAAACACTGTCTACAGTTTGTAACATGCGTACAATCGAGTAAAAATGTGTAGTAGCAGTGTGGTCACTATTTTACTAGAATAATAACTTAAAATTTATAATTCACATGAGGTGTCGTAATGTTACGTCATTATTACTGAACAATAAATTGCTAAAATGTGAATAAAAAGTCACCATAAGGCACTGTTTCCCAAACTGTTTCGACAAGTGATTAAAAAAAGTAAACAAATTATTGGTTTCACATAATCTATCTCCAAGTACATTATTTTTCAGATAATTGACAGATATTAAATTTATTCAGTATAAATTGTGTTTGTTATCTACTTGAAAGTTTGTTGTTTTGAATTAAAAACCTTTTACGAAAAGGTGACCAACCCTTAGCGCAAGTAGCGAATTGCACACAGGAAAAGTCAAAGCTAAATATCAAGGACCATAAATCCAAACAGATGTATCCTCTTTTCAAATACGAAAATTTGTTGGATATGACTTTTTATCACGTGACTTGTGACGTCAACTTTGTCTATACGACACCGGTACAAATACTTAGTTTGGCGCCGTTTTACTGGTGTGCTGTGCCTCTGTGCACAAATACTTGATTTGTGCACAGAGGCACAGCACACCAGTAATGTCACTTTATATCCATTAAAAATCTTGTTAATTATAAACTCGACATTCACTTATTTACTTACTAACTACTTTCGTTTACACAAAGTTGACGTCACGTGATAAAAGTCATCGTAAGAAGCGTTTTGGCGGTAAATTCAAAACAACGAAAAATTAATTTGGTTTAAATCGTTTTTAATTGAGAAAATGGATAGAAATCAATTTATTTTTATTTTTCTGTTAAATATCTCGTTCCAATCTTCAAACTAGAATAGTTTTTGAAAAATTGGAAAATACCCTATTCGGTAACTTAACTACTTCTGGTTTCACGTCGAAATTACGTCGAAACAATCTAGTAACTTCCTGACCAGTTGTGACTAGAATATTTTCTCTAAATAAAAAGACATCTTCTAATTATTTACCAATTTTATGGTTCATTTTTGGTTCTATGTCATATATTTAGTATTAAATCTATAATAGCAAAAGCTTCCAAGCTCTGGGAATGTAAAAATTGTAAAACTTGTTGGTAAAAACTATTGTTTACACTGTACCACACAGGTTAAATTACAATTATATGGAGGCGCATTGATAAACTTCAAATTATTTGAATAAATTACACGATGAAATTCTTTTCCCATTCCATATTTGAACAATAAAAACCAATTATTCTACTATATAAAAATAAGTCGGGTTTTCCTTCCTGACGCTATAACTCCAGAACGCACGAACCGATTTCCACGGTTTTACATTCATTGGAAAGGTCTTGGGCTCCGTGAGGTTTATAGCGTAGGTAGGGTAGGTAGGGTAGGGATTCTGTATGAATGACTATTGGACGGACAGGACAACGTCTGTCAGGTCAGCTAGTATATGAATAAAAAACCTTAACTAACAGTGATGGCTGCATGATATTTTCTTCTTAATATTCTTTAATTTCACGTCGCAGAACGAAAAGCGAACGATTGAACGAACGAATGATTTCTGAGATGTGGTTGCAGATTATGAACAATGTTACCACACAGCAACGTAACTTTAAAACCAAATGTTACTGTGTCGACTGTTCCCCATTTATAGTCGTAGCCACGGAACAAAGTCGACTCACTGACCAAAAAATTTTACTAGAATAAATCAGTGTCGACATGAAAGTGTCGAATTGTTTCGTAACGGCTACCAAAAAGCGCTATAAGGGCCTAAAAAGATTGATATTGAAATGATACGTTAGAGCTGTGGTTTTAGCAAACGGATCTTCGTTAGGCGCTTATATGTAGTTGTGGGTCCTGCAGGCTACGCCAAAATGTATGGGTATGACTTTACCTGCGGAAAGGTTACGTCGTGTTCTTTCCGCATGTAATGTCATTCCCATACATTTTGGCGTGAACGCTATTAACAGAAATGTATTTTGTCTCTAGGCCCTGATAAAAATGTAATTTATGATTAATTACTATAAATCTATGTTAAAAAATAGCGGAATATATCTTCTAGATAATATTATGGCACTGAGACAAAACATTTAAACTTATACGAACATAAACCTCTTAAAATAGTAATTTTTCGAAAATATAATACATTTTCTTACTTGCCTAAGTAGTTTTTGTCGGCCCGCCCCCTCACTAGTATTTGGCTGCGACCGCACCTGCTACGATACACGCTTTTTTTTTTTTTTGGGTGGAACATCATCAAATGACTTCTCCTGCTGAGTAGAGCAGGAGGGCGTGTCAGACTTTACTGACTAAAACCCACCCGTGTTCCCTCAGTAGCCCGTATGCCAGGGGCTGTGGTATCTCTTTCGAACAAACCCGCACCCCTGGCAGGCATCGGCCCTTGCGGACCCCACCAGTGGTTGCTGACATCTTTGACGGCGCGCGTGTGGAACACAACGCGCCGTCCCGTCTACCACTTTTCGGCCGCAGGGGATAGGGAGAGCGGCTGACGCTATACCGACACTCCTCTTCCCCTGCGGCCCACCGCGTCCGCCATCAAACGGTGACGGCCCCGTCCAGGCCACGGAAGGGAAGAGCGCTGCTCAGAAGCACCGGCACTCTTCCTCTACCGCAGCCCGTAACCCTCAGCCGCGACGCCTCCCATTCGACATCGGGCCCACCTCAGTTGCGGTGCACCTCACCGCAACCTACTTTTTGGCCGCTGCGTCAATGGCTTGAAGGCAAAAGCCCTGACAAGCGGCCCCACCTTTGGGTTCCTCTTGGCTTCACCGTGGCTGGAATCCACAGTTACTGAGCCCCCCCGCAACGACAATGTGGGAACCCACTACGCTCAGATTATAGAATAAAGGGATACACGTATAGTACACCCACATTTCGCCAGTCTCCTGTTATAAGGAACGAGCCTATTACCATCAACCGGGCACATATCCCGACACCGTGCTGTTACTGAGAAATTATTTGCTCCGTGGAAATTACAGATAGAAAAACTGGACTGCCTCTTTGGTCTAGTGGTCGCAAGCGGTACTGCTGAGCATGATGTCCTGGGTTCGATACCCAGCAGGCTTAGCATGACGCTTTACTACATCGTCTACATTTCTCGATACAAAAATGTCAACTCTCTATACCAGGGGTCGGCAACCTGCGGCTCGCGAGCCACATGCGGCTCCTTGGATGTGACGCTGCGGCTCTTTAGTTCCATACGCAAATATTATTATCCCTTCACCTGGCGAGTTACCAAATAAAAAAAATTGCGAGTTTGCAAATGACGTAGATTAGGCCACGCCCCTTTTCGGTCACCTTCCGTTCAAACTCCGATGTCACGCAATTGGCTGTTTAAAAACTTTAAGACGGTTATACAAAAAAAAAATCTGCTGTTCCATACATTTTGATCGCGTGGGTACAACCTACTTATTGCACTTTTATATGAAACACCTGATTTTTTTTTTGTATAACCGACGAAAATGCGCTGGGGGTTCTAGAATGATATAATTATGCTGAATTCATGGTTACAGTTTGCGCACTGGTTAAAAACTTATCCTGTGAGTTTGTTTATCCTTTAGTAACTAACTTCATAGGTGTGGGGCATAAGCGAGTAAAAAAGTGATTATCTATTTCATACAAACTTTATTTAAATCAAAAAATAAAATCTACAATAATCCTTTTACTTTCAATTATGTATAGTAATAAAATTTGTTTTTAGCATCTCAATCTATATCATTAGCGATTGCCATAACCCCAGGGGTCAGGTTACGGCCCTTAGTTCTCCAAGGCATTCATACCCTCCATGTTACAAAATTGTTACCAATTTTTTTTCTCAACTTGACATTCTGTCTCTTACAGGTCTTTAAACAAAACTCAATAACTAAACTAGTACATTTTCCTTGATTTCACGATATAAGCGACAGACTGCCAATCTATAAAATCTTTACACAATTAGCTTAACAAATTATATTAAATCCTCTTTTACAGCTAAATTACAATGCATAAATTTTATTTTCAATAAAAATACATATCTCAATATATGAAAGAACACTTTTACCTATGTATTTGTTAAGTCGGTAACAAATGAGGCACTATTATTTTTTCATTTATTATATTAATATGTACATAACTTGGACTTAACTTAACATTACATCTTCAGTCCATTCTTAGGTACATCTATTCAAATCATCTTATGTTGCTGTTCAAAAAATATTTTCATAATATTTTACAGTGTCAACAAAGTTGCATTCATGCAAAACCTTTTTGGTTTTAAATAAATCAATGGTCTCATAATCACATTATTTCGATAGTTAAATTTAAAGTGGAGGTGGATAGTGTAAGATATTATTAATAAATGGATAACTTATGAGGAGATCGATGAACGAATTAACTAACAATGGTTCACCAACAACTAATCCTTAACCGAGGAATATGTTGAGTTTCACTTTTGTGTGCTTGTAAAACTATTTTATGCTAATAGATATGTTCACAGTAAACCAAGTTACCGTCGCTCGTTTGAGCTCTGTCATAATTAACTATTTCGGCACATGTAATTAATCATTCAGTATGACGTCCTAAAATCAATAAAGCTTAATTAGGAAGTACATAAAACAATTCTTTTCCCAAAAGAATAACTTCTCCAATATCTAGCTAAGTTTATATAAAATAGACATTAGCACAATCTAAACAAATAATTTTGGTGTTAACTGTACACAATGTATCTGTACATTTTCCATAATATTTAGGTAGCACTCTTAATTAACGTTATATTTCGAGAAAGCACTCTTGGTATAGTTCCAATTAGGTAATATAATAAAGAATTTTATATAATAAATATGTATACTATCAAGTATATTAACAATTTGTCAAAATGTTTAATCATGTGAATTATAAACAGATATCACCCTAATAAAACACATACTGCAGTGTAAAGCTAAAGTGCCACATGCTCAGATATTACTCATACCACTATCAATTAACATACCATGACTCTAAATTTAACATCAATAGAGTCTCTGATGAGGTGTTCTTGCTTAAAACTTGAAGTTCAAAAAATGTGATCTTATAAAATATCTATAAAAATGTTAACATGTTGTACTCTCGCTTTATAAGGCAGGCTATCTATCTGAAGTTACTACGTAGCCTCTGACTCAACTTCACAACAATGAAAATCAGATTCACATTTCGCCTACGGTTAAATGCATTACGATAGAAGCTATAAATATAGAGAAAATAAATATCTACTAGGGCTAATAAAATCCTCCTGGTCCACGTGGTAAACTTACACGTTAAATATAGAATATACCTTTGTACTATTGTTTAACGTCGACGGCGGCCGCGGGCCTCCGACGACGTAGAGGGGCCCGGGCCAAGTGTCGGGGCCCGGCCGACGTCGCGGGGTCCGGGCCGCCCCGAGCTGTCCACGGACAGAGTCACCCAACTCCACTACCTACTACTGCCTAGCCGTCATCTGCGGCGACGCCAGAGACGGCGATAAAAATAAAAAAATAACAACAGAAAATCAACCGTATACGACGCAGTCATCTTTGGATCCGACATCGGCGTCGGACCGAGGCGCCAGCCCATGCTACTTGGCCAGTCGCCGGCGCAGGCGGTTGCGCAGCGCTAACGCGGGGGCCCAGGGCCCCGTCGCACGCTTTCCCAGAGCGCGCGCGCAGCGCTCGGGGGCTAGGCGGGCCGCCTTGCTGGCACCGCCGCCGTCCTCGCCGCAGCGCGTGCGCTTGCAGCCTGCCTGGTCGCGCGCGGCCCGCACCGGCTCGGCCGCATCGTTGCGCGAGCGCAGGGCGCGGGGGCGGGCGGGCGCGGGCGCGGGTGCGCCGGCGCAGGCTGAGGGCGGCGGAGGTTCAGCCGTGGTGGAGTGCACCTCGGGCTCGTCGCGCGCACTATCCGCGCGTCTCGTGTGCGGACGCGGCTCGGGGGGGCCGGGCGGGGGCGAGGGCGAGGCGGCGGGCGCGGCGCGGGCGCGCGCGCGGCCCCGGGCGGCCCCGAGGTTCTCCTTCGAGCGGTCGGGGGGCGGGCGGCGCGCCACCGGGACCCGCCGCGCCGGGCCCGGGGCGCGCGCCGAGTTTCCCGCCCGCGCGCCTGCCGCAGCCGCCGCAGCCACCGCCGCGCCGCGCAGCTCGCGGGCGTACAGCCCGATGCTGCGTGTTATCTTCTGAGCCAGCGGTGTGACTCCCTGAGCGCCCTGGGAGCGCGTGGAGCGTGTGCCGCTACGTTTCGCCTCTTCGTCGACGGGGATGGGATCGACGGGTGCGGGTGCGACGCGTCGCCCCGAGGGTTTCGCGTCCCCGGGCGCCAACCGGTCGGTTCTCGGCGGCGGCAGAGGTGCAGGGGAGGGTACAGGCGGCGCGCGGCGCGTGAGTATGACGACGCGGTCGAGCGCGGGCGCGGGGCCGGCGGCGGGCGGGCGCGCGCGCGTGGCCTGGCGCGTGTGCGGGCGCTGCGGCGGCTCGGCCTCGTGGTGCGAGCGCAGCACGCGGTCGGGCGCGGCCGCCGGCGGGTCCCGCTTGGCGTCGGTGCGTTGGCGACGGCCGCGCGGCTTCGTTGGGCCCTCTGTGGGTGAGCTCGACGAAACTTCATTGATCTGGATACCACCATCTTCGTCGGGCAAGATTGTGGGCTCTGCAGCGGTCGCGGCCGGTTCGCTGGCGGCGGCGCGCGGCGGGAGTGGCGGACGGCTGGCAATGGTCGCGTCGGACTCCACCTCGACCTCCGGCACCAGGGTGGCGGGCGCGGGCGCGGGCTCTCGGGGCTCGGAGGGTTCCCGCGGCGCCGGACTGCCGGCAATTTCCTCGTGGACAGCCGATAGTGTGTTCACGACGCGGTTCCGATTGAGGAGACGCGCCATGAAGTATGATTCGGCGGGGTTGCCGTAGTTGACGATGGCGTCGTCGTCGGCGTCGGGCGCGTCGCGCGGCGTGTCGGCGTGCGGCGGCACAGACAGGCGCGCGTCCAGCGTGGCGCAGGGCGGCAGGGGCACGTCGGGCGGCGGGGGCGGCGGCGCGGGCCGCTCCCCGTCGGAGTAGCGCGTCATGATGGTGAGCCCGTTCTGCGGCACGGGGCGCGCCTCGGGCTCGTCGGGGCGCGCGGGCGCAGGGGGCGCGGCGGGCGCGGCCCGGGCCGCACTGGAGCGCGAGCGCAGCACAGTGGCGCGCGGCGGGCCCGGCGGGTCCAGCATGAGGGTCACCACGGACGTGTTGTCGGCTCTCATTCTAGTGTTTGACCATCTGTGGGAAAACGGTATGTTGGGTCACCATAACTGTTTCACAGTTTGAACTCATAAGACAGTGTGGGCTTCTGGGACATCAATATGGCACATCAAGCTAAAAAGAACCCTTACCTGTGTGACACTCGTACTAAATCACTTTGGTACATACCTTTCCAAAGCATGATCCACTAGACTTTTGGATGGGTTCAACCAGTCTCTTGGTTGGTTTCCATTCCCTCCCACGAGCGCGGCTTCGTTGTGCCGCTCGGTGGCCTGAACTAGACTGACGGCGCCCTCTGGCGAGATCATATTCCACAAGCCATCAGTGCCGAAGATCAGACACCTGTAACATACCAAAGAATACTCAGATTAATATAAAATACTAGGTTCCGCCCGCGGCTTCGCCCGCGTGGAAGTCGGAAATTATCCCGCAGGAACGTACTACCGGGATAAAAAAAGTATCCTATGTGTTAATCTAGGTTATAATCTGTGTGCCAAATTTCATCCACATCTGTTCAGCCGTTTTTGCGTGAAAGAGTAACAAACATCCATACATACTTTCGCATTTATAATATTAGTAAGGAAGTAAGCATTTATTACTAATAGGACCATTAAACTATTGAAATTTCTCGCCATTTAATAAAATCTATGCTCAATATTATAAAGCTGAAGAGTTTGTTTGTTTGGTTGAACGCGCTAATCTCAGAAACTACTGGTTCGAATTGAAATATTCTTTTAGTGTTAGATAGCCCATTTATCGAGGAAGGCTATAGGCTATATAACATCACGCTAAGACCCTAAGGAGCCGAGCAAAGAGAAAAAGTCACGAATACGAAGTACTCGCACGGGCAGGCGATTCGAAGCGACAGGGTGGGTCGGGGGAGCAAGTTTGACGCGAACGTAGTCGCGAGTAGAAGCTAGTATGTGATAAACCTGAGCTGTGCCTAGATTCATGCCTCCAAGAAGCTTTCTCACTCAAGTGAAGCAACATCTGGATGACCGTTTTTTTCTTTGTTTGACTGTTTTCTAAATATGAAACCTAGCCAGATCGATTTATCACCCCCGAAACCACCTGCATACTAAATTTCATGAAAATCGTTGGAGCCGTTTCCGAGATTCTATTTAATACAAGAATTGCTTGTATTAGATGTTTTTACGCAACAAAGAAATGGAATTATAGCAAACTGGGAATTAAAGCGGATACTCTGATTTAGCATTAGCTTGAACTGATTTTTAAAATATTAACAGTTAAGTTTCTTGCCCATTCTTCTCCATACGAACAACCTTTTGGAAAGGCTACTAGAATGAGACTTATAAATTTCGACAATCAGAAGTGCCTATTATGTGCCTCATCATCATCATCATCATTTCATCAGAAAGACGTCGACTGCTGGACACAGGCCTCCTCCAAAAGGGGGGTTTTGCCATAATCGCCACTCTGGGCAGGCGGGTTGGAGATCGCAGTATGGTGGTAGAATGCATAGAGAACGCTGCTGCCTATTCTCTAGTAAGTCCCTTAGTCGCCTCCTACGACACCCACGGGAAGAAATGGGATGGTGCTATTCTTTACGTCCAACACCAAACGGTAATTATGTGCCTACTTGAAGTAAATGTTTCGAATTTGACTGTTCCAATGAAAACTCACCGAAATTTAGACGGGTCTATAGTCAAAACACCAACATCAGGGTCAGGACTGACTATAAACTCATCATTTTGAGGATTATAACTCCAAAGGTCTCCAAGAGACCTTGCTACGGCTAAGAACGGTATCTCATCCATCGGCGTATTCTTCTTGATTGGTCCTTTGTGCCCAAGACGTGGTCTGTTCCATACAACACGAGGTACGCCAGCCTTCGAGACTACCTTGCCTCCACATCTTTGGATGCGCTCTATTTCTGTTGTGGATTCTGGTTTGTGGTCTGATGTCAATGGTTTTGCAGCCCACTCCTCACAACCTATAAAATTGAATGTATTTATTTATTAAACCATTTATGTACACACTACATAAAAAGACAAGAAGATTAGAACAGAAAAATAAGTACAGAGGTGATGCTTATTTCTAAAGAATTCTCTTCCAGCATACCTGCGATAAGAGAAAAGATAAAGAGATGTAGACAAGGTGTGTAAGGGTAAAAGGGAAAATAAACTACATTTATAACCAAAACCAATAATTCACTACATTAATAAAAATAATAACATGGGAATATACTTAATTATAAACATACACACTTACACCTAAAATAAATATCACTAATATACTAATAATAATAATGTTAATAAATAACAAACCAAACTCTCGGATTTTTAGAGTTACTGTTAAGTAAATAAAACTCGATAGTAGGGAATAATTGTTAATAGTTTATTGATTATAAATCTTGGCTTACATACTATTTTGGGTCTAACACTTTGTAGCTGTGCTACTGTATTCAAAATATCAGACAGCCAATCGGAGAACACTAGAACCAAAACTCAAATCGCTACGGTGTACCATGACCGCGCACCCATCTCTCTCTAGCACGCGCGCGTTGTATAGCGCCGTCTGTACGCACACTATAAATGTTACCGGCACTGGCCCAGTGCCTCAGTACACATTTGCTTGCGAGGTAGGTATGTCGTCGGTGCTCAGATGCAGCCGGCGTGCGCGCACGTAAATACCACGATCCTGTGGTCTGCACATCAGTGCGTGACCGCGCTCCGTCACGGCCACTCGTATGCTCCTGTTATGTAGGTCACTACATTACTCCCCGCCAGCGAAGCGCACAGGTGGTTTTGATGTTCTGCCCGATCTTGTAATGTGAGCGTAAGTGGGTGTATTCTCGTTACTTTCCTCTGTGTTTAGGAAGTAGGCTGGCTTCAATCTGTCTATAGATATATTTGCGATTCTTTTTTCCAACTGCACATTGAAGTATTTTTCGCTGCGGTCGATCACCTTATGCGGACCGCTGTACGTTGGCGTCAAGGGCTTGCGGACTGCGTCACTACGAATATATACGTGTGTACATTTCTTTAGGTCGCCATGCACGAACACCGCCTGATTTGTATTGCTTAATCGCTGTACCTGGGCCTTTTTCAATGCTTCGGTTAGGTGGCTTAAGAAATGTGAAGATGTGTTATTGAAATTTGTGGTGGCGGGCGATTCTCCGTAAAATTCCCCTGGCAATCGTAATGTTTGCCCGTACAGAAGTTCGGCTGTGCTTGTTCCGATGTCGGCTTTAAATGCAGCACGTAAACCTAGTAGTACTGTTGGTAGTTCGTAAGTCCAACTGGTTGAATTCAGTTTTGCAGCTAGTGATGTCTTCAGCGTACGGTGCCAGCGTTCGATAAGTCCGTTGGCTTGAGGGTGATAAGCTGTGGTACGATTTCGTTGAATACCCATGCGATGCATTAGTTTGTTGAATAGTTCGGATTCGAATTGCGTGCCGCGGTCTGTTGTTATCGTTGCAGGGCAACCGAATCTTGCTATCCAGTTTTCGTATAATACATTTGCCACTTTTTCTGCAGTTATTTCATCGATGGGATGCGCTTCTGGCCACTTAGTTGCTCTGTCTATCATCGTCAGCAGGTATCGACAGTTGTTTGATATTGGCAATGGTCCAACAATGTCGATGTGTAGATGTGCTAATCTATCGACGTGTGTGAAACTCGCTATCGGTGCTTTGGTGTGGCGATGAACTTTGACCCGTTGACACTGGTCGCAAGCTCTTGTCCAATCCGTGACATCCTTCTTCATTGTTGGCCAGATGTACCGTGTTGTAACTAGTCGCTTTGTCGCTCTAACGCCGGGATGATTAAGTTCGTGTATTGCTTGAAACGCTTGTTTTCTGAACTCAGCTGGCAAGTATGGGCGAGGTAGTCCCGTTGACAGCTCACAGCTGATTTTTGTTGTGCTTCCTGGTAGTTTAATTCGCTTGAAAACACAACGATCGCTTTTCATAATTTGTGTTAGCTCGGTATCCTGGGTTTGTGCTTTAGCTAACTCGTCGTAGTTGATTGGCGTCGGGCAAGTTATTGCTTCAACTCTTGATAACGCGTCGGCGACTACGTTATCTTTGCCGGATATGTGTTGGATAGCAGTGATGAATTGGCTAATATATTCCAAGTATCTCGTGCGACGCGGTGTTTCGTTCTTGCTGTTTGCAATCAGTGCATTGACGAGTGGCTTGTGGTCCGTGAAGACAGTGACGTCGCGGCCCTCAGCAATCCGACGAAAGTATCGTACAGCCATGTAAATGGATAGTAGCTCTCGATCATACGTACTGTATTTCGTTTGGGCGTCGTTGAATTTCTTTGAGTAAAATGCGATTGGTTTCCATTTGCCTTTAACTTTTTGTTGAAGTACTGCTCCTGCGCAGGACTCGGATGCATCCGTCATCAAAGCAAAGGGTGAACTTGATGATGGATATGACAGAAGAACGGCGTTTTTTATATCCTCTTTGCACTTGCTGAATGCTTGTAATGCTGTCTCGCTCCATTGTATTTTGGTTTTGTCATTTTTCTTCGAGTCATGGAGATAAATGTTGAGCTCTTTTTGGTGGTCAGCCGCGTGAGGAATATTTCCTCTGTAAAAGTTCATCATTCCCAGGAAACGACGAAGTTGTTGGATAGTCTCTGGTATAGGATATGATGTAATGGCTTTTGTCTTTTCGTCTGTCGGCCTTATTCCTTCGGCCGATACTGTATAGCCCAAGAAATCGAGTGTTGACTGCCCAAAAATGCATTTGGCGACATTCAATTGCAAGTCGTTTTCATGCAGCCTCTTGAACACTTCCTCCAGGTCTCTTCTGTGCTCTTCTTCTGTTTCTGATGCCACCAGAATATCGTCGACGAAAGGAAAAACCGAAAGTCCTCGTAGTACGTTGTCGATATGTCGCTGGAATGTCTGCCCAGCGTTCCGTAGACCGAAGCACATCCTTGTGAATTCAAATAGGCCGAATGGTGTAATCACGGCCGTCTTCACAATATCTTCTTCACGATTTCTGACTTGATAATACGCCTTTTTTAAATCAATTATGGAGAAGAATTTCTTCCCTAATAAGTTGTATGTGAAGTCGTGAAGTCTTGGTATGGGGTACCGGTCTGGGACGGTCATTGCGTTAAGTCGGCGATAATCTCCGCATGCTCGGTATTTTCCATCCTTCTTGAGTACTAGGTGGAGCGGGCTTGCCCATGGGCTCTTTGAAGGTCTACAAATCCCTTGCTCGATCATTGCCTCAAACTCTTCCTTTGCTGCTTTGTACTTGTGTGGTGACAGTGGTCTTGCTTTTGCGTACAATGGCCGGCCCGATGTCTCAATGTGATGCTCCACTTCGCTATGACAAAACTTTAGGTTTGGCCTAGTTATGTCTGGATACAATGCGAGCAAGTCGTGATATGGCTGCTGATCGTCCACGGTATTGATGCTGTGATCCGACATTGGTGTGACATAGCCGGTAACAGACAAACTAGTTTGTTTGTCGATTAGTCTTCTCCCATGTATGTCGACTGTGAGTTTATGTTTGTGAAGGAAATCGGCGCCTAATATTGGTCGCTTGACTTCTGCAATCACGAAGCTCCATCGATATGGTCGGCGCAGTCCGATATTTAGTACCATGGATCGTTCGCCGTAGGACGGTATTGATGAACCGTTGGCGGCATATAAGTGACTTGTTGGTTTCTGCTTTTGTTTTTCTGTTCTGCGTGCTGGCAGTACGGAAACGTTGGCACCGGTGTCGATTAGGAAATTATATCCTGATGATAACTCCTTAATGAATAGACGGTACTTCGATATATCGTAAACTTCGGCTCCCGTCGCAGCTGAAGTAGCTTCTAGTTTTCCGCTGGTTTGTTCTTGCTTGCAAAATTACACGGGCTTCGACATCTGTAGGCTTTTGTTCCAAATTTTCTATGGAAATAGCAGATCGAGTTTCGTTTCGTTGATTTGGAACGTGATCGTGATCGCGAGTCATGGTAACGGGGTCGGCGGTACTGGCTTTGGGATCGGTCCGTTTCCAATGCAGCGATCTCTTTCGTTAGTGACTCGATCATTTCGATGATTTTTGAATCCGATGATGTCGATGGTTGTTCTGTTTTTTTGTTGGCGTGGCTGCAGGAACAAATTGAAGTTACTTCCTTTGTTTGCTCGTCCATTTTGTCTGCCATCGCTGCCAGTGCATCTAACTTTGATTCTTCGCTGACCGAAAGTACTGCTCGCGTTGATGATGGTAAATGACTCATCCATAACATGCGTAGTGTGCCGTCGGGTATCATATTTCGTCCTAGGTCTCGCATTCGACGAAGAAGCTGTGAAGGACGCTGGTCTCCTAGTTCGACTTCATTTAGGAGTTTCTGAAGTTGTTTGCTGTCGGATTCTTCATACACTGATAGCAATCTTTTCTTCAGTTCTTCGTATCTTCCCGTGTTAGGCGCTGACATAATTATGTCGCTGATTTGTTCCACGTCTATTTTCTCCAATCGCGCAACGGCGAGGCCGAATTTGTTTTCATCGCCGAGCTTCTGGTTGGTGAGCATGGTCTCAAATTGGGCGAACCAAAGTCGGGGCTTGTCTCTCCAGAACTGGGGTAAACGCGCCTTGACTGAGATCGTTTCGACATCTTCTTGGCTCAGAGATAGTTTTGGAGTTTCTTCACTTGTCGACGCCATGGTTGCTCGGCGGTTCTTACGTCGGGGTCACCAATTTAGAGTTACTGTTAAGTAAATAAAACTCGATAGTAGGGAATAATTGTTAATAGTTTATTGATTATAAATCTTGGCTTACATACTATTTTGGGTCTAACACTTTGTAGCTGTGCTACTGTATTCAAAATATCAGACAGCCAATCGGAGAACACTAGAACCAAAACTCAAATCGCTACGGTGTACCATGACCGCGCACCCATCTCTCTCTAGCACGCGCGCGTTGTATAGCGCCGTCTGTACGCACACTATAAATGTTACCGGCACTGGCCCAGTGCCTCAGTACACATTTGCTTGCGAGGTAGGTATGTCGTCGGTGCTCAGATGCAGCCGGCGTGCGCGCACGTAAATACCACGATCCTGTGGTCTGCACATCAGTGCGTGACCGCGCTCCGTCACGGCCACTCGTATGCTCCTGTTATGTAGGTCACTACAGATTCCATAAACCTTCGAGCCCTCTCCGCAACCGAAACCTATAAGTATTTGGGTATGTCGGAAGCGTTGGGCATCAATGTTACTGACATGAAGCAATCGTTGAAGGAGCGCTTCTTTGGCCGCCTGAAGAAAGTATTTAATAGTCTTTTATCAGGCGGAAACAAGTTGCGCGCCTTCAACGGTTGGGTCATGCCGGTCTTGATGTACTCTTTCGGCATACTCAAATGGACTCAGACCGAACTCGACGCCCTGGATAGGAGGGTCCGTACGCTGCTGACTGCAAATCGAATGCATCACCCACGGTCATCGGTAATGAGACTGTATATCCCGCGAAAGTGTGGAGGTCGAGGGTTCTTAAACGCTAAGACCCTCCACAATCGGACAGGACTATTGTTGCCAATAAACCTGATATAGTGGTGGTGGATCGACTAGAGCAGCGTGCAATGATCGTTGACATAACGGTCCCGCATGACGGGAACCTCGTGAAAGCCGAGAAATATAAACAAATCAAGTATCTTGACTTGGCTCGCGAGGTTGTCGACATGTGGGATGTGGACTCAGCGATCATTGTACCGATAGTCGTTTCAGCCAATGGCTTGATAGCCAAGAGCCTCGACCAACATCTGAGGAGGCTCTCGTTGGGCAGCTGGGTCAAGGGCTTGATCCAGAAAGCGGTACTCCTGGACACGGCTCGTATTGTCAGGAGGTTCCTCTCTCTGGAGCCCTGACCGCCGGTAGCTTGGACCCTGTTCCCGATACCGGTGGGATACTATTTTTTATATTTTTAAATATTTTTATATATTTTATATTCTAATATTTAAAAATGTAATTTGTATGTGTTTATTGAAATAAAGGAAATAATGTTAATAAAATAATACATACACAACTATAACGAACGATGAATTCCCAATAAAGGCTGAATTTAAAAAAATTGTCAGAGTAGGTTGAGTAAGGAAGTAAGCCTGCGTTCCCAAGAGAATAACAAAATCACGGCAGGATTTTTCCTGGATTTTCAATGCACTGCTTAGCATCGAGAGTGCAAAATCTTACAGTGTGTTTTTCGACACACTGGAATGCAGCACTGTAACATTCTCAACGCTTGGCTTGACACCAACGTTTGAATATCCAGTGAGTGATTAAATCTTGCCCCAATATTCTAGTGTGAACATGGGCCAAGATGGGCCCGTGTCCGCAGCATCACGTAAAAGCGGATATTTTGCGTTGGTTATGTATATTCGCCACAAAAAACAAAATTGCATTTTTAGGGTTCCGTACCTCTAAAGGAAAAAACGGAACCCTTATAAGATCACTTTGTTGTCCGTCCGTCCGTCCGTCCGTCTGTCAAGACCGTTTTTCTCAGGAACGCGTGGAGGTATCAAACTGAAATTTCTATATGATACTTAGTTCTACTGTCCCTGGAAGCTGTAGAAAAATCAACCTTCTAAGTCAACGCAATCAAAAGATACAGCCATTTAGGCCGCAAAATTCCGCAAATTTTCGAAACTCGCACGGGAATCAAAACCTACAGGGTACTTCCCGTGAACTTAGAATCTTGAAATTTTGTACGAAGTCACGTCTTATAGTACAGATATAGGAAAAATTACGAAAACCGAAATTTTTTAGTTTCTTCATATAAAAAAAAAAATATTTTTGACAATTTTGAACTTTTACTTATATACCCACAGGTTTGTACGGAACCCTCGGTGCGCGAGTCCAACTCGCACTTGACCGGTTTTTTTTTTATTATGCTTGCGCAAATATACAGTGGTTTCTTTTTGGTTTGGATGTTTAGGTGTTCAAAGATGACATGACATGTTACAAAGATCATGTGTAACTGGCTAAACCACACTTATCCAATTAGACATGATCTTTGTAACATGAAAATACAAGGCAGGCCACCAAACAATGTCAAAAGTAAAAAATTTGAAGCCTCTCTCAAAGGTCTTCCCAAAACACCCCAATATGTGTTTAGCGTTTATTTACCCCCTTATTCATAAACATTACTTAAAGTTAAGTAATGATTACCATCTGTTTAACCATACATTTTTGACATTTACACATCATTTAACTTTAATCATTGTTTATGAATATGGCCCTTAAAGTTTAGGAGCTAGACAGCTTTTAATTATTTTTAGGAAATTATCCCTTGACTTCAGTTTTCCATTTTATTCTTTCTGTATCAAATTAGAAATCCTTAAATTATGGTATACAATCGATTCAAGATCGAAAAACATACAATACTTTATCCAAATGTCTAGAAAAGTACTTATTATTTGTATTGGATTTGAAAGCTGAGCATTCATGGAAGTTTTTTTAACTACTTCAGGGTCATTGCCCCATTTTTAAGACTAAAAATGTAGAAGGATTCTTGGGGAGCAAAAATTGTACCTTTGAGCTGAATTTTAATCACTGGGTGATGTTTAAAGACGGTATTTCTTATCAACCGTAGACCTTAATTTATGAATTTGCCAAATAAAATATTTAAAAATTGCAACAGAGGAAGAGAACAATAAAAGGTCTGAAGTGTGAATTTTATAAAACTTATTAAAAGCTGTCTAAAGCTTGAAACTAATAAATAATCGCTGAGAATGGACATGAGGGAGCTTCGGGAAACCCTTGGGAAGAAGTTTCTTGAACTTTGCTTTGGACCTTGTTTCATGGGTCATACTGTAGAATATCCCTTCTTTTCATAAATGCAAAAATCTTGAGAAATTGTGTACAAGTTTTTATGGTTAATTTAAATCCACTTACCATCTTTTTGGTAACCAAGTACAATAGCAGAATCCCCGACATGTCCAATATATATTTTTCCACGGCGTATAAAAGCTATGCTTGCGGTTGTACCTGCCGTGCTTGGTAACCCTGTTACAGTTTTTGGCCATTTTTCTGTAATATAACAAAAACATTGTGTAATTAATTTTTATGTCATATCTGGTATCTGATAGGCCTAACAAAATATTAATTTGAGATAATAGCCACTGTATAATATTAAATAATATGTGCTTTTATTTTACGTTTTTTAGGTTATGATTTATGCTGTATTTTCTTCATTAAAAACAGCTTGACTATAACAAAACTGTCAAGTTACATGGCAATATTAAATATCCAAGTAAACTTGATAGCTATTTTACTTATGTACTAATGTTTTGAGTATTTTGCATAACTGCTCTATTTGGCAGCTACCTTTGTTAGAAATGTCCTTAAAATTTAAATTGTTAAAGGTATTTATTTTATTCTTATACGGAGTTTATAAAACATGATGTGGGCTGTGGACAAATGAAAGTACATATTTAATATTGATCTCGTCTTCACCATCTCCATCAGTCCAGCGCTGGGCAAGTAGACATAAACATCTCTGAAAGATTTATTGTCAAACTCTCTGCAGTGTGAAAGTTGTTTGGCGGGCTGTATAAATTGGTGGAGTAGGTAACTTTGCTACGTAAGAAATTGTTTTTCATTAAGCTGTCTCCAATATTGTAGTTTCCTTTACACAAAACTTCTATGACTATAGATCCAAAACAGGACAATGTTTAGTCCTAATAATAACATTTCAGACATTAGATTCTATGACATAATATTCTAGAAGCTTTCCAAAATATCACTATTTGATATGCAAATCAATCTTGTTGATATAGGTGGTATAAGCAAACAAGTGTCAGGTTTCCCAGTAAGCTATCATTGAGGTTGAGCAGTGCTATAGTTGTTCAGAGGTACAATAATGACCTTATACATAACATTTTCGTAGGAGGAAACTTGAGCCAATTTAAAAACTCAAACTGGTAAAACTGCTTTCACTTGGCAAAGTGAGTGGGATTCCCAAAAAACTTTATCAGGGTAATTTATTTTACTTGCTATTATCTAACAAAGCAATAGCACGGACAGTAACGACAATGACCATTCGAAAAACTTCTGTAAACTCAATGTCAAACCACTCAAGAAAAAAATATGAATAACTTCAACAAGGTCAAGCTAAACATTTGGTACAATCACTTAGAACTCGCCTTGGGCCTAGACAAAGCAGAGTTTTAGTACAATACATCGTAATTAAGTTAGTTAATAACGTGAAATTTGGTGTTTACCTAACTCTTTCCACATGTTCAAGTGGGTCAACATGTAACCATTTCTGATTGCTTTGAGAACATCCTCGTCGTTGTCCGACCAGAACTGCCTCTGCTTCACAATAGAGTCCATCAAATGCTCTTTCGCAAAAGCTGCGGCCTCGCTACCGCCATGGCCATCATATATCCCGAAGAAAGCATACTCCAAATCCCTCTCGTCTTCAGTTTGTTGATAAGCAACGGAAAACAAGTCTTCCATATACTTTCTCCCGCCTTGGCTGCAGTGGCCAGTTACACGTAAATTGACACCAATAGACGCAGGCATTTTAAAACTACAACACTACAACTTATATTAACAAAATATTTACGATTTCATTGTTACACAAACGCTTCTTTCCTGTACATTTTGCATTTGCAATTACGAATTACGCGAGTCGCGACTGACGACAGATCACGTGGACATATTGATCACTACGCGTGCCCAGTGGTTTACGAGAAGTTACATGAGTAAGAAAGAGACAAACAAATATTTGTCACCGTCTCTTTGCATGAAATAGACGCCATCATTCTTTCCGCCATTTTTGTACAAGCTCACGTTGACCTTCTTTTAAAAATAATTATTTCACTGTTACCAAAATATTCCACATGAAATTATAATTATTCGATAAATATAAAATACAAGTATATTTATTTTTAATATTAGTCCAAAATAATAATTATTCGATTTTTAAAGTAAAAAGTTGGTTAGCCATTCTTGTAGCACTATGAAGGAAACCTTTACGTTCAGAAATGAAACATTAATGTTTCGTTTAGAAATGCCTCAACTGCTACTACGGTGGTGACCTCAGAAATTCAGAATACAGAGAAAGGGTGACACGCAACATTATGTTCCACAACGTTGTGTTTAACCGTATAGCTTGGAAGCGCTCCCAACTAGGTCGTATGTTTGGGATACGAACCTACCCAGTGGTCAACTGAGCTTCATGAGCTTACGAGTATATAGGATAAATGCTCTAAACTCACTAGGCTCGGGCCCAACCCCGATCCATCCATAGGATGCAAACCCCCCAAAACCGTTTCCTTCGCCATGCCACAGGCTCCCCATGGTACGTTCGGAACGAGATCCTCCATCTCGATCTGAGACTGCCCAGGATAGCTCAATTTCTGAAACTCAACTCGAAGCGTTTCTTCGATAAAGCCGAGATACATCGCAATCCCTTGATTGTGAAGGCCGCTAGTTAAGTCCCCAGTAGAATCCGCCGGCCGAGACATGTCCTTTCCGACCCAGATGACCCCATTACTGTTCTCCAAGACAAGAATAGGGCCACCAGTACACACAAACACAAACGACCGTCCTTCCGACCTCGCCGCCGAGGTCCTCGCTCCCCGCGAAGACCCCTGAGTAACGATGAGACCCCCGACCGTCTTGCTCGTTGATGTGCCAGCCCGCGCCGCAGCTGAAGAGTTAAATTCCCCGAATGCTAATAATCATGAAAATATTTTGATCCAGCTTGTCCCCACTAGCCTTCTTTCTTATATCTATGCCACTAGCTGTCCCCCCCCCCCCCGCCAGTGACGCCGTGAGCCGAGGTTCGTACCCCACACGGGGTGCCCTCAGCGTGCAGTCGCTTTAGGTTAAGTAGGTTTTATGCCCTGGCTGGAGGCTTTTAGTCTAACTAAAAACGCCTTCACAGGAAAGTCCGGTTAAGCCTTACAGCATTTATGGTTAAGCAGTCACGGCCTCTCAAGGTAACTGTGAGATGCCATTCACAAAAAAAAAGAGGCTCGGGACTTGAATAGGGCGCCGCCGCGCCCCGCCCCGAAACGAGCGTCGAAATATTTTGCACGTTGCGTCGAAAAGGTAAGATTATTAACTTTCAACCATTGCTAGAAAAATAAGAGATACTTTTTATAGACTAGAGGATGGTAGAGCCAGTAAAGCGAGCTCTAAATTTTTTGCACTCAGCATTATTTACATATTTTTTAAAATAGGTATTTATACATAAATAGGTATTACTTTGTCGACCTATTGCCGTGTGAATATAAAACTGCGCCCGTGGTGAAACAATATTTGAACAGCCCTACACAAGATGTTTCTCATCATCATCAGCCTATAATGTTCCCACTGCTGGGACACAGGCCTCCTCTCTGTGAGAGGGATTGGGCCGTAATCCACCACGCGGGCCCAGTGCGGGTTGGTAGATGTCACATGTCTTTGAATTTTTGGGTCTAGGACATGCCGGTTTCCTCAAGATGTTTTCCTTCACCGTTTTGAGAGCAGTGGTGATGTAATAATTTACACAAAGTAAAGCGCCTGTCTGGGTTCGAACCTACGACCTACAACTCGTAAGTCGCGGCCGTTACGATTTGGCCACCACTGCTCTGATCAGCTGAGTCCGTTGAGTCCGTTCTAAACTAGTCGGTGCAGGCTTTGCGCAGCGGACTCTTTTCAATTTCTTTTTACTCGCTCAATCCGCCCCGCTCAACACTTTCTGTGTGGAAACGCTACTATGTAAATTGTAATTGCGAGTTGAGCGGAGTCCGTAAGTACTCCGCTCCGCTCCCTAGAACTGAGCGAGCTCATTTCTACTCTTTCTACACGCTCGGCTCTTTCCGTCCGAATATTTGTTGGTGGAAATACAAGTATGCAGTTTGCGTTTGCGAGTTTAACGAAGTAGTTAATGGGTCCGTTCCGCTCGCGGTGGAAACCGGGCTATATAGTTTCGCCATGTCCGTCCGTCCGTCTATCCACAGCTTAGCTCAGAGACTCTTATTACTATAACTCGAAAGGTTTAGGTAGAGAGCTGTAATTTATCATGGATATACATATTGGTCACGCTGACAAAGTGGTAAAATAAAACCGATTTGTTTACGGTAGCCTCTATGTGTGACTCCTTCCAGCTCTTTCAACCTTAGTGCGGACTTTATAGTCGGGCATCCAGTACTTTGGCACAGTTTGCGTCAGCGCCTCTACTTGGCGACCAACTCTTTTAGGTAGGCAGGGGCTTAAGAAGGGACCCCTGCGGCTGCATCACTTGCTGTTGCCACATCGTAGGCGCTTTGGAAGCAAACGGTGATATAATCCTCCCGTCAACGTCCGCGGTAGTGACGATGGGCCAAGTCGGTGTGGCGGTCTCCATCACTTCCTTAAACTACGTCCAATCCGTTTTTCGTCGTGGCGCTGGAGGAGATGGTCGGGTCAGCATTTCTGATAAGACGATGAGGAGGTTGGTGATACAACTGCATATCGTTTAGTTAGCGTATAGCGAAATAAGCGAAAACTGTATTTCACTCTATCTTTGATGCCATTCAACAACTTGCACTTAATTAGGGTTCATAGACTACTATTTATACTAGAGATTACGTTAGTTGGCACTCTAATGATAACCGATTATGAAGTTTTTAGCTTAAAGATTAGCGTGTTTTTCTTGGGCAAATGTTATAAATAAGGTGTCTCCATTACGAATAACAGAGCAGCAGCTGAGGGTCCAAGGTGCTGTGTAATTTGTAATTTCACCTCTAGGAGCCAGAGATGCAATGCTAATTACAACAGATAATCAGAATCATTTTCAGCTTCTTAATTTTTACCCGACTACAGCCAAGCAAAAGGGTTATGATTAACCAGTCTTTACACAGAACAGTTAAACTGTGAGTATGTATGTAGTGTTCATCTGTTCCTTCATAACTTCAAAACTATTTTTCATAATTTGACAAACGAGAAGTGTCTCTAGGGGAAAAATGTACCTAATGTAGGTACTTAATAAAAAACAGTACACACGGCTACACATCAAGCTATACATTTCCAGTTTACGCTGATCTCGCACTGCAAGGAAATCCTGTACAATGCGAGATCAGCTTATACTGGAAATGTATAGCTTGATGTGTAGCCGTGCGTACATTCGTCAGTTCAACAGTAGTCAGCAATTATAATTAAGCTTTATGGCAAAGTGGCATGTGGCATACGACTACGGCTTTCGGTTGAGAATAGTTTCTACTTTTTCAAATCAAATAATTTATTTGCACAATACAGGTTCAGAGGAAATTATAAAAGGTTCATACGCAGAGTTGCCACCCGTCCCGATTTTGCCGGGACAGTCCCGATTTCGAAGACATTGTCCCGCGTCCCGACGGCCTGTCGATTTTGTCCCGATTTTTGACAATATGCGACAGGCTCAACCAATTCATTCACGGGTACCCAACCCAGTCACGCGCCACCGCGTCATCTACCGCGCGCCGCATGTACCGCGTTCGTTTTCGCCTCCTCCCGCGCGCGCAGTAATCTGTGGACTCTGTGGTTGTACTTTGCGGCGAGTTTCTTTCTTCGTTGAGCTGAGTGAAAAAATCACATTCGTTGGAGTTTAAACAATACATACTTTTAAAAACATTATGTATTGTTTCTCGTGCTTTGAGCATTCCTCCTTCAAATGCGTACGTTGGGTGCGTATTTTCACAAATGACCATGAAATGGTCTAATATCAGAAATCGTTGCTCGGTAGATTTGATAAAAGCAGAATTCCTTTTTTTTTTTTTTGGGTGGGAAATCATCAAATAACTTCTCCCGCTCTGGGTGGAGCAGGAGGGCGTGTCAGACTTCTACTGACTAAAACCCACCCGTGTTCCTTCAGTAGCCCGTATGCCAGGGGCTGTGGTATCTTTTTCAAACAAACCCGCACCCCTGACAGGCATCGGCCCCTGCGGGCCCCATCATTTTTTGTGCTGACATCTCTTTGAGGCGCGCGTGGAACACAACGCGCCGTCGACTTGGGCTTGGTCCTTACCGGACAGCGAGCTACCCATTAGCTCGCCGTCCGCAAGCCCATGCCTACGGTGGCCGGAAATCGGCCTGGGATTCCCGACGCCCAGGGCGTCTCCGTATCCTGCGGCGGCTAGGGTCGCGAGGGCACATATGCTGCCTCTCCCTCACGTGCGCCGCCTCCCTCTTCGCGAGCATTACTGCTTCGCTGAAGGAGGTGACGGCTCCCCATGCCCTCTCGTCCCGTACCATGGCCTGGACCAGGGCCGGACGCGAGAGATCGCCGCCGCCGATCGCCTCCACGAGGACACGGCGGTGCTCCACCCAAGCAGGGCAGACGGCCACCGTGTGCTCCACCGTGTCCTCAGGGCGATCTTCGCAGTGGAAACACCCGGGCGTTTCCTCCCGCCCTATCCGAAACAGGAACCTCGCGAAACAACCGTGTCCGGTGAGGACCTGCGTCAGGCGGAAGGTGAGGACGCCATGCCGCCTCTCAAACCACTCCTCAAAGAGGGGACTTACCGCCGCAATCGTGGCGTGCCCAGCACTGGGTTGCGACAATCGCTCTCTCCATGTCACCATGAGATCCCGCCGGAGCTCTGTCCGCTGTGCCGCGATTTCCTGCGGCAGCGGAGTTACGCCCCGGCGTTTGGCCTCCTCGCGCCACTCCCATATTTGCGCGAGGACCTTTGCCTCCAGATCCCATGGCGGTAATCCGGCAAGGAGGCCCGCCGCCTCGCCGGAGATCGTGCGATATCCCCGGATCATCCTGATCGCCATGACCCTATGGGACGCCCTCAACTTGCGAGCTGGTTGGCGCCTCAATGTAGGCGCCCACACCGGCGCCCCGTATAGGGCCATGGACCGCACGATCCCCGCGTAGAGCCTCCGGCAGGAGGCGTTTGGCCCCCCTAGATTGGGCAAGAGCCGCTTCAACGCAGCCCCGGCCCACTCCAGTCTGGGAGCCAAACGGCGGAAATGCTCCGCGAAGTTCCACCGGCTGTCGAGGACGAGTCCCAAGTACTTCATCGTCGACTCGACGCCGATGTGAACCCCTCCCACCGTTATCTGGGTCGCTAAGTCAGCCGCCGCCTGGTACGACCTCCCTTGCGCCAGGACCAGCGTGTCGTCAGCGTAGCAAACCACACTGACGCCGTTAAGGAGGTCGGCGCGCAGCACCCAGTCGTACCCGATGTCCCACAGATGCGGCCCCAGGACCGATCCCTGTGGGACACCGCACGACATCTCTCGCCGGTTCCACTCTCCGAGGTGACCGGGGTAGATGTCGGCCCTGTCCGTCAAATAGGCCTCGACCACACGACAGAGGTAGGTCGGCATC
The DNA here is from genome assembly GCA_949987655.1 of Polymixis flavicincta. NCBI lineage: Eukaryota > Metazoa > Arthropoda > Insecta > Lepidoptera > Noctuidae > Polymixis > Polymixis flavicincta. The sequence continues at coordinate 10,454,238 of OX465190.1, read as the reverse complement.
CGGTGATACCGGAGTGCCTCCCTTATGCAACTCCAGGGCAGGGTGTTGAAGGCATTGGCGATGTCAAATGACACCACCAAGACGACCCCACCCCGGGCCACAGCATCCCCCGAAAGCAGAATTGCTAATTTCTTTGAATATGCACATGTCTTGTTCAGACTTCATACATAAATACAAAAATGATATAGATTTACTAAAAGCGGCTCGTAACAATAAGAAATACACATGGAAAAAATAATTACATAAAATAAATACAAATATAAACACAAAATAAAATTTCATTTTCCTTTGACTGTCTCATGGGTAATTTTTTTTTTCACCTAACTCCGAACGTCTCGTATGAATGCCCGATCGTCCCGTTTTTTTTTCCCCTAAAGGTGGCAACCCTGTTCATACGGTACACTGTATTATAATATAACCATATTATGAGGTGTGCAAATATATTAGGAACATTATGACACAATTATTCATAGGTAGTCAGTTTTCTTATTAGGTTACATTGTCATTGAAAATATACATAGATAGATAAAATATAAATAAAATCATTTTCAACACACAATTAGGCACATAATGACACCTATTATCAAACTGTGACTTTTTCATTAATAATATTCACTAGTGAGTTATAGCTTTTTTTTATTGGTTGAGTTGCTTTGTTCGTTTCGATACAAAAAAGGTCGTGCTCAATAGTACAGATAAATTAATATACCTATTGCTTGCTCATTTCATGCAACTTCGTAATTATATAGATAATTTCAACTTGTACGTTTTTAATAAATAAAACTTTCACTCAAATATTTATTACTTTTGTTTTTTTCTGTAATAAAGAAAACTTTGAATTCCCCATTTTGTACGTGGCTAAAGCCCTATCCGCGAAAAGCGAAAAAAAAAGAAACGTCATTCTTTTAAGCCACGTTCCGAGTTACATTATTATCGATTTGATAACCGCGCTCACACACGACGTCCCGCGAATCGTCATAGATGATTGTGCTGTTTTGTTTTAAGTCACATCGAATCTTTAGTTAATTTAGATTTTTTCTTCTTAGAAGAAGAAAAAATGTGTGGTGTATACAAGTTTAATATGGTGAATATATGTTTTAACGTTGAGTGAACACTTTTATCGCGATCACGAGCGTTCCGTATTGATGACAAGACAGCGCTCACAGCGTTATTTTTCTAATTCGGAATGCGGCCTTAGTATAAAGCGCTTAACCTCTTAAGTGTCGCATGATACCGCATAGGTTCATAAGAGAAAGCGCTCGAAATGTCAACTGAACCGCATAGGTTCACAACTTCACGGTCGCCATTGGACGATGGTATTTTACTTTTATTTGCACATGCAACACGATTCGGCTGTATCATTCGACTAATCGATTCATACTTGACCGGTTTTAGTAACATTTTAGTGGTAACACGAAGAGAACGAACGAAATAAAAATAAAACAAAATGTATCTGTGGTTGTGTGACGCAACGTCGCCATATTTGTCAAAACTTGTTTTGAAACGGTGTTGTTTGTGTAACGAAAAATGAACGCAAGAAGAAAACAGTGAGTAATCTTAGAATGATTTGATACAGAATTACTGAGAACTAAGTGTAGATTTCGTATTGAGTGATAGTTTATCGAAAAGTGATAAATATGTCAGTGAAAAAGTGACAAAAGTTTTACAATGAACTAATTTTGACCCTGATGACCGCCGTATTTGGTAATGTTTTTATGATAAATATTCTTGTTTATTGTTTGAAATGCACATAAGTATCTAGCTTATTAATCTACGAACATAATTTGGCTAATAGCTACTGATTTTAGTGCCTATTGTCATCGTAATCGTATTTCCAAGAGTAAAATCGGCGAAATTCCCGCGTACCATGACATAGCGTTCATGGTAGACGGGAGTAAGTACTAACTGCAAAAAATGTTTACTGATAATATTTATGATATTTTTGTGCTAATTGGATTTTTATTATTTCATGTAGGTACAATTGTTATGTCATGTCTAAGAATGATGAATGTCGAGATTAATGTTTTTTTTTTTTGACTTCAAAATTGTCCTTTTAGAATGCATTAGAATACAAACAATGACAAAATAAAGAGAAAGTAACAGAATAAGTAAAATAACAAATATAATTTTAATAAAAAATAAGAAAAATCGTACTTGAAAATTATAACAGAAATATTTCGTTCGCCGTTTTTTTGCTCTGACGGTACTATGTCGCTGCCCGCCAGTGTTTACGACCGCAGCGCGCGCGCCGGCCGCGGAATATTTTTCGTTGTGTAAACAAATAGTTTTTATGGTGGTTTTGATGGTGGTTTCATAGTAAAATGAGTTGTGTCATTGCCTATAGATATTGTGTTATCGTAATAAAGTTCTTTTTGGTGAATTTGTGTGTGAATTCGTTAGAATTGTGATAAAGTTTGAAGGTTATGTGAGTGAAAATTATCAAAATGGAAACATATTACATCACTGCGAGGCTAGGTCAGTTTTATTTGCTTATTGAATAGTATAACAAGTTCGGTAAACTCATAACGAAGCCAGGAAGGTATAATATGTACCGTGTTAATGCCTGTATATTGACGAATTCTCCGTTTTTCTGAAGGCTTAACCAAAAATCAAAAAGTCTTGAGATTACACCGACATTTCCCGCGTTTGGGTAAACAGAGGCTCGACAGTCAAGAGGTTAATATTTCAACTAGATGATTTCCGAACGTTCTCAAATTTTTCTATCTAGAGTCTGGGGTAGCTTGATGTGCTGGCGTCTGTACTCCAAAAGTCGTCAGATAAGTCACTAAAACATTTTTATCGCCAAATCTTATTTTGTGTCGCTAAGACAAACGAAAATCACCATTTCTAGCGACAAAGTCGCTAAATTGGCAACACTGGTAGTCAGTTTTCCAATGCGCGGCGCGCATTGCGCGGCGCGCATTGCGCGCGCATCTAACAATGGCGATCGGCCTTAAGCGCTTATTACACTTGGCTGAATTTAGGCATCTAAATTCAGAAGCAACTTAAAAGCAAATTAGAAGCTTCTGATTACACTGTCCTAAATTTAGTTACTGAATCAGTTACCAGTTAAAGCGTGACGGAGTTGGACGTGCCGTGTACGTACGAGAATGGCTCCAAATTGTCAAGACACCAAAAAATTGGCCTTTGCGTAGCCCTGGCCGTTGACTCAATTAAAATATACTTCTCACAAAAATTAAGGAAGAAAAAAAAAAATTTTTTTTGGTCGATTTCAATAGGCTGTATCTTGAAGAAAAATGGTCATACAGCAAATTTAAAAAAGCGATTGGATTCCAAATTGTTTCTCGTCAAAACAAATCGAGTAATCGTTCGAAAACTCCTGACAAAACAATTATATTTTTCTCGGCAACCAATGATCGCACAGGAAGTTTGAGGTCAAAAATTTGAATAAATCTACAATGATTAGCAATTGATTTTTCAATACAATATTTTTAATTACTCATTACATGAATTTGAAAAGGCAACAAAAAAAAGGCTTTTCGTACCTATCTAATTTTTTGAAAAATCAGGTGCCCAATCAAAAATAATGAGGAAACCACTAATGTTAAGTACGCCTTTTACAGATCAATCTACCCAAAAAAACCCTACAGAGTATCAATTTAATCCACCAAGCCTTTTTTTATCCCACTCGATTGAATTTTCGAAAAAAATTAAGGCGCATGATTTTTGTTCTGAAAAGCTCACAATTTTTATCAAAATAAAAACAATAGTTTTTAGAATTTTTTCCTCAGTTTTGCATCAGTAATACAAAACAAAAGTGTACGTCCTCAACTCCTCACTCACGGACAGTTACGTAGCGACTGAAGAGTAAAGTCAGTACTAAATGCGATTACACCTTCCTAAATGCGTTTCTAATTAGGCTTCTAAATGATTCAGTCAGTCAGAAACCATCCTTGCTTCTGAATTTAGGATGCTAACTTGCTAATTGCGATTACACTTGACTAAATTCAGTAAGGACTGAATTTAGATGCCTAAATTCAGCCAAGTGTAATAAGCGCCTAAGGCCGATCGCCATTGTTAGATGCGCGCGCATTGGAAAACTGACTACCAGTGTTGCCAATTTAGCGACTTTGTCGCTAGAAATGGTGATTTTCGTTTGTCTTAGCGACACAAAATAAGATTTGGCGATAAAAATGTTTTAGTGACTTATCTGACGACTTTTGGAGTACAGACGCCAGCACATCAAGCTACCCCAGACTCTAGATAGAAAAATTTGAGAGCGTTCGGAAATCATCTAGTTGAAATAAATATTAGTGTTTTTATGTATTTAAATTATAATTAAATACCGCCACTAGCCTCTTATGCCCCTCCCAGAACAAAATCCTGAGTCCGCTCCAGCAGGCTGCATGACGCTTTCTATTTCCACTCTACCGTAGAATAGAAATCGCTTGTCTACATTTCTGGGTACAACACTGTCACCTGTCTACACGTTAACGTTATTTTTGTCTACTCTTCCGTCGATAAAACGCTTCTCTACGGTTCTCGTGCTAATCCTGCTGATAAAATCAGTTTTAGCGACTTTCTGGCGACTTTTGACATTAAGTCTAGCGACTCGAATTTATAGGAGTTGGCAACACTGCTGACTACTTTTTCCCGCCATTGGCAAAAAAAACCCAACTGAATTCGTTTTCACTGTTGAAATTATAGTTATTTGTTCATTAGCATGACTACAAGTACTAGTTATGAAGAAAATTATTTATGTTGTAACACCGCCCGATATAAGATGTGAAGCCCATATCGTTATGGAAAGTTTACTACCTAAAAACTCCAAGGACAAAATGATTTTCTAGTAGGTATTATTTTCTTCACAAGTGTGTTGAAAAACGTCGTATGATACACGTGTCTATTGATGATTACTTTCAGTATACCTAATACAAAGTACTCTGTGATGATTACCGTCCTCGGCTCTCTTAAGACCCTCGCCTTACGGCTCGGGTCTCAATGGCGCCTCAGCGGTAATCACCAACGTTATAGACTTGTACCGTAATATACTATTATTTGCATAATACAGGTTCAGAGGATGTTAAAAAAGGTTCATACGGTACTTATCTACACTGTAGGTATTATAACCATAATATGAGGTGTGCAAATTTAATAGGAACATTATGACACAGTTATTCACAATCAGTTTTCTTATTAAATTACATTATCATTGAAAATATACCTACTTAAATAGATAAATATAAATAAAATAATTTATTTGCTCAGGTTCAGAGGATGTTATTAAAGGTTCATACAGTACCTACACTGTATTAGGTATAACTATAATATGAGGTGTGCAAATACAATAGGAACATTATGACCATTGACATTAATTAATTCACACCCAGTTTTCTTAATAAATTACATTGTCATTGAAAATACATAGATAGTCAATTACTCGCTACTACTTACTTTCTTCGATAGATAATCACGACTTATTTCAACGCACTATCGTACTAAAGCTCCTGAAGCTCAGATTACTATTATCCGAGTCCTGAAGTATAAACCTGTGATGATTTTTCAGCGTGTTATCGGCGATATCGTGTTTTTCACTGTTTCAATGGCGCAGCCATGGGATTAGTTAGTTAGTCTTGCAGCTCCTAAAATTTTTTTTTTTATACATTTTTACAAATTCGTTTTATCATTTACCTGGTACCTACATTTTAGGTCTCGGTAACGCTTAGTTTTAAAGATCTCCGTGGCCGCGCGGTTCTCCGCGATTCAATAGCGCGGCCATGTTAAATCCAAACCAATAAAAAAAAAAAACATTCAAACATTTTAACCATAACTTTGACATTTATGTTTTGGGAATCAGCTTTTACAAAATCTTGGTAGAATTATTCATTGAAACGGACACAAATACTTGAAGCAATTTCATAAGGCCCATTGTGAGTGACCACATTGACCATGTGAGTGAAACCAATGGAATAAATAAAAAACCGATTACATTTATCATAATTATTTACTTTGTTTTGTTTATCATCTACTTACTACTAAATTATAACAATAATCTATTCTTCAGCTACTTCCCATGGTTTTTCTGGCCGTTGAAGATCCCATGGATTAGGTTTCTTGTACACTTCTGGTTCTTCCAACTTAATACCTCCATTTACAACCTCTTTTATGAACCTGTCGACTTTTCCACCTTCGACAGGTTTAATGTCACAGTACATCTCAGAGATACCGCTTTCAAGACAACGTTGTGCAAAGACTTTGCCTAAGTTTATGTAAGCGCAGGTGTCCGTGATGCTGTAAAGTTGTTTGCGTAGTGCCCACTCTGACGTTTTTGCTTCAATTACTGGGCCGTTTACAAAGTGGACTACTTGCGCAGAAACTGTACGGTTACTTGCTGTTATTATGAGCCTGTAAAAATAGAAAAAGGTTAGTTTATCAGTTTGATTTTTAAATTAATTTAGGCATAAGATTTGGGTGATGATAAACACTTTGGGCCAAAAGTTACAGCTTTACATGTATATGAATGCAAGTATATTATTAAATAGCAATGCTTTTTCTTGAACTAATATTATAACTAAGCCACTTTCATAAAATTAAACACTACTAGTCTGTCAAGTTATAATTTGATACAAAGTTGGTTATACAAACTTGTGCCAGAATTTCCTTCCAGGCGCATCTAAGTGGTAACCATCAGGTTTGCGAGCAATCCTTATTTTCTCTAAGTTTCTAGGGTTCCTGTTAACGAATTCAGCTGGAGCTGTAGAACTACATCTAGACAAACTTGGAGCTACTAATAATCTTTTTAGGTTATTCATTTCTAATCAAATTTTCAATGTTTTGTACTTTCCTGTACAAAAATAACCTACAATTTTAACATCTGTCAGCTGTCCTTTGTGTCAAAAAATCGCCGAATGACAGCCGAATATATCCCACAGAAACATCCGGCCTTTTTCACTAGGTTTGCCCTACTTCCGGACCTAATTATAAGAAACCGATTTTTTTTTAAAGTGAGGTGGATGACTCGACTAAAATCCGATGTGGGTCTCTTTAGTAACATGGCAAAATATAATAATTGGCTACTTCTTTCCCAAGTGCACTTTCATAAATACCGGCTGCAAGCTGTAGCTTAAAGACACACTTTGCGTGGGCTCGAACTCACTGGTGGGCCTGGCTAAAAATCACGATGTCTCACCAGGCTTCGTACCCGACAGAGATAGTATCAGTGGTGAGCAGTTAGACTCTAGTCTACACGCACAACGTTATTGAGTGAGATACAGGAGCATTTTTTGCAAAAAAATCGCGAAAAAATTAAGAAAAGTCCTTCAGAAGATCGGGTTTTATGAAAAAACCACTGCATAAATCAATGACCAATAAAGTTTATTGAACTTATTGTTAATTGAACTTTGTCGGTACCGTCTTGGTTTTCGAGATTTTACACTCCTTTTATTACTTAAACACGCTCAAAGTTAGGTTAAATTAGCAAGAAAAACGAATCTTTGTTGGCTCATAACTTTTTAATAGCTTTTTATTTTAGTATTCTGTTTCCGTACAGATAATAATAATAACGAGACAAAACCATACCATGTTTAATTTTTGATGTATATCATAGTCAGACAGTGGAGTAAAACCCTCCCGAAGTTTGTATGTAAAAAATGTGGACAAGTGTCACCTTAATACCACATTTTTGAAAGTAGCGACTGCATTTTTCACTCCAACAACTCAGTTACTGGATGATTTTTTTGGTCAGACTGTTCGCCAGACATAGCTTTCTGACTCCCCTTAATCTATAAATTACGTCATACAAAATGTTATGGTTTTTTGATCCCCCTATCCTTGTCACTTGTGAAACCCCCTACCCCCTTGTGTGACGTCACATAGTTTTCAATTTATTTGTAGAAGTAGTTAAATGAAAATAGCAGTTTTTCCATTTTTTTAATTTATATTAAAACATTGCTCTCGCCCATGATTTATAATACCTATATAAAGCCCAATATAGATCGAGTTAGTAATATTTTTAAATTCTTGGTTCACTTAAAAAAATTGAGTATTAGTATTTTTGATTTTAACACGTGATGTCAGAAATCTATTGTCCCCTGTCACACAATGTCACATTTCGTAAACCCCCTCCCCACCCCCTTAACGTGTGACTTAATTTATGGATGGCCCCTTACGACCGCGACGGACGGTCTAAGATCTATGAATAACAGCCTGGACCAACGGCCAGATCTCGTTAAGTAATGGATGGTGATGATCTATTCATGAAACGACCACAGCCAGCGTAGCTTTACTTTTGATCGACCATTACAGCTGTTATTATTTAACCACGATTTTAGATCTCTGTTGGAGAGTTTGTTGCGCCGCACGGTGGATCGAAAATCGGCTGTAGAAGACAGGATCTCGATTTCTTAAATGTTATTTTTTTTGCTGGAAATGACTTCTGCTGATCATTACTGTTCTATAAAATGTCATATGAAGTAATTGTGTGCACAAATGGAAGAGTTATAATTTTTATAAGAAAAAAATGTATGGAGCTGACATGAAAAATGAGGATATCTCTGGAATCGCAAGGTTGGCCGTTATATCCTTGCATGCTGTTATAGTACTATTTATTTGTGAATTTTTGACATACTTAATATCGCGGCATGACTTGCGATTTTTTTTTTAAATCTTCAAAATTAACAAAAAAAATAAAAATAGTATATGATACATTTTAATGCTTAAATATGGCTATACCAAGTGTAATTTACAATATTTTTTATGCTTAGACCAAAACATTCTAAGAAATCACAAAGTCGTATTACCTACTTTGTGATTTTCATTTGAAATGACATGGTAATTATGAATTACGTAATACGTAATCTTGTCTAATGCCTCAAGTCCACATTAGCTAATGATTAATAAAACTTAATACCTATATACCTAGTTAAAAGGATACGTACCAAAATAATTTGGGGTACTCGCTAATTTGGCAATTAGTGCAGGATTAACTAAATGAAAGCAAATAGATAAATGTGATACCATCATTAGTCAATAACAATAAGTAGTCAAACATTGGATTCACAACTTCAGTTCATTTAGAGCATTTCTAATACTAACATCTATCACAAATTGAAGCTCTCGTTCCCTCAAAATGTCAAGGACATGAAATTAGTCACAAATTAACGATGACGATGATTGACGGCAAAATTTGTACATATCTGTCTGAAACGAAGTCAAATGCGGCCTGCTACATGTGTTTGGCTAAGCCTACAGAAATGAATAAGTTAGATGTCATTGCGTCAAAAACCATTTCTTCTGGTGTGTATGAGTTCGGATTATCATCACTTCATGCCCGCATTAATGTGATGGAATGTCTTCTACACATAGCGTATCGTCTCGACTTCAAAAAGTGGTCTGCAAGAGGAGAAGGTCATCAAGAGTTATTGCATTCACGAAAAAAACTCATTCAAAATCGATTCAAAGATGATCTCAACCTTTTGATTGACATCGTTAAGCAAGGATCAGGCACAACTAACGACGGGAACACAGCAAGGCGGTTTTTTAAATTTCCTGATAAAACTGCAGCGATCACTGGATTAGATGAAGACCTAATACGCAGATTTGCTGTGATTCTGCAAGCTATCACATCTGGAGAGATTGTAGACGTGCCGAAATTTAAAGAATACGCTAGAACAACCGCTGAAAAATACGTGGAACTGTACGATTGGTACTACATGTCATCAACCGTCCACAAATTGTTGATTTACGGAGGCGACATAATTGCAGAAAATGCTATTGTACCAAGTGGAAGTCTTTTGGAAGAAGCTTCAGAGGCCCGAAACAAAGACTTTAGGAGGTTCAGAGAACACCATTCGAGGAAAAAGAGTACACAAGCATCAAATGAGGATATCCTCAATGTGCTTATCGTCTCTTCTGATCCTCTAATTTCTTCCACAAGACCAAAATTAAATGCCCACAAGAGGCAGACATACTTTAAGGAAACAGTAGAACTACTGAAACTTCAGGATCAGGAAGCTCCGACAGAGTTCTTAGAAGTTATATCTATTGTAGAGCCTGATTCTGAAGTGGATTCTGATGGTGACGAAGTATAAATAAGTTAACTTTAATTGTTTATGTTAGGTTAGGTTAAGTTAATATCTTTTTTTAATAATTTGTTTTTATTTTTAATCGTGCAATAGTTTACCATTTATTGTTATTGACAAATGATCATGTTTATCTAATTACCCTCATTATGGTACGTATCCTTTTAACAGGTATATAGGTATTAAGTTTTATTAATCATTAGCTAATGTGGACTTGAGGCATTAGACAAGATTACATATTATGTAATTCATAATTACCATGTCATTTCAAATAAGTAGGTAATACGACTTTGTGATTTCTTAGAATGTTTTGGTCTAAGCATAAAAAATATTGTAAGTTACACTTGGTATAGCCATTTTTTAGCATTAAAATGTACATGTCATAAACATTTTTTATTTTTTAATTTTGACGATTAAAAAAAAAAATCGCAAGTGATGCCGCAATATTAAGTATGTCAAAAATTCACAAATAAATAGTACTATAACAGTGTGCAAGGATATAACGGCCATCCTAGCGATTCCAGAGATATCCTCATTTTTCATGTCAGCTCCATACATTTTTTTCTTATAAAAATTATAACTCTTCCATTTGTGCACACAATTACTTCATATGACATTTTATAGAACAGTAATGATCAGCAGAAGTCATTTCCACCAAAAAAAATAACATTTAAGAAATCGAGATCCTATGTCTTCTACAGCCGATTTTCGATCCACCGTGCGCCGCACCGCTTCTTCTTTCCAGCTAAAGCACTAATGGTGCGGCTACACCTTCGAGAAACGCTGTTGATTATCGCGACGTTGGACGTTAAACGTAGATGTAGCCACAACTTATCGCGATAATTTTAGAATGGTATTCACTTTGCCATTTGACATTACGAAACGTGAGAATTATTGCGTTAAAGCGGCCACACTAACGTTTGTCATTGTCCACCGTGAGCATATTTACTAGCCGAGTCTTTACCGCGTTGTTTATCGCGATGTTGGGTATTGGCGTTAACCGTAGTGTGGCCACTGAATTTATCGCGTTGATTATCGAATTCTTTACCGCGTTGTTTTTCGCGATGTTGGGCATTGACGTTGACCGTAGTGTGGCCGCAGCATAAGAATTGCTGACATGTAACTTTGACGTTCGAAAACTGCTGATTCCCAGCCTAATTTGAATAAATGACTTTTGATTTTGATTCCCTGTCTAACTGTATGTTATTCTTTTTTAACACTCGCAAATATTATCATTCAATAAAATGAAATAAGAATATCTTGACTGTACCTACATACTTTACTATTATTAATTTCGGTAAATTCTTATATTTTAGTCGATTGCGAATGCAACCGTAAAACCGATAAATGATTAATATTTAATGTCAATGTTTTGTTGATGCAAAAGGCCATCACTAAAAATGACGTACTTTCTTGTATTCACTTCATTCGCCCACCCACACGTTGAGTTTTGATAAGAAAAAGTACAGTTTGTATTTATTCGAGGCACGTTTTGTTACCATATTCACCGCTTTCGGCTATGTGGTGGTCGCCGGAGTTTGTGCGCAACAGCCGTTTCTCTGTGCCAATTATTTAGTGGAGTTGTGTGATTGTGGACGGGCGTGAGCGTGCGAGTGCGAGTTGCATACATGTTTTGTAATTAATTTGTACGCCCACTCCGTGGTCCGCTGTGGTGGTTGCTCAGTGTAAGTGATGGTAGTAGGTTGGAGGTAGGATAAGTGTGGATTATTGTTAAAATGTCGCTGCAGAAGAGTGTAAAAAGTGCGGGAGGAGACAGGAGTGAACAGGGCGATACAACATCGATATGCTCGTCGGTGACGACCCAGCCGGACAGGCACGGCTTCTTCGGAGGTGCTCAGTACAGTCCAGAACCGTAAGTACACTACCAGCATCTTCCTAGTGAAAACTTTTATTGTTGTGTATCCAAACACCATCAACTTAATTAGGTCAGGATCATTGTTTACTATGTTTCAGAGCATAAATAAAACACAGTGTGCCAAAACAATTTGTGCAAAGTCTATTTACACAAACTTTTACAACCCATTCACTTATAGTTTCATGCTGTACACCATTGGCATTATATCTTCATGCCTTTGCAATAATTGAGTGCACATTAAAGTCAGCACTAATTTGGAGAAACTAAATTTTAGAGACTTTCATTTTTACTCATTCCTATTTTCCCAAAAAAAATCTATGAACAAAATTTTTTGGGAAAGAAGGAATTATTAAAAATGTGGAATACTATTTTAAATGCGTAATTTAAAACAACTTTTTAAACTAATTTTGTGCAGATACACAAAGGTTCATAGTTGAAGTAAAGATTACAATATTTTTACTCAACATAATTCTTGCCGTAAAAGTGATATAAAATATTTTTCATACATATCAAAAGCTGTTCAACTGCGCTGTGTCATGTCCAATCAATGTTATTAAAAGGATATTATATTTCAACTAAGTGTTGCAAATGGCTAACGCCCCACTATCACATAACAGTGACAAAATCACTGACTCATAGAGGATATTAAATCATGTAAACCTGATTAGCTGTATGTGTGTGACTTATCAAGGGATATTAATAAAAAGGTTTCATTTAGGAATCTGGGCCCTTGACTTGTTTAGGACATACCTACATAGTTTTGAATTTTCTGTTGGCATTACTACTATTTAACCAAATATCGAGACTAATTAGGTATTTTTATCATTCCTGTTAAGTTAATGCACTAGGTACCATAGAGCAGAGCTTCCTAATTTTATTTGGCCATGGAACCCTAACTCATCATAGTTTTTTTGTGGAACCCTAGCTAGCTATGGGGAATTTGCGCTGCTAAGTAAGCTCAGAGTGTCATTCTACACAAGGGTAACCCTGAGTAGGAATGAAATTGTAAAAGCTGTGTACCGTGTTGTCCATCTTACAAGAGAGGCTAGAGACTTTTAATATAGGTATATTTTTAGTTATTGTATTTATTGTATTTCAATTTTCTATGTCATTATGTTGTTGTATTTATGAGTGTGTTTGTATGGTATGGGTCTAATTGCCTGAAAATAAATGATATTTAATTTAATTAATTTCCGTGGGATAATTTATGAACACTATGCGGGCGAAACCGCTGGCAGAAGCTAGTAAATAATAAATCAGCTTGTGTTGTTCTACTGCACGCAAAGGTTTCCTCTTTCTTTTTCCACTCAACTTGATCCAGCGGTGATCTGGACCAATATATAACTTAATAAATTAACGACAAGATATAGAGGAGGAGATTGTAGACCTTTGTTCGGCAGTGAGACGTTGGGACAAAAAACAGCAACAAAGAAATAGGATAATAACTTATAAAAAAAAAAAAAAAAAATTGCTTCTCTCCATAGGAAGCATGTACAAGCATACATATTTCTATCAATGTTCTCTTAAAGAAAAACCCCCGACCCAAACAAAAACTCTAAAAGTAATAAATAATATTTATAGGCCTTTTGATTTGAACGTAATATTTTGATCAGGGCATTGTCAAGTCGGGGGACGGATAAGCCTCTGTTTGGCGTTTTCATTGACCGTCCCCCGACTTGACAATGCCCTGATCAAAATATTACGTTCAAATCAAAAGGCCTATAAATATTATTTATTACTTTTAGAGTTTTTGTTTGGGTCGGGGGTTTTTTAAATTTTTAATTTAATTTTTATTTCTTGCTTTTTAAACTTAATGTCTCCCTTAAATCACCATTTATCTATAATCTATTCATTGAGACCTTTTCAATGAGCCCAAACACTATACTTCTGCTGTTTGTTGGTGAATAACTTGGGTTTCCTGGAAATTCCAGGTGTTGCTCCAGCATCAGTTCAAGGTTATTTTATTCGTCTAATATCATTGAAGTAATAGAATCCCAAATTTTGAGTTGATCAGAGGCTAAAATCCCTTTTTCAACCAGAAAAGAGCTGATAATCATCAAACGGCTGAACCGATTTTGATGAAACATATCTAAGAACACTCCCGACTAATACACCTTTCAAACAAAAAAAACTAAATCAAAATCGGTTCATCCGTTCGGGAGCTACGTTGCCTCAGACAGACACACACACACACACACACATACACACACAGACACGTCAAACTTATAACACCCCGTCGTTTTTGCGTCGGGGGTTAAAAAAGTCTAAGTAGACATAAGTAAAAATATTCTACCACCTGCAGGCTTAGTACGAGACCCGTAGAGAAGGGTTTTGTCGACGGAAGAGTAGACGTTTCCGTTTAGACAATTGACAGTTTTGTACCGAGAAATGTGGACAAGCGATTTCTATTCTACGGTAGAGTAGAAATAGAAAGCGTCATGCTAAGCCTGCAGAAATCACATTGTAGTTTTACTGCACTGTTCAGTAAAAATAATTGAAATTCATAAATGTGCTTACTACTTCATTACCAGGCACTCATAAAAAGCAAGAATACTTAGGCGTGAAGCATTTTTAATTAGTCTGTCTGTTAGTGTTTCATTTCATTGTAACACACATTCAAAGTTACCTACTTTGGTTTAGTTTTTGATAAAATACACTCATTGACGTTGAGTTCCGAACACCAGCCCGTATTTCCTATTACCTATAGGTATAATTTTGTAATAGCTTGCGGTTAACATACCTATCTATCTGTATTTGTAATTCAGGATTGAACCATTTACAAATGGATATAATGATTCAATATTATAAAATGTAATTTTTTCAGTTCATCACGCTTTTGTTTTCTATTCTTTATTGTAGACTAGCTTTTGCCCGCCACTCAACCCCCGTATTGTTTTTTTTTTTTTTTTTGGGTGGGAAATCATCAAATAACTTCTCCCGCTCTGGGTGGAGCAGGAGGGCGTGTCAGACTTTTACTGACTAAAACCCACCCGTGTTCCTTCATTAGCCCGTATGCCAGGGGCTGTGGTATCTCTTTCAAACGAACCCGCACCCCTGACAGGCATCGGCCCTTGCGGGCCCCATCATTTTTGTGCTGACATCTCTTTGAGGCGCGCGTGGAACACAACGCGCCGTCGACTTGGGCTTGGTCCTTACCGGACAGCGAGCTACCCATTACTCGCCGTCCGCAAGCCCATGCCTACGGTGGCCGGAAATCGGCCTGGGATTCCCGACGCCCAGGGCGTCTCCGTATCCTGCGGCGGCTGGGGTCGCGAGGGCGCATATGCTGCCTCTCCCTCACGTGCGCCGCCTCCCTCTTCGCGAGCATCACTGCTTCGCTTCGCTTGGAGGTGACGGCTCCCCATGCCCTCTCGCTCCGTACCATGGCCTGTACCAGGGCCGGACGCGAGAGATCGCCGCCGCCGATCGCCTCCACGAGGACACGGCGGTGCTCCGCCCAAGCAGGGCAGACCGCCACCGTGTGCTCCACCGTGTCCTCAGGGCGATCTTCGCAGTGGAAACACCCGGGCGTTTCCTCCCGCCCTATCCGAAACAGGAACCTCCCGAAACAACCGTGTCCGGTGAGGACCTGCGTCAGGCGGAAGGTGAGGACGCCATGCCGCCTCTCGAACCACTCCTCAAAGAGGGGACTTACCGCCGCAATCGTGGCGTGCCCAGCACTGGGTTGCGACAATCGCTCTCTCCATGTCGCCATGAGATCCCGCCGGAGCTCTGTCCGCTGTGCCGCGATTTCCTGCGGCAGCGGAGTTACGCCCCGGCGTTTGGCCTCCTCGCGCCACTCCCATATTTGCGCGAGGTCCTTTGCCTCCAGATCCCATGGCGGTAATCCGGCAAGGAGGCCCGCCGCCTCGCCGGAGATCGTGCGATATCCTCGGATCATCCTGATCGCCATGACCCTATGGGACGCCCTCAGCTTGCGAGCTGGTTGGCGCCTCGGTCCATGGCCCTATACGGGGCGCCCACACCGGCGCCCCGTATAGGGCCATGGACCGCACGATGCCCGCGTAGAGCCTCCGGCAGGAGGCGTTTGGCCCCCCTAGATTGGGCAAGAGCCGCTTCAACGCAGCCCCGGCCCGCTCCAGTCTGGGAGCCAAACGGCGGAAATGCTCCGCGAAGTTCCACCGGCTGTCGAGGACGAGTCCCAGGTACTTCATGGTCGACTCGACGCCGATGTGAACCCCTCCCACCGTTATCTGGGAACCCGTCGGTGGCGCATTCCGAGGACCATGAAACCACATGGCCTCGGACTTGTGCAATGCCACCTCGAGTCCCAGTTGCCGGATCCTATCGACGATTGTCGCAACCCCTTGTGTCGCTAAGTCGGCCGCCGCCTGGTACGACCTCCCTTGCGCCAGGACCAGCGTGTCGTCAGCGTAGCAAACTACACTGACGCCGCTAGGGAGGTCGGCGCGCAGCACCCAGTCGTACCCGATGTCCCACAGATGCGGCCCCAGGACCGATCCCTGTGGGACACCGCACGACATCTCTCGCCGGTTCCACTCTCCGAGGTGACCGGGGTAGATGACGGCACTCAACCCCCGTGGATGTCGGTTATCGCGTAAAAATGTAGCGTATGGCCTTCTCCATATTCCAGGCTCTTATAATATTAGAAGCAATTCTCAATTTATAATCGCAATTTATAATATAAGAAGGGGTTCTTTTCTACTTTTAGCTTGGTTTCCTACTAAAAACGCTTTTTTTCCATTTTTTAAACTATTTATTATTTTTTCCACTGTAAGTCTTGCTGATAAGAAGGCCACTCATCTACCTAGACACATAAAAAGGCGTACAAATAAACAACAATTTATTCTATGACCTTATTTACAATTTACCAGACATCTCTGCTCGCGTGTACACACGGCTACACATGAAGCCATATACATTTCCAGTTAACGCTGATCTCGCACTGTACGGAAATCCTATACAATGCGAGATCAGCTTATACTGGAAATGTATAGCTTGATGTGTAGCCGTGTGTACCACTAATAATACACTGCAAGAAACGGAAGTTCGTTTATTTCTCAACTTCCCAGATATTGTCGGTCTGTGGTAACACCTTGTAGAACTGTCGGCTTTTTCTAACAAACTACAAGTATGTTTGATACAATAAATTAAATTAGCAAAAAGCGGCCATGTGCGAGTTGGACACGGACACGAAGGGTTCCGTACCACCGAACAATATTTAACTCTACATCATTTTCTGTATGCTTGTTGGTTGTAAGTGAAACCACTTTTATTTTGCTAAGTTATTTAATTTTATTATTCTGGCCGCTATAACAGCGAATCAATGTGCCTATTCCCAGGCAGATTAATTCGATTGAATTGCGGCGGTCCCGTTGACACCATTTGCATACGGAACCCTAAAAAAGTATGTTCTGTCTGGCAAAGTATTTGTATTGTTCCGCGATTCTAATCTCACGTAATATTCAAAAGTAGTTCGTGAATGCAGTTTGTTATCATGCACAGTGACGTGGGCATGCGGTGTGCTATAAATTGTAATGATAGTTCAGTATGCCTTAGTTCTGTTGCAAGGACATGAGCTCGCAAGGGTCGTCGCTAAATGATAACACCAGCACGGGTCGATCGTAGACTAAGCTATGCTTATGCTTCCTGTAGGCGGTTCTGGGATTTTTTTTTTTTTTTTGGTTGGGATGTCATCAAATAACTTCTCCCGCTCTGGGTGGAGCAGGAGGGCGTGTCAAAATCAAAATATTTTTATTTCATATAAACCTGCATGGGCACTATGAAACGTCAGAAGCTAGGTGCACGGTTCCAAAATGTTGTTTCCTATGGAGAAGAGCCGGCAAGAAACTCCACAGACTGTCAGACTTTTACTGAGTAAAACTCACCCGTGTTCTCCAGTAGCCTGTATGCCAGGGGCGGCGGTATCTCTTTCAAACAAACTCGCAACCCTGGCAGGCATCGGCCCTTGCGGGCCCCATCGGTTTGTGCTGACATCTCTTTGAGGCGCGCGTGGAACACAACGCGTCGTCGACTTGGGCTGGTCCTTACCGGACAGCGAGCTACCCATTACTCGCCGTCCGCAAGCCCACGCCTTCGGTGGCCGGAAATCAGCCTGGGATTCCCGACGCCCAGGGCGTCTCCTGCGGCGGTTAGGGCCGTGAGGGCGCATATACTTCCTCTCCCTCACGTGCGCCGCCTCCCTCTTCGCGAGCATTACTGCTTCGCTGAAGGAGGTGACGGCTACCCATGCACTCTCGCTCAGGCACTTCGGTGTTTTGGGTGACCATTCATTACTTATCCAGACCATTCCGTGCCTCGGAAAGCACGTTAAGCCGTTGGTCCCGCTATCATTCGTAAATCTTTGACAGTCGTTACGATAAACTAGTCAGAAGTCTGACAACCAGTCGGGGTGTCATGTAGCCTCCTAACCGGGTTGTAGATACTGGTATACAGCTGAATCCGGTAAGATTGAAAGCCGACTCCAGCATAGTCGGGGAAAAAGCTACGCAGATTGATTGTATTGTGTTTATCTTTTTTGTTGGAGATCTTAAATAAATAAATAAATAGTCTCCTGCTTCCATCGTAAGCAAAGAATAGAAGAACGGCCCATGTCTCGGTATAAATAAAAGCTAGTCAGCCCTGAATCCACCTTGGTTCCAGGGCTAATTGCTTAGGGTGCGCCGGACGTAGTACGTTTTAGTATCGCTCCGTGGAGACCTTTCAATGCATTTTAATCATAGTTATAGGTTGCAGAGCATCAAAAAACATAGCTATCTTCTCCTTTAGTATATAATTTAGTGAACAGTCATGTATATTCTTCCTTCGACAAATCAGTGTTTGTGCTAAGCCTGCTGCTAGATTTAAATGGACCAACAACTTAAAAATGAGGCTGGGACGGACCGGATGCGAAAGTCGGAGGACCGGGTGTTGTGGCGCCACAGTGGGTCGAAACGATGATTTTAGTGACTTAGGGATCAACTTTGTTTTTTTACTATTTTCTTTATGCGGATCGATAGAACTCATTAACCTCAATAATAATTGTTCTGATGCTTTTTTTCCTAAACTTGCTCCTTTAGGTGGAAAAATGCATTTTGTGATATTTTTGTATGGAGCGAATCAAATTAAATTAAGTTCATGCTAAGTGGCGAGTGATCCCGCTTTGAAACTATATTTTTCTTAAAGCTTGCCCCAGTCTACTATCATTTGATGCTATGAACATTTGCATAAAGTTGCTACACTGCCAAATAAATGAATCGAAAAAAATGAAAAAATACGTTGAATAATTTTTATTTTCTCAAGTTCTTTTAAGTTAAAATTGATGTGGAATTGTAAGTAAAAGCACTTAATAATTCACATAATTAATTAACAACTAACGACAATATATTAAGGTTCGTTATTAGCTTAAATTAACTAATTACGTATTACTTAAAAATGTGGATATCATTTATCTATAAATTTCTATTGACTGTAATTAGCTTGACTGTTTACTTTATAAAAAACAATGTTTTTCACTTTTAGTCATTACTTTAATGTTAATGAGGGTAGTAGAAATATTAGTAAATATTTGATTGTCACTGGAAGTATAAAATTACCATATTTATTATATATTTACTAGTGTTCGTTTATTCGTACTAATATTAACATCTATTGTGATTGTAATCGTCCCTTTTCTAGTTAACAATTTAGATTTATTTATGATTTTAAGAGAGCAGCTTAAGTCGCTGTCAGATAGTAAAAAACTCTTCCAATACCTACAAAATAAAATAAACGTGACGCAAGAGAACAGTGCTCCAAAAATTCTGTACGCGCTTTTGTTCAAATTTAAGTGCAAGATGGGAACGAAGTAGTCGCACGTTAGCACCGTTTTTAAGAAGTAATGGTGATTGGTTAGAAAGTGCGATAAACTGGCCCGAAGGAGTAATACCTGAAACTGTGAACACTGATCATGATTTGTGATATTGAAGATGTTGAAAATCTACCACCATCTGCTACAGAAGCTTCAACATCTACATTTAAACCTCGAAAACCTTTCGAAGAATTGGGCTCCAGGCAAAAACGAAGACGCGTTGATCAAATAAACCAATCGCTTTCGTTATCTCCGGATGAACTAAAAGCTACTACAATTGCTAGTTCAAGAAACACTGGAAATGAGGATGTAGGAAAAATAATGAACCATTTGCTAAATCACCCCGAAGATCTAGAAAAAGTTAAGCAGTGTTTAAGTGCAAATAAAGCAAACAGTAGTATATTCACCCGATAAGACACTGGCTTTATTAGTTTTGTAGCGGCACTACAAATAAAAATGCTTCGCAACAAATATCGAAAAACACAAAAGAAAAGTGGCGCCATCTACAATGCCACAGGCGAACTAACTGAGCAATTCTACATCGCGCAAGCAGAGTTTACCACGCCACTCCGATAGATACAAAATCCCGACATCAACTGTCGGGCAGTTGCCCGGACCAGACACAAATAACATCATATTTGTCGGATACATCTGCAGCTGTCTGTGATATTTGCAAGGCAAAACCGTCAGAGATGAACAATTTAGAGGCATTTTCTCAAAGAGAAAAAAACGAGGAAATTTACCAGTATGGTATGTCATCCTTACATGCCTGGATAAGATGCATGCAGTGCTTACTTCATATCGGTAAATATAATTTTATTACTTCATATTTTTTCATGTTTGTAGTTTTCTGTGAGATTATTTTTAAGTGACATTTCTTTTTTTTTTTGCAGCTTATCGTTTGGACTTCAAAAAATGGAGTTGCAGAGGCGACGACAAAGAAAAACTGTCCCTTAGAAACAGTGCTATACAGCAAGCATTTAAGAGCGAACGCGGTTTACTCATCGACATAGTCAAACAAGGAGTAGGCACAACCAATGATGGCAATACTGCCAGAAGATTTTTCAGGGATGCAGCAACAACAGCCCGCATAACTGGGATTCGTGAAGATTTGATAGAAAGGTTTCACGTGATTCTTCAAACCGTTGCATCTGGAGAGCGCGTGGACCTTTCAAAATTTTCCGAATTTTGTAAAGATACGGCAGAATTGTATGTTACCTTGTATCCCTGGTATTATATGCCTTCCAGTGTACATACATTGTTGGTACATGGGAGTGAAATAATAAAGAACTTTGGTGTCTTACCTATAGGGAAACTGTCGGAAGAGGCAGCGGAAGCTCGTAATAAAGATTTTAGGAAATATAGAGAGTCATTCTAGAAAGGTAAGTAGAACGGCGACAAATGAGGATGTTTTACACAATCTTCTTTTGTCGTCTGATCCAAAGATCACAAGTCTACGGCCTCGATTGGCGAAACAAAATAGAATGATTCTCTCTCCAAAAGTCAAAGAGCTTCTGCTGAGTTTTCCTTTAGAATCCGATTTAGATTTTATTGATGTAGATAATTTACAAGATAGTGAATAACATTATTGATAGATTGTAAGTTTCTTGATTTTTTTTATTAGTTTGTATATGTATGACTGAAAGGAAATAGTAAATTTGTTGTTGTATATAGTTAGTTTTCAGTTTTTACCTTTAGTAAATTTGTATTTGCATGTATCTTTACTTACTATTCAGTATTAAATCTAATTTAAAAGATTTTATAAGTTCAATAAACAAATAGAAATGAATAGATCCACTTTTTTAAATAATACGTACTTAGTAAATTCAAGCAAATCAGGGACCTTTAAATGTATTGTCGTTAGTCTTTAAGTAATTATGTGAATTATTATACTGTGTCCCAGCAGTGGGAACGTTTATAGGCTGAGTATGTATGTATGTATGTGAATTATTAAGTGCTTTTACTTATTATTCCATATCAATTATAACTTAAAAGAACATCCGAAAATAAAAAATGAAGCTTTTTATTCAAAGTATTTTTTTAATTTTTTTTTCGATCCATTTATTTTGCAGTGTTGCAACTTTATGCAAATGTTCAAATCATCAAATGGTAGTAGACTGGACAACCCCTAAGAAAAATATAGTTTCAAAGCAGGATCACACGCCACTTGGCAGAAATTTAATTTAATTTGGTCCGCTCCATACAAAAAAATATCAAAATGCATTTTTCCACCCAAAGGAGCAAGTTTAGGAAAAATATTATCAGAACAATTATTATTGAGGTTAATGAGCTCTATCGATCCGCATAAAGAAAAAATTAAAAAAACAAAGTTGATCCCCAAGTCACTAAAATCATCGTTTCGACCCACTGTGTGGCGCAGCTTGGGAGAGGCTTTTGTCCACCAGTGGTTTTCAAAAGGCTGGGTTGATTGATTGGTAAAGTCATAGTTGACCATACCGGTCCATCACTGCCCACTGTCACACAGGAAAGTCGAATTCAGACGATTTTCTGAGTATAGTTGACTTTTTAATTTGTTTACAACTTCGATCAATAATTCTTAGTACCTACATGAAATGAATAAGGTTGAAAATAAGTAACTGCCACATTTGTCTTGAAAGTAAAGTATACCCTCTCGTTTTACGACATGCTAGTGACATTGAACCTTATGTTGGTAAATTGGATACCGATTTCAGATCCCTTTTCCACAAAAGTATCACAGCCTCACTGTTGAAAATACTTTTCGGCCCCGAAGGTAAGGGACCACTCACACTTATTTAGCTCTCTTCAGCTTATGTCCTTATAAAACAACGATTTTGTATAGAGTCCGCTCAGCTTTCCGCGGCTGAACGGATGCGTACGCATCTCATACAAAACCGTTGTTTTCTATGGACAAAAGCTGAACAGAACTGAATAAGTGTGAGTTTAACCTTAATCATTATCATCAACAATCATATGAAAATAATATTTTTGGTCCAAAAGAGTCTAACCCTAATCTGCACCCTAATTGCGTAACTCACGATTAATCAGAATCGGTTTCGTTTTGACAGTTCAACAATATTCATTGCGTTATTTACGTTGTTGAGCAGACACATTTTTCGAACATATGAAGCAATGGTTTAACAATCCGTTTCAAAACGAAACAGATTATGATGAATCGTGAGTTACGCAATTAGGGTGCAGGTCCTATTATGAAATCCTTACTAATATTATAATTTTTTACGCAGAATTTTTTATGTATGGATGTTTGTTAGTCTTTCACGCAAAAACGGTAGTACGTTCCCGCCGGATGGTTTCCGACTTCCACGCGGGCGGAGCCGCGGGCGGAAGCTAGTCCTGCATAAAGCAAGAACTGCACCCTAATTGCGTAACTCACGATTCATCATAATCTGTATCGTTTTGAAACGGATTGTTAAACCATTGCTTCATATGTTCGAAAAATGTGTCTGTTCGACAACATAAATAACGCAATGAATATTGTTAAACTGTGAAGACGAAACCAATTATGATCAATCGTGAGTTACGCAATTAGGGTGCTGGTCACAATGATAAATACGCTAATAAGCGCGTGACGAAATGTTTTAAACAGAGTGGAACTTAGCCACGAGACAGCGTAAGACATAAACCCACACACAGCTCAATAGGGTATTTTCCAATTTGATAAAAACTATTTTTATTTGAAGATTGGGACGATATATTTAACAGAAAAATAAAAATAAAATGTATATGCATTTTCTCCATTAAAAACGATTAAAATCAAATTAATTTTTCGTTGTTTTGAATTTACCGCCAAAACGCTCCTTACGATGCCTATTTATCACGTGACATCGTGACGTCAGCTTTGTGTAAACAGCACCAGTACAAATACTTAGTTTGGCGTAGTTTTAGAACTATTCGTGCACAAAGGCACCGCACACCAGTGATTTCACTTTGTATCCATAAAAAATCTTGTTAATTATAAACACGACACTTACTTGTTTACTTACTAACTACTTTAGTTTACACAAAGTTGGCGTCACGTGATAAAAAATTCATCGTAAGAAGCGTTTTGGCGGTAAATTCAAAACAACGAAAAATTAATTTGCTTTAAATCGTTTTTCATTGAGAAAATGGATATACATCAATTTACTTTTATTTTTCTGTTACATATTTCGTCCCAATCTTCACATTAGAATCGTTTTTAATAAATTGGAAAATACCCTATTCTTGGTTTGCATCTCTCAACTTAAAAACCCTCAAGAAATGTAGATAGTCCGGTCAGCATTCTATAGGTATGTTTTTGGTGTAATGTAAACTGCAAAACCCGACCACGGTTCCCGTCTTCTTCTTTGCAAGAGGGATCAGGTAAATCAGAGCACTGACCATACTACCTGCAAATGAATCTTTCCTGAATCTTACTCTTACACGTTTTTAGATCGTTCGTAGCAAAACATGAACACTCCAAAAATACCTAACAGTCAAATCTTATGACGTGTAAATCATATTCTAAGGAATTGTAAATGTAACACGATAACATCAGTCTTCGCAAGTCGCAATATGTTCTACGATGGTTGAGACCGGAGGCTATTAGCAAAGAAATTGTATTCATTACTTGCAGAAACAGATCCCGCGTGGAGGAGAACAAATGACTGTTACTTTGCCTTATCTGTTACTTTAAAAAGGGAATATCACACGCTTGTCAGTCTTGGTCCCACAAAATGTCAAACGGGTCGTGGCTCCTTTGCGTATAGAAACGAACATGCATAAATGATGATTTTGTCAAATGGACTGGCCTGTACGCTGGCATAATAAATGTAAGCCTTAAATAGGGCAGACAGTGACCCCTTTGTTAAAAAACGCGAGAAAATCTATTGAAGCTATAGATAGTTCAATCCATGAAGACGCGCCCCACTCTTTGACACTTGTACTGAGAGCGGTGAAAAACAAAGGAAATGGGCAGAGAGGGGCGCGTCATCGTGGATTGAACTATCTGTAAAGTCGCTCTTTGTTTTTATTGAGCATTTAATAAGTGGGCTTGAGGGTAAGTAATATCCGCAAGGAGTGATCGATCAAGCTAAGCTGGCCATCAATCCACAGACCATCGGCAACAAGCGTGCCGATGGTCTGTGGATTGATGGCCATTTTAATATACCGAGACCCGTCCGTGCCGTGCCTCGGAAAGCACGTTAAGCCCTTGGTCCCGACTGTCATTAGTGGACCGTCGTTACGGGTCGTCGAAAGAACGAAAATCTGGCAAACAGTCTTACCAAAAGATATCGTGTTATACAATAACTAGGTTGTGGAGGTCAGATAGGCAGTCGCTCCATGTATAATACAGGTATTCAGCTGTATCCGGTCAGACTGGAAGCCGACCAAAACATAGTTGGTAAAAGGCTAGGCAGATGGTGAATGATCTAATAAGGAGGTGGAGTTCTTGGAGCTATCAAAATGTACTGCACTTATATCACGTTCGAACATTATGACGAATGTTACAATCGATGAAAGCGGAGAAACCACAGCGGTCATTTGATTTGAAAGTGCAGGTTGGTACGGCAACGGAATATCGTCAGACTGCCATTAAGGCCAGTGGTCACCGCCTCTTCTAGCCACTTAGGCAAACTTAAGGATTGCATGATATCTGACGGTGTTGCCACCATCCAGCAGGGTCGTACAGGCATAATAACCAAGGTTTTATCCCATCCCATCCATGATGGAGTCCCATCATTCCTTTGGGAGTGAAGCAACCTGCTTGTGATGAGACAAGCAACCTCAAACTTTTGGACTTACTGTTGTTTGAAAAAGTTACGAATAAGTTTGTTAATTGGGTTAATAATTGCAGTAAAGTAAACATGTGTTTAATGCGTGATAAATTAACAAATTGATAATGATCTGGTTCTTTGCTTATATGCAACGTACTGAATTACGTGCTTTTAGAAAAATCGGAAAATATAATTCCATTGAAATGGGTTTTGGTTATAATAATTTATAATATTTACGTGTATTTAGAAAACGTATTTCATTCTTGAAGAAATAAATATACTACAAACACAGTAAGTCAATATAGTTCATTTATTTTAGTAACATATTAAGTACAATTCAAAGACACCTTGTCCTTAACATTTTTTATGTTTGTTAGCTTTAAGTCTGAGGAGTCTAGAAGCATCCGAATACACGATATTGTTATCGTTATCAAACGCTAAACCAAAACCGTCGCTTAATTCATAAACTTTTTCTAAAGAAGTACTCGATTTTCTCACAGCGTATATACCGTCTTGGAGACAAGCGTAGACATTACCATTAATATCGGTCGTCAAACTCCTCAACACAGGGTTTTCCTTGTACAAAACAGCATTTTTCGTCCCTTTCTTCTGTGAGAACAAGCCAGTATTATTAGAAAAGAAAATGTAATTTTCATTGTCGATAACAAAATGATCCACTTTGGTGTCTTCCAAATCTAGGAACCTTCTAGATTGTCCATCTTCCATTACGTATAGGAATTGATGAGGGAATAAGGAATAGTATAGAACTTCATTGAAGTATAAAGTCCAGATGTTGGAACCTCTTTCTCCAACTAGTTCTGCTTTGTTGTGTCCATAGTCGTATTTGTAAATTCCGTCGCTTCCACCTATATAGATTTCGTGTGTTCCTTGGTCCACTGTTTGTGCAAACCCGTTAGTGACACCTTCGATATTGTTAAACTCTTTGGTGTTAAGATTCAGTCTTGCCGACCTGAAATCGTCTTCATCTTCTCTGACGTTGTAGCTGAAGTAAAGGTTGTTTGTGCTGTAGTCTACTGCTAAGAGGTATGGTCTGTCGAGGTCTTCTTTTAGCGTTTCGGTCTCATAGTAGACTCCGTCTATTTTTAGCCCCGGACATTCATTTTCAACTGGGATTACTCCAGCTTGGATCGAGATGAGGCCACATAAGATGATGATGAGTTTCATTTTGGGTCTGAAATTACAAATGAAAAGGTAATTAAGCACCTATTTAGAATTAATCACCTCAACTCACATAATCGAAAACTGATGGATCCAATATTTTCATGTTTTGCGCCTAATTAAATATTTGGCCTTGGTTTTTCGTTATACATTTCAAAATATCTACGTTGAATCGTTTAAAAAATAAGCTGGCACGCTCAGGTCAACTTGGTATTTACCCACGTACCCCAGTAAAGCGTCTCTAGGCCATTCCCTACGACTTCTAATTAAACCGTTCTTACGAAATTCCAACCATTGTGCCTTTCCAATTAAACATATCAAAACAGTTTATTTTTACTATCAATCATCTCAGCAGTAACACATGATTTCTAAGCAAGTGCTGACCCTGTCAGACTCCTCACCTTCGTCTATTAAACTATTTACTCCTACCAAGGCCTATTGATACAAATCCACGTCCTATGTAAACTCCAATATTATTCACTTAATTAGTTATTGTTAGCACTTACCGCGTCTGTCCGTAGGCGAATGATAAATGAATTGATAAAATACGCCCCGGATAATTGGATATTATCATCACGCCAATATTACGTTTTTTTACGTCTGTAGAGCCGACACATTCATATTTTTTTTGTTTCTTTTGCATTACTTGACTTTTGTTGATAATTTTCCAATTATTCAGTTTGCAAGTGCGGCGTATCGAAATGCAACGTGTCAGATTTCGATTGCTGATATTCCACCTGGATTATTTTACACAAAATTTACATCAAAACTGTATGGATTCACTTCAAAAACACCAAACGAACCCTCATAAAATACTGCACTGATGCATGTGTAATAGTACCTACTAATAGTTGCTTATCTGCCTCAACCGTCAGCCTCGGAAGTGGGTTACCAGTGGGAAGTAGCGTGGAGGTCATAGGCGATAGAACGTCCATAAATATGTTATCAGTACATAGGTTGAATAGTACAGACTAGATTAGAACGAAGACTAGGCTAAATACGAACGTTATGCGTATAGAAAAGTATCCGTTTCTTAGAATGTCAACATAATTGTCATGTAGTAACAGTATCACTTACAAGGCTTGGTTTGGAGCTAAAGCTACAATAAGAACTGGTGGAAATCTTGCACTACTGTTCAGTTAAACCAAAATACGGTCTGCCTAAACAGAAACAAGAATCTAGCAGTATCTAGCACAATCGGAGGAGATAAAAATGTTAATAATTTAGCGGCTCCACGCTTTCTTTATTCTGTTATTGTAACTCATGGTTGAAATGACAGATCATAGGTTATCATCAGAATTTTATTGAAATAATTTGCTTGAAAAATACCTACGTTCAGCAGGATAATTTGTCGAACAATATTCAGCTATAGATAGATCAGAAGTAATTTGGTTGCCATTCGTAGTCCCGGATCCTGTTTTTAAGGGTTATTGTCAGATCACGTTTGTTGTGGTGCTGGCTCCAATAAGGAGTTAGATCGGCGTATGAATCATTGCGATGTTTCTATTCGAGACGGTTTTAGATTAGCTACAGTGGCTTAGCTAGCGTTTCAATGCTTCCTTTTTGGTCTAGGTTCTTGGAAGAACAGAAACTTGGACATTCTTGTTGTGTTTGTTTTATCTTCTTTAGCATCTTTGGTTCCACGTTTCAACTTCGTTGGAAATCATAGCGATAGTTACACTAGGCATCTGATACATACTTCTAAATATGAAAAATTCTTCCTGATGTTATTTATCATAGTGACGAAACAAGACCTTGGATAAAAAAATATGAAATGACAAATATCATCATATTTGTCATTTCATATTATTTTTATTTTTTTTATTTATTTAATCAATTCATTACTCGAGCACAATCAAGCACAAATAAGCACTATCAAGAGTAATTTTCGTTCGCATTTGGACTGAACTCTACCTTTCATCATCTTTATGTTTATCTTCTGTACCAGAATCATACTTAATTTGTCGTTGACATCATACAAACTCGTCTATTTCTGGTGAGACTCATCGCCCTTAAACTGCGATTACTTCTAGCTACTGTAATTGAAGGTCAGAACCTCCCTGATAGACGACCTTCTAGTTTAACTTCGTGACGCAGACTGAACGTGAATTTGTTTCTAGGCTGTTCAGGGAAAGGCAAGTGCTTCACTTTTCATTTTAATGAAAGCAGTAACCTATTCATGTATTAAAAACAAACAGGGGCCTAAGTCTACTAATTTATAAACGTCAAAAAAAAAAAAAAAAAAAAAAAAACAATTGTCTCTCAATGGTAAGTTTTCCCCCCCGAGTGGGTTCCCGCATTGTCGTTGCGGGGGGGCTTAGTAACCGTGGTCTCCCATCCACGGTGAAGCCAAGAGGAACCCAACGGTGGGGCCGCTCGTCAGGGCTTTTGCCTTCAAGCCATTGACGTAGCGGCCAAAAAGTAGGTTGCGGTGAGGTGCACCGCAACTGAGGTGGGCCGCGATGTCGAATGGGAGGCATCGCGGCTGAGGGTTACAGGCTGCGGTGGGGGAGGAGTGCCGGTGCTTCTGAGCAGCGCTCTTCCCTTCCGTGGTGGCCTGGACGGGGCCGCCACCGTTTGATGGCGGACGCGGTGGGGCCGCAGGGGAAGAGGAGTGTCGGTATAGCGTCAGCCGCTCTCCCTATCCTCTGCGGCCGAAAAGTGGTAGACGGGACGGCGCGTTGTGATCCTCACGCGCGCCGTCAAAGATGTCAGCAACCACTGGTGGGGTCCGCAAGGGCCGATGCCTGCCAGGGGTGCGGGTTTGTTCGAAAGAGATACCACGGCCCCTGGCATACGGGCTACTGAGGGAACACGGGTGGGTTTTAGTCAGTAAAAGTCTGACACGCCCTCCTGCTCTACTCAGCAGGAGAAGTCATTTGATGATTTCCCACCCAAAAAAAAAAAAAAAAAAAAAAAAAAAAAAAAAAAAAAAAAAAAAAAAAAAATGGTAAGTTTTTGACAGATTTGCCATACAAAAACTGTCAAAAACACACCATTGAGAGACCATTGTAACGTTTATAAATTAGTAGACTTAGGCCCCAGGTTTTTGTGTCACTGTTTCGTTTGTCTGTTCTCCTTCACGTTGGATGGACATTTTAGCAAAAAGCCAAAGAAAAAAGACGATTTGTCGTAATTTTCAGTAAGTTGCGGAGAACAGAACACCCAATGAGTCACCGACGCTATTCACCTTCAAATAATTCACAATACAGACACCTGAATCAACATGGCTGGAGACACCATGCCAACGGCGTATCCAAGGAATACAGAACTTAGCCAAATTAACATAATTCTAGAACGGAAGTGAGTAATCGTGATGAAATGTTAGCCGGTTTTCTTGATTATATAAAAAAAGAAGTATCGATTTCGTGTAGAATTCATGCATGACGAATTCGGAAAGTCCTGTCCGAAATGTGTCAATATTTTCCCCGCTCAGGCTTTCGATTAATTGCTTGAAGTTGAACAATACTATCGTGTGCAAGGATGATTTTATATCAATAAGCCCTAATGTGTAAGCTCCAGTGTAGCCCGCAAAAATCTAATTTTCTTACGTGATGAAGATGATGGACGTAAAAGAATAGCACCATCCGTTTTCTTCCCGTGGGTGTTGTAGAAGGCGAATAGGGGACTTACTAGAGAATGGGCAGCAGCGTTCTCTATGCATTTTACCATCATACTGCTATCGCCAACCCGCCTGCCAAGCATGGCGATTATAGCAAAACCCCCATTTTGGGGGAGGCCTATGTCCAGCAATGGACGTCTTTCGGCTGAAATGATGATGAAAATCGATTGACACTGACATGCAAATTGCACAAAATGTAACGAAATTTTAATTTCGTGGTCTGTCCTGGCGCTTCTATCCTAAGCCCTAATGTAGTAGGATCAAAGACGGTCTGTGATAGAATTACAATTTTATTCTAAAGTCCTTATGCAATTCATTCATTTAAGGTGTACGTCCAGCGCACCCTGACTCCTGAGTAACTCAGATCGCGATACCAACCACCTGACTGCCCTGACTTTATTTTACGTATAGTTTTCCCAGAAATTAAGTTAAATTCCAGTAAGCGATGAGTCTGGTGACCGCGGTCGGATCTCTCAATTCATTGACGCAGTGTGTCATAAAATGCTAAATGATTTAATTTCTGTAAGTGGATTTATACAAACACTTTTACAAGTCAATCATATTTTAAAAACTAGATGAGGTCGGTGTTTCCCATCTGACTACTCTGAGAAGAAAGGCCGAAACGAACTCGGAGGTCACTTTTGAAGTCCACACATAATCTTAGATAGATAGATTTATTTATTTGCATAGAATGTAGGTAATTAATACAATTAGGTGTTACAATTTTTTGAGTCCTTATACATTCTGCCTCATGGCATGCAAAATTTTTACTAACTTAACCTACAATAATTATTATGTTTACTTATAGCTATTTTTACTTAATAAATGAACATCTTGGCCAGGTCATGTGAAGACCATGTAGAATGGTGTCTCAAATGGTATTTTGAGGAAAGAACCACACAGATTGAGTCGACCTAGAGACAAATGCGCATCATCAGCTCAACTCAGTTCACTCGTTACTGGCTTAGGGATTCAAGCCGATATCTATAGTATATCTCATAATTATATAAAAGTGAATCCTTATTTTCCTTGGTCACGGTATCACACGTGAACGGATGGACCAATTTTACTAATTATTTTTTTGTTGTGTTTCTTATTGTCAGGAGGTTTTCATGAAAAGAATAAAAGTTGCGCGTAACAAATATTCATAGTTTCTTAAATATGAATAATTCTGTTACGCGCAACTTTTTTTCTTTCAGGACGACGTCTGTCGGGTCAGCTAGTATTCTATAAAAATCTTACCGGTGAGTATTTTAGAGGATAAATTGACAGCTTATGTTCAAGCTATAACTATTGGATAATTACCTCGCAAGCCTACAGCGTTCAATATTATGTAGGCACTGACTGCAATCCCTTGACACCGGAATTGCGATGACATAACGTTCCTTATGTAACAGAATTAAATAAGGTCTGCAATAACACGATCAAGTATTTTCATACTGGCTTCGTCTGCAGGATTTAATTATTGTCATTAGTTTTCATTACACATTGTCTGATGTCTGACGTTACTTTCATTTGGCACGAGGCTTTATTTGGCGTCAACGATTTTATACTATCGGCAGGTTTTTCGTATAATTTGTAGAGATAAACTATATGTTCGTGAAAAATAAACTAGTCGTCACACTGGTCACCCAGTGGGGTCGAATTTCGAACATATGTAATTCATTTAAATACAAATTTATACATTATCACATAAAAATATTAACTTTCTGCACTCCTCTATGCTCCTCCGTACGCATAATTTTCTTAAAAAGATGTTTCGGGTATTATTATAGACATATCGTAGTTTGAAGAAGAGTAGGTTTGAGTTAGCCCTGAAATTGCGATTGCAGTTTGGGTAAAAGAAACGGAACGGACCTTGCTGGATCAACGTTTGCACGTAGCTCTCCGCGTCTCCACACAATAAAGAGGCCGGTATGGTATGAGGACATGCGTTGGAATGTGCCATTATCTTCAGCATTTCCTCACGATCTATCTGAACGCTTCTGACCACATTTTATTGCATTATTTTTAATGTGGTGTTCTGTTTTGTCGTCACATGGCGTTACATAATCTCTATCGTTGGCATGGTTACTTAAATCGGTAGTACTTTTGTTCCTTTATGTGAAACTAGTCTACTGTTGTTATTTTTTTTAATTAGGCTTCTCAACAATGAGTACACTGTTACTTTATAGTTCAAACATTACAATCATATTCATAAGTCTAACCGTCTCAATACTAACAGAAAAGCACCGCATACGCATGCAGATGCGCTCGCAGATGTTATGTTGTCTTTGACAAATATTAAACTTGTCTTCGTATTGACAATCGTTTAAGCTGACCTATGAGTCAGCTTACATAATTATTGTCCTATTCCACGTGGTCCTTATATTTTGATGTTAGGACCACGTGGAATTGCTGAAACCACAATTGAAAGTTTAGAAGATCCATCTGCGGGCTTAGCATGACGCTTTGTATTTCTACGAAAAATAGACAGTGCTTTTTCAATACAAAGTGACATTTCGTTCCTACATTTTTTTTATCGCACCGTAGATATCCTTCTACAATTGTCATTTAGTCTTTAGTTTCTAACGATATTTGTCTAGGTCCTTATAAATGTAGACTATTTCAGAATAATATTTCTTCCCTAACTGTCAAAATCACACTGACTACAAAACCTTCTACTCGACGGCCTCAAAGTATATACGATTATCTACAAAATCATGATTCGTTTAGAACGCATAACTGTGATAATTAATAGAAAAACATAGCTATCTTATCCTATTGTACATCATTTAGTTAATAGTCATGTCTATTCTTCCGTCGACAAATCGGTGCTCGTGCTAAGCCTGCAGGATCAGTGAAAACATAATATGTGTGTAACATGATATGTGTATTTATAAATTAGATTAGATATAATTTGTGCTATTATGTTTTCCCTTCTATTATTATTACACGCGTTGTCTACATCTCTGTTATCTTCTCTCCTATCGCAGGTGTGCTGGAAGAGAGTTCTGAAGAAATAAGCAATACCTTTGTACGTATTTTTCTGTTCCTTTATCCTTGTCTGTTTATATGTTTGTGCATAAATGGTTAAATAAACGAAAGGACGGGACGATAGCTAAAAAAATTTTCTTAGATGTATTCGTCATTTTCATCATATGAATTATTTTTAGGGCTGTATTCTCAGTTTGACATAGATTAGAATGAATATATCAACAAGTTTGAAAGATGGCTTCTGCGTAATTTGTCCTTAGCCAACGAAAATTTGACAAATGCATGTTGGCCTCTTCATAATTTACGGAATGCAGCCAATTCGTTTGTTGCCATGTTGTTATAGGACGTGCCGATACCGTGTGGACTTTTCCCCGGGTGCGTCACCGTCAATTTTACCACAATTTATGCAATAACCGATCGTTACCTAATGATCCGGTTTTGGTATAAATCAACAATGTTGATGGACCTTGACGCTTGTGCCAATTTGATCAAGCGATTTGAAAAAAGTGTTGATTATGTAAAGACCTGTACATATTTGATAGTCAAGTATTTTATAGACCTATTCGTTTAGTCCAATGTTCTCCTTTTAACGACAACGATAATGATGACGTATTGACTTTAAAATGTGCAGAGTTGGATTATAAATGTGGTGGCATTCATTTACAGTCATGGGCATGGCGTCATGTAGCGAAGTAGTATCATTAATGTTTATATCAGCGTAGTAAACGCTGAACAGTGATTTTCAATGAAAATTACTTTGTCACTCTTGCCAGACAGACTGATCATCACATTCACTCTATCAATCACAATCGGAATAATTCTGAAGCATATGGGCCATTGCTTCATGTTTGGAAAAAATTGTCTACTCAAAATAAAATGTCAAATAGCAGAATCATAGGGGAATTCAGGAAGTGAATTGCTTTTAGAGGAATCGCTTAATGTGGCGTTTTTAGGCCCCCTGACTTCCATAGCGCAATGAGTGTATTGGACTGTCAAATTGAAAGCCCGTCCTATTGAGAATCCAACAGACTGCAGCGAGAGTGAGTCTCAGCGCGTCGAAAAAACAGTGTTCAATTTTCAACTTTAAGCGTTGAAGACTATCAAGTACTCGAAAAATCTGCCGCGATTTTATTGACCGACTTCAAAAAGCAATCAGATTCAATTCAACATAGTTGTATATTTTTTTAAATGTGTGTTCGGGGATAATTCCGTCATATTATGTAGAGTGTAGACGGATTCGTCATTGCTCGCAGAACAAATAGCCGATGGGGCCGAAAGGTTCTGGAGTGGCGACCGCGTACCGGAAGACGTAGAGTGGGAAGGCCTCCCACAAGGTGGACCGATGACCTTGTGAAGGCCGCGGGTATCCGCTGTATGTGGGAAGCACAAGACCGGTCGAAGTGGAGGAGCCTGGGGGAAGCCTATGTCCAGCAGTGGACGTCTTTCGGCTGAAATGATGATGAGACGGATTAGCAAAATTTTTTTTTTGTTCGAAATATGATTATTCAGAAATGGTTCCCTCTAAATTTCGTATCAGATCTGATGATGAGTTTCTGAGACAGACAACGGAACTCTTAAAAAAAAATGACAGCAAACCAACCGTAATTGCTGCTATCGCATAAATATGCATTGTTTTGACCCCAAGGATAATTAAATTTCGAATTGGTGTGGAATAGGTACTATAACTAAAAAGTGAAAAAAAAAAATACGTCCATGTGAATGTCGACTTGTAGTCCACGTGTACTCACAATTCACTTGTACCCACACAATTGTTATTTACCGTTCCTATTTACTTGATGAACATTCTCTAGCATTGTCTGGTGTTTCGACCATGAGAGAATTTTGACAAGACCATGTGAACTGCCGGGGAATACTCGATTAAGTTTGTTTAGTAGCACTATTGAATAGGTATGTTTGAGGGGTGAAATATTGATGGATTTTCTTAATTCGAAGTCATTTATAATTTCAGCTCGTTTGACTTATGTCGCTCTCAACATAGGGCTGAAACATAGGTACCTGGCGAAATATGGGCGTCATGTTACGTCTTATTGAATGTCTTCGAGAATCTGCTTCAAGGATCAATAAGAAAAAATAAGGTCACTCATATGTCAACAGTTCCCTCCTCCTAGGGCGTCCCCTCCAGCATTTCCCTTCACATCGGTCTTGTAAATCCTTCATTGTTAGTCACCTTTCATTCATCCAAAACCATCTAAGCACACTCTTTAATTTTTTTGTCACTACAATTTTTTATACCGCAACGTTGCCTTACTACATCATTCATGATTTGGCTACCTCTTGTAGAAAGTACCAATGAACTTACTGCCCGCAATTATAATTTGCAGTACAAAGTGGTCGGTTCGATCGATGCTCCATCGGGACGTGAATAACGGAAGTTTAAAATCTTCGATTTGCATACTTGATTAGAATAGTTAGCACGTATCGTAACGATACAAATACAAATATGCGATAGGCTGCCTCTTCTCTTCCTTAAAAACTTATTTATTTTATCTCCTTGGAAGGCTAAGGGTTGATTTTTAAATAGTCAAATAACTTTTATCCGAGGAAGAAATCTAGGTACTGTTGGTTTGACAGCTTTTTTATAGAAAATATGTCAAACTGTCAGATTTATTCTTCAGATAATAGTTATCTGACTATTGAAAAATGAACCCTTAGAACTCAATAAAAAACAATAAAAATAGTACGTGTATAGTTGAATGCAATTTGCACTCATAGTCCCGAATCACAGAATCTCACTCAAGACTCAAGCATTACTTAAAACTAGATTCAATCAATCAAATGGCTCTAAACTCGTTTTAAGTAATGCTTGAGTCTTGAGTGAGGTTCTGTAATACGGGCCTAAGAAACAGAACAGTGAGCAACACAGCACTACCCACAAAAAAGAATAAAGAACATCAAAGCTAAAACTAATAATAAATATCGTAACCCTGCTCCAGATGCCGATGGGCCACTATTTTTTATATTTTTAAATGTTTTTGTATTATTTTTGTAAAAATATTCAAAAATATACTTAATATGTACAAAAGAAAATAAAAGGAATATCGTAATAGTCCCAATATAGAAACTAACACTTTTTAGTGTTAAAGCTAAGCTAAACACTCAACTCAACCTACTGAACTTATTAAAGTACCAACTGTTATTTAAAAAAAAAAAAAACCTAAGGATTTAAGCATCTCGGCCCAGGGACACACTTGGTTTTTCCAATACATGATATTCTAGATCAAAATTCCAAAGTCGTGTGCTCGTGTCTAAGATAAACTCAATCACATATACAGACTCAAACAATCCGTTATTGGTACATCGATTCGAATAAACAGTATACCTTTTTTGGTGTTGTGTTTATTATCAATCCAAATGCAGACGTATTATGCTTTGAAAGCATGCGTACCGAAATCCAGACGTATATCTAACTACCTCAAATAACATTGATGTGTGCAGCGGATGTACACAGTCTGATCGCAATCGATGAGAAGCTGTGGACTGTGGCCACAAAACATGTGATTGAAATACGAACTCCATTACAATGACGGACCGAAAATCCATACTATACTATACAGGATAAGTTTTTAATCAGTGCGCAAACTGTAACCATGAATTCAGCATATCACTCTAGACCCTTCTAGCGCAGAAGTTTTTCGTCGCATATAGAAAAAAAAAAAATTGGCTGTTTCATAGAAAAGTGCAATACCTACGCGGTCAAAAGGTATGGAACAGTTGTTTTTTTTTGTATAACCTTCTGCGCTGGGGGTCTAGAATGATATATGCTGAATTCATGTTAACAGTTTGCGCACTGGTTAAAAACTTATCCTGTACACCACTTTTGCAAAGTGTTGCAGATTTTGTCATATTTATTGTCGATTTCCGCACAGTTTTTATAATTGTCAGACTATGTCAGAATGTCATTCTGATTAACTCATTTCCTAGTTTTGACCATAAGTTTTCCGTATTTCGATAATTTCAGCTCATTTCTAATCTGTTCCACAATACAGATGACCACCATTGCCGGTATCAAGTGCTAAGGGGACGTCACTAACCAGTTATTTTTCAATTCCGTCATTAACTCAATAAGCTTTAACTGGTGAACCATTAGTCATATTTTTGGCCACCACCCAAGGACCCTAAGTGCCTCGGATCTCAGATACTCGTACATCTGGATATACCCACTTACCTAGTATAAAAATATTACAATTTACTACCGCATGACGGATGCATACAATCAGATTTCGACCTGCGTGGTCGGGGACCGTAGCAGCCAAATAGCAGGTGTAATGATCCCGATTATACCCATTGCGACATAGCTGAATAACTGTGTTACTTCATATTTAATGCATGTATGTATGCATTAGTCTAGATTTGGACATATCTTTCACATTGGTTGTTATAAAGCTAATCATGCGAAAAGCAGCATTAATCGGTTCAGTTGAAAAAATTTACCATTCGGAAATGATTCTATTATACTTAGAAAGGAAGCCAAAAAAACTGCCACTCAAAAATTTAAATGCGTTGCGAATGTCATTCGAATTGCGACCCGCGTGGCCCGGGCCCCATTACACAATTACACACGTTATACTCGTATGAGACATGAGAGCAGTATTGTTACACATATGTGTTGCCAGACAGTGTTACTAAATGTACTTGAGTTTCCCAAAGGCCATATCTAGGAAGTAGTTGGTACTTTTGTGGTTTTTAATTACCCTTTAGTTGGTAACTTCACAAAATTATTCTCAACCCTGTAAAACCAACTCTCTAAAAGCATGCAAAGAACGCTGAACACTGATCTGATTCGACATTCGTCAGCAAAGTATGTTGAAAATGGATAAGGACATCCCAAAATAACTTAAAAGGGAGTCAAAGCTAGTTCTATAAATACACTTCCTCCTTTAGAGAGACGTATGTGATGTCAGCCAACTGCAATGGGTTAAATAAAGCATCGGTTCCTATGCTTAGCACGCCGCGAACGCCTAAAGAAATGCTTGCATAATCCCAGCTGCGAAATGAAATGGAATGCTCACAACGACATGCTGAAAGTGGCTCGGTCCCCATAAACAATAGGAGTCGGTGTAATGAACCCCATTACACTGATTACGTGCCATACGAGAGTAATGGTAATGTTACGACTGTAGTATTACATGCTATATGTGTTTCCTCATATTTCGCAATGTTTCTTGTTTTATAGGACATTTCGAGTCGTTAATTTCATTTTTCTGGTTTTATTGGGCATCTGCTAATGAATTATTAGTGAGTCTTAAGTTTTGTTTGCTTCGAAGTCAAGTTTGCTTTGAAATTGTTTATCGGGGTCAAAACTAAAATATCATTTTATTCTGAATTTAGTTCATGAAGATAAGCAACTGCAACAACATTTCAATGTCAGGTCAGAATATGCAACGTTCATTGTTTTCTCGAAATAGATATCATAATTCGTAAAAAAAGGCTGAAGCTATAACAGCTCCTATTACAGCAAATATAGGTAAAAATTATGATAAAATTTTCCACGTGCAATGATATACATTGGCAACAGCATTCCATACGTCGGTCGTGTAACGCTTTGGCCTGTCCACAGAGTTTATTGAGCTTGAAACACAGGCATGGCACGTTGTAACGCTACGGCCTTCGATTATTTTGCACAACTGAATCATACATACTGCTTTTATTATTGTACCATAATTGTTTCCGACACCGGTTTCGGGCACATTATGTTTTGTTCTAGTTTTTGTTTTTATGAGCTGTTTTGAAATTTTTGCGATTTTTGCCAACACTGCTATGTAAATTTATATATCCTGAAGTCTCTGAATTGTGGCTCTTAATATATCTAATCTGTCAATGGATCTTCCCATTGAAAGGCGCTGTTGTATTCTTCTTAGCGTGACAAACAATAGCAATCTAAATACAGTCAGCTCAGACTTCGGCCACGAGCTTGACACTTTCAGTAGCGCCCATCAGCCCCTGTAGCGAGCAGATAACAGGACACGCTGGAAAAGATATTAAGTACCCCATTGTTTGTTGGACTCAGCACATTTACACTCCAGGGCGGAGTCATCTGTTGTATTGTAGGGTTTTCTTTCTAAAACACTATTTTAATTTCGTCTTCTTCATTGGCTACAAGTCTTCTCTGTTCAGTGGTTTCCAAGGCTGTTCCAACTAGAATCTACTTCCACAGTTACAATATTTAGCTTCTAGTAGAACTTAGTCATCATTTAGCAATCCCCAGGCACAGCACAGCACACGATCGGCGTTTCGTGTAACAGAATGACATCATTCTTGTGTCTGTGCTAAAGCCATTGGAACATTGACGTAACTATCAGCACATGCCTGGGGGAACTGGGTACTAGACAGTGGTATTGCTTGTTGATGTAATATGGTTGTGGAGTGAGGGTTTTCTCAATGTTATGTCATCTGTTCTTTTTTTTGTTTCGTTTTTCTGTTCTGTTTTTGTTGATTCACACCTTTCAAAGCGTTGGCTATTTCTGCATGCTTTTTGACATCCCAAATTTCACGACAGACCTGTAAGTGTAGCTTGCATAGCGTAAGATTTTAAAGATGGTTTTAAGCTTCTTCATAGTCTCTAGTATAAGTTCAGAGCGTAGTGAACTTCCAACTGTCTTCTCTGTGATGGTTTTGTATACATCTCCAAATGCTTTAGCTTCAGTAGAATGGAAACAATCTTTGATTCACTTTATGTAACAAAAAATGTGTTCTTTTAAAACTAGACTAAAGTTAAAACACCTACATTTTAAAACCATTCCTCCTTACTCCGCTTGGCTGCCCGCAACGTGAAAAAATTTAATTATCACACTACCCATCTTCCGACTTATGCAAAGCGAATGCAATTTCACAAGCAATTGAGAGGTCAAATACCATCAGTTTACCGACCTCACTCCAAGGCTGATAGAAATTAATTGGGGCTGCACTAAAGCACGCGTATGCGTAGTCTACCTAGATGGAGTGATTAAAATGTCTTTCGTATATTAAATTCGACATATATCGACATGATATAAGGCTTATAATTTCCAAAGGGTAAGGCAGAGGTATACATACCATAGTACACCCACATTTCCGCCAGTCGCATGTAATAAGGGGCGACGAGTCTATTGCTATCAATCGGCTATATCCAGACTCCGGGTTGTTATTGAGAAATTCGAGATGGAAAAACCCAAGAACACGTTGTCCAGCCC